>CAXKWD010000007.1:143414741-144767241 GCA_964059195.1 Ectobius pallidus
TTATTGATGTTACCATAATCATTTCATTGGGTATAATTTTCATTTTCAGGTACTTGAAAAATCTTACAATAATGTCAATTTCCGAAATGGTAGTATTGAATTCAGAAGAAGTTTGACTAGATTTATAATTTATTTCACTCCGCTTGCGGTATACTTATAAAATTAAACAGATAATACAATTATTTCAAAATTAAGCCTTCAAATTTCATTTTAACGTCTTTTTTCAGTTACCAATAAAATAAATTTTTTTAAACACATAGCATAGCCTACGTTTTACTGTTTCTAAAAATTAACATTTTGAAAAAAAAGTCATTAACATGAAATTTGAGGGTTAGTTTTACAACTGTTAATAGGTACTGTTAGCCTAATATAATATAATATGCCTAATATAATAACTTATATTTAAGAATGCTGAAAAATGCTATGACTTTTCTGAAAATTGCTTCTTCCGAAACCTAAATTAGTTTCTCTGAAATCTAATGTATTTTAATCCATAACAATAAAACTTAATTATTGTTTAAAATGTTTATCATACTGTTGAATTTAATTTTCTGATTAAGACAATCTTCTCTACTATTGGTGCTTCCAGTATTAAGCTATGGTAATAAATGCATAGCTTATTGTTAAGGCCTATGTTGGGAATTTTCCACAGGTAACGTACAGTACATCAGAGTCAATTCTTTGTTAAACAGGACTGAAACATTCTTAACTTACCCAATACCTTGCAAATTGTCACGTGATTTAAAAACATAATAGTCTTACTATTATGCCAATATATCAAGGTGATTCTTAGACCTTGATTACTTTTTGTACCCTTTATTTATGTAACATTAATTTGCCTCATACCTAGTCGTATGTAATAAAGCAATTTAGTTAAAGCACTTTGTCTATAACAAGAATCTGTATTATATTTTATAGAGGAAAATGTGCCCTTTTTTTCTCAGAGCATATGCTGAGCCTATTTCAGTGAGTAAGGTATAAGTAGCCTAGATTCCTATTACAGATTACTGCCGTGGCATAGGAGTTTACGTTAAAATAGATTCTTTGTTTAAAATTTTATGAAAGATCTTACACTGAATTTACCGCATGAAATTTATACTGCTTGGTAATGATGATAATAATAATAATAATAATAATAATAATAATAATAATAATAATAATAATAATAATGATGATACTAATAATAATAATAATAATAATAATAATAATAATGACAACGAGCATGTTGCAACTCTAAACACGCAAAAGTAAGGCTATATAATAGACACAGTTATCAAACCAAAACACCTCTATGGATCGGGAGCACTTTGTACTAAAAAATCTGACAAAATTTAAGAGAAGAGCGCACAACCATAAGGAAAATTCTGGAAGAGACAATTTATTAATGTAGACTAAGAAACAAATAGGAAATCTAACAATACACACGCATTCACAGTGACTTCATAAAACTCAGATTAAATCACACATCAGGAGAAGGAACTTTGCAAACTGACTATACAAATAGCCTTAGTATAATTTTGTAAAAACAGGAGGAAAGAGAAAGGGACTCATACAATTGATCGGCGAAATAAAAAAACTACAAGAATCACATACCCAAAACAGGGAGAAGTAGATCCAAAATTCGAAAGGGCCAATTTAGTCTGAAGAGAAATACCTCACAGCAAAAGAATAAAAAAGAAATACAAACAATCGCCTGTAAATATTTTGCATAGTCCTCTGTGTGCAATCTAAACTAAAATAAAAATCGTAATAGGCAAATAATAACAATAGTAACAGAATTAACATCAGAGTTAGATGCATCCTTGCTATGTTGTTGATGCCCTAGTGTCCCTAGCTATATCCTTTGGCTCTAAGAGATTTTTATACAGTACAGTCCTAAATTCTTTCGGGAGCTTATGAACTATTACATGCACAGACATGGCCTTCATTATATTTATGTATGTGCAAAATATAAAGAGGGCCGTGGCAGGTCATTTTTTTTTTTCGTAGAGTCATCCGATATGCTAGAAGGCCGTGCACTTTAAAAATAATTTACAAGCTCACGTCACTTAATAGTTGACCTATAATGTGTTAATGTATTGTGCTAATCTGCTGATTAGGCCTATTCTTTTTACGAATACTGTCTTATTAAATAAAGGACCAATCGTTTTCATTTTTTTCTTGTATTACTTGGGAAATATTTTGTCAGGAATTTCTTGCAATTACATAATTAAACGGTGGGAAGATATAGCGTACAATACGAAAGTTAGCTGAAAAAGATACGGATTAACGAGTCTTGTAGTTGTGTAGTTTGACGTCTAAACAGGAAATCCACTTTCTAAAGCCTTCTAATTACATTATATAATAGGTGCAAATTAAATACTGTATATTTCTTGGTTTATTAAGTATATATACTGCTTGACTTTCCATGTTTCAGATTTATTAAAATACATATTCATTACCGTTGAGTCTATCAATGTAATAAAGTAAATAAGATACCAGTTGATCAACAATTATATATTTATTGTGATCAGTCGCCTAGCACTAGTTAGTTTTGTTATTCGTGGTAATTTCGTATGTAGCGAAATTCAGACTCCTTTGGTTGGCAACAGTTTGTTTGAAACAAATCACGTTAGACACAGATGAACATTGCAGAAACATTTTCTTTGTAAAGAAACGTAAAGTTATACAAAAGGCATTTCGAACTAATATTGAAAAATACTTCACCATGATAAGGAATTGCAGACTTTGAATGCATTTTGCCAATTAATATCACTCTTATTGCTAAGTGAAGCGACACTGAAATCTGCAAAATTGTATTTCACAACTCTTCCTCTTGCATAGACCTATGTGTAGCCTATGTGTACAAGCAACTTCTGAATTTTGCAGCAAAAGTTGTAGACGTTGTAACTTGTTATGAAAGAAATATATCCCCTGCGGTTTGCAAATTTCCTTGAAAGGTGCGTGGATTTTAGCAGAGGAAGAGTGGGGACTGACCTCTGGCACTGCGGTCAAATAAGTAAATAGATGGAAGTTCTCAATCATGTATGGGTTTCCCTTTACGTATTAGCTACAAAAATGTTCAGTTCTGTATTTTCCCTGTATTGAAAACTTCCTGTAGGACAGAGTTTATCAAACTGGTTATAACGATCCAAAGAAGATCATGAAATGACATTATAGTAATTATTACTGCAAAGCATTTAATGGCCAAAAAAATGCGAAAGAATGCAAAATAAAAATGTATGATGATCTTAATATAGTAAACAAATTGCCAATAAATTAACTAATATTTCTTTTAATTAGTTTTTTTAATGAGTATATATTGGAGAGTAATTTAACGGATGATTTTTTAATTTAAATTTACACTATTACGCCACACTTCTTTTGTTACCAATACATCCTAATTGGTTACTATTTGTAATATTTCTAAACTGGCATGCCTTTACAATTTTTGCCAATATGCCATTTAAAATTAAATAAGAAATATATTTCATTCTCTATTGCTAAAACACAAATTGCAATGACTATTTACGATAAACTGAATTTGAAATGAAGGATAAAACTTGGGCGAAAATTCTCAATGAAAAGTATATTGTCTGAAAGTAATGATTTGATCCTCCACTTAAGGTTTTCTTAGGAATGTAGGAGAGTTTAAAATGCACATATCTTAAAAATGAAGGTCTGCTTTCTTTCCTGTGAATTTTATCTGAAAGAAGAATAGATAAGCATTAAAAAGATAGTAAAACATCAAAATATAACTTAATGCAACACTTTGTAAAAAAAATACTTCAAAAATGACTTAAAATTACAAAAAGAACTGACATCTCTTGAAAATAACAAAAATGCAAAATGATGCCTAACAAATTGCCCTTATTTACCCTAATAAATTAATTCATGATACACATTTGTTTACATTAGAGCTATCTTTCAACATTCATATAAAAAAGATGGAAAATCATCAAATGGCTTGTCCTAGTAATCATTTGTTTACTAGGCATAAATGTTAAAATCACATTTAAAAGTGCCGTACGAACCAAAATCTTTTTATTTATGAATGACTTAGTTTTGTACCTAAAGTTGTACCATCCGCGGCTTCTCGAAAAAAAGTTAGTTGCTTACAAGCGTCAGTTTTCAGGATTTTTGTGATTCTTGTAGAGATCTTAGTTATCTAATATAAAAAAGTGTTAATTAAAATTAACTAATCTGAAGTAAGCACTTTTGTATTGAACAGACATACAGAGAGATCCTATTTTGCGGTGAATACAAATGCTACATTTCGATATAAAACTTATGTTTTCGGTACTATTTCACGTTAAAAAAAAAAAGACTTAGGGTAAGGTGGTACATTTTCGAACACTTAACAAATATTCTTATTTTATGAACACAATAAACATAAGACAAGTTCAACTGTATTGTATTCACAAAGTTGGCAATGTAGTTGACCCTTCACAAAAATATCAAAGTCATACAGCTGCAATATTGGTCATGGCAATCGATCTTTCATTTCCAGAATATCGTTCGAAAATGTACCGCAGTAGGTACAATTCTAAACACCAGTGGGTACTATTTCGAACAGTGGCATTTTCAACGAACAAAGTGCTTTCTTCCAAATATTATTTTCTGAAATTATTATTTATCAGTAATATGAGCGTAATAATGATGTGTCACGTTTTAAATAGGCAGATGGCCGGATTGGGGCATGTGGTCAGCATGCCGACTCCTACGACAGTTATTGATGGCTTACTGAACCGGAGCCGCTACTTCTTTATGAATTAGCTCTTTTGTTGGTGTCAAGAGGCTGAATGCACCCCGTTCCAGATCACCCTACCTCAGAAAAATCCGAGGAGGTACCGGTGATCGAACCCAGACTTGAGGGTCCGTAGTCAGGAACCACTAGACCATTAAGACGGTCTGTTATAACATCAAGAGCAATAATAAAAATACTTAACAGCTGCATGCTGTTGTGTGTTGCATAAATGCTGAGATGAAATAACATTACAGAGGAAGTCTTAGTTTATAACTCTTCGTTGAAATAATACCACAGTTGAGAGATATATGAATACCACCCTTTTATATTTGACTTGCACAGTTAATAATAATAAACATGCAGAATGCTGTGACAGCAAAACAGCTTTTCCATGCAAGTCTTAAGCAAGCAATCGCGGGTTAAAGTACTGTTCGAAATTGTACCTAAAATCCGTTCGTATTTGTACCTCGAGCTAGTTTTTGTAAATTATACATAGTTGCAAATTCCGCTCACGAATGACCATTGTTGTGCCAATGACTTACGTATTAAAGACTACGCTATTTGTTGGTATGAGTTAAAAATTTGCCCTCAAAAATATATTCCAGTAACACAACGTGGAATTATAAGCAATTTTATAACGTGCCATTTTTCAAGCATGGCGTTCTTACCTTCGGTTGGAAAATAATTTTTTATGGCCGAATGGGACAACTCGGAACATTATTCTCGCGGATACAGATCAACAAAACAATCAGTATGGACGCTATATTTTTAAAAAGAGGTTGGCCAACATTTGAAACCCCAAAATGGATAAAAATCTTAGTCCGTTCAGAATTGTACCATGTTCGAAAATGTACCACCTTACCCTTCGGGAAAATATTACATAATTCTCCAAACACACATCTACAAGGAATTTTTAGGCCTTTCATTTCGTAGGTTTTAACCATTCTTATCAGTTTATATTAACATGTGCCTTTAGTGTAGATAAACTTGTGTAACATAATACCCTTGACCTACGTACCGAGACTTCATCCAGGATATAATCTACTGGACACGAAAATAAAATTATCTTGTATTAAAATAGAATATAAAATCACTAGGAATGGGGTTTAGTCAAATTTCTTGTAATAAAATTAAATTTATACGAAGGTCTGTACAAATCACATCATTTTAACTGAAATAGGCCTAAGTACTTTTTTTAGATACTTACATGTAGGCCTATATAAGGCTGGCATCTTTGCCGACTCAGCATTTAGTTGGTTAGATGTTAATGTAGATTTATTAATGCACATGCTACTGTGACTATCAATAAGTGTATCATTTACATCCCTGTAAATAGTATAATAAATTAAACTCGAGATTACTCTTAAAAAATAAAATTTCGTCTAAAAAACGAAACATTTCACAGTAAATCGAAAAGTTCGCGAAAACACAGAATTTCGCTTTTTTTTCACAAGTGTAAAACAATAGTTCGTCTTAGAAGTGTTTCAAACCAGAGATTTTTACTGTAATCAATAATATTGATCACAATTATTTATGGATCCGTCTGAAGGTATAAGACAAATGACTTAGTGCATTCCTTGATCTCCTGATATTTACAACCTGATACGATTAAGGTCGCTAATAATATAATATGTTCCCTGATTAAATTTAAAAATTACAATAAACACATGCTTTCAACACACAAAGAACTTCTTACATAATAAAAACAGATAATAATCGCTTTACTTCCAAGCGATACACGTAGGCTACTAGAATAGGAACGCTTTTGGGGATTGCTGCAATAAGTTAGGAGCAGTAAGGACTTCTGCATGCATTAGAGCAGTTTCTGGTTATAGTTTCTCTCTCTGTTATAAGAAGAATTAGCAGGCTTCAAAGACTTACTCAAGAATAGCTAATTTAATGTATTCAACATCTAAGAAGAGAAAAAAAGGCATGAAAACGGAAACGGTTCTGAAAGAAAAATCAGCCTTTTGAAGGAAAGAAGGTTTCAACTGTACTAGTCGGCCTGTGTGCCGCAATTAGTATTATGCTGGCTTTCTTTGCCCTAGGTTGCGGGTTCGATCCCGGCCCAGGTCGATGGCATTTATATATGCATAAATGTGATAGGCCCATTTCGGTAGATTTACTAGCATGCAAAAGAACTCCTGCAGGACAAAATTCCGGCACACCGGCGACGGTCAAAGGCCTAAGTTGCGGTACATCCTCGTCGTTAAATAACCATATACCAACCAATCAACTGTGCTAGGAGAATTTTTTCGATATAGGCCTATTTTAAAGCAAAGCACTTTTTGTGCTTTTAATTGATTTACTCTCTACTACCTACATGGATGCCAGAGGACAAACAACTTTCAGTTAACATTAATTGTGCATAGTATGTTGAAGTTAATTATTTTTATTCCACATCATTCTCGATTTCAATTTCCTTCCATAAGATAGCCGTAGCCCATCGTGCTCAACATTTTAACCCACCCTGATTTTGATTCTGGCTAACAGTCTGGATAAAAGGCACAAGAAACGTTATCATGTAACACATAATAATATAATTGCATTCTAATCCTGTGTCGGAGCAGCTGATTGTGTCGTCATGGCAATCACGAGAATTGTTACGTCACATTATAAAGAATGTGATTTATCTGATGATCTATTTAAAGTCGGCTAGCGCGAAGTCCTCGACCCGGCCTTGCTCCGACATGGACGCGATTATGTAATACTGTTTACAAACAGAAATAAAAACACGGAAGCTCCGGGCAGTCCCTGACCCGCGATGCGATGCTGTTTTATTGCGCAGGAACTCCATCGTTTGTCAGCGAGAAAGAAAATAAATTCGCGGCGCATTTCCTGCCTTGCGTGAAACAAAACGACGCTCATTTCTCAACCCTCGGACTCTTAGCCAGCAGAGCACGAGAAGACACCTTAACTCGTAGAACGGACCTGAGCTTAAGCTAGAATAAACTGCCATAAGGTTTTTAGAAAAATCTACCTATTGCAATCTATACCATGTCATGACTTTCGAAAAATTATTTCATATCTTTACGTTTACACGCTAGTGGCCGTAATTTTGAAGATATTTAAACCAAATTTTATTACGTTATTTTTAGGCCCAATTTTTCAGACAAGTTCGTTAATGAGCAAAATTAGCCCAAGGGGGGTTCCGGGGAGGGGGTTGAAATTTTGAAAAAATTATATCTCGGCCCCTATGAAGTATCGAGGGAAACTTCGTTTGAATAAATTAGTGTACTCCCTATGGAGTTCACAGTGACACAAACGATTCGAAGGTTTTGGGGGTACGAGTGGGAGTGGGGGTGGGGGAATGGAAATTCAACATTTTTGAAACCACGTCTTGTGGGGTATCGTTGAAAAGCTCTTGATGAGTACTCTACAAATCAATAACTAGTTTCTCGATAGTTTTTATGTAAGGCGAGATTGGAATGTTTGAAAAAGTGCTCTTTCCTCTTTTTTTGCAGTTATTATTGCGGGTTTGTTATGCCAAGGCTAAAGAAGAAGAGTGCTGCGCAGCGAAAATAAATTAAACCAAAAGCACTTCGAAATCTACCTCAGCCTGTAGGCCTGCCTAAAGGGACTTTTTTCGGTTAAAGGGCATTTTGAAGCATGATTTCCCGGTGAAAAAGATAGAAAAATGGAAGCGTTCTTCCGACGCTAGAAATAGGACGAAATGTTTTTTTTTTTTTTTTTTTTGCAAAGGCAATAAGTGGGAGATAGTACAATATAAATCTCATTATCTGTGTGTAGCATGGTGTTTTGACGTGTATCTTGCTATAATCTGAGCTTAGCAAGTATCTTTTCAAAATTTTGCTGGCAATTGCACAGTTGCAATATTGAAGTTCGCAAAGAACTGTTCACAGTGGATAGTTCACGGCTTCACCACTAGTAGGCTTTATCTTCAGGGAACATCTCATATTGATAAGATTCGACATCGTGACCCATATTCACATAATACGGCGTGTGTCAAGGCTACACAGATTTCTTTCCACGTCGTCACTAGCTTCAGCATCATTACTAATCAAGATTAGCCTAACATTTAACACCTTATTTAAGGCCTTATAATCCTAATTTCTTAAATAGTCATTTTGCAGTTGACCATTATTATTATACTATACTAGGCTATATTATTACTTCCTCTGCCCGTATCATAGGTACTATAGATAAAGGAAGTATTGTTTTCGACCACCACATTCGAAATTCAGCTTTTAACATAAATATAAGTTTTAAAGTTCCCTGAATACAAAAACACTATTTTCTGAAACATGCCTCTGTGTGTTTGTGTGTCTGTGAGCAGTCTAACTCCAGAACGGAAAATCGAACGAAAACAAAATTTGGTATTTGGGTTAGGTCCTTCTGAGGATGTAGCACGATAACTTTCTCTTTTTAAGGGGTCTTTACATTAAGAAAATTTTGTTTTCGCAATTTTCTCGGAAACAGCTCAAACGATTTTCTTTAATTTTTGTACATGGGGTGCTTATACCAAGACCTAAAGCTTTTATTCGAAACTTTTCGAAAAAATCTCTGATGGGTAGGTATAAACCACCCACTGTTTGTAAAAACTCGGTCTTGCCTAGTGAACAATAAGTTAAAGCTTTGCATCAGGTTGAAACAACTTAACAACTTAGTACTTGCTCTTGGCAATATGACCTCTTATTTGTGAGAAAGATGTATAGTAAAGAAATTTACGTGGGTGCATTAATCAGATTTTATTTGGGTTATGTATCCTTCGAGGATGCGTTGCGATGTAGTAACGATATTCTCTTCACTTTTACATAATATATTATACTGTATGTACTCCACTGTTTTTATTCAGGGGGGAAAAACCCAGTAACATTTCTTTGCTTTCCTGTTTCGTTAAGAAGTCTCCATGGACACTGTTCACCCACGTACTGAAGAAATCACTCAGTAGTAAGTAGACTAACATTTTGACAACTGGTTTCTGATTAGCGGTTTAACACCAGCTATCGTACATCATTCTCGTAAAGGGTGAAAAGAGGGAATAGACATAAAGAGAGTAAAGAAAGAATAGAACAGGATTGCCTCGTAACTTAGTCAAAATTGAAACTATTTGCTTGGATCGTACTTGAACTGCGCATTCTTCGCTCATACAGTAGGTCATTTCTATTATGCATGTCTACCCTCTTCGCTGGGTAGATTAACCAAGGAGTGGGTATGGCTTAGCCAATATCGGTAAAGTTACTTTTCTGAAGGGATTTTCTCTCCTTACAGAATCTGTGAGAAATTCCTCTGACGTCCTATAGAATAAGCAATGCTATGACATGAACTTCAAATTCTGAACAAACTGCTACCATAAACTAGATTCAATGCAGTTACATATATAAACTGGGTTAAAGATGCAAGAGCAAAACAAACTTGCTAGAGCCGTGACTTTCTCTCCCTCCCCCCTCCGGAAGTTATGCATCTGCAGCTTTACGGCTCCAATACTTTTTTATGCACTCTACCTAAACTAAACTAAACTAAACTCCGTGGCGCTACATCCCTAGAGGGACTTGGCCTACCACCCGACCGCTGCGTCATCTCCCGTAGGCAGATGGCAGGATTGGGGGGCATGTGGTCAGCATGCCGACACCCACGGCCGTTATGCACTCTACCTAGCAGATTAAAATGAAATTTTTATTTTCCATGCTCTGGATTCGTCTCTTATGGGTGGAGAATTCAAGTGAAAAATGAGGTAAAAGTCATGAAACTCAGGGAGAAAATTCAATTTAATAATCTTCTAGTACGAGAACTTCGTGTGATATTAAGTTTCTGATATCGAAGTGTAAAGTTTCGTAGTTATTTCAAAGTTGTAGAGATGCTATCAAATGTTGTTATCGTCTCTAGCCCAACAATATGGTTAAATAAACATTCCTCTTCTACTTATTATGATCATTTCCATGAATGTTCTTGGAATTGTAGGCTAGACAGTCCCCTAGACATTAGTATGGTAGTTTTACTTGAGCATGTGCTGATATTATCTAGGCATTGCGGTTTGACATTAAATTCCAATCACGGAAGATACCTAGTAGCCTATGTTTCACATGTACCAGTTGCGATTCTCGACTCGCACAATTTTTTTTCCGTTAAAGAACATATCAAGAATATAATGTAAGATCTATGCGTATATCTAAGAGGGATGTATAAAATTTTTGTGTTTTCATGTATGTTAATTTACATAGCTTATAATAATAATAATAATGATAATAATAATAATATAATTATAAAATTATTAAAAATTAGTTTCGGAGTCAGAAGCTTACTTGCCATATCTTATACCGGTTTCTATTATAGGTGTAAAAGTTACAATTTTGGAAAGGGAAAAATGTTTTTGGGAGGTTATACTATACAATTTTATATAGACTACCAGTACTGTATGCCAGTACTTGTGTTCATTTTCGATTTTTCTTGACTGTCTCAATTATTATGGGAGAAGTAATGAAAAGTTTACAGTTGTATAAAAATAGTTAAAATGAGTACTTTTTATCAGACACGTTTCTTTAAAAAGTATGTTTTCGATATAATGAAGTATTTCTGGCTTCAGTAACTTACATACTATCTGAAGGTGCCTTATGAAAATAAAGCTATTCTATAACTCGTACTAATAAGAAGACTACGATTAATTGTTAAATGCTATAATATAACCATGTGTTAATTTGCACAATGTACAATGGGTTTCGAAATTTTACAAATACCACTGTTGCCCTAATCCATGGTACATAAAACTGGTTCGACACAGGGTTCATCTATAAACCCCTATTCCCTATCATGTTATTTCTTCACTGCTATTAGCGCTACTGGAAGAAGAGAATCCAGATGCTAAATAATTTAACAGAGAAAAGAAAATACTGGTTACTGAAAGAGGAAGCCAAGGATAGGAGGAAATAGCGAACAAATTTGCAGACCAAGTCCAAGGACCTACCCATGGGCAGAGCACTCAGTAACAGTTACTGGCATGCGAATTACGAGGCGCGTTCATAAAGTAAGTTTCCCTGGCGCCGTTCACAGAAGCAAAACACAATTTCAATGAAAAATTTATCGCAACAGATACAGCAAGTGTTCAGGTATTTTTCAACATATTGGTCACCGGAATTGAAACATTTGCCATACCGTGGAACCAACTTTTGAATACATGTGACGTACAAGTCTGCCGCCAAGGTTTTGAACCATTATGTGACAAACATATCCTCTCTGTCATTCTCTGTCATTCCCTGGCATTTCTTCAGGTGTAGGAAAATATGGAAATCACTGGGAGCGAAGTCCAGCTGTGGGGTGGATGTTTAAACATCTCCTAGCAAGTCTCCTGCAGAAGTTCGGCTGGGAAGTGTTTAAACTTTCACCCTAAAGCCCGGAACTCGGTCCCAGCGATTTCCATCTTTTCCTACACCTCAAGAAATGACAGGGAATGACAGAGAGGAGGAGAAATTTGACACACAACGGTTCAAATCCCTGGCGACAGATTTGTACGACACATGTATTCAAAAGTTGGTTCCACGGTATGCTAAATGTTTCAATTCCTGTGGCGAATATGTTGAAATATAGCTGAACACTTGCTGTATCTGTTGTAATAAATATTTCCTTGAAATTGTGTTTTGTTCGAGTAAACGGCCTCAGAAAAACTTACTTTGTGGACGCGCCTCGTACATTACTTGATTATTCATCTGATTTTGCTGAGTTTCGGAGCTATTATCTATTCATCTACCTATAGTCCTTTCACATTCGCCAGAGGTTTCAAGGCCAAACGTAGCACGCCTATGACACCCCCACTTAAGGTGCTCATATGACATCATACCCCTCCAATGCCGGTCACATGACAAGCCAGTAGGGAGTTCCCCCTTGGTGTCGTATGAGTGTGTGCGACAGCGCAGCTCCTCTGCGCAAAGGGGAATACTGTTGACTGCTGATCAGTGGGGGCATATTAGACGCGAGAAGTTGTGGCCTTGAAACCTCTGGCGAATGTGAAAGCACTATAACATGCATCGGTACTTTTGTGCGGCAACCAGGCCCGACGAGAGGGAGGGGCAGCCGGGGCTGCAGCCCCGGGGGCCCGGCCGACCAAGTTTTACTTTTTACTTTCTAAATTTAGTCTAAAATAAAATTGATTATAAGTCAATAAACAGTTTAAGTTATGTTTTATGTCCTGTCGTATAACGGTGACACGGAATTAATCAGTTAATCTGAGATGGATTATTCTTGAAGGAAAATTGCTAGTAGAAGCAGAAATCCTTCTGGACTCAACAGTAGTTCTCACTAACGTTCGGCATTTAAAATAATAATTTTCAAAGGATTAATTTTGATACATATAGATAAAACTGTTCCTAATTAGAATATTTAGTGTATTTTTCCGTTTCGTGCCCGGCATCAGTTAGGCCTAACTGATTTGGTCAAAAATCAATAGGCTTCTTCCCTTGCACGTTATAAATGGTATACCAAGTTTTATGAAAATCCGATATAGCGCTTACAGACACACAGACAGACAGTCATACAGTCCCGTCTATCACACAATCTCATAAAGTACCGGTACGATTCTGGCACTTAATAATTTTATTATGTAATATCATTACATAATCATTTTGTTGCATACATTATAAAGGGCGAGTTGGGCAGTGAATTTAATATTTGACGGGGGCCCGGGAAAATTTGTCCCTGGGGCCCTTACTTTCTTTCCACGGCCCTGGCGGCAACCGATTTCATTGAGCTTTATGAGATGAGGGAGCAGTGTGTCTCCATTAGTTCCCTAGCAACCGAGTTCTAGAGTATTGCCCTATTTTTATGTAAGCCGATTCACTGTTCCAGCTTATTTATTATTGATTGTAGCGAAGTTATTAATTTTGAAAGTGTAAAGCTCTATATTGGCCTGCATGTTTCCAATATGGCATTTAGTAGGCCTACTCTTACCAAAATCCACGTTTAATTCAAGTGGTGCATATTAATTTTAAAGACAGGCCTTCATTTTCAAACACTATACTGGAAAAATAATTTAAAAATTGTATTTAGTCTGCAAAGACTTTTTATAAACCTAATATGATACACACACGTGACACGTGACACCTCAAAGCATGGGCAGTACAGCTTTCTACTTCACATTAAGATATAGAATAATAAGCCATACTAAGGCTGCCCCCATAGCTGAATGGTCAGACCACGCCTTCCACCTCTGGGACCCAGGATCGAATCTCGGTGAATCCAGGTGGAATTTGTGAATAAAATCGGGTCGGGGCAGGTTTTCTCGGAGTGAACGCGTTTCCGCTGCCATATATCATTCCACAGTTGCTCCAATCATTTAATATGACCATTGGTTGCAATAAAGGAATTATTATAATAAGCTCTACTGCACATGCTTCAACCTCTTACAAAGGGGTATTGTTCGGCATGCAAAACTTAAAACCTGAGTTTGTATAAACGATGGTTGCTTTCAATTACCCTGCTAGGAATTAGTGAGAAATTAACGAACATGTTTATTAAGTGCCAGAATGGTTCTTTATGAGATTGTGTGGGACGGGAAAATGTATGTCCGTCAGACTATTTGTCCGTGTACGCGCAACAACTCAAATACGCTTGACCGGTATCGGAGTGATCCCCAATATAGTGCCTATTTTATGGTAATATATTAGAAAGAAATTATCAAATGCAAATCAGTTCTCATGAAAACATATTGTTGTACAGGCTTTGGAAGTCCCAATACAGTTAGCTATGACAAATAGCACTATCCACATATTCCTTCACATATGGTTACCAAACTAGACCTTTGTCCTTCCATAAGCTCTGCTTAATGAATCAATCTGGAGCTTAACTCTGAAATCGATTAAAAAAATAACTTATTTTCTGCATATTAATTGCAATTATCACTGATTAAACAAAAGCATTCTGGTCTGAATTTTACTTGATTTTATTATACGTGTGTGATTATTTTGGTATCAGCGTGTGTAGCTGTGTTAATAGGAGCGTGAAGGATCCTTGACAAACCACTGAGTGGAGGACAACGGGAGAGCTCTAATTTTAAGAACATTTCCGATAATGATTAAGGTCATTACAGTTTGCTATTGTAATAACTAAAAAAACACACAGAGAACTAGATTTAACCAGAATTGAAATTGAATGCATAACTTGAATTGCAAGAAGGAACTTTAGGAGGTCAACTAGTTCGTGCATGTTTTCCGTAATTGTTTTGTATTCTTAAAGTAATAACATGAGCAGTAATGTTTTCGTATTATTACGTGAATAGAATAATGGATATACAATAGGTATACCATTCAAGTAGTACAGCGTATAACTTACTTCTATTGGATAAAGCTTAGTGTAGTTAAGCGTAACCTCAGAGAGCTGACAGAATTCGTCAGTTTGAAGAGAAAGGGTCTAGGCATCTGTTCAAGACAGTACACAGTCTTTACACTTATAATTATTATGCATTTTTCTACGTACATAGTATAAATGCAGAAGAAAAGTTTTTTTTAAATTATACCTCATTTGAATAACCACTTATGAATACATTTTTGGAAACTCGTATAAATAGATGATGTAAAATATGTTGCTCAAAATTTCTCATATATACGTGTTAAGATTTGTAGTAATTCAGGTTGTGTGTGTACCTTGTAATACATACCACGGATGTGCTAGAAAATAAAACTTATTGTTTCTGATAACAATTACGGAGAATTCAGCAATTTTAGGTTGTAATTCCACTAAGCTGCTTTCAGTCGAGAAAGATTTCAAATGGAAGGTGTGATAACAGCGATATCAAGCACCATGATGAGCTGATTTCAAACAAATTTTTATAGTATTAATAAATTTCATTGTCCAATGAGGGTAGACTTGTAAGTTTAGTAATAAAATGTCCACCTTATACCCTCAGTTTTGTAAAGAAACCCACAGTTTTGTCATAAGATTTATTGTTAAAATTAAAATGTTAAAAACAGCTCTTTGGCTTACTAAGTGACTTAAAATCATTAAAATATTAATTCTCAAATAAAAATAAATAAATAAAAATATTTTAAAATATTTTGAGAATCGTCAAAATTAAGATGTCTTATTAATGATACACTAATAATTGTCATAAAAACTCAGATGTTCATTGTAGCATACTTAACACTGGTGCTTGTAGTCGTGTCTTGTTGAATAAAACTGATGTTTGCAGTCGGGTCTTGTTGAATAAAAAGTCGAAATGCATCCCGTTAAACTGAAGAGAGCCCTAGGTTTTGTCCTGCACTTTAACATATGATCTACATACAAAACATTAGGCAAGAAAATCCATAAAGAATTATTCAGTGTTTATCAATCTCCAATACATGAAGTTTCTTCAACATTCTGTATTCATCAACAGTTTTTATTCAAAAAGACCCGACTGCAAACATCAGTTTTATTCAACAAGACACGACTGCAAGCACCAGTGTTAAGTATACTACAGTGAACATATGAGTTTTTATGACAATTATTAGTGTATCATTAATAAGACATCTTAATTCTGACGATTCTCAAAATATTTTAAAATATTTTAATTTATTTACCTTTATTTGAGAATTAATATTTTAATGATTTTAAGTCACTTAGTAAGCCAAAGAGCTGTTTTTAACATTTTAATTTTAACAATAAATCTTATGACAAAACTGTGGGTTTCTTTATAAAACTGAGGGAATAAGGTGGACATTTTATTACTAAACTTACAAATGTTTATAGGTTTGTTTACATATAGGTTTACATAGGTGGTATAAGATAAATAAACGTGTTAACTTCCTAAAATTTTCAAGAGGGTTCTGAAAGCTCAACTAAATCCTGAGGCGAAATCTGAATGTTTGTACAGTTTCTCATAATATCCGTTAAATTTGACACTGGACTGCGTGTATTGTGAATGTTGCGTACAAGTTGAAGGGTAGCAGAGTGTGTAAAATGAAAGGTCGTGCTATGTAAATTTGCTTATTGACGCTGCGAGTTCAAAGGTTTCTCTAACTTTATGCATAATTAAATCACCACGTAGCTCTCTTTACTCCACTCTTGCAGTGACTCCTGAAAGCACGGGGAGCAATCTTTCTGTTGCCATCTTAACAGGCACAAACTTCCCTCCAGAGCTCAGCTGCCGGGAAAAGTTTGAAATTGCATTAATTTGTGATATTAGATGTCAGGGGTGATTCTCATGATGGATGGCAGTGCACTCTGATGGGAAAGCGATGGAAACTCAAACTGATGATGATTTGATCCTGACAGAATGGCATAACTTTTCTCATGTAGAATATTTTCCGTGACATTGCGTAAACGACATTTCAACGCACTGCAGCAAGCGTGCAAAAGCGTCCATTTAAAAGTTTAGTAGACAATTAACAAGAAATATCTTGACGTACCTGTTGCTCTTCGTTTATGCAGCTTTAAAGAAAATACAATTTTTATAACCGATGCATAAATAAGTAAAAATTATCTATGCTACCAATAATAATAATAATAATAATAATAATAATAATATCTTCCAGGTTCGCACATTTCTTTCGAATCTCATGTAACTCCCATGAGGATATCAATTGACTTTATTTATCCAGAGCTTGGCTGAAATATTTTTGGCCCAGGTGCTCGGCTCGGCTCGTTTTACAAACACTGTTCATAAAATAAAATCCCCCTCATAATCCTATCATAAATAACTAGTGTAATATTGGGTTTAACCGTCGTAAAGAAAAGTATTTGAACGTGTTAATACCATTGTGATTATTAATAGTATTATTTTAATAAATTGAAGAATTATTGGGTCCCTTTGACTGAGTATGAAGCTTTATTTTCTTTTCTTATCCTTTCAAAACGACACATCTTTCCAAAATAAACTATTTTAAATCCCAGCAAACCAACCTAATTTTGAACAAATGTCTCATTCCTCTTTAATCTAATCTTGAACCAGCAGAGACAGCTCGTGCTGAACTTCGATCTTCGTGTAAAAAAACACTTGAATTATTTCATTAAATCATTCCGGAAGAGAAGATGTCAGTAATTTATGGTCAGTCAGTTTAGAGCCCCCAGAAGCTAATTTCTAAATACATGCTTGAGTCAGCCACCATTTTCGACATCGAAGAACGCAGCTCTGACTGAAGGATGTGGAAATATTGTAAATTTTCACACAGTACTCAAGGACGAAACGGCACATAGCTGTATCTGCTGGTTGGTGAAGATAGTAATATACTGTACTGTGCTTAGGCAATGGCAGATGTAAGAGTTTTGGCATATTTTAAATTAGGCTTGAAGTATGAGTTGATGAAGTTTGCTAACAGACCGAAACAAGAGATATCAATCTTAGTTTTCGTTTTATATTCGGGAATCTGTTTCGTTGTTGTCGACAGAAAAGCGATCCTGCCAGGAAGGGGAGTTCCAGTGTACGCCGGGAGTGTGTATAGCCCAGGCGTGGGTGTGCGACCACAGAGCTGACTGTCCGGATGGAAGAGACGAGAAGAACTGCACCAAATGTACGTAAGGTGACCCTCATAATCTAAAAGTTCTTTTTTCTTTTCAGCACCAGTATTATCCAGTGGCGGCGCTAAGGGTGAGATTCGGCAGCTTCTGCAGTCAAGGCTCCAGAGACCCTGTTATTTCTGTTAGAAATCTCTTGCAAGCTTATCATTGTAAAATATGTACATACGGTTGCAGGTTTTTCTCTAGACTCGTCACCTTCCTCATCTTTTTTTTTTTTTTTTTTCTCATTTACTCCTCCATTCCGTTCTAAATCATATTTATTTTTCCTCGCTTTTCCATTTCTTTCTCAATTCTGTTTCCTTTTCCCCACTTTTATATTTCCTTTCCCTCACTCATTCTTGTTTTTCTCTCTCAATTATATTTTCTTTTCTCATCCCTTTCTCAATTCCATTCCCTTTTCCTTATTTTTCAGTTTCTTTATAAATTTTCTTCCATTTTCATTTCTTCATTTCATTTTCCATACACAGTCATCCATTCCTTCTTCTTAATCTTCATAGTCCTCGCTTTTCAACTTCCTTTACTATGTTACCATCACCTTCTTTATCTTATCCTGTTGTTCCTCATCGTCCTTCCTTTGTTATTTCCTTCTGTTCTTCCTCTTATCTTTTCACTAGATTGTTATAATTTCACTTTCCCATCGTAATTACCGACTTTATATCCTCTTCCTTTTCTTTTCAATTTTCTCAATCTCCGTGTTTTGTCGTTCTTTCTTTTTCTTAATCCCTGAGAGCGTTTTGCGTTTCCTTTGCCTTCCCTTTCTGATCAACGACCTCCTTCTAATTAACTTTTTACATATATTTCAAAAAAAAAAAAACTCTTAGGCCTATTCCATTTTCCATCTTACTGTAATTCTTGCTTTTCGTAATTTATTCCTCTCTACCTTTTAATTTTGTCTCATATTTCTCCGTGTTTTCTGTCTTCTTTCTTTGTTTTCTGCCTTTTATTTTATCTTCTTTTTTTCCCCCTGCTATTTTATTCCCCTTCCACCCCGCTCTTCTTCTTTCCTCTCTACTAACGTACAGTCTCTCCCACTACCTCAGTTCCCTCTTACTGTTTCATGTTCACCAGTTCCACCTCTTTCTACTCTAGTATACATCATATTTCATCTCTCTTCACTCTCTCCTCGCCATCTAATAATGACTCAGTTCCATACTCTTCTGTAAATATAAATTAAATCTCGATGTAAAATGTGGCATGCCCCAAGAAATTGACCTTTTTTTTCTCAGCTTTAGATTTTATTTTTTGTAAATAAATTGTAAATGAGATCTAAAAATTCCGATTCAATTCCGTGGTTCATTTTTTTTTTTTTCATTTTCTTTGGTTGTGGGTTTCTTGATCATTTTAATCGCAAGAGTTTTTTATAATGTGACTTGCAAATAACTCGGTCTCTGGTGGTCTTGATGCACAGTTGCCTGAAGATGTATTTTGTCATGGAAGAGAGATATGAGCAGTGTGGTGTGTTTTACAGAGGTGAAGGTGTGCAGCCCGGAAGAGTTCACCTGCAGGGCGATGCCCGGGGAGTGTGTCCCGCTCACCTGGATGTGCGATGATAACCCGGACTGCTCGGACGGTTCTGACGAGAAGTCGTGCAGTAAGCGAACAACTAACCAGTAGTGCATGCTTATCCTATACTATATAGCCATAGCCTATACTAACCCTGTATATTTGTGCATGTCTGTTGTCATGGTGACTATATTACGTTCCTATGTTTAAAATTTAGACTTAAAAATAGGGTGTAAAATTTGCATTGAAATTACCATGTTCGTTTCTATACAGAATGTCATCTAAATATTAATTTAATGATTTTTTTTCACCTGCACGGCGTTTTTTGCAAATTTAAATTTATTAACGAATTAATGGTCGATATTAAGCAGTATTCAGCATTCCCGTAAAAAGGTACTATGGTGCGGAAATTCTAAACTATAGGGCAAACATGCCTAATTTCGCAATTCCCCTAATTTCACGATCTTTTTTCTTATTTTATTTATTGCAAAATCGGTAACAGCAATGGAAAAAAAGGAAAAATATATAAGATAGAAGAGAAGCTGCCCTCTCTGATCAGTAAGGTGAACTATGTCTATTACTGTTCCCAACTTTGTAAAAAATAAAATAAAAAGTTACTGCAAAATTGGTGGTACTGCGAAATTAGGCATGTTTGCTATACATTACGTTTGATAACTATTTTCTTGGCAAGTAGTTTGTGCATATAATTTCTGTGGTCTCGTTTATAATAAGCATGGTTTGCTTATGAAATAAAGGTTTATTTGCGAATATTTTAATGGAGCTTATTATTAGAACTATCGATTTGTAAGTGCCTATAAAAGCAATATTATTCAAACATTTTTAGGTAGTTTTCGAAGAAAAATCTACCTATTGCAATGGATACCATGTCATGATTTTCGAAAAATTCTTTCATATCTTTACGTTTCATGCTTCCCTAAGTACGAAACCTCCGCCCGTCCAAAAAAAAAAAATTGTGGTATTTATATACTGTATATATTTATATCTTTACACGCTAGCGGCCGTAATTTTGAAGATATTTGAACCAAATTTTACTGTGTTATTTCTAGGCCCAATAGTTCGGACAAGTTCGTTAATGAGCAAAATTGGCCCAAGGGGATGGTCGGGGGAGGGGGTTGAAATTTTAAAACATTTATATCTCGGTCCCTATGAAGTATAGAGGGAAACTTTGTTTGATTAAATTAGAGTACTGCCTATGGAGTTTACAGTGACACCAACGATTCGGGGTTTTGGGGGTACGAGTGGGGGTGGAGGTGGGGGGGATGGAAATTCGAAATTTTTGAAACTACGTCTTGTGGGTTATCGTTGAAAAGCTCTTGATGAGTACTCTACAAATCAATAACTAGTTTCTTGATAGTTCTCATATAAGGCGAGATTTGAATGTTTCAAAAAGTGCTCTTTCCTCTTTTTTGGAGTTATTATTGCGGGTTTGTCATGCAAAGGCTAAAGAAGAAGAGTGCTAGGCATTGACAGTAAATTAAACCAAAAGCTCTTCGAAATCTACCTCAGCCTGTAGGCTTGCCTAAAGGGATTTTCTCCTTTATCGAGGAATATTTAATATTTTTGTGTGTGGGAGATGTATAGCTGACCTGATTCTACCAACTATAAGAAATAGTCTCGTTATTTGCATACTTCACAGAAGCTGTATCGTGCACTTGAGTTCATTCGCGTTACTTGATGTTGACAAGTGGTGTTCTGAACGTTATTTCACTGCAGTGCACACAAGCTAAGAAAACTCCTACTCTCAACTTACTCGCATGACGTATACTTCAACTTTTCACAAGAGGCTGGTGGACAACAGTGTTATATGAACTTAGGTATTTCTCTAAGGTTATCAACAGAAATTCACAATTTTTATGAAAATGTTAGATCATTTTGAAATATTTAACGAAAGGGCAGGGTACAGTTAGTGCCCATAATCTGCACCATACATACATTCCATATCCTGCCGTTTCATTTGAATATTTCAAAATTTTAAAATGATCCCACATTTTCAAAACAGAAAAAGATTCCATGAGTTATGCCTATTTAAATTCCCACTATTTAATAATGTCTCTACTTATATCGTTTGTACTGCAGGTAAAGGAAGTAGGTCTATTGCGTTCAATTTTAAAATTCCTTTTCGAGTTTTCAGCATTAATATAAATTTTACGTTCCCCTGAGTTCGAAAATGGGTACTAGTTTAAAAATGCCTTTGTATGTAATGTTAACAGCATGGCATAAATAAACTTTATGCACACTCAACTTGATGTCAAGGGGACTAGAAATGAAGGGCCTGAAGGGTCCAGTTATGTGCTTTTCTCTTAGCACACAATAGGTAGGAAATGTGGATATTATTGTGAGAAGTAAGACGGAAAATTGAATTTCATTGGCCCCTCGTCATATATTATGTATATGAGCCATAAAATGAGAGTTTCCTTGTTTTAGAGAAAAGCCTTTTTGGTTTGCTATGCTCATAATTCCCTATTTACATCGGATATGATGGCAGACCGTCCGATAAAAGTACGCCCGTGAGGATATTTTTCCTCGCTTTTGCTTTTAACTCACCTGGCGTTATCCCGGCTAATCCCACGTAAACATTGACACTCTGATCTCTGGTTTAGTGCCTTGTCGTTTTTCTAAAGCTGGAGAACACCACGATCGCGAAATGCACTGCCAGATGTCGATCGCGAGTCATAATTTCGACCCTGTTAATGTCAGGACCAGGGCCAGGATTTTGATTACTTGTCATCCTTTAACTGGTACATCATGGACGTTGCCCACTAGTGGAGATATTTTGATCATAACTCCTAGATTATGAAAATTGTAATTTTTAGGGTCTTTTTTTGTCATTTCCTCAATTTATTTTTGGGTCATTTTTAAATTTTAATGTCATTATCTGGTCGTTTTTTGCCATTTTACGGTCTTTTGTTCCTCCATTTCATATTTTTCGGTAATTTTTTTAAGTCATTATATTCTCATTTTATGTTGTTTCTTGCATTATATAGGGTGTTTGTGAATTTACTTACGTTCAGTCGGAACTCTAAATGTGCATAAATAAATAAATCTTGTTATAATTTAATTTAGATACAGAAAGGCTGTGTTTGCTGTTTGCATTTAATCGTATGAAATTAACTAATTACAAACCTATAAGTGTGTCAACAACATAAGTCTAGATTAGGCACAATTCTGATGAATGAACTAGTATTTACGTAATAATTTTTTAGTCTTTTTTAAGTTTTGGGTCATTAGTTGGGAGTTGATTACTCGCTGAGAGCTAAGGATTTTTTCGAAGAGAAATCTTCTGGGAAAGAATTGCATAGGCCTACATTAGTTTCTAGTTTGACAATAAAGTTCTAGTTGTCTTAAACAGTTCAAATCTTTCCCATGATTGGGCCTTCTGTTTTGGGATCGAATCCTGGTCAGTCCGTGTGACCAAAAAAGGAGGGATCATGGCAGATTTTATCAAAATACCTACGTTTCCGTTTCAATTTAACATTCTACTGCTTTCTTACTTGCTCCATAATGTAACAAGTAGGGCTATATTTAGCTGAGAAATTCAGTGCAATAACCGGAATTTCAATCACAGATCTTCGGCTTTCCTTGCCGCTGCTCTGAATCCCGGGCCTTAAAGTAGGCCTACTTATGAGTTCGTAAGCCGTCACTGGGTTTTATCTCAATATTTAGAACGCCTGGGGTATGTATGTATGAACGTATGTATGTATATTCCCTATACAAATCTACATCCTTGAGCAATTTACACGAAATTTTGTACACATATCCTAAGCAACCAGGCAACATTAAAATAAAATTAAAAATTAAAAAATTAAAAAAAGCCTTTCTATGTAAAATTATATAATTTCTAAAAGTTTTACACTGAATTCACCAAATGCTTTTCAGTTCTCATGATAGCACTGCTGTTTGCAGTGTTCACGTAGGGCTTTGGAAGTGGCATGATACTTGGCTTTGACAAATTGGAGAGGCTAGCGATAGAAGTCATTTCCGTAAATCAGTAATGGAGAATGATATTCACGTAAATAAATATCGGATGCGGTGCCTCACAAAACTTTCCCTACCCTTCATATTTTTAATAGAATAAAAGGTCGTATTGCGGAGAGAGCTGAGTTTGTGCCAACGATGGGTAGCGAGTATGCTATGACAGATGTCGTTAAAAAAAATCATATCCACTGATATGTTATTCATCGCTGTACGCTTTGTATTAGTTGAGAAATAAGGATGTTTATTGTAAGCCCTAATCATGCAAAAAAAGTGGCAAAATACACTGGAATATTTTTAGTCCTGTGTGCGTAGTAAATTGTTAATTCCCGTGTTTTGGGAAGGAAAGTGAGAAGGTGATATTGATTTTATATTTTATTTCAGCCCCGAAATGAATGTATGGGAACATGAGAGCGGGGAATAAAGTATAACGTAAAGACAGTAAAATTTTATGTTACCGGATTTTTTTTATTATTCTTATTTTACGATCTAGCAGCATGGTGTGTAGAAGCAATGGGTTGCAAAATAATTCTAGGTCCTCTGTGAGCCATAAAAAGCTTTACCTAGCGTTTTATGAGGGAATAGTTTTAGTGTGACAAGTCTTCCCCCCCTCACTTCAGACTCTACATACCTAGAATTTAAAAATCGAAAGTTCTCCATAAGTTAATTTCAAATTAAAAAATGCATAACCCGGGCGACGCCGGGCTTTTTAAGCTAGTATCGGGATATGTGTGTCAGTTGGAGAATTTATTGTTGTACCGGCACGTCGCCATGGTAACACAAATTGCAGAGCAGTGGCACGGAGAGTCGAAGATCTGTGGCTCAAACCCCGGCTATGACATTAGATTTTTCAGTCCAACTCTACCTTAAGACTAAATTAGAGCCTTTTAGTAGAATTAATGAATACCATATACTGATTTACAGTATTATTATAATTGCCTCGTAAGTCCACCATTTTGCTTTTAATCTCGACGCTGGCAAAGGCCATTTGTTTAAGTGGTGTTGTAGGAGGTCGTGGTTTTTACTTTCACTTGTCCAGATTTGTTATATCACCTGTATTTCCGTTACATGCAGTTTTAGTAAGTGACTTCCCCCCCCCCCCCCATAAGACCGATTCTAAAGAAGTTACACGTGAAAAAAAAAGTTTTGTAACGATCACTAAGAATTAAAATGAAGGCCTCCTTAACCAAAGTTGCTTTACTTGTTCCTCATGTAAATGCACCCCTGGTAACTTCCCAACGTCAGCATGAAGCGTCGTAAATCTACTCCTGGCAACCCTAACCTCAACTCGTATAAGCGATGCTGTTGACGTCGTGGACGTGCGAGGGCTGCAAGATGGGGCTCTCATGTCTTTCCAATTCCCGTCGTGTGCAGCAGTGAAATGAAATTCCCTTAATTAGGGACATTTAAAGCGCGTGTTGTGTCAGCATAATAAGGACAGAGACGAACTAAAACAGGGCCCCTAAGGGACTGATAAGTAGATGCTTTAAGATTATAAGCCCTTGGGTATTAAAGCGTACAACCGCTATCCAAACACAGCACCCTTAAGCCACATGATTTTAACCCTTAAATACGCGAGACAAGATTGCTCACATATTGTATAAGCCCGTGCAGTACTAAAATTATATATACATGAACATACAGCTTATTTCATGTACCATATTGCTATAATTGTTACCTCAAATATAAATGTGTATTCAAATTTCATTTCAGTCGTTTTATTAAAAGTTTTAAGTGTTAAAATACATGTTATAGCACCGTTGAGCTGGATCAATAAAATAAAATAAAATTTATAATAATTAAAACCATCAACTCCATAACCTTTATTTTATTTAAATTATTAAAATCGTCAAAAAAATATTAAAAACTAGCACTAACAGATTTTCAAACTTCTGCTTCAAACTTCTTGAGTCTTCCTCGGGAAGAAGTTTTTTATGAAACTTTTTAAGACAATTATTCTATCAGCATGACAAGATTCTAAGACAATAACATTTTAATTTTTAATAGTTAATACATCTACGCCAGCACAGCAATGTGCCCTGAACATGACATAAGAGTGACAAAACGCCTAGGCAGCATAAAGTAAAGGTTGCTGAGCCGATGGGTTTAAATTATACGTTTTATTTTACTTCAAAAATATCAGACAAAATTCTGTATCCTACAGCATTCATTAAGAATTGTAGGGAAATTCTATCCAACTAACTAATGAACCATTACAAAAAAAAAAAACATAAAACACATGTCAAAGCTGTTTAATTGGCGATAGCTAAGAAACGAAAATTTATAGTATTAATGAACTTCATTTTTCCAGTGAGGGTGGAATTATAATAAAATATATTATTCGTGTCCACCTTATACCCTCATTTAAAATAATAAACTTTAGGTTTGCCTTTAACTCCAGTTTATTCTTGTAGTATACATTTTTTTCTTATATTACAATATTCAGAGTACCCTGGTTTAAAATCATAAAATTATTTCTAGTTGAATTAGGCCTAATTTCCTTTCTTGCGTCTTTGGTTTTAAAATTTTCCAATAAAATATGTCTGCTAAAATGTTTTTTTGGCCTATTCTTTATGTATAAATGTTTTAAAAAAACTGTAGTTAAAGGCAAGCAGACCATCAAAGATTATTGTTTTAAATGAGGGTAGGCCTATAAGGTGGACAAGAATATTATATTTTATTATGAAACTATGTAGGACATTGATATAAACATAATCCTAAATCCTTCATCCTGAAGCCTTATAACTCAGCCTATAAGCCTAAGACGATTGAACCGGATTGACAGAGAAGTAAGATTAAAGTTACATTTTCTTATCATTAGTAATATTTGGATTAAGAGGCTGATGCCATTTTTAGCCTGATTTCTTTTGAAATTAATGGTTAAATTTCAGGGTCTAATATAATCAGTGGGGGAAGTAATTGAGTAAAAGTAATCGGATTACAGTAATAATTCCTTTTTTGGTCCCATTTACTTGTAATCAATACTTTTAAAAAAATGTAATTTCTACTTGTAATTTACTTCTGGAAATAAAATTGTAATTGTTACAATTTAGTAGTCGTTAGTATTGGTATCATTGTCACTTGTTATATCGTCATCACTACTGGTTTTGCAACTAATATCCAAATTAGAGTTAATAATAACAAAAAGTTACTCAATGTTTCCAAAAATATTCTCATTGGTGTGTTTTTTGTTTGTTCATTAATAATTTGGTTGTTAATTAATAATTTGGGCTTGTGCCCAAAACAAACCAAAAACAAGGAATTTTTAAGTACTGAGATTTTGTAAAGTAATTGTAAATGTAATTGTAATTTTACTGATTACTTTTTGAGAAAGGAATTTGTAATTGTAATTAAGTAAAATGTCTCTCAGGTAAATGTAATCCAGCCCAATTACTTTTTTTTTTTACTTTTCCCATCACTGAATATAATGGTGTGCGGGTCCTTTGGGTCATCGCCTTTATACAGATCTCATTTACACATTCAAAACTTAATCCTCAGGAAAGAAAATAGAGTTCGATTGAGGTACGTGTTTGGAAAACTTGGTTAAGTTGATATTGTCTCTTCCCTCCTGCTTTTAATAGTTGCTGGTAAGAAATTTGCATACAATTTAAGTTCGCCGAACTTGTTCGTATTAACGCGTTGTTTCCACCAAGATGGCGCTGCACGTCGTAAATAATTGAATCCCTTATTTAGTAAAGGCTAAACTGCTTCTGAACTTTCATGTTACAGCTACTCTCGATGTCTCTTATTTTCTTCATATAGATCGATACAAGGAACGAGGCACCATGATTGATAGTTAAAACACCCTGATTCATGTCTTGCAAAGCGTCTTCACGATATTAATTGAAGGATCTTATTTCAATCAATTTTCCCGGCACTTCCCATCCTTTCCCGTTTAAGCTGACTTCATACGGCGTCTCTTTCAATTACTACAGTCTCTCATAATCCTCCATCTTAATTATGTTCTTCTTAACTTCGCCTATTTCCTGGTTTTCAATTCATCGCCCCTTTTGATTATTTTGTCCTCCACACTACCAGTTTGCTTGTTCGTTCTAATTCTTCTCACTTTTCTAATTCAACTCTATTCTTCTTTCCAGGGCTTTTAAAATACCATGTTGAAAGTTCCTTTCTGTTAGACAGATTCAGAGAAGCCCAATATTTTAATGTGAATTAAAATTAATTGTGAGTTTGCTAATTCCATTTCATTGCATGGAATCTTAAAGCAATAAATCTAGAACGAAAATATGAGAGATTTCGATTTGGTTTACAAAACACCGCGAAAAAATAATTATAAACTTAATAATCCCTTTTACAGTACAATGTTTTGTCCATGAATGGATTTAATACGTATTACAGGGGATGTTACTGAGGAAAATGAGCTAAAGTATGGTCATGCATGACGCCACTCCATTGGCTTATAGCCTCATTCCACTCCGTATAACCTCACTCCCTCTCTCTTCACTCTGTCCCTCTCTCTCTTTCTCTCTCTCTTTCTCTCTATGTCCCTCTCTCTCTCGTAAAACTGTACTACATGTCCAAGACTGGTCAACGCTCTCCTCGCGTGATTCTGATGTTGTGGGTAGACATGGGATAATAGGAAAAATGGCTCAGTGAGCAATTCAGTATTTTTTGTTAATTCAGCTGTGTTTATACTCCTTTTAGCTGCGAGGCTATACCAGGAGTTCGGGATGTGTGTCTACACAGTAGGGTAGGCCATGGAACTATTGATTGTCAATTGTTTCTATGATTTTTTTTTTTTTTTTAATGGAGTAAATTTCAACTGATATTAATTTAAATGGATATGCTACAAGATGAAATGGTGAGGATGATTCATGGTATCTAAACATCCAATTCGGAATTTACCTCTACCATTGGGGAAACCATGAAAAAACCATTGGGAAATTGGCCGGCCACGGTATTTTAACCTGGGACCTCCCGAATGCGGATCCAAGACGTTACCATCTCGGCCTCCTCCCTCGGTCATTCAGTATTATGCTTGACGTATCAGATATTAAAATGCATCTTAATGAACTTCGTTTTGGTAAAAAATAAATAATAACATTACATTACATAGGCTTTCTTCATGAAATGTTATATATTCCATACGATTTGACTTGGTTTATAGTTGGTCTTGTTAAATTAATTGTATTTTTTACAAATCATTCGTGTATCTTCGCACATTTACTTATTATTTATTGTATCTCCAAGTCTTTATGAACACTATTTTGCCAGAAAAGGCAGGTTAGGGTTATAGCTTACACAACAATATATACAGTAAAATATAGAATATGAATTACATATGGTTGTGAATATATGTTAGATACTGCATAAAACGATCATAATAATATTGCTTCGTGAAAAGTTTTTGACACATGGAAATTTCGTCACAATCTTCAAAAAGCAAATTTAGCTGGAGTCTTTTTGTTTCGAACATAGGACAATCGAACAGAACATGTTTTACAGTTAGTATGGATTCCTGACACAATTATAACCACTATCTGAAATAATGTGAAATCGTAAAAAATAACTCCCAAATTTTCCATAGCCTGTCATAAATTGTGTTAAGATAAAATTTTGTGTAAATATTTTAACATTTAGCCGAAAGTGCACTGTAGGGAAGAAAAGTTCTTTAGTCAAGGCGCCATTTGTACTTTTTATCCAAATGTCATTCCAACAATTAAAGATGTAATGTACGTAACTGTATATAGTGTATAAGCTACCATATTATAAAACACTTATTGGCGAAACTACACCAATTGTAATTGGGAATTATTCCTGTATAAATCATCAATAAATAAATTAGATCCTTACCCTAAAACATGTCTGAATCCGTAACACACAGACATACCATTACATATAAACATCATAATTAATATGTTTATCACACTTTTGAAAATTATTTTACGAAGCCATAGAGTGTATTGTTCTTCGGTATTGGGACCCACACTGAGATTCATTTCGGTCATTAAGAATTTCTTATGAGTCTTCTTATTCAGTTTTATGAGAAATTACAGCTTAGTGCCCCAAATGCATCTCAGGAATAACACATGTGGGTGGGCACAAACACACTGTGGCTTCATAAGATATTTTATAAATTGTAATAGAGTATTGTAATGCAATGATATTTATTGTACTCTTATTTTGTTTATTAATGCAGTATATCTGTGTGCATTATGCAGCTAGACAGATTTTAGGATAAGGAACTGAATAATAAAATGCATACATATGATTTCGACTCTGATCTCCCCCTATGTTGGAAAACTTTGCCACTGTCCTACTTTATCTAAATTAAGGTTTGAAACTTTATAATACTTTTATTGCTCAGAATCCTGATTTCATAAAACATAGTGCCGACAGATTTAAGATGAAAATTTAAAAACTATTTAATGTTAACAATCAAATCTTGTAAATATTTCCTTTCAATTTGTTTCATTTTAATTTCTTCAAACAATTTATATATCTAAATATAAACATAATTGTAAAGTGGATTTTTTTTTTAATTTTGAATTTCCTATTTAAAACTTATTTTATAATTTTTAAAACTATTTTTAGGTTATCTATATAATTTCATTTTAATTTCTTCAAACTATTTATATTTTTAAATTTAAACATAATTGTAAAATGGATTTTTTTTTTTGTAATTTTGAATTTCTTACTTTATACTTTTTTGATAATTTTTCTAACCACTTTTAGGTTATCTATATAATTTGAAATCATATTTGTAAATTTCTCTGTTCTCTCTCATTTAATAGGTAGGCCTATGATAATTGCACCCCTAAACACGATCTTTGCTCATCTCGGGGCTTTCAAATAAAGTATACATTTAAAGTTTTGTATTGTACAATATATTTTTGTTTATTTGTTTTTTTGATAATTTGATGTTATTTCAATAAATTTGAATACATATGAAAGTGGAAGATTTATATTCCCAGAAGGCCGATTTTCAAAATAGTTTCTTCACAATTTGCATTTAAAATATAACATCTCCTACATAAAACATTTCAGACTACTTAAACTTTTATGTCCTGTTTTCAGAATAGTTAGTAATATATTTTTTTAGTATGATCGCGAGTTATTATGTAAAATATATTTATTGAGATATTAAAATACGAGAATACGGAGTTACGTTAGATTGATATCATACAAGTATTTATTAGACTAACAGTGAACATTAAAATAATTTGTCATGTAGTCTCATGTTTATGCATAGGCCTAGAGTGTGTTTCAAAAGAGACAGCATTCGTTAATCTAATTACCAGTGTCTTTATTTTGCATAATAGTATTATACTAAAGTGTTAAGGCGTTCGCTGTATGTAACTTTTTTGCGTTACCTAACAACGTACAATATATGCATAACTGAATAATGTTATTGGCCTTGATTACGTCGTTTTTCTCATTTGCATATTATTTTCCCGGAAGTTAAAGCGAATCATTGTTGTCATGGAATCAAGATGCTCAGAAAGCATAAGGCAGAGACCAAAGAGTTCGGAATACATGACTGATAAAATAGCGATGCTGAAGGCAGTTTTTTTTAACTTATGATAATGCATTACATTGAACTAAAAACCTGCTTGAATTAAACGCTGGCTGTCCCATTTCCTGCAAAATGTTGTAACTGGTATAATTAATCGGCGCTCGATTCAGCCTTGGAGAAAATTATAAGGTGGCCTGGGTTATAATGCGCCAGGAATAATAACTAGCCAAATATTAGATGTTGCAGCATTGTATCTTGTCGATAAGTGCTTCATATCGACCTACCTTCATAGTTCCAAACCAGTTCATTCCAGAAATTGCAGATGATACTCCAACTTTTTTTTCTCAATTATTGTGTTTAAGAATTTTAGTTAGAACTATTTTAAATCGTTCTGTTTCTGTAAAAAGAGTTAATTTTTAGAATCCTTTAGTAGCTTCAGTTTTTAATTGTTTCTGAAAAATCAGTTAGGTTTTAGAATTCTGTAGTAACTGCAACTTTTTCAACTGTTTTGTTTTTCTGAAAAATCGGTTTAATTTTAGAATAAATTAGTAACTCAATCTGTGTTTAATTGTTGTGTATCTAAAAATTCAGTTTTATTTTTAAATCCTTTAGTAACTCCAATGTTTCAAGTTGTGTTTCGGAAAAATCTGTTAATTTTAGAATCCTTAAGTGACGCAAAGTTTTCAATCGTTGTGTTTCCTAAAGTTTAAATTTATAATTCCTTAGTAATGTTCTTTACTAAATTAGGGTCTAGATTGAGGGCTTCCACATTACATCTTACATACAAGGAAAAACTGTATGTTTTCAATAATTTTAATTTTGCCTACGTCTACTGGCACTGCACTGTACATGACTTCATTAGGCCTACACTAAAACGTATTATATTTTCTTTAATTTTTCATTCAGGGTGCTTTAGACTTTGTATAATTTTTTGGGGAAATATATTAGCTTATTCCAGTAGTATCACAGTATAGTATAACAGTAGCGAAGCTCCATACAGTTTTTTTCAACCGGCGCGACTGCAGCGCTCGTAGCGGTGAGCAAGAACCACACAATATGTTACATTGTTGCTTATGTAAAATGTCAACAATATTTTATGGAAATGCTTGTGGTGCTATAAATTGCACCAACAGACAAAGGAATTCTCCCGATTTATCTTTCTTCAGGTTCCCTAAAGATCCTGAGAGGTAAGCAAAAACAGTTATTTGTGAAATTAAATTGCAAATTTGTGATTATCATGCTTGCATCCATACTAGTGTATTTACTCCTATTTCTTTTAATTTTAGGAGCAGAAAATGGCTTATAAATACTATATACAATTAATTATTTTTATATGTATATCATAAATGAAAATCCTAACGATGCAAAGGTTTCTAAATATATAGGCCTCTTTACAAATACCCCACCTGACCCTACTAATTTTAAAAATGTTTTAACACGAGGTTATGTTAGGTATATATAATTGAATTTAACAAAATTAAACTGTCGAGAATAAAGATAACGTGTTTAATCCTTTACTTTTTAATAATTTATCGTGTTTAACAAAATGAAGAAAAAGACAAAAGTGTTTTGCTATTGCATCTGATACTGACCATAGGCCTATCGTGCTATATGCCTATAGAACTTTACTTTCCCCCCTAATTTCTGAACTAGTACTACTACATGCTTTTGAAATTATTAAGTTTTCTTATTTGTCAGAATTTTCAGTGTAAGTACAGTATATGTTAGTAGTAGGTCAATTAAATTCTTGAAGATGTAGGGATGTAGCTTATATGGTGGACGGAAACCGGTCTGATACTTTATAAGATATACAATGTCATCGATCTTGAGACTACAACTTCTTTATATTACCATAAAGTCTATGATTTGGTGAGTTCACCAGTATGCCTTTCCGGTAATAATCTCGTTCTGGTAATTTTAAAAATAAGAAGAAATACAGCCATATATTCGTATCTTTCCAATGCTGGAAATGGCTGTTTGCTAGTTCCATCCTGCTGGCCGCTTGGGGTGCTAGTGTCGCACGATCTGTCAAAAGGATGCATTTTCCTTTCATTAGAGCTTCGCTACTGTTATACTATACTGTGGTAGTATGTTAATTCCTACTTGATTTATAATATCTACAGCATAAATTTAATTCCACGAGATCACGCAAATTATAAATTCACACCGGACTGCAAAGAAAACAGTTAACCAAATGATTTGGCTGAAAGTATATTTCTTGTGCCCATTATGTAAAATATACATTAGTTTTATAATTTTCTTTCTATTTATTTTCCATTATTTTATTACAAATTTAAATCAAACTATTTTATCCTATAGGATATATTATTCATTTCAGGATTAGTTACAATCTCCAAATAGGCCTAATTACGTTCTTTTATGCGTAAAATCTCATTTCAGCCAATAAAACGAGACCGTTTTGATATTAAAAAAGGAATTTAAGTTATATGGTAGGTTTATTTCGAGTTTAGGGTGCATTTCAGTTTTATATCTGTTATCAAAAATATCTTGGCTATGAAATAAAGGTATAAATTTTCCTTGAAGGATACGACAGTCATTCCAGCCGATTGTATTGGTAAAGCTTTCATGTGTTCCGTTGTATAAATCATGGAATACACAGTTGGCTTACAGTATACAAATTTAGTCATAAAATAAAGTTTAACGAGTTTGATATAAACTTACCAGAAGTCTATAACTTTACGTCGCTAAAAAGTTTTAAGGAGAATACTGTATGGTTTGACATTCGTTTCATATGCTACATTTTGAAGTTAAGTTGTTGAAAATTGTAGGAAAGAAGCTATGTAAATAATCGACAAACCACTTTCTTCTTAATGAAGGGTATTCTTTTCCAAAATGTTTTTACTCTAGGCAGCCTATGGAGAAAGATATTTTATAAGATTTCAGAGTGATCTGAAATGAGTTGCTGTCATTAAAACAAGAAAACTTATCATTGCGATACTTCCTTTACCGTACGCCCATAGCCCCTAGCGTGCTTTTGATATCCATACCAATGCCCCCCTCTATAGATAACAAATCTTCCTAAATTATCCGATTCCTTCGATAAAGATTCGGTATAATATACCCACATGTCTCTGTCTAAGCTTAGCGTCAGACTGTGCGATTCTGTCAACGCAATTTGTAATATTAGAGCTGGTGTTTCCGTTTAATTTTATTCAATTATGAAATTCCTTGAAGGTGGCTTTGCTCAGTTGCCATATGAAACTTTTTTTTACATAGGTGTACGGAAAGGGGATCATGAATGTAGGCCAAAATGGGAAAGCATTAATTGAACTCACTATGCGGTGGTTTTTTTTAGCTAGGGCAGCGTTTCTCAACCTGTGGTCCGCGAAGATGGTGCAGATGGTCCGCAGACATAATTAAAAAATATAAAGCAAGTGGAAAGTAAAGAAGTAAAATTTTTTCACATATTATTTCGTTATAATGACCTATAATTAACACCCCAAATATTAAGAATATAGGCCTTCTTTTAATAATGGGATGTAAAATCAGGGGTCCGTAAATTTTGTAAAACATTTTAGAGGTCCTCGGGTTCAAAAAGGTTGAGAAACGCTGGGCTAGGGAATTTGGAACTGAGGTCTTTTTATCCGGGTGGCGCACTAGATACGTGAAGTAGGCCTACACCTCAAATCCGGATTTTTTTCTTTTTATATTATAAAGTGATACTGTTGATGATATATTCGAATACGAAACTACACCCAAGGCCTCAACTTTTCCCCACGCTATGGTACGAAATGAAGTCTTTACCACAACATATATTTTTTTCTACTCTTCAGGTTACTTTGTTTTATATAGTTTATGTTCATTGTGTCGTCTTTTTTAGGCTGTGGATAAGATTAAAAGTGTCAAGTGACCGCGAGAGGAAGGTCGGATTGTCTGAGACGCAGAAGGCGCCGTCGTGGCCCGGATTGGTAATGGAGAGTTGAGCAAGTCCGCAATTATCTGCAATCACGACTCAACTTTCTGATAATGGCGCGTAATTTGGGGTTACTCGCTCCGGTTCCTGTTACAACACTTTATTTTCAAACCAAAAGCTAGACAAACCCGTATTATCTGCTACACTAACTTGAAACTGTTAATCAGCGAATTGTGTTTTTGCCCCAAAAAAAAAATTATTAATTTTTTTTTATTGAAAAACATTGTAAGTGAATGAACTGACCGCTCTCTTTTTTCGTTTCTTGTAGATTATGATTGACTTTTACCCTCTCTTTATTTCCTTAATTATTGTGTTACACAGAAGGTGAAGTGTCAACATTCTTCAAATTTGCCTTTAAGTAGATGTCCGGGTTCGTTTACCTTCAGTACGTTTAATTTAGGCCTGCACAACAACCATATGACAGCTATGATATTTTGTTGGTTCTTAGTTCATTAAGGAATGAAAAGGAATGGCATTTTGTATGAAAACTATGTCCGTTTATTCGCCTAGGCCTGTTACTGATCCCTTGAAAGTCCATATTTCAAAACTCATAACAAAACTGTAGTCAATTCCCAGAATTAACCCATAATTGCGTAATGTTACCAATGGGATGGGATACAGTAGATTCTGTTAAATTTGTAACAAAATTATATAAAAGAAATTTAAAGAAAAATTTCAATTTCATGTAAAATTACAGAGTACGGTTTAAAAAATAAACTGTGGGCCTAATCATGTGTATTATAAACAAGGTTTAAACGTTCGATTAGGTTTAAACTTTAGTATTTTTTTTCCGTATTATATAAACCTTCATCTCCTGTTGAACGTGAGTGTAACTTGACTGGAACTCATCTTCCGTTTAACTAGAGATTAAGGCGATGATGCATGATGGCGGATCAAGTTATATTGCGGAGATATTCGAGGAAATGCTGAGCGATGTTGGTAGGTTATTGACATAATTTAAATACCTCGAATACTCAGAATTTTTCAAGATAGATCTAAACATCTTCAGATGTGGTATGAATTGTAGGGTTTAAACTGATGGAGGAGGCTGCCCTAACCTTATTTCATAAAATTTGAAATAGCCTATGGTACAACACGAAACGAGAGGATAAGAACTGTAAAACCTTGTGTAATATATTTGCATTTACTAAGCAGTACTTCTTCACTAGATTCACAAGAAGTTCTTTTTCTTTGGTGGAAAAGTTAGCACATTATTTTCATTATTTCCGAGCAATTACGCTGCAAACAAAATCGTATTTTCTTCTGTTAACAGCATTTTTCTATAATATAAAGTTATCGGTTGTCTTCTTTTCTTACCCAACAGGTCCACCAACACCATTGCACAATGGATTAACTTAGCCAGAACATTATAAAAGGACATCTGAAGTTAAACATAAGATTGGGTTTAACTTAACCTGAAGATAAACTGCGTATATAATACCGGGCCTAAATGCTTTAAATTATGATGTGGCTAATATCAATGTACTCTTTTTTATATCAATCTTATTTTGCTTTATGTGTCTATTGAAGTCGGATCTCGAAAATGATGTAACACTAGGCTTTGTCATTTTGGCAACCTTTTAATAAAGGAAGCTTACAGTTTGAGTTTTCTGAAAACAACTGGTAAGCGTATAGCACAACAACTTTAGCTAACATCTGAAGAGGACTGACAGCACTTTAAAATAACTTAAAGAGCAGGAGGGTTATGATAATAATGTTGATAATAATGAAGTTAATTAACAATAGCAACAATATCCCAGTATTTGCATCAGTCATTCTCACTATCGTAGGTCATTAAAATTTATTACCTAATCTCTGCACCGTCCAACTTTTCCAATATTTCAGTATTGTCATGAAAGGATATCCAAAGTTTGAAGCATATATAATTTTGAACATTTGTTAACAATTAAAACGCCATGATCCCCATACAAAGACTTGCAATCTTTGACACTATATTGATCACAGGCTAATAAAATATGCATTGTATTAGTTTATTAATAATACCGGTAGTTGTGTTTATGGCATATGAAATTATGCTATAAGTTATGTGAATAAATCGTATTGAAACATCCGCTAAACTCCACAATTCGGTGATCAGCGTCTAAGCCAGGTTGTACTGAGGGGGGCCAAGTGTACAGTGTAGCCAATGTCATAACATGGCTACGTGCCGACTAAACTCAGCAGATGGTCAAATAGTTTATGGATTATAAACGACACGCCGGTGTGTTATTTCGTATGGGATAATACGATGGTAAATACAGTATGACTAGAGAAACCAGTGTTAGTAGTAGTTGCCTTAAGAAATTACTAGAACCAAAGGCATTGGATTTCTTAGTGTAACGAAGGTTTTACGAAAAGTGTGGAAGGATAACAGAGCTTTTGCATTAAGTTAAGTAGCGACATCTGAATTCTAGGTCAGTGACACGTAATGTCAGTGTTGGTTGTGTTAGGTTAGGAACAGTTATAATACTATAGCAGCAGCATATTGAATAGTTTCGTTATGTGACATAATTGAATCTCTTCCTGCGTTGGGAAATTTCATCAGTGCGACATTGTTCCTCTTTTGTTTTCCGCGGCTCGAAACGGCAAGCACGTTATTGGCTGAGCATACTTCACTGTTTACTGGCTATCGCGTTGTCGAGGTGTTCCGAAACGTCTTATACGCTGATAAATAACTTGTATTTAACGAAACTGTCAAAAATGAAAGATAACTGCATATTTATTATTACTGCTAAATTAATGTTATCAATTCTGAATATTTAATTTTTCTGTTGTATATTACAAATTTTTATCTCTTTATATGTAGCTAAATGGTCTAGTGCAGCGTTTCTCAGCCTTTTTGACCCCCAGGACCTCTAAAATGTCTAAAAAAAATTTTACGGACCCCTAATTTTATATCCCATTTTTAAAAGAAGGTCTATGTTTTAATATTTGGGGTATTAAGTATAGGTCATTATAACGAAATTTTACTTCTTTACTTTCCACTTGCTTTATGATATTTTTTAATTGTGTCTGAGGACCATCTGCACCATAGGTTGAGAAACGCTGGTCTAGTGTATGGAGTGTGGTGAGAATTTGAGTATTACAGTATTAATCACCCTAAAAGTTTATGTTAGTGTATACGAGATCGCATCCACACGAGTGATATATAACCATATACTGATGGAATTCAATTAATTACCGGGCTTAGCTACATAATTATCATTTAGGCTTGTGAGCACATATTTTACAATCCACAGATCGGATTTAGACAGCATTAATCTCTTTTATATTTAATTCACAAACAAAGGCTGTAAATAATCTGATGTTGCAATGTTATTTATGAGAGTCACGTTTGGTTACCATGACAGCCGACATGTTGAATGTTGTGATGTTGGCATGTGTATTTGATGCATGGTTTGCTATGTGATTGCTTGCTTGCAATTTTGTATGATTGCTTTGCTGACGTGCTGAGCTGTATGATTGCTTGACTTCGAAGTTGGTACGCCTGTCTGGATTCCCTAAATCTTCAATTGCTTGTGTCACGCGTTCTGTACATATTCACTATCCACGCTTCGCAAACGTCTCCATAGCATCTAGATGCATAATTATAGTTTACACAATGTTGCAGATGAACTTGCAGTTTAATGTAGATGTTGTTGCATTATCTTAAAATTTCATAACTCGTTTTATTTTTACCATAATTGTTTTAAATACCGGTACATCTCATTGTGTTAAAACGTTGCTGTTTCATAAAAGCACTATTTTTAACTAGTAGTGTAAAAAATATCAGTTAGCAGTATGATAGATTTTGTTTCATAAACAAAAACAAACATTCCTGAGTTTTTACTCTGTCTTTAAGTAGCTAGCATTGTAGCAAAGACAGAAAACTAATTATATCTGCTCTATACCATGCATTTGTTGGTCTACATTCACAAACTACTATTTAACCGTATATTAAAAACTTCTTCCGGGCTGTTGGGCCGTGGTCTCGGCTTAAAACTGCCTGACGTTTCGCCCATTGCTGTGAAGAAGTTTTTAAACTACAAGACTCCGGCCTTGAAATCCTTCGAAGTTATACTATTATTTAACCATTTTAAGCAATCATTTTAGTTGTTTATTCTTAATATTTCATTAAAATTTGAAGTTATATCTTCATTAGGAATATATAAATTGCTCCAATAAAAAAAAAATTAGACTTCTTGGGAGCGCATAGAAAAGTGCAGATATCCTATAAATATTTGTTTAAAAATTCCGTACAAGTTTATTAATATTAGTAAAAAAATTGTTCAATCAAGAAAAACAAACTTACGGTAAAACGCATTTGATTGTAAAATGAATTATATTGCAGTTTACAATCTTAAAATTTATCTATGTACTATTCAGATATAACCAAATCCTTTTCCGGTATGAGAATATACATCACAAAGATGTGAAATAGACCAGTTCTCACAGTCTTAACTTTATTTTTGGAAAGTATTATTGCCAATATAGTTAGCAATAAAATTAATAATAATTGCTTATTAGCCTTTAAGTTTCAAAGTTCATAAGTAATTATGTACACAAATGTTATAAAATTATTTCAATTAAAAAGTTCCTGTACGGAATAAAAAAATTTTGAATTAATCATTGATAGAATTTTGTTTTAAACAATTTTAATGATATATTGTGATGTTGGTTTGGTATTTTTTTGTACAGTTTAATTTCCATGTTTATGAAACTATTATGCGTTTTTGAAAGCCTGAAATTTAGTATTAGGATTTTGTCATTATTTCTTGTGCCATATTCGTGAATTGTATTCAAACGACTGTAGTTATTCCTGAATTCCGAAGTATAAGACAACAAATCAAATATATAACAGATAAAATATTCGAATGAACAAATAAAGGTTTACAATGTATAAGTAGACTAAGATTCTTACATTTTTTCTGTAGAATTAATACATCTTTTATTTTCCCACGATTGCCCCAATAAATTATTCCATACCTAACAAAAGACTGTAAAAATGCGAAGCGTGCATATCTTACATAACTGAGAGTAACAAACTTAATAAAATTTCTTAATAAAAAAATATTACTTTTATAGTCTTGAACAAATGTGTTTACCCTGATAATTTCATGTTAAACGACAATCTACATTTACTCCTAAAACTTCACGAAATCAGTACTAACTTATTATCTTCAATAAAATTGTTTTTGAAACCAAATATAAGATTCCGTGTTTATTAGTCATTTAATAAAAAAGCCGTTGGCACACTGGTGCACACGTAAATTAGACTCGCTAAGAGAAATAAGCTCATTTAGATTATCAGCATAGTGTTGTATAAAACGGTACATTTTTTTGCGGAGTGTCCCCTTTAACGCAGGTCAGTTATAAATAAATGTAGATTTCGTTGAAATGCTATCAGCTTTAATACACTACCTTACATTTTATTTACGAACATGACATCCACTATAGGAGAGAGCCCTTTGTGCAGTCCTATCACAGAAAACACCTCACGCGGGTTGTCCGTGCGTTGAATCAGTCTGAATCAGTCTGTACGAGTTCCCTTTTCACGATATTACAGATAAATAAATCAACGCAGAGTTATCAACGTAAACAGGCATATAGGCTACTTGCTGATTCTTGAAAACAGCATATCCAGGAATGATCAAATTCGGGAACAAATAGATTATAAATGTTTACCTAACACCATGAGAGTGATGACATAAAAAAATGCAAAAGAATGCATGTTAATCTGCAAGTTCAGGAAATTTCATTCTTCATGTGACGCCAACATGCATCAAAACACATTTTTCATCCCATCGTCTTATATCTCTGTCAGTGGAGTTTCTGCTTTTTCAAATTCTTTGTGTCGCTCTTTTTGTGTACAGCAAGTCAACTATTTTGGCTTTTCTAGGCTTTTCTTACGGCTTTCCTGTAGTGTTGCCAACAAGAAATACTCTACGTCATACAGTATAAATTACATCGAATTTAAACTGAATGTTCGTCACATTATGTTATAACTTAATTGAATTTGTTAAATAGTTTTGAGATAAACCGGCATATAATATTCCTTTTTTAAATGTTCTGTTATTGAGTACTAAGGAATAGCTTCTATTTCTTCTTATATCCAGGTTATCTGTTTCTGTCCCAGTCAATGAATTTTATCAATCTTATCCATTCCTGTTGAAGTGCCTTAGTTCTAACGATGGCAGTCCCAGAAATTTCAAGACATATTATGTTTGTATATCACATATAATTTATATAGAGAGAGCAATAATAATTCATGGCTATTTTCTATTTTCAATCTAGGCTTATCTTTCAACATGAAAAAAATAAAATAAAATACTTTCTTCTTTTTAATTTAATACTTTCTTCTTTAAATTTCTTCTTTTAATATATATATTTTTTTTCATTTTACGAAACAGGATAATCTATTTGGTGGGTGGCGCAGATAGTAACTCGCTGGCTTTCTGTTCAGGGTTGCGGGTTCGATCTCGGCCCAGGTCGATGGCATTTATGTGTGCATAAATGCCCATGTCAGTAGATTTACTGGCATGTAAAAGAACTCCTGCGGGACAAAATTCCGGCACAGCGGCGACGGTCCCAGGCCTAAGTTGCAGTACATCCCCGTCGTTAAATAACCGTATATCAACCAACCAACCAAGTCTATTTGGTATTTACCCTTGTAATAAAGTTCCCGACATACCCAAGATTAGTAAAGTTTGCTCTCTAAAATCCATTAAGGGATTAGAGATTAAAAATTATCGTTAATTCTGTAGATTATTGTTGGCAACACTGCAATTACTTTATACTTGAGCATAAAATACGATCAATGGCTTTGGCGATGGTTTTCTACAATATCTATAGTGTCTCGGGGAATTTTATTTCTGTAGACGACTAGCTTCTGGCTGTACAGTACAGTAGTTGAATATATAAATTCGAGAACTCGCTCCTAGATGTCAGGTACGTACAAGTTCCCGTATCCGGACCAGTGGCGCTGACTGGTTGTAAGCTGGAATCATCGATAATCCCACTCAAAAGGTTTCGTATCCCTTTGTTACTTTTTGTTTATTTTGTGACATTTTTAATGTATTGTGCGTTTATTATGTATGTTTGTTTGTGTTTTGCATTTGACGTATGTTTTGTGTTTTTATGTGTGTTTGTTGTGCGATTGGCTGAATATCTTCCGCTCCACAAATTGATACATCTCGTTCGTTTACCCTCCTATTATTAATTTAAAAGTAGGAATTAAATAAGAAAGAATATACTTCAGTAATTAATTATACAAAATATCAAATACCGGTATAATTCGTAACGAAGAGGTTATTTTCCACTTATCCAAAGCAAATTACTTTTTACTAAAGCCCTATTTTAAAAATGCAGTGCTCCTTATTCTATTTTATTATCTTCACACTCGTAAATGAAGAAAAATTGTAAACCAACGAGATGAAAGTGGAGTGGTAATTTGTAGCCTATCTGAAATTTTAATGATACAACTATAATTAATATATTATTAATATAACTTAATGTAATATTGGGCTTTATTTTTATTAATACAGAGTAGTCAACTGTGCCATGTTTGAAAGAAAATCCTGTATTTTACAAAATGTACCCCAATGCTATGAGAAAAAAGAGCCATGATCCGAGCTGTAAAAGCAAATAAAATTGCAATAACAAAAAAGACAGGATAGTTGTTAATGACAGTTTTGTACCCTTTTATTGGCATCAGTACAATTTTTTTATTATCATTCCTTACATTAATTTTCAAAAGTTGACAACCCTAATTATTATAATTATAGGACTACTTTTATAATTCCTTAATATATGTATTTAGCAGCACTGGCATCATGTAATTAAATTGTTGTAGTGAAAAAATCTACTGTTATATTATTTGTTCTTGTGTGATATATATAAGGTGTACATTTCTATTATACGATGGGTACTACATTTTTGTGAAATACAATTTGAAGCTTTCTCGGCGCCAAACATAAAATAAAACTTTCTTTCAAGTCCTGATAGACATATTCATTTTTATAACTGCTGGCCAGGCTGAACTACTTCATTTTCTTTTTTAATTTGCCAAAATGCTTAATCTAAAGATTAGATTATAGTATAGAAAGCTTTGTTGCTTATTTTCTTTGTACTGAACTGTAATATTACTGCAAGTGTTCCAAAACTTCTATCTCACCACACTGCTACATCCCTTATTTTGGCCCCTCAGATAAATTGTATAATGATAATGTAGTTCAAATAGCTTGAGTTCTGAAATTATTTCATACTGGTATTTATGAAATTGTTCAGGTAAATGATTATACCAGCACATTTTACAAAATACATTATAGATAATATGAGACAACTCCAGTTTTCCTGGAGTGTTAAGTTGAAAGTAAATTCTACGGTGGCGCTCGTAGCGGAGAGGCCTTCACTACGACGCGGCAATTTAGAATTACTGTAATGATAGAAGTAGGTCAAGTGCTCTCCAAAATTTCATTGCTATTGATATAGATAAATATGTCAAATATTTTATCTTTCGTTTTATATTACAAGGGGGGAAGGCCCAAACTAAAAAAATACAGGGATTCTTATCTAAGGGTCATTAGCCTACATAGCTTACGTGTATTACCTTTCTTTACTTTAACGTTTCTGCCTTACTTTTTTATTTTTTTATATATTATTTAATTGCATGGATTTCACATATTTCCTACTTTGCCTCTTCTTATGTACATGTTATTAATTTTAATATCCTAGTTATTACCTTTTTTAATGTTGCTACCGTGCCTATTTTTATTTATATTGTTTACATGCTCTTAATTTACAAGAGTATTACTGTTCCATTTTAATGTCCTTGCCTTACCCTTATTGTTTTTTTTTTTTTTTTTTTTTTTTACATGTTATTAATTTACATAAGTTACTGTTCCGCGTTAATGTTCCTATCTTGCCTCTTCAAATTTACATTTTTTACATTATTTTAATTTACATGGGTGTCGCCGTTCCATCTTAAGGGTTCGTACCTTGTCCCTTCTTATGTATAATTTTTAATATTTTATTAATGTACATGGTATTACCGTTCCATCTTAGTGTTCCTATCTTACCTCTTTTTAATAACACTTTTACATGTTCTTAATTATTTGAGTACTATCATTCCATTTTAATGTTCGTACCTTGCCTCAGATTTAGATTTTCACATACTAATATACTGTATTACTGTTCTATCTCACTGTTCTTTCCTCGCCCCCTATTTGCATTTTTACGTATTATTGATTAACGTGATTATTAGCATCTAATCTTAATGTTCCGACCTTGCATCTTCTTATTTATATTTTCACATGTTTTTAATTTACATGGGCATTACTGTTCCATCTTACTGTTTGTACCTTGCCTTTTATTAACATTTTTTACATTTTGTTAATTCATATGGATATTACCGTTCCATCTTAATCCTCCTTCTTTGCCTTTTGAATACATAATTTACATGTTATTAATTTACGTGGGCATTACTTTAACATTTTGATTGAACCCTAAGCATGAAAAAAACAAATATTTATAATTGCTAAATTTTAAATTGTTTCAAAGGAAACTGAAAACAAAAAAAAAAAAAAAAAATCTAGCTTCACATATTCATAATTGTTACAGCTGCATGTATAGGCAGTAATGTGCTTCATGTGGAGATAATTGCATATTTGAAAGTGTCTTTTAAGTGCAGTTTTAAGTATTAATCAAATTCTACAAGTAGCAGTGAGTTGAGTTAGAAGTATACCCACCATTGAAATCAGAAAACAGTGGCGTGCAGCGTGTGTATGTTTTTTCTTGTGCATGGCCAGATGAAACCTGTCGCTCGGATGAGTTCACATGCAGCAATGGAAAATGCATCCAGAAGCGGTGGGTGTGTGATAGAGATGATGACTGTGGGGACGGCTCAGATGAGCATGACTGTCCAAACACACCATGCAACGCAGAGTCTGAGTTCAACTGCTCGGAAAATTTCTGTATTACATCAAGATGGCGATGTGATGGCGATGCAGACTGTCCGGATGGCTCAGATGAGGTTGGATGCTCAGAACGACCAGCCCACACTTCCCACTGTTTGCCTCGTGAGTTTGAGTGCGAGGACAGACTCACTTGCATTCACCAGTCCTGGGTATGTGATGGTGACAAGGACTGTCCTGGCGGCAGTGATGAGAGCGTGACAAGATGTCAGAATGTGACGTGCCGGCCTGATCAGTTCCAGTGCAAGAATCGAGCCTGTATTCCTGGACACCTGCACTGCTCTGGTAAAGCTGAGTGCCCGGATGAAAGCGACGAAGAAAACTGCAGTAAGTATTTAGCTTTCTTCTCTTTCTGTAATGTCCATTTTTATTATAATATAATGCCACCTATTGTGAGCTGGGATAAATATATGGCTCTAGTGATACTAATCCAGAAATCTGGGTTATATGACCAATATTACAAAATGAACTACCTCTCATTTTGGTTTCATTAGTTTAAAATCTACTAATATTTGTTCGCTTTTTTTAAATTTTTGTAATGTGATTTATACAACTTACGCTTTTGTAATTTATAATGTAATTCAGCTAACAAGAGAATGTAAAGTATTGAAATTAGTTAAGTGATAAAGCATACTTCTTTGCTTCAAGAGCATATTTGTTGAATTTTTTTATGTAATTTATAAAACTTATACTTTTTTGGTAATTTATAATCTAATTCAGCTAAAAAGAGAACATAAAGTATTAAAATTATTTAAATGATAGCAGCATAATATTTGTTGACTTTTGTTTTAATTTTTGTAATGTTATTTACATAACTTATGCTTTTTTTTGTAATTTATAATGTAATTCAGCTAACAAGAGAGCATAAAGTATTAAAATTAATAAAATGATAGAGCATACTTCTTTGCTTCAGCAGCATATTTTACAAATTTCAGAGCATATTTGCATGAATATTTCATCTTCTGACAGAGCATTAACTTCAATTATAGTGAAAATGATCCATTACTAATCAAATACCTTTTATTATCTCATTAAGTTAGAAAGAATTACAACTAGCAAGACTGCAAAACTTCTTTAACAACAGTAAGTTTTACTATAGTTGTGATAATGTTTTTGTTGTAGCATCACCCATTCCCAAATGTGACCCCAAGACAGAGTTTGAGTGTGGGGGTGGCATGTGTATCCCTCTGAGCAAAGTGTGTGACAAGAAACCAGATTGTCCCAACTGGGAGGATGAACCCGGAGACAAATGTGGAAAGAACGAATGCAAAGACAACAATGGTGGATGCTCACAGAAATGTGTGGATACTCCTGGTGGCTACTACTGTGACTGTCTACCTGGATATCGACTTGTAGACAACAAGACCTGTGACGGTAAGCAGTCTTTTAGTTTTAATACTCAACTACGTGTCTTAGTCAATGGCTTAATGTATTTCTTTTTGATCCTTTGAGGAGGATTTGTAATAATAAAATCAGTAGATACCATCTTATTCCCTCAAACTGTTTTAATTTTGTTGACAAAATATCAGCGCTTTGTATTCCTTGATAAATAACTGCAAGATACTTCAAATATATAGTGCTAATTAAAAATCAGTACCTTGTCAATTGTTAAAAAGTTAAAATATAAGTTACGGTATTAGTATTGGTTTAAACTATGTAAAGAAAATTATTTATAATTTAAAATTTAAAAGTTATACACATGAAACTAAACTACACTATAAATAATAACTTCAATGATGTCAAGACAATAAAATAAACTAGTCAAATAGATAAATTTAAGAAACTCTTTTGTTAATATAACCTATATTAATTCATTTAGGAACTGAGGATGGCACAACATGTGCCGAAATGCGTCTTCAAGTAAATTAGCCCATATGGTATCAAGAAAATGAACAGATATAACAATTAGCAGATGCTTCAAGAATATAACCAAGAAAATAGAACTACCAGCTTTTTAACTACAGTGTTTTTTTTAACTTTTATTGAAAATAGATAATTACACTAAATACGTCATCCTGACACGACGACAAGAGTGAAGTGACTCATTTCCATATTGTGAAAGAAAGTGGATACAAGTTATTAAAAATTTAATAGGCCTAGAAATTCAATATACAGTGACTTATTACTCATTGTATGTAGTCTTTTTAAAATCTTAAATTTTAATTTGTGAAACTTATATCAACAATGGGGTATGCTGTAGCGTAGTGGTTGAGGTGCTGCACTACAAACTGGAAGGTCGCAGGTTCGATCCCTGATGAGGTAGGAGTTTTTTAATCGGCCTACACCTTCTGGTGGCACTGTGGCTGTGGGGTCGACTCAAGCCTCTAACAGAAATGAGTACCATGAGCAATCCTGGGAGTAAAGGTGGCCGGTGCATAAGGCTGACAACCTTACCACCTTCATATGCCGAATGAGCCTCAACTTCCTGGAACCGTCTGGGCCTCCATGGCCTGTATAGGGAACACTTTACTCTATAACAACAATATGCCTAGTTTCTTAAATTTATCTATTTGACTTTTTTATTTTATCTTGACATCATTGAAGTTATTATTTATAGTGTAGTTTACTTTACTTTCAAATTTTAAATTGTAAATAATTTTCTCTACATAGTTAAACTTTAAACCAATACTAATAATAGGCTTATATTTTAACTTTTTAACAATCTATTATACTAACAAGGTATTGGGTTTTAATTAAATTACCACTATATATTTTAAATATCTTGCAGTCATTTATCAAGAAATACATAGCGCTGATATTTTGTCAACAAAATTAGACAGTTTGAGGGAATAAGGTGGTACCTACTGATTTCATTATTAGTCAATGGTGTTTCATCGGGACATGCTGCCTTGCTGCAGCACATTAGTAGTACATCTCTACAATTTAGTGCATTTCTCTTCAATTGAGAAAAAATCCCATTTAAAGATAATAAAAAAAATCAGTCTACCTGTATGTCATTACAAAAGGTTTTACTGTAGTTAAAGAATGAAGGTCCTTTATTGGAATAACACAGGAGAATGAAGTAAACAATTGCATTCTCTGATGGAATAATACAATGTGACTGAAGTGCTAGAAGTAGGTTTGTTTGACGGTAGGTATGTGTATACGTGCTGTATATTGGATTAATACTGGACCACTGATTAAAGTGAGGAGCTCTTCAGTGTGCATGTTCCATGTCGAGTCAACACAGACTCGTAATTGTTTGATGTGCAGTCTCTGCTATGACATTACATTTGATGTGCAATCCAAGTGTAGTATACAATAGTGAGTAATTTAGCTGTTTCTTAACAAATATTTTAATAATATTAATAGGGTTAGGATGTTTATGAAATGTCATATTTTTATCCTGACCTCCATTCTCGCAGCAAATACAAATTAAACACGAATTGTATCCTATTTATCCTAATCGGACTGTTTTTATTTTGCATATAAAGTCATATTTTGGTCATTTTTGTTGTCTTGGTCATATTTTGGCCATATTTGTAATTTAACGTCATATTTCAGTTATTAATTCGGGAAATGAGCCCAATTTTACAGTGTATGTACTACATGGTCAAGTTAAATTTGAAATTTATTTCATTAATATAATATTTGTACCAAATTCATAGGAAACATAAATTTTAAATTGATGCAATTGTTCATATTTTATACGGACACACAAGGTCTACAAAATATTAGGAGTATTTGGAGCTGATGAAGCGAGCAAACAGGAGAAAATTCTTTAAAAATAGAAGCTCATTACAAGTAAAACTGTAAATCACCAAAATTGTTTAAAAATGTTAATACCTAATTGAATTCATGTGATGTAAGAATTTAGTGTCTTTAAACGTTTTAAACTGGAGCAATTATTTTGTTTAAATACGTTATTTTATGAGATCATATTTAGGGTTTTTGGGTCATATTTAGTCATTTTTAAGGGCATATTTGTAATCATATTTTCCATTTTTTAGGTCATAAATATCCGAACCCTAAATATTAATAATACTATTAATAATAACAATAATAATAATAATGTTTATTGTTCATTATAATTCAGTATGTGAACATTGGTGCAGCCCTCTGTCCCCCAGATTATAATGATTCTTCTTAAAATGAATTGATATAATTTTCATTGAAATTCAGTTAATGACAAGAATTCAAGATAGTTTGAAACATTTCACACACAATGTTTGAAATTGTTGATTGGATTAATAACTACTAGTTTTCGCCATTGATAAAAGAAATTTGATAACGATTTCAAATGCAGTAGTTTTCGTTGTTCTTTACATTTGCTGAGTCAAGTCCAAATCTCGCTGCACAAAATTTGCTGCAGAATTCATAATGGCAGAATATGATAAAATCTTCAGTTAAGAGCAATAATTTTAATTCATTATGGAAGTTGGAACAACTTGGTATGTTTAGTTCTGTTTATTACTGTGTATTTCAAAAGAAGAATGAAATACTTTCTATTGTGATGTGTTAAAATGGAATATCAAACTTTTTGAAAGCCATAGATGAGATGGAAAATTGTGACGATGATAAGAGTAATAATAGGCCTACTAATAATAATAATAATAATAATAATGTTAATGTTAATGTTAATGATGTTTGCAATAGGATAATAACACCTTCATAATAAGAATAAGTTGTAAGAGAATTGAAGAATTAATTCCACCCAACTGATAATAAATCACTTTCAAAAATGTTATTAGAATGTATTTTGTCATTTTCAGCACCTCTCAGATTAAAATCCCACAAATATGGTCAAGTTATAGCATCTACAGTTGGGAGCTGACGTGATGATCCTTAGCATGACTATGGGGCTCTTATCTGCAGCCAATAGCATCGCCCCCCTACACTTGCAGTTATAGCACAACACCGTCTTCCCCCTGCATGCCACCACCAAATCACGGATCATCTCATCAGCTCCCAACAATATCTCTTGCTCCCTCTAACTATACATTTCACTCACTCAAAACACAAAATGTATCATTTATCATTCAATATCATCAAAATAATCCTCATCTTTTCAGCATTATAACATGCTCTATTTAATAGAAGTTTTATATTTCTATTACTTTAGTTGAGCAAGTGAAGCTAGGTTCTCTTTTAACTCATCCATTTGGCATTTCATTTTGATTGTCTGCAAATTTATTTATTTTGCAGTCTCAATCAAACACATTATTCAATTTTATTCAAATCTGGTATGAATGTTCCTTGAAGTCTAAAAACGTTAGATGTGCAAGGATTGTTATTTTTTTATTCCATTTCAAGATGGTGGCCATTGTGATGGTTTCACTTCATGTTATGTTCAGCTTCTTTCAATGATCCTAGGCAAACAGTTCATGCTATAACTTCTAAGTAATAGGCCTACAACTAATAACTAATTTTTAATGTTTGTATATTAGTATTAGAGGAAACCTTGACACTGTCCATACATTTATTATGTCTTTGATAATAAAGATTTTTATTATTATTGTTATTATTATTATAAAATCTGAAGAATATTTTCTGCCCCCATAACATAGAAGGCCCTATCTCCATTTGTTAAATCGGGCCTTCTTTTATCAAAAACGACCTCAAACTGATGTTAGGGCCAGTATAAATTTCAACATAACACATCACTGTATTGGATTAAGGGCTTTCTAATGTCAAAGCATGTGTATTTTACTGTAGCGATTCAAAAAACCCAAAAGAAAGCATTTAAAAAAATGTTGGAGTTAGGGCCTTTTAACTTATCAGGGCAAATAACACTCCGGTGTAAAATCTTCTACAACTTTGTTCCGGTACATTTGTGATACAATTCTAAAGGTTTACTGGCGTTTTGTCTGTTTCACTGTAAAATTGTTACGCAGTCACAACCAAATGTATTATTCGATTGTATTCCAATCTGATATGAATGTTCCTTGAAGACAGTTGTTCATTGCTGAGATATAATTTTCCATGTCCAGCCAACTACATTTATGTTATTTAAATCCATTTAAAAGAGCAGTTTAAAAACTTTCTAGTTAAAATCACTGAATTGCCAGAGTTTTCATAGTATTTTTTTTTTCAGATGTGAATGAATGTGATGTCCAAGGTGCTTGTTCACAAACGTGCATCAATGAGAAGGGAACCTTCAAATGCCAGTGCGTGGAGGGCTACCTGAGGGACCCTAGAGATCACACTCGCTGCAAGGCTATGGAAGGGCATGCATCACTTCTTTTTGCACGCAGACATGACATCCGTAAGATCTCCCTGGACCATCACGAGATGACAGCCATTGTGAATGATACAAAGAGTGCAACAGCACTGGATTTTGTCTTCCGAACGGGTATGATCTTTTGGAGCGATGTCAGTGACCAGAAAATATACAAGTGAGTTGTTAGATATTTTTATTCGCCAGATCAGCTCTATATATTTTATTGAATAATTTTTCTAATGCTAATTTCTCCTGTTTGTAATCTTTTAAAGAATATTCTAGAAAATAACAATCTAAAATTATAGTATTATTAAATACAGAGTGTACCAAAAGTTGTAATTGGGTATTTTGTAAATTAGTTTATGAAATAATAAAATGCAAAATACGATTTTATTTATTTATTGAACTTGCCAATTTTAAGAGATGGAAATATTCAGGCCCTTTGGGCATCATTTGCTTCATCCACCATTGCTTACAACAACAAAATAAGACAAGTGTTTCACATTGACAGCAATCACAAGGGTAAAATCTGGCTTGCAACTGAAACATAACAATGCCCTCACTCTAACGGAAAGTGACAAACTAATGCCACAAAACATTACATGAAGGGGAAAATATCCTTCTTAGCCTAGGAATAGTTCTTAATTAAGCCCAGTTAGTTTTCACTTTCGGAAAATGTGTTTTTTTCAATATAAACATTATCTGATCACAACCTTTGGCCCACTCTGTAAAAAAAAAAAAAAAAATTGAATGGCGTATAGCACTATTATCACCTTTAGTGCCATCTTTAGTATTACAATTTTCTATAGCTGCAAATTCAGCCGACTGTTCCATGTTGAAACTTTGTGCAAGCCGTTTTTGTATCTCAAAGTTTCATTATTAAGTAGTATTTTTTAAAATAAAATAAACAGGTAAACATTATGTGCATATTTGATAAGTTCAAACTATTATTAAAGGAAATCTTTTTAGAAAAAAATTGTACCATTTTGTCATTAAATTCAGTCGTATTTATACTCCTTTCAGCATTGAATTCATGTCAGGAGTTCAGAATCTGTGTCTATTCAGTAGGCCATGCAACAATTGATTGTCAACTATTTTCTATTTTTGGTGTATTTTATATCAGTAAATTTCAACTGATATTAATTCAAATGAATATGGTAAAGGATGAAATAGCGAAGATGGTAAGTAACTTTCCAATTTGCCTTTTGCCTTTACAACTAGGAAACCATGGAAAAACCCATGTCCAATTGGCTGACCACGGGATTTGAACTTGGGACCTCCTGAATGCTCGGTATTTCAATATTGTAGTACAAAAACGAAAGAAAATGCCTGAAATATCTGTCCCACAATCATGGAAGAGTTAAAACTTAAAAGTATGGATGATGCTGATCTTTCTGTAGGACTAAGCAATGATGGGCTTTTGACCCCTATTTCAGCTTGCTTCATTCATCGTAAGCTTCCTTCACATGCCTTCAAGCTCACTTGGAGCAGATGTGGATCTCAGTAGTCAAATCCCTTTCATACACATGAATCCTCTTTCAAACATCTTTGAACCCCATCAGGGTTGCTTCATGTCAGTTTTCAAGCCTATTCAAGGCCTCTCCTTCGACTGTTTCAGTTTTTCCAAGTTCCTTCAAACCCTCATTTACAGTGAAATCTCACAATCAGTATAAAGCTGATCTGAAAAAAAAATTATTTATACTTTATAAACTGATAGTAATTGCTATCCGGGTTGGGCCGCATCGTGTTTTTAGTGTCTTCTGACGTTTCGGACATCATATCGTGTCCTTCTTCATCAGTTTATATATAACACCGGCCCTGGAAGCCTGCGAACTAACTTATTTATACTTTATTCTGAAACAAGCAATACTTGTCAAAACCAAACGTTTTACAGTTTAACTGGTTGATACAAAACCATTGTGATTCTTGAATAAATAATGCAGTAAGAGTTATTCTACAACACGTTATGTCTTTGGCAAAAACTTTGTATATTTAAAGGATTTTTTCTTTGTATGTAAACAATAAAACCAGTTCTGCTCTGGATACCACATGACACCACTATGTAACGGCTCTTTGTTCATATAAATTTTCATTTTATATGATTCTACCCAGTGCATTTTTTCTAAACAAAACAACAAAAAAAGATTAAGGGGTACTCTCGCTTTTGATTTGACGGAACATTGCCAAATTTACCCATATATTTAAAATGAATGTGGAATCACACACAATATGCATAAGGTTATATGACTTGAAGAACCCTGAGGTGGACGTATACACATACACATTAATTCTACATCAATTTTACCTGTAAGCTGCAAATTAGTTCATGATATGCTCATGGAGTTCTTGCACATAATGGAATGCAACTTATAGTCCTTTATATTTGGAGTCAGATATATATATATATATATATATATATATATATATATATATATATATATATATATATATATATATATAGGGCGCGCCAATAAAATGTACCTGTTTTTAAATGCACATAAGTTCGAGAACAAATTACATAAATCAATTGTAAAAATACAGATATGGAGAATAATCTGTTAAGAACAACATGTTCAATATGTCCACCTGCAAGGTCCATACAACGATTCAAACGAAACCCAAAATTGTGTATCACTCTAGCACACATTTCCACAGGAATTACATGAATAAATTCTTTGATTCTTCTCTTGAGCTGGCAGATTGTGTTCCGGTGTCGTGTATACACATTGTCTTTTGTGTAGCTCCACAAGAGGAAATCTGCAAATTGTTTTTGGTGTTGGAGCTTCTCGAACATGGAAGTGATTACGGAATCTCCTCTGTCTCTCTACTGTACATTTTGTTTCCAAATAAAATTTGACTATTATAATTCTCTATGGCGTAGTGAAAAACATTGTGGAATTTTCTCCCAAGCTTGCACAACAAAGTATAGAAAAGAACAGAAAGATATGTTACCAACTTCACGAAATATTAAACGAGAAAAACAGGTACATTTTACTGGCACACGCTGTATATGGAGTCATTTTCACAAAGGCACATATAATTTATCATGTGAAATACAACTACAGAATAGCCAGAGACAAATTGACATTCGAGCAGCAACATTAATGTATTGTTTCCCCGTTTGCAAAGCTAATGTCAGGCCCCACCTCTCGAGAGTCATGATATAGATAATGAATGTAGCACTAAAAATAGCTACTTTAATGCATAATCACTTTCGTTATTTTGTTTGACACAAATTTCTCCAGATTTCAAACTGTGCAAGTTATTGATTTTCTCCTATATAAAAATACTGAAAAAATCTTTAATTGGTATGTGTACCCCCCAGTGCAGGATTTATACTTTTCATAAGTATAGGCCACTTTATTTGTTGTAAAAAATAGGCTATGTTAAATATCATTTTGTAAGGCCCAATACTCATATTTTAATAGATAGAGAACTATCTATCTACAAGTGACTTGATTAACGTTTATAATCGCACACAAACTTAACAGCTTACCAAAGCGAGCGTGAGCCCTCTGAAATCTGCCACCTCTAGGCTGCGGCCTATATGGCCTATTGACAAATCCAGGACTGGTACCCCTGCGTACCTCCAGAAAAAAACACTGATTCTATCTAAAGGGGGTCATAACTGGAATTGATGACAGCAATGAGATGAGATGTGATTTGTAATCAGTCATCCAAAAAAGGAAAGTCGATGAAAGGAGATATCAGAAGCATAAATTTTACCTTTAGTGTTCCCATGTTTAATAAATGTTTGCTTTCATTTGCAGAGCCCCAATTGATGAAGGCAGTGAGAGAACAGTGGTGATTAAGGATGAGCTGACAACATCAGATGGACTGGCAGTGGACTGGATTTACAATCACATTTACTGGACAGACACAGGGAAGAACACCATTGAGCTCGCCAATTTTGAGGGCAACATGAGGAAAGTTCTTATCCAGGACAGTTTAGAAGAGCCGAGAGCCATTGCAGTCAATCCCATTGATGGGTGAGTGTTTTGACATTTAAAATACTAGGGCGGATTGAAAAGTAACGCACAATAATTTTTTTTACAAAAAGTTGAATACATACAATTACAAACAAATGCACACATGAAGGGACATCTTTTGTCTATTTTACTATATACAGTGTCCACTGGTGGGGAAAATCCGGGAAAAGGCCGGGAATTTCGTATGGTCAGGAAAATCAGGGAAAATTCAATGAGTTTGTTAAAATATCCAGGAAATTCGAAAAATTTGTGGACCACATAAAACAGGTGAAAATGAATACAATTTTATCTTCTGCCAGCTTCCAAAAAATCTCAGCTGCTCTTGAAGATAAACTTCTCCTGTCAAAAACTGCTTTCTTCTTATCTTAAGCAGAAGATTTACAACCATTTCCAAAAGAGTTTCAAGCTGACACTCCGATGGCCCCTTTCATACATGGTGACCTCCTGAAAATTGTAAAGAGGCATAATCCATGTCAATTCAGGCAGGGGCTTACCTTCATAGTCTCAGATGTTAATGAATTTAATACATGTTAAAATTCAGGACAAAGTAAGAAACCCATTTTCTTTGTTTTGCCCAAAAAAAAATCCTGGGCCGAGATGCAGGCCACCAAAGATGGCATCTAGACAATAATAGGCCTATATGAAGATATATTTAATTTATTTTACTGTTCCTTTGTATATTTTATAGCCTAAGTAATTATTGTTTGCAAATACTTTTGTTACTAAAAGTTTTTCTTATTTAAAGTATGTATAATCCTATAATTTTTCTTACACAGTTATTAGAAAGTGCTTCATAATCATATTTTGGTCGGGAATTTCTGAAATGATCAATGAAAATCAGGGAATAAGTCGGGAATTTCTTCAGCATTACTTGGAGGACATCCTGTATATAGTCGCCAAGTTTCTCAACACATTTCTCTCATTATGATACCAGTTTCAAAATACCCTGTTCATAGAAGTCCGTCTGGTTGGAGTTGAGCCATCTGCAGACTGCTGTTTTCACTTCTGCATCTGATGCAAAGTATTTACCGGCCAGGACCATTAAATAGCTTACGTGTTCCTAGCCACAGATCCATTCTCACTGTTCTGCCATTGGTTGTTCCATTCGATAATAGTGCAATTTTTTACTTCTTTCTTTATGTGAGAAATGGGATAGAGGGTGTAACATAGAAGAAGGTTAGAATCTGCAGCCAGTTTGGCTGGTTTATGCCATTACTTTTGTCTAAGATGGTACCTGCTGAAGTTCAGTTTAGTGTAACATTTCAGGGTAATGTGTTGTCTTTTGGAGTGGTAGGAACTAAAGCTTTTTGTTTGTGGTAGTGTATTAATGGATTTGATTTTTGCAGATGGATGTTCTGGACAGACTGGGGCACTGAACCAAAGATTGAACGAGCTGGCATGGATGGCTCGCACCGACAGACAATAGTATCATATGAAGTAAAATGGCCAAATGGTTTGACTTTGGATCTGGTGAAGAAACGAGTATATTGGGTTGATGCCAAATTGAATGTGATCTCTTCCTGTAACTATGATGGATCGGAACGCAGGGTGATCTTGTACTCTCCTGATGCTCTTCAGCACCCTTTCAGTATCACGACATTTGAGGATTGGGTGTACTGGACAGACTGGGACAAGCAGGCAGTGTACAGAGCGAACAAGTTCAACGGCAAGGACATCTCTCCCATCACTGCTACGCACATGGTAAGCAGTAAACTAGCTCAAGTAATTCAACAGAGAAGTCAGCCTTCATTATGAAATTTAATTTTTAGTACCATATTTCTCGGACTATAAGATGCTCCAGACCATAAGGCACACCTTGGTTTTAGGATGGAAATTGAAGGAAAAAAATTAATGTTATTCTAAACGAAATTTCGTAGAAGATTGAAAATACTTTTACACCCTCTCACCCTTGATACAGATTATAGGAAATGTAATGGAACAAGGCTGTTTAAAAGTTATTGCCTTCATTTAGACCGCTGAGAAAACTCCTTATGTATGAAAGAACATAACATTCCTTTCTTTGTGCATTGTATATCTGCCTTCCCACTACCCTCATTTTACGATTGTGATAAGTGCATTGATGTACACTCTATGCCACAATTTGCAACCAACTTGTCGCTATATAATGCCTTGTTTATGTTTATGGTATTACCGGAAATATTTATCATAATTTTAATCTTCTAAGTTACTTTAGACCATTAGATGCACATACCTATCAAGGCTCTGTTTTCAAGTTTTAAAAAATTGTATCTTATGGTCCGAAAAATATGGAATGTATGTTATATTTGATTAAATTGAGCAGGAAGGCTAAGGCTCTAGGTTCTATGGTTCACATCCAGTAGGTCCCGGCTTAGATCCCCAAGGCCAGCAATCATAATTAAGACTTTCCATGGTTTCCTCAATTTCTTTCAGGCATATGCCTGGATCCATTTCCTTCCTCATCTTTTCCCTAGTCAACAGTGTCTGTGTTGGTTCAAAGGTGACATTTGCACAGATCTAATCACTTTTCAGGAACACAAGAACATTGCTCTATTGTCATCTATTGCAATATATGTGATTCAGAGTGATCCTTTCCTCCCGTACAAGTCCTACTTAAGGGAAGGTAAACTTGATAATATAAAAATCTGATGTGGTACACTGATATAACTTTTCCTACCCTAAAGAAAGGGCAATACAATTTTCTCACTTTGAATGTTCCTAATATAGAATAAGAAGTCGCATTGCGGGGAGCGTATTCTTTTTGGCCACTTGTAAAAATGTCTAACGGTGAGAAATTTCATTTTCTTAGACCTGTACTTAAAGCCTTAAAGCCTATAAAACAATTAATACAATAAAAAATGGGACAAAGTAATAACAGTACTGTAGTTTCTTGCACAGTATAAACATAGCCCCCCCCCCCCCCGGGTCCTTCTCAACTGGTCATAAATATGTCAATCGTTTTTCAAAAGGGATCTTTTAGTAAACAATAAAGTCAGTACAGTACAACTTCCAGCAATTCAAACTGTGTTAGATAATGCATCATCACACCCCAGAGTATTAGATAACTATGACATTAGAGTGCACTTTTACCCCTAATATTAACAGTTTACTATAGGCTTTGAACTTAGGTGTTCCAAAATGTTTGAAAAGGAATTATTGTAATCTATTACTGCAATCAATTTTACTATGAATCTAATGGTTCCATTCATAAACATGTTCAGAATTACTGAAATTAAATGTTTAAAGTTAACGATTTCCAAGTTAAGCTCCAGATCGATTCATTAAGAAAGGCTTATGGAAGGACAAAGGTCTAGTTTGATAAACATATGTGAAGGAATATGTGGGTAGTGTTATTTGTTATAGCTAATTGTATTGCATCTTCCAAAGCTGTATATGAACATTGCAAAACAATATGTTGTCATGAGATCTGATTTGCATTTGATAAATTCTGGCTTTTAATAATAATGTTTATTGTCAAGGAAAATTTACGTGCATTAGTACTCACATCCTAGTTGTAGGGTAGACTACTTACAGGGATGTTGTAAGTCTGAAAAAAAGAACAGAAATGGTATAATACAAAACAAAATTCCACTAATAACTAGTAATTAGTATCCATTTTAGGACCCCTCCCATATTGTTTTAACTTCGAAAAGGTGTTTTCCTGCTTGTCTGAGGATTTCAGTGTTATGTGTATGGGTAGTAATTATTTTAATATAAGGGATATCTTCATTAATATTACAAAAGTATGATTCAAGCAACTGCTTTCTGAACTTATTAGTCTTATTGCATTCAGTTGAAACTTGTTTGGCATCCTCACTCAGATTACATAGAGGGCAAGTACTTCTTCCAACGTTCCTCTTCTGTCTTTTAGTTTCCATACCCCTAACCTCCACCAAGCAATGCCTACCCTTTCTTTATAGTTGCATACTTCAACACATTTTTCTTTACCACATCTACATGTCTACATAAACTACAATAGATCTCTTTTCTAATAAAACCTATGCTAGTATTTGTCTATCTGCATCATTGCATCTTCTCTTCATAATTATATAATAGCAAATTTCCATGTACATGTTGATTTAACCATAACCATGTGAGGACTAATCTAAAAAAACTCCTCCTTAATTTCATTTAACAATTATTCTGATGTTTGTGTCACATACTAGGAGGGCTTTTTTTTTCACCTCCAATGGGGCATAAAATGAAATCCAGTGTGAAAATCAAAACTATTTTATTTGCAACATTTAAGTACACCTTCTAGTTCTTCTCTACTTAGTTGCGCTCCGATTGTGATGTTTGTCATAGGGTGGCACCAACTTTACAATACCCTCTTCATAGAAGCTTGCCGCCAGCGTATTGAGAAGGGTCTTCATGGCATTTTAAGTGTTTTTAAGTTCTTTGTTGGTGTGGAAGTGCTGTCCTCCCAGATCTTTCTTCAGCTGCCGTAAAAGAAGAAATTCACCTGGCATGGGAATGAGTTTTTGAAATACAACATGCCAGGGGATGAAACGTGGATTCATTACGACTATCCAGAATCATAATAACAATCCAAACAATGGATGCACACAAATTTCCCGAACAAACACAAGATCTGCCTTCCACACCAATGAAGAATTTCAGAACACTTCGAAATACCGTGAAGACCCTTCTCAATACCCTGGCAGCAAGCTTCTATGAAAAGGATATTGGAAAGTTGGTACCACGCTAGGACAAATGTCTCAATCGGAGCTCAACTATACAGAGAAGTAGCTAGAAGGTGTGCCTAAATTTTCCAAATAAAGCAGTTTTGATTTTCACTGTGGTTTTCATTTTATGCCACATCGGAGATTAAAAAAAAAAATAACCCTTGTATTTTCAAACTTTTACGTGATCGTATTCTGATTGTATCATTGGCACCATTGAAGTGATATGAAGATATCAATTCAGAGTAATTTGTTTTTAGTGTTGTCAGGTGTTGTCCTATGTACTAATGCTATTAGTAGCTCTTGTTCTTTGTTTTCATTGCAATCTTAGAATCAAACAAAGGTAAATCTTGCATTTTACATTCCAGAGAATGTCTGTTGTTAAATGTCACTCAGATTCTTAATTAAACAATTAGTTCCCGTATGAATGTGTTAAGTGAGAGCAAGTTTTAACTTTTCTTTGATTGGTGTTAGTGCATGTAGATATTAAGTTAGAGAAATATGATGACTATCGTTCATTACTGTTTTTGTTGTCATCCATTGCTTCCAAAACTTAAAATCAAAGTTAGAGTTAGGTCAAAGAATTAAATCTAAAAGTAAACAACCATATTGAGTCTGTGTTCTCATTGAAATCTAATATACTGGTAGTGCATTTTGAGTTTGAACCATTAAACATGAAGCATAGTATTTGCTTTTTCATGCCTACTTTGTGTGATTATATTATGTGCCCATGGCTTCGATCTCATTTATTAATTCAATTGCCAGATGCTTTCTAAATAATTTATTTAAGAGCAGACTGATTAATAACACTTATACATAAATCATTTGTGAACAATTAAACTATTAATGATGAAAAAGCTAACAATTCAACTTCGAGGAGCATTTCATGATTAGAAATTGCTGCTGGAGAAAATACAACCTCATATTAAAGTTTCCTGGCCCAAAAAAACTTTCATAGTGAATTTTGTCCAAATCGAAATCGATCAAGGTTTCCAATTTAGCCCTACATTCATGATCCCTCTTTGATCCACTTATGTAAAAGAAAGTCATATCTCTGCATCCCATTACATAATAAACAAATGAATCAAGCAGAGGGCTAATAAAATTGAAGCTATCAACAAACTGATGAGTTATGTTGATAAGTCATTTGGAAAGAAATAAGACATGTAAAAATATTGACCTGTATTGTAGAACATGGTGACCAAATAAAATCAGTAAAAATGTGAATCAGTAAATTTAAAAGACGAAACAAATTCACTATGGATGCTCACTTTTAGATTTTATTCTTCAATTTTCTTACTGTTAAAACAAACTGCTTTTAAATCTTAACAGCAATGGATGATCTCATGAACAGTAAATGTAATTTATTTGTATTATGATTATAACACTTTGTATCATTATTAAATAATTGAATTTTTACTCTAGCTCCAGAACCCAATGGTGATCCATGTTTACCACCCATACCGCCAGCCTGATGGTGAAAACCACTGCCAGGCAGTGAATGGACACTGTTCACACCTGTGTCTTCCAGCCCCCCAGATCAACTCGAGGTCGCCAAAAATATCCTGTGCTTGCCCTGAAGGTCTGAGACTCATGGCAGATGGACTAATGTGTGGCGAGGATGGTGAGTTTTATTTTATGTCTAGTTTTATTTTTATTAAATTCAGCCATCAGCTCTTGTCAGAAGGAAGTTTGCTGTCATTACAACAGATAATGTTTTCTAATCTGCTTCATAATGTGAATGGGCAAATGTGTTTTGCACGAGAGAGAACTGTACATAATGGCACATACCATGTTCTGGCTCCACACAAGTCCCTGTCAGCAAAATATTAATAAACTATTATTTATAAAATAGGTAAGGATAATGAGTTACAATAATTATTTAGCTTTATGGTGAAAATTCTTTTTTTCTATCACCAGGGCATAGTTGGGTCAGTACTCAGTACCAGTAGTTACAAAATTATCTGAAGAGAGTACTGGAAGTTCTGAAACATTCTGACTCAACCTTTCCACCTTAGCCTAAACATGGCCAGTGTGAAAGAATTATCATTCCACTGTGACCTACTAGTGGTTTACTATGAAACCTGAACCTTAAAGTACTTACGGGTTGTAAGTCGCCACTGAGTTATCTCATATTGAGAACGCTTAGTGGTATAATGGGATATGTGAGTCAGTTGGAGAATTTAGAGTAGCCATGGTAGCTCGATGGTTGAGCAGCGGCACCAACAGCCGAAGATCCTGGTTCAGTTTCCAGCTATGACATTGAATTTTTTAATCTGACTCACCTTTCCATACTTATTTCTTGTTTGGCATAGGTGGAAAGTAAAAGTATATTTATAGCATTTGCTGTTGTGCAATATAGCTGCACTTGACCTTAATTACTGAATGACTCATGTATATACCATATTAAATTATGTACATAATGTTTGCTCAGAAAATATTAAAATAAATATATTCAAAATGAATTGGAGCTACAGTGACTGTTTATTTGTGTAAGAGATTATCCTGTTTATATGTAAATACTTTCCTCCTATATACTGTATATATTTACATAAAGCGGCTGTAGTAAGTTTTAATGTAAATATGTAAATATTACTAAATACTGGTTTAACTTATAATATGCTAGTTTAATACATTAATTAGCAGGTTACTGATACAGTTTTATAAATACATGTTGTGCACTGGGTGAAGCACCATAGACAAGCAGAGGATACAAGGTCCCTGAAATTCGCTCTACATCAACATGCTTCACATCGCTATGAGGACCTGTGGAAACTTTTTTAATGGGAGTACCCCCAGTTTTTTGTTGGCATTTAAGCACTGTATGTGACTCTTCAAAAACAAAAACAGAAAACCACCAGATGTTCTCATTTATGAATTTCCTTTCTATAGATTCTTTTATGTCAGCTTTTATCTATATCAAAATAAGGCAATTATACTAAACTGTACTTAAGAATGAGTTTGTTAAAGAATGAGCTTATTTCAATGATTTAGTCCACAAGTTGTTTAATATAAAATAACTGTAAATAAATAATGTTACATAATACACAGGCAACACTAAATATAAAATAAGTTGTAGCCTATCTTAGCCACTTGTGTGGGGCCATTTGAAGGTGCATGTATGTGCATGGCGTCGCATGAGGATCATGCTTTCTGTTTCACATGATTTCAGTCAAGTCAACAACTTCGCCAGCGAGTCCACCTGGCTCAGGTTCGCCTTCCAGGAACCCCAATTCACAACCCCCAAGTAAGTCACAACTCTCAATGTTTATTTCTCACTCTTACGTGTTTAAGGAATGCATCTCACGTTTTGTGATAATATACCTTATTTGCATGCAAAAGAATATGAAAATTCTAAAACGCCTTATGTATTGGATGCTTTATAAGGTGCTTGTTATAGTGAAATCTTACAATCTTGGCAATAAATTTTCATTATCACCAAACTTGAAGAGGGTTGCCATATGTAAAAAATGAAAAGCAGGACATTTTCTCTAATAAAACCTTCCATAAAAATGCCAAACATGACACTTATAAGTAGAGCAAAACTTACAATTGAATGACTCGTACGTTCTTCAAGATTCTATCGTGAATTTAAAGGACAGTTTAAGCAAGTGTTGTGGTAAACAAAGGATTGTAGATGAATTATCGTCCCCTGTATCAATATAAATATTTATTTAATTCATTGCCAGTTTTCATAGTCACTCTGATGAAAATCCTTCAAAAATTATTTAGAATTTAAAATATACAAGACTCTTTTTAGAATTATTATGCTTTTTACTTCACTGTAAACTGTAAAGAAGCATGAACTTTTCAGAATATTTTAAATTACTACCTCCATCTTAATGCCCCTAATATCTAATCCCTCACTACAGCTAAACCACCAATCCTATTGCTTTCATATGTGACTATTTCACTTTCCACAACTTAAAAGCTCACATACTAAAATATACACCAAAAAAATTTGTACCGTCATAACCCTTTAAATTTTCAGTGGAATTACCCAACTGTTAGTTGCCATAAAACAGTTGCGTAAAAAAGCGAAGTACATAATATTTTTGCATGCAAATTTTTATGTTATTTTGCTTATATTCTATTAAGAAAATAATGTGGTTAATTTTAATTTTATACTATACTAAAGTATTTAACGCTAGTAAATGGGACAAAATGTAATTGATTTATGATAAATATAAATGTGTGGAGCTACAATTGTTATATGACCATGTTATTTGGATTCGGAGTTTGCATGTCAAATGTAAAGGTCAAGCCAACCAGATATTTCAAACTGAATTGCATAAGAAGCGATATTTAGACTGAAACCATATAACCTGGCTATAAATATGTTGTTTACAAGAGGAAGCATGTGTTTCTCAATTTTCCTCTCAGTAAAATGTCTGTTAACAACAAAGATATGAAACAAGGAATGAGATTCAACTTCCTGATTCATCATAACCAGCTATAGGAATTTTTTAATATGGAGAAAATTTATAGCATAGGCCAATCAGTAGTTTAGTGATGTTTTTCAACCAATTCTAAGCCATTTTTTTTACAATTTCTTCATCTTTTGATATCAATCTATATTAATAAAAATGAATTTACAAAAGGGTTGTTGCCGCATCGCTTGAGAACGGCTCAACCGATTTGGCTGATTCTTTTTTTGTTGTGTTTGTAATTGTCACGACAAGGCTTGTGTGAAAGAAAATTTTTTGAAAATCCACGGGAAAAGTCGGAAATGTGAAATAAGGCATAGTTAGAGAGTTCTGATGTCAATTGTTTACATAACGAAAGTATTGTTTACGATGTTTACATAGGGCTTTGGATACTATATTATAATAGTGGGCTTTAACAAATGCTGATACTATCGATGTAAGTAATACATTTGTGAAAATAATTCTGAAGAATAAAATCCACACACAATATTTCTGCATAAGTATTTAATACATAATTGTGAAAACAATTCTTGACGAATAAAATCCAAGAAAATAAAGCAGTCACATAACTTTCTCTACCCTCGACATGGAAAATATTTTCTTACTTCACATTTTGATGTAGAATAAGCGGTCGTATTGCACGGACAACTTAAGTGTGTGCCAGTTAGTATGCTATATCGGAAGTCTGTAACAAATCCTATCCACTGATGGTCACTCATAGCTGTAGGCTTTGTATTAGTTGAGAAATAGGCCTAGGGACGTTTATCAGAGGCTCTAAGCATCTAAAAGAAGACAAAACGGGATGGAACATTATCAGTCCTACGCGCGCAGTTTATTATGTCCCAGATTTCTGGGAAGGAAAGTATGAAAGTGATACTGAATTTCTTTTTTACTTCAGCCCCGAAACGGTTGTATGGTAATATGAGAGTGAAAAATACAGTTTTCTGTCAAGATAATACAATCTTATGTAACCGGAATTTCTTTTTCTTCTTATTTGCACTCCTCCCAGGCATGGTGTGTAGAAGCAATGGAATGCAACATTCGACATCCTCTATGAGCCATAAAAAGCTATATCTAGCGTTTTCTGAAGAAATAGTCTGAATGTCATATGTCGTTCTTCCTCATTTCTAATTCCATATACATATTATATAAGGACCTAGAGTTTCAACATCAAAAGTCCTCCATAAGTTAATTTCATATTACAAAATACAAAACCCAGGAGACGCCGGGCCTTTTAAGCTAGTCTGTAATAAAATAATTATATAATACCTTTATATCAACTTTTTTATTTATTTATTTATTTATATTGTCCAGTCCTTTTGGTCTCATACAACCATCATTAGGGCATCTTATTTTGTAGAATTACATCTAAAAAGAATGAAGCTGTTTCAGTAATGGTGTCATTTACTACATTTTCATGCAGAATTCAGATCGATCTGAACTCGATCCCGTTCCAATACGATCCCGTTTTCATGTAAAACTTTCGATCCGGTATTGAAAACAACATTTCCGAGAGAACCCACAGAATGCGCTAGTCCCACATTTCATGACCAATGGAAATCTTCTCGCCACACACGAGAATGTCGCGAGGACTTTCAGGACCAATGAAATGTCTGATTAGCGTATTGAGATCGAACTGAATACGGGTAGTGTTTTCATGGCGTTTGAATGCGATCTCAGTCCGATCCGATCCTACTTTTTAGGGGAATTGACCTTGAGACTCAGATCGATCTGAGTTCCTGTTTTCATGACAATTTCATTCCGGTAAGAGGATTCAGATCAATCTGAATTCTGCATGAAAACATAGTAATTGTTGATTAAAATCACTAAAACTTTACAGTACTTAAAAGCATCAATAAAAAGAAGTGAATTCTACTGACATTAAGAAATACCTTTTACAATTATTTTTATAAATGTATGGTACAACAGTGAATTCTAAGAACTCTATCATGTGGATTATTTTGTGTGTTGAAAATATAAATATAAAGTTTGCAAGAAATTCTAAGTTAAAAATAGCAGTGACCTATTTCGACTGTATGCACATAGTCACTTGAACCTTCGTAGGTAAATATCTGCACAACGGTGTTACTCGAACATCTAGTTATGACTGAAAATTTACTCATATTAAGCCTACCTGAAATAATCACATCTACTAAGAAGAGTAACATTCACAATAGTGTAGGTTAATATTTTTTGTATTGTTAAATATTATTGTTTGGCTAGCATATAGGTGAAGTAGTCATTCTAAGCCATCAGCTAGATCTATATCTCAGTCTTGAAAGTTGCTTAGATAGTTGTAGTACAGGGCAAGGAATTCTCCACTTGATCGTGGAAACTTTGAAGTTAGTTCATATTGAGGATGGGATTCTAAGGATGGAATACTTCCACTTTTGAAATATTTTACTTCAAAAGTCAAACTTAGAAATCATAGATTGATAGATAGATAGAGCTTTATTTGCTAGAGACATCAAAGTGTAGCACAACGTCAAGGTAATGATGCACATACAAGTAAGAATCAGCTTGAAAAATTTTATGTCATAACCGGGATTTGAACACGGATCTTCAGCTTAACGCGCTGATGCTCTACCATTGAGCTACCATGACAACATGCCAGTACAACATCAAATTCCACAACTGATTCAGAATACAAGGCAACCCACGGGAGGTTTCTCCGTTGAGAACACACATCCAATGGTGTCCTACATTTGTAGGTACTTTGAAGCCAAGTTATTATTTATATACTATTAATTAAGTGGAATTTGATGTTGTACTGGCATGTTGTCATGGTAGCTCAATGGTAGAGCATCAGCGCGTTAAGCTGAAGATCCGTGTTCAAATCCCGGTTATGACATAAAATTTTTCAAGCTGATTCTTACTTGTATTAATATCCCAGACATGGATTTAATGTCTATTTCCTTTCCCTCCACTTAATTAATGATGCACATACTGAATTTGATATAATGCTACTTTAAAATAGTCTCCAATTAAAATACTCATGCATCTTATACATAGTGAGAGAATGCTGGTAACGATTTTTAATGTTATAATAATAGTGGAAAGGTGCGCTCGAGTTGAGCATTATTATTTTTAATGTTATCAGTAGGGCCTGGAAGTTTAAATGAAAAATCATATTTTTAATAATGCGCTTTATTATATGCTGGTGTTAAAATGTGTACCAGATAGGAAAGAAATAACAGAAAATTCATGGTTTCATTTTGAATATTGTTGCCTATTGGGTTAGTTTGGTGATAATTCATATCTTCATGATAATAAAATATTTGCTTATATAATTATTTGTCACATTTTTAACACATATGTCTAACAATTTTTAATTACTGTTCATATCTCTGTTAATTCAAACATTTACAGCATTTACAGCTAAATGATAAAATTTGTTGCTTCGATCTTTTTTTTAAAGGTTTTGTAACGTTATTTATGCTATTTATAACCTTTCTACTATTTTTTAATAATTTTTAATGTTATTCAGCTAACAAGATTTTGTAAAATATGAATATTACTTAAATGATAGAGCATGTTTCATTGATTCTGGAGCATATTTGACAAATTTTAGAGCATATTTGCATGTATGTTTTGTTTTCTGATAGAGCATTTACTTCCAGGCCTTAGTTATCAGAATGTCTATTGTATAGGTTTAAAGATATAACATCAAAGATATTTTATGTTTCATTATACGTGCATTATGGAATATACAAGGGTTGATTTTCTAGTTCTGGCACCTATTTTATTTCTCCTTACATAGCATCCGTGCATGATTTGATGCCGTATAGGCCTTCGATGCCGAAGTTTTTGGATCCTGTTGCACTGCCTAATCTGTTGATGGTGCAAAGAGAGCGGTCGGTTGCCTGTAACACATCCCTTATGGGACTAGGCCTACCATCTGACCACTGCATCATTTACCATTGGTAGATGGCAGGATTGAGGGGCATGTGGTCAGTATACTGACACCCATGGCCAATAATGATGGTTTTTGTGACCGGAGCTGTTACTTCTCTATCAAGTAGCTCCTCAGTTTGTATCACGAGGCTGAATGCACTCCATTCCAGGCATCCCTGCATCAGAAAAACGTGAGGAGGTATGAGGGATTGAACCTGGACCTTGGGATCAGTAGCCAGCTACACTAACCACGAGACCATAGAGCTGGTCTTGTTTTTTAACTTCCTTCATAAATACTATGAATCTCATCCATTAAAATGAAATGACATTAAATGAATGAAAATATGATTATATTAACTTATCAGTAAAAGTTGTTCATAAAATATCAACCTTGATTTTTTGTCTCACCTTGCTGCAAAGTTAAGCTATTCTTCTTTGTTAGATGTTTTGCATATCTATAGCCATAAGAATTAACATCAACTTGTGTCCATTCTTTTTTTTATTATTTTGTTACATGTGATTGAAGTTACAGCCAGTTTTACTTTATTATCCCTTGCATCAAAATGGAACTTTTATGTTGCATGTTTAAGGTTTATGAATTTTAAGTTTAATGCATGCTGCTTGCAATAACTGTGTTGTTACAGAAGTTACCCCTACCCATGGAAGGAATCTAACTGAACCTGCTAACTCAAACGCCACCACTGCCAATCCTCTGGGTAAGTCCAACCAGTTTAACTCTAATACATTAATACTACCCTTATCTGCATGGGAGCATGATGGATGCTTTTTATGTCATCTGTGTTATTAATATGGATTAATGGAGTGTTATATATTGGAGATGTTGATAATTTTTATATGGGAGACTATTATGACTGCCCTACCAAAACTTGTTTTGATTCACAAGCAGGAAAACTATTGTATTATGTTCTATGAAATGTTACATTAAATTCAATTTTTTATTCACCATACGTATACAATGAAGGTACAAGGCTTTGTCGAGATTACGATTATTATAATAAATTATAAAAATATAATTATATTAAAATAAACTAAAAGTTCCAAGACTTAAACTTAAAATAGGCGCAATTAAAAACGTGCACACACATTAATATCACACACATCTATATATAAGAGGAAGTGTTTGTCTATTTTTCTATCTGCCTGCCTGCCTGTATGTATGTTTGTCTGTCTGTCTGTGTGCGATGCCCAGATAAATCTAGGACATGCAGAGATCTGAAATTTTTAACATTGATGGACTGAAGGGTGTCTGAATACACCTCGAAGCCAGATTTCTAATTTTCACTTTGGTTCATGAATGATGAGCAAAAAACTGGCAGAAAACGTTATTCTTTTTAGCTATCAAAGCATCAGTTTTTCCTATCAGTTATGAAATTACTTGCAGGTGGCTTTCTCTGCTGCCATAGTAACTGAGAAAACTTGTACTTCAATTTTTTTTAGTTTGCTCTGATTGATTCATTTCTTTATAACATTATGTATGGCATGCAGAGATCCAATTTTTTTTTTAACATACCATGGGGGTTTTTGGGCCAAGGTACTCTAATCTGAGGTCTTTTTTTCCCCAGGCAGCACTTTCTAATTATGAAATGCATCTTGAAGCAGGATTTTTAGCTTTGTTGTTATTAATTATATTCATTGTTTATGAATGATTTACATGTAAGTGTTAAAAAATGCAGTGTTTTAATTATTTTTCTATTGAATAAATTATTCTTAAAAATCTAGTGATTGAATTAACTAATTTTAAAACATGTGTGATCTGTGTACTTTCCAAACGTTACCTCAATAGAGCTATCTGATATTTCGGAACAAGAATAACCTACCGCTAAAATGTAGTTCAGGTAACACTTTGTATTTAATAATTTTATGAGGGAGAATAGTTGCTATAAATAGGAAATAAATTAAATCCAAGCAATCCCAGGGACCAGAGTTCCTGTTCAACATATTTAAATTGCTTATCCAACCATACCTATTACAACACAAAATATTAAACGTATGTTAGGGTGACACAATCTTATTTGAATTATTTATCAATTTAGAGACATAAACTTATTTACAAATACGTACACCCATGGCCCATCTGTACATTCTTCTGGTGCCGACACTGTATTCGATCAAATGTGATATTAGGGCATTAGGGCATCCCTATTGGGCAATCAGTCATAGGAGAGAGGTTCCATCTGGCACTGTGAAGTGAACTTTGGCTTTAGCTCAGTTGGTAGAACATTGGCACGGATAGCCAAAGGTCCTGATTTCAAATCCCAGAGTCAGAGGAATTTTTCTCCTTTAATATTCCCATATAATGTCCAACAGAGACAAAAACTGTGATTCACGAATGTATATATATATCCATCTTGAATATTATTATTATTTTATTATTATTTTATTTTTATTATTTTTTTGTTAATACTGGTGAATTATTAAGTGTTTAACTTACTAAATATTGTAATAAGATAGTATTTATTATTTATTCAGTGTTGTAAATTAACATAATAATTGATTAATGTTTATGCTGTATATTTTTTAAAGCAATATATTACACATTGTGTATATTTCTTACTACTGTAGATTTGTATATTATTTGTAATTATATCTAGATTATATTCAGTACATTGAAAGATACAGTGCCATCAAAAACTCTCTCCATAGCTCTGGTTATATTCACCACCCATGCAAAGGCTGGTGTTTCTTCCTACCTTCCTTTCATACTCATAGCATGTTTACCAGAGTAGGCCATATTAACTATTGTGTGCATCTGTTTGCTATTGTTGATGAATCGAAAAGTGGAATAAGTAATATACATTAATCTTTAACTAAAGTCTTTGAAATAAAACCTAAAGCAAGTGAATTTATGTTTTGTCAAGAAAATGGCAACATTTTCAACATCTTCTGTAATTAGGTGAGTTTTATGTTCATTTTATTTATTTCTTCATAAATGATTGTAGCAGAACATTAACCAGATGCTAGTGCAGCCAATTTAATTCTGTTTCTTAGCAGATTCTCACCTGCACAAGTGCAGCGGATTGACTTCTTGATAGCACTGTATCTTTCGATGTACTGAATAAAAAATCAAATTAAATATGATGCAAGAAAAACTGATCTTTCTAATCAAATAAATCTTAATGATATTTTAGATTAAGCATAATGTAAGTCTTTTGTCAGCATGAATCTGATATTCGTGTCCTCTGTCAATTTTTCAAATGAAATCCGGAGCCCCAGAAAACCTTGAAGCAGATCAGATACTGTTTAACTTAGAACTATTTCGTATGCAGGTTCTTTGTAAGCTGTCAAAGTGTTATCAATTGAAGCATCAGTACTTGTATGGAGTCTGGCCTTGAAGCAAAGATGTTCATTGCACCATACTCTTTGTTGCTACAAGCATATGCGTAAACAATCATCATTTTAAGAATAGAAACAAACTTTCCTTGATTTGACATTGTCCTCACATTGGGGGAGATGTCATCATTTCTCTGGGTTTATCCCTTATTTTCGTAGTAAAGCTTAGGAGTACAAATTTATTAAGCCATATTAGTTGGAAAGCACGTAGTTAAAAATATGTTCTAAGTTATTTGCTTCAGGCTTCTCATTGTACCTTGAACTTAAAGGAATTTTCCTATTTAAATAAATATCTTAGAGTGAAATCTACCTATGATATTAACCTTGTAAACATCAGAAATTTCTCTTGAGCATGAAAGTATTACTCATATTAGAGAGGAAAATTCATTCAGACTTTACTTTCTTGTATCATACCAGTACTTAACATTATACGGAAGTAAGCGTACAATAAATGTGCAATTTTTATTTTCTTGATCCTTAGTGTAGGTAGGCTATTAAAGGCAGAGTTCGACCCTAAAATTCAGTGTCCAGTTTTCACAAATTTTAAGGTCCCCTGAATCTAAAAATACAATTTTCAGAAACGTATCTGTGTCTTTGTGTCACTACGCTACATTGTGTCTATGTGTATCTGTATGTCTGTCCATATGTGTGTCTGTGAACAGCGTAGCTAGAGAATGAAAAATTGTATCCAAAATGTTATATTTGGGTTGGATATCGTCCAGAGATGTGCTTGTTGATAATTTTCTCTTATTTTTTACCGCTTACATACGCTGCCTTATCCCCTTAATTTATTGTTCAGCAAAGACTTCTGATAATTATTATAACCAAAACCCATGGTGCTACATGCATTATGGGACAGGGCCCACCTCCAACCACTGCATCATCTACCAATGGCAGACGGCAGGTTTGGTGGGCTTGTGGTCAGTATGATGATTACCATGTTCGTTATTGATGGTTTTTGTGACCGGGGGTACTACTTCTGTATCTAGTAGCTCCTTGGTTGCCCTCACAAGACTGACCTTCCTACCATAGCAAAATCTGAAGACATACTGAGCCTAGTATTGTGGATCTGTAGTCAACACTGCTAATCACTCGGTTACACAATGCAGAGAGTCTTTTGATTATTAAACTTGTTATAAATACATTCTACATTTGTTGAATGGTATATTTATACTGTATTATTAATATTATAATACTATTTATAACTTTTTAACGTTCCCATTAACATCAAAACAGTTATAGATTATTGTATGAGATACCCTTGCATAATCTTACTAACTTCAAGGAAAATTAACATAATTGCTAATAGGAAATGAACAAAGGTTCGCTTCTCCATATTTAGTATGAGCATGTACAGGTAGGGGAAAAAAGTAGACCGACTCAGATAGCTGATTTCAGAGCCTTGGTCATACCAGTGTCCATGCGTATTCCTTAGACCTGTGTAGTTGGACATATGCAATACGTAAATAAATGTAAGAGATGTAACGGAAACATTTGTTTTTACAAGCAATGCGAATTACGTGAAATTATTTCCCAATTCAAGCAATTTATCGGCTGTAGTCTCCTTGTCAATCACTTGTTTCATAACAGACTCTCGAGGAACGTTGGTTGTTAAGCGATTCCGTAGCACAATGACAGCACGTTCGACTGGTAAGTAACACGTTCTCGGTTCAAATCCTGCTAAGGAAGGAAATTTTTTGTTTCCTTAATGCACATTGTTTTCCCACTACTTTTTGATTGCCACGATATTTAGCTACTTAATTAATGGATTATTCCCAGAAAATTAATTTTACTACCTTATTTTCTCATGGGTTTCAAAATGGGCTAAGTCAACAGTTGACACTAGAACAAATTTCAATACATTCCCTGCTATCCTGAGAATGCCGCTAGGCATGTGCAGTGGCTCATATCACCAACTTAGATATTTTAGTCGGTCCTTTTTTTTTTCCTATTTCTACATTTTATTCTGTTTGCATTGTGACAAGGTACCTTAATAAGAAAGCACTCCAAATGCTTTTTTCTCTGAATTGTGTACACCGGACGTGGATGCATTTATTTCATAGAAGAGATGTTCTTGGCCTAGACCTTTTAACTTCTCTCAATGGCAAGCCTACACGTACACTGTGGCAGTTTATTTCTGGCATGATGACTGTGGTATGCATATTCACGTTTGAATTGTATTGCTCCCACTCACTCCAACATCAAATCTGTCTACACATTCACCCACTGTACATTATTACAAGGTCTCTACCACACCAACTGAAATACCGGTAGCATCTAGTTGTGTGCATTTCACTTTCAAGATCTATTCTTGCACTATTCATTTTAATTATTTATTTATACTGGAGAAATTAAGGCCATAAGGGCTTCTCTTCCACTTCACCGATGAAACTATACACATTACAAAATAATAAAAAGTCTTATAAGTTACAATGATTTAATTACGAATTTTTTTAAATTAAATTAAACATAATTAATAATATCTTCTTGTTAATTAATGAATGACTAATAAAATGAATATTACTGAGCGAGGTGGCCAAGATTGTAACGTCTTGGACTCGCATTCGGGAGGTCTCAGGTTCAAATCCCGTGGCCGGCCAATTTGACATGGTTTTTTTTCATGGTTTCCCCCAGTCGTAAAGGCAAATGCCGAATTGGATATTTACATACCATGAATCATCCTTGCCATTTCACCTTATACCATATCCATTTAAATTAATATCAGTTGAAATTTACTCCATAAAAGATACACCAATAATAGAAACAATTGATAATAATAGTTCCATGCCTTACCCTATTGTATAGATACACATCCCGAATTCCTGATATGGCCTCGCAGCTAAAAGAAGTATAAACACAGATGATTTTTTTTTAAAGTAATATTCATTTTTATTCTAAATTGTGGTACATTTCGATAGGGATTCCAAAGGTAAATGATAAGTAGGCTAAAAGATTAAGTATAGAATGATGTATGTCAGGTTTTGGTTATGGCCATGCGTCCCTGAGGTCGGAAAGGAGATTAAAACGAGATTGCAAGCAAGCGAAAGAGTTAATAGTATATTGTAAAGAAAATTAAGGCGTATCCGTGACAAGATTTGAAAACGAGTGCAGCCTTTTAAATGTCGAGTAATTAGGGAAATTTAAAGGTTCTTGAGGGTGTTTAAACTTACTTAGAATATACTTTAGAGTACATAGTATTTTGATTACAAACAGTGGTTTTTATATTTAAAAAGCTGTCAATATTTTACCCATTGTTTCCTCCCCCATAAAATAATATAAAGTCATTATCAGTACATAACGAACACTGTGGAATTGAAACTGTTTATAGTTCAGTACATTTTGTCTCTAACCTGAACGTCCATGAACGATCAGACTATATTTATATGTAAGACTACAGTTTACTGTTTTAATTTAACCATTTTTCGTTGCCCCACATTCAAAATGGCGTTTAATTACAGGTGATTCATGCATTCTTCTCTTCTATCTGTAATAATTAGATGTCGTATAAGGCATTGAATCTTCCCTTAAGCGGTGACTGATTTTAGAGGGTGACGAAATAGTAATAGTTCTTTGTCCACCCCTGTTTTCACGTGATGAGAACACTCTATTCTTAGCGCCGCCTGACGTCTAGCGTCTTGACGTGATGATTGTTTGAATAAAGAAACGTTAGATGTCACCAGGCAGTCATGTGCGAGTGTTTGTAAGAGAGGGAAAAAATGAATTGCGCACATCGGTGCAATTATCCGAAGCGCTGACGTATTTAGTAACAAGTTTCGCTTAACAGAAAGAAAAAAGTTTCGATGTAATTTTTAAGTAATTGGTAATTTATAAATTGAAAATTGAAGCTGTTACCGATTTCTGACTAGATCAACGAGAAGTTAGTTTAGCAAAGACATTCATAATTACCTTGCTTCTTTGCCAAACAAGCAGATAGGAATCAAAATCGGAGCTCAAATAATTTTTAACATGTTTTAAGATACCTGAATCCATGTTTTAAGATACCTGAATAGTGCAGGCCTACTTTTCGCCAGGTAAGACTTACCGGTAAGCCTGAGTTTCTGCAGACGATCGCTGTCTTTCAGACAATTTTTACGAAAAAAATGTTTTCAATAAAAGTTGTATCTCTTAGTATAAACATCTCGTATACTAAAATTAAACAAAATCGTTTGGGCTGTTTTCGTGAAAAGCAAAAAAGATGCATTTTCTTCGCGTAAAGTGGTAGTAAAAAGTAAGGGAAAATCGTCAACATTTGTGTCACATCCCCGAAAGATATTTAACCCAAATTCAATTTTTAATTCATGTTTCGTTCTCGAGCTACGCAGAAGCAGTAATTTATTTTCCTAACGCCTTATATCTTCGCATATGTTTATTGGTCTTCCTTTGCCTCTGATCGTATAACATCTATAGTTTTAATTTTTTCTGTAAAATTATAATTGAATAATAGAATACGATTATAAGAAGCTGAACATAAGCATATTTATTTAATGGGAAATACTTTTCATCAGTTGCATGAAGTTATCTTATCAGTATAAAAGTTCATTATTAACTTTTTAGAACACTCGAGCATGTCCCTTAAGTGACTTTCCTCGTATTTATCAAATCTGCCAACTTGACATTCATTGTGCAAGGTTGAAGAAATCACCTTTTTGATTCGCAATATTGCGTAGTACTTATTCCAGGAAATATTTCTGACTTCAAGCTTTTTTACGTGTAGTTTACACACAGTTTGTTATAAGCGATTGTTACTTGAACAGGTTATTCATTATCAACACTAGTTTAAAGAGGGAAAGTTGTGAGCGGGTCTGTCCATTCGGGCTAAACTAGGAAATTCTCAACAGGTTTGGATAATTTTTCATCACTGCAGGGACGTAGCCAGGATTTTGGGAGGAGTGCACCTAGGTGTCAGGGGGTTGTTGTAAAATTAAGCCTTCAGAATTCATTTAGCGTTCTTTTTCAAGTTGCAAAAAACTACTTTTTTTTAACACATGCCACAATTTTACTGTTCCAAAGTAATAACTTTGTGAAAAAAAGCTTTTAAATGAAAGTTGAAGGCTTAATTTTAAGTATTATTAGTCTAATAAAAATGCCATAAGGGTAGTAACAAAATTTATTTAAGAATACTAAATGATATTTCCATTTTAATTTAGTGAAATTTACGTTAGTTTTTTTTTTTTTTTTCAATTCATTTCGAAGGGGGTCCGGGCCCCCTCCCTGGCTAGCGCTCATTTTGTTAACTTCGTGCTTGCCTATTAAGTTCTATTATAATGGTCTTGCATAGTAAATAAGCATTATATAGTAGATTGCACTGTTGGTTGTTGGAAATAGAAAATGTTTGCTCATAAATATTTTCCATTTGCATTATGGAGCTCTTCCCATCAGCGTTTTGTGTTGGCGCCCTTGCTATAGGTAGAGTAGGTTGTTCGGCCCTGATATGCCATGTCGTTCATCGTTAATATCCTGAATTCAAAAACATTTTCGTAAACATGTCTATATATGTGAAATTACATAATGAATATAATTAGTTTGTAAACTACAACCGTAACATGCCTTTGAAGGGATTTAATAATAATAATAATAATAATAATAATAATAATAATAATAACAACAATAACAATAATAATAATAATAATAACAACAACAACAACAATAATAATAATAATAATAATAATAATACATATTTTAACTATAATAACTTGCTACTGATATTCTAAATTTTGATTACTGAATATTAAAACTGGATGACCTAGGCTGCTAGGTAGTATGTGACCTTGCGAAATACGTGGAGATATCTTTGCACAATTAATGCAGGAATAAAAACCTGTTACGATGCGATAGAACCAAACCCTTCGGCACGCAGATTACATAATACTGCACTAGTATCGCTTTTGTGTTGAACGACCAGGACTTTTAAGTTCCTTAGTAATTGCCTTGTTACGAAATAAACAAAATAGTTAGGTAATATGAACTAAAACTCAAAGTTTTAATAGCTTGATCCTGGAAGAATAATTAATTTTGTTTTTCAACATGGATGAGAAAATATAATAAATTGTAATTTAGATTTGCATCTGTATGGTAACTAATGTCTAGGCCTATATATTTTCAGCAGTTCCTTTTACTAAGATTATTCTTTGGTATATAACAATTCTTCCAAAATTTAACCACAAAACCTGTATTGGACAGTTTCGGAAGTTATTCTTAAAACCTGTGTTGGGCAGTTTTGCATAAATATCGCTGCTGTTTACAATTTATATATGTATGTATATATATTCTATCTCCAGTATTCTTGTTTTATTTTACACTCTGCCTGAAGATACATGCTGCCAAGATGACAAAATTAACGTTGTATTTAAATTTGTAGTAACAATAATAAATGAACAAAGGTGCAATAAACAAATTATTACTACGAATAATATTAATTAGTATCATAAGTTTAAATCTGTCCACCATGGATAACTACTAACCTTGATATACAAATGTCTGAATGATTTTATAGCATATCCCTTCTTTACATTTTAGGCCTAATACATCGCAAGATAAGTAAAGGAAATAATTAGCTTGTCCTTAACCCTTAAATTAATAATATGTCCTATGGGACACACCTATTCATTGTCTTAAAATTTTGTAATATAATGATGGAAAAAGTTGGAAGAAACATTTAAATTCCATACAAGAAAGGTGCAAGAAATATATTATGTACATCATCATTGTGTGAGCCGTTTTCTTTGCAGTCCGTCATTGGTTGATATATTGTGCGAGAATATGAGTATCACGCATTTAAGGGTTAAATTACCATAACGTCTACTATGTTAAGTTTTTTTTTCTAATTTAAATATGCCTATCAACATTTTTGTTATGTACAGTCGGTCAAATAAAAAACGTCGGGACTCGTATGCTGTTAAAATTAAAGTTTTGACGCATTAGTTCACAAGTTTCCTATAAAAAACACAAAATACAGGTCATTTTCGGAACATATGAGGCCATGCGGCAGGAGGGAAAATATGAACAAGGAGGGAAAATATGAACAAGGAGGGAAAAAATGAACAACGCGGAAAGCGCAACACACGATAATTAACTTAATGCATTGTCATAATTCATTTTGCTTTGTGTCATCGCCACATACAAATGCTAACGTGAGAGAAAGTGTAGTTAGGGCTGTAATTGACCTGCATTTTTCGGTCTCTGAAGCAGCGAGAAGGTTCCATATTTATGAAAAGCAGCTTAGAGGTGGGAACTTTACTGTAATGCGACCGGAAGTTTTCATAGCAAACGTTGATCTGGCCGGACGCGTATTTCGATGCTAAGATTGATTGCACATGCTGAGCGTAAGTTATTGGTTTTGCACTACAAGTACCGGTATTATAAAATAAAATCTTAAAAAAATGCTCCTTGAATAAACATATTCCTCGCAAATCTATTAATTATTAATATTATTAAAATTTGCAACCAAGAATATGACGGATTTGAGGCATATAGCCACAGCCTTCTATATATGTTTGTTTTGGAACAAAACTGACTAAATAATCAAGAAAATACATGGATTGACAAGAGGCGTGTGTGAACCTAACTTTAAGTCTTCCTGTACATGCGCATATGCTCGTTCGTGATACTTAATCAAATACCGCCCGACGTTTTTTATTTGACCGACTGTACATCTAAATCGTTCTGGATAACATTAAAGCTAACAGTTCTGTTAAACATTTCGAAAACATATAAAGACGAAAATGGTTCAGAATTTTACTGTATACCCATGTCATTTCCACAGAAAAAAATATTTTACGAACTTAAAAAAAAAAATCTTGTTCTGATGAAAGTGATCAACGATTTATTCCAACCAAATAAATAGCGTGTAGCTGTTAAAATCTTGAATTCGAACATTTTTAAGATTATGTGTAGTAAACTAATATAAGCTTTCTACAAACTCATGGTGCAACATTTTTAAGTTGAAAAATCCTGTGATAACTAAACTATCTAGATTAATTACTAGTTCCTGAAAGTATGGCTCATTTTTTCTGATAGTATCGTAGAGAAGAAACCTATGACGTAATTTGTTTTCTGGTAATTCCGGGAAGATCTTCACATATGCAGTTTCATGTGCGTCATACATAAGTGATAGCCTAACTTTACATCCGTATTCCTTCCAAGCATGTGGTCTGTGACGATCAGTAAAACACTAAACTGCCATGGAATGTAACTTTACTGTAATTGGATGTTGGTCAAAGATGATAACTTAGTAGGAAAACCGTTAATATGGCACTAAAGGTGTTTTGCTTCTAGTTTACAACCTTTTCGTATATAATAATAATTATATTATTTAGTGAAGTACTGTTGTGGGGCGAGAATTCAAGAACGGCTTCTATTTCGATTGTTCTCTTAGCTTAGAAAATAATTCTTAAGGCAGCGGTAACCATCTTATTTTTTTTACGGAAATACTACAATGTATTGTAATATTGTATGAAGTAAACGTTTTACATAATAGTAGTCATTGAGATTCAGGGGTGTAATCGAGGGTATTCGTAGGCATACATCTATATTCTTTGTTTAATCTTACTTGTTAGTATGCCTTATGCCTTGATGGATAGGGCCTACCTTTTGTTTGATGATCTTTTTTTTATCATTTATCATTTATTTATCATATTTATACAAATACAAATACATATTTATACAAGTAAAATAAAACAATTTTCAAATTTCAAAAGTAACTACAACTACTATTTAAAAAGAGGAAAAGAAATATAGGCTATGATATAGAATATGATATTTTATTAATTCAGGCTTTTATTTATCTATATACTGAATTATTTATTCATTTAATTATTTATTTTTTTACATATTTAGCAATTCTGCTATTGACTTGAGAGTCCAGGTCGAGGGTATATTAAAAAAAAAGTTCTGGTGACAGAACTAAAAAATGTTCTGTAGAGTATTTTTTGATTCGGTGTCTAGAACCAATTGTTGAAGAATATTTTAAAATAGTGCGGGCTTCAATCTAAGTTTTACTATAGTTTTTGTGTACAATCGTTATCGTTAAAATGTGGCCTATTTCATCTTTTAACGTCATAAAACGTCATGGCTCAAATGATAAGCCTATGTCACTTCTATTGTATAATAAATTTATCCAACAGTAAAATAGGTTTACGTTAATTTTAGAGTCATTGAATATGTAGAAGAGTTACATCATAGTATATACTGAGCCTATAGTTATTTTAGTCTACTATTGTAACTATTCTCAGTGACTTAACTCAAAGTGCCATCTCTCTCACATGGAATAGCTCACCAAGTGAATTAATAATATGAGCTTTCCCTCTTGTAGGAGGCCCTAGCCCTTCAGGGACACAGTAGGCTCATTCATTCATTGTAACTATTCATGTTTTTTATTTTAAATTTCTATGCCCATTTCTCCCATCTTTATTTGTATTGTTACAGTAGGCGTAAAAGAGAAAAGTTAATTTCTTCATTGCTGAAGTCGGTCTGAATGATGCAGTTAATATGGCGCTGGCTTTCAGTGCTCAAGGTCATGGCTACGATCCCGGCGTAGGGTGATTGCTTTTATGTATCCATAACAAGCCCATGTATGTAGATTTACAGGCATACTGGCGACTGGCCTAAACAGCAGTACAGCCCCATTCTTAAAAAATAATAAAACCAACCAAACATCATAGCTAAAACTATAGAATAATGTTAGAGGTATGCTGCAAAAAACAAGTTTTGATACCTCTCTTAACTCGTGAATTAGTGGCTTAAGTGCTTTGCTTTCCTCTTGTCGCTCTTACATAACATGCATGGGATAACACTCTTGTATAGTGTGCTTTTATATAATGATCCTGTTTATTTACGTTATGTGATGCCCTTGCAATAGGTAAAAGTCAAGATTTTCATAACTTCGCGAGTTAGATCTTATACAAACTTTAGTTAGTTCGTAACAACCGGCGACGAAGTAAGCATCTCGTCTGTTTGATCTACACGTTTCATCTATTTCGTCTATAAGTAAGTAAACAAGTACCCCTAAAAACAAATGCTTCCAGTCTTATGTATGTTATAGTATTAACAGGTTCCCGCGGTTTATTAATTCAAGCACTAGATTAAAAAAAAAACATTTATTTAACAGCACAGTAGTCCTAAATAAAACATTATAAATGTATTAACACCTACACGCAAATGATTCATATAAGATTTAACGGTTAATAGTTAAAAAGCTAAAAAAAATACGGCTTATGCATTTAACAATTAAGAGTGCACTGCCCGGGGGGGAAAAAACTACCTTAGATTCTAGTTCCCTGCCCTCCCCTTAAAAAATACATAGTGAGTTTCGTTCAAATTTTCAATGTTTTCCCATTTAGGCCTACAATGATGATCCCCTTTCCGTTAACTTAAGTAGAAAGATCAGATCTCTGCATGCTGTAACGGTATAAACAAATACCGTCTACTAATGATGTTAACTGCCATAGCTAAATGACGGAGCTGTAAGACTCAATTCCTCAACGGATGTTGCGTCGGAGTAGTTACGTTATTGTCCCTTAAAGTAACTTCATTTGCGTTTTTTTAAAAAACTTGTGAAGGAAGCAGAATTTTGTATTCTAGTGATTTAGTACTGTGTAAACTATACCTGCTTTTGTTACGGAAATGTTTGCTTGTTTGTTTAGCCGAATTACAGTTTCATTCTTTCTTTCGTTAAGTGAAACTGCTTCTTCCTTTAACCAATTTGCCTCCAATTTTCAATGCCCGAAGGCTAGGTGGCAAATCTTTGATCACACTTACATTCGGACAGGACGTGTCATCAGCATACGGAGGTCCTCCCCAGTAAAATATATGCATGAACAGACAATGGACAGAGTAAATATGTTCGGGTTATGTGTTGAGTCCAATCTAGTAATCACCTTTGCGAGTAAGGAAAACTCTAAAAACACACACACTCAGATCGGCCGGCCAAGGAATTCGAACCCCCGACCTTCCGAGTGTGAGATCTGGCCACCGAATAGGTCGTAAAATTGTGAAGTAATTGTGTTACAGACCATGGAGGCCCAGAGGGTTCCAGGAGGTTGAGGCTCCAAGAATTTTAGACAATCGGCACACGAAGGTGGTAGGGTTGTCAGTCTTACGCACCGGCCGCCTTTACCCTTAGGATTGCTCCTGGTACTCATTTCTGTTAGAAGCAGAGTCGACCCTAGGACCATAGTGCCACCAGAAGGATTAGGCCAATCGAAAAACTCCAACGACCTCATCGGGGATCGAACCCGCGACCTTCCGGTTTGTAGCGCAGCGGCGTACCCCTCATAAAATTTTAAATGTCTAAAATTAAATTAGTTTTTAATTCATAATTCGGGGGTATCAGCAAATCAGGGTAACTTCCATGACGCTAAAAATTTCGGAACGATTTTGCCATCTTATCATTGAAGATAAGGAAGCGGAAAATTGCAAGCGCTGTTGCTAATTCGCATTAGCTGTGTAGTAGATAGCTATGTAACTGTGCCTTCATACGCTGCCGGGTAAACGGGAAAGTTGAACAGAGCAAATTTGCATTCGTACTTTCTATGAGTATTTAGATGCACCAACTTTTAAGTATCGCACTTGCGAAGGAGAAACTTTGTTTGTAGTTTGTTTTATTTCTGCGAAAGTAACAGACCGTATTTTAGACGTCTCTTCAACGGTATGTACCCAACAAAATATATTGTCAGGAAGATTATGTTTCTGTGCCCTAGGTTCAGTCTACAAAATATCTTACCTAGGCCATGCGGATGTATACAATCTCTAGTGATTTTTGTAATCTAAAACAAAACAAAAATAAGTAGATCTACAAAATTAACTCTGAAATACTAAAGTAGAAATATCGCACAAATCCCAACGTCAAATTTAACATGCTTTCAAATTGAGATTTTATGGGAGCGAAGTTTCTTAATAATTCACCACTCAGTAATAAAGTCTACTTACATAAAAATTAAATAGACTGAAAATTTCAGTTAACAAGTATTTCATAACTCATGTGTTAAATTGTGTTGATGGATTCATTCAGTTCATTGAAAAAAAAATCTTTTGTTAGAAATAAACAAAATTGACTTAATTTGACTTATTTTCAAAGTAATGTGAAATGGCATAGGCCACTGTCTCACTCTGAAGTAGATACTAAAAAAATGAGACAAAATCATACTTGTTAACTTTAGGGCTGGATCTAGAGCGTACAGTACTTACCCGCCCCAATGGCTAAAATATTTGCGCGCTGGGTACAAGATGTATTTAGTGATTTGTAACGTTTTATTGACAATATTTTTTGTTACGCAAGTAAAACATAAGGTATTAATTTATATTTCGTTACAATTGATAATATGGATTAAACATTATTTCCTCTGCCTGTACCATAGGTAGCCTACTATAGGTAGAGGAAGTACAGTAAAACCTGTCTTAAAGACCACTCCTATTTAGCGACCACCTCCTTTAAAGACCAATTTTTATAGGAACCAACAGTAAAACCCATAAGGTCAATGTTATTTGTACCCCTATTAAACGACCACCCCTCTCCCCGACCAACGACCAGAGTTTCATTTTCGTTAAACTTCTCTATAACGACCAAAATCGTAAAGAATATTTACTCAAATGGTAGGCATTAATCAGCATTTAAACAGAAATACTGAAGTGGGCACTGCAAGACATCTCTTCAATTTTCAATACAATACTTTTACAATGTGAATATGGTTGAACAATGCTTTGGGCTGTTTTCCCTTTCGCGTTCTGGGAAATACATTACAGTAGACAGCATACAAGTACCGTACAGAACACATTCCATAGATTAAAGTGTCTTATTGTTGTGCTGCAATTTGAAATACAGTAAAAGTAAGTAATAATCAACCGTGTCTTACATAATACACCTACTGTATTGTACCATATTTATTCTATTGTATTTTCAGTTTCAAGACATAAAAATGCATTCCCCCTATTAAGAGACCACCCCTCTTAAAGATCAATTTTTCGTGGAACCAGCGATGGTCGTTATATAGAGGTTTTACTGTATTGTGTTCGACCCCGAAATTCGAAGTTTAGTTTTTAACATAAATACACGTTTTGAGGTCCCTGAATACAAAAATACTATTTTCAGAAGCATGTCCGTGTGTGTGTGTGTGTGTGAACAGGCTAGCTCCAGAACGAAAAATCTATGAAAACAACATTTTGTATTTGAGTTGGTAGGCTATCTTCTGGGGATGTGCCACGAAGAATGTCGACGACTTTATGTTCTTTTAATGCCCCTTTACATGAAGAAAATTTCGTTTTTCACGATTTTCTCGAAAACGGCTATAACTATTTTGTTTACATTTTGTACATGAGGTGCTTATACTAAGAGCTAAAACTTTTATTTGAAACATGTTTTCGCAAAAAATCCTCTAAAGGACTAAACCCCCAGTGTTTGTAGAAACTTAGTCTCGCCTGGTGAATAATAAAGCTTTGCATCAGATTGAAACAATTAAATACGCTCTTTGCAATCCGGTTTCTTATTCAATATTAGAATGTGGAGTGAGAAAATTATATTGTCCATGTTTAGAGTAAAGAAAATTACGTGAGTGCATTAATAAGGTTTTATTTTGGTTGTGTATCCTTCGGAGATGCAGTATGGAATACTTTTTTTCCAAGAAACCATATAGGCCTAAAATAGAATCTGAGAAGCTTATTGAGATACCTGTATCAATAAAATTACGTCATGTTATTTTAGTAGGATAAACGTAAGGGACTTCATTTTATGAAAAATCGGCATTTCGGACTTGTCTGGATTTTGTTATCGAACTTTCAATATTTTGATGGATTTTTCCAATAGAATCTATTATTCTAAGCTACATGAGTGACTTTCCATCTCTAGTATGCAGACATCGGATTCTTCCACTTGGTGTTTTACATAATTACAATATCAAGCTAATTAGTGTGGTGGGGTTTTGCACGTATTAATAGGATGTCATACATGATAGACAGATGGGCACATTAATTAAACTGTGAAGTGTAGGTCGGGCTGTGAGGTCATTTGCAAGGCAGTGCTGTGCATTCCAGGGACTTCCGGAAATTACTCGACTCTCCGTAACCTCACTTGAGGATTAATTAATTATTACTTCTCTTTGATGTTACTTACTGTAGCCTATTCAGCCGATGTCCTTGAGCAAAATGATTTTCAGACATCCCTTGTTTTTAGATTTTTGCTCTTATTATAATTTATAGATTTATTAAATTTTGGAAACCAGAACAAAATCGCTCTTGTACTTCCTCTGCTCATACTATAGATAAAGGAAGTATTGTGTTCGACTTCGGAATTCGAACGAAAAATCGTAAAAAACCAACTTTTACTCATCTTGAAAATGCCACATAATTTTTGCATTTAAAATTATAAATTTGTAAGTTTAAAATGCTTTAAAAAATCAGTTTTTGATACTCCCAAGGTTTCGCACCCGCTCTTCATTAAAATTGTTGGGAATTGTTGTAGCTTTATTTCGTAATATTGGTGTTATGTGAAGGGACTTATACACTTTTTTCTACACATATTTTATATATAACTTATTTTTTATATTTATATATATTTTTATATGATTTATTTTTAGTCGCTTTGACTCATGGGAGTCTAATCGCGACTGTACATTACATATAATAACCAGTTATGAAAATTAGAACAATGTTAATGACAGTGTTTTACAAATGTTGATATTACTTTTAAATTTTACTATAAACATGAATATCTTTTAAAAAATAACATTTTTGTACATTTTTACATTATTAAGAACTTGTAACTTGTCTGGTATCTTCTAATTTTTCCTGATGTGATCAAAGCGGCGGCATTCTTTGAGCATTTGGGACACTGACAGTGGAGAATTGCAAGCTGTACATTGTGGTTCATTATCTCTTGTAATTAGTAGACCTAGGATTTTAGGCTCTTAAAAATAGTTTTAGGCACCTAGAATAGGCTTTTAAAACAAGTAAATAGGCTTTTAAAAGATAAATTAGGCACTTAAAATATTCTTTAAAAATGTATAATAGTCAGAAAATAGAGCTTAAAATACTACAATATGCTCTTAAACTGTAACGTGATCTTTTTTTTTTTTACCATAAGAACCGTGGTATACCCATTCTTAACAGAAATAACTGCAAAATTAAGACAGAATTAAAAAGACACTTATCTAAAACAGTTTTGGATTATATGGAAAATTAGAACACTACAGGCCTTCGGGAAAATCAAGTTTCTGTGAAAAACCCACACTCTGCTCTTCTGCTCTTCATTCAGGGATGTCCATTAAACAATTTTAAAAGTTACAGATGTTGAATTTTATTTTATATGTACAAAATAGGCATTTTAAGCACTAAAAGAGTGAAAATAGGCTCTAAAGGTCCAAATAGGCATTTTAGGGCACTACAAAACTCTATAAATGTGAGTGATTTATCATGAAACTTCAACATATTTAAAAAATTCATGTTATTTCATAAGGAACAGAATAGGCATTTGCCTTAAAATCCCAGGTCTAGTAATTAGGTAGGAGTGGGTCATTTTTGTGTGTCCTTCTCAGACGGGTTATAAGGACTTTGTGTTGATCGATATATGTTTCACTACAGGACTTACAATTAGAATGATAAATACGTGAAACAAAGGCGAACGATAAGAATCCATATTAAATGGGTCAAGCTTGTTTTTACAGTCAAGTTATAGAAGGGGGTCTGGAAACAAAGGCTTGTTAATATCATGAGTGTGTTCACCTGTGTTTACATGGGTTATCAGACGGCGCCCTAGCGTTTATCAGAGCCGTGCAAAATGGAAGAAGCTCTATATCGAGCAACGCTTGTCAGCTGACGAGGATTATTTTAAGAAGCTATAACATTCCTTACGAACAGTTACATCATTTTCAGACCTATCCGAGTGGCCAAATATGTGGCTTGGATTGGAATTCTCGCTTTTCTCTGTGAATATAGAAATGGCCTTCACATTACAAGAGCCTAACTACTGTTACCCCAGGGCCTCATTGTCCTTAACTGGTGGTATCTTATAGTTACATTGAACTACATTTTAATATTTCGTGTATGGGGTCCAGATTCAAAGCGCCAATTTCTGCCCTTAATCTTCGATTAAAACGTGAAAATACACAACAATGCCAAACTACATAGCCTACATTGAAGAAAATTATGAGACTTAAGCCATAGGACCTACGATTGTATAGAGCAGCGGTTCCCTAACTTTTTTCTCCTGGTACCCACCTTCACCTAGAATTTTTTTCGCGACTCACTACTACATAACTATAATCAATATAGGCTATATAAAAAAAAAATTCTCGACCGACTACTACATAACTATAACCAATATAGGCTATATAAAATACAGCACATGTTTTTCATATGCCTTTCAATAGTTTTATTGTGTTCAACTGCCCTGCTGAGAAAACTCAGTTGAAATAAAAATGGTAAAGGTTATTTCAATAAAGTACATTGTCCAACTAGTACATTCTATTTTTTTTTAAATTAATGAGATTTGTGAAACTGTTCTTTTTTATTTACAAGAGATTCGATATCAGGATTAAAAGTTGTTAGTTTTAATCTTAAATCACTTTTCATACAAAATTTATTCCTGTACTTGTTTTTTTCTTTCTTTCTTTCTTTCTTCTTAATTAAACACTCTTTCCTTATATTAAAAACAAGTTTAATTTTTCCCGTCCTTTTCACGACCCACCGAAATTTACCGATCCAGTTACCCACCAGTGGGTCGCGACCCATAGTTTGGGAACCACTGGTATAGAGCATTAAACTGGAATTGAGATTAGAACAGTAGAAGTAGGGTATCTAAATAGATTCAAGATTGTAACATTGTTTTTATTTGCATAATTCGACCCAAAGTTATTCATTGTTTGCTTATACACTTTCTCGTTAAGACTTTCTCCTAAAACAACTAAGAAATCCAGAATTTATACAAAAATAGTTTCATAGGACATTGAGTGAGGTGGCCAAAACACTGAAGAAAAACGTCGAAAGCTCACATTCGGGAGGTTACGGGTTAGAATCTCACCATTGTGAAACTGAAGTTATTAACTACGTACTGGATACCTATATAGATTGTCTCAACCTTAAAAGACAGTATGGAGATAAATGTACTGTATTTGCATCTCACTTGCATTCGTCTTCCCCCATGCGCGCAACATGTCCAACCCATTTCATCCTCCGTGATTTAATTATCCTTACAATATTCGGTGAAGAGTACAGGTTATGGACTTACGAAGCTCGACATTATGCACCTTTCTTCAGTCCCCGTTCTCATCCCTCTTAGGTCCAAATATTTTCCAAAGCATCCTGTTTTCGAGCACTCACAGATTATGTTCTTCTCGAAGTGTAAGGGACCACTTCTCACGTCCATATAGTACAACCGGCAGGATAATAAATTGTCTTGTAAATTTTTATTTCTAAATTGCTGAACAGAGAAGACGAGACGATATAAGTTTCTGAACTGCATAAAAACAAGCATTTCCTGTCTAGTCGACACGTAACTTCTGCCTTAATATTATTTGTACTGTGGGTGCCACTTCTTAAAGACTTTTATTCCAAGAACTGGCTGCCACCCTAATCCTTTTCGACCTGTCAATGAATAGAAAGATAATTAGGCGTATTCACACTTGTATGTAGATCGGTACATTGTTGCCAAATACGTACCACAGCACGTTTACTTCATCTGAGAAAATTTTGGTAAATGACAGCGACAAGGGGAAATCTACGCGACTACAATACCTGTTCTTTGTTGGTATCGGAGTCTGCGCGGATTTTCGGATTAGGGAACATTGCTATTACATTCTTTTGTAGATAGATGGTGGTTTGGGACGAGGTCTTCTTAAAATGGCACGAATAGTACCTGTAATTATTGCTCCCAGATATTTGAATTTCTCCACTTGTCTGAATGTTTTACCGACTTTTCTAATATTTTGCAGCGCATTATTTTGACGTTTTATGACCATATAGGCTACTTAGTTTTTTTAGTTGGTTAGTTTTTCCAATCCAACTTTCCTGCGGGCATGGGAAAGACTGTCTGCATTCCTCCCGATGGAACAAAAATTCATACTGATTCGAATTTGGAAGTTCTGTATTTTTTCCTGTATGAAACGTGAACTTTATCCATTTTTGGATGTTTCTAGATTTTACTTAGGAATTTGAACATTAGCAGGCAGGTATTCATTAGTGACGTCAGGAGGCGCGGAATGCACTTGGGACCATGTTTGCTATGTCTCGCGGCAAGGGGAACAACAATGAATGAGTCAGTGCGCATGTGTGGATGTAGCACATACAGTGCGCAAACTTTAGCTTCTACACATCCAATAGCAAAGCTAGAAAATGCACTACCGGATGTTTTCGCGATAGGTAATAAGTTTGTGACGTCATGCAGTTGTCATGGCGATATCTCTCGTGGCTATTGTTCGCTGTGTCATACGCGCGGAGACTGTCATCTGTCGAGGATGAGTTTTAAACCAACAGGTAAAGTTTCAAGGTTGTTTATGAATTGCGTAACCACTAAGTTTTCCCGGAATGCTGTTTTTTTAAAGTGAGAATTTTTCTCACGTTCAAGTATCGTGTTTTCTCGTAATATTATGCGAGCTTTATTTTACATAATAAAGTGTTGAATTTGAAAGTGTGATGTAAGAATTGTTTTGTTGTACGCAAGTTATTTCATAAGAGAGTGGTAGTTGTTGGTAAGCAGGCAGTATTAAAGGTGTTGTTTGTGTGGTTGTTGCAGTGGGAGTACTGAATCCTAGTCTCAACAAAACTTACATGATAAGTCCCGACATGGAAGAGGACAACGGACTGGTAGCTGGCATTGTTATTGCTGTCGTCACAATAGTACTCATCATTGCGGCTCTGGTAAGTGTTTACATAGGTACCGTATTGATAATGCCCCTGCCGTCAGCCATTATACAAAGGGACTCGCCTGGTTTAGAATTTTGTACTACCGGTTTAAAAGTAAAAATATATTTTCTAGACAATATTAGTCTGTTACCGTACCGGTATATAAAATAATATAATTACATATGTACAATTTATCTCGTGAATGCATTGAACTTAGAGTCTGGAAGTTTATGAAAAAGCGTATTTTTAATTATGCACTCTGTTACATGCCAGTGTTATAATGGAAACAAGAAAATCAAGAAATAATAGAAAATTTATAGTTTCATATTGCATATTGTTGCATATTTTGTTAGTTTTGCGATAACGCTTCATATTTGCTTCATATTAAAATATCTGTGAATATTTTATTAATTTGTCACATTTTTAAGGACATATCTCGGACGGATTTTAAATATTGTGCATATCTCTTGTCCATTCAAACATTTGCAGCATATTTGACTAAATGAATGTTTTGAGAACCAACTGTACAATAATTGACAGTACATAGGCTATGTTTTCGGAATTGATTGTATTATAATTAAAGCAACATTTCAGTTCATTACTTTTCAGTTTACTAATTTTTATTTTTATTTATTTATTTTTTAATCTATTTCATACAACGTCTTCTATTTTTTTGTAATTTACAATGTTATTTAATAACAAGAGAATGTAAGTTATTAAAATTACTTAAATGGTTCTTAAGGATATTTGCATGCATATTTTATCTTTGTCTTCAGTCTTGTAAAATATGAATTGATAAACTTCATTGTTGCCAAAGAGGGTAGATATATTCCAGATAGATAATATTTCTCCTTATACCCTCTAATACATGGTAAAATCTGTTACCAGATTAACCAATGACAGCTCCTAAGGATGCAGTGTTATCACATATCACATATTAGACTTTATCACATATTAGAGGGTGTAAGGGGAAATATTATCTGTCTGGAATTGTATAATATGCTGCGGAACCAATCAACTAAGCTCTATTATTTAAGTAATGTTAACACTTTACGTTTCCGTGTGAGCAGAGTAACACTATAAATTACAAAAAAATAGTAGTAGTTGTATAGATTACATTTAAAAAATGCAACAAATTTTATTAAATTGAAAACTAACGAAGTCAGATGTCACTATAATATTGTTTAGTCAGTTCCAAAAATACTAGGCTATATACTGTCAATTATTGTACAGTAGGTTCTCAAAACATTCACTTAGACAATGGGTGGAGTGAATAAAAGTCAGTAAATGCTTTTACTGCAAAAATTGAAGTAAATACTAGCATTTTAGGGAATAAAATAATTCAGTAAATACTGTTGCTTATTAGTAATCAGTACATACTAGATCAAGTAGTACCTACTGCAAAATATGTGGATAATAACCAGTATTTACTTATCAATACCAGTAAATACTGTGAAATTTTCAAGTGTGGTACAGACCTTGCTTAAGATGGCATGCCTTATCTGAAATGCTTGTTTCTGCAAGAATTATGAAGCAAAACGTGTACAGAGAGCAAATGGAGGCTCAAGAAGATGATTATCACAATTCATTTAGATTCAGAAGGGAAATTATGAAGTGGCATACTTCACATTTCATGGATGAAACAGGCAGCAAACAGGCAGAAGTTATAAATTTTTAAGTGATTCAGGCTATCAGAGTCAGAATTCATTATACGATTCAAAATTTTTTCTGTGTATTATTACCTAAACAATTTCACAATTTTCTTTTGTTGTTTTTATTTAAGCAGCATGGCCATTCTTATGTAGTATTGAGGTTATGTAGTATTGAGGTTAGCCTATATATTTTATTTTTGTTATTTTAAACTAGCAGGTGTCTGTGACTTCCCCATATTTATTAATATAATCGCTAGCTTTTTTTAATAACACTTAAAAGGAAAAAAATCAAAACTTCATCTATTAAAATTTACACCATTCTTAAATAAGTTGCATTAATTTTATTGTAATTGTATTGTCAGACATAGTAAATAAATAATTAAAACTACTGTGGGCATACAGATTGAAAGTGAAGTGACTAAAACGAACCACAGAATTATGAACCTTCCGCTTAAATGCAAATCATACATAAATTAAAAGATTAATAATTTTAAAAACATCCAGCTTTGGGGTGCATTCTACGATTAGAGTAGGCCTACACCGTAGGGAAAGAAATGATCTCAGATTCGAGTTCCAGGCTCAACCCCCTCCCCTGCACAGTGAGTTTCGTCCAAATCGAGCAATGTTTCCCATTCAGACCTACATTCATGATCTCTCTTCCATCCACATATGTTAAAAATTTCAGATCTCTTTGTGCTGTAATGTAATAAACAAATAAATCAAGTAGAGCGGGCTAACAAAATCAAAGTAATCGACATCTCCATGTGTTATATTGAAAAAATTTGTTTCCGTAATGCTCTTCTTCCCCAGTTGCTATGGCAAAAGACGAAGAGTACTTATTAATTTTACAATTGAAAAGTAGCCTATTACTAAAATCTGATGCTGCAATAGTGGAAAACATTATTTTCTGACAGTTTTTTGGGGGGGGGAGGAGGGGGGAGCTCATAATTTGCAAACAAAAGCAAAACATTCAAAATCCGGCTTTAATTGAATTCAGATATCCTTTAGTCCATCTATGTTAAAAATTTAAGATCTCTGCATGCCCTACATTTGGCTGGGTAACGCACTCAGACAAACAGACGGTAAGAAAGACAAACACTTCCTCTTATTATATAGATATCATGGCCTACTTTAAGTAATCACGGCCCACTACATGTAGTTTCCATAGCTAAGCAGGTAGTAACTACTAATGTTCATCCAGTATTAACTTATAAGTACTAGTATAAGGTTATTCACTCAAAATTAAGTAAAAGCTGGTACTTGTAAGTAACTACTGAAAGTAATTACTACTACTAGTACTTATTACTAGTAGTAACTACTCAATTTTTATTCACTCCACCCAATATGCTGTAAATGTTTGAATTAACAGAGATATGCACAATAATTAATTTCTGTCAAAAATGTGACTGGTTAATAAAATTTTAATAGTAAGCAAATATGATTCATTATCACAAAACTAACAAAATACACAAAAATAATATGTCAATTATTTTCTCATAAAACATTTAGCTAGAGAAATATGCAAGTACCAGTACATAGATGTAAGCTTGAAGGGAATGAATTTGTTATTATGAAGAATACATATACAATAAAAATGCATTATTAACTCCATGTGTTTTGAGCTATTGGTATTAAACACTTTAGCAGTGTTGGTGCCCTGTGGAATATTTAACAATACTGTTTGGCTCAAGAATCAGTTACCAATCCATTATAAGAATATGTGGAATTTCAACAAATCACAAGACAGTGCATATCGTGATACATTTATTATTTTATTTTTATCACTTTCATTTATTTGCATCCACATGCACTTGTTTTTATGTAAATTCATAAAGACTGAACACTGAAACCTTTTCAGAGCTAAAGAACAAATAATATTGAACATAACAATTGGGTATGAATAAGGTGCATATGAGCAATAGGATATCTGGAAGTAATGTATTATTTTATGTATTAATGATTCTGCCTTTTTATTTGCTAAATGGTCACAATAAATATATTTAAGTCACGATTTTCTCAAGATAAATTCTGGATCTCTCATTATATTCCCATATTTTCTCAATGTATATTCTGGACTCTCATTATATTACCTATGATAAATTCTGCACTCTTTCCTCTCTCTTAACCTATGGAATTAATAGTTTGACAAAGGCTTTTGATTGTGTGAATCATAAAATATTGTTAAGAAAACTAGAGTATTATGGAATAAATGGCATTACTTTAAATTAGTCTTATTTGACTGATAGGAAACAAAAAGTATGTGTAAAATCAGCTGTTTTGAACCAAAATTATTTTTCTAATTGGGAGACAATTAATCATGGAGTCCCGCAAGGTTCAATTCTAGGACCTTTACTATTCATAGTATATGTAAACGATTTAGCATCTTATGTAAAAACAATATCAAGACCAACACTTTTCGCAGATGATACAAGCATAATCATTACTTCTGAAAATCCAGAAAATCTGGAAATATATATAAATGATACATTAAGGCATATGGATGTTTGGTTTGTTGCAAACAAAATCTGTCTAAATTTGAACAAAACAATACTTATAAACTTAAAAACAAAAAATTCCAGGGATATAAATTTAGATGCTGTATGCAATAATATTCCCATAGCAAAGGAGAGCTCAACTAAGTTTCTGGGTTTGAAGATTGATGAATATTTAAACTGGAAAAATCATATCGAATATATAGTACCAAAACTGAGTAGTGCATACTATGTTTTGAGATCCCTAAAAAATCTAGGAAATATAAACATGTTGATAACTGTTTATTATGCTTATTTTCATTCTATCATGAGCTATGGGATAATTTTCTCGGGATGTTCTACATATTGTAAAAAAGTTTTTATTTTGCAAAAGAAGGCTTTACGTATTATAACTGGGACACAAAGAAGGCAGTCATGCAGAGCCATTTTTAAGAAGCTAAAAATCCTACCTTTGGCTAGTGAATATCTTTGGCAAATATTAAACTTTGTGATAGACAACTTAGATAATTTTGAAACTAACTCTGACCTACATAATAACAACACTAGAAGGAAATTAGATTTACATATTCCCAGGCCAAATCTCAGCTGTTATCAAAAAGGGGTTTACTATTCTGGAATTAAATTCTTTAACAAACTTCCAAAAGAGATTAAAAAATTTACTAACAAACCAAAAGAAATGAAATTATTGATAAAGAAATATTTAAATGCACACAGCTTCTACTCTGTTGATGATTTCATGACAAATAATATGTTAATAGGTTAAATAGTTTATAAATGTAATTCTGTTTAATGCTTTGACAAATTCCACATCCTATAGTCATCAGACTTTTATGGGATCTATGGAATGCTTTCTTACTTTACTTTACTTTTTCATTTACTTAAATGTAAAATATGATTTCACATTATGTGTATTCATATTTTAAATATTGAGAAAGAGTGTGAATAATTACGTGTATTTGTAAATATATTAATAAAGAAAGCTATTTATAACAAGCTTAAAAAGCCTGTTGTCGGCCGGGTTTTGTATTTTACATTAAATTCAAAATTAAATTATGGAGGACTTTTGATTTTCAAGCTATAAGTCCTTATATAGGTACCGGTATTTATAGAGTTTGAAGTGAAGAAGGATGACTTATCACTCCCAAACTGTTCCCTCAGAAAATTATAGATATGGCTTTTATCGCTCATATAGGACTTAGACACTCCATGCCTCTTAACAGATGAAACAGAAATTCCAGTAACATAACATTGAAATTCTTTATGGGATATTTTTGTGACAAAATGATATTCTCCATGCTCATGGCAGAGAAAGCTATTTCAGCCATTACACCTGATATTTATTTATTTACCTTGCAAAAACGAATTATATCGATAGCCTCTCCAGTTACAATTATTGTCAAAGCCCAGTATCATGAAACTTCCAAAGTCCTATATGAACACTGCAAAAAATATTATTGTCATGAGAACTGAATTGCATTTGATGAATTCAATTAAATATTTAAGTAAAACATTTAGAACCCTAATTTTCATTCCAGTGGTCACATTGAGGATTTCAATAGCTTTAAACCTTCTCTGGAAAACATGGAACATTTTGCAAAAAAATTCACATATCAGCCCAGTAATGTGTTAGTCTGTAAAGGACATACATACTAACAGTGCCTTTTATATACATTGATTTTCACACTTTTTCATTAAAGCCTATTTAATTTTGCTTGACTCCTTTAATTTACCATTTAGCTTTTTTAACATAATCATGCAGCAGGCATAATTATTCTGAAGCCATGCTTCACTAAAAATTATCCTAGAATAGACAGACAAACAGATGTTGCTTCAGTTTTTATGACTGATGCTAGATGTGGCTTTAATTTATTTTGTCTCACAATCTTGTACTATCAGGAACAGTATGTAATGGATTAATTTGATTTTGCAGATTGCATTTGTGGTATATCGACATTACCTACACAGGAACGTCACAAGTATGAACTTCGACAACCCTGTATACCGCAAGACAACAGAAGACCAGTTCTCTCTGGAGAAGAACCAGTATCAGCCGCAGAGGATTTACCCTGCCACGGTGGGCGAGGAGGTGAGGGCATTAGCAATGGACAGTTGCATCCTCAGATAATTGCGTTCGCCACAACCATTCAAGCACTACAAGAAGTCCAGGTTTCACTCTGCTCCCAAGCCCATTTTCCCTTGTGCCAAATTCTCAAAATGAATGTGCCAAATTTAACATCTGCTCAAGATTTGAACCCTGGACCACTCTGTGCTTGAATGAAAGTCCAAAAAATCAGCATTGCCAACAACTGCACCTCAGATCCATAAATTTTTCATATTCAAATTTTCCAACCATTGCATTGAAAAATACAATGGTGCTACTTGTGGGATGAGTGTTAGTTTATATTTTGAACACTTCCAGTCTGCATGACATACAAAATATTGAGGTTTTTTCATTCTACACAAGCTTTCTGTAAGCAAAGATTCTAAATTTCATTTGGAAAAAACTGCATAAATCCATACAACCGCATTCACATTTAGTTGTAGACCAAGATTAAGTCATGTTATAGGTTACACTGCAGATATAATGAGATTAGCAAAAATACATTTAACAGATTCCAACTTACTATTCTTCTGCTGGTAAGATTACAGTTTTATAAACTCATTACAATTATAAATTAACTTAGATTTTTAAAAAGAAAAATTCTGTCTCCTTAAATCCCCCCCCCCCCCCACCCTGAAACAAAATTCTGCTTCTGCCACTAAGTATTAGGCATTTAGGCATTTATTTTTATTACTTAAGGGCCAACATAGCAGCTTTAGAATTACATTATGTTTCTTTTCACAAATGTAAAATCCCTACAAGACAAGGGCCACTGGGCCATAAGCTTGAACTGGGATTACAAATGAACACTTTAAGTTTCATGGCAAAAATATTTATGTAAATTTTTATAAACACTGTTTGCAGTACCATTAAGAAGTGCAATATTTCCTTGCTCAGACACAATTGTCTCCCTGAGTAATTATGATAAGAAAAGTGCATGAGAAACATTAACAATGAATTTACGCACTTACAGAGTGTTCAAGGTTGCCAAATGATTCAAAGGCACCTACCTCTCACAATAATAGGGAATAGAAACACAAAATTTATGTAAGAACTGTTACTGACATGGGTGGCTTTTTCAGGTGGATCCACTGCTGGAAGTATGAGAAAAATTCTGCCCACAACATCTTTTCCACCTTTTACCGGTGACCATTGATCATCTGGTACTCACTCACATCTCAGGAATCTTCAGAAATAGTACAAATACCGGTACTATCAGACAAAGTAATTCTTTTCACACCCGTATTAAATATTTTTATACTAAATTTCACTTAGAATATTCCATCTGTTTATTAATAAGTTAAATTAGGCCTATCTGTGTCGACTCAAAACTTTTTTTTTCGCCGGAAAGTAACACTTTATAAGACCTACAGCTAAAGCTTTTGAACGGATTATCTTCTTTATATTCAAATTCACACAGAATTTATGAGAAAACTTGCAGTTAAGTTGGCCTAATTTACCAGTAATTCGGTAATCCAGCCTGAACTAGTTCAGATCTTTTCTCTGACATCAGGATCTATTCTAATTTATGAAAGTACATGTAGAGACATCCTCTAATATTTTATGAATACATGTTCCAAAGGACATTGTAGAGGAAAGTTTTTAAATAAGATAATTGACTAGCATATTCTCTACTTGTTCAGATATTTTTGTTGATATTCCAAAAGCCGTAGAAAATGCTCTAGTGGACAAATAAGCCCATTCTTTCTTTGCATTCAGAGTCCAAAGATATTTGTCAGAATTACATATTGAGTTTATAAATAATGTTTGAATTTTTTATAATGGCCACAGATAACTGAAATATTTAATTATAAAGAAATTTACTATCTACAAATACCTGGAAAGACAGTCTTGTATGACGTGAACAAAATTAATGGTTGTTTATTGTAGTACCGGTAATAACATAAAGGCACTACATAGTTGACTATTAAATTAATCCATTACAATCTCCCTACAAATAATTTTTTTAGCTTTCTTATATATTATGCTACAGATACAGTTTTTAAACTTTACTGCTAAATTATACCCCATTTTAATGGCAATAAGTTACTTACACACAAAACTGACATCTGAAATGTGAGGCTAGAAAGATCAGCAGTGGCCTATATCTTTGACATTTCGATAGGATAGGCTAAATGCATTCGTACCTGAAGATAGTAAGACTGTATTTGCTCGATTACTCGTGTTTGATTACAATATTTAGTGATTTGCTAACACTGTGATCCTAGGATCAAGCGATAAACATACACATGTAGGAAAATGAGAGTGGAGAAAGAAAAACATGTTTACTCGATTCAACAGTTCAGTGTTACTACATCCATCCCACATAGACAATTGTGCAAGTGTTATTTGGCAGTTGGTAACACTCATAAACCTCTTGTGCAACAGCAGCAGTAGGCTAGAACCTGAATCAGGCAGCAGAATGCTTTCTTACAAGAAAATCAACTACACAAAGGATATTCGGTAAGGTGTAGATTCCGTTTGCCATTTGCCTTAATCATAGTCTTGAGGTCTGTTGAATTTTTCTGAAATTATCCATGAATGAACGAATGGACAACTAATAGGCACTAAAAATAATTAAAATAAATTGACATTTCTTCATATACTTTTGTTTAATCCATGGTTCAATGTGTCTTTAAACTTCTAGCGTGCTGCTACAAGACATGAGAAATTAATTCTCATGAATATGTATTTTTTCTTGAATTTAGTCAATTTTGTAGTGATGTAATTTAAACAAACTTGGTTAAATTTTTTAAAAGCTTCTTTTGCTGACACTGTTTATTACGTTGTGTGGGCTTGATGAAACCAGTCTTTCTTAAATGTATCAATCTTCTTGAATTATTTTAATCACATTGTATCAAGCCCATTTTAATGTGAACTCCAAAATCTGCAATGCTTTAAATTTCATTTATATAAAAATGCTTTTGTAAGAAAATGTCAAGCATTATAATTTACTGAATGACTCTTTCTCCTGGTCAAGTAGATATAGTACTTCTTGCAATGAAAGTATGTGAAGAATATACAATATGTTTAATTTACTCTTACCCTAACAGTGTTAAACTTCTCAAGGATTGTTTTCTTATTATTTGTTTTTTGAAGGTAGTTTGATTCCTACTTTGTTTTTAAAATTAAATGATAATTATTCTGCATTTGTGATTGCCTTAGAAGGACTGGTACACCTTCAGGTAAAACTAATGATAACCAGGACTTATCAGCATTAATGAAAGGCATGTCAGCACCTTGTTTTTTTAAATAAAAAGCATGCATGAAACTAACTTTTTGTTCATTTCAGTTTTGTTTTCTTATGCATAAGAGATTATGATCATTATTCTACTAAACATATACTTAATACATATACGCGTTAATCCAGAGCAGGATCATACATATACATGTTAATCCAGAGCAAGATCATTTTGCAAACTAGTATTGGCTGGGATATTTACCATAGGTTATGAGAAAGGTGACTGGCAAAGGAAGACTGAAATGGTGAATTTAAGCTCATGATGTAGGAGCCTACCTTCAATGCAATGAACCCTGAACTATAATAGAATGGAAACAATAACAAATAAACTCATACATTAAACAAATTATAGAGACACATTCACATGGCTTATTATTACCACATTATCAGATTCACAGTAGAAGTGATTACCCTATGGTACAGGAAAGTTTAAAATAGAAGTATTTGTCTAGAAATTATATATTAAAAGCTTAAAATATATTAAACACTTTTAAAATTAATTTTCTTGGGAGTAGCAAAAGAAGGTTGAAGGAAATCATTTAAGTTTTTTAAAGAAAAATGCACAAATCAAATAAGAAAATAATTGAGTCAAGTCCAATTCCTGGTTTGCCATTTAACATAAATCTTGTCAAATCTTCTGATGTATAATCAAATATTAAATCTGAATTCCTGAAACATTTTACTTATAGTTATGCATTTACACATGTGCACACACTCACACACACGCACACCAATCAATCAATGGAGACCCCTTTTTTAAAATTCAGAGATGCATTTCTGGCCTCGGGGGGGAAGGATTTAGGAGATGTGGTAGTTTACAGCTTCCAATCACTAGTCTGTGCACCATGTACCTGAGTTCAATTCCAAACCTCTCTCCGTGACGTATGACGTGGAGGCATATTTTACTGTTGATAGTGATTTGTTCGTTGGATGGGGATGTTAAGTTTAGTTGTCCTATTGGTGTCTTTCAACAAGATTAGGCTAATGCCAACACTGGGTTTCCCTCCACCCTTCCTGAGCTTACCATCATCAATTCTACCGCACTCTGCACTACACACATTCATTTCTTCACATCTTACACTTCTTGCAGTTACACATCACCATGTAATGAGGCCCACCAAAGTGGTTCATAATTTGAAAATAGGCCACACTATCGCCATCTATTCACCTCAGAGTACACCCAAATGCATCAGGGCAACAAGATTGATTGGATACACACACGTACACTTTTTTTATAACCAAAGATGGTACGATTGGGGACAACTAACTAGTATATGGAGAGTCTGAGGAGACAAAAAGTTTTGCTTCAAGCTTCAAGTTTGTTACCAATTTGAAAATATCCATATTTATTATTTTTCCATTTTCTTTGTAGGCTTGTTGATTACAGTTTCTCATTGCAAACAAAGATTAAAATTTGTAGGCTGCTTAGAGAGATCTAGAATAATTTTATGACAAAAAAATAGCTTCTGTTGCACAAGATTCTCTTTCATTTTGCTGCTGTTGCACAAGATTATCTATCATTTCTGGTTCATGTTGGGACCATGAAGAATGTGAGGTGCAGTTGTTGATGTGAATCATGCTCCGCCCAGGTCATTCTGCTATTGTTTTCTCGGGGCAGTGTCCGTCATGAACAGTGATCGCTTTGTGCCCCCCATCACCTTAACCCATTCGTTATTTTAATGCCAGAACATCACTGTTCATACCAGAGAGGTGTCGCAGTGATTATTTGCTGTGGTCGCATTGGCACTTCTTCATAATATTTTCATAACAAAACTGTTTCTAACTCGACATGATACTTTTGCTATTCTTTCTAAAGACTGATTTTTATTTTATTATAATTACTGTAATCTGTGCCCACAATCCTGTAGAATTACTGTGTGTGACTTTACTGTGAAATGCTTTTACCCTGTGTTGGCGCTTGTTTTACATGCCTGTCGTAATGCTGTAACACAGCAGGGACTTTATGAACCTTCGGTAAGTATTAAGTAGACCTATTGTGTCATATTTTGTGCTATTGATCTTTCTCTCCAGGTGTAAATAAATCAGATTCAAAACTGTTTTGAACAGTTCAGTTGGAGATAAAAAGATGTCTAAAATCATAATGTAATAATATAAATTTGTTATGATAGTTAGGGATGTTGCGCCACGGAGTATTAGTTATGATAGTTAGCAGTGATTTTAATTTCTCTTTCTACTTAAAGGCATTGTTAATTCTGTAGCTTTTTCTAAGAAGCCTGAGGAAGATCTAGTTAAATTCCCTCGTGACAGCATCACTCATGAATTCATAGGACATTTCATGGCATGACCTATAAAAATTATTTTAAGAGTCTAATACCTAGGTACAACAGAACTGAATTTCTAGGATATTTCTGTCTCTCTAACACTTTCTTCCAATTGAAAATTTAGGAACAAATTGATACAGTCCATAGAGCAACATGCATACTAGATGTAGGTTACTGATCGTAACAAACTGTTTAAAGCATGCTGTAGAAGCATACCTTATGAATTTAAATGTATAGCATTTGCATGTACTGTTAAGCTTTCCCTAGTTCTTGTATGGAGAAAGAATATTTTCCTGGGCTATTAAAATGTACCGTGCTGAATCCTTAGGCACTACTGTTTCCCTGTGTGCAAGGCGATATACACTAATTTATGCTATATTCCAAAGGCCACAAAATGATATGGTTCAAACTACAGAAAATATTGTAACATTTCTTTATTTTTTTAATTGGTGAACTTTAAAATTAATGTATGCTAAGTTTTATAATGCTAGCTTGAAATTTATATGGGAAAAATTTAAACAGAACCAAAAACTTTCTTCACCAGCTAATATAAGGTAGCAAATTCAAGGTTGCTGTTTTCAAAAATATTGCTACCACTGATACCAGACTTATCCAAAACTTCTTCTATTAAATTTTCTAAATATTGTTCAACTTTGTTCCTAGACATTATACAGACAAAAATACAAGGAAAACATAATACAAATAACTCCAGGAATCACGCTTTCGTTTGGTTTCTTTGCTTTCAATCTATCATGTAGTTTTAAATTTTTCAATTGACAGGGAAGTGGTACCTTGTTGTGGTGTTACAATCGATAGAGCAGTAATATTACATTGATACTGATTGTAGACCATGGTAAATCGAGTGATGTAATATTACTACACTCACATTTTTAGACAGCTATCATGAGACAATATTATGTCTCCTATATTGTAGGTGTTAAACAGATCATTGAGTGGAGAATCTCCTATTTTTCAGGGCCAGCCTGAGGCTCCATTCTCAAGACGAATGGAGTACCATGACGGGCTGGTGCTTTTATAGAGGGAAAAGGAGCTAGCTAGGAATTTTCAAACTGGAGAGGAGAATTGTCGGAAGCAACCAATTTGTAGACAGATTGCATGATGAAATGACTTGAGGGACAAAGGATAAAGGGATGAGTTACGGTTTAAGTTACGGAGTATTATGTGGTGTTAAACATTTATAAATGATCTGTTCATGGATTGTCCATGGATCCATCTGGACATACCCCCAATTATCTTAGTTTTTTTATGCCTCATTCACATATACTTTGGCCCTCATTTCATTCTGGTCTCCTCGTTGGTTGGCTTATTACAATTTCTTGTCCAGTCTGTTGCTCCTAGTTGCCTGCTTTCCCCTAAATAAGAGCATCAGCCTGTCCTGACACTCCATCGCTTGAGAATGGAACCTCAAATATACCCCAAAATATTGAAATTGCTCCATTTAGTAGTCCCAGAAAATATTCTATAACTAGTCATGGGAGTTCTTGAATGAAAAAATCAGAATTATTTGATTCTTGAAAGTTTTCGAGATATCAAGAATTTATAAAAAGTATTAGAATGTTCATTTGAATGATTAATGCTACAAGAAACTCAGAAGTGGGGATGATTCTCAGCAGTCATACCACTTCCGTTAACGTTGTTAATGTGGTATAAGTTTTGTAGGCAAGAAAAGCACACATATGAACCCACATCTATCATGCGCAGAGGACAGTTTAGTGTTGCCAGACAACTGGTTCTTAACAGAAAATTGTAGGACAGTTTCATTCCAATAATCATTCGATTCTTTACATTGCTTGCTAACAGATTACTCAATTCTTAAAATCATTTCATTCTGTCCATCACTATCTGTAACATTTGCATGGCTTACCACAAAGTGTCTTTATTTACTAATTTCTTAATGTGTTCCCATTTACAGGCTCAAGAGCCGCTGACGAGTCCTGGAACCAATGATTACGTATAACGCCTAGTGCTGTGAAGGGCGGAACCCTCTAAACTGTGCCAAAGTTCAATTTTCTCAAAATTCACTTGATTTTTGTTTTTGGATTGAGAAAGTGTGATGGGACGGTGTACATAATTGTGGAGTGAACAGTGCAAGACTGGAGTCCAGGTAGTGCAGCAAAAGAAAATAAAGAATCAAACGTGAACTGCGGGGGTGCCCCAAAAGTCTCAAGTCATGCTATTTCAGTGTAAATATGTGGTCACCCACGTAGAACGCAATATTTCTCGTATCTTGGTGTCAAACCTTCTTCCCGCAGCTGTGTGTGTGTATGGGTACGCGAGAATGTCAGTGAGCGTGAATGAGTTGTAGAGCTTAAATGCATGTGTTTCAGTTGTTTTTTATGTAAAGTTGTAAATATACATTGATATGCTTTTCTTTTAGATGTTGTTTGCATTAGGTATACAATATAGTAAAATAAATTACTGTACAAAATGATAATACTACAAGGTTCATCCAGAAAGTAAGTTCCGATCGTTGATAAAGAAAACAAAAGCATCAATATGTAAGAAATATTTATTGCAATATTTACCAACTTTCACTGGCTACTTCTCTACATAGTTGCCACCATTTTGAGGCATTTATCGTAGCAGGGCACCACTGTATGCTCGTATCATAGTCAGGGCCGTCGCGTGGTTTGTTGGCGCCCGGGGCAAGATTTCAACTCAATCCCACGTGCACCCACCCGACATTCCACCTATCTGTAAGGATTCAAGGATTTAAGGCCCACAGTAGAGTTCATTATTAGGCTATTATTATTAACAATATACAAGTAAATCCAGCTGCTCAATTTTGAGCAAATATTTATTTTGGGATAACTTAGGAAATATAAAGTTATTGGTGTCAAATATTTATTTGTTCAATAAATACATACAACGTAATATTTAAAATTCAGTTATACCTAATTTCAAAAAATAAATTATGTACATCTAACTTATTTCTTCAAATTTTGTTTTATTTTTGCTGTTGCCACGGCGCCCCCTAGTCACGGCACCCGGGGCAATCGCCCCGGCCGCCCCGCCCATGCGACGGCCCTGATCATAGTAGTCTGCTGCCAATGTCTGGAGCTTTGAATTCACTGCTGTCTATACCTCATCGTCATTGTGGAAACATTTTCCTGCCAGAAAGCGCTTCATGAGATGGAAGAGATGGAAATCACTTGGCATGAGGTCAGGGCTATAGGGTGGTTGGTCAAAGATCTCCCATACAAACTGAAGCAACTGATTCTGTGTAGGGTTGGCTGTATGGGGTCATGCAAAAGCATAATCCCTCTTGTCAGCAGTCCATATCTCTTGTTCTGGATCACCCTTTGACAATACCTATCAGCATTTACGGTCTCTCCTTGCAGTAAAAACCAGCACAGGAGGACACCATGCTGATCCCCGAAATTAGTGCAAAAGATTTTTTTGACAGATTGTCTGCTTAAATTTGATCTTCACAGGTGAGCCACTATGCTGCCAATGCGCGGACTGTTGTTTTGTTTCTGGTGTGGCATGCGACATGCATGATTCATCCCTAGTGACAACAATGTTGAGAAACTCGTCATCTTTCTCTGCGTACCACTGGAGGAGTGTCAATGCTGCAGTCGAAAGTTTGGTTTTATGGTCATCTGTCAGTTGCTTTGGCACCCATCTTGCACATGCTTTCCGAAAACCAAGCCTCTGGGTGACAGTTTCATACAGCAGTGAGCAAGACATCTGAGGGTATTGACCAGAGAGTTCCAAAATTGTGAAATGCCAGTTCTACAAAATTGCTTGCTGCACACTTTCCATCCATTCTAGCATCACCAGGGACGGTCGGCCACTACAGTCTTCGTCATGCACATTGGTTTGGCCTACAGTGAACTGCCTGCACCATCATCTGACCATACTGTCGCTCATAACATTCGAGTTCACACACATGGCACAATTGGTGGTGATTCTCTGTTGGAAACTGCTTCTGAGCTTGCAGAAATCTGATAAAAGCACAAAGCTTGCAGTTGGTGGGAAGCAATATCATTGCAGCCGTTTTCTTCTAGCGCTGTCTAACAATTACTGGCATCACAAGACTGAAACTACATTGCATCATTCCCACATACCCCCTCTGTATTGCTATGCATGTGCATGTGCATCCGACTAGTCATGCTATCTCGGGACATCATCGGAACTTACTTTCTGGATGAACCTCGTACATTCTTGAATTCATTTGTAACCCATGTTGTTCAAAACAGTCTCCTTATCGTCATCAACGCTCCCCGTCATTTTATCATTGATCAACAGTATGACAGCAGTTGTCAACAATCTGACAATAACTGTCAACAAACTGATCTGAATAAAACAGATAAGAAATCCTTGTTACCCTTCTCATTAGAGTTTCTCTTCAGTTTGCTTTTCAATAGTATGACAGCAGCTGTCAACAATCTGACAACTGCTGTCTACAAACATAATAAGAATTAAGGAAAACATCAATTCTTACCATCCTAAAACAGATGTGGACCAATGCACAATAAAGAACACTGCTAATATGATTAAGTCTACTATATGCATTTTGAACATGGTTGGTAGTCAATGGGTCTTTACTAGTGATGGGTCTACTCGAACGATTCAAGTGAAAAAATCAGAATTATTCAATTCTTGAAAATTCTCAAGATATCAAAAATTATATTAAAAATGTTAGAATGATCATTTGAATGATCTAGTGCTAGGAGAAGCATAAACCGAGATTGAAGTTCTTGAGAACATCAACACATAAGAAATCCTTCTTATTACTCTTCTCATTAGAGTTTCTCTTCATATTCACATATAGTCCTTTTTCCATTGTCTTATAGTTAAACTTGAATCATTAAAAAATACACAAATACACATATACAATGGATCTTTAAAACATTAAAAGTACGACGTTTCAACCCTATCCTGTGGGTCTTCCTCAGGTACAATAAAAACACTAAAATACAGCTCAAGGCTCTCATGTATAAATATCTATCAGTCACTGCCACTTGGGTTGTTCAGTTAAGAAATCCTTGTTACCCTTCTCATTAGAGTTTCTCTTCAGTTTGCTTTTCAATAGTATGACAGCAGCTGTCAACAATCTGACAACTGCTGTCTACAAACATAATACCGGTAAGAATTAAGGAAAACATCAATTCTTACCATCCTAAAACAGATGTGGACCAATGCACAATAAAGAACACTGCTAATATGATTAAGTCTACTATATGCATTTTGAACATGGTTGGTAGTCAATGGGTCTTTACTAGTGATGGGTCTACTCGAACGATTCAAGTGAAAAAATCAGAATTATTCAATTCTTGAAAATTCTGCCCATGCAGTCGTATCACTTCAGTTATTTTCATATAGGCAGTATAAGTTTTGCAGGCAAGGAAGAAATAAGTATGAATACACAGCTACCATGTTCCAAACTGCCGATTCTTAACACAAGATCCCAGGGCAGACAAGACAGCATACTAATCTTATGGATCTTTACCAGTGGACACTACTAGTACAATGAGATTAACACAATATCTGACAGCACTGCATGAAACTAACACACCCATTGCAGGAACCAATAACACAACACTCAGGATTTGAGTTACCAATCGAGTCTGTGTTTAGTAGTTCTCACTTTTCTGTTACCAACTCGAGATCTCGCATCGCAAGTACTTTAATTCTGCTTTCATCTGAATGATCATCCGATTCTTTATATTACTCGATTCTTAAAATCATTTGATAAGAGCTGTTATGCACATAATAAAGTGTGCTGATTACACATCAACTAATAAATTCTTACATTCCTTATTGGATATTGAATCAATAGAACTCACTCATAAACTAGTTCAACAGTTAAAGTAGTTGCGGCTCATGGTTTAAAAAATCAAGCAACCTAGCTTGATACCAGTATCTGTTCTCAAATATTCAGAGAATCTAGATGGTGACATTTGTTGAATGTAATGAGAACTGAAACTGTCAAAGAAACAGTTCAATTGTTTATAGTAACAATTACACTTTGTAATTCAACCGCCAGAAAAGTGTTGTGTAGTCTGAAACAGTTGTGTACCTTTCTTAATGGAAAATTCTTGAAAGTTTATAGTATTAACTTTTTTAAATTTGGGATTAGGTAACTACTAAAATAAAATAAATAAATAAAATAGAACTACACATGGACTCACCATTATGTAGGACGGAATGTTGCAGAATATGTTTCTCCTGATAAATTCATCACAAGCATCATCATCAAAGGTAAGGAGTTTTTATTATTAGCAATAAATGCAAAAGTTGTTTAATAATAAAGGAAACTTTTTTTTTGTGAGTTTCATAAAATATTAAATCACTTTGTAATATTTTTTTTCCTTTTAGAATCCTGCTTTAAAAAAAAAAAAAAAACTAGCGATAAATGAAAAATCTCTACTCTTTTTAATTTTGACTAGAAAATTTATCTTCATTTCAAGTTAAAAGAAATCAACAAGTTACAAATAAAATCTGAATAAAACATTTCAGTTTCATGACATGAAGTCAGAAACAGTGTTACTTATTTTTGAAAGATTAAATGGAAAAATTAAAAGGCAGAAATATTTGTTTGCTGTAGGAAGGGCGGTTGTAAAAATAACATGAATGGGGTCAGACAATACAGTTCTTAGAAGTACCCACAATTTAGTTGCTTTTGTGACTAAAGCTTACAAAGCCACCTGTTCTCTGTTAATTTCATGGCTGTTCTGGATGCGAGAAAGAGTGTGAGTATCATTTTCTTTCCAATTTGTGACATGTTTGGTTGTTCATGTTCCTTATGGGAAGAAATCGTGCACTTAGTGCTAATTCCCGTGTTACGGAATATCAATGTTCGAATAAAAGGAACATGTTTAAATATCTTGATTCACTAAGGACAAATTAAGGTCACATTTACAAAGTTGCTTTAAAAGGTTTAGTTGACGTATTAAAAACTTATGTTTACAAACCCCAAATTTTACCCAATTCTTTTTGTCTGAAAATTGTCGTGAAATTGTAGTATATTTTCAACACAAAACATTGTAAGGAAATATCTCGCCTCACCCCATCCCTGTGCCAAGTACCTCACTAAAATCAGTGATATGCATGGTTAGTGTCGTGGGGAAACTTTGTGTTTCAGAAATGCCTCACAACACCACTGATTAAAAAAATTATGAGAACTTTAAAAATAATTATCTCCATAAACTCTTGTCTTTGAATCATCATCTTCTTTCCATAGACCAGTATCTTTATCGTGGATAACCCAAACTCCTTCATTTATCTGTTTTATATCCCCTTGCTGATTTAGCGAATCTTTCTACATGTTCACTACAAGTTCTGATTTTCATCTTTTTAACCAGTCACCAATGTCTTATGCTCACCACATTTGTCTATTAATGTCCTTCCTGTGATTTATTAAGTGCCAGAATTGTACTTTCTGAGATTTTGTGGTGTCTGTACATGTGATAACTCAAATAAGCTTTATCAGATTTTCATTAAATTTTGTATACACATTTATAACGTCCATGGGAAGAGACCTATTGATTTTGGACCAAATCGGTTGACTGGTACCGCAGTAATGCCCAATTTATTCAGTTCTCATGACAACATATTATTTTACAGTACAGTTAGCTTTGACAAATAACACTACCCACATATTCCTTCATATGCTTATCAAACTTGACCTTTGTTCTTCCGTAAGCCCTGCTTAATGAATCAATCTGGAGCTTAACTCAGAAATCAATTAAAAAATAAGTTATTTTATGCATATCATAATTACAATTAACTTATCAATGATTAAACAAAAGCATTCTGAAATAAGGCCTATTTGATCCCATAGTCCACTTTTTAAACAAAAGTTAAAATTTTCTGCATTTTAGGGTACAGTATGTGAGATCTTACCTCCGTGTCATGTCCCCATGCCTGACTTTCATTTTCATTCTTTCATAATTCAACAGACTTTAATTTGTATTCCATTTTAGTGTTATAACAAGAACACACAGTTCAAGAAATGAGTAATTAATAACTGAAATGCAAATATATCATTTTGTAAAGACAATTTTTTGCACTAAACATGCCTATCCCAAAGTGAGACCTCACCTCCGTGAAACAATATAAAAGTTCAATTATTTCCACAGAGATGGCACTGTATTCTTTCTATCTTCCTTGGACTCTAACTTTTGGCAGTTTTCTTTTCATTTATATAAAGCCAAGCTGTTAAGTGTGCTGTTCTGTGTTGTTTTATTTGAGTCAATGGGCTACATGCAGAGTTGGTAATTGGACTTTCTCACCTCCGAAACCTACACCCAACGGTAATGTTGTATGCTTTTATATTTACTTTTGCTCATGGGCGCCCATACCCGGGGGCAGGGAGGAAAAGGGAAAAATTTATATTAATAATTATAGTCAGGTGTTTTTCTTTTAGGAAAATTATTTAAAAGTCAGTTGAGACATACAAAGTTTGCAGAAGTTTTACAAAATCAACATCATGGAAGCAGAATCCACAATGGATTAGCAAAGGGGGGTCCAGGGGATCCGGACCCTTAAAAATCAAAACCTAAAATTCTATTTTTGTAATTAAAAAGATATATTTATTAAATTTAATGTTGTTGGAATGTCAAATATGATAGCCTATAGCAGTTATTTTGTTAGAGTATTGTAAACAAATTTGCTAACTAGTTTTTAAATGCTAAAATAGCGTAAAATATGATTTTTATAAGTTCAATATTTTTAAAAATTTCCGGAGGTTGACCCCCGAGTTAGGTAACTAGTTCTTTTTTATGTTGGCATGTCTTATAGAGTATGGTAAAAAAAATGTGCTAACTAGTTTTTTAGTACTAAAATAGCGGAAAATATTATTTTCATTACTTCAATATTTAAACATTTTCCGGGGGTAAACCCCGACTTAGGTAATGATTTCTTGTTTGCGTTGGCATGTCTTATATAGAGTATGGTAAAAGAACATGCTAACTAGTTTTTCAGTGCTAAAATAGCGTAAAATGTGATTTTCATTAGTTCAATATTTAAAACTTTTCCATACCCCCAAACCCCTCGGTACTTTCGATCCTCCACGAAATTATTTTCTGGCTACGTCATAGTTGCAATTAATATATTATTAATACAATGTTACAAAGTGGCTCAAGAAGTTAAAGCGACAAAAAATAAATGAAAAAATTGGCTCCCCCCTAGAAAATATTATATGGGCGCCCTTGCTTTTGCTATAACTTAAATTATAATAATAAGGAATGCAAAGTTAAAATCTAGAACTGAGATTTTCTAACCTCAAAATGTTCTCAAGCCGTTTGACAAATTAGAGAAAAATCTCACCTCCGTTACTCTCACCTCTGTTACTGTTACTCTTGACCATGAAGGTCTAATTAATGTTGTAATTGATTATATATTTAACTATTTTCATTTATTATTGTTGTTTAAAGAAGATACTGATATATAGTATAATAGTTAATAACATTATATCATGTTTTGTTTTAAAGTTCTGATTTGAAGGTGATAATTTATTTTAACAAAGATAAAAATAAGTAAAAAGTCGTGTTTTAATCCATTTGTGTGGTAATAAATGTTGTTCTTTTTCATGATAACATTTAATACAGTAAATTTAATCTAATTCTCATATAACTTCTGTATAATTACTATTCCTTAATATTTTCTCACCTCCGTGAATGCGCCATTTTCTAACCTTGTTAATTTAATGCAAAATACCACTCAGTAAGTAGGACCAGTACCTAAGTAGTACTCTACAGAATGAAATCTTTCATAAAAAAAAATTACATGGTCCAATATAAAAAAAATATATTTAAAATAAATTCTAACATTGAAATCTGCCCTTTTTTGGAGAATGACCCTACTGTGATCATAAAGGCTTTGGAAATAGCAATACAGTTAGCTATGACAAATAACACTATTGTTTTACATATGCTTATTAAACTAGACCGTTATAATGAGCGAGGTGGCAGAGATGGTAACGTCCCTGGTTCAAATCCCAAAACCGGCCAATTTGACTTCTTTTTATTATTTTTTTTAATGATGTGAGTGTGCGATTGTCAAGATATCACAAATATGTATAGTTCAGCTGATGCTAGATGATTTTAATCTGATAAAAAAAAAGCTAGACCTTTGTTCTTCCGTAAGTCCTGCTTAATGAATCGATCTCGAGTTTAACCTGGGAATCAATTTTTTTTTAAACTTATTTCTGTAGGCCTATATCATAATTGCAATTATAACTAAATTCTATACAATACTTACCGGTACATGAAAACTAGCCAGTCTGGTGGAAAGGTATCTTTTTTAAAGATAGTTCAAAAATCACTCTTTTTACACACGCTTGTTCACTTTTTTGGTCTAAACACTGTAGTTTGGATTCACTAACAATTATAATGAAAATTACACCCATAACAGCAAATTTGAACTAGTCGCCATTTAAACCGGAAGTAAAGTGCAAAGTTGAGCCGGAAGTAGGATCTGATGACGTCATGACGAAACCGAAGCCGCCTCAATAAAGCCAACATTAATTCATTAATTGATTTATTGAGATTGAACATTTGGGGAATTTAATTCGTTATTCATTTTCAGTATTAATTCAGTGAATTAAATATATTTTTTGTATGAGTAATACATAACCATATAGTAATCCATTTTTTTAAATTAATTAATTATTATTTTGTCCCGCAACTGTCATGTTGGTAACACAACAGCAAGACATGTCCTCGTTCGTCGTTTTGTTGACAGGTGGCAGAGATTGTCCTATTTACAATTACATCAGACGTAATATAACGAAAATACCTGTGAAGGCCACGAAAATATTCGCACTTTCGCGGCCACTTGGAATATTATTGAGTATCGAGGAAGCCTGCCTACCCACGGTGGCATTGGGGGCATTGGGCAATCATGGCCACGGAGGAGGGTTTGTGGAATCATTTACCTAGTGTGACTTTACTAGAGGTTTTCTCGTATTTACCGCAAGAAGACAAACTACGAGCATCGTCAACCTGTAAGCAATGGAGATGCGCGTTATATCACCCCAGTTTTTGGCAGAGCATACATTTTAAAGCTAAAACAAAGGATGAAAATAGTCTGTCAAGAACTCGCTATATGACTGACTGTTTCGCGAAAAAGTTACGCAATGCTACTGTCAGTTTCGATTCCATGGACCCTTTATGTGTTCAAGAAGCTGCAAGAGTTTTACAGAAATTATGCCAAAACGATAATCTTCAACGTCTTATTTTGATTCCCAGCCACTGTCGTTTTGAATGTCCAGGAAGAATTGACGAGCAAAAGCAGTTCTTCAAAAAGTAAGTTTGTTGACAGCTGTTTGGCAGCTGTTACTGTTTGTTTTCTAGGAGGAAAGGATCGTCACAGTTCCTTGAGCTGTCACTTTGTGACCTATAATATATATGTAATATATTATATTATAACTCTATAGTTCACCACAGTTATTACTTGTCAATATCTGTTTTTAACAACAGTAGGCTGTGCTAATTAAAAGCACAAAGAGAATAGAGGTAGATGGATATCATAGAAGAACTAGGCGAAACGGTAGTACAAGCTGCTTCACAGGGGAGTAGATAAGTTTTACTTAGAGTACAGGTAGGGAAAAAAAAGTAGACCGACTAAAATATCTAAGTTGCCGATATGAGCCACTGTGCATGCCTAGCAGCATTCACAGGATAGTAGGGAATGTATTGAAATTTGTTCTAGTGTCGGGTGTTGACTTAGCCCATTTTGAAACCCATTAGAGGTAATGTAAGAGGGTCGTAACTTGAGCTATAGTGTCACAATTATCTGTAAATATCCTCATATTTGGGGAAATCGTTCCCCCATCAGCTACAAGAGTCGGTCCGCTTCCCCCCCCCCCCCGTACCTGTAGGCCTATATGGACGTACAACTAGAAACATGAATGATTTACATAGACCAGCTAATTCATTAAAACTCTTTCAGAAGGGTGCTTATTATTCTGCAATACAGATATACAATAAGCTTCCAAGAAACATTAAATTATTGTGTATTAAAAGCAAATGCAAATCTGTCAAAATATCTCACAAGGAATTTTTAATAACTCACACCTTCTACAATTTGGATGAATATTTCCAGATTGAATAAGTTTAAATGGCAGCTTACAGTTCTGTATATTGTTGTTATAACATGCATGTATGTTTTGGTCACACGTGTTCTGTATCCTTGAGCCTCGCTCAACACAGGATCTACAGGACAAGATATCTACATCCACATCAAACCATTTTGTTGATCTCATTCCCAATCACTCTTAATTGATATTTCGTTGCACCATTTCCACCTAACCACTGCTCCATGATTCTGATTTTTTCTCCAAAATGTCAAAAACTTTTGCCACAATCTCTTTAACCAACAGTTTATCTCTTTCACTGGCTTCAGTAAAGAGTTCAGATCTAAAATGTCATGTTTTCTGTCTGCTATCTTTTTAACAGACAATTACAATGCCTTTCTAAAGACCTGAGTGACAGTACACTAACAGAATCCTATTATAGTTGCTGTACATAGATCACTATTTGTTTTATCAGGTATAGTGACCTACTTTACAACCTTGACTGAAGGATTTCCCAGATTTTCCCCGCCTCTTTCTACATTGTACAATTACACCTTACAGACAACCGTTCATGCAACAAGTGTGACAAAAGACATTCCTGAGCAGTCCATTGTCAATTCAAGGATGTCCATTGTGACCGTTTTTGTCACTGTATCAGGGTTGTCCAAGTAATTCAGAACATATTTTCCTATTTTACAGTACTGGTATTTACTGGGTTCAAAACTAAATATTTTCCATTAAAGCTGCAAAATACTCTTCCGTTTCCACGTCAGAAGGATTCCTGTAATTACAGGTAAATTTACATGAATAATAATAACAACCTGTAATTTATGGGACCAGGGAATTTTTCCTGTAGGGACAGCATTCCGGTTCTTAAAACTTCCATTGACCACAGTTTTCACTGCACTAAGTTTCTTGTTAAAGGACCTGTCCGGTTAAATTTCAAGTTTTATTGCTTGAAAAGATTAAGCTCCCAAAATAAGTGCGTAGAAAATCCAAATGTCATAGCATGATTAGTTCTCCAGCAATCCTCTGTTGAAGTTCCCTGCTCTATTGGGATGATGTCACCTTTGCCTAGCACAGCAGCCTAGCATTCAGTTGTAACACGCAACTCTCACAGTTTGGTTACAGTGTTGCATTGTAGGCAACTGTGTTCAATATTGTATTTACCGGTGTTATGACTGTGAGTTGTGTTTTTGGGTTCATCAATCATTCTGAACGTATCCAGAACAGTAACGCAGCTTTTCATAAATTCCCTTGTAGTAGAGAAAGATCATGGGTTTAAAAAATTATCATGAAGACGATTATGAACAGTCTTGTCTTAAAATTCACTATCGTTAAAACTAAAATACGCAGAGCTAAATGAAAATCAAGAAAATCAGACAATAAGCACACACAACTACATAAAAATTGGTATTGTTATTCAATATAAGATGGGACATGGAATATACTGATATTTTGAATACTAAGGATACCTGTCTGGGCTATAAGCTACCGGTACTGACGTCATCACTGGCAACATACACTGGTATCAGCAGATTATAAACAGCATTTCAGACATCACATAAAAATGCTATTTTATGTGTTATTATTCTCTCAGTGACATCTTTCTTAATAACAAATAATATAAATACCGGTTGGTGTTTTGGAACCAGACAGCCTTTAAGTTTTTTAAATGATCCTTGATTTTGAGTAGGTATGCTATTATACCTAGTGCTCTTTTCTGAAGTGCTGCTGCAGAGCTTTACAGTTGCTGCAGTATCGCTTTATGGTCGCTGCAGCGGTGGTGAAGCAAAGTCAGATCTCAATTTACAGGTTTTGCTTCATGGACTGTCATGGCCATTCTTTTTTATACACTAGTTTGCTGCAGCGAAACTTTAAAAAAGAACACACAGATAGTGGTGACACGATATTAGAAATTTTCAGTAAAATTCCACATTTACTGTGAAAAACCAGGACATAACTATGCCAAAGGAAAGTTAAGGAAATACCCAGTAACTTACAGATAAGAAAATCCTCTTTCATACTCTCCAGCAACTTGTCCCTCCTCCTTGGCCATAGAACTGACTCTACGTCTGGGAGTTCCATTAAACTGTTAGTAAATATTGCACTGAGTTTGAAAGAAAAAACCAATCATAAAAAGAAATACCAAACTCTAGGTCATTTTGACAGCTGTTAGGAGTTGATTGCACAAGGTCAAATAATAGTGCAATTTTAAAGAAATCATTAGACTGAATTTAGATAATTGGCATAGTCTGATAGAAAAGGATTGATCTAGGTCCTCAAATTTACATTTAAAATTTTATTCATGAAATTAATTTTTAAAGCCATGTTTAGTTTGCCTAAGTTCAAACAGATCTTTGCTGTATTCACAGCAATTCGAATAAAACATTTTATTTTCCAGACATATACTGAAGCCTGTACGAATGCTAGTGGAACAGAGTCGTCGGATGGAAGCTCTATCTCTGGGATGCTCGGAAGAATTGACAGTTTATGTTCGTGCGTTCCTGGACTTGCTAACTCGACATCAGGCATGCTCAGTACGCCGACTTGGTCTTGCTTCTGTCAAGGATGATCCAGATGACTACCTTCTACTAGATCTCGATCCCAATCAATTCAGATCCTTCCAGATGTTGCAGGTTAGCATCAATGAATTTATTATTTTTATTAACATTTAAAACATCCTTTGCATATGTGCACTTTATGAATCATTTCATCATTAACGAAATACGTTAGAATTAGAACATACAGAGGTGCCCAGAAAAATGTATACACGCTTCATAGCATTTATTTTTGCTTGTTTTAAAAATTCAATTTAAACTAGGGTGACCAAAGTATATTAAATGATTACCTGTTGCATGTCAAGAGCAACCGTACTGTGAGAGCCTATCTTGATTACATACTACCAGACCATTGAATAGGATGTTGGAGTCCTGTTGAATTTCCACCATGTTCCCCTGACTTAACAAACTTCAATTTCTACTTTTTTGAACCAAGGGCATGGTGTACCATAAGAATTCAGCTACATAACCTTCACTGCAGCCAAAAATTTGGAAGTCCTTTGATTCACTGCAATCAGTAATGCCTAGATCCAAACGGTGGACATTTAGAGTACCTAAGGTGATTGTAATAATCAGGTCCATTTCCTTCATATTCCAATATAGTCGTAATATAAATACTGTAACAACTTCTAAAATGATAAGATTAATGTGGATACAGATATTTTAATTTGCATTTAATATGATGTTCTTACATGGTGGATATGGTTAGCTAGATTTAGCACCAGTCTGTTTTCAAAATGGCTACCATTTGCACCCACACAGGCTTTTAAGTCTTTCTGGCTACTCATCTGCTCCGGGACGCATTATATTCACTGGGAAATCTGCCACTGCTGCCAATAAAGAAGCTTCAAACTCTCGTGGGGTGCCTTCAAGCACTACCATAGTCTGTAGTTCAAGGGGTCGAAGTCCAGCTTGCTAGGTGGCAAATCTGCAGGTGATATAAAATCTGACATTTTGCATTCCAGCCTCACCTTGAGTTGATTTTGCCTTGTGAGCTGGAGCAGAATTTTCAGGAAAACTGCAGTTTTGATTGTTTAAGCCTTTTACTGTTTTTTCGTATACTCCTCATTGTTTTTCACAAAATTCAGCTGAGGAGGGATTGTGACCCCTCTGAACTTTGAGTTAGTTCATGGGCTTCCTGAGAGCTTTGTGCAAACATTCTATCATTTTTGTGGTTGAAACTTTCTTCAGCGATGAAGATTTTTTCATCGGTAAACAGAATCCTCTGATCCCATTGTGTGCTTAATGCTGTAGGAGGTGTCTGCATTTCAGCACCCTCTGCTCTTCAAGCCGTGAGTTAACGTAATGTCCAGTACTTCAGTGATAATTTCAAAGTCCAAGGTCCTCACTTGTTAGCTTGGACATCAGTTTTTATGAAATGTATTTATCATGAGCCATCATTGCCTGTTTACAGACCAGATTTCAGCAAATTATGAGCCACCACTGCCTTCTAGGCTGCTGGAGTTCTTGGAGTTCGAGGGTGACCTTGTCTCGGGTGGTCCTTAACAACCCCATTTTCAATAAATCGCTGGATGACCCAGTGCACAAATATGCGACTGATTTCTAGATTTTTTTTAAATTTGGAAAATTTCACTTGCAGATTTCCCAGTCTTATGTAACGTTATCACAGCAACTTTATTTTCGTATACTCCCCATTCCATATTGAAAACTGCAAGTATATACAGTACTTCCTCTTTCTTACAGCACAAGGGTAGCTTCTTAACTGTAGAACTGGTTGTACAGCATATGTCACAAGTTTGTTACTCTATTTATGTAGTAGACTGCAGCCTTGGTGGCAAATTTTGAAGGGTGGCAGCTTTACATTTTCATAATGTGGGGGCACATGATAATTAGAACGAATATGTACCTCTCCCTTCTTTCTCACGCTGATCTTGCATTAATGACTCATAACCACACCTGATGGCTGACTGCTATCTGAAACCTAAGCTATAGATAAAAAGAATTAAGAACATTCTCTTCTTCCTATTGCTGATACTGCATTCTTTCATAATGCAGCAACACTAGATATCACCTACTGACCTTCTGACATGATATTTGTGCAGCAAACAGCAGACCTATAAGATAATAGACTACAGATCCGTTGGCCCGGGTTCGATCCCCGGTACCTCCTCGGATTTTTCTGAGGTAGGGAGGTCTGGCAGGTCATCCTCGTGATTCAAATTGAGGAGCTACTTGATAGAGAAGTAGCTGCTCCAGTCATGAAAACCACCATTAACAGCCGTGGGTGTCGGCATGCTGACCACATGCCCACAAATCCTGCCATCTGCCTGTGGTAGATGATGCAGCGGTCGGGTGGTAGGACAAGTCCCTCCAGGGATGTAGCACCACAGAGTTTAGTTTTATTACAAGTTACAGTTACAGTTCAGTAATACAGGGATTATTAGTGTCATGGCTTATGTATAACTTGCATGGTGATCAACCAAACAACTGTTCAACATACAGACAAGCAACTTTTATTAAGAGGCTGTAAGTGCTCAAAGTACCTACCTCTACATTATTTAATTTAATTTTAATTTTTTGGCCTTCATAGGACCACTTTAGTCAGGTTTCTGGTTGAGGTTTTTCTTCCTTTTGTCATCCTTTCTGACCGCAATTTTCTTTCTGCTTCTGGAACTACTCTTCCTATTCTCTGTTTGTTGATTTTCATCTGTAGTGTAGTGTGTTTGTCTTTCAATATCTTGAGTGTGTCTGTCTTGTATATTAAATCCTCTACTGTAATACGTAGCTCTGCCATATCTTTCTTAAGTTCTGTAATCCATCTTATATTTTCTTCCTCTTACTCTTCCATAATTTTTCTATTATTTTTCTGCTAATTCTATTTTCTGGTGTCCGTAATATATGTCCCAAAAATGATATTAGTTTTTTTTTTTTTTTTTTCATTGTACTTGTCACTGGTTCTATTTCTTTATATACTGTTTCATTAGAAACTAGTCTCCAGACTCCATTTACTTGGTAATTTTTGTTTAAACAGGTTTTTACTATTCTCCTTTCTACCTTGAGTACTCTATCTATTGCAACTGTGTTAGTTGTTTTGAATGGTGTTTCACATGCATACGTGATTTGCGGTTGAGTCACTGTTTTATAATGTTTCAATTTGGTTGCTATTGAGAGGCACTTTTTATTGTATGTATTCTTGGTAACATGCTGTGCTCTAACCAGTTTATCTATTCTATTTTGCCATGCTGGTTTCTCATTCATGTTGTAAGTGATTATTTCACCTAAATATTTAAATTTTTATTTCTTGGCCTCCCACCTCTATTTTGTTTGCTAGCGGCATTTGAGTTACCATAATTTCTGTTTTTCCAAATGAAATTTTTAAACCAATATTTTGGGCTATCTACATTATATAAAAACAATTTCTTTTTTTCCAGGTTCTCAGTGTTGATTATGACTATGTGAATGATAGCATGTTATCAGCACTCTGTGGTGTAGGGCTTAAACGTTTCATCATCCATGTTCATGGTATCGAAGAGAACCATCCTGGCACCACCAACTTGGCATGGTCCAACTTTACCCAGCATAAGTAAGTATTACAGTGTGTAACCACCTGTGCAACTGATACAACTTCTATCAGTATAATGACAACCTACTCATCCTACTGAGTTTCTCAGTATCGGTTGATTTTATGGTTATTTAATGATAACTCATACGGATATACAGTAGATTCCCACTATTCCGAAAATCCGCCTATTCCGAACAGAGTTTAGAATAAATACCGATTTTTTTAACTTAAAATAAGGTGAAATTAAAAAGACGTTCGTGAAAAAACGTACATTTATTGTTATACAAAGAAATTAAATAGAGACATACATAGAGCCTAAGGTTGATGAAAATGCCTGAAACCAAATTGGAATGAAAGTTGGTTACTTACAGCACATGTCGGCTCCATTTATACAATTCCCCGCACTTAATTTATGCCTTAACAAGTCAATACGTTGATATTATTTATGAAATCCGCATAATCCGAATTCCCGCTAAACCGAATGGTGTTTGGTCCCAATTAGTTCAGAATAGCGGGACTCTACTGAACTGTGATGTAGGTCGGTGATATTTTCCTGTGTGTTGGAATTCCATCCCGCAGGAGTTCTTTTACATCCCTGTAAATCTACTAGATCTGCAGACATGGTCTTGCCACATTTATGTGCTCATAAATGCCATCAAGCTGGATCGGGATCAAACCTGCAACCTTGGACACAGAAACCCAGTACCATATAGACCCAGGCAATAGTTCTCAATGTTGATTATGATAAGTTATGTGTAGTATATTAATTTTGTTTTGGTTGACAAGCGATACCATAGCTTAACCCTTTCACTGCTAACGACGGAACTGTGACGGCGCGGAGAATGGCACCTACGTGTGCTATTGACGGAACTGTTCCGCCCGCGAATTTGGTGCTATGAACAAGACGATTCCACAAGGCATGGAATTTTTTAACACGGTTTTAACGAAAGGATAGTGTCCTGTCATCTATTGGGGTTAGATAGAACTTAATTTCATTGCTTTCCCTGCTCTGTGGTGCAATTTGTAGACGAAAATGTGAGGCCTTGCACAATGTTGCCCCGAAGTTAGTGCTACGACTAAGACAATTGCTCGTAGAATAGAATTTTGTAACATGGTTTCAACGAAAGGATAGTGTCCTGCCATCTCTTGGGGTTAGATAGAAATTATTTTCATTGCTTTCCTTGCCCTGTGGTGCAATCTGTAGACGAAAATGTGAGGCCTTGCACAATGTTGTGATGTCTGAAGAACCCAATGAACTCACGAGTCATATGACAAGCGGGGAATCACGTCAAGGCCATGGTATGTTCAATTTCAACACAGTCATTGCTTTCACGAGCAAGGAAAAACATTTCTAACGTGATGACTAGAGCCCGGATTTCCATGCAAATGCATGTTTTTATATACTTTGATTACACTTCTCAAATTTTGTAGTTACTCATTACATGACTTAAGGATTCCAAATAACCATATTTTTTCCGTGCATGTTTGCATATTTCGGCCTTTTTATGGCAAAATTCATGCATAATGCATGCTTTGGATTTTTTTGGTTTAATATAGCATATTCAGACATTTTTAATGCATATAAACCCTCATTTTCTGGTTTTAGTGCATAATATCAAGTTACCATGCATAACTGTGCATATTATGAATGTGCCTCCCTAAAATCTCGGCTTTTCAAAGAAACGTAAAAATGATGTATTGTTTTACCATTGTTATTTGATTGACTTGGCAACAGAGTCTGCCACCTGCATCAATTTGAGAGTGCAAACTACTGTTTACTCTAAATAAACAGTAATATGATCTCCAGGCTACAAAAGAAAATGCCGACCCCCCACCATCTTCCATTGAAAGATAAGTGCTAAACAGAATGTTCACTGATCGAATTTGTCAGTCACTAGCCATTGTTGAAGACGTTGAATTACTTTTGGTATCGTGTTGTGGAGAAATGGGTGTGACAGTTAGGGAAAAACTTAAGAAGGTACTTAGTTCAAATCCTGATCTTAAACTTCTTAAAACAGTGAAAGACGTAATATGTGGAAAAAATGTAAGAGACATGGAATTCGACCTCACCCTCAGTCAAATTTCTTTCCGCAAGTATGCCCCTGCTACTTCTTGTGAAGTAAAAAGATACTTTTCGGCGTTCAAGAATGTCCTAACTCATAAACGCACGAGTTTAAGTGAGGAGAATTTTGAAAAATTCGTTGTTGTATATTTTTTAAGAGAAATTGAAATATTATATTGCAGTACAGTGCGGATTTTTGATAGTGCATGTTTCGCCCTTCATTGTGCATATTTGGAGATACGATAGTGCATGAATGCATGCATGTTTTTAAGTTTGATAGTGCATGAAAATCCGGGCTTTAGTGATGACGAAGTTCTGGCGTATTTTAAAACTGCCTTCTTATTTTTCGGATTTAGCGCAGAGTGACAGTGAAAATATCTCAGCAAGGAGGGTATGTCAGCTTGCCTATATCTCAGCAGTGAAAGGGTTAAAGCAGCGGTTCCCAACCTGTACCTACTTTCCCAGGAGCTTTATGGCCTCTTCAGAAAAGTAAATTTGGATGAAATTAAATATTAAGGGACAAAATATACGGTAATCACATAAGAAAACTAGAAATTACATTCTGAATGGAAATCTGCTAAATTGAATTTCGCACTTCCTTTAGCAGATCATGCTTGGTCATTCAGCTTCTACTAGCTCGAATGTTATTGCAGCATGAGAGCTGGATGGGCAGACGAGAGCAGTCAGGGCCCTGGACTGCCATGCACATTATCACATGTCCTTCCGGGAAGATATGGGAAGTCACCATAATTCTCTCCTTCTGCACACTGAAGTAAGGTGGTTGACTTGGGGAAAAGCGTTGTCATGTTTGATGGAACTGTGTGCAGAGGTAGAAGCATTTTGAACGAACAGCAATGCTCTATTGATGATAAATTTAGGTGATGAAAATTGGGTGTGCTAATTGGAAATTAGCTACAGTGAAACCTCGGAAAGACACTCTTCAAGGGGCCACGTAAAAATAGCATATTACACGGGATCGCGTATTAGTGAGAGTGGGTCATTTTTAGATTTTAAAAATTCTAACATCAAGATATGAATCAAAATAAACATTTGTTGAATCAATTTAAGAATTAAATACAGTAATTATGCTGAGGGGTATTTTATATTCTTTCCTTTCAGAAAAAAGTAAGAACAAATACACTACAGTACTGTAGTAAAATTCTTCTCGACTTCTCACTGTTGTTCTAAGCGTCGAAGAAGGGACTCGTAATGATTCTGCCAACTGTTTCTGATTCATACTAATGTTTTCATCATGTTTGTAATTTCTCCAATATTGACAAAGCTTTCCGTTTCACTCCTTTACTGATTGCACTAACAAATCACTTTGCACTTCTACACAAGATCAAGTCACAATGCAACTGAATCCGTGCTTTGAATAGTCTTCCAGGTACTCCCACTATTGGACGTGCAGGTGCTAACAGTAAATGTAGAAGTCTGGAAAATACTTAATCAGTATCCTTAAAAGCACAATATTTTAGAAGTTTCGTTAGACGAAAGAGTGTATTAAACGGGATGACGAGCGTATTAAGAGGTGGATTTTATATAGTTTTATAAACTGATGTCAAGGGACCGGATGAAAAGAGGTATAACAAGGGATAGCATAACAAACAGGCATGTATTATTAGGGTTTTACTGTATTTGCTGACATTTTTAGCAAAACGAATGAAGTGAATCTATCATTACAAGGAAAAACTGCTGATCTTTTGGTGGAGTGTGTAGGCCTACAAAACAAATATATTGCTTCCCTCTTCTAAGCTATCCAACTTAAGCTAAGTGGAGTAGAATGTGTTCATAGATTTCACATCTTCTTGTTCCCCTCCTCCGTAACAGTCTATTAATCGTAGAGCTCTACTTGATAATATGTTTTATGAGGTTAACTCAAATATACTTCAGTTCATGCCACCTGGTATCACAGTTGGTTGACGAGGTCCATCATGAAAGAACTTCCAGTCATTGCACATCAGGTTTTGCATCGCTTTCATGACTGACAGCAGCTGTTGTCTAGTGCATTAGGGTTATTAGTGTTTTTCTGTAGTTTTTATAATACCTCAACGTGTGTACAGTCAAGTTGCGGAAACTTTCCATTACTTCTGATTTCTTCTACTGTTTTTCTTTTTTAAAGTTGGCATTGAATCTCGTTACCATTTGTGTTCCACACCAACCTTGGCTGAGCCAATCTCTTATTTGTTTGAGTTCAAGTCAGACCACATGCATTAGCCTATCACTAACACTTAGGCTTAGCTAGGTGGTGAATGGGAGTGGAGTATGGAAACATTTCATTTGAGTGGCTAGAAGGCATACATCACTTAACAGTTGTCTAGACCAGTCCCTGGATGTGTCTGAGTCATATTGGTTTGATGTCAAAAGTCTCAAACATTAACCTATGAACACGGGTCGGTTTCAGATTGGGAGAAATTTGACACACATTAAATGGAGGTATAGATGAAATTGCTTTGTAAATTGCTAAGAACATGGAAAACAAACTGAAAGATATTTCCCTCATCAAGCAAAATTTATCTCTGAAATGATGATGTTTTCTCAACAAATCAAGAGGCTCAAGAAAAAAGGCAAGGCGCAGGGGTTGGGGAGTGGGCATGGTAGAGATGATAGAATTCCCTTGCCAACACAAACCACTGTGCATTATATTGGAAAGATTCCATCCACTTGAACATACACATTAGGACATAGCTTATTAATGTATGATTTGTATGGGAAAAGTGATTCTTGCAGGAAGTTACAACATAGTTAACAGTGTACTGTACCTACCTGTTCTACATAGAGACACCGTGTGGAAACCTGTAAACAAATTTAGAGAAACAAACCCCACATGTTAGAACAGTGGAAGACAACTTCCTCTCCTAATGACATTTGTGCGCACAAGTCATCGTATGTGACATCAGGCAAGAGTGCTTGACAGTGGGGATGAGTAGAGTAGACTAGAGCTAAGTGCTATAGTCTAGAGCCTAAATCTCTGTTGTCCACAATACTGATGTCCCTCTCCTCTCTGTTCACTGTTGCCTATATTTCACAAATTCCTCGCAGAAGTTTATGGTATGAAGCTAAAGTTATTACATTGATTTCACTGAGCAGCCTTCTGTCCTTGCATGTGTTAGAACAACTTAAAAAAAGCATCAGTTTCGGAAGATGAACTTCTGTGTGTGAACAGAAATTTCCTCAAAAAAGATACCAGAAACTTATGAATGTAGAAGAACATAATTTCCTGTAGTAAGGTACTAGTTCTTGCTTATTTTCATTGTATTGAAACTGTAATAATGAGAACTTGAAACGCTTGCGAGGATAATTTATGCATTTTGGCAGGAGTTTCCACTTCACTAATTGGCCTCTAAGCTGCCGTGATACCACTGAATGCGCAATATTTTAAATATAGCTTGCTTTAAGTAAGATTTACTTTAGTATAAGTTGGGACTCTAAATACATAAAGATTAATTTAAGTGAAATAAGTGAATGAAAAGTAAAAAAAAATCTGAATGAATGTATAAACTCGTAAAAAATAAATTTTGCTCTCTGTTTTAGTGGTAACTGTGAGCTACGTCTGTCTCTGATCCACTCTTACGAAGCTGTTGAAATTCTGCACTCCGACATCCTCAAACCCTCCATGCCTCTCACACACCTTAGGGCTTTCTTCTGTGAACAGGTAATGTTAATGTATTTGATTAAATTAATTGGAAAAATGTTGTTGTAAAGTGTCAATATTATAAATATTAAACTTTAGAACACACTGTTGCACATACTTGTTTAAGTAAGTCAATAGAGATCAGCTGATGATGCGGGGAACCCATTGAAACATACATTCTAATTTAATAGTTTTTAATTAAGTGGAAGGAAAGGAAATAGACATTAAATCCATGTCTGGGATATTTTTCAAGCTGATTCTTACTTGTATTAATATCCCAGACATGGATTTAATGTCTATTTCCTGTCCTTCCACTTAATTAATAGTATATAAATAATAACTAGGCTTCAAAGTACCTACAAGGGTAGGTCGCCATTGGATGTGTGTTCTCGACGGAGAGAAACCTCCCGTGGTTTGCCTTGTCTTCTGAATCAGTTGAGGAATTTGATGTCAGACTGGCATGTAGTCATGGTAGCTCAATGGTAGAGCATCGGCGCGTTAAACTGAAGATCCGTGTTCAAATCCCGGTTATGACATGAAATTTTTCAAGCTGATTCTTACTTGTATTAATAGTTTTTACTTACACAAGTATGAAAAGTAGAAGGTTCTAAAGTTTAATACATAATATGAAATTAAGCTTTCACTAGTAAAATAATTATAAGATGATATTGATTTTTGTGATAGGATTCCCCCCCCCCCATATTCCATCGTATGAATTTTCAAATAAATGATATACTGCAAAATACATATTGTAACAAGCAGTTATTTTACTAGACATCCAAATAGAAGCATGTGTAGCACTGGCAACATATTTCAGCAGTCTTCTAGGGAAACTGTCATACTTGTAAGAACCTTTCAGTACCGTATTAGATAAACATCTCGAGATGATCCTTGCATTTTCCTAATCTGGAAGAGTAATACTAAACTACAACTTGCTGGATCTTAACATCAGGATTACTGTCTGTAAGACAGTAATGTCTTTCTTAATATTGCAGTGAGTGACTGTAAAATAAAATACTGTACATAGAATAAATTTGGAAAAAAAAAAAATAGGATTGAGCCAGAGTCGATTAATCCACAAGTTGGTTAATAGGGTGAGATGGAAGAGTAGGGGTTCTGCTGAGTAAGGGGAATAAAAATGACACAATAAATATAAATTACACATTTAATGCATACCTTACAACAGGGTAGAAAGATTTCTCATGGATCTAGGAACCAGATATTGTCTTTCGTGCCCTTCTATGTGTCTTGTAATTTTGCTGTTCAGTGCATTTGAAGAAATTTTAGTGCAAAGATCCGTGCCCTAGTTATTAGTATAAAACAAACATTACACAATGAAAAAATTCAAAAAGGCATTAAAAGTTTTGAAAATGGGCATTCAAATTGACACTTTTAAAAATTTAATTTCAAAATAAATAGCGACATTTTACGGTAAAGAAGTCCTAAGAAGAATGCTATGAAATTAATTGGAGGATGTTAGTGATAATGTTACTGTGTAGTTCAGTTCAGATCTAATGGGAATGTGATGCAGTTTTCTTTTAAACCAGGTAGTAGGCATTTTTAGACATTAAAATATAAATAGGCAAATTTATATTTGTTGATCACAATTCTAGTTCTAATACATGAAGTTATACCAAGTTTAGAAATGAAGTTTTTTTGACAGTGAAACTATACTAATTATTCAAAAGTAGTCGAACGTTTGAAACACTTTTAGCTCACTTACGTACCTTTACTAGGACATGTTTCAAGAGGTAAGTACCCTCCCATCATCGGCTAGCGGTCGACTGACGTTCTGGCGACTGTGTTGTGTGAAGTTCTGTGTGGTGAGTCTCACTACGTCATCTGCGGGTGGGATCTCGAAGTTCATGGCATGGTCTTCATTCTCATACATTCAATTCAGATGTTTTTTTCACATGTTTTAACAGTTTTATATCTTTCTTAACATGGTGGTTTTCTGTCCAGCAGTGGTGAGCAACTGCGGATTTTTCAGTTTGCATTAGTCTCACGTTTCTTAGATGCTCCTTCAATCTTGTCTCTAACTTTCTCTTAGTTTGTCCAACATATACCTGGGGGCAGTCATTGCATTCTATTTGGTATATGCCTGAGAGTTCAGTTTTTTGTTTGTTGTTTTTCAATGGATGGTTTAGTAGATTCCTAAAAGATTGAAGGAGCATCTAAGAAACGTGAGACTAATGCAAACTGAAAAATCTGCAGTTGCTCACCACTGCTGGACAGAAAACCACCATGTTAAGAAAGATATAAAACTGTTAAAACATGTGAAAAAAACATCCGAATTGAATGTATGGGAAAAAATCTCCATCATCAAGAATGAAGACCTTGCCATGAACTTCGAGATCCCGCCCGCAGATGACGTAGTGAGACTCACCACAAAGAAAACAGATGGCAGCACACAGAACTTCACACAACACAGTCGCCAGAACGTCAGTCGACCGCTAGCCGACGATGGGAGGGTACTTACCTCTTGAAACATGTCCTAGTAAAGGTACGTAAGTGAGCTAAAAGTGTTTCAAACGTTCGACTACTTTTGAATAATTGCATGAAGTTATGTTAATGGCAAGTTTCTAGAACTTTTGAAAAAGTTTCTTTTCTGGGTAAATATGAAAATTATAGAAGAAAATGTTTATACAAACTCGGGTTGGACCTTTCCAAAGATAAACCACTGGGTTAGTTTATCCTTCCGTGGATGGCTGGATAAAATTTAACCTCTCGTAGGATCAATATGGTGGACTTGCTCAGCTGATTGTAATTCCTATAAAATACCATTTTAGATGTATTGAGAAGATTATGTAATGTTGACTTACTTTCTCCATGATAGGATAGACATATCAGAATTTATATACATATTTCTTATTCAAATTTTTATATACTGTATATTGTCGGTAACTACTGTATTTGCTGGTATTTGGTAGCACCGAGTATGCAAACAGTGCAAACTAGGCACGCAATTCTCATTTTTTTCTTCCTCTCAACAATAACCCAAAAATTAACTACAAACTACTCCTTAAGGCAATGATTACAATCCCACTACATCTGTTTGCAACCTACTACTTTGTATTTAAACATGTATTTAACATGTACTTAAACATGTATTTTTTGTTTGTATTGTTTGACGAAACCAGAAACTGTGTAGTTTTGAATTAGTGAATAAACTTGAATTGAATTGAATTGAATGATATTTATATGAATATAACATTATTGGATAATTTACCCATAGGTATTTCAAGAGTTTTTCATTTTAAAAAGTTGGGAGGAATAATATCTGCACTCTAGTAACTGTTGTGATGTCTATTTTGTTGCAGTTGAACAGTGCTGCATTGCACCGGCTGTTCATGTGGTACTCTCAGTCTTTGCAATCACTGTGGTGGGTGGACTCTCTGGGATCCACTGCAGCCAACTCCCTGGTGCAGCTTGCAGCAGAGGATCCTGACCCGCTCGTCATGCTAGCTTGGAGGTGCTCCAAGCTTCAGGAGATTGTTCTACTGGGATACAAATACTTTGTGGACAACCTGATTGCCATTGCAAGGCTTCGTGGCCATACTCTCAAGACCCTCCACATCGCAGCCCAAGATATTCTCTATGATTCTCTACTGGAAAGCAACGAGCAAGGAGACTTAGAATTTGTAAGTATGCTTAGAGGTTTTGCTTCCTTTGTAGTCTGTAGTAAATATGGGTACCAATATTTCTCACAGACTTCAACTGTCAGGTATATTCACCTCAGGTAATGCTAAGGGAATGTTTCCCTCATCGCAGCATGATTCTGACTGGCTATCTGTTGATGGTTGGATGAGTTGTTGATTAAACATCTTTTTATTCGACCAAACTGGATGATTCTAAAGTCACTATACATTTTGTGTGTTAACTGTTTTTATTCCACACTATGCAATTGTACCTAAATATACCCCACAATAGGACGCAGATTCAATGCGTCAATGATCACCTTGCACATGTAAACGTAATCCCTGCAGATCAAAAACTCTCTCCAGCAGAACTGGTGTAATCTCAACATCTGAGGCTCTAATCTGTTGTTTTAGTTCTTGAATGCTCTGAATCTTCACCTGGTAAACCTTAGACTTCAACTCCTAGGCAAAAAAAAGTCTAAGGGAGTCAGACCTGGGAAATGGAAAATCCACACCATGAGCCACAGCCAGTCTATTTGTCGGGAAAAACACAATTAAAGTAATCCCTAACTATTAGGACAAAATGGGGTGGTTCCCCATCCTGTTGAAAAACTACAGTACCGGTATCTCTAATCCCATCAAATCCCACCTGGGGTTCCACAAAATATTGTGTTAAGAAATGCTTCTGGCAGCATGAAGGGACCATAAACCAGTGACCTCATTAATCTACCCATACAATCACCCTAGGATCTGTGTCCCATTACCACTCCTGCAGTGAATTTGGTTGTTCCCCTGCCTAGATCCAATAGTTGTGTCTATTCACAAGCTCACAGGTCTGGAATGTAGCTTCATCGCTGAAAAAGTCATTCCGCATGAAATTATAATTTCCCAGAGACTGTTGCAGGTCATCTCGCATAGCTTGTCTTGGCTGCTCAATCCTCAGCTTCAAACTTACACACAGTTTTTTCAGCTTGTAACAGAGAGCTTTCCACTAGGTGGTTTGAGGAATACCAAGTTCCCTACCAAGTCTCCTGGTAGATGCTCATTCTCTATGCTTGACCAAGTTTCTGGCATTATTGCCAGCCTCACTGGACTTTCTTCATATTACAACACAATCTGCAATACTACAATACTATCTGCAATACTACCAGTGATGTACTACTTCTTATAGTCATTAGAGCAGTTTTAGAGAAAACCATAAAAAATACTGTTTACTTTATGTAGTGGTAGTAAAAGTTGCCAATCTTTGTGTCACAGAGACAGATGGCACGAGGGGCATACTGAAAGTCATGAGCAACATTTTTTCACAACCTTAATCTTTATTTGTAAGTGAAACCAAGTATATCGTCTCATCTACAGACCTTTCTTTCACTTTACCACATACTCTCTGTTTTTTTGCACACATGTTTCTCATTGTTCTACAAGTTTGAAAATACTCTTGCGATAGAATTCCATTTCAGGTTCATAATGATGGAACCAGCTTTCATCTCCAGTCACAATACTTGTAAAAAATTTTGGAAATCCTGCCTTTGGTCACGTGATAGCAACAAACAACGTCAAAGTCTGGCAACGTTTGTGAAGGAACAGGTGCGAGCCCAACGCTATGAGACACTGGAGGATCATATTTGGCAAGCAGTGCATCAGTGTCTACGAGCAGCTAGAACGAAATTCTATCACAAGGGTATTTTCAAACTTGCAGAACGATGGGAAACATGTGTGCAAAACAATGGAGACCATGTGGAAAAGTGAAAGAAAGGTCTGCAGATTGAGATGATATACTTGGTTTCACTTACAAATAAAGACCAAGATGTGAAAAAATGTTGCTCATGACTTTCAGTATGCCCCTCGTGTTTAAACTTCTTGGGGTCTGTTTTGTTAAATTTATGTTTAATATCTACCTGCACCTTTTCATATGTCATTACATGCAAGCAAGCAGAAACAAGAGCTGAATGGTCACCAAGATAGTCGTTTGATTTATCAATTATGAATTATTGTAAAAACTCAGAACCTATGACATCTGATTATGGTTGAAAGAAAACTGTCTTTTGCAACTTACCTATAGGTAATTAACAATCATATGAAAATTATGAAACAAGCATCTTGATAAATTCCATTATAGGCTCATTGTATAACACTAGGAGGTGCCCGCGGCTTCGCCCACTATAATTAATTGAAAAATTAAAAATTAAGAGTATAATAATTATTAAAGCATTATATTTATTAACACTTGCACGCGAATCATTCATAAACTAAACCATTAGTAATTAATGAAACAGCTAAAATTCCGGCTTCAGAGTACATTCCACAATTAGAAAGCGCCCCCTGGGAAAACGATCTCAGATTCGATTATGCAGTTCCAAAGGAACCTGTGAACACATAATACATATTGTTTCTCAATTGTTTGTTGACAAATGAATATGATGTGAATTTTATTTGATAACTTCAGTGCAATTTTCAGAAATTATATAACTTTTCAAGGAAAGGAATGGTTAGTTTGGATTTTTATTGTCCGCGATACTTCCTTGGTTAAACTATCAATATTTTACAGCTTGGGCCCGCAGTTTTGCCTGCCATTATTAATTGACTCCAGGATTTTTAAGAAATTTGCACTGGCAGCTTATTAAAAATGTTTGTGGTTCAGAGCTATGAAAATTGTAAGTAAAAATAAAATTAGAACATTTGTTCATTGTGTTCATTTCACTTAGGCCTTATATAATAAAGAAACGGTTTTCCTAATTTTGTACTTTTCGTGAAAGTTTAGACTGAGAGAGACGAACATCGCCGAGTATGCCCGATGTTTCACGAAGTGGGCGAGCGAGTGAGCACGCTATTTAGGGCCGTTGAATTGTATAAGAGTAGATACTAATACAGTAGAACCCCGATAATTCGAGCTAATTGGGGCTGAGGCTACCTCGAATTACAAAAAAACTCGGATTATACGGAAATTTCACTAAATCAATGGGTAAATCGCAAATAAATGTTTAATGAGCACAATAATGGTTTAAATAATAAATATATAAACAATATAGTAGGCCTACATACCTGTGTTACGCCTGTATGCATATATTGTAAAACATTTCCAATTTGCTACATCGGCATCCTTTAAGGATTAAGTCATTGTCTGACCCTTAATGGAGTGGAACGGGAGAGAGATGCTACTAGGAAAACACTTTTAATTACCATTGTAGGGATTACTGTAACAATACAGTATTGTTTTCTGAAAGGATGGGGAAATATGCACTGTACAATTGATTGACACGAGGTCCCGACAAAGAAAAATCGAACCTAACGGTTTCTGTCAATCTGTAATAGAAATGCATTAGCAGTCTGAAGCCAAGGTTATTTCTGTGTATTATGTACAAAAACCCTAAGTGGGACAGTTTTACCTGCATTTTTGTACATGGAAAAATTGAAAGAAAGCTCAAAATGTAACACATTCGGAAGTGCGTAAAACTTACTTGCGGACACCGTATAAAAACGATATTTTACTCTAGTTTTATGGACAATTTTAATTTTCTTAAGACCAGCTCGAATTACACGGAAGCTCGAAATACCGGGGCTCGAATTACCGAGGCTCTACTGTATTGGGAAGAACACAGTGAAGTCATAATGTATATTATTAAGGCTATTTTGTCACACTTAAACTTCACTATTAACTATTTACCTAGGACTACGTAGTTTCAGTCACCCTTGTGACTATCCTCAGCTACATCTGTAGGTGTAGATGTAGACATGTAGATGTAGACATATGTAGATGTAGATTTAGACATCTGTAGATGTAGATGTAGAGATGTAGCTGAGGATAGTCACAAGGGTGACTGAAACTACGTAGTCCTAGGTAAATAGCTAATAGTGAAGTTTAAGTGTGACAAAACAGCCTTAATAATATATACTATTCTATTTTATTTTATTAATATGAGTTCATTAACACACTTGGACTTCACTTACCAATCATTTGTAGGACATGTTTCACAGGCCATTCACCTGTATCTTCAACTTTTCAACTGTATTTTCAACTATCTTCAAATTTTGTAGTTGAACATATGGGCGAATGGTCTGTGAAACACATCCTACCAAATGATTGTAAGTGAAGTTCAAGTGTGTTAATCAGCTCATATTAATAAAATAAAATATTGATTCACTTCACTGTGTTGAGTTCCAAACCATTTATTTATATTTACATTTATAATACTATTCTATATGTTGAGCGGATTTTCTTTTTAACACTTCCTACCTCACCGGGGAAAAGGATGTATTGTGTTTGACTGGAAATTCAGTGTTCAATTTTCAGAGTGAATGAGGTCCCTTGATTATAAAAATACAATTTTGAGAGAAAAAAGTCTGTGTGTGGGTGTCTGTCTGCAGCTGTGAACAAGCATAGCTCGAGAAAAATAATCATATCCAGACAAAATGTTATATTTGGTTTAGATACCATCTGCCTATGTGACACAAAGATTGGCACCGACTTTCACTTCCTTTTACAACCACTACATAAATAAAAAAGCATTTTTTATGGTTTCCTCTAAAACTGCTGTAACAATTTTTTTTATTTTGTACACACAAAGAGCTAAAATTTTATTTGAAGCAGTTATTTATTTTTTTTTTTCAGAAATTTTTAAAGGGTAACTATAAGCCGTCAGCCGTGGTGGTCTAGAGGTAGCGTGCCCGCCTCTAGATCCAAAGGTCGTGGGATCAAACCCGGCTGTGGTTGATGGATTTTTCAGGATGTAAAAATCCTGGGCACCGAATCCTCCGGGAGGGACTTTAAGCTGGGGGGCCCATGTCGTAGATTTACAGCACGTAAAAGAACTCAAAGCCTAAATTAGAGCCTCTAGGAAAATTTCTCTCCTTTCACGTCCAAGTAATACCTTAGTTTCTGGAGGGTTGAGAAGTGATGGGCTTACCACCTGTCCCTCTGCTCTCTCTCAGAAAATAAGCCTAACAAAATTAGTATAGGTAATGAAACATCCACTTGGAGGCCCTATGCCCCACCATAGGGGTTACAGGAACACGTTAAATCATCAAACTATAAGCCAGTTGTTTGCACCAACTCGGACTTTAACATCCAATAATACAATAGAAATTGAGGGTATAAGGTGGTTTAAAGCATCATTTATTACTAACCCTCTGAAGAATAAAATAGAAAAATAAAAAATAATAATTAAAAATTTTCTTTTGAATATCAAACTTGAAGACTGTTCATAATGCATGGTCACCCAAATTAACAATGATGACTAACTTACTGTGGATTTCTACTTAAAACATGACTAACCTGGGTCCTCGCCACAACGACAAAGCTATGTCATTATTTTCACCAAACTGTCTTATTTTTAAACTGAAAGTAGTATAAACTTTGATGGTAAGATCAGATTGCTCTTTGTTTTGTATTCATGCCTGTTAAATTGCATAGTACACAGTAATTTATTGCCACTTACATACATAGTTTATCAAAATATTTAATAACTAGCAGGTGCTTGCGATTATTTACTCAACTGCTAAATGTTTTGATAAATCATTTAACAGAAAAATTAAAACATTGTATTTATTAACACTGACATTGTTTTTTACATTAATTGCAGGAATTACATAATTTTATTCTTCATTATATTGTTTAACGTTAAAAATATAAATAAACAAACAAATCTAATCTTATGCTGTCATTTGGGCATACAAATTCGAAATGAAACAATTAAAATGAATAAGATTCATGAACCTTATCCAAATCATGCATAAACAATTTTATTAAAAAGATTGATATTTTACCCAAAAAAAAAAAAAAACTCGATTTCGAGGTACATTTCACAAGTAAAGTGCGCCACCTGGGAAAAAAAGACTCAGATTGGAGTTCCCTAGCCCAAAAAACCCCGCATAGTGAGTTTCATCCAAATCATTCAATGTTTCCCCATTTAGGTGTGCATTCATGATCCCCTTCTGTCCAACTAGGTAAAAAAAAAATCAGATCTCTGCGAATTGTAAACAAATGACTCAAGATAGCAATCGAGTAAGGCCATCTTGAATTCATTTCACAATTGAATACTGCCTTGCAAATAGGAACTTTTGCACAACAATCGAATTGCTCGTGTGTTTCTTATGGAAAGTATTTCGTCTCTTCAAAAACGTTTTATTTTTGGTATTAAAAATCAAAATGTTGCAAAATCATTTCTTAGTGTGCACTTACATTATGAAACAAAGGTACTGTCAAAATTTCAAGTCTCTATCTATTATAGTTTAGGCTCTATGTTGATTCTGTGTCATTCAGTCAGTCATTCAGGACAAATCCGCTTATATAGATAGAGATAAAGAAGTAAGCACACAGTGTTCATGTTTAGTATCTATTAAGTTTCTGACAGCTCTCTTATTGAGCATGTTCTCGATGAGCTCTTGGTGATATGGTACCGGGCACATAAATCACGCACTGATCACTAGGGTCGAGGTATCTTTTTGTCACACATATTCTGTGGTGGGATCCATGGACTGCTAGACCTGTGACAATTGTCTTAGCTCGAAATTAGTCTCTGTCCATTCTTGTGTCATCACCACATCAGTCTGATAGAAATCTTCCCTTCTTGTTGATCATTTCCACTATCAAGTGAAGGTAGGCTTCATTAGATGGTACAAGCAATCTTAGTCGTAGGTTTTGAATGAAGTATGTCTCCTTGGCCAATATGCACACCAGATGCAAAGTGTGAACTTGGAGAGACCTATGACCCTCTGCAGGTATCTTGTTTTCAGTCCTTTGATCATCCTTAGCTGATTTATTGTCAGATGTTTCCAGATGAGCTCTAGACCGTATCAAAATATTTGAAGTTCAACATTGTAATCAGTTATCCATTTCTTCAACTTTAATATGCAAAAGTAAACATTAAAGATGGGTCTATGTTTTTCTGGTGATAGGAAGCAATTTTGTGGCAACTGAACAGACACCCGTAAGAGAGTCTGCATGAACCAGCAGTGATGTTATTTGTTTATATGAGGGCTACGTTTAACCCTTTACACTTATAATTTAAATTCTCCTGCACGTCCGTAATAACCATATGTAAGCAAGATTTAGTACGAAAATATGCACACTAACTTCACTATTAGGTATATTAACCAGAATGATTGTTTCATTGCATATCTCCATCATCATCAGCTGATTCTGACTGGTCATCTGGTGGTGGGTGGATGAACTTGTTGATCAAAGTTCCCTATATGACCACTGAGGTGTCAAAGTTCAGCAGTTTTTGTCGATTATTTTGAATGAATATTTTCTCCCAAACCATGAGCTCTTATGGGTTTTGAACCCGTTTTAATAATGCTATTTCATCCTCGATTTCATGGCCTTCTTCCCAGAAATGGGCAACAAAGAAAGGAACACTTTAGACATTTTATAAACAAAGTCAGCTTTCCACATTTCACTTCTGGTGGTATTCCAAAAAGCAGCCCATCATGCAGTATGGTAGATTACATTGCTTACATTTGAAAGTAGTTTGTTTTCCCCTTCCATAAGCAGCTTTCATTTTGTTTGCAAACACTTTAGCACAACCTGGTATTTTCACAAAACTGTGAAAGTTTAGGAGATGCCATACTGATAGGCTTCTTTTCCCATGCGCCTGTATATTTTCTTCACATGAAAATTCCCGGTCAGCTGTACAATGTAGCATCTGAATGTCAGCTGTCTGCTCTTAGGGTTGGCGGTTGTTTGGATCATAGAAAATAAAATTGTTTACAATGCATACGTTCACTCAAATATAATTTCTAATTGAAGAGGGATTTTGTATTTGTATCTGCATAGACAAAGACTGTTTATTATTATTTGTGCATTAAGGAAAACGACCTGGAATGTTTGTAGCATAAGCAGAACACATTCTGTTTTCTATTACTCATTCTGAGAGCTGGTGATAGCCTCATTTGTCATTAATGCATTGAGTAAGAGCGTATATTGAAGGAGCGTTATAGAACACTTAGGGCTTGTACGACGAACACCTGATATCATATTTATCTGCCAGATAGAAAACCTATCTGGAAGTTGCGTTGCGTATCTGCGTATTGTGATCTCCTGACAAAATCTGTCTGGCAAGACAACTTCCAGATAAGCTAGCAGGAGGATGGAGTGGCTGACAAATTTCCAACTGCTAGTTAGGAAAGCTTGGTTGAAGCAAGATGGCAGCACCGCGAAGCGTCCTTGGCCATCTGAATTTTAGAACTGATGCCGGAAGATTTAATTTACACAAAAATGTCATTTTATGCTCACTTATGAATGAAATACAATTGCACGAATCGATTAATGCACTTAAAACGATATGTTCTTGTGTAATTCAATTGTAGAAATACAAATCCGAGCTGCCACACCTAGCGGACACCTACCGAACTACAACAAACACACCTCTCTGCTCAGTGATGTAAGGTCCATTTTACAAATTTTTACTGCGTTCTTGCCCGGTAGCACTTCAGCGGTGGTATTACACGGCAACTTCCAGTTAAGCTATCTGGAAGTCTCGTATCTGGAGGATTTGTCGCCAGGTGGTAATACAGGCCCTTAGCATGGCACAATGGTTTTAAATCTCGACCGTTCTGGAGCATTAGGGATGGCAAAGGGTTAAAGTGCATTTTCAGTTTCACTAATTCTGGATTTCTCTGCTTCAGGAGGTGACAGAAGCCTTAGGCTATGTTTGGACACCTCTTCTAGACTCAGAACTGCATCCTGTTATCCTCAACCCTACAGGCGGTGACTCCGACGAATTCATCCTGCCGGTGGTACTCCAAGATGAGGAGATTTAGATCTCAAGAAGACCGTTGGCACTACACATTCCAGAGTGAGAGAGATCGGCCTTGTCATTTTTTGCTGCTCATGAATTGTACTTGTTAACCATCTGTGATATTGTAGCATCTAGTTTGCACTGCTCGGCAGTATTACCATGTCATTCCACAGGGAGAAACACCACACAAATTCTAGTCCAGCTTCCTTAAGCAGTTTGCTCAAGTCGGCTTCATCTGTAAAGCCTCATCTTGTTGTTACCAAGGGATTGTTGGTTACTTTCCAGCAGAGAAATTGTTAACAACACCTATTTTTGTCCGTAGGGTAGGATATAACATTGTACAGATAGAAATGTTACTGCCAACAATCCCCATCATTGGTTAAATATTTTAATGGTGTTTAAAATTGAAAATTTGTTGTATATTGGAGAAAGAGGCTGTGGTTGCAAAGTGTTATGTACATTGCCCAACATTTCATCATGTGAGCATTTTATTTTTGATACGAGACAAGTAGAGCGAGAGACAAAGCTATGAGGTTTTACTGTATAACCGGTTGATGCAAACTGCGCTTGTGACGTGTACGATACTCCTTTTGTGACGGTACCTGATAAAATAATTGAGGGGTTGACAGCACTGATTTTCCTTGCAAATACGTAAAATGGAGTTTCCACACAAGGAATGGCCACACATCGTAACGCACACTTGTGATAATAGTTCCTAGTATGTTCTCAGTGTTGGCAACCTCTCCCCAGCATTGCAGTGTTTCCCAGCACATACGTAACGACGTAACATACATAAGTAACTAGAGTAGCTCCATTATGCAACGTACAGCAGAAATGGATTCAGTATTACTCTCAAATGATCTGCCCCTGCATTTTTTTAATTATTTACCAGCATGTCAGATACTGAAGATCATAAACGTTTTTCTCTCGTTGAATCTCGTACTTTAGTCGTCTTGTATACGAACAACATTATAAGGAAACATATTTGAGTTTGTTTTTATTATATAAGGGTTAAGATAATATATTGTCAGCCTGTGATCTCAATGTGAGCTCCACCTTTTTGAAAACATTTTGTACTTTAAAAAATTAATAAAAAAGAAACAAATATCTTTTACTCAACATAATTCTGCCTCTTGGCAGTTTTCTCTCTGCTTGAGTGGTAGGGGAAGAAAACTTACAAAATGTTATTTTATCCATTTTGTCCCATAGAGAGAAGGGGCTCTCTGGTATCGTGTGCTAGATGATGTTAAAATAAATCTCAATAAGACTGATGCAAAGTTGAGGAAGAGGAGCTCGGTGCCACTAAGTTTGTAAGCAAAATGGGCAGCAAGACACCTCAAACTGAGGATGACACTGTTGGCACTTGATATTAAATTTCAATTCTAAACTAATTTGAATGGAAAGCAGGATCCAAACAGTCCATTATGTGTAGCATGATTATTGTTAAAAATCAGTGTATTGAAAAAATATATATTATTATTTTTGTTTTTAGATTAAAATTAGTAGTGAGAAGGGTTTGGTACAAATGTGTCTTGCCGTCCCAATTGGAAGGCTGCGGTGTGCAAAAATGCAATAAAGCAGGGCTACCATAATATATGCGCGAGGCTCAAATGTTAAGGAGCAGTAGTGCCACATATGTAGTTATGTCCCTGTCTGTGATTATTGTTGTTACCTCGGTGCGCCGCAGAATTGTTGTGTATATAATATATCATATAAATATAACTTGGTGACGGCTGTTTTATCTACATGTAAAAGACCGACACAATAATGAATGTTGCCTGTACAGTGAAATTCAGACTAGCAAACCTTGGAGAAATAAATATCTGCAGTTTAAGTCGTGTACTTACTCTTTCTGATCCATCCTAGTTCACAAGATTTTTTCTTCGCTTTAATCCTTTTAGTGCCATGCAGCCATTCTAAGGTCCCATACTGGTCTTGCATAAAATGGAACAACCAAGTTTACAGTCCAATATCTTGCATTTGGGAAGTCAGAATGAATTTTTTTTAATCCGTGCAAAGCATTGTGTTTCGTCTGTGACTAATAGAATGTATTTATTGTGATCAGTAATTGATTCTTTTGTAGATTTATATTTGAAATTGTTATTCAGAAATTGAATTTGCATATTGCAATGGAAAAGAAAGTCATTACCCCAAGATCAGATTAGATTAATGAGGGGGAGTATAAGCCCTTCGGCTTCTCAACACTGCAACCTTAATAGATCTATTGTGAATACCCCACACCCTATTCTAGCAGTCACCAGTTTAATTCAAGGCTTTTTAATATAGCCTATAATTTTCCTGGGTGATGTCCAGTCCTTAACCTGGGGATTTTTCGTTACTGAAAAACCCACTACCCGGCCGGTAATCGAACCCGGACCGCCAGGGTGGAAGGCAAGTATGCTACCTTTACACCCATGGCGGCAGACCATTACCACAAAGAAATATGTAATCATAATATTCAACCCACTTATTCTTATACAAATTCTGTTGACAGATTACTTCTTTTTGTGTAAAAAAGAATATGAAAACTGGACCAAAAATTTTTTTTTAACTCACCTGCTCCTCTAAACGTTAGTCAAACATACCAACAAACATATTTTAATTCAGCTAATATTTCTCTGTGATGTTAGTTTTTCCCAATAGTTTACTTAATTATGAATGCTAGAATTTTTCTTTGAGTTGGCAGTCTTTGCTTAACCTTCTTGCAGAGCTCTGCACAGACTGTCTTCCATATTCTGTTGACTTTAACAGTGATCATCTGCTGCATGTCAACAGCTGACATATTAGTTTGAACACACAATGTGTTCACAACTAAATGTCTTCTTCTTCTTATAATGGCTGGCATTAATAGTTTATCTCATTTGCTGTCTAGTAGTCCAGTACAGTGCTGTGATGTTGCTTGATTGTTGTAAGTGTTGGTTTAGTTCGGAACAGTGTACGTGATACTATTGGGCTCGTTGCAGATAGTACATTTGACTGATGGATATATACCAACTTTGTGAAGGTGGGCTGTAAGACGTGTGTCCAGTGGCCAAACAAAAGACAGCAGTAGCTTTTTTTTCTGGATCTGTTTTGTATTTTTCCCGTGTTAAATGGATGTTTTGATATGTTTCGTTTCTGACTTCAGTTTCTATGTCTGAGTTAAATTTTCTTTCTGCTTTATTAGTTTAATGAAGCCATGCTTGTCATGAATTTTACTTGGTTGTTAAAGTCTGGTTCCTTTTTTTGCTAGTAAATCAGCCATTTTGTTTCCTATGATTCCAACATATGAGAGTAACCACTGAAAGATGATTGTTTTCTGTTGTGACAGGGTGTTTAGGAAAATATTTGGGCCCAAGGGAGATGAAAATGGGGACTGGAGAAAACTGCATAAGAACGAACTTAATAACCTGTACTCTTCATCCGATGTAGTAAGGGTAATTAAATCACAGAGGATGAAATGGGCTGGACATGTTGCATTTATGGGGGAAGAAAGACATATCTCAAAAATATTGACTGGGAGACCTAAAGGGAAAATACCACTTGGAAGACCTAGATGTAGGTGGGAGGACAATATTATGATAGATTTAAGAGAAGTAGGATTTGCGAGGGATGGTTGGATGGAGTGAGCACAGAATAGGGTTGAATGGCAGGCTCAGGTAAGCATGGCAATAAACCTCTGGGTTCTATCAAATAGAAAATATTCCTTTAGCTTGCTTGTATGAAAACATACAACAGCTACAGGTGTAACGAACTATCTGTGACAACAAGGGTATTTTTTAGAGTAAATTTCCAACACAAATTGCAGGCATTCTATTAGTACATCTTGACAGTTAAGATAGCATATTCCAAGAAACGTTGCTTTCGGTCAGATTTTTCAACAAATGAACACCGAGAATTCACTAGGGTACCTAGGGCAGCCCTCATCACTATGCAGCTTTAGGACTTTATCTGCTCCACTCTCCAAAATTCCATTTCAAGTTATGTAAGTGCGTTATATGAAATTTTGTTTGGGTTGTGTGTACTTCAGGAGTGCAACAGGAAGCATGGCAACGATTTTTCTTGGTTTCTACAACCAATTTACGTAAAGAGAATTTTTTATTTTTCACAAAAACAACTAATGGTTTTTTTTTAGTTTCCTACACAAATTTCATAATAAGCTGTATATTATAATATATGATATATTATATATTATAATATATTATACCAAGATGTAGAACTTTTATTTGAAATGTTTTACCTATAAATTCTTTGAAGGGTAGTTATAACTGCTCACTTCAAACACAGACTTGGGTTTAAATCTTACCTCGTGAATAATTCAACCTTAAATGAGGCTAAAACAACCGAAGAGAACAGGGAGAGAAGAGTTGGATGAGACACTAAGCACATAAGTCACAAGTCCGGGCCCATTGCGCCAAGCCTTTGTAATAGGATGATTGGCATCCCCGGAGCAGATTCCACCGCGGATCTCCCCTACGTCCAGCAGGAACCTGAAACCTAACCACGTGCGCCACTCTCTAAGGTTACAGCACACCACCAGCAATCCACATGGCCACAGATTACGGAGCAGGACGGAAGAGGCCCGCAGAGGGAGAAGACTCGAAAACCAAAGGTGAATTGGAGCGTGTTGGTGGAATGAGAGGGGCAAACAGGAGAATCGCCAAGAAAAACCACCGAAGTTACTGCTTCGTCCACCACGAACGACACTCCCGCCTGCCTCAGGATTTGAACCCAGGATCACTTGTTTGCCAGGTCCCCGTCCTAAGCATAAGCCTTTGCGACGTCATTCCTCCCAGTACTCATTTCTCTAAGAGGCTGAGTCGACCGGATCAAAATGCCACCAGAAGGATTAAGCCAATTGAAAGATTCTAACGACCTCATTAGGGATCGAACCCGCGACTTTTCCTGTTTGTAGCGCAGTGCCTCAACTAACTGCACTGCGGCGTAACAAGTTAAATAGTTTCGCCAAATAACTGATAACTAGGGTTCGGATGTTTATGACATGTCATACTGTATTTATTTCCCGACCTCCGTTATCGCCGCAAACACAAATTAAAGACGAATTGTCCGCTTCTTATCCTAATTGGACCGTTTTTATTCTGCATATAAGGTCATATTTTGGTCATTTTTTTGGTCTTCGTCATATTTTGGTCATATTTGTAATTTGACGTCATATATATATATATATATATATATATTTTTTTTTTAATTTGTTTATTAACTGCATGTCCCATTACAATGAGAGTAATACTACATGCACTAATTACTAATATTACATTTTAATGCATATAATATACTGTCTTTTATCTTCCTTATTCTATGGCTGGTTACTGTGGAACTTATTCATTACCTTATTAAAAACTAAATTTTCATACTATTCTTTACAATATTATTTAACATGTAGGTATACTCTATTTATATATTAGTTAATCTCCTATATTTCTGATATATTAGTTAACTACTTGTATTACTACTTCATTCTTTTACAGCTTATCTAGATCTAATCTCATTCATTAATTCGATAGATTTAGATTTAGACGTCATATTTCAGTTATAAATTCGGTAAAGGAGCACAATTATAGGCTACAATATATTGACTAAATGGTCGAGTTAAATTTGAAATTTATTTCATTAATTTAATTTTTATCCCAAATTAATAGGTTCCTTAAATTTTAAAATTAATGCAATTGTTCATATTTTATAGAGGCAAGCAAGATCTACGAAATATTATAAGTATTTGGAGCTGATGAAGCGAGCAAATAGAGCAAATTCTTTAAAAATATAAGTGCATTACAAGTAAAACTGTAAAACCAAAATTGTTAAAAAGTGATTATATGATTGAATTCATCTAATGTCTTTAAACGTTTTAAATTTGAATATTTATTTTTATAAAATACTTTTTTTCTTAGGTCATATTTAGGGTTTTTGGGTCATATTTACTCATTTTTAAGGTCATATTTCCAGTCATATTTTCCACTTTTTAGGTCATAAAAATCCGAACTCTACTGGTAACATTCAGCTTCACAAAGCCACTGTTTTTTAACTAACAATCCGCCTGGTCGAAATATGTATAGACTACGTGTAGTATACGGATGGTGAAGTAGTTGCCTACAAAGCACGGGGTTATAGTTTCGTATCTTAATTGGTTGGAATGGTCTGCTCTAAGCAATGTGAAGGAAGCAATTCCCTAGGGGTCCGTCTCATATTTCGAGAAGTCTTGCGGGCAATTAGATTCGAACTCATCACTATGATAGGCCTACACCATTTATTTATATTCGTAGGTTGTGTACTAGGTCAGTGATTACCAGTCCGTGGTGCGCGAACCCCTGGGGATCCGGATAAATATTTCTTAAGAGGAACCATACGAACTAGTGGACGTTGTCGTAATGTCTTATTTAATTCTTTTTAATGTACACATGATCAGTTTTTGGTGAAAATATGAAAGAAAATAGGTGAAAAACACCTACTTGTTGCACATATCATTAGCCCAGTCAAATGTTACAAAAAAAATGCGTGAACTTACATTAAATGGAGTATTAATGATTTTTGGAGGGGAGTTTAGGACCATCACTGGGATCACAAATCCAGATTTGCAACCCTCAGAAACCTGTGCTCGCTGAATGGCGGTCGAAATAAACCGGTTTTTCCCGACTTTTTTCGGTTTTTCGGCAATATCTCCTAAACTATGCTTTTGTTGAAAAGAATCTCCCTTAGCTTTTTAAAAGTAAATTAAATTTCCTAAAATATGAGATCAAAATCGTTTTTGTACGTTATATAGTTACCGAGATACGGTTTTTAAAAAATTGGCCTTTTTTTCAAAAAAGTTAAAATTTTAAGTTTTCTTCGTGTTTCGAACTGAATACCGGCAAAGTGACACGTCCTACAGAAAAGTCAAGAGAACAAAAGTTGTGGGAAATTTAATAAGCTTTATTTTGAGCTATAGCTGGTCCTTGTAGCTCAGATAGTCTCGTCATAAATGACAAAAACCGAAAAGATGAGAAAATGCTTTTTTGGGCGAAAGTTGAGTAACATCGTTTCCTCCACCAACACCTTAATTTTTGTTGTAACATGTTGGCAGATAATGTCTTATAACTGTGTATAGAAACTATTTGTGTGTACATGTGTCTATGGGAGATGGATTTTGCCAGAAAAAAATATTTAAGCAGAATATTTCATAAAAAATGTATTTACTTTTAAACCAATAGGCGTATTTAAACCATGTGTGAGGTTCCTGGTATGGGATGGTATGGGACCTGGGAAGTCGAGGGTGGGGTGATGTCTTCATCCTCACTTGAAGAACTGTCATTCTGGGGTGTGGGCATATTGCATTTCAGCCCAGTTTTGTGGCAGCTGCAGCCCCCAGCGCAGCCCATCTTGCACTTGCACGAGATCAGTTGCGGAAGGGATTGAGGGGCTGGTTCAATTTCCATTGCAATTGGAGTAAGCCCAACTCGTCCAACGTCCACCCCAATCCGTGAATTTTTTTCCACCCAAACCAATTTTGTACCTGCGAAACGGTAGAATGAAAATTAGTTATTCTATAACATTTCAAAGCATACACATGGTGTACAATGAGAGTGTATAAGTGAACAACGAAATTTAAGAACATAAGGATAGGAAATGTACATAGACATACCTGGTGATACAAACAATAAGCATGATATTTTGCAGCATCTGTGGTTGGTGACAAACGGGCGAGGTTGACTTTGGCTGTCAGGTCGTTGAGGGTGGTGTCAGTCGCTCCTTCATAAACTGTGATGAGGTACTTCTCCCCAGCTGCAGCTATTTCATCGTGACTCACATCTGGGTGGAGGAAGACTTCTGCTTGCTTGAATAGTGCTGGGTTCTTGAGGAAGGTTTGACAAATTTGGTTTTCCCCTGCCTGAAAGGGGCCCGGGAGAATAATCACAGGTTCCGGTGGTGAACGATGTAGATGAGTATTGGACGTCTGGCTCCCCTCTTCTGAAAGTAGGTGTATTTTTTGGAACTCAAACCAACTAATAACACAAGCAGGTCCACATCTTCCACGGTGATTACAACTTTCTCAGAAGTCAGCTTTGGTGATGGCATCTCTAGCAATGTCAGCATCAGCGTCCTCTTCTGTCACCTCAACACCGTGCTGCTCAAATCCAGTTTTCAGTAGCTCTATCAGCCTATGCTTATTAGTGTCGTTCGATAAGAACTTCTCTTGCGTGATGTTGGTAGTTGAAGCTGATAGGACAATGTTACTGCAGTTGAGGGCGGAGTATCGTCTGACACGTTCGGCGCTTTTGGTACTTTTTTGAGAGGCGTCCTCCGGGTATCCATCGAAGACAATGGGTTATATCTGTCCCAAAATGGTTTTCCACTAAATGAATGTAGCCGTCAATGATGGTCTTGACTGATGCGTTTTGATGCCACACACATTTGTGGAGCAAATAGTCACCATCGAGCACGATGTGGGTATTGGCGTCTCGGGATATGTTGGTAGTGGGGGATGTGAAACACGAATATAGAGCTGCCTTAGTTCCCTTCCTCACTCCAGCTTCGTGGAAAAGAGACATTGTGTAAGGGGGCAATTCATACTTGAAGTGGGCTTTCAACTCTGTGTGGGATTTTTATGGTGATGATAACTCACTGAAATATTGTGAGAGGGTCAACTTCAATCTTATTATTAGTGACTTGTATGGAATTACTGACGCCTGCCAAGGTAACAACTTGCAACCAAGGTAACAAATTTGTCTTTACGTTTTAATCCAACTTTCCCGAATGTCTGGTTTTCTATGTTAACCACTCCTTCTGTTCCCAGTTCCTTGGCAATATAACAATTGACTTCATAGCCTCCAAAAATCCCACTGCTAATAGAAACTATTTTGTCAGTGACGGGGAACTGATCTCGTGCAAGTGCAAGATGGGCTGCGCTGGGGGCTGCAGCTGCCGCAAAACTGGGCTGAAATGCAATGTGCCCACACCCCAGAATGACAGTTCTTCAAGTGAGGATGAAAACATCACCCCGCCCTCGACTTCCCTGGTCCCATACCATCCCATACGAGGAACCTCACACATGGTTTAAATACGCCTATTGGTTTAAAAGTAAATACATTTTTATGAAATATTCTGCTTAAATATTTTTTTCTGGCAAAATCCATCTCCCATAGACACATATACACACAAATAGTTTCTATACACAGTTATAAGATATTATCCGCCAACATGTTACAACAGAAATTAAGGAGTTGGTGGAGGAAACGATGTTACTCAACTTTCACCCAAAAAGCATTTTTTCATCTTTTCGGTTTTTGTCATTTATAACGAGACTATCTGAGCTACAAGGACCAGCTATAGCTCAAAATAAAGCTTATTAAATTTCCCACACCTTTTATTGTCTTGACTTTTCTGTAGGCCTTGTCATTTTGCCGGTATTCAGTTCGAAACACGAAGAAAACTTAAAATTTTAACTTTTTTGGAAAGAAGGCCAATTTTTGAAAAGCCGTATCTCGGTAACTATATAACTTACAAAAACGATTTTGACCTCATATTTTAGGAAATTTAATTTACTTTTAAAAAGCTAAGGAAGATTCTTTCCAACAAAAGCATAGTTTAGGAGATATTGTCGAAAAACCGAAAAAAGTCCGAAAAAACCGGTTTTTTTCGACCGCCATTCAGCGAGCACAGGTTTCTGAGGGTTGCAAATCTGGATTTGTGATCCCAGTAATGGTCCTAAACTCCCCTCCAAAAATCATTAATACTCCATTTAATGTAAGTTCCGATGTAACATTTGACTGGGCTACATTGTGAGCTAGCATTTTCAATTCAGTCCTCTTTTCTGGAAAAATAAAAGTAGCTTAGTTATGTTGAAGCTGAAACGGCAAAAAATATCAGGTAGGGTCTATTGAACCGAATGAGGAAATAATTATTGTTCCATGACTTCTAGATTCTGGTATATACTGTTTGTAGTGTACTTATAACATAAAGTTAGTACCATATTCCTTCTTGTAAAAGCACTAAATTTGCGGCGTGATAAAATTGAATAACAGTAATTTTATTTGTTTTAAAACCTTTAATAATAATGATTATATTATTTTGAATCATAAACATTGTTTAACAGAACTCTCTCCGTTTATATATAGTTCCATTTTCCATTTAAATAATATTAATGAGCTGTAAAAGTAAGGTGCTAGCCCGTTAAGTGTAAAAAAAAAAAAAAATGGTGCTAGCCCGTTATAATAATTATTGAGGATGTCGCCAGATGTCACTGTCGTTCACTTCTCTTTCGTACAAATAAACATCCATTTCCTTCATTTTAATCACTACAGATACTATTACTCCTCCTCCTACTACTGTTATTATTTTTCTCAGGAAAAATATTTTGCCCCTAAGCTTTAAAGGTACTTTACTTGATAAGTATTATCCCTAATGTTCTATTTTTATTTTCATATCAGTAGAAGAAATAAATTTTCCTTTCGCGAGTTTTCAATAAAGTTAGGAGTTTTTGTGCAAATTAAATACAAATTGTATTGCATGAATAACACAGTCCACGGCATGCAGTGGATTTGTTTTCATACTAGAGGCAAGCAGGTCATTGCCACCGAAAGAGCGATCTGACTGTGCGCTGTTGCCATTATGCTAAAATTACTACCCGAACTAACTCATAAACCATGGAACCAATCACAAAATGCTTTTCTGTTTTAATATGCTCTATTGCTTCCATAGGGAGCCACGCAACCTGTCTTTGGAAAATAATGTCTTCTTGTGCGGAATTTTCAGAAGTGCGTCATGTAATAACAAATGAGGATGTAGCGATGAAAAGATTAAGAACTTATCAAATGAGACTGGTTTAAAAATATGGAAGGATACGTTTATAAACTTCTTATATAGAGTAAAGTAGAATGAGTGGTGAATACTCGTACGCTCTTTTATTCACAAGGACCCTTAAGCTCTTATTCCCTCTTCACTACTCTTCTCACGCTTTTGTCTCGCTCGTGTGGAATCCTAACCTACCCAACATCTCCAGCGTTCTCCTTACCTTGGAAAGTTAAGTGAGTTAAATTTCTTTAAATTCAATATTCATGAGCTTACATCCCTATAATATAAAGCCACACGGCTAATTCACTCACTCACTGACATTAATTTTTGCCCACTCCCAGATGAGCTAGAAACTTGAAATTTGGTACACCTTTCAGGCTGTAAACAACAGGAAAATTCCAAAAAGTTTATTTTGTTAATTTTTAGCCCTAAAAGGCGCTTGGCTCATTGACATTAATGTTTGCACACTTCCAGATGAGCTAGAAACTTGAAATTTGGTACACATATAGCTTTTAGGCTTTAAACCACAAGAAAATTCCAAAACGATTATTTTTTTCAATTTTTTGCCCTAAAAACCCCCCGAAAAAGGGCTCAGCTCTGCTCACTGACATTAATGTTTGCCCACTTCCAGATGAGCTAGTAACTTGAAATTTCTTACACATATAGTTTTTAGGCTGCAAACCACAGGAAAAATCCAAAAAGCTTTTTTATTTTTATTTTTGGCCCTAAAAACCCCCGAAGAAGGGCCCATTTCCATGGCAACGGTATTATCAGAGTTCACATAGGGCTCTACCAATACGGCAGACTAAATACATGCACTCTACCTCCCACAGGTATTTTAAAAACCTTTCTCGAGAGCCTTAGCGGGGGTTTGGGGGCGGAGCCCCCAATGAGCGAAGCGAGTATGGAATATACGACTGCAAATATGCCCTTAAAAATGATTAAATATAACCGAAAACCCTAAATATGACCTAATAATATAATATATTTTCAAAAAATAAATATTCCAATTTAAAACGTTTAAAGACACTAAATTCTTACATCACAAGAATTCAATCAAATAGTAACTTCTAACAATGCTGGTGATTTACAGTTTTACTTGTAATTGACTTCTATTTTTAAACAATTTGCTTCTATTTGCTCGCTTGATCAGCTCCAAATATTAGTAATATTTTGTAGTTCTTGCCTGTCTCTATAAATTATGGACAATTGCATTAATATCAAAATTTAAGTTACCTATTTATTTGGCATAAACATTAAATTAATTAAATAAATTCAAATTTAACTCTACTATGTAATACATACACTGTATAATTGTGCTCCTTTACGGACTTTATAACTGAAATATGACGTTAAATTAAAATATGACCAAGACCACAGAAACAACCAAAATATGACTTTATATGCAAAATAAAAACAGTTCGATTTGGATAACAAACGTGCAATTAGTGTGTAATTTGTGTTTGCGGCGAGAATGGAGTACAGGACAAAAATATTTACATGTCATAAACATCCGAACCCTATATTATATAAATAGCACCTAATGAAAGAATACACGCGCGTTACAGCATTTAATTATTTATGTGGACAGCTCACTATTGATCGGTGTTTTTATAGTGGTTGTGATTTCAGGCCATCTGCAAAATTTCCACAGAAAAGATGGAATGAAATCGACGTAGCAAAGAAAACAATGAATGAAAATCCTGCTCGGTAGGAACCCATCGACATTCTTTCAGTTATTATCATCAAATAAAAGGGTTTGTGCTTGTAACATAACTACGCCATACCACTTGAAACCCTGGAAATTATGCATGCCGAAGGGGAGTGAAGGGAGCTCCCCTACACAGAGGGTTAAGGGCTCGGGGGAATGTGCTTTCGCATTGATATTACCCTCTCCCCTAGCCCGTTTCATTCATCGCATTTTCGATACTCTCCCTCCTGACTAGCTGAACCGAGGTAGATTTGGCAGGCCGCATTGCCATGTTGGTAACCACCTTTTACCTTGTTCAATCAATTTAATCAAAAAAACATAAAAAAAATTGTTGTTACCAAATTGTTAGTAATTGTTACTGTCTCCAGTAGGGCAAGACATATAACGATTTTGCATCTTTTTTATGCGAAGGTTGAAAATAACTCGAATAAATAAGGTCAATTTGTTTTTGCATTATTTTGCAATTTTTGCCATTTTTAAGAAATAATGTATTTTTAGGCATTTTTGTAGTTTTTTTATAAAGTGTTACATTAAATTACATTTTGAATTTTTTCATTCTTATTTCAGTTTTAATGCTTGTCTATATTTGGTGTTATTGTTTTATCTTATGAATGCTGATGTGTGTGCGATATGGATCCAAATAAGTTTTAGTTAAGGGTATAAGCAGTGCTTTAGTTGGGCCGGTACGCACCAGTACTGCGTACCGGTATAAAATTATTTTCCTTCTACCATACCGGGAAAAATATGTGCTCCGGTACGTCGTACTGGCAGTACAGGAACGAGATTGTCCTAAAATACTTATTAAAAATATTGTCTAATTCAATACCAAAAATGACAAACACTATTAAATTCGCCACAGATATGCGTTCTAATCTTCACCTTCGTGCGCATTTCTACAGTTACTTTCTCCTTAGATCACATGTTGGCTAGCCACCTTGTTTTCATAAAATGTGTGGGACCACCACTAGACGTTTTTGATCCTGCTCCATACGTCAGGTCATGACTACAAGGAGGCAATAGGTCAGCAGAAGAAACTGCATGCAGAAAATGTCAACCGAAGGATTACATTCAGTATGAGGCGATATGGAAAATTTTGAAATAAGATGAGTACCCCCAAAAAATATTTTCCAACTAAAGCACTGGGTATAAGGTTGTATTTTTATAAAGTTTTTAACATAATCTATAATACACCCTTGCCTGAAAATTAAATTCATTAAATTCATACCTAATTTAATTTCTCCGCAGCAGTATAAGCGCACATGGCAGGGAGAAAAGCCCAAAAAGGGGGTCAAGCCCTTGTCTTGAATGTGATTCAAGCTACATGAAAATGTTAAGTAATTCGATATTTTTTTTAATAAAATTCTGGTAGGTATAAACTTATCACCGATATGGTATTAGGTCTATTTCAATGTAGAAAATACCAATGAGTCTGAAAATTTGCACATCAATCCCGCTTTTACTTATGTAAACTGTACAAATTTCACCCCATCGTCTCCCACTCACTTCTCCCCGCACCATGTTGAATCGATTTTAAACGTTATATCATGGCATATAATAACGTTATATAATGTTTAAACGGCCGGTTTTTACGTCTTCCGAAACGCTTCGTTATTATTATTATTATTATTATTATTATTATTATTATTATTATTATTAATTTATTTTGTTGTTCGTACAAAGTATATTCCAAATAATTCCTTTGGATATTCACTGTTTCCTCCAATGATATTCTTTAGTTTACAGTTTACAATATTTGATAAATTAACTTTCTATTTGATTTGGGTTACACCAGAAAGAACCTCTTCCGTTTTCACTTTTTTCATAAAAGAATAGTTTTCCCAGTCGTTTTAATACTTTTAAGTATAAGTCGAGTTACCTCTTTAATAATATATGATTGTTACCAACTACTTCAAATGTATTGTTATTATTATTATTATTATTATTATTATTATTATTATTATTGTTGTTGAATTGAAATACTTTCTATAACACAGTTTATTTACATTGGTAAACTTCTGTTAAACTTCAGAAGTTTACCAAGGTAATAAAGTGCGTTATAGAAAGTATTTTCAATTCAACTTTTTAAATATATAACATATACATATATAATATATGGATACAAGAATGAATTGTTGTTATTATTAGCGTAAAGTAACTTACTGCTTTTCTCTGGTTTATTTTTATTTTATTGTTCCTATACGACCGCTTAAGGGTTGAAATAGGAAAAAATAAATATTCTAGGCCTACAAATGTTACGCACCCTCCCAATAAACTCATGGGAGTTGAAATCGGGGAGGAGAGTAATGTATACCCTACATGTATTTATTATAGGCTGTCGCCGCCGTGGCGCAGTGGATGCGTACGTTCCCCTCACGCTGTAGGCCCAGGTTCGATTCCTGATCGGGACAATTTCCCATGTTAGATTTTTCCGGGGTTTTTCTTCGGCTGTGAGACAATGACTTAGCTGTAAGCCCTTGTGTTCCCCGAATATCACCTGGTCGTCAATATCATCTTCATCCCGCCTGTCCGTCCTGGAAGGCCTTTCATGTCCTTGTCTGGTTAATAAAAAAGTATTTATATGATCCAATGGTAATCCCTCTCCCGGCAGGTCGCGTTCCTATAAGGCCCGGGCGACGTGGGCCGCATATACGTCCCTACAGCGGGAGACCAAGAGAATGGTGATGCCATATGAGGCATAGGTATTCTTTTTGTAACGTTTAAAGGATTCTCTTCGTTGCAAATAAAAGGAAAACGATTGCTATTGCTTAGAGCCTGCATGACTTCTCAGGGTTAGGACTGGGAGAAAGTACGAATCGATATCATATTTTATATTAGGTGCGGGTATCACACGAATATACTCGGTTTGAGTGGCACATTCTATATGACACTGGTTTTCTGTGCCCAAGGTCCTTGCTCTGGTCGAAGGAATATTATTTATATTATGTGCATAAATAAATATGACAAGTCCATATCCGGGGATAAATGTCCGAAATCACTTATTTTTTGTGCTACCAGTACGGATTCCACTTGGGATCGAATCCGAGCCACTTCAATAGAAAGTGAGTGCTCTATAGTTAGGCTTGCCAGATTTCTGAGATGTTCAACAGGGACACCGGAATGCCCCCCAGCGTCGCGGGTATTCAAGGGTACACACCCTTGGCGGGTTTTTAGAGTGTTTTAGAGGGTAATTTATTCTCAATGCTATGAATAAATAGTTACTGATTAGGAACCTAATCCAGGGGTAGTAATAAATGACATAAGCATATAAATTTAAACATTTTATTTCTAACATGTTGATATTTAAAAGTTACCTAAGTAAGAAGAAGCACTTTAAATGAGGAATAAAAATTTGAACAATATTTACATATACTTTTCTTTGGCTAAGACTTTTTTTAAAAACATTTTTGGTCATCTAGAAAATCAAATTTAATTTTTACCGGGACGTGAAGTAAACCGGCCGGGACGTCGGGATTTTGTCTGAAAACCGGGACTATAGTACTCACTGCACACCCTGTATATATCAGTTCGCCACAGAATAGGCTTATATTAAAAGTACAGTACTGTGTGTGTTTTTTTGGAACCGTTATTACGGAATCAGAATGTGATAATGGAGATCGTATGATTTGCATTTGAAGAGCACTTTAATACGTCGGTACTCGCAACATCTCCATTGAGTAATATTTATTTTAGCCTTCACATGTGCCCATGACAATGTCGGAACACCACATGCCTAACAAAAGCAAAGTCCTTCTTCTCTTATCTGATCTGACAGCATTATGTTTTCTTGGAAAGTGTTTCCCCAAGGCCGAATGAAGATTCTCCCCATGTCTGAACAAATAATACTAATGGAAGGACCAATTCTGGATTCGAACTGAAGGTCCCGAGTTCGAGTCCCATGACGGGAGATCAGCTGGACAGTGACAGTTGCGAAGCGACTGCTTTCAGGAACCGCGACCGCTCGATTACAATGACGTCACAATAGATGCTTCCTATTTGTTTGTACAACAGCGGTCGGTCATTCACACCCGTGCGGCGGCTGCCTGTTCCTTTTCGGACCCAATGGGAATCAATTTTGCCAATTTGAGCTTTCGCCATTCCGATTCACTATAAAGTTGAACTTTCAAAGACCAATGAAACCACGTGCATTTGTTTATGTCAACTTGTTTACGGAATCCTTGTAATACAGGAGGAAGCCCCGTAGCATACAAGTAGAGACAACGCCATATTGGATCAGTGGTTAATTTTTGCGTGGATGCGTTAATTTTTTCCTCCAGATTCGAGACATTTCAGATATGTGAAATAAGTGTGTAGTGTGTCACTGTTGTGTTTATAGTGATGGATTTCACAAATGAAGTGTTTTCACTTACGGACTAGTGTTTGTATTTGGAATAATTAACACCTTGTCGGTACTTTTGAAATCGATTTGTCAGGCAGTTAACAAATTTGGAACGTCCTTGATTGACCGCCAGGTATGTCCACTTGAGATTAGAAATATTGGTTGTTGGGTATCTATTAATTCGTCTAATCATCTACAGTTCATCTGTGATGGTGTGGGAGTAAAACGAGATACCTCCATTGAGAAAAAAGCTTAATTATTGCTAAGCCTATTAAGCTCATCGCCGACGGACATTCATCGGATATAACACAATGGAGTCATAAAGGATTGTGGGTGACAGCCCTAGGCTGTGATGATTTTAGCATTGCATCTTTGAGGTGTCATTTTTTAAGTTTTTAGGTTTTCGTGTTACTTTAAAATTGTAGGAATGTTGGAAGTACTAACACTTTGACAGCTTTTGACGTTTGGGGTTTGGAAAAGGGGTAATCTTATTGTGACCTAATCCTAGCATGGGGCCACGGAACAGATATGTATTATGTAAACGTGTAAGCTTGTAGTATGTTTCGATTGGGAAATTGGCCAAGTAGTTGTATTAACATTTGCAGTGATGGGCGTAATGGTAGTACATTAGATCAATGAACCCAGTGTTTTCAAAACTGTAATGGATGAAAACTGCACAACATACGAGAACATGAGTGAATGCTTGTATCAGAGTAAACGCTAATTAGTGGAAAGTGACTGGCGATGTAATGGCTGCAGTCTTCTTCATGTAGTTACACAGCAAACATTCGGTGAATGAAAATACGTACGATTAGCCGATTGAGGTTAAATTCGTATTCGTCCGAGTTTTTTACTCCTGTTATCGTAAACGAATAGGCTTGTTAAATGAGTTTAACGTGACTCTACTATCCGTAAGTTAGATTTCAGCTTATTTCAGACACCTTAGAACTGAAAAGAGGTTAGGTAAATTGCTAAGCTAGAAATAATATTTGATCAGTGGAAGATTTGTCGCCAGTTATTGGCATTGTGGGTTCGCCATTCTAAGCGAAATATGCATATTCCTGGTTTAAACTTATATAGCAGTTGATTACAGTATCATATTGGCTAGGCCTATATCACTATGTTATATTGATTAGCATCATAATATATAGTAGGCCTATGTTTGCTTTGCAGGAATTATAAGCCTAACAGTACATAGTAGTTTTACATGGTAGGCCAATTACAAATATAACTTCTGTTTATCGTACCTCTGTTAGTTTTGATAATTTAAATATGGTAAGAAATAATAAACATTGCCTCATACAAAAGGCCTATCCTATTCAGTCTGCATACATGTTCAAATTGAGGTTAGGTTTTGTGAGTAAGGCAGTGTTTACCAGTGCTTGCTTTGTTTATAGTAGGAGGCATAGTAATGTGCTGCAACCAAAATGTATGACAACACAGAAATATTTAATTTGCTATTAAGAATAGGCCTGATTGTTCTAGGGAATAATAAAATTCAAGGATATTGGCTTTAAGCTGTACAGATCTGAACTAGAATGTTTTCTTTCAATTGTAAGCAAGTACTAGCACCGTATGAAGGAGTAAGTCATTCCCTAAACCAAGTTTAAGGTTAGATATTCATCCATAGTGTAGAAGGTGTAAGCTGTTAAGGACCTTTCCACACTGAGACACTTGTGACTGTCACTGGTAAAGATACATTGTTTTAAATGGGAGTTTTCATACTAGAGCATCGTGGTGACTCGCCCAGACACAAGTGACGCTGCAGTGTCAACTTCGAACATATGTGATGGTCACTTATTACCGGTCACTGCCAGAGAAGCATTGCTTTGAATTGGAGTGGTCACACCGGGACACAAGTGACGGTCACAGCATTTTCGGATTGCCAACACAGCAAAGCTATATATATATAATTCAGTTGTATAGTCGAGCTCAGCGATATTAGTTATCCAGCCATGAGTTTAGATTTAATATTAAAGAAGTGAAGTGGAATGTCGACCTGCCATTTGGGATGTCAAAATATCATGTAGCTACTATTGGCAATACTAACAGTGACCCATGTGTGTTCATTGCAAAAACGGTGACCGTCACTTGTGTCCCAGTGTGTAAAGGCCCTAAGTTATACCGTGATATTTTTATAAGATTCACAGTTGTGTTGATTACACAGTCAGTTAATTCAGCTGGAAAGTTTATTGCATAGGCCTACTGGTACCGGTATCTTTATTGCAGAATAATAATCACTTTCCTGGATGAATCTTAATGAATTATCTGGCCTATAGGCATATAAATTATTCTTGTTTCTAATAATGATACAGTATAGGCTATAATATTTGAAAATAAGCAGCTCTCACACTGCATCCCACTACAGACTTCTGTTTATAATTCCTCTATCTGACAGTAGGATCGCATGATTGCATCACCATAGTCAAAAGAGGAATGTTTTTAATTATTCACTGTCAAATTCACCCAAGCAGGTGTTTTATTATTTTCTCTACCCTAGGATAGATAACTTTTCTATTTTCTTGCCTCTGATTCTAACTCTCACACGACTTCATCTAACTAGGAAAATGTTCATTTTACTATTTTCTTGCCTCATATTCCAGCTCTTGGAACATTCACATGACTTTCTTTACCTTAAGCATGAGATTTACTATTTTCTTGCCTCTGTTTCCAGCTCTTGGAACATACACATGGCTTAGATTAGATTACTAAGGGGGTAGTATAAGCCTTTGCCGGCTTCTCAACACTGCGACCTTTATAGATCTATTGTGAATACCCTACTCTATTCTAGCAGTCACCACCACACTTTAGTTTAAGGCTTTTTAATATAGCCTTAAATTTTCCTGGGTGATGTCCAGTCCTGAACCTGGGGATTTTTCGTTACTGAAAAATCCACTACCCGGCCGGGAATCGAACCCGGACCGCCAGGGTAGAAGGCAAGTATGCTACCTATACACCCATGGCGGCAGACATACACATGGCTTTCACTAAGTGTTAAATTTTCTATTTTCTTGCATGCAATTCCAGCTCTGGGAACATTCACACAACTTTCTCTATTTTATACATTAAATTTACTATTTTCTTGCATCTGATACCACCTGAAAGCAGGCCCTTTAATTTATTCTACCAATTAATAACCGGAACTAATAACTATGAAGTATGTTTTAAGATTCACTGCTTTCACTACCCTTTTAAGCATCTAGTCTATACTTGGATAGATGGTTAACGGGAATGCAAGTGACTAGTATTACCGGTACTAGAACTAATCACATTAATTAATTTCTTTAATTTTGGTATCTTTTTGGTCATGTTCTGTATAAAAAATTGCAAATCTTTACAAAAAGATCAGAATTCATGAAAACTCTTGTATCTATCCTATGTGAAGAACTACAGAGTCAAGTTTACGTACCGGAAGTTGGTGCAATTTGAACATGTAACTTATATTATAACTTCTTACTTTTGAAAGAATAGTCTCTGTCTAATCCAATAATTTCAGTTCTTGTTGCTTAAGCTTGGGACAAATGTATAAAAGGCCTACCTAAAGTAGGCTACTTATGATGATCATGTAGCCTATGTGACAAAACACTGAAGTAAGTTTTGACATGCCGGTACATTGCTCTCCCTTTAAGTTCTGTGATTCATGCATTTGAAATGAGTTGTGGATTTTTCACAAACTGTTAACAGTCTTAAGAAACAAATAACACTGAACAAAACTACCAAGTCTTGGTCACAATCCTAAATTACATGCCAGTCATGTAAGTTACAGGAAAGCAGGTAACCTTTGTGATATCGTAAAATTAGAACAAACGGAAACTCTAGATAGTCTTGGTACACTTTTCACATCACTGAGCTGGGAATACTACAATTCCATGAATATTAATTACCGGTATGGATGTTGGTAGTTTCTTAATTGTCATCCAATTGTGTCATTATAGCTACATAATTTTCTTGGAAGTTCCTTCCACACTGTTTCTTAAGGAAACCACGCTGGTATCAGACACTTTTGCAGCATATAGATTTCCAAGTTTTCCACCCCATATATTTTAACAATTAAAACATGACAAATTAGAATGTCTGTATACACTCTTCTCTTGCAGCTGATGACTTTTTTTTTTTTTTTAATCTCTCCTTTTGAAAGGCTTATATATAGGGGCCTGATTTATTGGTGAAATAAAATGGCTGATTTCGGTGTTAACTTCCTTCTATTTCGGTAGGTATTTCGTGAAATAAATTACTTTATACTACATTGGGAACATTGCGCAATGATAAACTTTGCTTCTTTATTTAGATGAAATAAACCCCCCCCCCCCTCTCATTTCTATGTTCTTCTGCCCTTGTATGAACTGAAGTAACTTTCGATTTAGGCATGATTAGAGTTATTGTTCAAATATAATGACGAGAAATATTATCGTAATTTCTACTAAACACCATGAGATAGCCATTTGCAAACAGAAGTGCCAACCCTACCACTGTGGATAAAAGACGAAATCTGTTGATTACAAGTAACAAAGATTCTACACTCTTCTGCTGTAATCGATCATAGGCATCGCTAACTTGGCAAAGAGATAGCAGGAAAGGAGTGTACTCAGCAGTACAAACCAGGTCACAGACAATCTTTGTGTAAATTCTGCAATCTTTGTAATCGATCACAAATACTGATATATCGGTAAATCTTTGACAGCCACAGAAACAGCAAGCATGCTGCTAAGAAATAAAAAATACAGTACACCAAAACACAATATTGTGATTTTAAGGCACATTTTCATGCCCATTTCTCACTTTACGGACATAAGGGGCATATTTCGTGCTTATAGACACATTTCGCGGAATTGAGTAAATTTCACGATATTTCGTGGATTCAATTTGGTCCATATTGCTATTTTAAGCATATAAAAGCTAAATATAGCTAAAGGAGGTTGTTTTATAAAATTTCGCGCTTATCGTTGTTACCAAAAAATACGGCCCCTACTTATATAGCCTATTAATAAAGTGAGGAAGGTGCACTCAAGCTGAGCATTACTACAGAGCACAAGGCTATTCTTTGCTGTAGTCACTTATAGACTTAGTCCGTTTAGAGCACTTCGTAATGTGATATGTATCACAACTCTGCTGGCATAGCATACATATACATTCTGTGGTGGGCTTGTGAAATTTTGTGTTCTGGCAGATTTTATGATGAAATCCATGAATCGCTAGCCTGGTGGTGACATGTCTTTGTTTTTGACACTCCCTTGTCCATGTCCTGTCTAACATTGCGGTTGTACTGTAGAACTCCTGATCTATCTCTTCTCGTTTTCTGTCTCTACACTTCACTAGATTTTGGTATGGGTCTGTAGAGGGTAGTAAGTGTTGAAGGCGAATGTCTTCTACGAAGTAGGACTCTCTCATCAGTATGTATACAAGTCTAGCTGGCGTTGCTTTTATATATGCCATTGCCTATAAGGGAGGAAAAATTTCTGCATTAACACTAGACATGATACGGAGGGACTCCCAGGTGAAAGTCTAACTCAATTGAGGGCTTCCTCCTAGGACGACAGACAGGAACATTTGCCTTAGATTGAATGTAAATTACAATCTGGCATTAGCGTTTGCGAGTGGGGAAAACCCTGAAAACCCCACACTCGGATTGGCAGGTTTATGGGATTAGAAATACCTGCGATCTCACAAATGAAAGTCCACAACATTACCGACTCGACACTTCTCTCAATGATGATTGACTAGGCCTACATTTGACCAAAATCCAGAACACACTTTTTTAAATGCTTCAGTAAATAGTAGGCTATCAATCATAATTCCAATTGACTTCCAGCATCAGAATTCCTTTAGTATCCCATTACACACACACTATTTGACTCCAGATGATTCATCATTCATTATTGCTGCATGTTTCTTAAACCACCTTCCACAGGAGATACCATAATTATGTGTATCCAAACTGTTTTGTATGCCATACAGTTATGTTTCCAACAAGCACTGGTAGGCTATATACTCTAATGCCATGCCGTACATAAAACAGCAATCCTTAAGTTTTGATTATAAGATAGGTTACGATTCATATTATCAGGCTAGAATGTTGTGCTATGGCACAGGTAGGCTACCGGTATATATTGCTACTTAGTAAGTTGTGATTTCTCTCTTCTACTCATATTGGGCATACATGTCACCCGCAAGCTCCCCTTCCACTCAATAATAAAAAAAGACCCTTGCACCAAACATAATATTTCACAACTATAAATAACATAATATTTTATAATAAAAAATACCCTTGGACCAAAAATCGTATTTCACAATTATAGGCATAGGAGTGGAGGACTTGGGGGCGACATGTTTTTCCTTTTTCCCTCATATTGTGCTTCCAGCCAATAAATAGGCCTACATCTTCATATCAATAGATGGTCAAAATGCTAGCATTGTTTTGAAATGTCCTAATTTGACCAGCTGTCCCAGTAGGCCTTCAGTGAAACCTCTCATTTACAGACATCGATGGGACATGACGATCTGTCCGCATCTGGGAGGTGTCCTTTATTGGGAGGGAGGCTGCTCAATCTAACAGTAAACTTAACACGCTTTAAGGAAAATTTGTTTAATTCTAAATAAACTACAGTAAATTCTTTGCAACTTTGAACTAGATAAGATCAAAAGGGAAAATACTGTGCCATGCAATTTTATTTTAGGTTTAAGGTTATGCAATAGTCTATAGTAATTTACAGTTCTCAACGTAAGAATAATGTTGTGCTCTAATAAGTCATCTTTCTGCTGCAGAAAGGTGCTTATTTGTGTCTTTCCTATATACAGAACTTATCTGCAAGCACATGAACACTGTTTTTAGTTTTTACCGCACACTCAATAACTTCAGTATTTTTGAGGATTGTAATTTTGTCAAATCTAATACAATAAATCTATGTGTGTCATACAATCTAATACATTAATCTGTCTTAATCACTACATTTATGTGTCAGGTCTCTCAAGATAGAACTGAGTGAAATGAAGAGAAAAATAAACCTCTGCTTCCTGTCATGTGTCAGAATACAATTTCATGAAACCTTAAACTCATCAGACAGGCAAAGTTTATGACTGTTTATCACTCACTTCCATCTAACAGTACAGTATTAAGAAGGGCTAGCACGTGGTATGAGACCCTTATTGTCTTCTTTCATGTTAAGGAATTTTTATAGTACATTTCTGTACAGTCCTCAGAACTAAAGTTTCCATTTTAGTAACACGTTAAGGTGTTGAAATCCAAGTTCTGTTCGCAATCAGGGGTTAAAGCAAGCTGTAGAACTATCCGCTAAACTTGAGAATAAGGTGACTGCCGTCACAACCGGGCTGTACCGAGTGGGACCAAGTCTACAATGTCGCCAATATTACAAACATGATTACATGCCGATTGAATTCGGTAGATAAACAACTGTTGTAGCGATGTTTTATGAAAGATGTGGAAGGGTAAAAAAGCTTCTGCATTAAGAATTCTAGGTCCTTGACAGATTGTTTCGCTTTTGTTCCCTGCGGCTCTGAGGGGCACGGTCACTAATGGCAGAGCATGGCTGGCTACGCTATTCTGAAGGAGTTCCGGACTATCAAACAGCTATCCATGTCAACAAACGAGAGTTGAATTTATCATTATTTCTATATTATTTCATTTGTGTCATAAAAATCTCTCAGTTTCTTGGGGCATCCTTTATTTCACTGTATTTATTTTCCCATGTTGGATGCAAAATGTCCTTTTCTAATTTAAAAAAAGACTGACTTTGTCCTGATTTAAGAAATTTTGTGAAGAAGAGGATTCAACGTTTTGCTGCTCTCTTTTAAAACTGTGATTTCTTCAGTTAAATGAATTTCTTTGATGATGCTGAAAATAAGCATTTCATGATGGTTAGACAATTTGATATAAGAAATGGGAACCACCTTTCTAACCAGTACCGTATTTCATAAAAGAAGAAAACTGACGGATGTGAGGTTAGAACACCTTATACTTATCTCAGATCCTATTCAGATGGTATAAAATTTGTAGCAGGCATACTGCCATGCAGCTATGAACTACAGAAAGTAAAGCATACAAAAACAGTCTTACTCCATGATTTCAAGATGTATTATCTTCAGTGTTAATTCGTCTGTACTACATAGTGTTGCTCTACTCTTCAAGGTACACAAGTTTATGAATGGAAGTATAGACCAAGTCTTTGAAAACAAGATCATCTAGGCCTATATTAATACAAGGAAGTAGGACATAAAGCATGATTTCATCATGTGCCTTACATGAACGTTAATGACATTACAGTGGTCATCTCTTTTGCGAACAAAATATATGAATTAAGTTACGCCTGTATCAGTGAAAAAATTCATAGGTAGGCCTATTGATCCTAAGTTGTTATCCCATTCCTACAACAATTTCACTCCTACCTAGAGATATTCCTTCGTTTTTTGCCACATACCTTACAAATCCAAGGGACAGCCCTGGCTATGATTCGTGTTATTGATAAAGGTAGTGACAGTAGAGAAAGTTGCTAGAGCTATTATGAATAGATAACCATTCATTTCATAGCAGACGTGTTGGAGGTAGAAGTTTTTCCTTTGAAGCCTTACTGCTACTTTTAATGTACGTTTCTGTAAAAATTAACTGATAAGCAGCAAGTAAAAGTATAATACAGCCTGATTTCAAAGCCGATTTAAAACTCTTGGGTTTTATTTCAATGCTGCTGGTTAGACTATGATACCGTTACCTGTTTAATGGTCGATTTGATCTACATTATGAAGAAACTTTCTGTTAGATCCTCTGCATGAAATTCATTGACAAAAATGGAATTCTTCTTCATAGAATGCATACAATACTGATACACGATCCAGTAAATTTGAAGATCATTCTGAATGCCAGGTGAAGTAATTAATAGAACTTTGGATTATTGAATTCTAAATAGGCCTATATTTAAAAATAAAGTACCCTAGATTATGAAAAACTTACAGATTGGTATTCCTGACGAAACAGTTAAACACAGGTAGTCCTAATGTTGTTGTTCATGTTCATGTTCTTTATTGCATCTTTCAGTCAAGAGGGTACATTGTATCCTCGGACATCAGAATTGTCAAAGTACAAAAGTAGTACAAAGCTTGAAAAGAGTAAAATTATAAACGATCAATTCCTTATATACCTAACAACCTAACTTACACAAATAATTTCACATAGCCTATTTACAAGTACAAAAATGTAGAACAATACAAAAACTTAAAAGGAATAAATATATATAAATTATAAATACAAAATGGACCTAACTAACCTACAACAAACAATTTCACATATTTACAAAGCACAAAATGAAGAGCAAGAAAAAAAAAAAAGAAATACATAGATATGATACATAACTAACAACCCTTAACAAAAAATTTACATATTTACTAGTACAAAACGAAGAACAAATACAAATCATTATCACTTAGTAATATATTATCAATCTGTGTTTGAAAAGAATTCATCGAGCGAGTAAAAACTTTTATTAATTAGATATTAGATAGATATTAGATAATAATAATTAATTAGTCTAAACTTATGGGATGTGCAGCTTTTATATTAACTTAATACATTATTTTAAAATCTAAATTAATACATTACTTTGAAGTCTAAATGTATCTGTAGCAAAGCCTGTGTGAGAAACAGTTTCAATATTATCATTATCGATATAAACTTCTTTATTAGCATTGTTGCAGAGCCAGTGTATCTGGAGAGTAACACATTCTTTTCATGCGACAAATGCTGACGTGGAGGCTTAGTGACAGAGAGCACACATTTGTTTACTTCGTAGGGGAATGCCATGTTGTTGTGCTGTTGACTGCTCTGGAAGGTCAGAAAGAAACTTAAGATTGTTTCGGCTGCCTCAAGGAGAGAGAAGCAAAGAAAGAAAGCAGAAATGGATAGACAATATCAAAAGAAAAGGTTGCCTTCCGAAGCAAACATATGTTTGTGAGGTTTGTACTGAAAATTACTTTTTCTGCATAATGTAATTTTGTATATCACAGCAGTATATTATTTATAATTGAGGTACACTAATTAATGATTACAGAATAATTTCACAGAGGATCAGATTGAAAATAATCAAGTTGACTGAAAGAGACTTTTATGCTAGGATGCAGTTCCTACAATTTTTTCAAACAAACGCATTCTGAATCAACGGAAAGAGCCAGCAGATAGAGTAGTAGATGAACCAGAGAGTGTTTATTAAAAAATGGGTAGGTATTATAAAAGTAGTTTTAATAATACAAATCTAAGTTATGTAGGAGGTTGCAAAACAATATAAATACTACCGTGTTACAATTTAAATGCGTACAGAGTTGGGATTTTTAGAGGCAATTTTTACGGAAGAAAAGTATGGGAAAAGGCAATAAAATAAAATGAATAAAAAAGGGAAAAGTGCAGTGCTGTTTCACTCAACTATTATTTTGTACAAGCATACAAATCAATGTTAAATTCCTTTACATTTTGGCTTTTTAAGAACTCGCGGAAGGGCATTTTGTAATAAAAGCTGTAAAAGTTAACTTTTTTGGAAGTGTGGTTGAATGCTGCCTCAGTGGTGTTCTTAAACTTCCCCAGTAGCAAACTATGTATTGAATATCACCTTTGACTTGGTGAATACCATACTTAGGCTCACATTAATCTTCATTTAAGAGAAAGAATTAAAATTCTGTGATGCTACAACTCTTATGGGAACAGGGAGTACCTCTGTCTTCACCATCATTGGCAGATGCATAATTTGAGAGCATATGGTCGACATACCATTCCCAATGGCTGTTATCAACAATTTTCTTGATTGGACCCATTACTTCTTTATTAAATAGGTCCTTACTTGTCCTCATGAAGCTGAGTACATTGTATTATGCAGAATGTGGTATGATTATAGGAATGATTAGTTCAATGGCTGAAAAATCATGTTCAATCTCTTTTGATGATGAAGTAGACTATTTGAAAGAAGAGGGAAAATGCTAGTGTCTTGGCAGACTTTGGTACAATTAAAAAGTGTATTGAGGTTATATTTACTGTGGTACATCCTGATGTGAAGAGGTTGGAAAGTAGAATTCCCAGAAATCATGCACTTGTGTTCTGTAGAAACATGAAATAATTTAAATTTCAACATGGAATTTTACAGGATTGATTTTCTCTAGAGACAAAAATTGAAACTTTGAAAATTGAATAGAAGCATTCTGTTCTATTAATAAATAGAATTAATTAGATTACAAATTACGATAGATTCTAGAATTAGATTAGGTTAATTAATCTATTAATAATTCTGGTTTGTTTTAATTCAATCAGTTAAATAGAAACACAAAATAAGGTTATTTCATTTCGTTTCTTATTACAGGTAAACCAACAATTGCAACTAATGAAAGAAATTACTTAAAAGAAAACTTAGCTACACATAATAATGCAATCGGTAGGTACCACCTTATTCCCTCAAACCTACTGATTGCATTATTCTAAATTGCCCTCAAAGGATCAACATGAAATTCATTAGCTACACATACCCTTGTTTGCATGTTTGCTGGTCTTAATGTATATGCTGTACCTAATCAATTATACGGAATCTCAAACTCTGGCCCTTTGGCGTTTTAATGGCTTAATTTGTGTTAGACCTATGTAGCCTATTCTAAATCAGTTAATTTTTTGTAGACATCTATATCCAGATGAAACATTGAAAAAATTATGTATTTTTTCCCTGACTCACCACATCCATTTATGAGACTTGTTCTGCCTAACTTTTATATGTCTCATGGAGATGTTCAACATTTCAATTTGCCGTAACATTAGGTACTTATTAATTTGTTCCTGTCAAAGCAATATTTGAAAGTAGCACAGCTCATCTCCAAGAAAATATTGTGGTTCCAGAACAGTTTGATAAAATGAATGAAGTTTATGCTCTTGCAATAAGGCAGTAGTGGTAAAATTTTATATTAATGAAAATCAAGTTATTAATAAATATTTTACTGTTGTAATATTTTGAGCTAATGCATAAATGGTTCTTTATATGAATTGCTTTAGTGCAATGTTAGCATTAAGTCACAATCAAGATGAGGAATATAGCAAATAGGCTATTAATGTTGGGATAACCGGACACTACAAACTTATCCAAACTGGCGTTATACTGGCAACGAAGACAGTTCTTCACATTCTAGAAAGTTGTCTTAATAAAACAGATAATTTTGTGCTAGGACATGTTATTTTTACTCTAGAAATCCATTAACAGATAAACAAAATTCAAAACTACACTTCGTTTAGTAGCAGTAGGCCTACCTCAATTTTTTTCTCAGACTGAACCTGGAAGTTATTCATGATATGATTCTTAGCAATTAATTGAATTCCTAAACATAAATGACAACATACAAATCCAAAACAGAGAATCATAATGAATATGAATATGGCCAAGAGATGACTGATATAAATTTAACTTACCAGAAAGAGAATATTTACATATAGGCAAAGTGAACGCTTAATTACTGTTTGTAGGGGTTAGTGGTTGAAACATTAGTTCATGTGCTGCAAGGCTGTGCATGGATTAAGTATAGATGGTGCCACATAGAATGTGTTACTCTCTGTATACATGGGCTCTGCTTGTGTTAAGCAAACACTTCATGCAAAATCATCAGTGTGTTCAAAGGCACACCAAGAAATGAATTAAATTTTAATTACCAGCAATTCAGGAATGGCAATAGAATTCTTTAAAAAAAAGAAGCAATTTTGTGCCAACTTACTACGTTCTGGTAAAATCATACCTTAAAGTTTCTAACACATGAAACTTGGCATTTCCCAAAGAATTAAAAATGCATTTCAAAACAGTAAACAGTGTGATGCAGGCGATCAGTTAAGTTCTAAAACCTAGGTCCCTATGTGCAATGTTTAATTCTCTATCATTGTTAAGAGGAAAGTTTTACATACTTAGACTGTATGTTGTAGTATACATTATCTAGAATTATGCATAGGATTTAGAGATGATGACATGAAATATATTACAAAAGAGATATTTTTGATGTATACAAAAACAGAGTTTTATTTTTTTAAATAGTACTGTTAGTTACTTCAATGCTTGTGAAAATCAGTGTTTCATATTTTATAAGGAATTAGTTTTTCTTACATACATACATCTTCAGGTTGGTTGTATAAATGTCCCAGATATAATTTCCAAATATGTAATTATTGAGTTTTCAAACAATGTGATTGTAATTGTACACATTTGTACACTCTTAAGGAATTTAAAAATAAAGTAAAACAGTAGTAATAATTTTAATGAAAACCAGAAAATAATACTACGAGGTTCATCCAAAAAGTAAGTTCCAACCATCTGTAACAAAAAAATCAATACGTAAGAAATATTTATTGCAATATTTACAGAAATCCAATGACTTCATCTCAGCTTGGTCTCCACCATTATTGAGGCATTTATCGTACTGGTTCACCAACAATTGTATGCCCTAGTCGTAGGACTCTGCTGCCAATGTCTGGAGTCATGAAGTTTCTGCCATCTGGGTACCTCAGAGTCGTGGAAACAAGAGACATAGAACGCTCACAAGAGGTATTATGCTTCTTCACGACAATGCACGATCACAGCCCACGCCACATGGAATCTGTTGCTTTAGTTTGGATGGGAGATCTTTGAACAACCACCATACAACCCCAACCTCACAACAAGTGACTTTCATCTCTTCCGTCTCATGAAGCCCTTTTTGGCAGGAAAATGTTTCCACTTTCTATGACGACTGAGACACAGAGGGCAGTGACTTCATGACTCCAGTCTTTGGAGGCTAACTCCTATGACACAGGCATGCAATTATTGTTGGCACACCGCAAGATAAATATCTCAGTAATGGTGGTGACTATGTTGAGAAGTAGCTAATGAATCTCTGTAAATATTGCAATAAATGTTTCTTATTTATTTTTTTTTTCAATCAGCGATTGGAACTTACTTTCTGGATGAACTTTTTATTTGACTCATCTTGAAGAACAAAAAATGATAAATGATGAGGAATCACAAAAAGATCAGTCCATTTCTCATTTTAAAAGAAAATGTGACCTATATCCGCTGTCAATAAAATCATAGTAGTCTTGATCCAATCTGCCCTCTTAATATTTATAAGGCCCATAAGCATTGACTTTGGGGGGGGGAGCAAAGTACTTTCTGACCCCAACATTTTACTTTTTTCAAATAAGACCTATGTAGCCTATAACTACTAAAAATTCAATCCCCCCCCCCCGCCAACAATTTTTTCAAGTTGGCACCTCTGATAAGGTCTTCCTTGTATTGGCAACCAACTTAAAAGGGCAAAAACCTGTTTAACTTCAAAATACAGCAGCTCTGTATGTTGTAGTGAATTTGACCAATAATACCAATAACACTAGGATTACTGTGCTATTTTACACCTCATTTTCATGTTACATGGCATTTTTACAACACTAGAGGCAACTGATGAATTTGTTTCTTCATTACAGCTCTCTCCAGCATGGAGAAGATGGACGTAGACGATGACACTGTAGTGGATCTAAGTGTGAAGTAAGTTTCTTTGTTGTAAACAAATCTCAGTATTGTATATCTTGCATGCATTCCACACATCATTGACTTAATCTGGAAACTCATTACTTCAATTTTGCCTGACTTGGAGATTTTTGCATTATCTGTTGAAATTTTCAGTTTATTGGCTGACTAAATAAGTTTTGTTTGCTTCATCTACCCTATATTTTAAAAGTGTATTGTAAATAACTTTAGCAGGGTGTAAAGTTTCCGGTTGCCAGAATTTTGAGATTCAATTTTCAAAAACTATTTTATTTTATTTTATTATAGATTCTGTAACAAAATTCAAATTTAATAGTACATGTTGACTAAATTTACTTGGAAGCATTCGGAAATTTTCGGAAGTTATGGATATGATTTGAATTTCCCACGTGATTTTGATTTGTTAAGATTCCCTGCGTTTTAGTTAATTGTTGATCTACCTCCACTAGTAACAAACGATAAATTCAGTTCTTGTGTTTGTGTGTTATTTGTTATGGTTGTTAAAGTCTGCAGTCAGTTGAAATAGTTCTAAAATATTTAGTTTGTTTTAACAATTTTTTAAAAATTATTTGGTGCCATGTAATACAAATACAAACTAGTAATTAATATTTTTAAATGTAGTAGTTCATTGGGAGTATTTTATTTATTTATTTAATTTATTTGTTCAATTTTGCATACTTAAAATTCTAGAGTAATAGAGAAAAAGCAAATAAGTCAAAGTACCAGGGTTTTAGGAGAGACATAAAACAGTTTATTTCCACAGCATTGTTCCAATATTTAGTTCAGTCCACCAGATATTTTTATACTGTATCTTATACTATGTAAAAGCATCTGGATGGGCTAATCTAAATAGCGTACCAATGCTGTGGAAATAAATTGTTTTTTGTATTTTGACTCATTCGCTTTGTCCCTATCACTCTAGAATTGATATGAGCTGTAATCTTGTAAAGAACAAATGGAAAAGAGTGTGGCTTTTCATAATTTCCAGAATCTGTAATGCTGAACCATATGTAACAATAATGGCGACTAAAATCATTGGTTTGGCTACTGCCTTCAGACTTGAAATTCATGCCCTGACTTCTGTATGAAAACCTTGTTACGCCTGCACCATATTTTCTAAAGCAGATAGCAACATAACTCCATTTCTATTGTGAAATATGCTGTGGAAAATCTTATAACTCCGTTTCAGTATGCAGTATATGCACTCCTCTATGTTGTAAAAAAAGTTTAAACCCTTTTTTAATCTTTCTTGAAAACTATTTAGTTTTCTTTACTGTAATTTTATAATCTTATGAGAAAACCCTGTAATTCCAAAAATTATGTTGGTAATATCAGAAACCCTTGTAGTGCTAATTTTTATTTAAGGATGATTAAAACCTATAAATACTTATGGAAATATGAGGGCAAATCGATAAGTACCCATAGGTAGTTTGTATAATTTATTTATGCAGCAGCATGGTCCAGTGCTTTTGATTGCACTTGTCCTGTGTTCGTCTGACTTCTGGATGTCTGCAGAAAAAAAAAGTGTTAACTAAGCAATAAGCCATTCATGCATTACCTCCTCCACAAAATTCAACCCTCTTTTATGGAGGCTTTGCTCTTAAACACAATAGTCATCCATTGTTCAGTCATACAAATTTGTCAATATTTGTCGATACTATTCATTATACATGAAAAAAATTCATATTCATCAGATACTTCTTTTATTTATGTCCAGTAACCAGACCTCAGTAATTTTATTAAGTGCCAGTATTTTACTTATGAGATTGTGTGCGGGATGGGAAGATGTCCATCCATGTGTCTGTACGCACGAATTTGCTTTATCAGATTTTCATGAAACTTGGTATACACATTTATAACGTCCATGGGAAGAAGCCTATTTATTTTGGACCAAATCGGTTGACTGGCACCAATTTAGTGCCAATTTTGTGGTAACATATTAGAATTTATCAAATGCAGATCAGTTCTCATGACAACTTATTGTCTTACAATGTTTATAGCCTATATGGCTATGGAAGTTTTAATACATTTAGTTTTACCACATAACACTATTCCTTCACATATGCTTATCAAACTAGATCATTAAACTGAGCGAGGTGGCTGAGATGGTAACGTCTTAGACTCTCCTGCTGATGCTGGAAGATTTTAATCTGATTTTTTTAAACTAAACCTTTGTTCTTATGTAAGCTCTGCTTAATGAATCAGTCTGGAGCTTAACTCAGAAATAGATTTTAAAAACTTATTTTCTGCATATCATAATTGCATAACTGCAGTCATATCGTCAGGTGGATACTGGAGTTTGCTAAGTCCAGTTTTTGCAAAAAAAAAATGAGATAATGTATACGGTATTTCAAACTCTTCGTTGAGGTATGCATCTGTGCATATACTGCGAGACCAATTTTCCATCTTTAAATACTAAAGTAAAATATTTTGTATAACATGTTAAATATGTCTCCTCAGTATTCGTAGCTTCTAACTTCTGTTTCTTAAACCTTACCTTGATTGACATGGGTACACTGCAGGTGACAGTATGTTTGTGGTAAGACTTTCTTGACTAGCCTATTAGTATGTACCTGTATATATCACCTTCCTTCCTTCAAAGCATGTATAATTTTGTGACTAAAGAAAGGTAATCACAGTGGTGGTGTGGGCTTCTTGACGGTAGCTACATGATTTTTAAGCAATTTTTTTTTTTTTTATTTGCTACACTTTAAAGTTGAAATTGTATGACATTTCGTGAATCCAAAAATTTTCACATAAACCATTGCACCTTGTTGTCACGGTGTGAAAACTGTCTTAAATATTCACATATTTAATATTACAATGTACTTTCCTTAAGGCTTGTAATAATTGCTACCAATTATAGATGGTAATACGTAACATAAGTTTCACTTATCAAGTTGTTAAGCGTAATTAATTTTTTATGGTTTTAATTTTGGATTATAATATAATATCACAGATAAACCTAGGTCTACCTGGGTAATTTTTCACTTTACTCGATCACTTTGGGTAAATTGTGAATTATAAACAAAATTTCCTTGACTCATGCCTCTGGGTGAAGTTGGTTTCTTATTTTGTTTGGAGTCCAGGGTTTCTTATTTTGTTTGGAGTCCAGGTGTGTGCATTATGGCTATGTTAAGTTGTGTTAGGTTAATTCCAAATGTCATTCAATCAACGTATTGTGTTCAAACAAGTACCCTCACTAATTCACTAATAAACATTTAAAGTGGTTATAATTCCATTAACAGTAATTTGGAAGTGTTGTTTGTTCGAAATTCATCTTTACCCAGTAGAGTTTCGATAAACCTAAGATACCTGGGTAAAGCTAGAAATGTATATTTTATCCCACTTGACCCAGTGCTTTTGGGTAATGCACACTTTTCCCGGGTAAAGCTAGATTTACCCAATTTCAGGCTCTACCCATAACATATAGGCTATAATTCTGACTTGCAAACTAAGATTAATCGTAGTTTGCAAGTCAAGTGTTTAAGTTTTAACGGTATAATAAATCTTTTGTGAACACAATCAAGAATAGACACCCATACATACAGTTATAATTCTGATTCCCATTATAGCATGATTTTCTACGCTTGTGATAGTTTCTTGTTTCTTTCAGAAAATTTTATTTTATTTGTATTGTTTAAAATAAAGTGAGAATAGTTTAAAGGTCCCGCAACTTAGATTAGCCGACTAGCAGACCTAACCCCATGCATTTGCCAGCATTCTCTTCCTTAGGCTTGTAGTGCTCAAGTGCTTTATTTTGAAACATTAGGGCACCATATTAAATAACAGGATTTTGTGATAAAACCGGGCTACCAGAAAATTTATGCTTTTCCACATGATTTCTTGCATCTGATGTTTGCTTTGAACATAATAATACAATGCAATCGACGTCATTTGTAGAGAAACTTACTAAAAATTAAGATTCAAGTTTCATTCATGTTAAATCCAAGAATTTATGCTCTAAAAAGGTGAAGTTACAAGGAAGTCATACATTACAGTTTTGAGTCTTTTGAAATGAACTGTGTGAGCTTTACATGGTATTTATTTAAAATATTTTTTTTAATCTAACCTGAACTTCATTGAATTACGTGCTTATTTCTGGTATTATATTTGTGTATTTCACTTCTAACTATATAATCATTTAGGTTCTTTTTCATTTCAAGTATTCAGTGAAAACTTTAACAAAGGGTCATTATAATTGACATGGTTCAAGATACGAACTTTTGTAAACATATGATTTTTTTATATACCATTTTGATTACCCCACAGATGAAAATATAACAACACTACTCCACTATTTACTGAAAGCTGTGCACAATACAAATGCCTCACTCTTGTTAAAAGTACTGGAAGAACCTTACTGTATATTAGTGTATGATCCAAAATCACAATACTGTGGAAAATTTGCACTTTAGGGAGACGAAAAAGAAAAGAAAAAGCAACTGAATAGGTATAATGTCTTCTGTTTGACTTGAAAAAAATTCGAATTTTTTCAGCCCACCCTATATACGGTCCACAGTTGGTTCAACATAGTGAATGTTGACGATTGCATGGGGTTGGTCTTCTAGTTGGCCATTCTAAATTGTAGGACCTTTAAACTGCTCTCACTGTAAATTGCTTCATTGTATTATTTGTTATTTATTGTATTTAAGATTGTGTTTACATTCACGTATATTGCTGTCAAGTAGGCCTAACAGAAAAATGTAATGCTGTGCAAAGAAATTGAACAAGATATTTGAAGCTAGTGATGCCTCCTCTTGCTTGGATGAAACCACTGGACTTGGCAGTGCATATTAGTCTCTTGCTGACCTGTGGTAGGGAATCACATTCTTCCTGTAGAGCAGTCTTGAGTTCCCCAAGTTGCATGGATGATGTGTTACGACACTCAGATTTATTGTATTGTTAATATTTTAACCCTTCTATATTACACCATTTTCTCTTAGATTTGATTTTGAAAACAATAATTATTCTAAAATGTAGACAACTTTTTGGGGGATGTAGGCTGTGTCAGTGAGTATTTCAGATGTTTCATTCCCCACAGCTGGGAACAAAACATCTGAAATAAATATTGCATTTACTCGAATCTAACACGTAACTTTTTTGTCTATTTGTAGCATTCGAAATTGCCGTACGCGTTACGATTCGATGGCACATTAGATTTGAATGCAAATCCAATCATTAGTTTGGTGGAACTTTGATTACCTATGTAACAATGCATTTCTGTAATTCTCGACTTCATTACATTTATCATTGGCCTATTACCAGTATGCACAAATGCAATCTGAAGTTAACATATTATTTGGACACTCAAGCTCAGCACTCATGTGGAAGTTTCTCGTGTTCCGCACTCTCTTCCCTAAACTGTTATACCGATCTTTATGCATCATTCACAAATACATTGTTGTTTAAAGTAAAAAATCTTAAATAAAATAAAATAGCCTACCAATGATGCTCAACGCATTCGCCAACAAACTTTTAATGATTTCAAAATTGGGGTGCGCATTTGATTTGAGTAAATACAGTACCGGTACTCATTAACATGGCCTGCGTCCCGAGAAAATGTCTGTTATTGAAGATCCTGGCCATGAATGCTTAAAATATACAATAATTATTCTGCTGACGTACTGATTATAGATATTAAGTTCAGTGGAGATGTTTTCGAATGGTTGTGAGAAAATAATTCGAATATATGACTTTATATGACAAGTTTCCTTTCTTGTTAGTTGTGAGGTGGCTGATTCTACTGCCCCCTTGAAGGCAGTTTATGAACTATCTAAAAGTTATCTACAGGGGCTGGACAAATTGATGACAAATTTAGGAGCCAAAAATAAAATGATTTAAAATTCATTTTTAACCTGTATGATAGATGAATCTCACCACATTGAGGTGAGTTATTAGTCTAGTTCCTCTCCATTGGTTCCTTAAAACATGTCTGTGTCCCTTGGTTTCAAAGCTCCAGAGTTCTACTTATATCATTGATTTGAATACTTGACTCATTTATGTTGATTTTCATTAGGAGATAAGTTAACTTTTAGGGGGGGGGGGAGGTTGGAAATTTTTCAGTGAAAAGCTTATTGAATTTAAAATTATGTTTTCAGAAATGAGAAAGTTCACAACGTTTTTTGTTTATTTTAGTATATGAAAAATAATAAAATTCCACCTACTATTTTTTCCCTCCACTGAACAATATAGTTCAAGTTTCATTAATATAACTTAACGTTAACAAGAATATTTACCATTACAGATTTAGGATTAATTATTACGTATAATTTAAATTTTCGAAAGCATATTGATAAAATAATAGATGAAGCTTATGGACAGTTCGGATTTATTTTTCGTAATTCCAAAAATATTAAAGACGAACGTGTTTTATAATTACTTTATAATAGTTTTGTACGCAGGAAGTTAGAATATGCATCAGTTATATGGTCACCATTGTATAAAACTCATATTAATGACATAGAAAAAATTCAGAAGAGTTTTCTTCGATATATGTCTTTCAAAAAATATGATAGATCTGCTTTAATTGATAGAATTTCTTATAATACTTTATTAAATGAATTTAAATTTGTTACTTTAATTGGTAGAAGGTTGGTAGCGCAACAGTTATTCTTATATAAAATGATCAATGGTAAAATTGATAGTAATGAACTTTTAAAATGTATTAAATTTAATGTAGTGCAATTAATTTTAAGGAATAGGGAATAGTTATATATTCCTGTCATTAGGTCAAAAATATTAGAATGTTCATCTTTCATTCAAATGTGTAAACAATATAATTCTCTATCACTTCAAAATGCTCTTCTGGATTTTGACTTGTCATTGAATCAGTACATAGGACTTCTTCATAAACTGTTATATGTTCCATATGATTTGGCTTTCTTTTTAGATTGTCTTGTTAAATTAATTGTAGTTATTGTAAATCATTTATGTATTTTTTTTCTTTATCCTCACACATTCGTTCATTTATCGTATTGTATTTTTATACTGTACAACATGTATTGGCGAAACTGCGCCAACTGTAATTGGGATTTATTCCTGTAGTTGGCAGAATAAAAAAAATAATAATAAAAAAATATTTAGCCAATAGTGGGAAGTAGTAATTTGGTCTAAAATGCAGTAAGTGTTTAATTATACTCCTTTCATTCTATTATAGATGTGTTGATCGTAAATGAAAAGCCAGAACTCTCCTTCATTTCTTCTAAATGTTTAGATTTATGAAAAAGTAGGCCTTTTTTTTTATACCCCTGATTGTAAAAATGGAGCTGATGGTCACACAAAATATAAACTTCATTAATCCTTTAATTTAATTAGTAAATATTTATTATATATTATTACATTTTGGTAGTTCATTAATCTGTAGTTACAACTTAGATGAGGAATTTTAATTTACTGTAGATTACATTATAATAAATTTCCAATCATAAAAACCATCAAACCGGTAGTGTGAGTCAGCATGCTAACCATATACTCCCAATCCTGCCATCTGCCCATGTTAGATAATGTAGTGGTCAGATTGTTAGGCTTTATCCACAAGGAATAAAGTGCCATGGAGTTTAGAATATTATAATTAAATTAACTAAATTTTGTAATTCTTGTTTTGCAAAATAGGCCTACAAAGAGTCTTTTATTTGCTTAGTGTAATAACATATTATCGCTAATATGTTTTATATTGTCGTCTTATAACAAGAAAAACGACAGGCAACTATAGATTCCCCAGAATCAGTTCACTGCATTTTCAAATGTTGTTTTTTGTAGCCCAAGTACCGGTACTTGTCCTCCCCATCTTTTTTGTTTACTCTAAGCTATTGTTAATCCAGCCCTTAATAGTCTGGCACCTAATAATGCTTCTTATTTTATGCTGTATACACTTCAAGGGAAACAAGCAACTATGTCTTATACGAGGCTAAACAATGAATGGAAGAGAGACCTTGCATCTCCGAAATCGGCCATTTTTAGGTTATAGTAAAATATTCAAGGGAAAAAAGCTCTATATTTCTGGTGAAGCCTCACATACAAACAATGATAAATTTCCATGCTATATTAGATTGTAGCGTGAATTCTGAAATGCTATCGTATGAAGAACATGTATTTTCTGTAGTTTCAGTGGATGCTTTAGATGAGATATAGCTAACCACATTTGATCTCAGGGTTGTGTTATTGAGAACACGAATTCAGCATTAATAATTATTGACATCGTATGTAAAACTTTTTTTTTTTAAAGTTGCAATTTTGGAGATATGATGTTTACTATTTTAACTGGCGATACTATACCACAAATGAGCCACAGAGAGGGATACGCTGCACTAGAGGCAGCTGACAGTTTTTTTGTTCGGGAATTTACCATTTTGGAAATATGTGGTCTACTATTTTAATTGATGAAACTATACCGCTAACAAGCCACAGTGAGGGTTACGCTGCACTAGAGGCAGCTGGCAATGCTGACAGACAACCTGCTGTTTATAGACGATGGCATGACATTGCTGCTTGGAAATGGGGCAGTTCGTTAATACGGAAGAGACTTGACAGTTTTTAAAAATGCAATGAAATGCGTATTTTTGTTTTCATCACTACTGAAATAGGCCCTACAATGTTTAACTTAAATATCTTTTTATTTTCAAAAGACACTTGGCATTTTTCTTAGTGTTAGGCAGCCTGTAGGTTTTTGTTTTCTAAACTACTATACTGTAATATTTTTAACATAAGTAAATTTTTTCATGTACACTGCTACTTTGTACCGATATCTTAGTGCAGAATGTCAATCACACTATCACATTTTATTCTCTTTCTCACAGCTGTTGGGAGGAGGCAGATCTAGTGCATAGTGATGCAATAGTATTATATTATGACTTGTTTATATCTGATGTGGTTCTTACAATAGATCATAATAGAGAGGGTTATGTTGGCTGTAAGATTGATAAACAGCCCTCCTTCAAATGTTCTCATGTGCCAAGAATTCTTATATTGAGCTTAATGGTACAGAGGTGTATCTTGCCTGCTAAGTTTGACTGATTTTTCATGATTTAAATTTGTGGCATGGTGTCCTCCAAGATGACCATAAAATACTGTGGGTCCCATGCCTTTCAATTACAGCGTGCCCAAGAACTCATAAACCGAAACTAGAGCCTTTGGACTATATTTCCCAACTTGTTCACATCCTAATAGACCTTACATGTAGTAATAGTTTCTTCCTAGAGGGCTGTTGTGTCAATGGGTCTCATTTGTCACTCTACCCTCTACAAGAGAATAATCATAACTAAATTTGACTTCTTGGAAACTCCACACCAGGAAGCCCCACCATGTATTGAGATATTATTATATTTTATGCAGTTTTCTATAATACCAGTAAATAACACCCGTTACATTATTGTATATTTTGTAAAAAATGTCAAATATCTTTGGTAGTGTAGTAAGCAGGTATAAGTTTTCAAATTGTATATATGTGCTCTTAAACCCTTCTAATTTTAAAGTGAAGGATTCAGCAAGCTGTACTGTTAGCCTGCATGTTCTGTGATCGTATCCTTCCAACCCTTAGTGTGTGGTGAAGTAAATGTTGTGAAAAAATTCAGGCAAATGTTTGTAAAAATTAATTTTATGCTCATTAACAGACAAAATTCCATCACATTATATCCATTCATTCGTATTTGCAGCGACCGAGCGTCGTCTTTGGCGACTCGCGTGGCTAGGAGTACCTTGGGCTCCAGCCCATACTTCCAATCAATGACGGGGACATCAGAACGGGGCTCTTGGATGGGCGGGTCTCTAGAAGTCACCAATGTTGGTCACCAAGATTCCTCTCGGCATCCAGACGTAGGCCAGTATCACCAGAGCGAGGGGGAGGATCAAGCTATGCGCAGCTTGAGCCCAGTACCCGGACAATGCAATTACAATCCAGGCAGATTTGTTGAACCACCACCTTACTCTCGAACTGATTCCCCTTTCCCTGATTACCATAATTCAGCTGTCAATCTAAAAAGGAGTCGCTCTTTAGACCAAGCTCCCTCAGAACAAAATGCTTCCAACTACCAGGGAATATCTCCATTAAAAGAGATGCTCAGTCGCGATTCTCAACCTACTGAATCCTCCAGCAGAAGGATTCACAATGATGCTAGTCACAAAAGATTACAATTAAGTTCCTCTACGATTTTGTCCAGGAGGGATAGAGAGGTACCACCAGCTGCAGGGACACCGAGGAATGACGCACCACAAGATTTGTCTCGAGCTAACAGACCACTGGAGGAAATCACTACAGTTGGTGATGCAGTACCGAGAGCTTTAATACCACGTACAATGAAGGAATTTGACGATCGATATCCCAGGAGAAATCTACGTCCTAGACCAGAGCGCAGCTATGCAGAAAGTCCAGACATCATTGTGCTGTCAGACGAGGAGCCCCGGTTAAATGGGTTTGCTACAAATGGTTATGACAGTGACACAGATGAAGGGGAGATGCCGCCACTACCTCCAATCAAGGTAAGGGGAATTGTTTTACGAGTTGATTTTTACACATTGTGTTGCTAGTTGACAGGTACCTGAAAATAGAAATAATAAAAGTGCTTGAAGCATGTCTTAACAGATATTTCATAAGTAAAATAATAAGTTGTGCAAACCCAACTTAGGTAATAATTAAGTTTGTTAAAGTTGCCTCAGTTTGTAAGTTCCATAATGTCCCCATTAATTCTGAGAGAAATGAACACTGATTTATGGAGTGTAAAGGTTTTTTCAAAATTAAAAATTCCATCATAAACCAAATACATTTTAAACTTATTTCATTTTTATGGATTTAGCAAAAATAAATGACACCTTCTCTACACAGATTAGATAAACAAAATTATCATCTATATTGTCCATGGATAGTATTGTACCGTTAGTGCAATTAGTTTTGAGACATCCACTGAATTAACATTTAAGACAGTGTTTGAGATGTTGGGGCCTTGAGTATGAATACGATATGCTGTACAGGCCATAGTCAAAATGATTCACTAGGTCAGTGTAAAATTACTTAGGAAGGGCGTTTGAAAGACAGTCTGAAGTAAGGTAAACCATCTAAGCCTAAATTGTTTATAATTTACATTCTCAAGACTCGGGGCTTGCCTCTTTGACAAAGTTAAATAATCCAGTGAGTTTATATTTTTTACTAATTACATAAGAATACGAGTGTAGTAAAAAATTAAAATGTGTATCTACTGTTTAAGTTAACAAAAGTAGAACTAGATAATTTTAAAAATATTTTCAGATCTTTTAAGGGCTACTTGTGATTTCAGTTTTGATAGCTGTGTACTAAAATGCCTAGTTTCTTGATCACATTAACAAAGAATTTAGGGATTATATTTAATTAATACGGTATTTGAAAAGAATTATTATTTAAACTAATGAACAATTTCATTCTCACCAATCAGAATATCAGCAGTTTCTAATTTAGTTTGTCTACGAATTTCCTCTAGAGTTTCTAACTTTAGATACCTATATATGAACTTACAGCTCGAAAATCAAAAGTCCTCCATAATTTAATTTTGAATTACACACGAAATACTAAACCCGGGCGACGTCAGGCCTTTTAAGCTTGCATGATAATAATTTATATATATCTGTGTGTGTTGAATGTCAATTTCTGTTTGAAGGAGTTGTCTCCTGCTGAACTGGCAGAAAGGGAGCGAGGGTTACGTAAACTACGCGAGGAACTACGTAATGAAGAAATGAAATTGGTGCTATTGAAAAAGCTGCGTCAGTCGCAGCAAATGAAGGAAAACATTGCCGTGGTACCTCCAAGCCAACAGCCGTCGTCCAAAGTACCGCCCCCAGGGAAGGTGCTACCCCCACCTCAACAAACACCACCTCCACCTCTAATGAGGTCCCACCCTAGTAACAAGCAAGGGAGTCCCAACGTCATACCTCCGCTACTTCGAGGGGTAAGTTAAATTAAATTGTATTTTATGTAACAAAGACAGATAAAAGTACAGTAAAAATAAAAATATTAGTAAAGTATTATTACTCTGATTAACAGAATAATGAAAATTATAAATTCATTGAATCCTTTTTATTGTTACAGAAAATCTTCCCAGACAGATTTTTAATCTTACATTATACTGTATAATAAGAAAAAATGTATGATTGTGCATTAAGTGTAACAGAAGTTTGCTAAAATTGTTTCTATTTCACCATTCTGTAATACGCTTATTACATTTGGTGTAATGGTATCATCTTGATAACCATTTCAAAATAGATTTTCATTATAATACAGGTGTGGTACCGATTATTATCGAACACGGAACGATCTTGAAACCTTGAGAGTACCAAATGAAACTTTGTAATGAACAGCCTGTATTTTAAATAAAACCAATTCTGTTTGTGGCAATTTTAATATTATACTAATTTGAATTCATTTCGTTTTGTGAAAAATCTGTTTGTTTCAAGAAAATGGTCAAGAACGAGTTTCAACGTGGCTGTACACCGTCAGCTGCCATCTCTCACAGAAGAGGACAGATTTGAGAATTTTTTTAAAAATTCATTTATTTATTTTTTTTTTTTTTTTATGAATCTAAAAAAATCTAAATCTAAACATTTAATTATGGTCGAACTAAAACAGTCATGTGCAACTTGTCTCTAACGGTAATTAAGAAGTAGTGTTTGTAACTCATCTCAATATTATTTTTGCATAGTAATAACTTCCCTGTATAAACTTTCTAACAAAACTTCTAGACTATACTTTTATACTTATTAATGCATTGTTAATACCGTGATCAAATATAGATATATTTCCAAGATATTTATTGTACTGTGCATCTGATAAACCCTCAGATTTTAAATTAGAAACAACACCAAGTTTCTGATTATTTAAAGTGAAGTAAAACAAGTTCAGGGCATTAATCAGAAAACAATAACTATGGGTACTCGCTTAGACTTTTAGAATTTTCCAAAGTAACATGTTTTTTAATCATATTCAAATCTCATGAACTAAAATGAGATGAACAGAACCTTAAGAATATTAAATATCAGATGAAAGTTATGTTGGTGATACATTTAAACTGGTACTTTTTTTGGTGGTTCAAAATTAACTTTTTATGTGCTGCTTTCAAGGCTTCAAGATTGTTCCTTATTTGATAATAATCAAAACCATACCAGTGTTTTAATGAAAATCTGTACTTTAATAGGTGTCATTAAAGTACTGTTACGTCACTTATAATAAGCATGTTACAATATGGTTGAATAAAAAACATTCTTATATTATTTGTGTTATGACATTCCACACAAAATGAACATCCACAAGCACATCACAGTGGATAACATGAGAATTATATCCAGTGCAAATAATATGTCATAAAAACCAGGAAATAAGATTATTGTGAATTCATGGATGTGTTTAACTCTGTACAGCAGCCTCAGCCTTCAAGAGGTCAGAGCTTACACCATCCTCCTCCTCTGATGATGGCTCCAGGGCGTGGCTCTACAACTGGATTGCCACCCAACATGATGCCATTACAGAGAGGTGAGATCTTTGCTCATTTAATAAAACATACGTATCTATTAAATATTTAATAAAGTTCCGCCTAAACCCTTAAAACACAACTTATCTTGATCCACTCAAAAACAGCATATAAATATGATTTAATATTGTAATCCTTATCTGATGAAAATGAAATATTTTAATTATGATACGTATCTATAATAATTATATAGGGAGTTGAAATTAACACTAAACTTCAATTCTGGTATAGTTTACCTGAACTTGTTTCGGTGCCATCACTACCATTTTCAACAACTATATTGTTGCTGTGGCGTGGACGAACAAGTTTAGATGTCGGTCGGAATGTCCAAGTTCATGAGTTGGCTCCTATTCTTCTGAATAAAAATCCTCTCCCAGATAGAAAGCTTCTTGTGGCCATGAGCATATTTTAATAATTCTGGATCTCTATTGAATTCATGCCCTGCATCCCAAAAGTGGGCCGCTACCGCATGAAGTTGAAAGGGATCCAGAACTATTAAAATGTGTCTGCAGCCACAAGGAGCTTTCTGTCTGAGAGATGGTTAGGAGTATATTAAAAATGGGATAAAGCCATGATACCGAAACTAGTCTGATTAGTCTGAACATCTAGTGAAGTAGTGTATTATTTCTGCACTCGTTATCTTTCATATTTCTTAACTTTACTGTGTAAACTTCCTTCATTAATTAAATATTGCAGTTTATATGCTTGACTTTGAAGGAGCTAGTGGAGATTCACATGTTATAGTGGAGCAATAAATACCAATTCAAATGTTTTTTTAGTTAGGATTACACATTAGCTTTGTTTCTGATTCGTCTTTGTTATTTTTCCTTCTTTTCTTAATAATAAAAATTTGTTCGGATTATTAAAATTTTGTATTAATGGGGTTTGGATTACCAAGATTCCCTGTACTCATTCTTTCTGGAGGTAGTAATGTGAACATCAAGAAGTCTTTTGCTAGAAAATAAAAATTAATCATTCGGTCCTTTTTAAAATGAAAATGCAATGGGATTTGTTAACAGGTTAAAATGAAATGTGCTCAAATGAACTGATTCATTCAACTCAAGCATCACTCTTTTGATTTGGACCAATAGCAAATAAGAATAAGTCTGAAATCAATCATCACAGACCTGTTGCACTAATTTTTTTTTCTGTATTTCTTTACTACCTCATTTAAACACGATATAGAAATGGCTTTGATAACACAAATGAAATAAAACTTGTACTTCTTTATAGCTAACTCCCGATTATCCGGTTTGCAGATTATTTCCCAGACTTAATTTGAAATTTTGTGCACATTATTTTGAATTTCCCACACTTTATTTCAAATTTTCCGCACTTTATTTCAGCAGATTTTTAATTTCCTGCACTTGGTGACAAAATGCAGGAAATTCAAAGACTTGCACCTGGTTTGCATTATCCACGTTTTTTTATTATTCGTTCATGCCATGGTCTCAGTTAACACGGATAATTGGGAGTTGGCTGTAAGTAGTATTTTTCGAGAAACATAACTTATGAATATGCATCACTAGAAACATTTTGTTGCACTTCTTGGTTTCTGTGTTGGAATATTACAGTATCTGTAATCCTTTACAACTTGTTGCAGGGTCGGGTGGCACGCTCGGGCGTCCACCACTGAACACTCCTCCTAATATGGTTGTGGGTTATAATGTTGGTTCTCAAGATCGAGGTGCCCCTAAAGAATCTCATCATTCTCCAGCTCCAACACCTATCTCTCAGACTCAGCAACAGCAGCAGCAACAACAGGTAAGCACAGGATATCAAGACATAGCTACCTATTTACTTGAATATACTGCACACTTGAAAATAGTTTTGGTTAGCTATTTACTTATCTAATTAAGCTTCCTTCATTTGATGATTGTCTGAAGACAAAGTATATCATCCATAATGAAATACATGACGTGACCATTACAACACAACAAGAACATGAATAATGAAAATTAAATTCCGTACACAGTCTCATACTACCATATTTACTCGAGTAATAGACATGCTTTTTCCTCATATTTTTATAACAAAAAACTAGGCACCAGATAAGCACATGTATCGATATAGTGGCTGCGACTATGTCAGTTGTATTGCACATATGATGATTAATAGATCCCCATTGCATAAACAGACGAGAAACATGCACATTACACTCAGACACTGTAAATTCTCGTCCAGTGGCTTTTTTAATGCTGAATTCTGCAAGTTATGTTGTATAAAATAATGTGTTTTCATTCTGGTCAAAGGCAGCATGTGATGTATTAATTACCCCACGTTGATGCCTTACGTGTCCAATAACGAGCTGTTGTTTTATCAGATAAAATTGCATCCTTGCGATCCAAGGAAGGATATTTATAAGATAAACGATCGTGATTGATCTATATCCAAGGAATTTTCTAAACATTATTGATCAATATCAAACAAGTGGTGTATGAGTGGAATAGTGAGTTTAAATCAATGTTGCAAATGTCTAATTCTGTGTTATTTAATCTTTTTTATTTTTATTTTTTTCAAGTGTACTATCATGGCCAGGATTCCCTCACAGTTTGTTTGAGAAACTAGTGTGTTATTGTATGATCATCATATTCTAGAGAATAAATTTGATATCAGTGTGCATTGTATTGAAGTAAATACAGTAGAGACATCTTGTGTGTTTGAAAAGAATCCTGAGATTGCACATGACACTATGTGGCACTGTTATAGATTCTCGGCACTGTGGAGAACAAACCTCCCATGGGCTCAGGCCCCCTGCAGTTGCCCGACCAGGTATGCAAGTGCTCATTGTGGTAGCTGTAGATCTGCACGCCATGTTGTTGGCATGAATTGTCATAAAAAATGCCACAAGTGGTTTTTAATCCTGTGATTACTTTTTAATTACCAAAGTTTGGAGAAAAATTATCTTGCGATTAAAAAGAATGAGTGGTATTCAGAAGACTATTTCACGAATAAACTGCTTTTCATTATATTCCAAAGAGGAAAATTTGTGCTTGGTGCAAATTGAACCCTAGTTTTTGGTCTGGTATACTGGTGCAAAAACAAGCGTTTGTAAGAATCTTAACTCTAGTTGAGTTTCTGCCCGGCACAGATTTTGCTCTAAAGAATATATGGCAGATATTTTCAGTGATATACATAAGTGCTGACTTTATTCTATCCAAAATTTTCAGAGAATGAATCTTGTTGCAAATATTATTAGGGTACTGTAATTTTTTCTCATGTGTCATTTTTTAAGTTAAAGTAGTATTAAGTGAGGTGTTGCTTTTTATCATTTATTGCTAAACAAGTGAAATATAGCCCACAACCTTCCTAGGAGGGTAATTCAGAATGCAATCATGTATTGATTTACATGCAGCCATTGGAATATGCTCAAGACCATGACAGTCAAAGACAGACAAAACCCAAAAACTAGAAATATTGAATCATAGTCTTCCCCCACCAAAAAAAGGGTGCTTATTTTAAATTAAGGGTCAAGAAATCAGCATGTAATTCCATAAAGTTTTATGTATACATATTTATTATTAAGAGACTAAAATGTGGTTTATAAAGTATTAATTCGCAGTTCATGTATTTGTGTTTGCCAAATAGCCATTATTGAAAAAGCATGAAATGCATGGCTGAAGTTTGTGAGAAATAACTGATTTTGTTTGCATTCAGGTAAACATTATTAGTGCCTCTCACAGGACTGGTGAAGGAGTGAAATAGTCTTTATAAATACACTTCGATGTGCTTCTGTGGCTGTCATTTTTGTCGTTTTACCTTGTAAGGAGTGTAGGTGTCCTCAGTTATTCTTTGGTACCTAAATTCTGACATTTTTTTACCATCATTGTGATACTGTGCTGGTCCTTCATTTACTTACTCTTCTACATCTGTAAGTTGTTTTTAGTTGTATGATTTCTATCCACATATGGCTTAATAGGAATGCAGATGTGCCAACAATTATAGAGTGTCCATTATTATTATGGTTTTTCACTCATTAATACGGAATTACAGTCAAAGGGAAAATTACTATGGGAAAATAAAATTATTGCTAAAAAAGGAAATCGTGAAACCTAAATGTCAATGCTTTTCTATGTTCGTCATCCAAGCAAACAAAATTATCACTTTCGTCATGTTTTCGAGAGAGGAATTATGATAACGGCAGAGACTCTGGTGGCAAAAGTTACAACTTCTTAGTCAGCTAGTAGTTTTTGGGTTATTGTTGGTTTCCTTCTTCCTTCTCTATGGCTTTCTCCTTTATGTATATGGTCTTTGCTTTTTGTATATCTAGTATCAAATTTCTGTTTCCATTATTGTCATATTCTTTTTGGTGGTTCCAATTTCACAGTGACTGTGATGTCAATCATTGTAATTTCCAGTTGATTGGTTTGCCATTTTATAAAATGAAGCATATTAGTTTTCAAATTGCAACCGCTATCAAAAACACAGCAGTGTTATAAAAATATTGAGAATGACACATGAAGGAGTGGCCATGTTTAGTTACTTCACGTGTTCTGCAATGTGTGCTCACGTGTTTTTCCTGAGCTCATGGTACACAATGATTTGAAGAAACATAAAACATATATTACTAATATATAGGGTTCGGATGTTTATGACATGTCATATTTTTGTCCTGACCTCCGTTCTCGCCCTAAACACAAATTAAACATGAATTGCACGCTTGTTATCCTAATCGGACTGTTTTTATTTTGAATATAAAGTCATATTTTTTTCATATTTCAGACCTATTTGTAATTTAACGTCATATTTCAGTTAAAAAATTTGGTAAAGGAGCACAATTATACAGTGTATGTATTACATGGTCGAATTAAATTGGAAATTTATTTAATTATTTTAATGATTATGCCAAATTAATTGGTAACTTAAATTTTAAAATTAATGCAATTGCTCACATTTGATAGGGATAAGTAAGGTCTATAAAACGTTACGAGTATTTGGAGCTGATGAAATGAGCAAACAGGAGCAAATTCTTTAAAAATAAATGTTCATTACAAGTAAAACTGTAAATCATCAAAATTTTTAAAAAGTGATTTTCCGATTGAATGTGTGTATTTAAAGTCTTAAATTGGAATATTTATTTTTCGAAAATATGTTATTTTATTAGGTCATATTTAGTCATTTTAAGGGCATATTTGCAGTCACATTTTCCACTCTTTTAGGTCATTAATATCCAAACCCTACTAATATATTTTGAAAATTAATTTTTGGAAAAACTGAGTGTAGGGTTATGGATAACCCACCTGAAAGGCTGGCACCTCTAGAAATGCCTTTAAGATTTGAAAGATGAGTGATATGTCAGTGAATACTTATTAACTGTTGACTAATATAATAATATTAGCTTAAAAGACTCGGCATCGCCCGCGTTTTGTATTTCATAGTCAATTTATGAAGTACTTCCAATTTTCAAACTCTAGGTCCTTACGTAACCATGGATTCTTAACCGGGCCAAATCAGTGAGGCAACAGCTTTCAGTTTACCCATTATTGTTAAGGACAAGTAACCAGGTTTATGCACTCGGCCATAATACTCACACGATAATCGTGGGGTATTCACATCATCTAGCATGCTCTTTCCATAGGTATACCGTATTGGCCCGAATATAAGACGATGTTTTTTCCCAGAAAATGTGCTTCTAAAAACTATACTCGTCTTATACGCGCACCCTAAGACTCAACAACTCCCCAATCATGAATGCAGCTGTGCACGTGTGTAGCGGCCGGGGATCCCCACGCAAATGGCGTGCGTCCGATCCAAGCTCAAAGTCGCGCGGAAATTACCGAACTTTACCGAACTTTATTGTTCCCGAATTCGTGCTTCTCCTTGTACTGCCGTGTACTGCACTGCTTGGCATCTCTATTCTCTATGCATAATGCTTTGTTTGACCACCAACATGGCAGATCATGTGGAAAAGAAAGCATCTTCATTGTTTCAATGCGTAAATAAGGACGAGAGAAGAAGTTACGACATGAACTTCAAACTTCTGTTTTATGTGAAGCAAAATGTACTAATAAGTTGTTTTATTTATTTTTTCGTAACTACCCTTCAAAAATTCAGGGTCGTCTTATATTCGAGGTCGTCTTATTTTCGGGCCAATACGGTACTCTTTGAAAGTAGGAGTATGTTTACATTGAGTCCTTTGTTTGTTCCAACTAAAATTTAATTACCTCATACTCAGAATCAGAACCAATATTCTGGTGTAGCAGTCAGTAAAGCATTAGCTATCTATTACCTATACATAAGTCAAATAAAAATCCAATCTTGTCAAGGAAGAAACAAAAGAAATCAGAATAAAAATCAGGTAAACTGGTGTAACAAAGTGCCAGAATGCTTTTGTTTAATCATTGATAATTGCAATTATGATAAATGCAGAATATTTTGATAGGCCTATACTCTTTCTAGTATAGTACCATAAAATAGGCATTAAATTGAACATTACTCTGGTATTGGTCAACCGATTTGGTCCAAAATAAATAGGCTTCTTCCCTGGACGTTATTAATGTGTATACCAAGTTTCATGAAACTTCATATTGAGTACAGACACATAATTTATTTACAATTACAATTTATTGTTCTAAATTACACGAAAAATATACATAAAAAAGTTGATACACTACCCGAAGAAGCAGAGCTTGTGTTCGGGGGTGGTTCTGTTCAATATATTAGAAAAAACTTATACTAAATAATTACTTAAAACAATACATAATTTGGAGAAGTATGACAGAATATTATGTATAAAAGGTTAGAACATATTCTATTTACAATACAAAGATACGAGGTAATACAATAATAATACATAACAATTTATTTGTTCAAATTTTAGTAAAAAAACAAAGAAATTAAGTTCTATCCAAATTTTAAAGTTTAATGTGAAAAATGTTATAACAGCAATAGTAGAAAACAGAAGTAACATGGACAGACATTTTTCCGTCCACCACACAATCTCCACCAAGTTTCATGAAACTCCATATTAAGTACAGACACATGGACCAGACATTTTTCCGTCCACCACACAATCTCAGAAAGTACCATTCTGTCATTTAATAAAATAAACTTGGGAGGAGTAAAACAGTAATGTGGGAAATATATTAGCCTTGACCAAAGGAGGCATCTCGTTACAAGATTTCTAAGTCCCAAAAATAAATCACTTTGTCAGGGTTACATTCTTTTCAACTCAGACACACTGCCTGTATTTGCCTGTTTATTATGACAGAAAGAACTGAAAGTTTGAAGTTAGCCTGGGACTTTTCAATGAGAAGAAGGCTGTAGTTTTTATCAGTCTATGCAGTTGGCAGTTTACAAAATATCTTGCACAACTTGAAATTTACTGCATACTTGGCTTGTGAATGAGTTGAAGGACAGAGTAAATGATTAACAAACATGATAATGCAGGGCAAGGTATGGCAAAACCATGGGCTTCCTCCATTATGTTACCTACCTTTAAGAGTAGGTGTGCTGCATTTCTATTTCAACAGTTTTGTGGATAGTGGTATGGTTTTTTTTTAAGCAAAAACATATATAAAAATGTTATTTTTCAGCAAATAAATGGTAGAGTTTTTTTTTCTTTTCTTTTTTCTGTCCTCACAGATATTTTCCTTTTGATGTCGTTTGCTGACTTGCGGTGATAATTCTCAGAAAAGCATTTGAAATTCAGAAGCTTGTTCATTGTTTTTCAAATAATCCTCTTTAAGTAATGTCACGAAAGTGTAGTTTCTCAGCAAATAAATTATAGAGTTTTTTTTTTTTTTTATTATTATTTATTTATTTTTTTTTAACTTATTTATTAAGTGCCAGTATGGTACTTTAAGAGATTGTGTGTGGGGTCGGGAAATTGTATGTCCGTCTGTCCGTCCATCCATCCATCCGTGTGTCTGTACACATGATAACTCAACTATGCTTTATCGGATTTTCATGAAACTTGGTGTACGCATTTATAATGTCTTTCTAATATATTATTAGTTTATTACCATTACCAGATTTATCAAATGGAAATTAGTCATCATGACAACATATTGTTTGACAGTATTCATATAGCCCACGGCTTTGGAAGTTGCAATACAGTTAGCTATGACAAATAACACTATTATTTCATGCTTATCAAACTTGATTGTTAAACTGAGCAAGGTGGTCTTGGACTCTCATTCTGGAAGTCCCTGGTTCAAATCTCGTAGCTGACCAATTTGACTTTTTTCTGGTATTTTTATGTGAGTGTGCGAGTGTCAAGATATCACAGATTTGTATGTATATTTCTGCTGATGCAGGATGATGTTAATCTGATTTTTTTAAACTAGACCTTTGTTCTTCCATAAGTCCTGCTTAATGCATCGTTCTGGAGCTTCACTCAGAAATCAATTAGAGAAATAATAATTTTCTGCATATCATAATTGAAATTATAACTGATTAAACAAAAGCATTCTGGCACTTTGTTACAACAGTTCACCTGATTTTATTTATTTTTTAATGTGGATGTAATTCTATGCTACATGTCAACTTTCTGCTCTCATAGATAGATGTTATTGACTGCTGACTTGCCATTATAATTTTCAGGAAAGCAATTAGAATTCAGAAGCTCGTTCATTGTGTTTCAAATAATCCTCTCTAGTACCGGTAAATGCTTTTTAATATGATGTCACAATGTTGCAAGAAGTTTGGGTAATGCTAGACCATTCGTTTAAATTAGGCATTTATGTATGGAAATGAATATGGTTAAGTTGTCACATAAATTTTTATAGGGAGAGGCTTCATAGAAGACAATATCAGTGACACTTATATTGTAAATATCCTTTCACTAGTGGTATTGAAGAAAACAGATGTAACATTAGGAGGTTTGAACATGAGAATGTCACATTTGGTATTGTAAGCTTAAGTAACTTTTCTTAAACTAGCAATTATTTCAAAGTCTTATTGCAGAGTTGTGTTTATAAATTATATCAATCCTCTACATTCGTTGTAGATTGAGCCAAATTTAAATTGTGCAAAGTCAAAATTATTGGTCGAATGGGTTCACTTTTGCATTAGCTTATACTTAGGTCTAAAATTGCTAAGAAGAAATTGTCTGAAAGAAGTTCTCTCATATTCTTGCTTTTGAAAAATTAGTTTGGGTTATGAGTAATGGAAGTCTGAGGGGATGCAATTAAAAGATTCCCTTAAAAGATCCGTCTATTCTTTACTATTAAAAAAAAATTGTAAATATGTCTGAAATTGTGCATGTATGTTGCACTTCTAGAGTTATGTTCTCTGTCTGTTGCTTTCTGGATTGTTATGGCTTTTGTATAACTGCTTTATATTTCAAATTAATGAGAGTAATTTAATTTTAGCGTAATTAACTTTTCATAATAAGACACATTCATAATAATTCTCTTACGTATGGTTCCCTGATGTGCTGCTTACTATAAGTTCTGTGATCATTTAAGATAAAATCTCAGTAGAATTTATTTTTTCTCTTATGATCTTTCAGGATCGGGTTCGTGTGGAGGAAACACAGACGCCGGCGCAGCGCCAAGCAGCTGCCAAGCTGGCGTTGCGTAAACAACTGGAGAAAACCTTACTCCAGGTCTGTATGAATCTAGTGGCTTTTTAAGCTATTAGTTTTGTGTAAGGAATATTGTGAGAACTTATTACTTTTTTATTTTTACAAGATATGTTATTTTAAAATTCCAAAGGCGTGTTTTATGTTTATATTTGTTAGAGGCACTGAAAATACATGTTACGCATATATAATGTAACATAATGACTGATATTATCTATTTATGTATCAGCATATTGCATATCACTGAAAAGTAATCACTGATTGTGAATAAAAGAAGTGCCCTACTCCTCTGAAACCAGTTATCAAAACAAAGCAACTTCAAAGAGACCTTTTTGCCTTCTGGTAGAACACAAAAAATATTGTCAATTAGGTACTATTATAATTGATTACCTGGGTGCAAGACTAGCATTAGCAGAAGAACGCTGTTATTGCATAAATGAGTGCATCGTACTCTTCAAACCTTCCACTGTCTGCTCTATAAAAATGAATTCTTATCTCTTCTGTAGATGTTAGGAGATCTTGTAAACATCATCTTGTGCATATGACAGGTGGTACAAAGCCACTCACCAATAGAAGCCTCATTATTGAGCAAAATGAAAGTCTCCGAAGAGCGTAGGAAGACATTGCCGATAGAGAAAATAAATCTAAAGAACATAAAAGAACAAGAAATCCTGATATATATAGGAAAGAAATGTTGCAATGATGTGTCAGCACCAGGAGTAAATCCTGCAAAAAGAGCACATATTGTATTGTCATTGTGTAAATTTAAAAAAAATCTGAATGGCCTGAATATGGAATGTGTTAACAGTAGTGTTATAAATGAAATGTCAAACATTGACTCAGAATCTGAGGCCTAAATTTAAGATTAGAGGCAACTTACTCTTATTTTTAAGGGAATTTTACATGATTAATTTTGTTGTTGTGATTTTTTCGAAAACGGCTCGAAACTAAAATATATGATCATTATTAAAATTAAAATGAATTGTATAACGGTGGATACCTATAAAACACAGGGCCGAAACGTTGTGAAGTGTTTTATAGGTATCCACCGTTATATAATTCATTTTAAGTTTAATATTGATCATATATTTTAGCATTTACGGTGGAAATCAGGACCACAACATGACTAACGGCTCGAAACATTTGTTCCGAATAAATTATCTGAAGGGTAGTTATAAGCCACCCACTTTTTGTAGAAACTCAGTTTTGCCTGGTGAACAGTAAAGCTATGCATCAGGTTGAAACAGCTGAATACGCACTCTTTGCAATATGGTAATCAATATGCATCACTACTTAAAAGAATATGCATTTCAGCGTATTTGATGCGCCATCTTCAGTTCTGTCTTGAGTTGTATTCAACACCACATTCCTCTGATATAAGTTATAAGATTTTTTTAACGGCCTTTATATGTTGTTCATTTGTTAAATTTGACATTATGTTGGTTAACAGCATTAAACATGTTTATTTTCAAGTTCAATATTTTTGGGTCTTTTAGTTTGTACTGGTAAGACTTCTACACTTCCAAAACTATGTGTGACTTTTTTCTTAACGTTGCGTTTTACCATTAACGCTCTTGTTGCACCCTGGTTCTCAGTTCATAATAATATAACGAAGGCATATCATTGTTTAAAAAAAACTGTATGGTTTCAGTAGTTAAATAAATTTTCTACCTGCATTTCAAAATAACCCTGAGAAGATAACCTGTTTACTTTTTAAAACCTTGAAATATGCTACATCAAAGGGAAAAATTTATGACAATATGACTACACAGCTTGAAAGACAGTTGACAGCCTTTACCTGAATTATAAATTTTAAATTAAAAGTGTTGTTGACTTTTGTTGGGAAAAAATTGAAATTTCCATTCATGAAGACAGGGCAAAACTTCCTTAACAATCTGACTGAAGAATAAAAAATGACAAAAAATAATAATTATCAAAAATAGGTTCTACTTCATGATTATGGCTTTTGCAGTCTTATTGATGAAATTATAGCTATTTTGTGATTTAATTTTTCACCCAAATAATTCCTAACAACATAATGTGCTAAGAAAATGTAATCCTTACCTTGAAATAAGCTTATTCAGGGTGTCTAGCAGCCTTGAAAATCGGGAATTATGCTTGAATTTTCCATGTCGGGAAAAATCCTTGGATTATGCTTGAATTTTGTGAACCGTCTGGGAAAAATCACATAGAAGATAATTTTTTTTTTTAAGTTGACAGTTTTTACGAAAATCCTACCATTTTCAGAAATATTAGTCATTAATATTTTTTTTAAGTTGATAGTTTTTATGAAAATTTTACCATTTTCAGAAATATTAGTCATTAATATTCACTCATTGTGTCCTATGTTTATACATTTTTTAATATTAGTAAATAAAGCTATTGTTTTAAATTTTAGAAATTCAAGCCTTGAAATCCTTGAATTATGCTTGAATTTCTTCGGCTTGCCTCACTGGACACCCTGTTATAAGCAAATACCTTTACTTTTTACATTGCAGATTCCACCCCCAAAACCACCCCCACCAGAGATGCACTTCATCCCCAACCCTTCAAACACGGAGTTCATCTACCTGCTAGGACTGGAGCATGTTGTGGATTTCATTACAAAGGACCAGAAGACACCACCTCCGCCTGATGCATTTAAGTGCTCACAATGTCACACGGACTTCACTCCAGTATGGAAGTGGGAAAAGAATCCCTCGAAAGGTATATATCTAGTAGCATTTTGTCAGATTTTCTGGGTCATTGGAAAATTAACACCTTCACTCCCACTCTCCTAGCGTAGGGACACATATTTCAGCATCTTAAAGAAAGAGACAAATGCAGGCAGACACATGCTGGTAAGATCTACATGAAAGTTTATTAACAATGATTATTGTATAATTATTTGAGTGTAAATTAAATGCAGAACGTGTTTATGATTATTGTTACACAGTACCGTATATACCCGAATACTACCCGCTCCCGAATAATACCTGCACCCAAATTTTTCGAAAGGAAATTTGGAAAAAAAATCTCTAAGCCTGTATATAAAATTATTTTGCCAGGTTTATTCTTGATTCAACAGTTATAATAACAATACATATCATAAAAGAATTAAATATGGTAGGCTAAAATGTATTTATAAAAATAACATGGTAACAGCCAGCCGGAAATCTCGCCGTCTTATACTCGCTGCGTCACTTTCAACAACAACACTCTCCAGCTGTTCAGCGGGAATCACATGCAATGATGTACGTCTGACTGGTCCGACCCAAGGTCAAAGTCGTGTGGTAATTCATTGAACTTTGCCTGAATTAGTGCTTCTGCTTGTACTGTACTGTTACTTGCTTGGCGTCTCTACACATAAGCTTTGTTTCGGCCAGTCATGGTGGACCATGTGCATAAGAAAGCACTTTCTTTTTCTCATTTTCCTTTATTACAGCTTCGCTATTGTTATACTATATTGTGATACTACTACAAAGCATCATGCTATATTGAGCCGATATGGTACAAATTGTCAAAATTCAGATGAGAGGAGACCAGTATTCAAATAATACCCGCACCCCAGATTTTCACTTGCGATTTTTGGAAAAAATATGTGGGTAGTATTAGAGTATATATGGTATTAGAATTATCATTACCATCAAATTTATGTGAAGACATTATGTGTGCTTGTTTCAGTATTCTCTCATAAAAGTCAATATCAGAATGCTTTCACACTCTTTATATTTAAATGGTTCTTTCCTTCTGGGGACAAAGAACTCGTGAGAAAAAAAATTGGCATAACTGCTTGATGCAGCTGTCAGATGTACTTCTCGTTGCAGCAGTTTTTACTTATCACAAAGAGAGTGCTTTCACCAAGGGGGATAATAGTCATGGTATGGATGTTTTCAACTTCAAAATATAACAAATCAACATGTCCGAATGTATAAGAATGAAGTCATGTTATGAATTTAAGTTAAAAGGGGCAGAACTAGATCAGAATCTATAAAAAGGGATTGTAAGCATCCTGTTAAGGTTATGTCGGGATAGTGGGACCAGAGTATAAAAAAAGGATACAATTTAATCTAAAAAACTTAAGATTTTAAAAAAGGAAAAAAGATTGTTTCAATAATGAACCTTTTACGGTTGTAAATATTTCCTTTGTTTATCATATAACATTTTTTTCACACTGTCGCTATTTTTTTTTGCAGGAAAAGAACCGAAGGTGATTTGTGAACAGTGTGTAACTACAAATGTGAAGAAGGCACTAAAAGCAGAACATACGAATCGCTTGAAGACTGCATTCGTAAAAGCATTACAGCAGGAACAGGAGATAGAACAGAGGCTGGCACAAGTTTCTTGTGCGTCACCACAACCTGCACCTCCCTCGGTGCCAGAACCCCCTGCCCCCTCCCCGGTTATCATGTCGGCACCGGCTACCCCCAAGCCTGCCACACCCACCCTCCCACCTCGCCATGCTCCAACTCCTCCTGCCCCAGCCCCACCACCAGCCCCAACGCCTCCCCTCCCTCATCGCGACCACCCATTAGCAAAGCTAGCGGCTGATGCCACCAAATTTTCCTCCCACCATGCAGCGGCGGCAGCTGCTCTCCACCAGCAGTTACTCAGAGGAATGCCGCAACATCAACCCATGCCGGCACACATGATACCATTCTCACCACTTCTATATCCGTACCAACTAGCGATGGCGCAGGCCACAAGCGGCAAGGGTTCAGTGGCAGCTGCGGCTGCGAATCTTGTGGAGCTGCAGAGACAGGCTGCGGACCTCCAGCGACAGTACCTGCTCGACATGATCCCCTCACCTCAACCTTCCCCTTCACGTTCGCATCCCCATTCCCTTAACAACTGGAAGACATGATGGAACTAGACTTTGCTCAAATTTTGAGACAGTATTCTCGTTTTGGGGCAGCTCTCGGTGTACGTAGTCCAACCCTCTTGTCGCATCCCCACCATCTAAGTGTTAGAAATTGATTCATTATAATTATTATTACAATATAAAGCTAGTGGAAGTGCAATTAGGGTTGTTACATCCGCATGCGTGTTGGGAAGGTGTACATGTGTTTTGCTCATTTTTACATTTGCTAACATAGCAACGTGTGTATGCGTGTGTGCACGTGTTACATTTCTCTTATCTTCATGTCATCCCTCCACCCTCCCCACCCTGTTCCAGGGGCTGAGAAGTGGCCGTCACATTCCCGGTAGTCTTCCACCGCTCTGCGTCGCTCCACAGAGTGCCAAACTGCTGCATCGTATTTCTGTGGAAGAGCTTTGCCCCGCACACCCTTCTCAGCCCCTGTAAGGTGTCCGCTGTATGGCTGGTTGATTGTCACTGCCCCTTACAATCGGTATTAAAACTCTTTGAATGTTGCTGCAGTCTACTCATTTAAAACTCACCTTCAGATCTCCTGTTCAATATTCCTCTACTTCTCTCAGCTAATAGTAGCATAATCATTGTTAGAATTATTCATAAGTAGGGGTGGTGATTTTTTATATCAACGATAAATATTAAATGTATTAAGACAATTTTATGCATGAAAAATACAAGCTCCTTCAGGGAAGTCACAAAATTATTTAAAATTCATCTGCGAATTGTGGTGAAATTAGTAAAAATCCACAAAATTGCTCCATATTTAACCAAAAGTAGTAGTTTTTTTTAATATTTATTATTTTTTTTTATTATTAAATTTCACAAAATCCTCTTTCTTTTGAAAACATTCTTAGTATAAAAATAAATATGAATGTATCTATCTGTTTTGTCCAGCATTAGATGCGTGTGTTATCTGGTAATGGCATGTACATAGTTCCAGGGACAACTTCTAGAGAGCAGCACAGGCTGACTGGCCATTTCTTTAATTAAGGAATCGCGCACAATGTGCATTATCTTAACCTAAGACTTAACCTACCCAGTCCTGAACCAGGGAAAGGGATTTTTCACTACTGAAAAATCCCCGACCCGGCCGGGAATCGAACCCGGGCCGCCGGAGTGGGAGGCAGGTGCGCTACCGACTCACCCACAGCGACGGACTGACTGGCCATTTCCTTTTCCTTTCTTTCAACCAAAGAGTTTCGAGTTTAGATTAGGAGGTTACTAAGTATAGAGCACATCACTAGAGCATGTGCTATCTAATGCAATTAATCTTGCAAATAGCATCTTCATTAATTTATGTAGGAAGTTGATGAAAGTGAAGTTACTGAAGAATTTGAGGATGAAAATTTTTTCCCAGTACTTCTGTTCTTTGCAGCCTTTTGTGGTTTGTAGTAAATTTTTCTTCTGGTTCAATGGTTTTTGCAAAAAAATTAGCTGTAACTCCTGATTTATTTATTTTGTGGTTCTTTATGTTCCAGAAATGTTCTTTAGTCCTAGTCTTTAATTTCTTTTTTGTTTTCCCAATGTAAACTTCATTGCAGTCCTTACAACTCATTTGATATATGCCAGATTTGTTGCTGTGTGGTATACCATCTTTTAATGGAGATGTTACTGTCATCTCCACTAAAATATGTTCTAATAGTGTGTTTATTCTGGAGGGCCAAAAATGTCTTTTGTTCTTTGAATGTCTTCTTAAATCCACCATCTGCCATAGGTATACTATATCATGCACCATTGTTGAAAAATGTGATATTTATTTTGAAAAGATTGATACGTCTGTACAAAATTAGGCTTAATATTAGTATTTAAGAAAGTCATAGACAGTTAATAAGAAGATATTAGCGAGTATAAAAAATTATTCTCATTTTGCAATGTTGGCTGCCCACTTCAGAGGCGTTTTCTTCTTGAATGTAATTCACTATTCATTAATTTTTGTTTGTAACCGCCCCAATCCTATCAGAGCTGTAGATTACATGCAACTTTTGACGGAATTGTTGTCTTGTTCTAGCACACGACTTTCTTGTCCTCACGTATGTGTTGTATAGCCGATATAAATAAATAAATGAATGCACATTCAGCAGGTCTTACCAGGTTCTTGGGAGGGGGCTGTAGCAAGTTCATTCCAAGATGGCGTGTTTGAGCATTCACACAGCTGTCGTAAATGCTTACAGTTTACGGTTTAGTTAGTTCACTTAGTTACTGTGCGACAGGAAAATCTGACCAAATTAATTTTGTTTCATATACAGATCTGCTTCAGAAACGTGTTTTTAAATTTCTCTGCATGCAAACAGCTTCAAAAAGGTACGGTTTGAACCGAACTATTTTATTAAGAGCTAGAGTATGCATACAAAGCAGCAAAAGTTACAGTTCGTCCACTAGCCAATGAGGCACTTCCTTGTCACGTGGCTTTGTTTACATCTACTTTGAACTTAAAGTGAAATTAGTATAGTATGTGAATTTTTTTGAATTTAAAACTTTCATATTTACTTGTCAAGGTGCTAATGTCATCCTTTATTGACATAGTACCGGATTTCTATAAATCCCTGAGTATATAATATATAAACTTAACTATGGCATATAAATGTGAACTTACTCTAACAAATTAGGGGAATATAATTAAACAGTGGAAAATATAAACCACATCACTCATGAATGTTCACGTAGAATCTCAAGGAGTTAACACATGTATATAAACCAAACAGTGGAAAATAAAAAACGTAGGACGTTATTTGGTAAAGTACCACAAATGAGCATATTTGCATGTACTGGAAGACTTAACGTTAGGTTCACACATGCCTCTTGTCTAGCCATCTATTTTCTTGATTATTTAGTCAGTTTTGTTCCAAAACAAACATATGGCTGTGGCTAAATGCCTCACAACTGCCATATTCTTACATGCAAGTTCTTATAATATTAATAATGAATAAATTCGTAAGGAATATATTTATTCAAGGAGAATTTTTAAAGATTTTATTTTATAATACCTGTAATTGTAGTGCAAAATCAATAACTTTGGCGTAAACGTATTTTCAAGCTTGGATATTACAATCTCATCAGAATTCTGTAGGTTATTCTCATCTGTTCACAATAGCGTACTGGTCAAGACATTGGAATTGAACGTGTGGGACCAGGGTTCAATCCTTAGTGGGATCTTGTATATTTTTTATTTTGATTTATGTTTATCTTTTCAAACGCGGTAATGGACTGGAATAAAATAATAATTACTTCTAATGAATTATCATTGTTGGTGTCGAATTTTGGACACATACAAAAGAAAACAAGAAAGAAAGTATGATTTTACAACAAATGTGTATCTGTGGCATAAAATAATAAGAAATGTACTGAAAATAGAAGATAACATAATGAAACATAATAATGAACTTAAATAAGAATAAGTGAAAAAAAAACACACACACATTAGGAAGTCCATCCATTACTATAACTTCCCTCACTCTGTTGGGCATTCACTCTACAAGGTTTAGAAAATAATTATCCTTGTCTGCCACAGCGTCCCAAGCAGTTTGGTTTAGAAAATAATTATCCTTCTCTGCCACAGCATCCCAAGCAGTTTGAATTAGTTCCCACAGTTCTGCTTCAGAAGCTGAAGGTGGGTTCGGCCAATTCCTTCTCATATGCTTCTTTATTTCTGCTCACACATTCTCAATTGGATTTAAATCTGGGGAATGTGCTGGAAAGTATGTCTTCTCGATACATGGTCTTTCAGCGAACCAGGTTTGAACCGATCAAGCAGTGTTGATTGAGCTGCTATCCTGTAGGAACTGAAGGTTTCCATCAGGAAAACAAAGCCTGGCATAAACAAGGATATACCTCTCTAGAGACTGACTGACTATTTCCTCTGGTTAAACCACCCACTAATTCAGTGGAGCGTGCCATCCCCTTCCTGAGACATCCAGCCCCAGCATGTCACACTTAGCCTGCCACTCCTTGCACAAGTTGCAGTGTATTTGGGATCGTACCTGGTATCGAATGGTCGATACACTAGAACTGGCCCCAAAGATGGACTAAAAAAACTAACTTCATCTGAAAATAACACTCTACTCCAGTCGAAGTCGGTTTTTTCAACTGCAAATAAGAGGCACGCGTCCTTGTGTTTTTCCTTCAGGACTTCTCTAGAGAGTGCTTGCCTAGAACATAAACCAGCGGATCTTATCCAGTTCCTAATGGTTTGAAGATGGCCAGGGAATTTAGCAGTAGCCATGGATGCAGCATTATGAAACAGATTATGTTCAACTTCTGCGACCAATCTAGCATCTTGCTCCAGCGTTGAAATACGCGGCCGACCGGACCTACGTTTCCTATGAAAACTTCCGGTCGCATTATAGTGAAGTACCCATCTCTGAGCTGCTCTTTCAGAAATATGGAACCTTCCTTGCTACTTCAGATGCCGGTCAATTACAGCCCTAACTACACTTTCTCTCAAGCTACCATTTGTATGTGGTGCCATGACACAATGCAAAATGAACTATGACAATACACTAAGTTGAAAATCATGTTCCAACTTGTGAACTAAAACATTAAAACTTTAATTTTAACTGCATACGAGTCCCGTTTTTTATTTAAGTCACCGTACATTGACGAGTGTAGAAGAAGAAAGTGGATGTCTGTTTGCATTCCGTTTCTTCTGATTACAGAAAAACAGTCTACTTAATCTCATTATGCATAGGAATTCAAAATATCAGATAGCAGGACTGATTAGCTAATTTCTTTGTTGTTCATTCTTTGCGATAATTTCTTTGTTGTTCATTCATTGGTCTTGAAAGGCTTGTAAGCAAGGATGGCAGACTAGAAAAACTTCTCTAATGTATAGACCCAGACAAGGATAAGTACTGATATCCATTTGATCATATTGCATTGCCATGGACCATTTGGTAAAATATTTTACTCTTCTCGAGACTTATAGCTACATTAACAATTATGCATAAAATTTCCTCTTTGAATTTTAAATACAGTACAACTTGGTTATAGCAACTTCTAAGGGACTGGGAAAATTCTGTAGCTATAAAAATATTAAAACTCAAGATCAAAATTAAAGAGGTAATAAAGTGTCATTATTTTGATGCATATTTTACACAATATTATAACGTAATTTTTAATTTTACCATACAGTTCTATTCGAATTTTAGCTTGACTGGCTCGGACAGCCACCTCACTTAAATGTACACTATTATCTCTAAAACAAATCCAAAATAATGTATTAAAGTTAATTTATTTAAAAGGAACAAAATAACCAGTATGTTAGGCTATAATGTCAAAGCAGAATCAATTTATTAAATTATTTTACCCATCCTTCATGCCAAGTGGAAAAGTATTTTGCATGGTTTATAGCCTCACCCGAGTAACATCGTGTACTTCGTTTTTAGTGCTTCTAAAATTTCCGAAATTTGAGAGTAGTCTGTCTGCATCTCCATGCAAACCAGTTTGCTTGTTCAGTAGGCCCTAAGAACTTCAAATTTGTAAAAATAGTCTAGAAGTTTAGACAAATTTTAATAAAATAGTTTTTAAGCAAGTTTAAAAACTCATCTAATAATGCTCTACATGATAGTTGATTGTAATATATATATATTATTTATTTTATTTCTTCCTGCAACACCTGCAGGTTGCCATTGACAAAGAGTACCAACAACAAAAATAAATTAAAACAGTAAAAGAAAACAGATTAAATTAATAATGAAGCTTTAACAATTAGTATATATAACTATTAAAAATTGGAAGTCATGGTCCACAGGTATGATTGCGAAATATGGCAATAGACCCTTTCAATGCCACCAGTGATATTTCTGTAAGGATGGCTTTGTGCAGGCCGAACTTTTTAGAGAAGTCAAACAGCAGTTTTGGGATGGTGCCACGTGCTCCAATCATTAGTCCTGTCACTGTTATGGATGTTAGATGGTATTTATCCTTGTAATACTTAATGGTGGGTTCATAAATTCGTCTCTTCTCCTCATTCACCTCCTCCGGCTGATCCTCATGGGACTCAAATCTTACGGTTGGATCGATTATATGCCCTTCAGATGACTGAGGAGTGAAGGCTATAATGTCCACTCTGCGAGTACTACCCTCACTGGAAAGACCATGCACTTCTTCAAAAACAGAAAAACCCTTGTCCCTTAAGGCATTAGCAATTAATGATCTAATTGTGTGATGACGCAAATTGCGTAGGAGTTCACCATGTGGACAGGCCCCTAGGACATGAGCAAGGGTTTCGAACTCCCTGTGGCAACGCCTACAGAGGTTACCGTCCTGGGACCTGCCTGGTACACTACGGACTGCTGATATATTCGCTGTCATCTTGATTGCTTCTCGCCATTCATTGCACGTTAGTCCTTTATGCTCCCTAATCCACTTATTAGCTGGTGTGTACTGTTTATATAGGAGCACTCCTTTCCCTTTATGGTCTTTCTTGCTCCAGTTCTCAAAAGCTCTCTCTCTTAACTGTTGCCGTACTTTCCGGGTATCAACATGACCATGCTTATCAACGATGGAAGGAGATTCGGTGATTTTTAAGGCTTCTAGGCTTGATGAAATTTCTTGGAAGAAATGCCTTGTAATATTCAGGAATGGAACATTAGATTTCTGTAATATTTTACATGCATTAATATGCTGTAGGTGCACTTCCCATGTTGAACAGAATAGTCCTAAGCCCTTGAATTTAGTATCAGCATACACCATATCATTGGGAATATCATTTGGCACTTGTAATAATTCCTTCAATGCCCCTCGCACCATGATATCTGCATCTGTGATGAAATTATGAGGGATTTTTTTAGGCTGGACTGTCTGAAATGGATATACCAAACTAGGACATATCGAGGTGTTTATTATGGTGAATTTCTGATCTGCCTGCAAGAGTGGTGATGAAATAAGGAGTTCCAAGTTCAGTTTCAGCTTACTCAGGGTTGTAAGAGGGTCAAAATTTATTTCGTCACAGAAGTTAACACCTAAATAGCGAATGCAGTCTCCTTTTTTCAAGCAAGGCAATGCCTTTCCTGGCGAAATTTGAAAATCATTTTCAGATAATTCACCCTTTTCGATACATATTCCCTTGCATTTGTTAATATTAATTTCTAAGCCAATTTCATTAAATTGCTGAATGGCATGGCGTACAAGGATTGCAGCTGAAATTTTATCTTTTCCTATTATTGCTATGTCGTCAGCAAATCCCAATACGGTTAATCTCTCCTGAGATGGACTTAATTTAAAACCGTATTTCAAAGCTAGGCTGTTTTCACTAAGTTCGTTGAAAATATGATCTACTGACAAATTGAACAATGTTGGTGATAAAGGTGAACCTTGTAATACACCTCTGGAAATGGTTATAGGCTTGGTTTTAGTTCCTTTTGACTGAATCTGAGTTATGTTACCCGTTTGAAAGTTAATTATTAGATCTGTAAGTTTCGTAGGAATAGGCAGCGATTTTAAAGTATTTTCAAGATGCTCATGACCTACATTATCAAATGCTTTCCTTATATCAAGGAAGATAACACTCAGATTGGTTTTCTTAGTTTTGGCTTCAAGCAACAGGGAGTCAAGCAAAGCAGTGTTGACATGAGTACCTGAAGAGTTGGTGAAACCTCGTTGATTTGGATTAAAACAGACATATTCACGGAGACGCTTGTCAAGAACACGTTCAATTATCCTTCGTATCACAGAACAAATCGTAATAGGTCTCCAATTCGTTATGTCCATGGTATTGCTACCTTTATGAATTAAAATTGTTCTGGCTTGTTTGAGCTGTATGGGGACAAATCCAGTTCTTAGCATGCGTGTTGCTATGAAAGCTATTAATTCAAATGCAATTTTGTTTTTAATCACTCTAACAATTACATGATCTGGCCCAGGTGCTGTATCGATTGCTATTTTATTAACAGCTTCTTCTATTTCACTAGCATCAACAACTTCTGAGAAGATCTTCTCAGCATCAGTTCTTTCTTGTGGTGTCAGACTGGCAGTATATTCTGTCCGAACCATGTGGTTAGGCTTTCCATGAGTCTCCGAAAAATATTTGAATAGTTCCTCTGATGGAATAGTACACATTTCTGCATTAGATTTTAATACAGATCTTATAGCTTTTCGCCGCTGATTGTAAAAATGGTACTGTGTTAGTTGATATTTATATTTTTCCTTTCTTTTTTGTCTATCTCGTTTTGTTGCTCGCTCTGGATTTGATGTTTGGGTATATTTTCTTTGATTATCCGTGTTGTTCTGACTTTTTCTGTATTGGTAATATTTCCGGGCTGGATGCTTAGGCCCTGGTAGCTGATCGAGTGCTGTACTCAAAAACTTAATCCAGTCTCCCACGTTCTGTTCAAATGTTTCATCACTGACCTCAGTAAGAAACTTTCCTAACCATTCGGTCATATTGTTATTAAAATCTGTAAAACAGTTATTAGTGTCCTTTGGGTGATGAGCGGAATGTGTATCAGGAGAAATTTCATCATATTCTTTAGACCTGTTCTGTTTTCCATGGCGTGACAACAATATTTGACGATGTTTGTCAGGATGAGCTTTGCTGATATGGATTCTTACACCATGTGCACTGGTATAAACACCACCGCAGTGGGGACACTTAGCTAAATCAGAGTCAGAGTTTTGTACTGCACTTTGAAAATTGTCAGAACTTGTCTGAGTGTCATCATTATCTGACTCTTGTGAAGGTTGTTTGTGGCTTCTCGCTAAATGCAGATTAATACCACGTTTTGTAAACTGTTTGTTACACACTTTGCATTTTACTAGATTAGACGATTCACTTGAAGAAGTGGATGGAATTCCACTATTCATTGACATAATGTATTATATTATATCGGTTGCTAAGGTAAACAATGTCATTTGCTGAAACCAATATTTTATATTGAAATAAATACATTAAAGCACTTACATAAATTGTTCCTAACATTACCACAGGATCCTACTGATATATACTATAAATCTGAAATACAGATCTCTTAGCAGAACTGCTGAATACTACAAAAATGCAAAATTCTGGTGCACCTAAATATTAGGATTCTGAACACCACCATGGCCTCCTAAGTACAAGGTAAGTTGATTAGACCGATAGTTGCAGTGAAGTAAAATATAAAATAAAAAAAATCATACATAATGCACAAAAAGGTCAGGGTTTTTTAATATTTTTTTTTAATAGTGTTTCTACCTTTAAAAGTTTTGATACCATAGTTTTGCTCAGAATGACGAAATCGTACTCAGAAGCTCTAGATTTGATGGCAGATTTTTAAAAATATAATAGCCATTAAGGGTTGCTTCGAGCCTGGTAAAACTTTTTTTTAAATGCACTAACAAAATGCAGCATGTTAAACTCTTCTTGGTAATTAATCCATTTCTTTTAAAACAAAGCCACCCATATGTGTAAGGAAACATATTACTGAATACCAATCTTGCCATCTACCCCAAATGTTCCTGTTTGTGATGTTCTAGGAGGGATGCTGCATCAAGTTGATCCCTCACCAGGGAGTTGTTTCATGTCAGGAATTTTTCCCCCTCCTACAGGCATTGGTATGTAGTATTACGCCCTTCGAAGATGGAGGAAAGTATTGTTAGTTCATTTGGCACATGAGATCTCGATATTGTTCCGGCTGGCCAGATTTCGCGAGTGTGTCTCAGTTTGCGAATCTTTTTCATCCTCCCACAATATACCTGTTCCGGTGCTCCCGGAGTGGGAGTTTCCCTGCGCCATCTTGTGTGACGACATAATGACGCACATATGTTTTCTCTTTCTAAAGTAGATTGTACCAACTACGGTTTATTGCTAAACAGTAGTTTACTGATAGTACGAAACCTACGTTAGCATTTATCCCGATTTGGAGCAGCACATGCGCAAGAAGCACTTCTGTCAGTGTCAGGAGAAGAGAGCGGCAGTCGTGATCTAAACATGGCGTGTTGTACGTGCCATATGTTTGTGTTAGCCATAATTCTGGCTATTCATTGCTGCTGGGCGTATAAAGAAGACAGATTCTCTCTGCTGATGCCTAATGTGAAACCAAACCGGGTGAGTCGCATTATATTTTCTAGTTGTTTGTAAACGCAAACTTTTGTTCATAATGTTAATATTGGAACCTTGTGGAGAGAACTGTCAAAGTGACACCCTAATTTTTAAATCACGAGGTCTAACAGCTTATACACAGTTACTGTTGAGTTGATTTATTATACTACATATCCAGGGGTGCCTATCCCCTCTTGCTTCATGACCCCCCCTCCCGTTTCATTAAAAATACCCCGAACTTCTTATCACCTCAACCTCATGAAAAGTAACCCCCTCACATATAGTGGAATAAGATTGGGCCCCAAGGAAAATGTGTTGTAATAAAGTGTCAATTGAGAAAGTATCTTTAGTGATACAGCTTTTACATTATACATACATAACTGATAGGCTAACAAACAATTACAGAATATATTCTGAAGAATTGGAAGAGGTTTTTATTACATAAAATCTGAACTTTTTTAAAAACAAATAAAATGCTAATTTTGCAAAAATTTCAATCCCCTTCCCTCAGAAATTTCAATGATGCACTCTGCATCTTAAAACTTGTGGACAAAGTGAAGGTAAAGTGATCCCTATTGAGGCCCAGACGGTTCCAGGAGTTTGAGGTTCCCAGATTTTGTGACATTTGGCACATGAAGGTGGTAAGGTTGTCACCGGCCGCCTTTACCCCCAGGATTGCTCCTGGTACTCATTTCTGTTAGAGGCTGAGTCGACCCCAGTGCCACCAAAAGGATTAGGCCAATTGAAAAATCTCAATGACCTCATCGGGAATTGAATCTGCGACCTTCCGGTTTGTAGTACAGCGAAAACTTGTGGGTACCCCTGACATATTGTTGGTGCACTGTACCAAATTTCCTCTGTTTCACTCCTCAGTGCCGCAGAAAGTTGTTTTAGGTGTCTCTAATAGTGTAGAATTCAAGAGGGAAATCAGTCTTTTTCAAACAGAAATTTTCTTGCGAAGAGCCTTTCTAATCAGAATGTTTGCAGTTTGGAGAATATAATGGAGTTTAGGCATCATGAACATATTGAGTACAATACAGGCAGTATTTCCTTTAAATGTAAACAAAAGTACAGAATATAAGTTAATGGTAGGTACTTGATTCACTTTTGGAATTTATTAGTTTGTTGTTATTATTATTATTATTATTGGAGCAATAGTACAGATGGATGGATCTTCCAATTTTGGTTGAGGGAAACCACAGCCTTGTGGAAACCCCTATATATATATACTGTATTTATTATTATTATGTTGATGAAGTTGCTTTGTTAAATAGCTTTGAAAGCCGTATGTTATTGTTTAACCTATGTATAGACTAAATTTAAATGTTGCATGAACTGTTGATTAAATTTTATTCATAACACGTGTTCACTTTAGGTGGGAACGGAGTCTCCCAAATATAGCCTTTAAGAATGAGTTTATGGATCTCTGAGTTAATCTATCTCCACGTGCCTTAACTAATTCTGCTGGAATTTGGTCAACTCTTGGAGATTAGTATTTTTTTTAAATTTACCTATAGCTGTTTCTACTTGTGTTAAGATTGGTTCAGCAACCAGCTGTGAATATTTAGCTTTCTACACTTTGGAGCTACAAGTATAGATCATGGTCCTTAAGTTAATAATGTTTTTTCTAGGCTGAAGACCTTTCTTGAACTCGTTTATTCCCTTGTAGAGATCCCTAACATTTTTTTCTTTATTATTTACCACTAATTCATTTACTTTGTCTTTGAGATAGTTTCTATTCTTTGCTCCAAGGGTTCTAGAGGTTTCTCGTTTAGTATTGTTTGAGATTTTCGACAATAGTGTCATTTGGATTCTTTATCCATTGTAGTTTTTCCTGCTTTCTTGCATTTACTATTTCATGCACTCATCATCAAACCATGGTCTATTTAGTTTCAGTTCAAACGAACCTAATTTTTCTTAAATTGCAGATTTTTTAAATATTGTCTTTAATGTTTTCTCGGGTGTTATCAATATTCATATCATCCCAAGCTACTGGTGGATGGATACCTTATGCATTGATGGATAGTACTGAAAAATCTACTAACGAATATAAAACTGCATGAAATTTAATAAATAATAGGCCTATTGCCAAAGACTCAAGAACGGAGAAAATTAACATTTCTCCATAAAAATTCATTGAGTTTTTTTGATCTTTTCTTCAGTTGAAGATAAACCTATTATTGAAGCATCAGATCTTTTAGCTCAACATTTTCAAAGGGCTGTACATCATCCAACTTTTACTTTTTTTTAGGTATCCTGTGAGTTAGTCTTAAGTATTTTCCAGAAATTTCAGATCATCAGACAGTCGACATATCTTGTAATTTACTGAAAAGAGTAATTGAAATAAGTGTATATCTGAGGGATATTTTCTGGACGAATTTGAAGTGTCTACAATCACCCCTTATCTATAAAAAGGGGGAAAAAGACATTCCCTGGAAAGACCAGTTTTGATAGTTTCAGCTGTCTCAAAAATCTTAGAGGCTGATATGTTTAGTCAGTTATCTGCTTACTTTACAATAATGAATCTCAGTATGGCTTTAGGAAAAACTGTCAACCACTGATGCCATAGATGCATGGGTTAGGCTATATCCATTTCAGAACTACTCCCGACCACAAGTATGTGCTCATTTGAGGGTCGTAATGTAATAAGTAATGTGAAAATATTATTTAAAAAAAAATTGTGATTCAGTAGTGTTATTATTCCAATACAACTTGTACAGAATGTTGCCAAAACACAGCACTGGGCATATATGGGTTAACATAGATACAAATTGTCGTTTTGATAGTTTTAGTTTCAGAGCTGTACTCTCCAGTCTCATACACTCAGACCTGGGTCTTTATACATTTTATATCTGAAAGTAGTAGTATTTTTTTTTTTTTTTTTTTTAAATAAATAACTCAGAATGTGAAGTGAGAAAGATGTCGGGCCTATTGCCCGTGCTTAGGTTAAAGAAAGTTACTTGAGTAAATAATCAGATTTCATTTGGATTGTGTATCTTTCGGTGATGCAATAGGGTAACAACATTCTCTTCATATTTACAACCAATTTACACAAGGCTGAGTCGACTCCAGGGCCATAGTTCCACCAGAAGGATTAGGCCAATTGAAAAATTCCAACGACCTCATCGGGGATCGAACCCGCGACCTTCCGGTTTGTATTTAATATCATTTACCTTTTCTTAATTTTATTTCACTGTGATCCTCCATATTTTTTGTACTTGAGATCACTACTCTTTGTGGGTTTAATAAGAAATAGGTAAATAAAAAACTCATATTGCCTTTTGTGTGGAAATAATTCCGTTAAGATTAGTAAAACTGAATGCTGATCTGCTTTATTTTGCATTCAAACGAAAAGAATGAGATTTCCGAGAAGTGCCCCTTAAAACTATAACCACTTTTGTTAGAACAGCTGCGGGAAATTGATAAGTTCCCTTACTGAAGAGGACGGGGTTTTCTCACTATGCAAGGAAGGAGTTTCGAGAGTTTTTAGGATACGATATGAAATTAGTAGAGTCCCGGAAACTCGGCACTCGATAATCCGACAATTCGGTATACTCAACAGCCATGACGTATGGTAGGAAATGTTGTAGGAATGTTGTAATTTATTGACACACAAAAGATTAACTATTTCCGAATTAACATGTTTTATTATTACTTTTTACAGTATTTGTCATATTGGAGGCCAATTTTCGCAATGACAGCTTTAATTTTCAAGCCCTTATTCCCCTTAACAAATGCTTGTTTTTATTATTGTAATATGAAACCACGAAATTTTGTTTCTGTTGAACTCAACATGACATGATAATTGTGTGACGAAAAAGTCTTTCATTGACCAATGACCATTAAGTTAATCATCGGAGGTTCCATCTGACGCCATGAATCGAACTCTGGCTATCTCAGGTGGGAGGACATTGGCAAGGAAAACCAAATATCACGGGTTTGAATCACGGTGTCAGAGGATCTTTTTTTACTAAACTATTCTCAGGCTGTTGCTTGGCCTAATCCCCTAATATGAAGGGGATTGATTTAAGGGAAGTAGGATTTACAAGGAATGGTTGGTTGGAATTAGCACAGAATAGGGTTGAATGGCTCGCTCATGTAAGCGCGGCAATGAACCTCCGGGTAAGCCATTGAGTTAGTAAGTAAGTAAGTAAGGGTGTGTCGGTTTGTATTGTATTCTTTATGTTTTAATTATCTTCTAATTGTACAAATATTTGTTTTAATTTACACGAAACAGAATTTGTAGAGAAATCATTTCTAAAGAGAGTGGCATACAGAATTGTTATAAATGCCAAAAATTGTAATTTATAGATTCCCTGAAGGTAGTGCAGTAGGCGACAGCAAAATAAAAGTTGAGCTTAAGATACCATACCTCTGTTTCATTGTATAGATCGAATTCAACGCTACCCAACAACATATTATCCTAAACTTAACACCTCAGATTTGTTTACCATTGTCGTAATTTCAGGGCAATTTATTTGGGCAAAAGTGTGTTGAGTAGATAAATATTACATATTGTTTAACATAAACTGAAAGTAGTAAATTATAGAGATCTTCATTAAAACTCATACCAGCGAATCGGATAGTGCAAAAAAATGTCGATTTCACGCAAACCTGTTCCTTCGTCCTTGACGTGTTAAAAAGCGAAACGACACACCCAAAAAACAACTTCCATTTTTATATATACATAATTTTAGCCGGCCATATGCCAATTTTCTGAATTTTTTTCTCTTTTTACCGTTTGTTTACCTTTTTTTCGGTATCACACACAAACACCCTTGTCTGAGGCGGTACTCGAACCCACAGCCTCCTTCACCCCGGTTACAAAGCAGCATGCCTTAGCTACCACCAGAGGCGTAACATTGATAAAAAAAAGGAAAATTGTACAATTAAGTCTGCTTATAAATTACTTAATACGAGTATAAAGCGTGGGAAGCTTAAAACTCGTTATTGTGCATATTAATTTTTCAAATTTTCCGGGGGAGGACCTCCATACCCATACCCATATTCCATACCCCCCGGATGTTAAACCCACCCCATATGGTCGGCCTGGTTACGCCTATGGCTACCACGTTTAAGGAAAGCGGCAACATTAAACTATCGTTTACTATTGCTGTAGAAACAACTTCCTGAGTGTGTAAAATATATTAAACACTTTATTTATGTTATGTGAGCAATTCGGTAGATTAGACCTCGTCTATAGCTTAAACTGGTAGGATTCGTCCAAGGCTCCCTCAGACGGAGATATGTTATTGTATTTCGCGGGATGGGGAAGAAGGACAGCACCAACACCTCGTCATTAACCCAGGAATATACACTTCTGAAAAATCCCCGACACTGCCGGGAGTCGAACCCGGACTGTCAGGGTGGAAGGCATCAATACTAACAATGCCCTGACGGCGGAAAAAAATACTACTAAAATGTTCAAATATGGGTTATAAATAAGCTATTTTATGTAATACATTTCCTGTTACGAGATATCGTGCCATGGACATCCGCAGAATTTTTTCAAGGGGGACATTTGCCACCACCATTACTAAGCTACTATTGCTAGAAATATTTATTATTATTATTATTATTATTATTATTATTATTATTATTATATAATCGCACCCTAGATTTACCATAGCTAGACCTACAGAGCATAAAATCTGATGTATTACACTCACATGAATTTTTCTACCCCTTACAATTTTACAGGTACTATTCATATAAAATGGGATACTTCCATTGCATTAACTCTTTACGATAAAAAGTTTGGCTAGAAATTATTTCAAGTTAGAGAAAGTAATTATTCCTACAAGCTCATATGCAAGGTAGTCAGCTGTTCTGTCGTGAGAAAATGAAAATGAAAGAAAAATAGTTGCCAGTTTTCAGTCTATTTCTGCCAATAGTATTTACTTTGGCAAAATGTAAATATATAGCATGGATTGTTTTGAAAACTGTTGGCGCTAGGATTTTTTTTTTTTTTTTTCGAGTTATGAATTTTAGCAATCTCCACGTTCCCCCCCCCCCCCGAAATTTGTTATGCCTAAGCCTATCTTTTCACAAGCTATTAACATAGATGTTTACTTGTTAGTTTAGAGACTTATGTGCTAACAAAATTTTCAGGGGGGCAGCGACTTATAGTTATTTAGTTTAAGAGATTTATGTGTCAACAAAATTTCCATTGGGGGGGAGGGGACAGCGGTCCTACCGGACGCCCAGCTATCACCTCTGATCGTGACTGAAGCATTTACCCGAGCCGAGATGAAACCCTCTTACAGAGAACAGAGAAAGAAGTGGAAATATAAAAATTGTGTAAAACACTTTTTACCTTAAATGTTAAATATAATTAAGAATTATTTTCATAGAATTACTACATACATTACCAGTGTAATAACAACAGTAATGTAATACAACATTTTGGAGTTTCTTTGATTCTCGTTTCCGACTGAGACATGACAACACTTCAACACAGAGTGTGTCCTTCTTGCACTAAACAAACAACACTTCAAAGACAGCACCGCTGGAGACGATGCTAGCTAGGCGACAAAATAAGTTAATATACTCAACGTAAATGCATGAAAATGGCTAAATAAGGAAGCAAATGGCAAGAAAATGACAAAATAATGACGTACAATCGAAATAAATGCCCTAAAAATATAAAATTGCATAAAATGACCTAATAAAAATGCATTTCTGTAATCTAGAGGCCATAATTAGGATTTATCTACAAGTTGGCAATTTCTATGCAGCATCAATAAAAAAGATGACATGTCATTAGAATCCGCGCCCTGGTAATTATTTATTACACGCGTCTGATGAATATTTTATTAGTGGCTTGCATGTCTATAACTTGAAACTATATATATATTTGAACTAGAGTTACGTGCGGGTTGATATAATATAATTGATAATAGGCCCTAAATGAAAATGTTTACGTAAACTCTTTTGTTACAATGGGGAATTGTTTTAATCTTATATAACCATAAACCGTATCTAATTCCATGTTAACTGTGAATATAGAACTCTACACTATTGACTCAGTTTTAATGGAAGTTATTACACAGAATACAACTCTTCGCATTTTGTGACGTTAATGCCTACAGAATCAGTAACTGGCCGTGGGTGTCTACATGTGCTGACCATATGCCCCCCAATCCTGTATGTCCAGTAGATTGCAGCAATCGGATGGTAGGCTCTGTTCCACAAGGGATGTGGCGCCAGTGAGTTTAGTTTTAACGTGTATAAGAAGGGGAATAAACTTCATATTAAAATATTTTTTATTTTAATAAATATGAATTAATTGTTTTTATGCAATTCTGAAACTTGAAACTTCTTGTCTTCTATCAAAAAATCTAAAAATAAAATGTTGCCTTTTCTTTCTTCTTCCTGATCGTCCACTAGAGACAAAGATGACGATCATAGTGTTGGATAATGATGATGGTGATATTATTATTATTATTATTATTATTATTGTTATTATTATTATTATTATATGATCATGATACGGAACATTATAATAGCCGATAAAGCATTCGAACAAGTAGAGAAATTCAAATATCTGGCAGCAGTAATAGAAATAACTTAATATTAAGGCAGAAGAAATAGGCCTATGGAAAAGCTTGTTTTTATGCAATTCAGAAACTTTAATCTTCTCATCTTCTATCCAAAGATCTAAAAATAAAATTATAAAACAATTATCCTGCCGATTGTATTATATGGATGTGAGACATGTGAGGAAACACGTCTAAAAAATATTGACTGGGAGACGCAAAGGGAAGAGAACACTTGGAAGACCTAGACGTAGGTGGGAGGAAAATATTAGGTAGATTTTAGTTAAGTAGGATGTGCGGGGGATGGTTGGATGGGTTGAATGGCAGGCTCACGTAATCGCCGATTCCTTTAGCTTGCTTAGGATTATTATTGAGTAAGTAAGTAGACTGAAATCAGGAAATGCTTGTTTTTATGCAGTTCAGAAACTCTTATCTTCTCATCTTCTGTTCAGAAATCTAAAAATTAAGATTTATAAGACTATTATCCTGCCGGTTGTATTATATGGATGTGAGACATGGCCGCTAACTGATCAGAAATAACATAGTCTCAGAGTGTTAAAAAACAGGGTGCTTAGAAAAATATTTGGGCCCAAGAGGGATGAAAATGGGGACTGGAGAAAATTGCATATCGACGAGCTTCAGGACCTGTACGCTTCACAGGATATAGTAAGGGTAATTAAATCACGAAGGATGAAATGGGCTGGACATGTTGCACGCATATCTCAGAAGTATTGAATGGGAGACCCGAAGGGAAAAGACCACTTGGAAGACCTAGACGTAGGTGGGAGGACAGTCTTAGAATGGATTTAAGGGAAGTAGGATTTGCGAGGGATGATTGGATGGAGTTAGCACAAAATAGGGACGAATGGCGGACTCAGGTAAGCGCGGCAATGAACCGTCGGATTCCATAAAATAGATAATATTCCTTTAGCTTGCTTAGGAATTGTCTATTGCCATTGAGTAAGTAAGTAATAATAAATATGCAGCTTGGTTGCAATAGACAACAATATTATTCTTTTATATCGCCAGGCGGGAGGAATAAAGAACTACGACATGAGTGTGGCCGCTTTTTATTGTACCTTCGGGAGTAATAAAAGTCTCGCGGCTCCCAAGTTTCTTTCTTTTCGAGTTACGTTGGCAGATTCGCAATAAGGGAGAGAGAATCTTGTACTTAACCCCGTGCTGATGCGGCAACTACTTCATCTTCCGTGTACTGCACAAACTATAACCTGTATTACGTAGGCTATTAATGAAACTAAGCTGCTAGAATAGTAAGTAAAGTAAAATTCCCTATACAGGCCATGGAGGCCCAGAGGGTATCTGTATCACATAGGCCAGCGTTTCTCAACCTATGGTCCGCGGACCACTGGTGGTCCACGAAGGTGGTGCAGATGGTCCGCAGACATAATTTTAAAATATCATAAACCAAGTGGAAAGTAAGAAGTAATTTTTTTTACATTTTTCGTTATAATGACCTATAATTAATACCCCAAATATTAAGAATATAGGCCTTCTTTTAAAAAGGGATGTAATATTAGGGGTACGTAAATTTTTTTAGACATTTTAGAGGTCCTCGGGTTCAAAGGTTGAGAAATGCTGACATAGGCGATTAATGAAACAAAGTTGCTAGAATAGGAAGTAAAGTATAGTATTCCCTAAACAGCCCAGGAGGTTTAGGCTTCTAGATTTTAGACATGAAGGTGGTAAGGTTGTTAGCCTTACGCACCGGCCACCTTTACCCGCAGGATTGCTCGTGGTACTCGTTTCTGTTAGAGGCTGAGTCGACCCCAGGGCCATAAAGCCACCAGAAGGATTAGGCCAATTGAAAAACTCCAACGATCTCATCGGGGATCGAACCCACGACCTTCCGGTTTATAGCCCAGCGCCTCAACCACTACGCTACTGGGTAGTACCCCCTATTAGAATAGTACGAACCTATAATGTTATTTATTGAGATACGAGTATGTTTATGCAGGAGGTATTTTCGATGCCTGTAGGATCTTGGATTAGAAATTAATAAAGAAAGGTCTAAGTATATGGTAAAAATAATGTACAAATAGTCGATAACGCATTCGAACAAGTGGAGAAATTCAAATATCTGGGACATAGGCGTACCGAGGGGGGGGGTTTGGGGGGTTTGAACCCCCCCCCCCCCATTGATTAAAAAAAGGAAAATTGTATAATTTTTTTAAGTCTGCCCATAAATTACTTAATATAAGTATAAAGCGTGGGAAGCTTAAAACTCGTTATTTTGCGTTTTAATTTTTAAAATTTTCCGGGAGTGGACCCCCGGAAGCTTAAAACTCGTTATTTTGCGTCTTAATTTTTAAAATTTTCCGGGGGAGGCCCCCGGAAGCTTAAAACTCGTTATTTTGCATCTTAATTTTTAAAATTTTCCGGGGGAGGACCTCCGGACCCCCCTCTCCCTGGAGGGTATTCCTTTATAACCCTCCCCCCATATGGTCGGCCTGGTTACGCCTATGATCTGGGAGCAATATTAACAGATATAAATAATATTAAGGCAGAAGTTCAGTGTCTACTAAAATAAGGAAATGCTTATTTTTATGCAAATCATAAACTTTTTTCTTCTCGTCTTCTGTCCAGAAATTTAAAAGTAAACATTTAGAAGACAATTTATTATCCTGCCAGCTGTAACTACATCTAAGATATAAATAATATTAAAGCAGAAGTTCAGTGTCGACTAAAATCAGGAATTGCTTATTTTTATGCAAATCATAAACTTTTTTCTTGTCGTCTTCTGTCCAGAAAATAAGTAAACATTTAAAAGACAATTTATTATCCTGCCAGATGTACTACATGGATGTGAGACGTGGTCCCTTACTCCTGGTTAGAACATAATCTGAGAGAGTTCGAAAACAGGGGGCTTAGGAAAATAAGAAAAAAGTGAAAACAGGGATTGGAAAAAACTGCGTAATGACGAGCTTCATAACCTGTACTCTTCACCGAATGGGTAATTAAATCACGGAAGATGAAATGGGCTGGACGTGTTACGCGCATGGGGGAGGAAAGACGTAACCCAAAAATACTGAGTAGAAAACCCAAAGAGAAAAGACCACTGAGAAGACCTAGACGTAAGTGGGAGGACAATATTAGAATAGACATAACGGAAGTAGGATTTACGAGGGGTGATTGGATGGAATTAGCACAGAATATGGTAGAATTGCGGGCTCGTGTAAGCGCGGCAATGAACCTCCGGGTAAGTTCGACCATAATTAAATGTTCAAGTTTTGATATTTTAGATTCATAAAAAAAGACATGCTGACCGCGGCAGTCAGTTGTTAGCAAGCCCTCAGGTTCTTGTCTTATGCGATAGATGGCAGCTGATGGCGTACGTTCAAGTCGAAGCTTGTTCTTGGCCATTTTCTTTTTACTAGACGAAATGGTTTCAATTTAGTGTATTAATGAAATCAACATCGAACAGAATTGATTTTATTTTGAATACAGATCGTTTATGACACAGTTTCATTTGCTTGATTTCAAGGTTTCAAGATAATTTCGTGTTCGATAATAATATTGATACAACACCTGTCTTTTAATGAATATCTGTTTCAAAATTGATATTTTGCTACCGTTACGTCAAAGGTAATAAGCGTATGACAATATGGCCGAACAAAATATTATTTATGTTGAAAAGTTCCACCTGTAATAATTGGTATAGTCCAGTTCTTTGGATACCCAAGCAGCTTTCATTTGTTAGGAAGAAAAGTTTTTTTTTCCGACAGCTCAACCCGTGTTTTTTATATTTGCCGCACCAATCAGCTAGTTACCTCAGCCAATCAAAATCTAATAATGTCCTGTCGCGGCTGTGACAGCTACTTATGTACTCCGCGTGGAGCGAAACGCGTGGTTGCAAGATAATAATGAGAGAATCTTGCAACGTTACTTCTGTTTTGAAAAGCGGAAATCAAGACAGACTTGGTCAGGTCAATTAACATAAAGAAACACCGACTTTATGATTATTCCTTTGAAGCCGCCTGGTATACGGTATAATGAAAAACTCTACTATACGTACCAGTACGGCTTCCTTTTGCAAAACGAAACCAGTACCCATGCAAAGTAGCCTACATTGTTTTGCTAGTATAGATATACAATTTAGGTTTATGATAGGTTTATGAAGAGCTTTCTTATTAGGTAGATTTCGAAGAAAAATCTACCTATTGCAATCGATACCATGTCATGACTTTTGAAAAATTATTTTATATATTTACGTTTCATGCTTCCCTAAGTACGAAACCACCGCCTGTTCAAACAAAAAATTGTGATATATATATATATATATCTTTACACGCTAGCGGCCGTAATTTTGAAGATATTTGAACCAAATTTTATTATGTTATTTTTAGGCCCAGTAGTTCGGACAAATTCGTTAATGAGCAAACTTGGAGGAGGGGGTTTAAATTTAAAAAAAAATTATGTGTCTGTCCCTGTGAAGTATAGGGGGAAACTTTGCTTGAATAAATTAGAGTACTCCTTATGGAGTTCACAGTGACACCAACGATTCGGGGGTTTTGGGAGTACGAGTGGGGAGGATGGAAATTCGAAATTTTTGAAACCACTTCTTGTGGGGTATCGTTGAAAAGCTCTCGATGAGTACTCTACAAATCAATAACTAGTTTCTCGATAGTTCTCATATAAGGCAAGATTTGAATGTTTGAAAAAGTTCTCTTTCTTCTTTTTTGCAGTTATTATTGCGGGTTTGTCATGCCAAGGCTAAAGAAGAAGAGTAATACGCAGCGACAGTAAATTAAACCAAAAGCACTTCGAAATCTACCTCAGACTGTAGGCTTGCCTAAAGGGATTTTTTTTTCATATTATTATATGTAAATGGGAAGTGAAGCAGTGCTGGTCCTTACAGGTGGCATAGCATTAAGTGATAATGTGGAAAGCAACAGATGGTAATGTTTGCGCAGCCTCGTCCCTCATCGATCCCATGAAGGCTTGACGTCACAAGACGGTAACACGTCCTTCCGATTTGCTATTGTGATTGTCAATTACTTTAGTTCCTTCATTTAAAAAATAAATAAAAACACTAGTGAGCATACAATACCAATGCCTTTTCACTAGGAAAAAGTCTACTTTTTATTTCCTTGTTTAAAAAATCGTATATGAGCTTATTGTGTCACCAGCTGTTTCTCTTATATACATAAATAGTTATTTATGAAACAAGTGATAAATACGAGCTTTTATTTTGCGAGTAGGTATGTTTGCAAAACGAGCCCGCAAGGGCGAGTGTAGCAATCCTTCAAACAAAATAAAATCGTTTTACCATGTATATTCTTTTATTTATTTATTTAATCTTCCCATAGTTATGGGTTGCCTACACAGACAAAGAGTACCAGAAAAGAAAAACAAAAAGGTAATTGAACATAGAACATTGAAAAGAAAATAAAATTAAGGAAAAATTAATACAAAATAGAAAATCATTAACAGAACTACGATTAGGATTTATGTATGTGATTCCTCAGTATTGAAACAGATCCTCTGAGGGTTGCTAAAGCAACTTCAGTTATAACTGATGGAGGAAGTCCCAATCTCTTGAAAGTGTTCAACATGAAAGTTGTAACAGTTCCTCTTGCTCCTACCATGAGTCCAATGACTTCAAGTTCTTTGAGATTGTATTTATCACGATAGTAAGGGATGGTAGGATTATAAATGTCTTGCTTTTCCTTGTTAATATCTTGCGGCTGTGCCTCATTCACTTCAAAACGCACAGTAGGATCAATTATAAATCCGGATCGTGTGGTTCTTTGAAAAGCAATGATATCAATTCGCCTCGTAGTCCCGGTGGTAGAGAGACCATGCACCTCTTAAAAAGTAGTATAATCAGCATCTTTAAGGGCATTTGCAACAATTGACCGTACTGTATGGTGTCTGATGTTTCGAAGGATCTCGCCATGCGGACAGGAACCCAGAAACCGTTAATATTTATAATTTTTTGAAAGTACCGTGCAGCCATTTTAGGAGGCTTCCATCTGTCCTGTCATGTGGTATGCAATTTTGCAGACAGAGGTTATCGATTTTCTGGTACATGGCTGCCAACTTAAGGGATGGAGTAGACATTGCTTAGTCACAAAGTATGACTATTTTTGAGTCCACAATGATAAATTTAATATTTAAAAAAGGCGTAATGACTTTAACATTTTCAATTATTATCAAACTAAGCCTATTTAATAATCATATGCAATTATTTTAAACCAAACTAGTGATGACTAAGAACGAGCCATTTGTAATTTCCATAGATATGGAAATAAGTTGATTGGTAGATTTTAAAGCAAATGGAATGTAAGGCTCTTTTCACACTGGGTCACATGTGACGGTCACCGGTGATTGCAGTGAACACACGCCGGTCACTTGTGACGGTCAATTTGCCAATAATAGCTACATGAAACACAATTTATAATCGCTTTTGACAACCCAAATGGCAGGTCGACATTTCACTTCATTTATAAAATATTCAGTATTAATCAAATCTAAACTCAAGACTGGATAACTAGTTTCGCTGAGCTCGATTATACAACTGAATTATGTATATGTACAACTTGCATGGTTGGTAATCATTAAACGCGGTGACCGTCACAAGTGACCCAGTATGAATTGTCCCATTTAATCCAATACTTCTTCGCCGGTGACGGTCACCAGTCACAAGTGTTCGGCGGAGACACTGCGCGTCACTTGTGTTTGGGTGGGTCACCGCGGTGACCCAGTGGCCATTTAAACCAATGCTTCTTCACCGGTGACCGTCACAAGTGCGGTCGCCGGTTACCGTCACAAGTGACCCATTGTGAAAAGAGCCTAAGGAAGAACGATAATAATCCAAATGAAGCTGTCGAAAGCACTATAGTGACTGGAATCATTGTTGATCTTGGTTACAGTGGAGGCCATAAAGATTTTGTAGGCTAGCACTATCGCGATAGCATGTAACTTTTACTTCGTGTTTCTTGTGTTAGAAGTTCTGCTTTTAATTCAAGCTAAGAACTATTTTATAACGATGTTCATCAATCAAGCTTTTTATTTCTGTCTTATTTATTTATTTTTTAATATTTGGTAACTTTATTGTATATAATACACTAGCATGTGCCCGCGGCTTCGCCCGCGATAATTATTTCAAAAATTAAAAAATTAAGAGCATAATAGTAAAATCATAATATTTATTAACTCCTAAATCACGTGGACTACATACCACGATTAGATAGCATTGTCTGGTAAAAGCGACCTCAGATTCGAGTTTCTTGGCCCAGAAAACCTCTGTATAGTGAGATTCGTCCAAATAAAACAATGTTTGACCATATTTAGGGCTTACAACATTCAAGCGATCGCGAAAGTTTTATTTTCAAGGTATGACAATAATAGCCAAAGCCAACTGTAATTGATTTGACATTGAAATGTATAACTGAAAACTTATGTTTTGAAAACGCAAAAAATGCACGTTTTTTGCCCGTTTTTCACTCATAACTCACGAACGAAAACTAAAATTAAAATTCCGTCTTCGCGGTGCATTTTCCGACCCTTCAGGCCACCTATGTTTAAAATTTCAGATCTCTGCGTTCAGTAGATTTCCCTGGACATCGAGGACAGTTCCTTTTATTAATATAGATAATATGAATTATAATGATACCTTCTCTAATTTGTCAAACATCCATTTAATTTAATCCAAACCCACCTATACCATTGACAACAATATGTTCTGTGAATTTGTTTCGATAATTCTATGCAAAAAGGGATTAAGTATTTTCAAAAACATTTAATTTTTGGCATTTAGAATCAGAATTTTTCAAAATCCTTTCTTAGTGAGCACCTACATTATGAAACGAAGGTACTGTCAAAATTCCAAGTCTCTACCTGTTATAGTTTAGGCTGTACGTTGATTCCTGTCAGTCAGGACAAAGCCTTTTATATATATAGAGATTACAGTTTTGCTAATTACTGTAGAAATAAAATAACTTTACACTTGTTTCTGGGGTTCTGCCCAGCGCCAGTCCCGGTTTTATTTATTTTTGTGTTTAACTTCTTTCTCATAATTACTCAGGTTCATTTATTTGTCTCTATTTTCAGTTTCCTTTTTATCTTTCGTTTTTTTTTTATCATCAGGATCTTGAGAAGCAACTGAAACCCCTCAATACGAGTACCGTATTTTACGGACTATAAGACGCTCCGGACTATTAGGCGCACCTCGATTTTAGAATGGAAATTTTAAGAAAAATAAATGTAATGCGATTCTAAACGACAAATTTTAAAGGGAATAATATACTTCATTGCCTAAACAAATTATAACCTTGTACAATGGAATCAGTGTAAATCACTTCTAACTTAAAACCTGCGTTGTACGAAAATCTCTTCTGTACAGGTGGCTTCACGTAAATTTGAACAACTGAATTGATATCTCACGAAAGACTGGATATACTTTTACACCCTCTAACTCTCAATTCAGCATACGATAAGTGTACCGGGACAAGGCTGTTTAGAGGTGATTACCTTCTTTTAAACCACACGGGAGAGAAAACTACTTTCGTATAAAAGAACTCAACATTCCTTTCTTTTCGTATTGTGTACCTGGCTTCCAGCTACCCTCGTTTTACAATTGTGACAAGTGCACTGAAGTACAGCCTGTGCCAAAATTTGTAACAATCTTATCGTTTACAACACCTTGTTTATAACTATGGTATTCTGGCAAGATTTACTATAATTTCCATTTTTTTCATTTACTTCGGACCATTAGACGCACCCAACTTTCAAGGCTCTGTTTTCAAGGTAAAAAAGTGCATCTTATGGTCCGTAAAATACGGTATATATGTTATACATTTGTCTTATTATTGTTTTTGTGCTTTGCATTCTGAGGTCATTAGAAATCCATTAGTGGAAATTCGTCTTTTAATGATAATTGTATATTGTCTTCCGATCATCTCCCTAGTATAAATTTGTTTTAGATAAGGATTTGTTTTGTCCAGGAATAGTTTTGAATGACGCGCATCATGCACTTGTTGGATGCATTTTACAACTGAGTGTACTCCGTTCGAGACCTTCCTACAACCGAGAAATCCGAGGAGATACCGGGACCGTCTACTCAGGGCCGTAGCTAGGCGGTGGCAAGATGTGCCCCCGCCAAGGGCGCAGGTACAAAGAGGGCGCAAAATTAGCCATGAAAAATCCCGCCTTTTTTAGACTGGTGCAATTTATCAAGCAATACAAATTCCACGTTAATGGAAGAAATCTTTCAGGCTATTAAAAATTACTGCACGTGAAATATCTCTAGTGTTATGCTGATTGTCTACAAACAAAAAGCAGTCATGCAACGTTCTTTAATTAACACGTTTAAGAATAAAATTAAAATTAAGAATTGCATCAATATAATTAGTATACATAAAAATTAAGACTGAAGAAACTCCGTTACCAAGTAATAAGGCCTAGAAATTAACCAGTCGTACAATTTACATTTGATCATTGGCACAGTTATATCGTTAAATTCTAGTGGTAACTTATTGTAAAGTTTCAACCCCCAATATTTCAGAACTCTGTATTGATTTTGTCGGCCGCGGTGGTCTAGAGGTAGCGTGCCCGCCTCTAGATCCGCAGGGCGCGGGATCAAACCCGGCCGCGGTCGATGGATTTTTCAGGACGTAAAAATCCTGGGCACGGAGTCCTCCGGGAGGGACTTTAAGCTGGGGGTCCCGTGTCGTAGATTTACGGCACGTAAAAGAACTCCAAGCCTAAATTAGAGCCTCTGGACAAAATTTCTCGGCCCTTTCACGTCCAAGAAATACTTAGTTTCCAGAGGGGGGTTGCGAGGCGATGGGCTTACCACCTGTCCCTCTACCCTCTCTCGGAAAATAAGCATATCAAAATTAGTATAGGTAATGAAACCTCCATTGGAGGCCCCTTCGCCCCACCTGGGGATCATAGGGTACCAGATACAGATACAGATACAGTATTGATTTTGCAAGCCTTTGAAAAGTTATGTCAATGCATTGGCCACTCCCAGTGTTGTTTATTATACTAAGAGGCAGAACTTTTATTTGGGCAGAGAAAGTTGTGTGTTTCACATCAGATTTTTTCTGTAATACATGGGGAAAGCTAAGCAGTGTGCTTGTGGAAATATGTGTTACAGTATATATAAGGATCATTCTGTTTGTGGTCACTTAATGGCCTTCAAGGAAGATAACAAAATTGCTTGAATTGCAACATATCTGATAAACATAGAATATTGTATTGACCTTCCTTATAGATTCTATTTTATGAATGTCTTAAGATTGCCTAGAAGTATGTTGTAACTTCTTAAGTTAAGTCACAAAATCACAGAGCCAATTGTAGCAAGCATGTATGTCGTATTTTAGATTCGGGTTTGATCCCCCATGTTGACCTACCAGACTGAGATGTTTCTTCCATTAATGCAATTGCAGTGGATTTTCACTCCATGCCTTCTTCATTTCGTCACCGCTTTCACACAAAAAATATTTTATCTACAAAAGCTTTTTCCTCTGAAGCTTTTTATCGGCCAGAATGACAGATAATGGAAGCTTCTAGCTCACTTCAGTCTCTACTTCGACCGTTCTACTTTTACTTATGGAAATTAATTAGGTCTATACTGACCTGCTAAGGAAAAAGTCAGTAACTAATGAACTTGAAAACTGAGAAAATTGAGATCAAAGTTTAATCAAATCTTCTTTACTTTCTACTTTATGAATGATGTTGAAATTTACACAGTAAATATAAACCTAACAGAAAATTCGATATCATCAGGCATCAGAAATATTATTTTCTTGAATTATTGAATTATGACAGATACTGCCTTTTTAACAAAGTGTATGCGGATTTGGCTTTGATTGTTAAAGCAGTATGTGGAAGTTACTGCCTTTTCTTACATTGTGGCAAGTATTTACTGCTTTCTATCATTCTTGAGTTGTTATAGCATGGGATGAAAGTCCTTCTCTTGCTCATCAGGGTTTATATTATTATTTATTAAAGTGGGCCTAGGATACTTCCGATGTGGTTAGTTCTAACTTTTTTTGGTTAATTCATTGTTTAAAAAATAATGTTGTTTAATAGACATCTATTTCAAACAACTCAAACCAAGATACGGTAAAAACAAATAAATCAAATTTGGGGGTCTATATTCAAAGCAGGGCCTGAGGCGGACCGCCCTCTCCCCTTGGTACACCACTGCTTTTTCCTCTTCTTCTCTACAGACCTATACCCAATATATTTACCAAATCTGCAACTAGAGGTCTTAGTAATACCAATAGTAAAAAAGTTTCCATCGTACATTCTGTACCATTTGTTTAAAATTCTGAGTGCTTAATTTTTTTAATTGTTCAGTTTTCATGAAAAAATGGATCACATACAGACACCTTCTGTTATTTATTCATATTTGTTTAAGTTTTTAGGTGTGTCAAACAATAGCAGCTTGCAAGCCGGATTTGGCCCTTGGTCTATGTTTGGCAGGCTCTGATATAGAGGATTAGCAAATATATTGTGAATTTCTCAAAGTGGAAATAGACTATGGTAACTTAGTGTACTGAAAGTATTTTTTTATCTGTGTTACAGGATGAGCTCTACCTCTGTACTCCTGTAAAGGTGGATTACACAAAGAGTTACTATATAGGTAAGTTATCTTGCTATTTTTGTCATTTTAATATTTGTCAGGGACAAAAAATTGGTGATACCAAATATAAAGAAATCAATAGCAAAATATATCTGTATCAACTATAATCAGAAAGTTTCACTCTTTTGTCCTTAGGGTGACCAATTGTTGAAGGAAGGAATGGGGGTGAAGACAGTCAAAAAACGGGGACATTCCACAATTTTGGGGGACAGCTACATTTTTTTTACCAAGAGTATTCCTACTGAAGTAATTGCATTGGAAAATACATTTTGCATTATATGCACACATGCGTTTATTTTCCCCTTCTGCCTTCTCGGGTTTAAATGATGGCATAATAGAAGTACAGTCATCACTATCCAGCGCTGAATCCATTTCAAAGATCACAAAACCTTAAAACGCCAATTAAATTGGATTTTTAGTAGTTATACATAGGCCTTGTATGATAAAACACTTTTGGCAACCTATTTGCTATTTGCTATGTATAGTTAAAGCTAGATGGCAGGACAGTTGCATGTTGTGAAAATTCATACTGATGGCAATAACATTTATTCAGATAGAAAACAAAGCAATTGCAGGACAAATGACGTCCCGTGTGGGACATTTACAAAATCCAGGTATAAAGAAGTACGGAATTGAAGCATACCAGTACCCGCGAACAAGGGTATATGTTGCATTTTGCTAGTTTTTTTTTAGGAAACACACTCCAAAAGCATTGCTTGTTAAGTTTGTAATATATTGTAACATAAATCTTTGTTCCAAAAAGTTATATACTGTTTTCTCAAAACAATATTATGTAAAGCACACAAGTTAATGTTGGCCTAGGTGGCACGGTCTATTGTGCTGGCTTTCTTGTGCCCAAGGTTGCAGGTTTGATCCCAGTCCAGGTCAAAGGCATTTATGTGTGCATAAATGTCTCTAGATTTACAGAAATATAAAAGAACTCTTCGGGATAAAATTTCAGCACTCTGACAGTCAGAGGCCGAAGTTGCAGTGCATCCCTGATGTTACATAACCATAAAGCCAACCAACCTTCTTATTCATCCTGTAGTCTTTGCATTAGTTGAGAAAAAAGAGATGCTGACAACAGAAAAGATTGATATAATAATAAAGTGAGGAAGGTGCACTCAAGCTGAGCATTACTACAGAGCACACGCCTATTCTTTGCTGTAGTCACTTATAGACTTAGTCCTTTTAGAGCACTTCGTAATGTGATATGTATCACAACTCTGCTGGCATAGCATACATATACATTCTGTGGTGGGCTTGTGAAATTTTGTGTGTCAAAATTTTGTGCCAGAACACAAAAAGATTGATATAAAAATGAGTTTTAATGTAAACTGAGTACCAGTATGTTATGTTAGAAATTGGTAAAATGTCTTATCCATTGGTACTTTGTTCATTGCTATAGACTTTGTATTAGTTGAGAAAAGTTAAGCTATTTTTTGGGGAAGGGAAGGTTGAGTGTGTAAAATGTTTGCATAGTATTATGGTTTTTTATGCGTTTTTCATTATCCTAAGTCTTGTCTAGAATCCATTTTCTCCCTCATCTCACAAAATATTAATAGCTTCTTTCATTACAGAGTTATTGTTACATAAACGGAAAATATCACAACTGTTTTGTATTTCAGTTGGGTTTGAACCAAATGCAACAATGAACACAGCGCATCACATGCTGCTTTATGGTTGTACAAAGCCTGGCAGCAATACTGGAGTCTGGTGAGGCTAAATATCTTTGTCTACCTCTTAACTCTTGTTTTCATTCATCTAATCAGTAGACCTGGGATTTTAGGCTCTAAAATAATTAGTTTTAGGCATCTAAAATAGGCTTTTAAAACAAGTAAATAGGCTTTTAAAAGAGAAAATAGGCACTTAATATATGCTTTAAAAATGTATATTGTATATTACAATATACACTTAAACTGTAACAAGGTCTTTTTTTTTACTGCAAGAAACGTGGTATACCTAACAGAATTAACTGCAAAAAAATCCCTTTAGGCAGGCCTACAGGCGGAGGTAGATTTCGAAGTGCGTTTGGTTTAATTTATTGTCGCTGCATAGCACTCTTCTTCTTTAGCCTTGGCATGGTAAACCTGCAGTAATAAGAACTGAATTCAGTAAAGAGGAAGAGCCTACAATCATTTGTTTTGACAACAAGAATAGGATATAATATTCTGGGAGGCCGTGCGCAAGATCAGCAATGAATAAAATTAGCAAAGCCGCTAAACAAGACAAAATTATGATATTATAATAATTCTTTTAAGTGTTATTATTTTCAAACATTAAAATCTCGCGTAATATGAGAGCTATCAAGAAACTATTTATTGATTTGTAGAGTACTCATCAAGAGCTTTTCAACGATACCCCACAAGACGTGGTTTCAAAAGTTTCGAATTTTCATCCCCCACCCCCACCCCCACCCTCACTCGAACCCCCGAATCGTTGGTGTCACTGTGAACTCCATAGGGAGTACTCTAATTTATTCAAACAAAGTTTCCCTCTATACTTCATAGGGGCCGAGATATACATTTTTAAAAATTTCAACCCCCTCCCCCGACCACCCCCTTGGGCCAATTTTGCCCAATTAACGAACTTGTCCGAACTATTGGGCCTAAAAATAACATAATAAAATTTGGTTCAAATATCTTCAAAATTATGGCCGCTATCGTGTAAAGATATATATATATAAATATCACAAAAAAATTTTTTGAACGGGCGGTGGTTTCGTACTTAGGGGAGCATGAAACGTAAAGATATGAAAGAATTTTTCGAAAATCATAAAGTGGTATCCATTGCAATAGGTAGATTTTTCTTCGAAAATCTACCTAAAAAATTAGGCATCATGAATTATATTCACTTAAACAAATGTTCTTTCACTAGTGACTTGACACAGTAGTCCTTCCCCCTTAATCCTCCCCCTCCCCCATCAGTCAGCATTCCTTTAGTGACAATTGTTTGGAATAATCATGTTTCTATGAAAAACCCACCTCTGCTTTTCTGCTTTTCATTGAGGGATGACAATTATAACATGTAAAAATTACAGAATTTGAATTTTATTTTAAATGTACAAAATAGGCATTTTAGGCACTAAAATAGTAAAATAAGCTCTAAAGGTCCAAGTAGGCATTTTAGGGCACTATAAAACTCTATAAATGTAAGTGATTTATCATGAAACGTCCATATATTTAGAAATTGTCTTGTTATTTCATAAGGAACAAAATAGACACTTGCATTAAAATCCCAGGTTACTAATCAGTAAGGGAGGAGATAAAGAAGTTAGAGTTTTAGTGAATGTGCCCCATCCTAAAGCAAAGCTTTCATCATTTATATGGATATTTGGTCATCACTTATTTGGGATTGAGCTGACTTTTAGTGCTGCTGTTACCATTATCTTAACTGTTCAAGAGTTCAGAATAGCATATTAAACGTCACACTGATATAGCCAGTGAGTCATAAGGATAGGGTGTTCATTCGTCCCGTTTTTTCCGGGACAGTCCCTTTTTTTCCGGGACAGTCCCGTTTTTTGAGAAAACTTCCCGCTGTCCCGAAAGTTTTATTGGGGACACTCAAATGTCAGACTTCTTTAGGATTGTGGTTGGCCAGTGTGTTTCACGCTACATTAATAAAAGTTACAACATTGAAGTTCGTGCTCATTGTCAAAACATATTTTTATGGAGTAATATGTAGCCTATGTACGTATGTATTTATTCATTGCAATTGGGTTACTACCCGGTGGCAGCATTTCCTAATACTACAATACTACAACTAAGACTATAATATTTACACATTAACAAGTAACATACACATTAACGAGTAACATCACATGAACGATTAACATTTCATAAACAAGAATCATTACATAAGAAGGTAGCATTACTTAATACACAAAGAAGACCTTAAGTTACTCTTAAATTTCTTCAGGGAGGGGGGTTTCCCTGAAAAGCTGCTACAGGCAATTCATTCCATTCCTCAATGGTTCTATTTACAAATGAAAACTTCCCTACATCTGTTCTATACCTTCTACCCTTGGTTTTGAGGGAATGGTCGCCTCTTCCATAATACGATGGTTTTTCTAGTCTTTTCCCAACGTCCCCCCATGCCTTAGAACCGTGATAAGCTTTGTATAATGTACATAACCTATATATCTTACACCTGTCTTGCAAGAGTTCCCATCTTATCTCCTCTCCACAGTATTTACCTCTTTTTATGAATTTTATTGCTCTTTTCTGAATTTTTTTCTAGTAAATCTATTTGATTAATTCTATACGGATCCCAGCATGCTATTGAATATTCCATTATTGGCCTTACTAGAGAATTGTAGGCTATTTCCTTTGATTTTGCGCTCCCTTTTTTCAGTACCCTCATTATAAAGTGCATTTTTTCCACACCTTCCTTGACACCACATTTATCTGTTCGTCCCAACCCGCATTAACTTACTGGCCATATATAGGCCTACTCCCAGATATTTGCAGCTCTCCACCTGTGGAATTCGTTCCCTGCCCATGTGATAATTTTGCCGAATTTTGTTCTTGCTTCTACTGAAAACTATTTATTCACTTTTACTGGTGTTGATTGTCATTTTATTCTCATCCGCCCATTTACTTATTTTGTTTAGCTCCTCCTGAAGTTCCCTCTCCTTTAGTTCGTCCATAATTCTGTTGTAAATTACACAATTGTCCATAAACAGTCTTATTTAACTTGTAGTATGTAGCCTATAGTTATATCATTTACAAAAATCAGAAAAAGTAAGGGCCCCAGAACTGAACCCTGGGGCACCCTTGAACTTACTGTACCCATCTCTGATAGCTCATTCCCCACCCTTACCCTTTGCGATCTCCCTTCCAAAAATTCTCCACCCAATGGACAACACGCTTATCAGTTCCTGCCCCAGCTACTTTCCGAATAAGTAGGTTATGTGGCACTACGTCAAAAGCTTTAGAAAAATCTATAACCACTGCATCAGTTCTTCCCTTAAATCCATACAAAGATTTTCTTTCCTCTTTTTAATAAACTAGTGGATGGCTACTGTAGTTAAGATTAAGGATTATATATTGTACAAGTATAAAGAAAGAATTAAAGAAAAAAAGGACTCGTTATATTAAATGTTATCAATAATATCAAGTGGAAATATGGGGTGCTGCAGTTCCACAGTGCCTATACACGAGCCGCCACTGCTTGCGATATTCCATGTTTAAATGATCAAAGATGTAGTAGGCCTTTTAGGCTTATATGTTTACCTGCTATGTATGTGTTTTATATGTTTAAGTATGAGTAAAGTTAAGTATCCTTCACAAATAGATTCGTTGGCTGGAAGTATAATCTTGAGGTAGAATACTTAACCCCAATAAAGTGTCTGTGTCGCAGTGTACGTTGAGAAATCGAAGAGTTAGCAGTTTGAATTTTTAACTGCCAAAAACATAGAAAGGGAATTGTTTCCCAATCAATACATAGTCTAAAAAGCTAAAGAAACAATTGCTTATTTATACAAAATATGCAGTTAAACAAATAGAATTATATTAATTAAAATCGATCTTATAATGTGTTTGTCGATAAAATCCATGGTATTAGACTGCATTATGGAAAAGAGAGTGGTTTATGCATGTAATGAATGTAATATGCAAGATAAACTCCCAAATATGCTTTAAAATCCTAAAACCCCAAAAAGGGCATTATGCATGAAATTGTCCATAAAAAGGCCAAAACATGCAAATATGCAAGGAAAAAGTAGAATCATTTGATAACAGTAATAAGCTTGTATAAAAACATGCATGGAAATCCTGTCTTTAACCATAACAAAGTGAATTCCTCATTTAAACTCTGTGACTTAATTCAGGAATTGTGGAGAGATGGCAAGCTCAGAAGATGGGGGTGAGATGGCCAGCCCTTGCTCTGCAGGATCGCAGGTGATATACGCATGGGCACGTGATGCTCCCAAGCTGGTGCTACCAGAAGGAGTAGGATTCAAAGTAGGGGGCAAGTCCCCTATACAATACCTGGTGCTTCAGGTGCACTACATGCATGCATTTGAGGAGGGGAAGACAGACAACTCAGGAGTTCATCTGAGTTACACTGAGCGACCGTAAGTATTATTATTCTCTTTTTGTTCTTACTTTTTAACTGAAAAAAAAAAAATATATAATACATATATATATATATATATATTTATTTAACCTGGTAAGGCCCTAAGGCCTTCTGTGCCACTCAGCCAGGGGGAAAGCATGAAATACAAGAATAGTACAATAGAAAGATGTACAGTGTTTACGTTTTTTGCCACCTCTTTTCTTTGCTGAATTCTTAATGGGTCTATGCAGCAGTAAATAAATGGAAATATGAGAAAGAATGAGCAGGAATGCCTGATAGCAAGTGCAAGCAACACCCAACAGCTGATTCTGGAGTACAGTGCCATTTAAACTTAAACAGTGCCTCCAGAACATGTGGTGTGCCAACACGGTAAAGGAAAATGCAGTCCAAAATCCATGCAGGAAATCTGAAAGAACCAGATTTTCAATGGCTGGATTTTTGAATGCCTAATCTGTATATATATATCTTTGTGCAGAAAGTGTAAAATTGTACTCTTGCATTATATTGAAATGATCCCGTGGTAGGTGCTCTTCTGTTTAGTAACAAACTTTGTTTTTAATAATAGGTGACCAGGCATCCCTTTAAAAATATTGTTTTCTCAAATTATTAATTAAACTGGTATATATGGTTGTCAGATTTATAATAGATATCCATAAAAACATTATTTACTCATTGAACCAAAATCTTCGATCTAATCATCTTTTCTAAAATGACTATCTTGTAATTTCTATTGCAATTCCATCTCTTTGCCTGCTTTTCTTACAAACAGTCTCTCTCGGAGAAATTGAAGCAAGAAATTTTGTATGAATTATATGATGACAGTAATCATGTGGATATGTGGAACGAATTAGTGAGAGCTTTCCAGATGGGAATAATGATAGCCACTATAAATTAGCCAAATGCTTCAGTTTAGAAGGTGCTTGATAAATTTTTCTGCATACTTGGGTGCAAATTCCACATGATACAGGTATACTGTATTTACTCAAATCAAATGCACACCTTTTCTCTCCATTTGTAGCATTCAGAATTGGAATGTGCATTAGATTCGAGCGCAAATTCATTACGTTGTTCGGTGGTAACATTGATCACTTACGTAACAATGTATTGCTTTAACTCTTGACTTTGTTGTTTTCTCTCTTATTGAATTCTATTGAATTTTGTTGTTAGTTTTTATTCCTATTTTTATTTTGGTTCCTTTGAACGCTTTTGCTGTCCTTTGCAAATATAAGACTTTAAGACTGAAGAGCATTTCATGAGGGATATCCATCCAATTCAAATTAAAATATTTCAGAACATTTTCAAGACCAAAAATAAATAAAAAAATAAAATACTGTTTTTTAAAAGACTAAACTTGTGTGGAGTTTTCAAGCTATGTGCTTTGTGTTACTAAATGTTTTCTGCTCTCCCTGTAAAATTTGGTTTCCAGCATATATGGCTGATTTTTCAACGACAATATCTTTAAATAAGGTAGTATATGGTAGGTTGTTTAAACTCAAACTTCACTTACTTGTTTCTTTTCAAGAATCATGATTTCAGTCAGCCTCCTGATCATCCTCAGCTTGTGTCAGACACAATCATGATTCTTGAAAAGAAACAAGTAAGTGAAGTTTGAGTTTAAACAACTGACCATATACTACCTTATTTATAGTACCACTTCACTGTAAAAAAATCCGATGTAAAATATTATAACAATATCTTTATCTATTTTCAATAATATGTTTGAATATAAATGCCTTCAGTCAGGGCCGGATTTAAGAGTAATGCCGCCTATAGGCTAAAGTCCATTTGCCGCCCCCTCTATAACTTAGTTCATATTTGCTTATAATACATATGTTTTATACAACAAAAGGATAGAGTTCATTGGTGTTTTCATCTTTTTTAAACATAAAGTTCATTTAGTTTAGATAAAACTACAATTTTAATGGTTTAGATAATAAATTATATAATCAAATTAGTTATCTACTTGTTTTTTTTTTTACTTACTTCTTTTAAGATTCGTTAAAAAATGAAATGGGTTTCGAAATTAATTAATTAATTTGTTCTTGGAGATCAGTGATAATTTTTTGTATTTTAATGCTAATGGCTATCTTTTGCGTAATTGAAGAACTGTGTTCAATTTGAATTAAGTTGTCCTACACGGTGAAATGAAATTACACAAGATTACATGCTGTGAATTTGTATTATGTTATAGTTTTAGAAAGTAGACTACATAGAAGGACTAAAACATATTTTTAAGTAACATGTATTTTTAAAATCGTACGGAAAATATTTTTAACGTCTGAAATACTTCATTTTAACTTTTGAATGAATTGCCAAACTGCCACCCCCTAAAAATTTGCCGGTCTAGGCTGCAGCCTACTTAGCCTATTTAGAAGTACGGTCCTGCCTTCAGTACAAAACATAATAAATTTCTAAATGTCCTCAGATTGGAGAAGGAAGCAGGAGTGATTTTGCTGGGTACTAGCGGAAGTATACCACCTCACTCCATTGAGAAAATGGAAACAGCTTGTGAAATAACAGAGAAGAAAGTAATACATCCATTTGCATACCGAACGCATACACACAGTCTGGGCAAAGTGGTGTCTGGCTACCACATTCGAACAGACACAAGAGGAATGGATGTTTGGACATTGCTTGGGAAAAGGGATCCACTCACTCCGCAGATGTTCTATCCAATAGAGAACTCTGAGCCCATTGTGCGAGGAGATAAACTGGTGAGTATCTAGAAATTGTAATAATAATAATAATAATAATAATAATCAGGGCCCGGATTCTAATGACATGTCATCTTTTTATTGATGCTGTATAGACATTGATAACTTGTGGATAAATCCTAATCATGGTCTCTAGATTATAGAAATGCATTTTTATTAGGTCATTTTTTTGTCATTTTTATGCAATTTTATATTTTTAGGGCATTTATTTCAATTTTAGGTAATTATTTTGTCATTTTCGTGTCATTTGCTTCCTTATTTAGTCATTTTCATGTATTTACATTGAGTGTATTAACTTTTTTTTCGTCGCTAGCGGTGCTGTCTTTGAAGTGTTGTTTGTTTAATGCAAGAAAGAAAAATTCGGCGTTAAAGCGTTGACATGTCTCAGTCGGAAGTGAGAATAAAAGAAACTCCAAAATTTTGTATTATATAGCTATTGTTATTAGATTGACTTGGCACCTACTTGGATTTGAGAGTGCAAACTACTAATTACCCTCAATAAACATCAATATAATCCGGCAGACCACAAAAGGATGTGCCGAATTTTGGCTCACCAGTGCCTCAGAGCCATTATAAATTTCTGTGAGAAAAGAACATTCACAACATTAGAGTTATTTACAGTTTTTACAATTATGTACAAACTAGTCTATTACTTTATGTATCCAATAATATTTTTTATAAATAAAATATCAGTTTTAGGTAATTTTTTATAATAAATAAGTAATTTTTTTTAAATTTAGGATCATTTTATAGGTCATTTTTCAAACAATTTTAGGTCATCAGAATCCGGGCCCTGATAATAATATTTATTCACCATTAGATCTTTACATAAAGATTTCGGTTTCGTCAGTAAATATCATTATAGTCTTAGTTCTAGGCAAATCTATACTAAACCAAAGTGATATAAATAGAGTTATACTTACAATCTAAAATAATACATACTTACAAGCTAAAGTAATACATAACAGAGTACATGCTAATACATGTAATAATTTTTACAATATTAAAATAATATTTACAATATCTTCAATGTTTAATATTTAACCCTGATTATTGCAATGTTATTTATTACAAATATGCTACATATCATCTGTATTGCAATCAAGGAACTCATTGATGTCATAGAATGCTTTCTTTTTGAGCCATTTGGTAACTATTTTTTTGAATGTTAAATTGTTCAATGTTTTAAATTTGTGTGGTTGTTTATTAAAAAGGATTATACCGGTATAGGTGTAGTGTTTTTGTGTTGTAGTTAGTCTGAATGAGGGAATATCTATTGTATCTTTAAACCTGGTATTATGTTCATGAACGTCATTTCTCAGGTTAAGGTTATCTAAATTTTCTTTAATATGCAAAAGCACGCTTAGTATGTACATCCTTGTTACAGTAAGGATACCTAAGTCAATGAAATGAGGCTTGCATGATGCCGATTGTTCGAGGTTCTTTATACATCTGACAGCTTTTTTTTTGCCATAGAAAGATACAGTAAAACCTGCCTGACAGACCTCTGCTAATACACTAGAAAAATTGTCCAAGATATGGTTTTTCTTATTGTTTCAAATTATGCTTTTCAGTCACATTTCTTTATTTGCAAGTAAAATTTCCATTAGCAGTAGGCTTTTTTGAAGATTGCGTTTAGATGAGGGATATAAGCACAGGGATATGTTGTAGCGTGGTTGGTTGAAGCAACCAGAAGGTTGTGGGTTCAGTCCTCGTATAGGGATTTTCATTTGGCCTAATCCTTCTAGCAGCATTTCAATATGTACACCAATATAAAATAAAATAAAAACATCCTTTGAATGGCAATGGCCTCTCCTTTTGGAGGATAGCTCTAGGGGGGAAAAGATCCCGCATCTGAGCTAGGTATGTGGGATGCAGGATGCAGGATACCATTAACTAATTTCATAGGCCTTTTTGGTTGTCTTTAAGTTCTTTTAATGAATGGGAAATTGACCTATACATTTTATTTTTCAAGTTTCCCCACAAATAATATTCACATACTGTTAGAAGAACTTAAAGACAATATCACAAGAGAAATTAACTTTATCTCGGAAGCTGAACTTATGCGCGTGAAAGAAAGTTTCCTAAAAAGGTGCCAGTACTGGGTGGATGCAAGAGGAGAACATTTCCAACATCTCTTGTGATGAGGTATGTGTTTATTTTCATTGTAATTTTAACTGTAAATGTGAGAACCTGAATCATTACATCGATCGTGGCTTTATTAGCATAGATATTTCACCCAAACGCTCGGGAGTTGGAGCTGTGCCAGCCGCGATGCAGAAACCCGCGTTGTTGGCCAACTCTTGCGTGGGACTCACTGCAGAAAGCTGCTCTTATTTAGAATGAGTGTGCAATATTTTATGAAAACCTGTCCTGTCAAAGACAAATTATTCACTCCTTTTTTAAGATACCATCTCCATTATGACTGATTTTCTGAGAAGCAATGTAAAACTCCGTACATAGCTTCTGTTCCTTTTTTTATGCTGCTACAATAAATGTTATGTTCTTTTTTTAATAGGCAGCAAGATGCACTATGCAGAACAACAGAACTAGAACAACTTATATTGGGTAAGTGGTAACCTTCGATGGAACATTCTTTAACATCTAAAACCATTGTGGAAAATTCCTCATCAGCAGTATAATTCCTGCCTGCCTGAACCTACCTGTAGGGCTCAAACATGGAGGGTTAGATTAATGCATATAAACCATATCCTAATTTGGGGGAAAAAAACAAAATAATGAAGTTCTAAGAACGAAGCAAAAGCACAGAGAGGCTATTACATTATTACAGTGGCGGACACAGAATTTTCTTTCGGAAAGGGATTTGAGGGGATAGAAAGTAAGGTAAAAAAAATTAATTCACTCATATTTATAACGAGTAATGTGATTTTATAGACGTGTTGCCTCTATTAAACTTCCAACTTTCATACATTGTACGACTTTAAGGAAATAAATTGAAAATGAAATTGAAAAAATTGGTATGTTTAGACAAATGGTAAAATCTATATAATAAGAACAAGTGTTTGTCTGTCTGTCTGTCTGTACGCGATGCCCATCGAAATCTACTGAATGCAGAGATCTGAAATTTTAAACATAGATGGACTGAAGGGTGCGCGAATGCACCTTGAAGCTGGATTTTTTATTTTAGCTTTTTTCGAGAGTTATGAGTGAAAAACGGTCAGAAAACGTGCATTTTTTGCACTTTCTAAACATCAGTTTTCAGTAATACATTTCAATTGTCAAATCAATTGCAGGTGTCTTTGCCTGTTTTTGTCATACCTTGGAATTAAAGCCATTGTGATCGCTTGAATTTTGTAAGCCTACCCTGGTCGATTCATTTGTTTATAATGTCAAGGCATGCAGACATGTGAAAAATTCAAGAAGATGGAAGAGGGATAATGAATATAGGCCTAAAGTGGGTAAACATTGATCAATTTAGATGGAACTCACTATGCAGGGGTTTTCTAGGCCAGGTAACTCGAATCTGAGGTTGTTTTTCCCAGGCAACACTTTCTAATCGTGGAGTGTACTCCACGTGATTTAGGTGTTAATAAATATAGTGATTTAACAATTATGCTCTTAATTTTTAATTTTTGATTTAATTATTGCAGGCGAAGCTGCAGGCAGCTGCTAGTAAATAATAAATTAATATTATTTTTCAGAGCAACCAATGCAGATGAGATGTGCAATTTCTACATGATGTACTGGGTAGAGAGAGACACACCTCTCAAGAAGAAATACTGCTTCTCCTCAGGGCCACCATTTTACTACTGGAGCAACGAGCTAAACAACATTCCTGATCAAGAAGCCAGCACTCTGTGAAGCATTCCTCTTCATATCAGTACCTTTTCATGACCAGAGCCTTAACTTATTTCATTAATATGTGTTCTGTAACTTAGCGAACGGTTTTTATGGTTAAATTACCATACATATTTCTTTTTAATCCATATAAAAGTATGTTGTGTATGTTACAGGGAAAGAGTGGATGGTATTATCCTTGTACCAACCAGACGTATTCCTTTGTAGGATTATAATTTTATAATCCATTTTGCATAATATTAAATGCCATATGAATGAAGGATCATGTAAAGGACAGTAGTGAAATAACTATGTACAATTTCAGGGTACATCTGCTATGCATGTATAAAAAAAAAGTGTGAAAATTCTGTAATTTTTTTTGCAGAATTGTTTAACATAGTCATATTGGTAAACTAATATGCAAATTCTTGAATTTTTACTTTGTTAAAAGAGTCTAACAAAGAATGATTTGCCATTTTTTTAAAAACAGGACAGTTTTTATGTGAATTGAATTCTAATGAAGTTTTTATGTGAACTGAATTTTAATTGAAGTTGATATATATATATATATATATATATATATATATATACACACACACACATATATATATATATAGCCTATATATATATATATATATAAAATATTGAATTAACTACAATTTGACAAATGTTAAAGCTAAACTTGAAAACTATTAATAATATTAAAGTAATCAATAAAATAAGGAAACTGCAGCAAAAGTTTAAAATTAAATAAAGCATATATAAATAATCATAATTTTCTAATCTTTCTTTAATATCATTTGATAAATGATTCTTTTCATTTAATTTACAAGAACATGTCAACATGTCATGTAAAACATTCCTTTTGTTATTCCTCTTTTTATATTTTATTGGTAAAATTGGGTTGATAGTACTTACTAACTATTGAACATTTTTGAGGAAATATTTTTAAAATGCTAATGTCTCCTTACATTACTGTATGTTACATCCCTTAAGAAAATTTATATTTACATTAAATATCTTCTTTACCACCTCTAAACAGTAAAATTAATTAAATGTATTATGAACGTAGTTGAAAATTTTACATCAGACATGGTGGCCTTTCTTAATTTTTCCCTTTTGATGCTGTTAGGATGTTTATTACTTTTTTAGTGTTGTGAATTTTTTTATTTCTTGTTGTCTAAAGCATTAAATTTTAAAACCAAGATAAGGCTTACCATGAAAGAAAAAAACAAGAAAGAAAGAAAGAAAGAAGAAGAAAAAAGCACTTCATGAATTCTAAAATCCTAATCCTATTTAGAACGACAATTTGTTTCATAGAATGTCTCTGTCGGGATGAGACAAAAAAAGAATGAATTACTTTCATAATGAGGCAATATACAGTAGAGCCTCGGTAATTCGAGTCCCGGTATTTCGAGGTTCCGTGTAATTCGAGCTGGTCTTAAGAATATTAAAATTTTCCATAAAACTAGAGTAAAATCCCGTTTTTATACGGTGTCCGCTTGTAAGTTTTACGCACTTTCGAATGTGTTACATTTTGAGCTTTCTTTCAATTTTTCCATGTACAAAAATGCATGTAAAACTGTCCCACTTAGGGTTTTCGTTCATAATACACAGGAATAACCTTGGTTTCGGACTGCCAATGCATTTCTATTACAGATTGACAGAAACCGAGGTTCGATCTTTCTTTGTCGTGACCTCGTGTTAATCAATTGTACAGAGCATACCATCCTTTCAGAAAATAATAATTTATTGTTTCAGTGATCCCTACTCAGCTACAATGGTAGGCCTAATTAAAAGTTTTTTCCTAGTAGCGCCGCTTTCCCGTTCCACTCCATTAAGGGTCAGATAATGACGATGACGATGTAGAAAATTTGCAAAATGTTTGCCAATATACATACAGGTTTTACACAGGTATGTAGGCCTACTATATGTTTATTTATTTATTTTTTTAAAACCATTATTGTGCTCACTAAACATTTATTTATGATTTACCCATTGATTTAGTGATATTTCCGTATAATCCAAGTTTTTTGTAATTCGAGGTAGCCTCAGCCCCAATTAGCTCGAATTATCGGGGTTCTACTGTATTCCAAAAGCGACCCACTTCTTTCTTACAGAGCTGGTATAGGGACTATACTTGAGAATACATTGGTTTTGCTGTTAAAAACTCAGAATGTTTATATTGATAGAATATATTTATGGAAGTGAAGGTCATATCTTCACAGAAGGTATGGTACAAGGTAATAATAACCATTTCTCTTTTCACCATATGATTGAGTTGAATATCCGCCCTGTTGAGTATGGGGCTGCACGTTCATTCATGAAATGGATTGTAGAGGGTGCAGCAGAATCAGTTAACCATTTTAAACATATTTTTGAATGAAGAATTACAACAAGAATTTATATATATACAGAGTGGGGCAGAATGGACTCCCTAGTTCCGAAAATTCACTGGACGTGCTCCAGAGCAGGTAGAGGGGTGGGACAGGTGCCATTAGGTTAGAGTGACAATGCAGTTTTCAGTAGTCACCATGCGGAGGACAGGTGAGCAATGGGGCTTTGTTGCGGAGACCTTTTTTAAAAACAGGGAAAGTGTAGTGGTGCATTTTCACCTTAGCGGTACAGTAAACAAGCAAAATTTTCATTACTGGGCAACTGAAAACCCTCGTGAATTGCACCAAAGACCACTTCACGGCCCTAAAATGACAGTTTGGTGCGCTATGTCCTCGATAGGCATAATTGGGACTTATTTTTTTTTAAGAAAATGGCTCAACTGTGACTGTGAATTCAGCGCACTATTTTGACATGCTAGAGAACTTTTTTTGCCCCAAAGTGTGCTAAGCACAAACTTTCCATAACATTAAGCAGAGTATCTATTGTAATGGACTCAATTTGAGTGAATGTGTTTTACACTTCCTCAATACCCCTTTGTGCTGACCTGTTAATATACATTTTGAATTTCAAGAAACATCATAGAATAAAGTCACTCTGTGTTAAATGGCTAGTTGACATGATGAAATCGGGAAACAGGTGCTCTGGAAACATTTTGCGTGAGGTTGTCATGGACATTGTGACACACTTCTGTCCAATATGTTAAGAACTTGCAAATTCTGACAAAATTATCACATTGGACTATGCTCTAGCTCTTGTCCATTGTCCATTCTGGCCAATTTCAAAATGTTGTCGAAACAAACGTTTCATTCAACCAACATTATCAGTATACTAGAGAAGCTAAAACACCAATTACAAAATGTCAATTCACTCAGTGCTCCTTACTGACTGCCAGGTTTATGTAATATGTTGGACAGAAAATGCTTTGAACTGCTCTATGCAATAACTTATATAAATATCAGCCTTCTAGGAAGCTATGACCAACAGTAGCACGCAATTGTTTCTGCTGCACCTTATATGTAAAGCACTCTTGAAACTCAATAGAGAGTCAACGCGAGAAGAATGTTAATTCTTAATAATGCTGTTGTTCATTCACCAAAGACAAATGTATTTAATGCTATTAACTGAGAACTTCTCTTTTCTGTTTGGGCACTGTATTTTACAGAGTATGATACTGGTACAAATTTGTATAACTCTCCAATGAAGTCCTTCAGAATTTGTCTGGAATTTATCTTGAGTGAATCTGGCCCACAAATTGTAATTATGGCGACTATTTAGTGAATACTTCAGATAATGAATAATTTAAACCATAAAAATGAATAATACACATTGACTTCTGAGTTTGTGTCATTATAAGCAAGATCATTGATACAATATATAAAGTCAATAGCGAGACAATTGGTATATTACAGCAATTTTCATGATGGGGGCAATTATTAACAACACTGAATTAATTTGTTACAGAAATCAGCTGTCTTATTTTTTTTATTAAACTCTTTGCTACTACTAATAATAATGGAGTCATGGCCATGCTAATTGAATGAAAAGTTACTGAAAACACAGTTATCAAAATGAAATGCTCGTGGAAATCCTTCTTCTTTAGAGATATTATGGTTGTGATGTTGTTGATCTTGACATTGGGATCATGTTTTTGATTAATTGTTTAGGTTAAAAAAGCTATAAAGATATTTCAGTACACTGTCATGAATTTACATACAGAAACAATTAAATAAAAAAAGGTGCGATAAAAAAGGTGATAGGCTTTGGTTATTAGTAGACTTCGGACTTTTAGGTCGTTAAAAAGCTGTTTCAGGTAACTAAAATAGGCTCTAGAAATAGGAAAATAGGTTCTAAAAATCGTAAAATAGTCTCTTATAAAACCGTTAAGTTGCCAATTTTCTGAAATATCTCAATTACAATGCAGAATATTATATTTATTGAAGTCACCATACATCAATAATCATGAAAAAACACAGTCCTATGGTACACAGAATTATATAGACCTATTACTAGGGTCTGTATTACTACCATAACAGTGAAAACCTAATCCCTGCACCCAGAAGCTACGCATATCATACTAGCATATTCAACACCTTGTATTCCTCAGTGATTCTGAGTAGGCCTACTACTTTTTTTTTTTTTTTTTAATAAACTGGATGTGGGATTCGGGAGAAAAACAATACATTTTCTTGGGAATTCCAAGGAATTTTTCTACTGAAGACAAAACATTCCTTATTATTTAACCACGTCACAAATCTGTCATGTACTGCACATTCTGAGCTAAACAAATTAGTACGAACTGAAAATAAATGCTAGAATTTATAACAAAAAATGACTTATTTTGAACTTTAGAGGAAAAACAAGCAAAAAGGCAATATTAGGCTCTAACGTAAAAATAGGCTGTTTTAGGTCCTATAAAAGTATCAGTTTTAGGCATAGTCACTTATGAAACGTGCATATACAAGTTTTCGTCCATATATCACTTAAGGATTAAAATAGGTTTTTACCTAAAATCCGAAGTCTAGTTATTAGTGTGAAATTTTACATTTCCTTATACCGGATTGATCTTTGATTCACATTGTCATACTCCGTAAAATATAGCATGCATTCGCAGTTTCAATTTTAAAACAGTATATAACTAAAGACTGACTGGATACCGGTATTGATGATTACAGAGTATGATTGAGTGAAAATTAGATTTATAAGTAGGAAAAAAATAGTTATAAAACTCAACAAAATACGGTGTTTCAACTGTTGTGCTGTTCTTGTACTAGCTAGGTACTTAGGCTCTGGTCATGGCACAAAACTGTCCTTGTGGGCTTATCTGAAGCTCATCAGGCACGATACTTAACAAGACTGTAACTTTTTCCAGCTCATGCACTCGGATCTGCTTTGCTTGTTCTGAAACCAGTTTCAATCTTTTCTCATTTCTGGACACTTCGCAATGTTGTTGTTATATATTACTAATATTGATAATTTATTGGGTGACTATAATAGATTGAGCTGAAAACAGGGCATCCCAAGCAAGTCAGTTCCCCCCCCCCCAATAATGTAGCCTATAATTATATATATTGGAATTTATAATTATTATATTATTAAATAAAACTTAAACACAAAACAATATTAAATTCGCAATGGATATCCTTGTTTATTAATATTAAGATTGGTTGAGTATGATCAAGAGTTTTAAAAACGGTAAGCGCATAGTAACATTTCCCTCGCCTCCTGCTATCGATAGTTTGGACACCATTTACAACATCCCTGAAGGGTGGATTAAGAGATTTGGAAGAACATCAGGTTTTCTAGTCGATGTCCCGGACAATCCAGAAGGCGGTGGAACGGGCGATTCGACTTTGTAAACGCGAGTCGTAGCCAAGGAAACTCCGCAAGTTTGTTTGTTCGTCAGTTGGAACTTTCTTTCCTTATATTTTAGACTAGCATGTGTCCGCGGCTTCGCCCGCGATAATTATTTCAAAAATTAAAAATTAAGAGCATAATAGTTAAATCATTATATTTATTAACACCTAAATCACGTGGACTACATACCACGATTAGATAGCGTTGCCTGGTAAAAGCGACCTCAGATTCGAGTTCCTTGGCCCAGAATACCCCTGTACAGTGAGTTTCGTCCAAATCGAAAAATGTTTGACCATATTTAGGCCTATATTGATTATCCCTCTTCCGTGTAGGTTGAAAATTTCATGTCTTCGGGCCTTGATATTCTAAACAAATGAATCGTCCAGGATGGACTTACAAAATCAAGCGATCGCCCGCGATAATTATTTCAAAAGTAAAAAATTAAGAGCATAATAGTTAAATCATTATATTTATTAACACCTAAATCACGTGGACTACATACCACGATTAGATAGCGTCGTCTGGTAAAAGCGATCTCAGATTCGAGTTCCTTGGCCCAGAAAATCCCTGTATAGTGAGTTTCGTCCAAATCGAACGATGTTTAACTATATTTAGGTCTATGTTGATTATCCCTCTTCCGTGTAGGTTGAAAATTTCATGTCTACGGGCCTTGACATTCTAAACAAATGAATCGACCAGCGTGGGCTTACAACATTCAAGCGATCGCGATGCTTTTATTTCCACGGTATGACAAAAATAGTCAAAGCCAACTGCAATTGATTTGACATTGAAATGTATTACTGAAATCTGATGCTTCGACAGCGCTAAAATCACGTTTTCTGCCAGTTTTTCACTCGTACCTCGCGAACAAAAGCTAAAATTAAAAATTCGGCTTCGAGGTGCATTTGCCCACCTTTCAGTCCATCTATGTTTAAAATTTCAGATCTCTGCGTTCAGTAGATTTCGCTGGGCATCGCGGACAGACAGACAAACATGACCTTTTATTATTATAAGATAACATGTGCCCGCGGCTTCCCCCGTGATAATTATTTCAAAACTTAAGTGCATAATAGTTAAATCATTATATTTATTAACACCTAAATCACGTGGAGTGTATTCCACGATTAGGTAGCGTCCCCTGGTAGAAAAAGCGACCTCAGGTTCCAGTTCCTTGGCCCAGAAAACCCCTGTATAGTGAGTTTCGTTCAAATCGAACAATGTTTGACCATAATTAAGCCTATGTTGATATCCTTCTTACGTGTAGGTTGAAAATTTCATATATCTGCGGGCCTTGACACTCTAAACAAATGAATCGTCCACGATGGACTTACAAAATCAAGCGATCGCGATGCTTTTATTTCCAAGGTAGGCTATGAGGTTTGATGACAAAAATAGCCAAAGCCAGCTGTAATTGATTTAACATTGAAATATATTACTGAAACTGATGCTTCGAAATCGCAAAAAATACACGTTTTCTGCCCGTTTTTCACTCATAACTCACGAACGAAAGCGAAAATTAAAATTCCGGCTTCGAGGTGCATTTTCCGACCCCTCAGTCCACCTATGTTTAAAATTTCAGATCTCTGCGTTGAGTAGATTTCGCTGGGCATCGCGGACAGACGGAAGACAGACGGAGGACAGACACTTCCTTTTATTAATATAGATGTAGGCCTACCTGATGAAGGCTTAGTGGTTTGGGCCAAAACGTCGTAATATTAATAAAAAAGGATATCCATTGTGAATTTATTATTGTTTTGTGTTTAAGTTTTATTGTTTATACAATGGAAAAATGACAACCTGCAATTTTGTATTATATTATTATTGTTTATTTGAAAAACATCACTCCTTATACCCCCGATTTATATAAATAAGGAAAGAAAAATTACTGTAATCTTAATAACACCCTGGTAAACTTTGAGGAAACAATCACAGTTTATTATGTTACTAGTATAGGCATATAGTTAAAATGTATTTAAACTTTTTCACATTTGAAATTGTCATTAAAAATTTGTACTCATATGAACATAACTTCATTACACCTTATTGATGATGAATGAACGGAATCATGGGATAAGAACTACAACCTGCCCTGGCGTACTAGGCAAAGTGGTTTGTTATTGCCTTCCATGAGATGGAAATTAAGGGACAGTGAAATGTTCCCAATAAGGAAATTTCCCATTAATAAAAAATCCCTAAACCCGGCTGGGAATTGAACTTAGGGTGCTGGAGTGGAAGTTGGCATGTTACCAACTCATTCACAGTGGTGAACTTATTACACCTCAGCCTTAAAACAAATATCTATAGCATATTTGGAACAAATCTCGTTTCTTGATGAGTCTACTCAAAAAGTTTCCCCTTCTTCAAAACAGACCATAAAGGTATTTAAAAGATTAACAGATGGAAAGATCCCAAATAAGTGTTATTTTTTTCTAGAAATGAACAATGTTTGAAACTGGTGTTCTTTGAATCAAGTCAGATAATTCATTGTGGAGGCTAACACTACTTCACCCTAATTGTTCTGTGATTTCTGATGCATTTTTAAGTTTGTAAGTTTTTTGTTATTTAATTTTAATGAGTCAGCAAGATTTTACAAGTTAGTATTCTACTTAAAATATGCTGAAACATCTGCTTTGTGCATTTATAATTTATCCTGGAGTATTGCTCCTTGCTGACTCCTCTGGAGTCCTACCTCGTAATGTCGTCATGATTTATATCTGACATCAGCAAGCCTACTTAGATCTGAATATCCTGCTAAAAGTGTGCCATTCATTCCTTAAAAAGTGTATGTGTGGTAAAGTATTCAAGCCTATTTCTATGTGCGTATGGATCTCTACCCTGGAACAAAATATAGATGTAAAATGTGGAAAAGATGGCCTAGTAGAAATTTGCCTTTAGAGTTGAATCTCACTAATCTGAATTAATTTATGAGAATAATCTAGAAAGAAAGAATATACTAATGGTACAGTGATACCTCGAGATACGAGTTTAATTCGTTCCATAACCTTGCTCGTATGTCAATTTGCTCGTATCTCACAGCAATTTTCCCCATTGAAATTAATTGAAATGCCATTAATCCGTTCCAGCCCCAAAAATGCTACCCCCAATTGTTTTTGTTACGTGTTTTTGAATAAGAAAAATATATTTATAAATGACAAATATTGTATAAAACATAATAAAAGAGAGGTGTTTATTTTCCACGAACTGTGAAACTCTCTCCCACATTCCCAAGATCTCTTATCTTACTTGTAGAGATAACCTCCTGCATGTAAATGCACAAAAAGCGCAAAGCCCTAGAAAAACTTAGCAAAGATACTTCGACAGCGAGGTAAACAAGCACACTGGGGGAATACGTTGGATAATGCGCGAGACGCACGAGTCACAGGCGCAGTAAACTGGTGGGTCGTGTGCAGCGTCGCAGCTGGCCGTTCCTCATATCTCAAATGTCGCTCGTATTTCAAAACAAAACTTTGCTCGCTCGACAGCTCGTATCTCAAATAACTCGTATGTTAGGGCACTCGTATCTCGAGGTACCACTGTACTTAGTAGCATAATGAAAAGTGAAGCGTAACATGTATAGATTCGCTACGTATGTTATATACATAAAAATAAACCATTTAATAAGGACAAATCTACCAAGGTGTATGTAACCCTACCAGCTGTTTTCCTGATAGGAGTCTTTACTTCTTTATGCAGATAGCTGCCAGTCTCCTCACAAGGCTGACCACTGGATCTTGGAGATGTCCCTATTTTGAAATCTACATGTCATTAAATTTTTTGTGTCACATTTAAATAATTTTCTACTTCAACCTGTTTAATCAAAATTAATTCAGATTAGCAGAGATCTACTACATGCAAATTGAGAATATTTTAGTAGTATGCACTTCAAAAGTCAGACATATATGAAACTGCACTGTACGAAGACAGTTGAGTGTGGATACGCTTGACCCTCACAGAGGCAGAAAGAACGCACTGGAATGCATTTCTATATTCATTCTGCCGTGTGTCATAATACTTTGCCAGCCGAGAACTCAACTTTATCTGGCAATAGGTGCACTTTTATACATCCAACTAAAAGCCATGAACATAAAATTTATTTTATGAAAGATTTGAATTTTCTTGGTGAATACTATTGATGAGTTCTTCACGGGCTATTAGCAGAGTCAAAATTTTAAAAGTTTCCAAGCTTTCTAACTCCAGATCTTAGTCCATCTTCTGGGATCTGATCAGAAAGAGGAAGAAATTCTTTCTTGCCCTGTCATAAACAGTCTTCTGAACTGCATACTACAATATTACTACAGCAAGCTTAACTTAAAAAACTTGAATGGATAGACTATGTTCAGAATCTGATTCTACAAGAACCTAAAATAATTTTTTAAAGCATTATTTTGAGTAGTGTTATAATTTTTTGTCATTTGCAGTCTTTATCTTAAACCTTTAACAATGTGGGGAAACAATCTTCATTTAAAGGATGAAAATACCGTATGTACACACTATGTATTAAATGTATATCTATATAAAGTAGTGGTGTTCAACCCTTGAATTTTGGGTAATATCAACCTGCAAGGCTATTTTAAAAAGGGGTCAGAATCCCATTTAGAATGTGACATGATGAATCTTGCTGCAGAAAGTTCAACACACAAGTTTCACCCATTTTGCAAGGTGTTGTGCACCGCTGGTTTTGAAAAATAATTTTATTTAGATCGACATCTGTATCTTTTAGACAGAGTGTGAAAAAGTGTTTTATGGAAGCAAGTACAGATTTCCCGAATAAGTTATCAAAAATGCTGGAAATCCAAAAAATGTTCCCCAAGTGTTTTTCGTAACAGTGTTTAAGCTAATTAAATTATTTGTGCATTTATTTAAATAGAGTACTTAATTATTAGAAGATTATTTATGTTGAATTTTACAGCTTTAAATTATAATCGTTTGACTATTATTTTTATCGAATTTATATGCACCAGATGTACCTGGTATAGTCCAGTTATTCATTGCATGGCCAGGCGGCTTCCTTTTGTTAGGAGGAAAAGTTTGCCGACAGCTCAACCCATGTTCTTTGTTTTTACCTCACCAATCAGCTAGTTACCCCAGCCAATCAAAATCTAAGAATGTCCTGTGATGATTTTGACAGCTACTCGTCAACTCCGCATGGAGTGAAATGCACGGTTGCGAGATCAAGTTACAGTGTTACACGTGTGAATTGAATAAAGCGAAGGAAGAACTGAGGTCAGTGATAACAATGAGAGAATATTGCAACGTTGCTTTTGTTTTGGAAAGCGAAAGCCAAGACCGATTTAGTCAGATCAATTAACATAAAGAAACACCGAAACCTTTGAAGCTGACTGGCCATGCAATGAATAACTGGACTATAATTATGTACAGCCAGCTGCAAAAAATGTTGGGCCGCCTAGCAGTTACAAGTTCCATTGCGCATACTCTTCTCGTCGCCAGTGTAGCCTACACAGCATAACATATAAGGTAAATAGTTTAAATCGGATGTATTTTATTAAAGAATCTGATATTTGTTATTATATAAAATGGAGAGTCGATTCTGGATGCAGTAGGTTATGCACTAAACAAGACTATAGTGATCATATGTCTAGCAAGCGAACAAGATATTATTCCAACCACATGCCTCTTTTTTTCGGTTTTCTTTTAGCATTTGTTTTCAAAAAAATAATTTCATTATATGCCTATTAACAGACCACAATGTTTTTAAGAGATTGGCATCATATTGTTTATTAACGAATGTAATCAAAAATTTAAAATAAATAGTAACTTGAATTACTGGGAAGCAAACTCAAAGACTTGGGTACAGATGGACACACTCGTGACGTTAAATGCATTGTAGATAATTGACTTCCTATTCACAAACAACACAGCAATAACTGCAAGTTTACTTACGAACCTCGTCATAGAACTTTATTTTCTGACTAACAAGAACCTGCTCATCCTTTTTGCAGCCAGCTGTACTTGCTAGAAAATCTACTTGACAAAAAAAGAAGGTTGTAGATATCATTAAATCAGGGATGTACTTACTTCGTAAGGTACAAAGAAATGTGTATTTGTATAGAGCAGCGTTTCTCAACCTATGGTCCGCGGACCACTGGTGGTCCGCGAAGATGATCCGCAGACATAATTTAAAAAATATAATAAAGCAAGTAAAGAAGTAAAAATTTTTCACATAAAATGGACACTAGATGTCAAAGTTTTTTAAATCTTTGAAAATACAGGTCCTATTGCAAGTTTCCTTACTTTTGCAGTTACGAACCACAGTTTGAAACCCCTGATGCACTGACGTCTATGGTTCCTGCTTTCATTCAAAACCCTGAAAAATAAGACTTTGTCGGAATTTGTTATTAGAGGCACTCTCTTAACAAGGGTTTTATTGTTGGAGGTGCCCGAGTGTCTGATACCGGTAAACCTGTGTTATAATTCCTAATTATATCATGAAATTTGTAATAAATATTAAAGTCTGTTCAACATATATTTTACTGTCAATAGTTGACTTCCAATTCAATAACACTGTTTCCGTCGAATTAAAAAAGTATTTAGAATTATTTCGTTATAATGACCTATAATTAATACCCCAAATATTAAGAATATAGACCTACATATAGCCTACTTTAAAAAATGGTATGTGAAATTAGGGGTCCGTAACATTTTTTAGACATTTTAGAGGTCCTCGGGTTCAAAAAGGTTGAGAAACGCTGGTATAGAGTATTAAAATGTAAATAAGAAGCAGTCTGAACTTAAAAAGTGCAGCTACAATATGTAGTATGATTTTGTGCTAAGGATTTTCTGTCTTATTTATGTATATGATCTCTATTTTCTGTTCTTTTTGTGTTGGATATGAGAGGTCTTAGTTTAATGAAATAATATTAGCAATTGGCTTGTTGATGTGGGCTTCTTGAACAGTGTTCCTCAAACTGGATTGTATACGCTAAAAAATAAGGGTCTTCTCTGTTTTATCAGATTTCAGAATAGAGCTATTTGAAATATGTATCTTTTGGGGATGTGACACAAAACATGGCAACAGTGTCCTCTTCCTTATACTCCACTTTATATAAAGAAAATTTAACCCTTTCACTGCTCCAAACATTTATATGCATCAGCGTACATCACTGCTGGCCGTGCTATTGTTGCATATATAAGACTCACTACTTTGTATAGGTAGCGCCACGGTTTTTGGTGTATGGAAATTTTAATGGACAGCTATGGTGCGAGTCACCTACTTTATCGTGGTCATGGTTTGGTCTGAGGGGGCGTGATGGCAGTATCAGAGGAGGGGCATGATTCCATTAGAACTGGTGTGACACACAGGCTGAAGTTCGAAGAATGATGCAACTTGATATTGGAGATGTATAAACACACTGCTTGAGATGCACTGTAACGTATTCCAATGTTTTGCTTAATCAGCACCATGTGCATATGTGTCACACAGTGATGAAAGATAACATTATGACGGGGCTAGCTACGCCCTCAAGGGCATACACCAATATTCCTGGCGAACCCGGGGGCTAGCTGGCTAGCTATGCACTCAAGGACATATGCCAATATTGCTGGCGAGGCCTATATAGCTATAAACCAACTCGTGAGAGTGTTGCAAGTGTCAGTGTATAGAGTCATCTGTTGTCTAATACCTGACTCCATAGTTCCCTGTTCTCTTACTTGCGCTGCTGCCAAGCTAAATATTTCAGGCAATGTATTGCACCATTCATTGAAATACATTGTAACATTGCTGTGATGTGATGACTTGCAGGGTACTGCATAAATCAGTCTAAACTTCAACAAATGCATGCTGTCTGTTTTGGAGTAAACTGACTAATTATTTGCAATTGTTTGTCCATTTATGATTAAAATAGAAATCTGTAAATTAATTCAGCACTATGAGTTTGCACAGTGAATAATATTGTGGGTGCCACTTCTTAGAGACTTTTTTGAAGAATATCTCTACCTGCTGCCACTCTAATCCTCCTCGACCTGTCAATCAGTGAATAGAAAGGTAATTAGCCATATTCACACTTGTCTGCAGGCCATTACAATGTTGCCAAATACATACCACAGCACGTTTACTTCACTTAAGAAGTAGTGAATGACAGCGGCAACACTGGGGAAACCCACGCGACTACAAAAGCACCTGTCTTTGTCGGTGCAGATTTTCATTTTAGGGAACAATGCTATTTATATTCTTTTGTAGGTAAATGATGGTTTGGGACGAGGCCTTCTTAAAATGGCACAAACAGTATGTTAACAGTGAAAGGGTTAATTTTTGTGATTTTCTGAAAAATGAGTTTTATGCTAACTGTAAATACTGAAAGTTAAATATTTTATCTTAAACATTTTTTTTTTCCAATAAATCTGAAAGGTGAGCTGATCATTCCATCTACAAGTTCAGGTTTTATTTCTTGCATTGTGAATAGCATGATTCTGAATGAGACTTAGACAGCTTAATGCACAGTTGAATTCAGTTACTTTTCTAGGTGGGATACAAAGGGTAGAGAAAGTCATGTGTCTCACACCAGACTTTTTGTAAGTGCTTTAATACTAGCTTTACATCTCTCTTTTGTTCTAGGTCTTCCCAAGTGGCCAGTTCCCCCCTGTTACAGCCCCATGCATATCTGGTATCCCTATTCCATTCCTGATTAATATACACAAATGACATCAGGTTGGCCTGGAAATTCAGCTTGGGTCAGTATTATTAATTAGTCATCTATGACCAGTATTATGAAAACATCATTGTAGCTTGCTGTTGTTTAGTTACTTCACTATGCAATTGTGAATGCTTTTATGATTATTCATAAAATAGATATTTAATTTAGAATATGCTGTTACATGAACCCATGAAAATTTGAGGAGCAGTGTTCTAGGTTTATTTATTTTTGTACAGTTTATGATTCTGTTAAGAGACGACCTGCAATGCTAAGTGTGCAGATATTTCTTGATGATTTTGTAGATATAACATATGTATAGGGTTGCCATATATCACGGATTTCATGCAAAATCTACAGTTTTATATTCCAAGAAGAAAGTCAGGGCCAAAAATATTAAAGTCTTCAAATTTATGTTTTGGAAAGTTTGGTTGATTTAAACTCCTGCCATAAAAGACATGAATATTTTTTGCCATCCCTATACAGTTATAAAGTAATTATTGTATCTGAAGTTCCTGGTTACAATGTCAATTGTCAGTAATCGTAGACAGATGGAAGAAATTGTTAATAATAAAATTGGTAAAAAATAATCTTTAAATATAATATAAGATTGAAACATGTCACTTGCAGTGAGTTTCATAGGCTCCTACAAAATCTGTTTTGTAAGTTTTTCACTCTATCTTGTTCCATCTAAGTTCCTTTTACTGTGCATGGCTCTCAGAAGAAATATGAGGGCTACAGAAACAATAACGTTTTAGGGATTAGATAAAATAACTAATTTTCTATGTTTAAAACACTATTAGGGCCTTTTCACACTGGGTCACTTGTGACAGTCACAAGTCACAGTAACTACATAAAACAATTTTTAATCGCTTTTGACATCCCAAATCGCAGGTCAACATTCCACTTCACTTACATAATCTTCAGTATTAATCAAATCTAAACTCATGGCTGGATAACTAGTTTTGCTGAGCTCGATTATACAGCTGAATTATGTATATATACAACTTGCATTGTTGGCATTCTTACAATGCAGTGATCGTCACAAGTGTCCCAGTGTAAGCTCCCATTTAAACCAATGCTTCTTTGCCGGTGACCATCACAAGTGACCCAGTGTGAAAAGGCTCTTACAGACAATGCCATTTTTTCTACTCAATGGATTGTCACTAGTACTATTTTTCTTTATAATAAATGAAATGTTGTATGGGCTATCGGTGTTCTGGTTTTTCGCTATTGATTTATGGCAACCCTATTCACATAGCTGAAGAAATGTTTGCACAAATCTTGTCTTTGCATTGCTGAACTGTTGTTCTGTACTTACTTCTTTTAGAATATGTGTGCTGCACAGAGTCCTACACACCACACAATCGCTGTATATCTTTTATCTATATTAAATAAATATTTTTGAATGTCATTCTTGTGCAAAGATGTAACTATATGACCAGTCAATCCCAAGTCTGACTTTTGGCCATGAACACCATTCTTGATCAAAATTTTACCACAGTAAAGTTTGCATATTAATTTATTCATCTTCAATATCCAGCGCATCATTCACAATTAAGTTAAACTTAATCGTAGTTATGTGGAATTGTTCAAAGTGAGAAAAAATTCTGGCACGTTAAGATGTTCTTCATGAAACAGAAACGTCCAATTGGCATTTTTGAGGAAAGAGCGGACCTTCTGAAGCATACGGAATTAGAAAATCTGAGGAAAGACTTCAATCACGAATAAAATTGTGGTTGGTTAGGTACTAACTTCAGATGCTTTCCATTGAGAAATAACAAGCAATCTCTGAATTAACTCAGTTAAATAGTCCTGTCAGCTGAACAGTATTGGTGCACAACAAACATATTTCAACAGTGTTTTCAGGATCCTCATATTTTTTTATTTTTTATTTTTTTTATTAAGAATAGTGCACATGGCCATTATGCCGGTTGTCGACCAAGAGCTAAGCTAAGTTAGTTTAGCTTAGCTCACATACAGTGAGGGATTTCATACGTAGTTGTGTCGACAAAACTACATATGAAATCCGGCACAAGTATATATGAAATCCCTCACTGTATGTGAGCTAAGTTAGCTTAGCTCTTTGTCAACAACCGACATTACAGTTCCATACCATTTATGAAATAAAATTTACCAGATTTGATTAGATTAATCGGGAAAACATTGTTAAGTGTTAGTATTATATATTAAACTTTGAAACATTCAGTTTGCTTCTCCGTCCTCCGGGATGTATGAATTTGAAAATGAGGTCACTATTCCTAGGGATGTAAAAATTTGTAATTTTTTTTATTTACTTTAATGTACACTTTTTCCCAAACAGTGCAATCAGAGAAGCAAACTTGTCAGTAGAGATAAGCTGATGATGGAGAATCCATCCAAATGTGCGTTCTAATTTGGCAAATTTTTACTTATAACAATTATGTGAAGTTGAATGCTTCAAAGTGTGATACATAAAACTTCACTAGGTTTGGGGTTTTAGACAATCGAAGCTTTTAATGTTGACAGTCTTATGTATCTCTACCTCCAGAATTGTCCCTGGTACTCGTTTCTATTCAAGGCTGAGAAGATCCCAGGACCACAGTACAACCAGAAGGATTCAATCGCTCATTCAACTCTTATTCTGTGCGGGGGATGTGTCATTCCTGAAGATGAATTTACTTACTCCTATTTTTCCTGTACAGCCCAGGGAGACTGATGGTGGGCCCATCGACCGGAGGAAACTAAGGTATTACTAGTATATGAAAAGTGTGGGAATTTTGTTCAGAGGCTCTAACACTTGGATTTCTCTTTAAAGTGCTGTAAATCTATAACCTGCCACCCATAGGATTTTTACATTCTGAGAAATCCATTGTTCACAATCAGGTTTGATATTTAATAAAGGATATAAGGTGGTAAAAAAAATACAGCATTAAACAATTGGCAATTCAGGCCAGTAAGGTAGGGTTTGTGGAGTATAGGTGGTTTTGACATGTTCATATCACATTACAGGTGTATACAGACAGTAAAACCCATTAACGAAACTAGGGGAACTTAATTTTTTTCTTGAACAGGGTTTTCCTCAAAAGAGCAAAATATGCACTGAATTACATAAATGTACTGTATGTAATTTTCAGTATCTCAATACACTTTATATTAATAATACAATCCAAGAAGTGTATTAGAACATAAAGAGCAATGAAACAACTGAAAAGAAAGTTATGATATCAAAAGTGAAGTTAAGTTGATTAAGTTCAGTGATTATATCACTATACCAAGAATCTGTGCTCATATCAATAAATTTACCCTGTTGTAAATATCAATTAGTGATTTCCTCTCTGCTGTTAAATTATCTGAAGTCTGCAGACACAAAATACAATATACTGTAATATAATTAAATTAAACATTCAGAAAGTCACTTGTTTTCTTGTGTCTGTCAAGTTAATTTTTCCCAGACTAGAAATTCACTTTTATAGGGTAAATATTCGTAAATTCTCGAAATACTTATTTAAATAGCAGGGTTCCTTGAAAGCATGATTGAAATACATCGTTCTTATGGTAACTATACAGGGACTTCAAATTTTATCCCTTAAAAAGAAGGAACATTAAAATGGGATTTTACTGTATTTTCATATTATGTACCCCCTACTTGGGGACTCAGTACAATACAGTATTGGCTGTAGCACTAATAGCCTTGTGCGTTCATTCTTAAGGAGGGATGTCAATGGTAAAATAAAATAAAAAATACAGTTTTTTCTATTCCTTTCTATTAACTCACCAAGTTTCATTGAGACATGTGAAAAACAATGTCCACTGATGAGCATACCACAATGTGTGCTAAAAAAAATTGTATGAATGTTTTTTTTATTGCGTTTACATTTTTTTTAAATTTTAATTATCCTTATCTCTGCAACCTGTGGGGCTAGAGCTGTAAAATAAAATCACTCTATCTGTAGGCAATCTAAAGACAATGATATGTGGATGTAATGAATACAAAAATTGTCTAAATCTTGATTGAATTTGGAGGAAAAAGGAACACTTTCATAGTAAGCTTGCCTTCTTATAAATATGAATACGGTACTTTGGACTTTCTATATGACAATATTTCACTATTTTTTATTCAAAAGAGTGAACAGTATTTATAAAGTATACAAAATTTGAAAACCCTACCTAGAATTATGAGGGCACAATAATTTTTTAGACAAACATTGCATTTTCAATGACATCCCTCCTTAAGGATTATATTCTACTTGTACTTCTTTTCCCACATAATAAAGGACTAAAAAAAGAAACAACAATTAGTTTCAAATCAGATTTATTTTATCTAACTATAGAGGAGTGACTAGAAATTTCATATGGAATGTCAAAAAATGCAGAGGGTCACAGGCCAAACATCTTCATCAACCGATAGTAGTAGCGATGCAAAGCTTTACTGTTGGACAGCCCCACTAATGCTAAGAGCATGATGTAGCCAAGAATGAATGTCAGAAGTTTGTGTTGTCCAAACCAGCCCATCCAAGATCTTTGCGAGACCGCATTTTCTCGTGGCATACATTTCCTGTACACCAGCAGGTATCGCACTTTCACCAGATCACTATTCAGCGCCACGTAGTATTTCTGAGGTACTTCTCCTGCTATACTGTCCTTTGCTATGCTGCGTGACTTCTTGGATGCTAGAAAAGGAAAACTAGTTTCAAATGATGCATTTAAGACACTCAAACCTTCGTATAATGATATTTATGGGACCTTAACATTAACAAAATATAATCTTAGGATCCCATGGCTCTGAACCAAAAAACTAGGGGAACACCTTTTGCTTAGTTTTCAACAGTTTGTAGAACACAATTAGTTTTAGAATATAAGGCTGTAATTTCCAATTCCACCACATAAATTCAACAAGAACGTTTTTCAATTAATGAACCAACTTTTAGAATACTTCACTTTCGGTATCTTATTGGTGCAAACACTGTGAATAAACAGCAAGTATAAGCTTCTTAAGAACGCATTTAATTTGCTTCTAAAGAAACTGGGGCAATGGGATACAAATGAGAAAATTACAAAATGCAATGTTATATTTTCTCTTACAAATGTAGGCTACTGTTACAGAGAGCAAGGTAAAATTGAGGTAGATATTTAAAAAGTTATCTATTTTTAGTAGAACAATAATAATTTGATTAATTACACATTATTTGTTTATGTAACTTATTTTATCGTATTTTAGATAAAAACAGTTTTAGCCATTTTTAGTTTTTAACATTTTATTTAGTAAGATTGTACTATATGACTGCCATGACAGTGAAAACGGATAAATGTGTTAAAATATCCCGGGTAGTTAACAAGGAACAAAGCAGTTTAAAACCTAAGTATCCGGGCCCTAATGATAACAATTGAACTTCAAACGAGTGTTTCTAAAATAACTTCATTGTTGTAATGAGTGACATTTCAACATTATAAAGATAGAAAATTTGCAGTACCAAAGAAAAGTATTGTTAAAAGTGGGTTTATTATACAGAGGTTTGACTGTACTACCAGTTATCGTAACAGTTTTATTTTCGCAGGCCCCCTTTTCATGCATCATCTTGTTGACCCATATCAAGGTCTCACACCTTACAATAATTATTACAAACAAACAAAAAAAAAACAAAAATTACCTTTGTCTTGGCACTTGACGTCTGGATGATTGACAACCTCGCAGAGTGCGACACAGCTCATTTCACTGCCCACAACACTTCGACCCCAGCTATAACCCATAGGGCTGTACGGCAAACTCACGCTTAGTTCACTGGACAAATAGATGCCATGGCCAAAAAGAGAATTCTAAACAGAACAAATAAATAATGAAGTAATATTATGGAATAGGGACTACATTAAATTTCATCTATTATATGAGTTGACTACTCACACTTGGTTGCTTCACTTACTGTTATTTTGATATATGTTTCAAGGAGTCTCATCCTCATTTTCAAATACATTTTCAACTACAAAATCTTTCTCGGAATGATCCTAATGCAACACCTGATGAGGGGAGGATCATCCTGAGAAAGATTTGGCAGTTGACAGTGTATTAAATGAGATGAGCAAACATGTCTTAGGAAAATAATAAGTGAAGCAATAAAGTGTGTATAAGTTAGTCAACCCATATAATAGATTAAATGTATTATTTATAATGAAGTATTAACTACAGTTGACTCCCTTTAGTCCAGCCTCGGATGGTTCGGCCGACTTCCTGGAATGAGCCATCTGTGCTCGAAAGGGTTTCTCACGGCAGTAATAGACTAGAATAAACATGTCTGTTTAGTTTCCAGTCTTAAGTGTAAACAAATCACATCAGTTCACTTGACGATTGCGTTCATTTCAGATGTGAATTTTACTCTTGTGCTATTAGTATCTTTTACTGCAAGTTTAAGAAAGCAGAAGAAAATGACAGATTTCTTTGAATTTTGAAATTGTAATTGTAATATTGTATTTTAATTTTTGTTTAAGTGCGCTTTAAAAATAGACAAAACCATCTTAAAAGTTGATTTTTGCTTTAATAGGTTATACTTTACATGTTTAAAAGACAGCCGGATGGTCCAGCCATTTTTTAATCCAGTCGAGGGTCTGGTCCCGGGGTGGCCAGATTAGAGGGAGCCTACTGTATTATTATTAAGCGTTGAACAGACACGTATCCTGATGCATAGTGATCCAGCCGAACTTATTCTAAAAATTGCCAATTTAAGGGTGTTCAGATGTTTTCTATTCTGCATGCCTGAGAAAGGGAAAACATCACCCGCCTCCAAACTGCTTCCACCCTGTTGACAAATACCTGGATTTTCTAGAATAATAATTTTCACCAGCTGACAAGGAGTTCCTGATGTGGGATAAGGTCCACAAAACATGTTCTGCTAAAACTTGGTAAGTGAAGTGAACAGTGTATTTAGCTAACTACCGTACTTTTGAATTAACATAATAATTTATTACAAAGCCCTAAATGTAAACATTAAATTCTTGGATTTACTTTGTTCAGGTGCTGTTGTAGACCATAGTGAAGAATGGAATGAAAGTTGTCCAGACGACTCCCATGATATGCATACAATGTGCTGTGACCTTTGGAAACTTTCTGCCAGCGCAGTTCATTCATTGAACGAGGACTACTCGTTAGCTGAAAGATGAGGTTAGGGGGTGTTGCAGCTGCCTCACAGTTAACACGCTCCATCACTGAATCAAACTGAAATAATATGACTTATATTTACTAATGTTCAATAGAATATGTGGTGAAAATTATCAAGTATGCCTCGTAGTTTTCCCCTTAAACAAAAAAAAAATTATACACTACAAGTTAGAAATAGCTTTTCAGGAAGGACACTTTTACTTTGATGTCTTTACCAGTGGATTAATTAAGTTGAAACTGAGATTTTATGTTGCTGTTAGAAAAAATCTTTGGGCTTGTTCTTACTCTATTTTTTATGGAATAATAATAGCATAGTCTAGTACAAGAATAATTGTATAATTATATGACTTTAAATGTAGAGGACTAATGAATCATTTGACTTAAACATTATACCCTCGAGCTTTGGGATTTCTAAGAAAAATAACACAGCTATTTTATCTCAGAGTTATACCAGTACATTCCATTCCATAAAACAACACAAGACCCTGATCTTTTTATGTTCGAATTCATACAACACTAACCTCTGTTTTTGGCACTGACTGCATTCTTACTTCCCTTAAATCTACAAGGACCCAATACAGGAGATCAATAACCTGGGGGCATTTTTGATATGCATCCGACTCGTACAGGAGTTGAGCCAGCAAGATCAAGGATGGAGTCTTGTCAACAACCTCACGCTGAAATAACATAAATGTTTGTCTTATTACAGCTTCAGCATAATGTAGGTGGAAAGAATTTAAATGCTATAACTGAAGATTATTAGTGCCTCTTACCAGTTTATCTATATCTTTCACTTCATCGTTGACAAACTGTGGTGGAAATGGTTTGAGACAAGAATCATAACGATAGCTTTGACATGCAGCAACAAACAAACTCCATTTTACATCAGCAGCATGCAGATCTTTCTCAATCATGTTTCTTAGTGCAATGGCTTTCTTGTCTCCTATCTCAGACCTTGCTGAAAGGTTTGTGATGTTGATGCCATCGGCTGCTCGGTGATTTTGATTAAACTCTGAAGGACCTGTCAATGAATCCTCACCTTCCATTGTGCTTCGTTACTGGAATTGAAATGCGTAAACTACAATGGACTCCCCAAAATTCAATAACAAAAACTGAGGTATGGAAATTTAACTTGCAACATACCATATTTGCTTGGGATGGGTTTCCATGTAACAATATAACCTAGTTAGATTTTGTAGTCTATGGTGAAAAATGGCATTAACTTAGCCCAATTGAACCCTACTTATTACTGACATATTAGAGATACTGAACTTTAAATGGTATTACTTACAGAACTTAAAATTTCGGTATTGTCATCCAAAATATCGGGTAAAAGACCCCTCGTTTCCTACATTTATAGCATTTTGTGGCAGTTCCTCGCACACTTACAATTTCAATCAATGTATTAAATTTATGAAAGCCAATGGTTGTAAACAGACCATAATTCAACAACAAGTAAACAACTGAACTATTCACTTTTTCGTTCAGCAAAAGAACTGAACTACTACAATAATTTTTTATTCATATTTCCCTGATTATCCCCAGTGATTATCCCTTTCGCCCCTCTAATTTCCCTGATAGCATCGCCATCTGACGTTACGATCTTGAAGCTTCTGAATAAACAACTGAACCCTGTGCTGTGTCTTGAAGCAAATTTACGTAAACTCAGCGTAACCACATACAAACGGCTATGAAAACACACTGTGGTCTGTGATACTCTACTCTCTGTCAAAGTGTACAGTGGACAATATGGCATCTTGTCACGGGATGTTATGAGTCAACATGCAATTATAATTACGTACGCATTATCACTTGGCGTAAGCTTTCCGAGTACTGCTAAGAATGTTCTGAATGACAGTGGGCATTTCACAAGAAATCATGGATGAACACGGTCTCATCTTTAGCGATGAAGAAGATGATTCCGACAATGGTTACCAAGTTCCGGAGATGCAAGGCGTTCTCAGTAAATGGACTAATTACATACATGGTTGGCAGAGTCGTTTCATCGTGTTGAAAGATGGGACACTGTCATATTATAAATCCGAACAGGAAAGTGGCTTTGGGTGTAGAGGAGCTATAAGCCTCTTTAAAGCTACCATAAAGGTATTTTAAGTCTTTCCAGGAGAGTTCATTTGTATCTCGTAAATCAAATTATCATGAGTAAATATGTATTAATGCATTTATTACAGCCACACGAGTTTGATGAATGTCGTTTTGATGTATCAGTAAATGACTGTGTGTGGTACCTGCGGGCAGAGACCCCAGAAGAGAAGCAGAGATGGGTTGAAGTGCTGGATGCTTACAAGGTAAAACAACATTGATGTTTCATCCTGAGGTAGGGTGTATAAATTGACACACCCAATTTGAGATTCTTTTGCTGTTTAAAATTAACATTGTGTGGTTATAATATCCACAAACAGCTGGTAAAATGAAGTTGCCCTATTTTGTACTATGGGTCATTCGTTATTTATGTATTGGAATGGCATTATCCACCCTTTTTGTGCAAGAAGACTGAACACATAAGCCTTGTTGCCAGCATGCATTATGCAGAATGGATGAACCACTGGTGTGTTACTCTGTACATGTATGTAATTTGTTTTCTTAAATATAAACATGTTGTGGCTAACCTAATGTAACCTGTCACTTGAGCTACATGTCACGAACCTTGAGCTACCTGGCAACGCAAGGGGAAAAACCAAATATAAGGTGCATCGTCGCATGAGACACCCCCAGCGAAGCACTTTCTTTTATACCACGATCTAGCGAATTCTTCAAGGATAAACAGGCTGACAAACCGTTGGGTACAAGGCAAACCTGTGGGTACTCTCGATTTTTTAATATTTGGTACAAGGGGCACACTCGAATTTTTAATATTAGGTACAAGGGCCACTCTCGCAGTTTTAATATTCGGTACAAGGGGCACTCTCGCATTTTTAATATTTGGTATTGTCTGGAGTGTCGGCAACAATATACAAGGATAGTTTGTCTCCATGCTTCGCTGAGAAACAAAATGTCAATATCGAGGGGGCGGAGCTTAAACTGCACCTTATATTTGTCTTTCGCCAACGCAAGTTATCCGTCACTAACCTCAAGCTACCTGACACAACCTCGTACTATCTGCCACTAATCTGGAGTTACCTGTCACTAACACCAGTTAGACTATGTACCATAGGCTGGCAACAAGTGCTTATGTGTTCATTCTTTCTGCACGAGAGGGGTGGAAAATGCCATTCTTGTGCTGTGCTAATGAATGAGTGGAGTACAAAATAATGTTAAGTTTGAAATCCAGAAGAATCCCAAAATATGGGTGTATCCTAAATTTTTAAACCCTAACCACATTTTGAATGTAGGCCTAAGATGTAGTTTTAAAGCATTTTTGCTATGCTGTTAAGATTTGGTGGTATTATTAGTTTAATGATTTGTAACTTATATTTTCTGCAGACTGAGTCAGGCTATGGCAGTGAGAATAATCTCAAGCGTCATGGTAGTGCCATTTCCCTTACATCCAACACCCTGTCCACTGCTTCCACATCGAGCTTCAAAAAGGGGGGCCGAGGCCTCAAGGAGAAACTTGCAGAAATGGAAACTTTCAGAGATATCTTATGTCACCAGATTGAAACCTTGCAAGGATACTTCGATGCATGTGCAGAATCTTCCAACTTTAAGCAACCACCAGGTACTGGATGATGAGTGTGTTTTTTAAATTTGACATCTGATATTGACCATTTTTACTTTCTCGCATATGGGTCATTCTACAGAAACCCTGCAGTTTTGATGCAAGAATAATAAAAAAACGAATTTATCAGATATCTCCTAAAAAATATTTACAGTACTAGTTTTAAAGTATTTAACCTGTGGTTTAAGTGACATAGGTCATCTCTTTTTGGTTTTCTTTAAAAAAATCTAAAAGAAAGATGCTGTCCACGGAAGTGATTGCATGTCCACAGAAGTGAATTTTGGTTATAATAATGGACTTTATTATTATTTTGCTCTTTCGACTATCTGTAATTCGTTGAACGTTTTCTCCACTCTTTTCAAACTTTCCTTCTCTCCCTGTGTGTCAGCTGTGACACAGGTTTCCTTTCCTGCTTTTTCCCCCTTTGGTATCGCTCCCTATCTTTTCTTTTCTCTTCTTCATGCTTTGCTGAATCCTGATACATTTTTACTCTAGCTCTTCTCATACTTCCTCTTTTTCGTTTCCTTCTCTTCCTCAAATAATTTTTCTCTACTCTTGCCATTCTGGTACAAATATAAAAAAAAATTTAATCTATGCTTTAAAAATCAACATTAGACTTGTCCATGGTAATATAATATATATTATAGTGATATTAGTCATGAAATCTTCTAAACCCTGCTGTTACAAATACATGATACTATAATTTGTTTTGAAAATAATAAATAACCTACCGTTCAAGATATAATATAGTAAGTATCCTCCCCAAGCCATCCCATTAATTATGATGGGCAGGAGTAGACCTATATCAGGAGGCACTAAAGAGGCCTAATGTAGAATATTAATTACGGTAATAAAATGACAATTTAATGATAGTGTACTCATTGAATAAGACTTAACTATTTATGAAAGATAAAATGTTACAATACTGGTAAGGAACTAAAATATTAATAAATATTTTTTTTATTCAGCATGTTGTTATAAAATTTAATGTAGATGTAGATATCTCGTCCTGTAGATCCTGTGTTGAGCGGGGCTCAAGGATATAGAACACGTCAGATCAAAACATACATGCATGTTATAACAATAATATAGGCCTACAGAAACTGTAAGCTGCCAAATTTATCCAAGCTGGAAATATTCCTCCAAATTGTAGAAGGTGTGAGTTATTAAAAATTCCTTGACAGCTGTTTTGAAAGGTTTGCTCTTTCTTTGAATACATAATAATTTAATGTTGTTTGGAAGCTTGTTATATATCTGTACTGCAGAATAATAAGCACCCTTCTGAAAGAGTTTTAACGAGTTATTTGGTCTGTGTAGATCATTCATGTTTCTGGTAGTACGTCCGTGTACACTAAAATTAGTTTGAAATTTATCAATATTATTCACTACATAACACATAACAGAGTATATATACTCCCCTGTAAGAGTGAGGACTTTTAATTTTTCAAATAGCGGTTTACAAGATTCCCTTTTTTTCTTTCCACATATTATTCTTATTGCCCGCTTTTGTAATCTAAATATTTTCTCCCTATGGGAAGAGTTGCCCCAGAATATGATCTCGTACCTCATTACCGAGTGAAAATATGCAAAATATACCATAAGTAATGCATCCTGTTTTAATATATTATTCAAAATTCTTAAAGCAAAGCACGCTGAACTCAGTTTTGGACCTATCATTTCTATGTGTGTCTTCCAGTCAAGATTTTGGTCAATTTGCAGTCCTAAAAATTTTACATTGCTAATTTCTTGTATGATTTGTGTTCCATAATTAATTTCAAGATTTGAGATACATCTGTTTTTTGTTCTAAATTGTATAAAATGGGTCTTATCAATATTAAGTGTCATTTTATTAGCTAGAAACCATGTGTTTAACTCGTGAAAAGCCTTTGTAGCTATTCTTGATAAATGTTCTTGTGACGTTCCTGTTACAAGTACACTAGTATCATCTGCGAAGAGCAATACCTTTGATTCGTCACTTAAGTTATAGGGCAAGTCATTAATGAAAATTAAAAAGAGCAAAGGTCCTAGTATTGATCCCTGAGGTACCCCATTCTTAACAACCCCTAAGTTAGATTCATTTCCATTTATTATTACCTTTTGAGTTCTATCAGAAAGATATGATTTGAACCACTTAAGCGTTAAATTATCAAACCCATAATGATCCAATTTTTGAAGTAATATTTCATGATTAATACAGTCAAACGCTTTAGCTAAGTCACAGAAAATTCCCAGAGCATATTTCTTTTTATCTAACGCTTCCAGTATTTCTGTAGTAAGTTGAAATGTAGCATTCTCAGTGGACATGCCACTTCTAAATCCAAACTGAGATGAAGTAAGAATGTCATTCAAATTAAGATAGTGTAATGTTAGTGTAATAGTGTAATGTTAGCGGTCAACTGGATACATCACAGCAAGTGCGTAATTTTAAAAATAATGAATCAAATCACTTCTGTGGACAGTTATCACTTCCGTGGAATCCACATGTCCACAGAAGTGATGTCCACGGAAGTGATAAAAAGTTATGTTTCTTTGCAAACTGCCTTGCATTGTGAGGTCAGAAACAAAAGCTCTTCAGGTTATTGAGATTATCACATTCTAAAAGTCATGTGTACTAAAAATTATTTTTTAACTTAAAAACTAAACTTTAATAAAGACCACAGAAGTGACTGGATGAGCTATGCCACATGCAAAAAGTGAATAGAAACTTGATACATACATGAAAAAAATCCAATCCAGAAGAACAAAGACACACCACTCTGCAAAATGGGTGCCCTTCCTCTTCAGCTGACTCTCAGAAAAAGGTAACTAGCACACACTGGTGAATATTTTATGCATTTTTTGAGTGTCCACAGAAGTGATAGCAAACCTTGTGACATGAACTCAGGTTGAAAAATATTGACAGTGGGGACAAAAAAAAATATTTCATTCATCAATATGCTAAACTGAAGTATTTTCTGACTAGATACTATACTTTTTAAGTGAAAATGTTAAGAAGTACAGTATCTGTGATCTTTGGAAGTTCTCTACCTGAGGGTTGTGACAGTCCACGGAAGTGAGAAATCACCTTCTGTGGACAACTTTTTGCAGCTAATTTTTTTAAAAATTCCCCAAAGTAAAGTACTAACTAATAGATAATATTGTATTTTAATATCTGATTTTGAAAAATTGCAAATATTATAACTAGTTTCCATTATATTGTCCTGTGACATTAAAATGCAGGTTTTCTGTAGAATGACCCATATACATAATACCAGTTATAGTATATAGAATTTTAGAAAGTTTATACAGGGAAGTTAATATTACGAAAAAATAATATTGAGATAGATAAATACACTGCTTCCCTTATTTTAATTACTAACCTGAACCCAGGTTTCGGTGAGCCTTCCCACCATGTTCACCAGTTATACTCCACATAACTCAGATGGAGTATAACTGGTGAACATGGTGGGAAGGCTCACCGAAACCTGGGTTCAGGTTAGTAATTAAAATAAGGGAAGCAGTGTATTTATCTATCTCAATATTATTTTTTCGTTTTTACCAGTTATAGTGTTTTGTAGATTAAACTTCAGCTGACTTTAGCATTACACAAGACCATGTTTCCTTCTGTTATTAATGACCGCTAAACTGCAAAATTAGACTGCATACATCTAACTGTGAATTCACAAGTCTAGTATATTTATAACAGCAGTTGTGCATATTAGCTATAGGTCTACTTATGTATTAAATTTATGTTTCTTCCTCCTGCCATTTTTTACTTAATTGAACTATTGGATTGTAGCGTTATTAAATTAGTTTTACTTTCTCGCTTATACGTAGTATAAAGGAAGTGTTGTAATCACTTGACAAAAAATTAAAATTGAGATAATGCCGATAAACATGTTTCATGATGTCTAGAGGCCGTAAAGAAGTGTTTTTGGAATGTCTGTCTGTCCGTCTCTCCATCTTTGGACAAGTGTAGTGGGTAAACAGTTGTATTTCCTTTGTTGTTTTAATTAAGGATTATTTTGGAATTTCATCAAACTGGAAAGAATTTGGTTTCTATAACTGAAATATTAAGGGGCTTTTTCATAAAAACTTTTTTTCAAAATTTTGATGTTTGAAAAAATGACTTTAAAGATTTGAATAAAAATGTAAATTTTGAAACATTGTATGTGGCTATTAAAATTTCTATACCCTATTGATTTTCTGTAAAAAAATTATGTATGGGGTACTTTACTTGCGTCTTTTTTATTTTTCTAGACTATCTCCATTACAGTAAGTGGGTAAAATCCCATTGGAGCGGACCATTATGTTAGAACTGAGATTCTCTTCATAAAACACTTATATCACACAAATTTTGTTATAGATAGATGTGTGGAGAGGAGATGTTGTCTTGGCGAATGATTTGGTCCGACCTGCCCGCCATAATTGATACACTTTCTTTTATATCACAATCTAGCGAAAACTTCCTTTTTCTCCGCCATTTTTCTGTCCACGTCCTCGTGATTTGGACGTTGGAGGTGTGACGTCATATCGCTGAATGAGATATGATTGTGGGTGAACAGTCTGACAAACCTACAAAGGTACAAGCCTCTAGCTGCTCGTAAGAAATGGTGGTTGTGATAGAAACCTCGTGCTATTCAGTATATTGCTCCTTAACTAACATAAACGTTCCTAACAAAACAGCGGAGCTTGCCTCGTGCTATTCAGTATATTGCTCCTTAACTAACATAAACATTCCTAACCTAACAAAACAGCAGAGCTTGGCTGGTGCGCAGCATAAAATTGTCTGCTGTCACTATATACAAGAACATTTGGTCACATTGCCTCGCTCATAAACAAAAAAACATCACACAGTCCATGGAAATGTGAATATCGCGTGAATGGGTCCACACCATTGGGATTATGCCCAGTAAGCGATACATGAAAGCTTAGCACAGTAAAGTTGTAGAGGCAGTTAAAATTAACACTTTTTTCATACATATTTCTTTATAAAATTAATAAGTATCAAGATACAAACTAACATAAGATAAATATGACTTACATGCAGATTGTCTAGAAGTTGGTAAGTGAAGCACAAGGATTTTAGTTCAACTGATGTTATAATTATTTTAATATGTGAGAAAGTATGTGCAACATGTTTTGTTCCGTTTATTTAAGAGTATTTTTCATTTACAACTGACAGAGCAACAAACTAACTGGCAGCAGAGTTTGAATATAGTTCAGGAACCCAAGAAATTATATTTAATAATGTCTCAGGATCCACATCACCTAACAATATGATTTTTTCACAGGCATTCAGAAAAATAAAGATTTCCAGAATTGGGTCATACATAGTTTTAGAGGATGAAACTCACAAAATTTGCAATAGTGGGTTGTGAAGTTTAATAGGCATCTGAAGGAAACTCAAGTTCTGCCATAGAATAATGTAATTTGTACAGTTTAAGGTTTAGCTTTTAATTTAGTCTGTTACTATAAAATTCATTATTGTAATCTTTATTTGAATTGGCAGGGCACCCAGAAGAGCCTGAGAAAGGAGAACCCAGTTTGCCAGATGATACAACAACAAAACATGCTTCTCGTGCCATCGACTTCAAAGGAGAGGCGATGACATTCAAAGCTACCACGGCAGGTGTGCTGGCAACTCTGCAACACTGTCTGGAACTGTTAGGTCAGAGGGAGGAGACATGGCGACGTCGTCTGGAACGTGAAGTAGAACGGAGACGCAAGGTGGAGGAGCTGTATCGTGCAGCTCGACAGGAAGCAGCCATCAACAGACTTCCAGTCCATGGTAGTCCTGATTTTGAGGTGATTGTGATGATGATGATCCATTAATTCTACAGTGTTCGGTATTGCAAGATCTGTGGGTAACACCATAGCATGCTGTAATGATTAGATGTGGGAGATTGTTAGAATTGCTGTGGTAACAGGCTGGTATACTTTTCAGGAGGGTCCACACAGTGCCCTGAATGATGAGGAGTTCTATGATGCCGTGGAAACAGGTCTAGACAAGATGGATGAGGAAGTGGAGTTGCGAGACAGACTGAAGAACAAGCAGTCCCTCACAGGCAAAACAGTCTCGAAGGCACAGCAACACAGACTGTGGCCAGAAGTAAGTTTCATACAACATGCTAATATAACCTATACTAATCCATTAATCCTAGCAGTGCCAGCTTTATTTTCTATAATGTCAGGCAAATTAGATTGTAGGCTTGCAGTAAAAGTTAATAACTTAGAGTTCTTTTATTGCTACATGTATGTTTCATGCATCAATATGATTTGTGTATATAGAATGAATTGATTGGATACAAGAAAATGTAAGATCATGCAGTGAAACTTTGATTTTACACTCTTATATTTTACCTTTTCCCACATGTTGTGCCATAAATTAAAAATCCCAACATAATGTCCAAAATGTATTGTATTTTGTGGAAGTAGGCTATGTCCAGGGACATTGTTATCAGCGGGTTTGTCAAAATTCATCAGTTGGTCCCTGTTTTTGTGGATATAAATTTTTTCCCAAACTGTGAGCTGCTTATGTCCCTGGAAATGTAGAAACAGTATTGTGTTTGTACTTTGGTACAAAAAATTTCTTATACTTTTCAATCATTTCTGTCTTTTCTGGTATGTAAGATAATTATATTTATGTTCATTTAATTAATTTCTGTGTCATCTGTTCTTTTCCTGTCATCACCTGGTACTGGTACATAAGATAAGATTAATTCAACAGAAACAATACTTATTTCACTTGAATTGTCATTCCTTGATTTTTTATTTCACCGCTATGAGTATTTTATTTTATTGCTTGGAGCATTTTATCCCATCGCTTTTGTTCTTTCTGCTTTAGCACATATCCTGATCTCTAGTTATAGTAATGCAACATGACTAGATTTAGTAATTAGATTGGACATTACTTGGAAAGTGTTAACATGTACAAGAGTTGAGTGCTTGAAACAATTGAGAAAGGACATTGTTTTTGTTTGCTGTAGATCGACCGCATCTCCCAGGAACAGCTGCGATATGCACGACTGGGTTTAGGTGAAGGTGGATGGCAGCTGTTTGCCGAGGATGGTGACATGAAGATGTACAGACGAGAAGAAGAATGTAATGGTATGGTGGTGGACCCACTGAAAGCTTGTCATGTTGTACGTGGTGTCACAGGACATGAGATGTGTCACTATTTCTTCTCACCTGAAGTACGAATGGAGTGGGAAAGTAAGTAAAAAATACCTGGTATAAGACATACTTTTTTACCTGTAAAATAAGGCTTGAAAATGCGGTGTGTCCTATATAATGAAGGTAGGCTACCCTCAAAATATCTCAACTCAATGACCATAACAGAAATTTAAAAATTTTGCTGATTTTATGTTTTCCTCGACTTTGCTTGTTAATTTTTTAGTCTAGCAGTACATTAAATCTCAGTCATTTCATAAATACGGGTGGGACATTCTAGCAAATTATATAAACTATTTTTGTTTATTACATATCATAAATAATAAACTAGAATTGGTTCTTCACATGTTGTAAAATTTACAATGCCTTCTCCTCCACACTGCATGCAAAGCATTACTTAAAACTTATTTTAAATTCAGTGGAACCTCGTTAAGACGTTTTTCTAGGGACTGAGAAAAATATACGTCTTAAGCAGGAAAACGTACTACTGAAAATTTAAAAAAAAATCGTAGGGAGTATGTAGATAGGCCTATGTTTTCTAAGTTGCTCAGAACCACTCAAAAGTGCATCCTAATGACTCAGAAATACCCATATTGACACACAGGAGCTTCTATGCCAAGCCATTAGTTATGCGAGATTCAAATTGTGTAAACAAATACATAGGCCTAACGATTTTATTTGAAAAAAATTAAACAAAAGTTGCAAAAATTGAAGGAATGTATGGGAGCCATATTTAATGAAAAACCATACGAAATTCACACAAAAAAGCATCCACTTTATTCTAAAACATCACACATGAAACAAGTTGCACTCCACAATCTATTAACAAACATAAAATAACTGGAAGTGTAATTGTTCAAAATTTCAGACGTGCCTGAATGTTAGCGAACAAAGTCAAATTGCTAATGAAATGTGATCCTATACCCATGTGAGAAGCATGATCTGCTTTTTTAGCCTACATTTCATCAAACATTCTAATATTTTCTTCTCGACACCACACGAACCGTAAGAAATTTGAAACATATTTCACTACCTAGAGAACACAATAAAAATATCACGAAAAAAAATGGCGACTACACAGCTGACGCTGAAAAATCTGCATGACGTCAAAATGACCAATGAGAAGCAAACACAATGGCTGCCGATTGGTGTCCAAATGACCAATGAGAAGCAACTATAATGACTGACGATTGGTCCCTTAGAGCAAAGAGTACAAGAATTCTGACATAGAGATTACACGATCGGACACAAACAAAGCTTGTGTTTGGCAAAGTGTGGTTGGCGAGCCAAATACGAACGTACTAAGCGTGAAACCAAAACGTGTTAAAGAAACATTTAAACATGTAATTATTAAGATTGGGGCCGGGACTTCCAAAAAACGACTTACTATGCGGGAAAACGTAGTAATGAGGAACGTGCTAACAAGGTTCCACTGTATTTTAAATTTGTTTTTCAAAATCTGTTACGGGTGGGACATGATTTGGACACTGATTTTAATGAAGCAAAACAAAAGCTCATTTTCTGTTCTGCTATTACTGTTAGGGTCTTAATGTTGTTATTAATGAAGGTATGAGGGATTAAATACAAATTATAAACTGTTTCCAGGTTGTCAGAACATTTATTTAACTCATCAATAATAATTTAACAAAACTATCACTGTTACGGGTGGGACAAAAATTCCCTTGTTTGTTATTTTACATATTTTTTGAAGTTAATCTTATACCAAATTGTACCTTAAGATGTATATTTTCTCAAATAAAAATGGACATAGCTGATTACTCTTGACTACTTGGTATTAAAGAGTGTTAAAATCATGCTAAAAATGGCAAAAAAAACTAACTCAATGCAATAAATAAGTAAATCGACAGATTTTACACATGAAACCACTTCAAATACACCTAAGTCCTTAAAATTCAGAGAATTTGAGGTTTTAAACTTATTTTTGACCACCCAATTACAATAATTTCATAACTTCTCTCTTTGAGGGAAAAATTCCCATATTTTATGAAATGGCTGATCTCAATTTTATGCAGGATTGTGGCACATCACATCGTTAGTACATCTCCCACTTAAGTAACCAGCATTATCGACCTTCAATGCTCAATGCTATTTTTCAGACAAAAAATTATTAGAAATAAAAGGAAAACAAAATTAAATAAATCAATGTCAGTCTGATGCTTTAGATTTTTTGGTAAAAATTGCAGGAAAATAAGAATTGTCTATCCTGAAAACACTTAAATATTCAGTGTTGACTTTTTATATAAATCCAGGTTTTCATAACAAAACACTATATTTTGTTAATATTATAAGACATTGTACGCCGACCTACTATTACAGTTTTCTGTGTGTATTAATTGAAAGTATGCTATATGCAAGCCTGGCTATACCATTAATATCCAAGTGAGTAATTCAGAGTTCATGATTGGTTAGAATTTGGTTTAGAATGGGAAGTTTCCCCATAAATAATATTTACATACTGTTAAAAGAACTTAATGGCAATATCACAAAGGCCTTTCAAAAGAGAGTAACTCTGTCTCGGAAGCTGAACTTATGCACGTGAAAGAAAATTTCCTAAAAAGGTGCCAGTATGCTCTGGATGCAAGAGGAGAACATTTCCAACATCTCTTGTGATGAGGTGCATGGTTATTTTCATTGTAATTTTAACTGTAAATGTGAGAACCTGAATCATTACATCCACCGCGGCATTATTTGCATAGATATTTCACCCGATCGCTCGGGAGTTGGAGCTGTGCCAGCCGCGATGCAGAAACCCGCGTCATTGGCCAACTCTTGCGTGGGACTCACTGTATTTTAAACAAGTGTTCAAATTATTATAAAAATGTTCATACGCAAAAGATTTCTAGATAGTTTTGTCATTTTGGTCTATTGATTCTTCAAAAAGTACTGGGAAATTAAAAACCTAACAACATGAATGTAAAAAGTCAACTTCTCTTACTTTTTAGACAACACTCTATGTATATCTTCAGACATCATCAAGAAATGTGTGTACGAAATTTTAAGACAAAGGGCAAACATTTTTGTGCAAGGAGCAATTTTGTTGCAAAAAACTAATTTTATATCATTTTGGAAGTAATAAATCGTAAAGTACAAGTGTTACAGATTACATTCATTGTATTTGTGAGATTGCAAACAAGACATTTAAACTTTCTCAGAGTCAAAAGTATTTATAAATTAAGCCAAAACATCAAAGGGAGTTTTTAATATGCAATACATGTTCTTTTATTCACTGTTTTACTTCACTTTTGTTACAGCTACGGTGGAGCATATGACTGTGGTTGAGAAGATAGCAGATGATACGTTGGTTTTCCTGCAGGTGCACAAGCGTATCTGGCCAGCCTCTCAGCGTGACGCTCTATTCTGGTCACATATGCGACAAGTACCAGATCAGAACGATCGTGATGGTCACGACATCTGGATTGTGTGCAACCACTCCACAGAGAACCCTGACTTCCCAGTGAGTACTTTTCTGTACTCTTGATTGGCTGTTGGACGGTTGGTATACGGTTAATTAATGACAGGGATGTACTGCAACTTAGACCTGTGACTGTCGCCGGTGTCCTGGAATTTTGTCCCACAGGAGCTCTTTTACATGCCAGTAAATTTACTGACATGAGCCTGTCACATTAATGCATACATAAATGCCATTGACCTGGGCTGTGTTCAAACCCTCAACCTTGGGCACAGAAAGCAAGCATGAAACTAACTGCGCCAGCCAGGCTAACTTGATTGGCGGTGTTTCACAGAAAAATCTGGACTTCTTTTGCACTTTTTATGTTTTATTAACGATAAAACAAAAATTATGGTAGTTATTACAACATTCCTGAAAAATACATTCATGAGATTAGGAATCCCTTCACCTATCAAGATCGAAGTTATCACGCCAACCTCAGAGAATCCATTGCTATATCGAGGAACCGTAATAAAGTAGAACATTAATAGTCTGAACATCAGTTATCCAAATGTCCTTCTTTTATACATTCATTATTTACTTATTTTTATATTTTCTAGATCCTTGTGATAACAGTTTAAAAGATCATCATGCAGCATTTGTATTGTTACAGAGAAGCTACCATTGTATGACAGATTGAACAGTTTAAAGTCAGCACAAGTTTTGACAACTAGGTACTTAACACTAGAATCGAACTTATTTCAAATTTTTTTAATTTTAAATTGTGAATTCTTAAAACTTTAATCATGATCCCTTATCATCCCCATACAAAAATTAAAGTTTTTCTAGCTCATAATCTAATCATTACCTAGACTAAGCAATAATTTTTCCCCCCAAAATAAAATAAGTTTTGGAGAAATGGTTCGTGATTACTGTAATTTCATTTACAAAATAATTATTAAATCTCTAAAAAATATTTGTAATATTTAATATGGTTTGTTTCTATTGTTTCTAAGTGAAAAGCTTAATATTATTTAAAACATTTGTCGCCCAGTCTGCCCGTTTATAAATCAGGGCCTGGTTAAAAGTTGAGATTTCTGAGTAGGTACCACATTTTTATGTTAATTTTGTATTTTCAGCAGAGCAACACTGGAAAATGTGTCAGAGTCACACTAACTGTTTGTCTGGTATGCCAAACATTTATTGACCCTCCCAAAGATGGCGCTGAAATCACACGTGATGACATCACATGTAAAATCACTTACTGTTCCGTTGGTAAGTTGAGAAATTTTTTCATGATCATAGTTCAGGTATTGATAACTTTGCATATCCATAGACTAGTATTCTTTGTTATACAAACTTGGGAAAAATAAGCAGTGTTACTTCAGTTTCTCATATGTGATATCTTATTTCATCTTCATGAAATTCAGTTGTATTAAGATTACCTAATAATTGCAAAAATCTTATCTAACTCATCAAGATAAATTGATACAAAGTTTTCTAATAATACTGGGCACAAGTAAGTAGAGATCCTTGAAAGTGGTTTAATTTTATGGAAAATTTGTTGTTAAACTTAAATATTTTGGTGTTATTAATAATATTTTGATACAGTAGTATTATTTTTATTTGTTTTATATAATGTACACACACATACAGTAAAACCTCTATCTAAAGAGATTCTAGAGTAATGTGGTCTCTTAATAGAGGGTATACGCATTTATAATGTCCACGGGAAGAAGCCTATTGATTTTGGACCAAATCGGTTGAGTGGTAGAGTGATGCACAATTTAGTACCTGTTTATGGTAATATATTAGAAAGAATTTATCAAATTTATCTCATGACAACATATTGTTTTACAGTGTTCATATACGGCTTTGGAAGTGTTCATATACGGCTTCCTTCACATATGCTTGTCAAACTTTAGACCTTTGTTCTTCTGTAAGTCCTGCTTAATGAATCAATCAGGAGCTTAACTCTGAAATCGATTACAAAAATAACTTATTTTCTGCATATCATAATTGCAGTTGTCACTGATTAAACAAAAGCATACTGGCACTTTGTTTTGTCAGTTTACCTGATTTTGTTATTTATTGTTTTAAGTTCCGTCTAGTCAGGTTATATGCTAATTTTGATGTGTAAACATAAGTATATAGGGAGTTGAAATAACACAAAACTTTACTTTTGGTATACAGTATCTACCCACGTAATACACACTCTTTTTTCCAAAATTTTTTATAACAAAAACTAGGGTGCATCCTTTATGCAAGGAAAATATGTTGGTGAAAAAAGGCACATATTTGAAAGATGCACAAGCTAACGATCAATAGCATATATGTATCGATATATCGGCCACAACTAATATATTAATTGTGGTGGATATTTGACGATTGGTAGGTAACAGTTGCATAAACCGATGATAAACAACAAGCACATTACACTCAGACGCTGTAAATTTTCGTCCAGTGGCTATATTACCATGAATTATATAACTTTCTGCTTAAAACTTGCTTTATAATTTGATTCGGTCAGTTCTTATCCATTGTCCAAACACAAGTTTATCAACACAACTTACCGGTACTACTGCAGATGTTCTAAGGATACTCTGATACTAATCGACAGTTGTTGAATGTTATTTTGTGCGTTAATAAGAAATAATCACATTTACTGTTTCCATGCATTGTTGTTTAAAAACTTGAATTTAAAAATAACAAGCCGTATTAAAACAATTATTTGTTAGAAATAGGAATGTGACTGTTATGCAGGGAATTTTTATTTATAATTTTTTAATGCAAAAGGTTGGTGTGCATCCATTATGCCAGGGCATCCGTTACTTGAATAAGTGAAAAGTGAAATTTAGTGTTAATTATAATTATATTGCAAAAAACTTATTGCAGATAAAATCTATTATCTGGTGGTACTATGCTTGTTCAAGCAGGTATGTTACTTCTGCTTTAACATCGTCTGAACTGAACCTGTTTTAGTGAATCCTGGAGGCTGGGCACCTGCTTCAGTCCTGCGCGCTGTGTACAAACGAGAATATCCCAAGTTCCTCAAACGCTTCACGGCCTACGTCATCGACCAGTGTAAAGACAACCCAATCATGTTCTGAGTACGTCCGTCCGTGCCTTGCTATGTATCCTATGTGTTATTATTCATTTCTACAATAAAATATATAATATCATTATCAGTACATGGTGTTTGATAGAATATGAACGTACCTTGCAAGTCAAGAATGAGAGGATGCTTTCTGACAAAGAAAACAATCATAAGACGTTTAATTGAGATGGAACCCAAATAATATGGAGCTTAGATGTTCTTGGAAGTGGCAAGCCAGTTGGTGGTCAGTGTTTGATGGTTCAACACCCAAGAGTTCAGATCCAGGTTGGAATTCATATAATTTCAACTGCAAAGTTTAATAATCATAAGTAGGGCCCAGATTTTGCTGTCTTTTTGCCATACAACCTTTTTCTGATGATGGTCTATTGAAAAATATATCACTCTTGCAATCAGGAATGAAATGAAACAAATTTGTAATTATATATTTATATTAAATTAAATCTGTTATGTGATAAACAGGCAGAGGGGTTGTAGGAAGTGTACCATGAAGTTGGGAATGCACCGAGGGGAAGGTAGAAGCAGTGTTCTCAGTAAACAAAAATTATGAACAGTTAAGGCAGTGCACCCTGTAGCGAAAGCAGGTTGACCGAGATTAAGGATTATTAGAAGGAATAAAACAATGTATGTTGTGCAGTATGTCATATACGTTGCATCTGATGGTTTAGCCATTTGTATTGAAGTGTTCCCTGCCAAATTTCACCACAGTCAATGGTAATTGTGATTCTGATTTTCCTGTATGACTCGTCTTATTGCTACAGTTCTCCTCTGTGAACAAATGAGCAGTCGTGATGAAATCGGTTGTTGTGGGGGGCAGGTCCATCACAGTGCATGACGTCATTTATACTCCCTGTGATAATATGAGGGTTGCGCAGAAAGTAATGCACCACATTTTTTTTTCAACAATTATTTATTGAACACAGTGAAACTTATCACATAAGAAAGAATGATGTTTCTTCTAAACTCCCTATTTTTCCACATAATCTCCATCCCGTTCTATGGTGTATGCCCTGTCGGTACCATTTCTTGTTTTGGTCACGAAGCCATTTCTGCACTGTGCGAATCAACTCTTTGTCATCCTCAAAATGTCTTCTGCGCATGGAAAAAAATTCAGAGCAACTGCTTACATTGATATGGTCATGATCACTGTGTTTTGGAACTGTGAGGGTGTCATACTCATTGATGTGATGCCAAGAGGCAGCACCATTCTGAATACATTAACCAAACTCAAGAAGGGCTTCCAGTGAGTTCGGCTCCATAACAACCCAGGTGAATGTTTGATACAACATGATAATGCTCGGCCTCATGCAAGTTTGAGGACTTCGGAACACATCACTAAATAGGGTTGGACATTGTTACCCCATCCACCCTACAGCCCTGACGTAGCTTCCTCAGACTTCCACTCGTTTGGGTCATTTAAAGGATGCCATTTGCGGAAGACATTTTGAGGATGACAGATAGGTGATTCGCACAGCAGTACAGAAATGGCTTTGTTACCAGATCAAGGAGTGGTACCGACAGGGCATACATGCCCTTGTGTCTCGCTGGAGGAAGGCCATAGAACAGGACGGAGATTACATGGAAAAATAGGGAGTGTAGAAGAAATATTCTTTCTTGTGTGTAAGTTTCATTGTGTTCAGTAAATAATTGTTGAAGAAAAAATGTGGTGCATTACTTTCTGGACGATCCTCGTATGATTGCACTGTATATGAGTTACCCAATGACCATACACATTTTATTTCTTCTTACCATTATTTTGGTAGGACATGTTTCAAGGATCATCATCCTCGTTTTCAACTACATTGTCCACTGGCAAATCTTTCTCAAGTAGGTAATGATGCGCACCTGGTAGACTTGAGGTGGAATTTTTAGAGGTAATTTGGATTTCATAGTTTCCTTCAAATATGGCATATTTCATTGGTTAGGTGCATTTCTAAAGGAATCTTAAAGGATAGCAAAGGTTTTTGTCAGTGCTAGCTCTGTTTAATGCATTATTCTCAAATTAGGCCTAATAATAAAATTTAATTTATAGAATACTAGCGTTTTGAGTCGAATTTTGAACAGCTCTAGAAAATTTATTCCTTAAAATTTAGTGTTTTTGTTGGAACAGGTGATCTGACTATATTTTTCTGCAGGTAATGATGGTACTGAGTGATAAAATCTCTTCGTACTTTTAAAACTACCGAACTCGAAAGTTAAGAGGAATCCACAAACGCAAATTCTAGTTCCGTGGTAACTATATATACAACTTCCAAAGTGTTAATGTATGTGTACCCTTATTGGGGGGTACATATATAAATTGATAACGATACAGAGAAGATTAGCATTGTCCCTGCGCAAGGATGACACGCAATCGTGAAGCGTTATCACATTTTTTTGAAATTATTAATTATATTTTATCTGTTTCTAATTTTGAAGCTTTTTACAGTCTAAACGTTCGTTAGAAATAATTTATTTACGTAAACCTCTTACCTCATATGGTTTCTAAGGAAATGTGAATTCTTAGAAAAGCAATCTTCTAACACGCTATATATCCTAACTAGCTTAAAAGACCCGGCGTCGCCCGGGTTTTGTATTTTGTAATTGGAAATTAGCTTATGAAGGATTTTCAATTTTAAATTCTAGGTCCTTATATAGGCATTTAGAATTTGAAATAGGAAGAACGACTTATTACACTCAAACTATTCCCTCAGAAAACGCTTGATATAGTTTTTTATGGCTCATAGAGGATCTAGAATTTTGCATCCCATCGCTTGTACAGTGCACAGCAAGCCTGGTAGAGGTTTAAATAAGAAGAAACAGAAATTCCTGTAACATAAAATTGTAATATCGAGGCGGGAAATTTCCCACTCTTATGTTACCATAAAGCCTTCATACTTTTCTCTCCAAAAACCTGCGATATAATATAATAATATACACATTACCATACCTCGTCTTGTTTTCTCTATGTCCAGGGTAGAGAAAGTTATGTGATTCCATTATTTTAGTGGATTTTATTCTGTAATATTTATTTATAACATGAATTATTTTGATAACTTCTCTTATTTGTCAAAAGTGCATTTCATTTGTTTTTTCCAAGCCCACCTGATACCATTTGGCAACAATATATTCTGTGATTTGGAATTGATAATTCTATGTAAAAAGGGATTAAGTATTTTCAAAAACATTTAATTTTTGGCATTTAGAATCAGAATTTTTCAAAATCCTTTCTTAGTGAGCACCTACATTATGAAACGAAGGTACTGTCAAAATTCCAAGTCTCTACCTGTTATAGTTTAGGCTGTACGTTGATTCCTGTCATTCAGTCATTCATTCAGTCAGTCAGGACAAAGCCTTTTATATATATAGAGATTGAGAACGGTATGGTTCCTGATTATTTTGGATTCTTTAAATTTTTTGGCATTCCTTCTTCCTCTTCATACATACCATTTGAACTCGGACTGGTGTAACATTAAGTTGTCATTTCTGTTGTTGACATATAAAAGAAAAGGGTGTGAGGGTGCAGGCTACTAAGTACTAAGTACTGCAACATTCATTCTGCATCTGTATTTCAGTTTTTCATAAGCTGTATGTCATTTTTAAGTTATTTTTATTATTTTTAAGGTCATAAGATCATAATGTTTTCTTTTTCAGGACATTAAAATCTGGGCCCTAGTTATAAGCATCTGTTTTTTGGGTCATTCTTCCATAAGGCTATGGGCTGACCATTAATGGAGTTTTGTGTACTCCTTACAAGGGGATGGTACGAACCTTCATGTCGAAACCCACCCTCAAATTTTGTACACATGTAGGTCATCCTAAAATGGAATAGGACAGAAAAAATTAGCTGTCAGTTTGAACTGTGAGACCATTAAATTGAAGCTTGAAATTTGGAAGCGACCTAGTTGGTTGCTCCTGGATCTTTGTAGCGACTACTGCAACTTACGTGACTCCTTCACCAGCTTATGAAACACGGGCTTCCTTCTTCTTGCTATAGCAGTATAAACAACGACCGTAGTGATGAATTGCGATCTGTGTGTCTGTCAGTTAATAGAAGGAAGTCACCATGAGTGTCTCTACAGACGTGTTGAACCCTATTAATGTGCTTTCAGTTGCTATAAACTATCGAACCAACACAAGTGTGAAGAAGCAGAATGTGATATGGGAACACTTGTTTCGATGTGCATGGTGCAAAGCAAATTTGTGCTTTTCCCATTCTATCGACACTAGGCACTTCTGTTTCACATTTATTGAATAGTAAAGTTTAAAACAAGCTGTTCTGTGCACGGGGAAGTGATCATGCAACTGTATACTGTGACTACAGTGTTGTGTTGAGCCAACTGCCCGCATGCCTCGCTCAAGACCTTGTACCTCAGCCACAGACCGCATCCCTGCTAGACGGGATGAGGCACTCTGACAATGCTTTTTTCGCGATATTGTGATGTGATTTTCATAGACTTGCAGTTCGAACTGGCAGCTAATTTTTTGTGTACTATTCCATTTTAGGATGACCTACATGTGTTAAAATTTGAGGGTGGGTTTCGACATGAAGGTTCGTACCATCCCCTTGTTAGTCAGTTATATGTTATGTAGAAGTGATTGGGAGGATGGTACATTGCATGTCCACAGGCAAATGGCAGAATAGGGTGACCACACATACTGTTTTGACCAGGACTGTCACATTTTTTTCCCCCCAGTTATCCCATCATTATTTAAAAAAAAAAAGAAGCCAACCATCCCATTTTTATAAAATTCTAGGAATAATTTCTGGAATAAAACATACACCTATTAGTTAATTATGAAGATCATGTTGGATTTCATAGTTTTAGATACCAATACGGTACTTCTATTGTCTGAAATTTGTTGATGGACATTTTCATTATTAGTGTATTTTTTCAGGTCGTCCATGGTGGTGTAGAGTAGCATGTCCATCCCTAGATCCGAAGGTCGCAGGATCAAACCTGGTTGTGGTCAATGGATTTTTCAAGACATAAAAATCCTGGGCACGGAGTCCTCTGGGAGGCCAGTGTCGTAGATATACGGCATGTAAAAGATCTCCAAGTCTAAATTAGAGCCTCTGGACAAAATTTGTATGCTGTTTCATGACCGGAGGGGGTATGTGAGGCAGTGGGCTTACCACCTGTCCCTCTAACCTCTCTCTTGGAAAATAAGCATAACAAAATTAATCTAGGTACTGAAATCTCCAATTGGAGGCCCTGTACCCCACCATCGAGGTTACAGGAAAAATTCAGTCAGTCAAAATTTTGAACAGGCAGTGGTTTCGTACTTAGGGAGGCATGAAACGTAAAGACATGAAAGAATGTTTCGAAAGTCATGACATGGTATCAATTGCAATAGGTAGATTTTTCTTCGAAATCTACCTAAAAAGATGATTCTGTACTATGTTTAATTGAAGACCAAATCGAACCAAACAGGAATCCTTATGGCTGCCATGCAGAATGGTAAGTAATGGCAATTTATATTTTAGTTAAAATTGAGGAAAAAGTATGACTTAATTTCTCTTGTACAAACGCTAATTACAACTATTATTTATAGGAGGCACTGCTAATTTAATTGAGGGGAAAGCTTTAGTGAGATGGGACTTACAGTGCTGGAGTAAGTAACTTTCATTCCTGCAAACATTAAAAATGAAACCAGCACATCATCCTTACACACCCTCCTGCTACCAGAGTCCTTCACATCCAACAGGTCAGCACATCAAGTCAACAGAAAGCCACAGGGGTAGAGTTAAGCACACCTCTTCAATCTACCACATCAACAATTGAGTCTACACTATTAGTAAGTGATTCTTAATAAATTTATTTGTAACAGTTATTACTTCCTCTGTATTTACCATGGGTATTATAGGTACAGGAAGCATTGTTTTCAACCCCAAATACGAAGTTGAGTTTTTAACATATATACAAGTTTTGAGGAGTCCTGAATCCAAAATACCATTTTCAGAACCATGCCGTGTGTATTCATGGACAGCCTAGTTCCTGAATAGCAAATCTCCTGGGGATGTGACATGAAGATTGTGACGACTTTTATTTTTAAAGTGACTTTACATGTAGATAAATGAGCGATAGTATAAGCCTTTTGGCTTCTCTACACTGTGGCCTTAATAGATTACATGTAGAACATTTTGCTTTTGATTTGTTGCAATTTTCTTCAAAACGGCTCTCACAATTTTGTTTAAATTTTGTGTATGGGTGTTTATACCAAGTGCTAAAAACTTTTTTTTTTTTTTTTTTTTTTTTTTTTTTAAATCTCTGAAGAATAGTTATAAGCCATCCACTGTTTGTAGAAACTCAGCCTTGCCTGGTGAACATGAAAGCTTTGAAGCTTTGCAACTGAATATGCAAGATTAAAAGCCCAAGTTTGTACAAAAGATGGCTGGCTTGTAACTACTCTTCAGATAATTTTACAAAAGAACTTTTGAAATAAAAGTTTTTGTCCTTAGTACAAGCACCTCTTGTACAAAATCGTTAAAACCTTTTTTGAGGCAGTTATGAAAAATTAAATTTTATTCATTAAAGTGGTGGTAAAAGTAAGAGCCATCACCAATCCTTTACATAGTTCTTCCCGAGCTGTTTGCTTGCGGATGCACATGCACATGTTTCTGAAAATTACATCTTTTGATTAAGGGACCTTAAAATCTCTGTTCGTGCTCTAAGCTTGATATCGAAGTTCAGGGCAAACACAATCTTCCTCCACTGTAGGACCTATGGTACCAATGAAAATTAGCTTGAAATAATGTGAGATAACAGACATTCTGGAGGGCAAGAAAACTGAAGATCCTGGAACTGATAGGATTTTTCAAGGATTTAATGTACCCTGACAAAACCTGCACAAAAACGTTTTCTATATAAATGTATTACAGTATTAACAAATGGACATAACAATTCAGTCTTATAAAATAAATGCTTCCAGATCATTGCTGCTCCTTAGCAGCTTCTTTTGGGGTTTCCTTGGGGTGCTCCACTACAGGTTGCTCTGCTGCCAGCGGCTTCACTGCTGGCACTCCAGTTTGTACAATGGGCACCACTCTTTCACCTGGTGTTTCTGGGATCACCTGCAACAGTACATCTGTATAAATAAAACTGTAAGGGGTCTCATAACTGTTACTTGTGCAATTTTAGAAATTGTTAATGAAATAGCCACATTGGATGAAACAATCGTCATTTGTGGGGTATTGTTTTTCTTCATTTGTTGTCACGATCTCAGTCATTCCCAGAAAGGTTTACGCTGTAATGGGTTTGTACAGTAGTAAATGTTACAGTTTTAAGGGCAGTGCCCTACTGAGGGGTGACATAATTAGCCCCTGCCAAGGGCACAGGCAAAGAGGGTCATAAATATGACCATTAAAAAATGCAAGGTTAAGAGTTAGATTATTATGATCTGCTATAGAATTGGAGATTAAGTCTTTTGAGGCTGATTAAAAATTGAGGGAGTTAGATGCGCCTATAGATAGGTAGAAACAGCTCTTATAAATGTGCTGAGCAGGCAAGGATACCTCGAGTTGGCAGCACTGCACTCCTGTTGAATTGCAGCCAGGTCTCCATAGAATTTGTAAATATAATAAAATAACTGCATGTAAAATAATTAATAGATGCACTCTAATACATAGTAGTAGCGGTAATAATATCTATAGTGGATGAAGTGATGAAAGTGAATATGTGTAGGAAAGGGAAGATAGCGATAATGACAACTAGTGGCATCCTCAATAATATTGTTATAAAGGCTAGCACCTAAATTTTTACACTTTACAGGTTCAGCCAATAAAATGTAAAATGCATTTTATAGTTCTTAAACATTTTCAAGTGAAATAAAGTTCAAACAAGGGTGTCCAAGTTTCCTAAATTTTAAGAAATCAGCTTTCTTCTGGCTGGAAGATGTCAGTAGCTCAATAATAAATTATCACCTCACTCAATTAATAGCAAAAAAACTCTTAATTCATGAAAATCGATGTATATAGGTTTACAAGAATTTTCCTCAGCAAACCCTTTTTTGATGGTATTAATGTTGTGTAGATCAGGTAAAAACAATCATTCTCACCTTCTTGGGGGCGGTGATAGTAAGAACACCATCAGAGGAGAGACTGGACACCACATCATCGACTTTAATCTCCTTTGGTAGGACATAACGTCTGATAAAGTGTCGGGACACATATCCATGTTCATCTGGTTTCTCTTCGTGTTTTGCCTCTACGATCACTGTATTATCTGAGGTCTTCACTACGATCTCATTGGGTGTAAACTGCTGCACATCTAGAATGACCTGTAAAAAAGAATTACTTGTATGTTTGTTTTATTGTACTAGGTAAAGATTACTAAAGAGTTCACTGGTTCTGATGCTTGCCGTTATCCCAGTAGACCCATAATAACACACAATTTATTTGAGGAGTACCGGTATTACTAGCAAAGAAACTAAATGCTGAGAAGCAAGTATGCTATAAGTATAGTGCAGTATAGTTAGAATTTATAAATAGGTTAAATAATTAATTATCAAACCTATTTGTAAATTCTAATTACAGTATATTTTTATATGTTAAGAAGCAAGTATGCTATAAGTATAGTACAATATAGTTAGAATTTATAATTAGGTTAAATAATTAATTATCAAACCTATTTAGAAATTCTAATTACAGTGTATTTTTATGTGTTAAAATTACTGTTAGTTAATAACCTATATTAATGATATGTACAGTATATTATATTATATTTCCTCTGTGGTTGCTTTCCAATTTCATCAATGGTTTCTGAATTGTCTTATCAAATTTACTTAGTTTGGTCGTGACCAGATGTTTGCAACCATGCTGAACTCTTAACTCAGTACTGTGAAAGTCTGATCGAACTCTGAGCCTGTAAATTTCAAAACGAACCATGTAGACCTCATGGTCTGCATAGATAAGTGTGTAAAAGGCCCTTCAGAAGTACAGTTTACTCAGCCAGTGTGACTGCCAATTTCATCCAGCTCCCTAACTTTATTTATAAATGGGAAATTTATTGAAATTTTTACCGGTGCTTAGAAATAGATATTGAATCTGTAAATCAATATTAACAGTAGATTTTGTGAAATATTTTTGATTAGCTCTGTATTCTACAGAACTTCTAATAATAATAAAAATAATCTTTATTGTGACAAAATATCAGATTCATAGGTCTGACTTTTGGGAGGGGGCAAGGTAATTTCTGCCCTCCCCCCTTCACCCCTTCAATATATAACTTTTGTCATATTGAAGACTAACAATCCAATTCTTGCCACCCAGGAATATTTTCAAGTTGTAACTTCTGATCAGATTGTAATTTGGCATTTACAGGAAGCTCAAATCGCTTTTGTTGGGTGTTGGTTGGATATCCAGCATACTTTAGAGCATTGGTTCCCAACCTTTTTCAGCTGACGCCCCCCTTCGAATATCATGAAATCTTTACACCCCCTTTGATAGTGACGGGGAGAAGAAGGCCTAAAAACGTGATTTTTAGTACTTTTGTACTTTAAAAGATCCCTATAATAATATAGCTCACATACACATATAAAACACAAAAATGCATATCTATCATATATGAATCTTATTTGAGTCTCAGTACAGTTCATAAATAGCTATTTATGTATCAAGTACGCAAAATAACGCTTTAGGGGACGAATCTAGTATAGCGGCCGAGGCGAAAGCCGAGGCTGAAATACTGGATGAGTCCGCTAAAGTTTTTGCGTACGTGGTGCATACAATATTTTTTAGTGATAGCTCTCTAAATTTTATGAAATGAAACAAAAATACCGTATATAATTAATTATAATGATAGACAGTCAACCATATTCTCAAGGCCCTCTCAAACGCAAGACAACAATGAACCGTACGTACCAAAACGAAATGAGGTAGGCTATAGATGAGTTATATGAGTCGCTGATTTGTAAACAATAATTAATACGAACTAGTATTTATGAAAAGCTTGTGAAAGTATGAATTATAATCCCGAGGAAATTTCACTCCAAGTCAAAAACATTGAATTGGAGCTGGTGCCAGCAACATCACGGCAGAAGGAATAGGAAATATATTGCAATTAAATGCTGGTGCATCCATGTAAGCTATGTGAACGAAGATGTGAAAAATTGTTGGCTTATATTTGTTGTCATGTGATGAAGTGGGCTACCGTGTTTTGCGAAAAATCCTGGTAAAGTTTCTGATTATCATAAAGAAACGTGTTGGTTTAAATTTGTTGTTTTATGACCAATTATATGTGTAAATCAATGTTAGAGTTGGTGTGACTGGTCAATGCCGTCTGGGTTTTGTTTATAGATTGCCATGACGACTTTAAAGGACAAGGCCGCTAAAATTGCATTTTGAATGCACTTTTATGCAATTTTAGCGGCCTTGTCCTTTAAAGTGCAGCTTTTCGGCGTGTTACCAGTCCGATAAGCAGCTGTTTTAGAGAGCGTGTACTAAAAAAAGTTAAATGTAGAAACACGAATGTCCAATGTAAAGTTAAAAACTGAATATTTGTGAGATGGTTGCACTGTTTTGCTTTCACCAGCTCTGAGATATTAGGTTTTATGTTTGACAGAGCACAACGCAGATCATCATATCTCATATTTGGATTTCCAAGTTATTATAAACGTGTTGAGGACAAGATATGACTATTTAATATGACAGGGAAAATATAGTTACAATTTATAAGATTATAAAATGTAAATTCACACTGTTCTACTATTCTTGTTAATTACGGTATGTCTGTGTATTTGTTTGGTTAAAGTTAACCGATTAAAAATGCTTGTCGACTGACAAGGCAACAACACTAAATCAAAATATGAAATTCAAATTGTTGCACGGAGGCATGCCCCCCTGGTTTGGGAACCCCTGCTTTAGAGCAAATAGGAGCCTTCTATCACTATGAATTGCCTTCATAGTAAACAGAAGAAATTGAACTGGCTATATCAACCGGTCTGAAATGAATTTTGGTTCTGACAGAAAACCAATGATTAAAAATAAATTTAATACCTTAAAATTATTCTTGATTCACAATAATATGCAATGACATAATGAAGCAAGATGGGTCAAAGTCTGTCACTTGTTCTTCACTTCTTTCCAGCAGAGGTTCAATCATGTATTTACACTCAATTATTCATCATAATGAGTAACATTTTTTAACCAATCTTCAAACAGTTCATTATGTTATTGCATATTATTGTGAATCAAGAATAATTTTAAGGTATTGAATTATTTTTTATTATTGACTTTCTGTCAGATCCAAAATTTATTTTAGACTTGTTGATAGAGCCAGCTCAATTCCTTCTGGTTACTGTGAAGGCATTCGTAGTGATAGGAGGCTCCTATTTACTCTGAAGTATGCTGGATATCCAACCAACATCCAACAAAAGCCATTTGAACTTCCTGTAATTCACCTTGATTTTATAGATGTGTTTCCACTATTAAACTTCCAACCCTCGTATAATTTGTAAGTCATAATGTTTTTCTTTTGAACTTAAGAAGGAAAAATATAAAACATCTGAGCAATTTATTACATTCTCAGCTGCAGCGGTGTAGAGGTATCCTGCCCGTCTCTAGATCCAAATGTCATGGTTCAAACCCAGCCACGGTCGAGTTTTTTCAGAACATAAAAATCCTGGGCATGGAGTCCTCCGGGAGGGACTTCAAGCTGTACCCTAAATTAGACCTTCTGATCAAAATTACGCTGTCTTTTCACATTCAAGGAATACCTTGGTTTCCTGCGAGGGTTGTTGCTTGGTGGGCTTACCACCTACCTCTCTGCCTTCTCTCAGAAAATAAGCCAAAAAATTAGTCCAGGTACCAAAATCTCCACTTGGAAAGCCCTATGTATCATACTAAATGTATGTGTGGATTAAAAAAGTGAATATGAATATGCCCCATCGGGGGGGGGGGGGTGTACAGGATGTATACTACTACTAGTTTATTACATTTTTTAAGTGAAACTTGTTTAGCCGCGGTAGGGGTGAATCGAGAGCTTGAGTAACGCTCAATATCGTCACAAAATTAGTGTTACGCTCAAAATTGTCACGAAATTAGTGAGGTGTGACGGAATGGACTGCACAGAAAACAATCACCTCAATGATTAGGTTTATCCAAAATTTTAAAGATCCCAAAATCAAAATTAAAAAATCCAAAATTTAAAAATTCAATATTTAAAAAATAAAAATCCAAAATTATAAAATATCCAAAAAATAAAAATTAAAAGATCTAAAATTTAAAGAATCTATAATTCCAAAATTTAAAAAAATAAAAGAAAATTTTAAAAAATCCAGAATTATAAAAGTCCAAAATCCAAAATTAAAAGAGTCCAAAAACCCAATATTAAAAAGTCCAACAATCCAGAATTGAAAAAATCCAATAATCCAAAACTGAAAAAATCCAAAAATTAAAACAAGTTTCACTTCTGTCGCGTGGCGTTCCACGCACACTTTTTTTTATTATTATTTTTATTTTATTTTATTTTTTTGTGGTACCGATGTTTGGTATTTTCTAACTCTGCAGATATGTAGTATTACTATGTTATATTGCATATCGCGACCACAATGAAACTGTTTCATTTGATCTAGAGGCTCACTGAGAAATTTTTGCAGCAAGTAAAACGCCGTCATATGGGAACTGCCTTACACCAACAGACAGATTTTCATATTAGTCCTAATTATGAAAGACCGTACCCAAATACAGTATTGCATTTGCCGTAGCTTAGAATTGCTATTGATTGTTAGATTATAGGTTTTTCCTACAAGACCGCATATTGACAGCTGTCATTTATTATCCCGGATAACTGACCTGAAATTTGTCCTTATCGCAATGAAGACTGGAGCTTCCAGAATCCTGCCGGGCGAGATTTCTCCAGGGTCGGACGTAACCTGTCCTCAAGAGGGAGCTAGGATGTAGTCCTAGGCCGAAATGTTGGTCCAGAAGTCGGGACCTCGGGAGGGCACGGTCCCAAGGGTCCGCGTCTTCCCACCAGTCACGAAAGAGAAGCGGTACCAGAGACATGTTGATTGGAACTTTCGTATTCCCGATGCTGATTCTCTTTATATATCGCAACACGCCTTCTCCGCCGCGCCGAATATGGCGCATGACACATTGTTGCGTTTCATCTTTTCTAGTCATCCGCGCGCACCGGCATTAGTATTGAGGTTATATATAGAAAAGACGAGATACAACTCCCCTAAAATATTTTCTATGTGTTTATTTATAGAATCTTATGCAGCATGCGTCAGGCAACCTGGAGAGTTCCAGAGTTCCGTGGGAACAGAATTCATTCTTAGTTTTCTCCGTTTCGTGCTTTGGATATCAGCAACTGTTCTTCCTAATACTTTTCGCCCATACGCGCAACATAAAATGCCCAGAACATTAACAGAAACCACTGCTTAACATTGTTTTACTGCATTGCAAAGTAAGTTATTTTACTTTTCGTATCTAGTATTGGCCTGTCGGCCGCATGGTTCCCGCCTCTGGGTTCGCAGGTCGCGGGTTCAAACCTGGTCGCATTTAATGGATTATTATGGACGTACACTCCTAGGTAGAGGGTGGTCCGGAGGACTAACACCGTGGGTCCCATACCCATTACGGCACCTTAAAGAACTCCAAGCTTAAACTAGAACCTCTGGACTAAAATCCCCCCGACCCTTTCGTGTTCAAGTAATCGTCGAGGCGATGAACTTACCGTCACCAGGAAAACAAGTGTAAATGAATTGCCGGAGTCTTCGGTAATGAAACCTCCACTCGGAAGCCCCCACGATTGGCGGGATGCGAATAAATATGACTAAACTATACTATGATTATGCTAAATTATTGCATATTATATACAATTATTATTTATTAAAATTATTAATTTATCTGTACAAATAATTATTATTTTACACAATTATTATTTTAATAATTTCTATAGGGAATAGAGAGTTAGTGATAATAGTTCACTGTTCAATTGAAAAAAAAAAATGTGATTCTTGTCTAATTCTATACAAGCAGTAGGCGGTGAACATTTTGAAAATAATTCTAGTTTGATATTTGGGTTGGCTTCTTGCCAATGTTTATGCGAACTGAGCGGCGAAGAGTGCAAAAAGTGCAATGGTGCAAAAAAGGTCCAAATCTTTGACAGTCCACGGGAAAGAAATATGACAAATGAGCCGAATGAGCGATAACAATAATCGAGGCTCCTTATGTCGAAATTCTATGCACATTGTGCGACAGCGACATTAAATTAATAATAGTAATCATCATCATCATCGAAAGAGATGGTAGACCAACATAATTCCTATTAACTTACAAACACTGAAAATTATTTTCTTGTTCCCTCTGATTATAAAGTGCCGGTATTAATAAAACGCTCGTTCTTTTAGAAAAAATGTGAATGACTGGCTATATCTTTCTGAAGAAGCCAAAAACCAGGATTTCTTCTCATGTGAATTGAATTTACTGGATAATTTTCTCATAATGAATCTGCAATGAAAAGGTTTCTAAGAGCCGAGGTTGAATGCAATTTATACTTGGCAAGGTATTCGACTTAGCCTACATTTAAAATGTTACCTAACTTTGGATACCCCTGCGTGTAGGAACCGCCATCGCACGTGTTGAAAGGAAATAAACTCTGGTGATTATACAAGTGCAAGGTCGAGGGCTTCTATAAAAGGAGACGGCAGTGAAAATCATGGAGGGGTTTCAGGTTAAGCACACTTTGTATGAAGTAACTCGATACGATTCTTTTGACTTTATAAGGACGTCGTTAAGGGCTCGACAGCTTCACGATTTAAAAAAAAAAAAAAAAGTGATTTTATTGAAAAATTACTAGAGTACAAAGCTAACACCCAAAATGGAAACTGCCTAAATCCAGCGAGCAGTATGTATGTTACAGCCTACTATTAATTAATATAGCTGTAATTTAACATGGCCACCGCTGTGGCGTAGGTGATGCGTTCGCTCCTCTCACGCAGCCCGGGTTCGAATCCTGGTCGGGCTTTTCCTCACCTGTGAAACAAATGTCGGATATCATCTGGCCGTCATCATCTTCATTCCATCTTTGCCTTGTTCACAATGAATGTGTGTGTGCATGTGTTCGTGTTTTCTCGGAGGTGGCCATGGCATTGGGCTGATCACTCATCCGGGGATGCCCTCGATGTCCTTGTCTGGTAAAAAAAAAATGTATTTGATCCATAGATAATCCCTCTCCAGAGAGGTCGCGGCCCTGTAAGGCCTGGGCGGCGTGGGTTGTTTAAAATGTCCCTAAAAGGGAGAGGTAAAGCTAAGGTAAAGATAGCTAGATAAATATCCCTTTGTTCTGTTAAATTTGTAGAGGTAGACTGGATGAATATCTATAATGCATTTACAAACATTTGATTCCATTGTGTCAGATTCACTTTCAAGAACCAAGTAAGCATTCTAAGGCCGTGGTCTCTATATTTATTTGCCCAGCCTTTACGTATTTCTGTTACATGCGGTTTTAGCAGTTGATCCCCCATAAGACTGATTTTAAAGACTCCACGCGCAAATAGGAACTCGGTAAAAAAACGAATTTGCCTGATTTCGGGATTTTGGTATGCGGACAGTTAGGATATGAAATTGATTTCCTCATATTATTTTAATCTTTGGGTTTTGGGGATACCAGCAAAATACGAATGTGGATTAATCTCACTAGATGAGTGCCTTTTTTTTAATGTTCATTTTTGGCTTTGATACAATCTGCATGTAAAAATGAACTTGTGCTCTTTCACTGGGCTGGCTCCAACTAGCCACAGTGAAATTAATTAGTAAGAGAAAATACTTTTAGAACAGTGAATCATTTATAATGAGCCATACACTTATTTTTCATCAAACCATCTCTACACATATACAAAACTTAAATTCAGTTGTCTACCCATTTATTTATTAGGTAAATAAGTATTTTTCGATGCTCTCAAATGCATAGATATACAGTCTGTCAAGGTAAAATTACTTATGCCAAAGAATATTGCTTAAAATAGCGTTCGCACGAGTCCCTTAGTTTTGTGGGGAGGCTTCTAATGAATTCTCTTTAAACAAAAATATCCTGCATTCCCTTATGCCTTTCGAAGGACGTAATGATGAGGGCTAAGCATAGTCTATAATGAAACGACCGGTAATTTTGCTCAGGAACCTTTCCGTTAATATTGAACTGTCATGATAATTGCTAGACTCATGCTACTAGTTTTGATGCTCGAAGCCGGTTTCCTTGGTAGCCGTGGTAGCTATGGCATGCTGATTTAGCGCCGGTGAAGGAGACTGTGGGTTCGGGTCCCGCCTCGGTTGTCTGTGCTTTTGTGTGATGAGGGAAACAAGGTAATTAAGGTAAACAAACGGTAAAACAAGACAAAAAATCAGAAAAATTAGCCGCAAAAAGTGCTTTGTTAAAAAAAATATGTACGTATCCCATCTTATCAACCTCATATGGCCCCCATACATTTGTATTATTATGCTAACCATTCGACCTCAGACAAAATTTTTGTAACCTACTTCATGTTCATCATCTTCTATGCTAAAATCTACTTAGAAATCGCATAAGTATAACAGAAAATGCCTGAATATTCTGCTATTTGTAGTTAAAAACTATCCAATAAATAATATGAACCCGCGTTATCCAATAGCGACCACAATTTAATAATTGAAGTGTATTAAACTAATTTTCCTTGTTGAGAGGAAAATGTATTTTTTTCTTGCTTTTAATTGAAGCTATTGTTTCTCGTAGATACTGTACCAGTTGAGCTATTACAAGGAATTGAAAAGATGCATTTTTAAGAAGTTCTCCCATGTTTTTCTCAGTATTTATTTTTTATTGCGAAAGGAGCATTTGATCTCTAGGTCTATGGGGCAATAGGGTTAATAATAATGCAATTAATCTCACTACTTCATCGCAGCAGACGGCTGGCTGCAGTTAAACTCACCGCCATAAAATTTAAATGGATTTTGACATTTGTCGATGTCAAAATCGATTGTTGGCGATCGATCGATATATTTATGCGATACAATCAACTCTGCTACTGCTAGTCTGCTCAATGAATATTTTGCTCAGGTAAATTGTGTTGTGGTGTTTATCGTTATATAAATTGTATTAATTATGTAAATAGATAATAGCTAAGCCTTTTATCATGTTATGTTAATGTGGATTGTCACTGCAAACCTCTGTACTCCATGATAAGGACGTTTTGAATCGGTGAGCTGGACTATGGTGGGCATGACTTAGCAAAGCAACTGTTCTGTTGACATGCCCCTTTTCTTATCTTATTTATTTTCCAGCGAACTGGACTGTTGTCAGCATGTCGAAGCTTCGGTTTGATGGACGTGTAGTTATTGTGACCGGCGCAGGAGCAGGTAAGCCCATGGTTTTAATTAGTTATGTTATAAATTTACAATTTTCTCTCTAGATTTTATAGGCTTCATGAGAAAGTGGGATTACAAAGTTCTGAAACAGAATATCACACCCATCTACCTGCTATTTTAATTCCATACCCCTTGTCTTCGGGATTTTAAGGGATTTCTTTGGCTAAAATTCATGTTATTTTATTCTTCCGAACTTGTAAAATCCATGTATAATCACATTTTTTTTCTTCTACCAATGTTTTAAATATAAGCAAAATTGCTATAAAGTTCACTGAAAACTAACCTAAAATGGAGCACTAAAATGCTGCATACTCATAAGTGCGAGTGTTCAGCTGCAGCGCTAGATGGAGTTGATGGGTTATGTGGTGCGATAGTAGAGCTGCCAACATCAGTGATCAGTCGCTGCCATCTAGATAACCCCCAGGGCACATCATCTTCAACAAGATGAAAAAATGGGTCACTGTTAAGGCATTTGACATCCTCCCTCACGAAGATGGTCCACGGAGGGAACATCACCTCGGGGTAGACGCCGCCTTAACGGACACCAAGCACCCTCGATGATAGCCTATTTGTACATGCACAGCAGTGATGTATACACCCTATGTATCAGCACACACCCATCATTAAATAAACATAACATAGAAATAACATTAAGATTTTGTGGCGTACCACTCGGAAGTGAGTTATAATTATTGAGTTTTTGGTTGATATCTGTTGCTATTTTCTGGGGATCTTTTGCACAAAGCTTCCACTGATGTTTGATTTAGGCAAATGTGTGATAATCTGATAAAGTGTATGTCTGCTATTATTTATTCCCACTACCTATCATAATATGTTTATTCTTAAAAACCTTCGATTCACTTTTAATAATTTTATAATACTGAGTTGGGTTATTAGTATCAGTATTATAAAATTATAATATAGCTTCACTGTGTAAACTTCCATGCGATGTTTAATCACTTTTAATCATTTACGTTTTCAATAAATTCCTCCAGAAAGCTAGTGTTCCTAAACTCTTTAAGGAGTCCGAGTGTAGAAACTAACAAAACTTGCAAAACTTTGATAGCCACTTAAAATTGAATTTTTCTTATGCACATTTTGTGGAGATAGGTTTCAAAGTTATAGTATAGAAATGGGGAATAAGGATAGCATCTGCTATGGCCAAGGAAACTTTCCTCATCAATGGTTTACAATGTCGATACCTATTCCCATAGACACCATCAGTGGAAGAAGCTCTAAGAGATGGTACGTGGAAGGAGTCTAGTTTACTTTAAAGGATTTAATAAATATCCATACCTTTTCACATTCAGCAAACCATTACTTAAATCTCCATGGCACTATATCCCTCTGAGAACCAGGCTGGCCATCCAACTTCTGCATCATCGACCTCGGCAGATGACAATTTCAAAGGTGGTATTGATGGTTTCCAAAACTGGAGCCACTACTTCTTTATCAACTAGCTCCTCAATTGGTATCACAAGGCTGAAAACATCCCCATCTCTACTTCTGAAAAATCCAAGGAGGTTCTGGAGATTGAATTCATACCTGTGGATCCATAGTCAGCAGCGCTAACCACTAGACAGGTCCAGCAAGTACTTACATATTTTTTCAGTCAACAGTACCGGTATATTATGCATTGTCATCTATTGGCCAAAGTTAGTTCATTAACAGCCTACCACTAGGTTAGAATAATTTCTGTCAGTGACTACTTAATTACACACTATTAATTTATTTACCTCATTTACTTACAATCATTACATAATAATCACACGAAATCCAGAGATTATTTCTTCTTTACCAATAGTATACATACTGGTGTTTTGTTTTGTGAAAGCTTGAGGGCATTAAAGTGTGTATTTGTGTTTTTGCAGGACTGGGTCGTGCATATGCATTGCTGTTTGCTGAGCGAGGAGCTTCAGTAGTGGTGAATGATCTTGGTGGTGGACGACATGGGGAAGGAAAAAGTAGCAAGGCAGCAGATGCTGTTGTAGAGGAAATTCGCAGTAAAGGTAGCTCAATATATCAATGAAAACACAAATATTTCAACTTAGCGGTTGCTAACAACTACTCTCTCTCTCTCTTTTTTTTTTTTTCAATGTTGCGTTTTTGTTTAATTTTTTAGGTCATTTATTTTCAAACAGCTTTTTTTCTGGACCATAGATAGATAGAAAAATCATATCCCTTTTACATAACATGCCGAGGTTGGCTACTTCGGCTCCTCTAATAGAAATTGGTTGATATCTTTGTATTTAGTTACTGCATCTGTATTCAGTAGTAGCAGGTTGGGCCACTAGATGGTGCTCAAGATATTGTCCCTCGATGTGTCGCAAAGTGTCCTGTATTGTCCTCTATTGTATTTGGTAATAATAACGACCTTTTTACAACTGTATGTTGTATAAAAATATAAACAAACTACAGCAATCATGTTTTTGCAGGAGGCAAAGCCGTACCAAATTATGACTCTGTTGTGGAAGGTGAGAAGATAATTCAGACAGCTCTGGATGAATTTGGGCGAGTGGATGTTGTTGTGAATAATGCTGGAATCCTGAGAGACAAATCATTTGCTCGAATCAGCAATAGTGACTGGGGTGAGCATAAAATAATTTTTATTGCTGAAATTTTATAAAGAGTGGAGAATTAAAATGTGAAATAAAAACATTGAATTGTAGTAGGTAACTTCACATTGGGAATAACGCGGCACTTAAAGTCACAACAGATTATTCTTAAAAAAATAAAAAGAATTAAAAAAAAACACACACAAACGGATAACTACTGTAGAATATGTTCCAAGATCTGTTGCTTCATCCTCAGCTGTTCTTGACTGCTGGATGCTTTGTAGTCCCTGTGGTGGTAGTTAGAAATTTTGAAATACCAGACAATTTGATGAAAAGGTACATCCATCTACCTATGTTGGATCAGCTGAGGAGGGAGCAATAGCTCTTGAAACTTGTTAAAGGAAGTTTTATGTGTTTTTTAACAATTATTTTTTGAGTTGTATTTATTACTTTATCCAGTGCTCTTTTTCTGGTAGAACATTGGGGATGCATACCTAGTGATGTAAAATTCCCGGGAATTTAAAATCTGGGAAATATTCCCAGGGAATATTGCCGGCAATATTCCCAAAATTCATAAATTCCCGGGAATTTATGATTAATTACCAAGATAGATCAAAAAAACTTTTATTAATAGATAAAAGCAGTAATTATATTGTTAAATTAAACTCAAAAAATGAAATATATTCTAAGATAAAATTATTATTAAATAAAATTACTGGGAATTTATAAATTTAAAAGCAAAATCACTCAAATTAATAGGTCAGTGTGGTAATTTTGCAGTTAAATAAACACAAACACTCTTATATGTTCAAACAATATTATAATTGATTGAATAAAAGTATCAGAGACATAACTAGAATGTAAAATGTATTAGCAATTTAATTAAAACTATTGAAAGGGAAAAGGTTTATTGGGCATTTTACAGCATCTTTACTGTTCTTATTCAATATTTTGTCAAGTCCCTTAATCACTGTCACTCACAATGTCCATTAAATCTTCTTTATCCGTCTCTTTTTCTTCTACATTTCCAAAACCAAAAAATTTGTCGTCATCGTTGGCAGACTCAGTATCATTATCTTCTTCAATCTCAAGGATTTCTTCATCTTCTCCCTTCCTCCTGTCTCCTCTGGGTTACCTTCCGCTCGCTTGCTTGTTTCTTTCTTCTTCTCTTGTGGTGGAGCGTTCATAAGCTTCCAGTCATAGGCGTAACCAGGCCGACCATATGGGGGGGTTATAACATCCGCGGGGTCTGGGGGGTATGAAATACCCCTAGGGAGAGGGGGTCTGGGGGTCCTTCCCCCGGAAAATTTTAAAAATTAAGATGCAAAATAACAAGTTTTAAGCTTCCGGAAAATTTTAATAATTAAGACGCAAAATAACGAGTTTTAAGCTTCCCACGATTTATACTTAAGTATTAAGTAATTTATGGTCAGACTTAAAAAAATTATACAGTTTTCCTTTTTTTAATCAATGGGGGGGGGGAGGGGGTTCAAACCCCCAAACCCCCCCCCCCCCCCCTCGGTACGCCTATGCTTCCAGTTGTAAGAAAGAAAAGTCAGTTTTGCTGCTCGCTCAGATGAAAGACGGTTTCTTTTCTTGGAATGCATCCAAGAGAATGTACTAAATGTACGCTCTGTGGCAGCCGAAGTTACTGGTACCCCCAATATTCTTATGGCTACATCTGCCAAGTGACAAGTACCTCTCAATCCCCTCCACCATGTTAGAGGCCTGATAATTCTATCCTTGTCGGCCATCCCTTCCCAAAGAAACTTTCTTGAGAATAAGCCTTCCTTGTCCCTGTAGTCAGCTAAACTTTCTCGTACATTTAAGACATCCAAACCCATCTGCTGAGCACAATCACAAACAAGACCTATGGTGTCTAGTATTTCCGTAGGGTTGAGCAAATTTCCCTGCATTTTAGGGTCCAGCATAAATGCTGCTAGATGGATTGGTCCAATGCCAAAATTTTTTCTCTCAATGAACTTTTCCATGACTTTCCTTTCTTCAGATTTTTGCATGGGTGATGTTGGTAAGTTTTCCTTCATACTTTTCTCTATTTCGTTTAATTTCCTGACCACTCTATGTATTTGTGGATCATTTGATTCAATGGATGTGATAAGATCCACAATTGGTTTAAGCAATTGTATCATCAATGTATCATCCTTTCTATTTTAACCCAAAACACAGCATCATCTAGTAGTTTCCTTTTAATGGATGGGTCTAGATCGGCCTTTTCATTGGAGAACCACTTTGTTCGATTGCAAACTCTCCAAACAAAAAAGATGGCTATCCCATCTGGTCTGCCCAGGCAACTTCAGAGATATTCGATCTTTAAATTTTTTCTCAGAAGAAATTTCATCGAACAATGCTTTTAATATGTGACTGTTTTTGATAGTCTTTACTATAGTTATCACCTCTGCAAAGAAACTTTTAACAGTCTGACATTCTAATATGATGTCAGAGCACAGTAAATTGAGAAGGTGAGCAATGCAACCTAATGGTACTATATGAGGATGCTTTTTTTTCAACAGTGTTAAGGCTGCCTTCATGTTCGCGGCATTGTCTGCAATAACCACCAAAAACTTATCAGGACCATACTTCTCGATGACAGATCCAATGATTTCTGCCAGGTATTCAGCATTATGCCTCTCTGTTTTGGTCATTTTGAAATCTACAAAAAGTGGTTCTGGCTTTGAAATCACAAAATTAATTATAGACTCGTTCCTGATACTGCTCCAGCCATCACATTGAAGATGTAAATTTTTTGTTTCCTGAATTTGTTTTGTTATTTCTTCTTTCATTTCTATATACTGAGCCTCAAGGTAAGTTGTAGACATTCGAAATCTTGACGGTAACTTAAATGCAGGTCTCAATAAAATAAAAAATATATTTAAAATGAGTATGGCAATATTGGCAATTATTGGCCAAACAAGTACAAATTGTAAAGCTGAAAAAGCACAAAGAAACAGGAAATTTATAAAATAGGTAGTTTTTGAACATTTATGACCTAAGATGTTTGAACATAAGTTCCCAGGGGAAATTACTTGATCAAAATGCTTGGTTTTTAAATGCTTGGGTTTTTAATAATGCTTTAGTAATTTAAATCCATTTATTTCCATAAAATCCCACTCGGTTATATAGGGAATTAATGTATAGAATGTTAATTCTTGGATTAAAATGTGTGAACTCGCTTAGTTAACGTAGTTTTAAGATTCCTCAATTGTTAATAAGAGTTAAAACATTCAAAATCTACAAATATTCATAAATTCCCAGTTTTTGGCATTCTTCCCCCGCAAAAGAAATATTCCCGGCAATATTCCCATTTTATAAGTTCCCTCCCACTGGGAATATTCCCGGCCCACATCACTATGCATACCCCTAAACTTTCCTGCCACAAAGTAATTTTTTTTGCAGTGTTGGAAAGCTTAACATTTTTCTAACAGTTTATTTCATGGACATAAACCATATTTTTGTATTCAACTTATTTAATTTTTTTCATGTTTGTAATCATGATATGAACATTACCAGTGCAGTCTGTGACTGATCTGAGAAGTGGTTATTGACTTCCTGTTCCTGTTTTGTTGCCTGTTGTTTTACATGCGAGATTGCACAGTGTATCCTGCCTTTTGTTGCAAGTTAGCTTTGAGGTTAAAGGTAAGATGAGCAGCAAAATAACCAACTATTTTAACTTGTTCTCCTGCAACTAAAAAGTTAAAACTTACAAATAATTCTTGTGAAAGTGAAAAGTCAGGAACTTCGACATTGTGTATGGATGGTAAAAGTGAAACTGGAAACCTGAATTTGAACCCTCATGTGAAAGAATGTAAGTCAGATGATCTTTCCAGATTGTTGGACTTTGGATCACAAAGAGCATTTTGTGAGAAGAATCACTTTAATTATATCAAATAAAAAACTTTGTTGCCAAATTTGCAAAGAAGTATGGAATTTTGGTGTAGAAATATATAAAACTGCTATAATGCTGGGTTAGGTTAATTAAAATGTAGTTTTATAGCTTTTAATTTATTTTAAATAGATAATCAGTTGTACTGAAAACTGTAGCAATTGTCACTGAATTATACTGAATACGAGCACAGTATAAGTATTAATACAGTAAGGAAACTGTGTGTTAAAAGTCCTATGACAACTTGTTAGCTGGGCGACACTAGCGCTCCATGCGGCGGTTGAGTAAAACTGCATTCTCACCATACAAAATAACTTGGGAAAATGCATAAACACATAACAAAATATGTTATAATAAGAGAAAAAAATCTTCTTTCAAAACTGAATTTTAAATTTAAGAAACAATGAAGCATGTATTATATTTTAGTTAAGATCAGGCACAATTTTTAAATGCCACTTACCTGTAACTTGCACTGCAGTTCCTAGGGCTATTCTTATTACAAGTTTTAATAACTTCAAGATGATTCTTGGAAAACAAATTATAACTCATTTTTATTTTTAAAAGTAGCCTAATATTACATTAGAATAGAAATGTCATCATTTTACAAAAATAATACAATATTACATAAGATACAATACAAAATTCAAATAAAAATATAGGTTTCTATCAATATTTCTCAATTTGTAATACTCCAAAACTGCTTTTAGTATACAGTCGGTACAGCAGTTTTAATTAAAGAGTTCTTATTGGAATTCATAAACTGGCTGTTTTCGAAGTGTTCCAAACATAGGCGGCAAATTACATTTAAATATTTTACAGTTTTTGTTAGTAGGTCTTCTCGCCGACTATTGATGACCCATTTTTTACACCTGAAATCATTACAACAATTGAAGGTAGATCGAAGCCGTAAGATACAGAAACAAAATACAATCTCAACAATGAAGTTGAGGACGAGCAGTGTGACAAACCTATATTCAAAGGTCACTCTTTAATATAATTTATAACTTAAACGTTGATTTTAATGGTGGGAAAAACCTTGGACTAGATACGCTTCTTAACAGTAGCCTATTTTAGGTAAGCCTATTGCTTGCCTAGGTTTGGATAATGATGTCATGTTAGTTTACTGTCGCAAACACCTTAATGGCACATGTATCCGAGAATTTATGATGTAAGATTATGTTTTCGTCATCTTTACGCCTACATCGTGTTCGAGAAAATAAATATCGTACCGCCTGTAAAATCGGCTATGTGCACTTTTTTACGAAATTGAGTTATGTGCACTGATATTCCTTAGCATTGATCCTTACAACCGGGCATGTGGATCTTTGATTGTCAGGTTTGTGCAAGCAAAGAAAAAAAATCGGCTACATGCTGCAAAATGACCATGTGCATTAGAGCTCACATAGCCATTCTTGACTGCCAACACGGCACACATGTTTGTATACATAACCGGCCCTGACATATACATTACAATGCACATAGGAAATAAGCTGCACCGCAGCAAATATTGTGTTATCTTAAGCGATCACAATACGACATCCTAAATATTGTTATCTTTAACCGTGATATAGACTGCTGACATTTTCATTTCATTAGTATCTATTGTTAGAAATTACAACATAATTAAAGATAAAAATATTACATTAAAGTAAATGTAAACATAACCACACCAGAACATGTGTCAAGAGTAAGCCAGCAGGCATACAATAAATATTACGTATTTTTCTTCTTACCTTTCTGGATCTTTTGGGAAAGTGAAGAAATGCAATTCAGGATTTCTTCCTTTATTGTTACTGCAATTTATAGCAGAACAATAACATCCTTTCCAAACACGCATTGCTATAAAAATTCAAGACTCCTATTTATTTCCATTCTTCCCGCAGTAGTGATTGTAGTATTACTCATTGGCCGGTAGGATCGCATGGAATCTGCGCGCGCATGTCCGTATGGCAGAAAAACGGACTGAGTTTCTTTACTGTATCAATACGTATACTGTGATACGAGAGTACTTCCGAACTTATTTTTAGAAAAAGAGCACTGACTTGATCCATTCCCAAGAACATTTTTTGGGTAGGCTAAGTAACTTCAGGCTGTTTATAACTTAAACAAATTTTGATGTTAATTTCTTGCAGATCTCATCCATGATGTCCACTTGAAGGGAGCATTTAAGACTACACAAGCTGCCTGGCCACATTTCCGCAAACAGAATTATGGCAGGGTTATAGTGACATCTTCTAATTCTGGCTTGTATGGGAACTTTGGACAGGCCAACTACAGGTCAGCAAATTCTTATGTTATGCAAAATATTGTGTAGATAAACTTTAAAACATTCAACTTCACACATTAATGTAAGTAAATACTCACTAAGGCCATCGAGGATGATGGCAAGGCCATCCGACACCTGGTGGACGTCAGTGGAACTAGCTGAGGATGATTTAGTGAGTATTACGTACATTAATGTGTGAAGTTGAATGCTTTAAAGTTATTAAGTTAATGTTGACACTTAACAATGTTTCCCGATTAATTTAATCAAATTGTGTAGATTACTTATCAGTGCATTGCCTTACACAGCATTACTGTACCTTCCTCATTTGAAGACCCTTATAGTTTGCCTGTAGACCTAATCTTTTATTATTCCCTCTTTCCTCCAGAATACTTACTTTTGAAAAGAGGCAGAGAAAATTTTTAAATTAACATTTTAAATGATATCTTTACACTACCTCCTGTAACTTTTTAAAAAATAGAGTTCCTGTTTCTTGCATCCAAACTTTCAATTCATAATAACAATGAAATGCTTTCATTAACATAATTAAAGCGTGTAGGTAACTGGAAATCGGCAAGAAAAGCAATTACTGTATATAGAACATTAATTTAAAACATTTTTAATATACTGTGTAATATATATACCATGCAATATAAAAGTGGACTTATTCAGTTATTTATTGTTTGAAATGCAAAGGTCTGTACATTCATGTAGAATCCTCAGTCTAGTTATGACTCACTGTGAGCAGTTAAGTAAAGATATTCTAATTTTAGTGATGGTCGTAAGAAATAATACAAATTGATTGTTTTAGTGCTGCCAAAATGGGGTTGGTGGGTCTCAGCAATACTCTGGCTATAGAAGGCAGCAAGAACAACATTCACTGCAATGTCATTGTACCAACAGCTGCTTCAAGGCTGACAGAGGATATCTTACCCCCTGGTAAGTGAGTTACATATACTTTCTCACATTACACTATAAGTATGGATCACAAAATAGTTTTATACAACCTGGTTGTGTTTAGAGCTAAAATACTTGTTACAACTTGTTAATCGATTGCAGACTTCTTTGCTGAGCTGCGACCAGAGCTGATTGCTCCTGTTGTGGTATGGCTGTGTCATGAGTCGTGTGAGGACAATGGCAGCATAATAGAATCCGCAGCTGGTTGGGCTGGCAAATGTCACTTGGTGCGGTCTCCTGGAGGTGTAAGTACACTCCTACTCCTTCCCTCTTATAATCTACATAAGAAGTTGACCTAATACAGTCAAACCTCTGTATAAACCTGCATATAGCAATATTTTTTGTTTGATGTCGGTGAATTTCCTATCTCCGTATTGTAACGATGAAGCTATTTATAGTGATATTTCAAGTTTGAATTGCTACTGCAAACCAGTGCTTAGCCCTGTGGATCAGTATCCTGCCCAGCTACCAATATTGTTTTCTGGGTGCCTGATATCTTTTACATTTATAGAAATTCCAGAAAAGAAAGGTTCATAACGGGTGGAAAATAGATCACTGAGGATAAAACCAACCCTTATGTGTGCAAAAACATAGTGTGCATTACGTTGTTACTTCATGTACATAATGTGCAATTAAAACACTATAAGGAGCAACTGTTTTAGTTTTGCCTTAGCTATGTGTTGAATTTGCTTGTCTTTATCTTCTCTCTTCCCAACATCTACGAGTTTGAAATTTCTGACATATGGCTAGGCTCAAAGCGTGCCATGGTCGGTGAAGTTAAACTAGTCAGAATAGTAATTTTTTAGTGTGCGGCTGCAAAGTAGCTATGGTTACAATTCAAGGGAAGTCAGCAAGTTGAGTAACTAAATTAGTATGTTTTTTGTCGTTCCATGAATTATTCTATAGATTACACAGTTTTCTGCATGTAGTCTTTCTAATGTGAGGTAAATTACAACCACTCAATATTATAATAACCCTCATATAGCAATACAATCTACTTGGACCCACATATATCATTATAAGGAGGTTTTACTGTATTAACAATATAGAAAACTTATAATTGTAGTAGAAAATGAAAAGTCAACCCTTGTTTGAATTTTGTAGGGAGAAAAAAATCCCAGCCCTAGCTGTGCTGCCAGTGACTCTGAGCTTGCATCTGTTTTTGCTTTATATAAGTGCAAGTGTAAAAATGTGTGCTCCTTAATTTGGATAAAGAATATTATAATTTCAAAACATAATGAGCATATGTTACACTAAATAGATTTGCCACTCAACTTCACTATAACGAGTTATCACTTACACAGAAATGCGATTCACAGAAATTTTCATTTGCATCATCAACTATTGTCAACTGCCGAGTTTGTGGAAGACTGGTAGATGTCTCTGTTGCCCTTACCAGCTTAGCAATGAGCTCATTTTTTGGAATTTCTACATTTAAATAGCTTTTTGTATTTCCAATTTAATTTTTCCACAGTCTTTGCATTTCAGGTCATAAGTGCCCTAGTTTTTGTTGGGTTAGGGGAATTTTGCCCATCTCTTCTGATTTCTGTAGGTTTCTTAAACTGCATTTGTTAACAGGGGCCATTCTAAATTCAACTTTCCTAAATTTATAGTGGGCTTGAAAGTGAAATGTGAACTTCTTGAATACGACATGAGTCATGCCATTTTAAATAGCCTCCTTACAGATTAGTTTACATACATATTACTTTAAACAACATCAGATATGAAATTTAATATTTCTGTATTAGCATAAGTTATATTTACAATTTCAGCTGCTGCGAACAAGAATTGATGAGATGGTGACACCTGAGGCTGTGCGAGATACGTGGAATCAGGTGACAGATATGTCAAAAGCTGAACGACTTGAGTCAATCCAGGAAGCAAGCGGTACATTACTGAATGTATTGGAACAAATGAAAGAGAACTGCAAACCTTCAAGTGATGGAGTAAGTCATCATAAATCATTTCCTTCTTTGTTCTTCTTCTTGTACATCACATGGAATTGCTGTAGGCCTATATGTGCCCTCAAATGCACAGAATCTTTCCGATGTAATATGCAGTGGCTTATGTTGGTAAGGGAATTCTAAACCGGCTCCACCAAGCTCACACCCCACCTCTGCTCTTTCCCCCCCCCCCCCCCCCCCCCCCCATGATGGCAGACATGGCTAAGAGCCTCTATTTTCGTTGAGAGAACATAATCATTTCAGAATTAATCTAAACCTTATTTGATAAGGGAAATAATTTTTGGTTTGTTGTGCATGTGCTTTCTTCACTTCAAATGACTGTGGAGGAAATGTTTGTCTTTCTGTCTGTCTGTGCCTAATGCACAGTGAAATCTGTTGCATGCAGAGATCTACAATTTTAAACATAGATGGACTGAAGGGTGGCTGAATGCACCTCGAAGAGCCAGATTTTTAATTTTTGCTTTCGTTTGTGAGTTATGAGTGAAAACATGATTTTTTTTGCACTATTGAAGCATCAATTTTCGGCAATACATTTCAATTGTCAAATCAATTGCAGGAGGCTTTGCCTTTTTTTGACATAAGTTGGAAATAAAAGCATCGCGATTTTTCCAATATATCGCTTGGAATTATCGATCGCTTCGATTCTGTGAGCTCACCCTGGTCGATTTGTTTTTTTTTATAGGTTAATCTCAAATACAATAGAGGTGCTTTCTAATCGTGGAATGCACTCCAAAGCCGGATGTTTAGCTGTTTCATTATAATTATTAATCATTTAGTTTATGAATGATTTGTGTCTAAAATAAAGTAAAAAGTAAAGTAAAGTAAAGTGATCCCTATACAGGCCATGGAGGCCCAGAGGGTTCCAGAAGGTTGAGGCTCCCAGATTTTGGACATTCAGCACATGAAGGTGGTAAGGTTGTCAGCCTTACGCACCGGCCGCCTTTACCCCCAGGATTGCTCCTGGTGCTCATTTCTGTTAGAGGCTGAGTCGACCCCAGGTCCATAGTGGCACCAGAAGGATTAGGCCAATTATTGAAAAATCTCAACGACCTCATCAGGAATCGAACCCGCGACCTTCCGGTTTGTAGCGCAATGCCTCAACCACTACGCTACGGTGTACCCCGATTTGTGTGTAAGTGTAATAAATATAATGTTTTAATTATTATTCTATCAATTTTTAATCTTCGAATTAATTATCTTAGGCAAAGCCACGGGCACCTGTTAATGTATAATATAGAAGGCTGTATTTACTAGGCAATTTCATCCAGCCCTCCACTTGATGTGTGTCTTATTCCCGTAATCTTTTGCTCCTGAACCTGAAAATGACCTGTGTTCATAGGTTAATGTTTGAGTGCCAGACTTTCAATATAAAAAAGTATGAGTCGGATTCTACTAGGAACTTGTCTAGACATTCGTTGTGACATGTCTTCCAGCTCCTTTCACTACTCACCTCTGCCTGAGCGTTGTTCATAGGCTAATGCATGTGTTCGACTTGAACTCAAACCAATAAGAGATTGACTCACCCAGGGCTGGTGTGGAACATAAATGAGGAGGAGTTTCGTTGCCAACAATAAATAATGAAAAACACTAGAAGTAATGAGAACATCGGAAAGTTTCCGTGCATTAAGTATGCATAATATTTTAATGACGTAAATGCTGATGCTCATCTGATTCTGTTTCAGAAAAGTGTTGTCACAAAGTTCCATTACACCCCAAGAGATCTCATCCTTTATGCACTTGGAGGTAAGTGTTGGTTCACTGTTTGTGCAGTACTACTGTTGGATAGATAACAAAATTGTGCAATGTTAAATGCATTGTGGAGATTTAAATTTCTATAAAAGTGGTGGACTATTCATGTAGATATGACCTGGATCCAGACTGAAAAGTGCTACAAGTATTTTTGTTTGGTTGTCTTGATTCCTTAATTCCTTGCTCTGATAATGCCATGGACTCATATTCAGGAGGCCATGGATTCAAATCCTGTGCCCAGACAATCTGAGTGGTCTTTTACAGGGTTTTCAGTGTCTAATACTGGATTGGAATTTAGTTTTTCTTATTATTACCAAATTTATTTGTTATTAAAATTATCAAACATTACAAAATCTTCCTAGGGGTTATAGTATGAGGAGTTTCTTAATGGGTAGTGCTAGACTTATAGATAAGAGACGTATAAAGTGGATGTACAGGGTCTTTATTATAAGTTGAGACCGGGCGACGGAAGGCGCGCGCAGCCGGGCTGACCTTGTTATTGTTAAAGTGTCAACATGGTGAGACCCATTTCGCTGCAGCATCGTATTTTTGTGTGTAAATATTATTTTAAGTACGAGTCTGCTGGACGTGTACGTGATGAAGATAAGGTTTATTGAAGGTTTATCGAACAAATCCTCACACATTGGAGGAGCTGAAAGAAAACATTACGAATGAAATTAGGGGCATTACAGTGGAAGAACTCACTCGCGTCAGCCAGAATGTGGTTTCCAGATACAATGCCTGTATAACACAGGAAGGACGACACTTCCAACATATGTTATAAGGTAAGATATGTAATACTTTATATAGCCTAGACTTTAAGCAGGGAAGCCGCGCGCGCGTCACCGGCGGCTAATGCGGACTCCGTAGCGGAGAGTGAAAACACCAGTCGCCCGGTCTCAACTTATAATAAAGACCCTGTGGTTAACTATGTATGTAAAAGTAGGTGTAAATAAAATTCTATTCTATTCTACAAAATCTTACATATTATGCAGCCTACTTTCTTTGAAATCCCCCAGATGAGCAAAGCTCGTGTTTAGGGACTGCAATTATCAACTCTATTAATAAGAGAACAGGAAATTTACAAATACATACAAAAATTAATATTTATTTATTTATTCATTCATTCATTTCACTCATCAGTATAATTACAGAGTAGACTACTGATAAGAAACTAACATATAAATTAGATATTAAGGTATGAACTAAAAACAGCTAAATAATTTGTATAAAAAATATTTAAAATAAGAAGTTCAACATTAAAAAAAAGACACCATTTTACAAATATGTTTATATTTAGAAATAGAAGTAGGAAAAAAAAATTAAAGTGAAACATGTGAGTTAAAATAATTATAAAAATCTGAATAATACTATTTTTGTTTTGTGTGTTTGTTAATTTTCATATTAAATTGGCGACTCTATATTTTAACTCGGCTTTAAAATAGAAATGTATAAGGAATGGAAGTAGACTCAAGTGAACTATCACTGTTGAGAGGTCTCTCTAAACTTTGTAAAAAAAATTGTGTTCATTTATTGTAGTTGGCAGCTCTGTGACCAATGGCAGTGACTTGAGATACCTGTATGAAGGACATGAGGACTTCGGAGCACTACCAACATTTCTTGTTCTGCAAGGAGTAGCAGTTCTCATGGAGAACAGTCTGGCAACAGATGTGTTTGCTGGCCAGGATGTGAACCCTGCCAGGATGCTGCATGGGGAGCAGTACTTGGAGGTACTACGCCCTCTGGCATTGGAAGGCTCCCTGGAAGTTCACTGTAAGGTTGTGGATGTGATAGACAAGGGATCTGGCACAATTGTCTTGGTGGATATTGACACTTTCGATGACAGTGGAGAGAAAATAGCACATTCCCAGGTGACGACTTTTGCTGTTGGTATAAAAGGCGTCACAACAAAGCGTACATCCCCTCACAATATTCCAACAGCAGATCCACCCAAGCGGCCACCTGATGCATCTATCTCACAACAGACTTCACTTGATCAGGTAAATTGCTTTTATAGTTTTCAGTTTATTTCTTTAGATGTTTAACTGTGTTCTTTATTTAATACTTTTTTTAAATATTCACAAGGGAACCGTACGGTTTGTCATGTTGAAATCTACCCTCAAATTTTGTACATCGATAGGTCTTCATTATAGATGGACACATGCAAAAAGTTAGCCGCTCATATGAACTGTAAGTTGGTGAAAACGTGTTTGTTATGTTCCATACCTGAGTATGCTTGAGTTCCTGCTTGAGTAACCTGTATGCTGAATTCACATGATAGAAGAGTCGGGGTGTGCGATACAGCTGCCTTTTCACTCGTGGAATGTGTTTCATTAAATAACTTTTATATAATCATTTGTTCTTATCATTTCCGTGTTTTAAAACTATATAAGCTGTATATACACTGGGGGTTACTTAAGATGTTAGTGTGTATAGGTGTTATAGAAGTGCGAACCACTCAATTTGTATGATATTTGAAGATATTTCCCATGCACAGCGAATCACAATACCAGTGCTTCCATTAACTTATTCTCATTGTTGATATTTATTGTCCAGACAAAAGCCTTTAAATGTTCAGAACTTGGACTAACATACTACGTAATAATTGCACTTGTCATTATAGGCCAAAGTAAAAAAACAAAAAAGAAAAAACCAATGTAAACAGCACACGAGATTCACTTAGCTAATCCTAAAAATTTAAGCAGGTACTAATTACTTCAAGACAACTACTGGAATACAAGCATGTGTATCAGAGGAGGATATTATTCATTATTATAATAGTATTCCCTCCCATTGTAACGTCTTTTCTTCCCTTTGGTTGGTTTTATTTTAGATTAGAAAATACCTTACTTTAAAATTGCAGTTAGAAAATAAATAATTAAGGAAGGCATGGTGAAACCCAAAACTCAGGACAAGCACCGAGAAGATCGCCAATCTACAAGGAGGAGAGGGTGTGAGCCAAAGACAACATCACAGTTTAACAAGGACGAGCATATATTTTATAACTCAATATCAACAATAACATGGAGGAAAATCTCAAATATAAGATCATAAACAGCCTATTTTACACACAGGAACCATAAAGTCTCAACAATGCTCAATGTTGTGATATACAAAATGTAAGACTGTAATAAAACATCCATATCGGGTCCTCATTTCCACTGAGCCATATACAATAAAAAGTCGTTTTTAAAATTATTTCAAAACCAGTGGATAAATGTTGAATAGTTAAAACACAACGTTTCGACTCTACCTTTGAATCTTATTCAGGTTACATCTCATTCTATACTGATCATAAGGAAGATTGAGTTTCGTCATGGTAACTTGTTTGTCCACCATCGATAAAAACATTGATATTCCCAAGGAATGGAAAAACAGGTATTTTAGAAAGAATGTTTTTATCGATGGTGGATCAACGAGAGTTACCATGACGAAACTCATAAGTCTTTTTATTATATTTGTGTAAGACTGTAAGTTATCAAGATGGGCCAAGTTCAATAGAACCAATCCTAAAAACACCAAGTTTCTAATTCACCTAAAATATAGTATTAACCATTCCCAATCAGGATTTCAAATTGGTTATTGTTTAAGAGGTCAAACTAGAAACATCAATCAAATCTGGGAATATAAATGCTCATACATCTAGAACACAATATGAATAATTCTGAATGTCAAAATGTTTTAATTATGATTTTAAAAAATATTGAAAATTTAGTAAAGATCCATCACTGCAGTCCCTTCTAATTGAATCAGAGAGTAGCATCAATTAATAATAATAATAATCCACCACTGCAGTAGCCTATAATTAATTGTATATGTGCAACTTCAACTATTGTTTAAGTGAGGCATGCGTATCAATCAAATCTGAGAATGTAAATGCGCATAAATAAAAAAATACAATATGAATAATTCTGAATCTCAAGTTTTCTTAATTATATTTCAAGAGAATAGTGAAAATTAGTAAGGATCTCCCGCTGCAGTACCTTAATTCAAACAGAGAGTAGCATTAATTGTTAGTATCTGAAATTGAAAGTTATTATTACTTTAAATAAGACCAACAAGTTTAATAATAATCCACCAATACTGTAGCCTATAATTCATTGAATATGTGTGACTTTAACTGTTTATTGTTTAAGCAAGGGATGCTTCAAACATTAACCATAACCAGAGACTATAATAATTTAATAATCAAATGCAGTATAATAATGCTTAACCCAAAGAACCTGTCACTGAAATATCTTATCGAATTAAAGCATGAATAATTATTCTTAATAATGCCCTATCGCTTAAGTACTCTATGATGTAATATAATAATTAACACGAAGTAATATACACAGTGGAGCACATGAATAACTGAACTAGTTAAATATTATATTAACACTTAATGCTTCACTTACGTCGCTGCAGAGGGCAGCACTGGACAAACCATAAAGACCACTAACCATGATCGCCAATTGCCAGTTGACCAGCAGCCGAAGATGGGATAAGAATCCCAAAACATGTTCTGCTCATAAACAGCGACGTAAGTGAAGCATTAAGTGTTAATATAATATTTAACTAGTTCAGTTACTCTATGATGGCCTCTCAAATTCCAACCTAATTATTGCTCAAGAAAATACTAGACTCTTAACCATGATCCGCCACTGTAATGACCTATAAGTAAATTTCCTCCAGGGAAAATATTATCAAATTCAATTAATTAATCCAGTCTGGCTAGTTTGATCTCATTTTCTAGACAATGGCCCTACAAACATTAATCATAACGAGTCACAGTAATAATTTACAATGCAAATACTACTACTTGAGTTCAAACTCCAGACATTGCAAGGACTTAATTCAATTTATGAATACCATTAGTTATTATAATGACCTATCACTGACGTAAGCCTGCAATTAGATCTGAAATTTCAACATATTTATTTTCGACAAAACTACTAGAACATTAGTCATAGGGTTCAGGTGTTTAACACCTAAAAAAGTGGAAAATATGACTGCAAAAATGACCAAATATGACCTAATAAAATAACGTATTTTCAAAAAATAAAAGTTACAATTTAGAATGTTTAAAGACATAATTCTTACGTCACATGAATTCAGTCACTTTCTAACAATTTTGGTGATTTACAATTTTACTTGTAATGAACTTCTAATTTTAAAGAATTTCTCCTGTTTGCTCTCTTCATCAGCTTCAAATACTCATATTTTATAGATCTTGCATGTCCCTATAAAACATGATCATTAGCATTAATTTTAAAATTGAAGATACCATTAATTTGGCATAAACATTAAATTAAATAAATAAATTTCAAATTCAACTCGACCATTAGTACATACACTGTATAATTGTGCTCTTTTACCGAATTTATGACTGAAATATGACGTTAAATTACAGATATGACTGAAATATGACCGAGACCATGAAAATAATCAAAATATGACTTTATATGCAAAATAAAAACAGTCCGAAAATGTGCAATTCATGTTTCATTTGTGTGTGTGGCAAGAATGGAGGTCAGGATAAAAATATGACGTCATAAACATACGAACCCTAGTCATGACTCACCACTGTAGCGTCTATATTTAGACTTCACACAGTGAAAATATTTTCAAATTCGACAATTAATTTAATCCTGACTGATGCAATTGATGGCACCCCTGTTGAGGTTTTAGGAAGTATAGAGATACCTCTGCATATATGTAAATTCTCTTGGAAGGTTAAGTTTTTTGTAAATTAGACATCTTATTTGCCCAGTTATTCTTGGAATGGACTTTGCATTTAAAACTGGTTTAACTTTAGACTTGAGTTCCAGATTAATTTACTTCAAATTTTGTCCAGAATATAAAATTAAGATTCAAATTGCTGGTTACAGAGACCACCAAGATCAAATTTTTTCTCTGTTCGAGCATCACTTGCAGGATACTCAGCTTGGTAATGTAGGTCACCGCTTGGATTCTGAACCCGGCCACGGTCGATGGGTTTTTCAGGACGTAAAAATCCTGGGCACAGATTCCTCTGGGAGGGACTCTAAGCTGGGGGCCCCGTGTCGTAGATTTACGGCACATAAAAGAACTTCAAGCCTAAATTAGAGCCTCTGGAAAAAATTTCTCGGCCCTTTCACGTCCAAGTAATACCTTAGTTTCGTGAGGGGTGTTGAGAGGTGATGGGCTTACCACCTATCCCTCTGCCCTCTCTCGGAAAATAATTGTAACAAAATTCATATAGGTAACAGAAACCTCCACTTGGAGGCCCCTTCGCCCCAACATGGGAGCTATAGGGTTCTAGACAGACAGACAGACTTGGATTCTGAGCAGCAGCAACAGTTGATTTCTTTGATAGACAGTTATGCCCCACCATTGTAGTGGTTTATATTTAGATTTTCAGACAGTGAAGATATTTTCAAATTCCCTAGATTAATTTAATCCTAGTTGACCAGTTTGATCTCGTTTTCTAGACCCTACAAACATTAATACTAACAAGTCACATGAATAACTTACAGCACAAATACTACTGCTTGAGTTCAAATTCCAGATATTGCAAGGACTTAATAATTCAATTTATGAATATCATTAATTATTATTAATAATGACCTGTAACTGATGTAGACATACAGTGAGATCTTAAATTTCAACATAAATATTAACGAGGAAACCACTAGAACATCTGTCATGCCTCACCACTGGAATGTCAGGTGGTAAGCTCATCACCCCTGTCCAGAAACTAAGGTATTACCTGGACGTGAAAGGGCCGAGGAATTTTGTCCAGAGGCTCTAATTTAGGTTTGGAGTTCTTTTATGGGCCGTAAATCTATGAAACATGCTCTCCAGCTTAGTCCTTCCTGGAGGACTCCATCGACCACAGCCAAGTTTGATCCTGTGACCTTTGGATCTAGAGGCACACTACCTATAGACCACTGCAGCCAACTAAGTATAGTAGGTTCCTTATAAATAAAGAATAAACATACAACGATAAATTGTAAATTTTGCAAAAAATCCCCCACTTCAATCTTGTTTCCAGTAAATTGCTATATTAATTTTTTACCCTGTACTTTATAGCATACTTTATGTTTGTTCTAGGCTGCTCTGTATAGACTGAGTGGTGATCCCAACCCTCTGCACATCGACCCCACAATGGCAAAGTTTGGAGGATTTGATCGCCCTATCCTCCATGGTCTGTGTTCCTTGGGTTTCTCTGCACGACACGTTCTGCAACAGTATGCTGGCAATGACAACAAGAAGTTCAAAGCCATCAAGGTTTGTAACAATTTTGATATGTAGTATTGATGCTATTTTTTATGCTAAATATCCCCTTACTCACTCATTGGGAAGCCCGAGAAACCCTTATCCATAATAAATGACTTCTAAAGGTGGGTATGCTTCCTCACCTGCTAGGGGACTGATTAATAGCCAATTTATAAACAAACTGCGTAGCAGTAGGTTTTTGCAGAGATGTGACAACTATGTAAATACAGTGGAACCTCAGTAATCCAGACCCCATTAATCCGAACAAAAAGTTTTTATTACAAATGAAGGTAAAATAACAAACACAAATCTGAACAAAGCTAATGTTTGTTCCTAACTTAAAAAAAAAAAAAAGCAATGAACAGCATCGTAATTAGTAGAAACAAAATTGGTTGTGTTCTTTTCATGTAAGAAACTAAACCTCACCTCAGCTTGTTTGCCCATGTCTCTACATGCGAATCGCTGTTAGCTCTTTCCATACTCTTTCACAAAGCATCCAAAGTCAATACTCTACTGCATTTGATATACGAGGGTAAGTAAAAAATTACTTACACTTTTCGTTCTGCAACTTTATTAAACAAAGATAGGTGGCGGCTGCATGCGCATGCATTGAGTTGGTGCATCTATATGAAAGTTAATCATGATCGCGTGAGTTGTCTTTTAGCTACTACAGTGTAAGCATGTCAGCTCCGCTATCAGATTGCACCAAAGACGAGTAATGAGGAGTGATCAGATTTTTGAGGTCAGAGGTTGTGAAAGGTGCCGAAATTCACCGGACACTTTTGTCACAATACGGGGAAAGTGCTTTATCTCGTAAAACCGTTTTCTTGTGGATCAAAATGTTTAAAAATGGCCGAATGAGCGTAACACAAAAAGGAGCTGGGCGACCATCAACCTCGACCAATACAGAAAACGGTTTTACAAGATAATGCTGACCTTTAAAATTTTATTTACAAAGATGATGTCAATGATTTAGGTCAGGTTCAGCAAACCAGTTTATCCTGGGCAGACACTTCAGACTGACATGTGGAGGGAAGGCAATAGGATCCATTTCCAAACGCTGGTGAAGGAAACTGGCAATGTGGTGATATCTGGTGCTTATGTGGATCTCACAGAGGTTGTTGCTGCACCATCTCCTGCCAAGGTATAAAACTATTTAAGTTATCTTCTGTTTCACTCTGAAATGACTTTCATCTTGAAAGGTACAGTAGATGATATTTTAGATGTGCAATTATGGTCACTGCATAAACACCCAGATAGCTTAAAAAAATGATGGAACATAAAAGTGAAGCAACTATAATAGAATAATTATAATTTGGGTTGAACTTAAACACTTATGCTTCACTTATCAACTTTTTTGGTAGAACATGGTAGAACGAATTGGATGATTAGCCGAGGATGGGGACAAGTGTCCTTGAAACATCTTCTACCAAAAAAGTTGGTAAGTGAAGCATAAGTGTCTAAGTTCAACTCAAATTATAATTAACCAGATAGCTACCCCATGTTGTAGTCTGAAAGATGAGTACAGTGAACTCCTGATTATTTGTGTGCAGATTATCTGGTTTGTGGATTATTTGTGCTTCTTTTTTTCTCCCTCCGCTTATTTATTTACAAGGCTTCAACATCGATTGTTGCTACTGAAGTTCTTTTTCTGGAAAATGACTTTTATGTAGTCCAATGTGTTTTCCAGTTAGATCATTTTCAACTGAGATATCAAAGCTGGGAGGTTGTATTTTTTATTTTGTATGAAGATTCTTCTTTACCCTCAACTCTGTGGGATGTTTTAAAAATATATTAACTTTGTTTATTAATATTGCACCAACTTAAATCACAATCGGCTTAGTTTTAAATAACATTACTGGAATATTTATATTTTTGATAGATTAAGAAATGGTTGCTCATTTTTTAAATTTTAATTTTTTTATATTTTTATTGGAAGTAAGAAAACCCGAACGAGCACTTAAGGGGCTGTATACAACATGACATGCATTATGGTACATTAATTTCCAATTACAAATAACTTATAAATGTATACAAGAGGTACATTACATAGGCATATAAATCAAAATGATTTGATTATAAGAGTGAAGTGAAATGATAGATTACTATATCAAAGAACTTAATTAATTTTCTTCAAATCAAGGATTAGGCCATATGCCTGTTCCGGCTTAGAGTTGATAATCTTCCAATTATTTATCCTATTTGAATACAAAATTAAAAAAATAAATAAAAGTTTCAAAGATGTGATTAAATATTTCATTTTATTCTCTTGTTCTGTATTGATTAAGCTAACATAATGTATAGAGTGACATTGTGAATCAGGCTTTACTAGTAAACATAGCAGTGTGAACAAGGCATGCTGCTCATGCAGTGGGTGTGTGCCAGTCTTGTCAGTGACATAACCAAGATAGGTTACTTAAGTTCTAAGTTCAGAGAAAACAAAAAAGGGTATGTAACTGGGTACTATAACACTAGAGGGTGCTGCATATTATGTTTATCTTTAATGGGCATGAGTCAGCATTGTAATATGTAGGCCTCCACTGTATTGAAGAATTGAAGGCCATTTAGCCATTTAGCTGTGCATTTGTTAATCATTCAGAATTTGATTGTGTTTGGTTTACAGAACATGGCACCTCAGGGGCAGCTCGAGTCACACGCTGTGTTCGATATGATGAAGAAACGCGTTGATGCTAATCCAGAGAAAATGAAGAAGATTAATGGAGTATTCCAGTATAACATAACCAAAAGTGGATCCACTGCTGCCACTTGGAGTATGTATTTATTTTACAATTATTTATCCTTAACATATTCATAAGTACAGTAGTAAAACACTAAATTAAATTATATTATATAATACAATTTAAATGCAGACCTAGAAAAATAATTACCATGCCATACTTCTTATATTTCTAAAATTGGCCAAGTCATCATGAGGCAGAACAATTTACATTTAAATAGCAAATGAACAAGGACACATCACAGTAAAATACCTAAGAGATTAGCAGACTTTAATGTCTTCACCTTTATCTGTCAGTAAAATTGTGAATACTAAATTATTTTTAGGTTAGGTACATTTTTGTATCTTTAAGTAGACCTAAGGGCTCACCTGATGGCTCGGGTGTTAGAGCTTTGGCTGCTGTGATGCAAAAACCCGCAAGATTGGCCAGCTCTGAAGTGAAACACACTGTAGTATGTAATACACAATTATTAAGTGCACTGGAGAATCTCAGAAATTTAAAAATACACTCCTTTGACTCGTCTTTCCAAATTATTCCTCGATTCTCTAATGCACACTTACAAATCTTGTATTGCAATATGCTATTTATTCAAGAGTACATAATATTAAATATTCCTCTAAAACTTCTTCAACCATATGTCTTTGCAAGAAGTCTTCCTTAACATTATTCTTGAATAATCTATATATATAAAAATGAATGTATGTGTGTGTGTGTGTCCTTTATGCATTACTACACCATTCATCCAATCGCCATGCAACTTTGGGAAGTTGTTGAGTGCATTCCCGGGAAGGTTTCTGGCATATTACATTTTTAATTTTTCCTTTCGTTCGTGAGTTATGAGTGAAAAACGGGCAAAAAACGTGTATTTTTTGCATTTTCGAAGCATCGTTTTCAGTAATACCATTCAATGTCAAATCAATTACAGTAGGCTTTGGCTATTTTTGTCATTCCTTGGACATAAAACTATCGCGATCGCTTGAATGTTGTAGCTCACGCTGGTCGATTCATTTGTTTATAATGTCAAGGCACGCAGACATATGAAATTTTCAACCTACACCAAAGAGGATTATTATTATTATTATTATTATTATTATAAAAGGGATAATCAATATAGGCCTCAATATGGTCAAACGTTGTTCGATTTGGACGAAACTCACTATACAGGGGTTTTCTGGGCCAAGGACCTCGAATCTGAGGTCGCTTTTACCAGTCGACGCTATCTAATCGTGGTATGTAATTCACGTGATTTAGGTGTTAATAAATATAATGATTTAACTTTTATGCTCTTAATTTTTAATTTTTGAAATAATTATCGCGGGCAATCGTTTGATTTTGTAAGTCCATCCTTGACGATTCATTTGTTTAGAATATCAAGGCCCGCAGACGTATGAAATTTTCAACCTACGCAGAAGAGGGATATTCAATATAGGCCTAAATATGGTCAAACATTGTTAGACTTGGACGAAACTCACTATGCAGGGGTTTTCTGGGCCAGGGAACTCTAATCTGAGGTCGCTTTTAACAGGGGACACTATCTAATCGTGGTATGTAGTCCACGTGATTTAGGTGTTAATAAATATAATGATTTAACTATTATGCTCTTAATTTTTAATTTTTGAAATAATTTACGCGTGCGAAGCCGTGGGCACACGCTAGTGTATTATAAAACAATGTTTGAAACTTATATTCTTATTATTTTCTTACAGCTGTAGATTTGAAAAAGGCTGATGTATACCAAGGACAGCCAAAGTCTGGCAAAGCAGACACTATACTCACATTATCAGATGAGGATATGGTGAAAATAGTAAGTACATTTTATTTCCTAATCTATCCTAATAATCAGGAAGTTTACACAGTGAAGTATTTATTAATTAGAATTAATAATGAGATGGATATTACACTGACTTCACTAAAATTGCCACTAACCTGGACTGCAGTTTCGTTTAGGCATTCCTAAACATCAACTAGATTCCATCTGTATGCTCCTCTGTTTGTTGATCAACATGAGCATCCTCTCGCGGGCCACCAATGAACTTTTCAATGAGGTCCTCTTCACCGGGAATTTCAATATTTATTGAGAAGCTCAAATGCTAAGAGTTTTCTTGTGTACTATGGGAACTAAAATGTTACACTCTTATTTTTATGTTTAACTAGCTTAAAAGGCCCGACTTCGCCCAGGTTTTTATTTTGTAATTTGAAATTAACTTATGAAGAACTTTTGATTTTCAAACTCTAGGGCCTTGTATAATATGTAGGCCTACATATAGTTTGAAATGAAGAGGAACGACTTATCACACTCAAACTATTCCCTCAGAAAATGCTAGATATAGCTTTTTATGGCTCACAGAGGATGTCGAATGTTGCATTCCATTGCTTCTACACACCATGCCTGAGAGGGGTTGAACTAAGGAGAAACATAAATTCCGATTATAAGATTGTATTGTTTTTATGGAAATGTTGTGTTCCATATAAGAAAGTACTGTAATTCAGTGTCCACATACCAGTAAAAAGTACCTGCTGTCAGTTCAATTCTGATAAGAAAACCATGTTTCCAAACACTAATGACTTGATCAGTTCTACCAAAGCAAAATATGATTACCAAAGAACAGAATAAAAAGCTGTGGTAGCCATATCAAAGTAATATAAACTGTAGGATGGAGCAAAGGATTTCTGTGGGGCTATTCTACAGTCAGTTCCACGCAAGAGTGGAATTCTCCAATTCTCGAGCGATCGGGTGAAATATCTACGCAAATAAAGCCGTGATCGGTATAATGATTCAGGTTTTCACATTTACAGTTAAAATTACAAATAAAATAATCACATACCTCATCACAAGAGATGTTGGAAATGTTCTCCTCTTGCATCCACACAATACTGGCACCTTTTTAGGAAATTTTCTTTTAGACGCAGCATAAATATGGGGAAATTGACCTATACACTTTATTTTTCAAGTTTCCTCATAAATAATATTCACATACTGTTAGAAGAACTTAAAGGCAATATCACATAGGCCTATAACAAGAGAAATTAACTCTGTCTCGGAAGCTGAACTTGTGCGCGTGACAGAAAATTTCATAAAAAGGTGCCAGTATTGTGTGGATGCAAGAGCAGAACATTTCCAACATCTCTTGTGATGAGGTATGTGGTTATTTTCATTGTAATTTTAACTGTAAAAGTGAGAACCTGAATCGTTATGCCGATCGTGGCTTCACAGATATTTCACCCGGTCACTCGGGAGTTGGAGCTGTGCCCGCCGCGATGCAGAAACCCGTGTCATTGGCCAACTCTTGCCAAGGCAAGGAATCTGACCATGTTTACATTTAGGATTAAAATGTTCACCATTTGTATAGTTTATACCTGGCTTTTTAGTCGAATACGTTATTCTTATTAATGTGTTTAATATTGATAAATATAACATAACAACAATTACTAGCCTTATTGTCTTATAATTATTATTCATATTTTATTCACATGTTTATTCCATGAATTTGAAAATAGTAAGTCATTAAGTTTATATCAGTGAAGTGTGTTTATTATTAAAAGTACAAGAGTAAATAATAATTGTCAATAATTTAAAAAATAATATTCAAGAAGTGTAAATAAAAAAAAGACAAAAATAAGAAAACCTGTAAAGTATATTCTATGGGGATATTTAATCAAAGCATACATTTGCATTTACTGACTTTAGAATCAATCTGAGAAAAATATGCATTAATTCGAATAGAAAACATTAAATGTTGGTATGTTCTACTTGGGTGTTTCATTTGCCATTATACCAACTACTATTAATAAAAGTATGAAGCTCCTCAATTTTATGTTTCTAGGCAAAAATACACTTTCCGAAAAATTGCATTTGCTTACATATAACTAGTTTTGTAAAAACTCCTCAATTATTAAAGTAGGCCTACATTTCTTCCATTTCAGGCAACAGGCAAGTTGAACCCGCAGTCTGCATTTATCCAAGGTAAACTGAAAGTGGCTGGCAACATAATGCTCACTCAGAAGCTATCTGCGCTACTCAAGGAGGAGTCCAAGCTGTAAGATGGGTGTGGGAAACCAGGTGCTGGGACAAACAGGCAACAATTATTTTGTACATTTGTTTTTATTAAAGTCAAAATGTTATTGTTATAAATCTAGTCTATTCTTTTCTCTCCTTCTTCCCACTTGCTTTGCTTAGTTTCTCATACTTCGACTTGCTTGAGTACCACAAGAGGAATGGGATGGCCAGAGATGGCAGTGTCATGACAGCAAATGCTCCCCAGTCCAGCTGTGAAACAAACAAGATATGTTTTACATCAGGAGAGAAGCAAGCAATGTCAGAACTAGTTTTTTTCTGCTGGGTACATGATATCGTGTAAAGACAGCACCCATATATTTTTTCTTCTTAAGTGTTATGTTACACATATAATTAAGCTAATATTTTTATTAATTTCACAAAGACATGTTTTGAGAGCTGTTTTCCCCATCCTCAATTCCATTCTAATTCCTGAAACTGCTGAACAAGATGGCTGACTTAATTAAATGACTTAAGTTTAATGCCGGTTGTCGACCAAGCGCTAAGCTAACTTAGCTTAGCTCACATACAGTGTGGGATTTCATACGTAGTTGTGCCGACAAAACTACATATGAAATCCTGCACAACTATATATGAAATCCCGCACTGCATGTGAGCTAAGCTAAACTAACTTAGCTTAGCTATTGGTCGACAACTGGCATAAAGTTTTGTGTAATCTCCAAATGTTCACAATAACATGTAAGATGATTTTCTCATGTATGTTACAGTGAGACTGCACTGCACAACTTGATAACCTATGATGAAGACTCTGAAAGACTACTCTTAGAGAAGAAATGCAATAACGGCATAAAAGGTAAGCCACTGAGTTGCACTTTTCTTCACATTATTAGGTTCACAAACTGTTGTTTCATACCCTGTTCTTTGTGCATAAAAAAAATCATGGCTAACAAGTTCGAAAGATATTCTTACTATAGACTTCGGCTGTGAAACCCTGCATTAATTCGCATCTCTAAAATTATGCTTTGCCTCATTTTTACTGCCACTACCCATAAATAAAACGTAAAATCCTTTCTTCTTGGAGTTTTAATTTTAAGTACTATTACCAGGTTGCTTATAGGCCTACAATGAACCATAAACCTTATGTTGTTTAAGGTTGGAACTTTCAGTGTCATGAATTTTTGCTTTTAAAGTAGACAAGATGTTTCTTTTAATTATTAAAAAATAGTGCTTCCTGGTAAATTTTCCACATACAAGGGTCGTCCAGAAAGTAAGTTCCAATCTCCGATAAAACAAAAAAACATCAATAAGTAAGAAATATTTATTGCAATGCTCACAGAGACTGGCTACTTCACTACATAGTCACCACAGTTATTATGAAATTTATCTTAGCAGTGTACCAACAACTGTATGCCAGTGTCATGGTACTAGGCTATGTTGCTAACGTCTGGAGCCATGAAATATCTGTCCTCTTTAACTCAGCATCGTGGAAACGTTTTCCTGCCTGAAATCGCTTCATGAGATGGAAATCACTTGGTGCGAGGCTGTATGGTGTATGGTCGAAGATCTCCCATCCAAACTGAAGCAACTGATTCCATGTGATGTTGACTGTATGGGGCCGTGCAAAAGCATAATGCAGTGCAACCATTTTCTCCTGGCGCTGTTAAAAAACTACTGTCGTCACAAGACAAACTGCACTGTAGCATTTCCACATGCCTCCCTCTCTACTGCTACGCATGTGCAAGCACGTCCTACTAGTCATGCCATCTCTAGATGCTGTCAGAACTTACTTTCTGGATGAACCTCGTAATATGGCACTTTTACTATACTGGGAGGCCTACAATGCAATAACAATTTTCTATGTACTTCTGAATGCTTCCTGACTAACGGTCTACATTTACTGACACATATGGTTCAAACATCAGGAACATACCACATGAGGTGAAAACTTCTTGTCGTAATCCCTGAAAGCAATGATGAGTCCCTCACCAGGTTCACTTGTCACTGCCACCTGCAGCTGAAACATTATCAAATGAGAATTTTAATACAAGAACTCCCCTTTCCTGAAAATGATAGAACATTTAAAAAAATAAACATTGACCTACTTAAGCAAGAACAACACACTTACTTCTTTAGCATCTTCGCTTGGTCTGTAGTTAACTTCTGCAGCGGTGAAGTTGAAATAACCATATTTTCTTGGCCTCACAACCACTACATGAGAAACATTTGTTCCAGGAGCAATTCTGTCCAATTTGATGTTAAGTTGACCGCCCACAACTGTAAAAGCCTCAGGGTGAAAGCTGTTGTCACTCAGTTGTACACTCAGAGCTGCACTTGAACCCACATTGTACAGTGTATACTGGAATTAATAACATCATATAAGTATATAAATACACTCATGCCTGGCTACTGGTCAAACAGTATATGTTAACCTACAAACCTTTACAAGTATGTCCATATCCTCTACAAGATATTTGTTCAAAATTTGTTTTGAGATAAGCAGTCTTGCCCCTGTTTCTTCTTCCTCATTGCCAAATACACAGGTCACAAAAACGGCAAATAAGACTGATAGAATTCTAAACTTCATCTTGAAAAGCTTACACTATCTCACATGCAGTCCACGCACTCACAACCTAACCTCGTAGAGAGAACAGGAATTTACACACTTCCAACTCTCTGCCAACTCACCGGACAAACAACTTTATAAACATCCGCCATCTGTTAGTAATGACCGCAAGCTTCAAACAGGTTAGCCAAAGCACGGGAGAGATAGATTTCGTTTTTGGCATATGGCTACTCTGTTAGTAGCTTTTAGCTGGTCCCGCAGATAGCGTTAGCGTAGTTTTTGTTCTTCATGGCTCCAAGTGCTAAATGTGGGGAGTTTAAATATTGATTTTTTAACATTTTAAATTTTGAAGTAGAAATAAGAACTGTACATAAATGGGCAAATAGTATTTCACATTAATTTTCGTGTGTAAATTTATTTTTGAAATAAATGCACAGACATGTCGATACCATTGCCAACAGATCCTGAATTGGAGGTTAAAGTGAAGAAAGGTAGGTAATTATTCTTCATAGGTTAAGAAGGGCAAATTCTTGTTGATTTATTGTCCCCCGTTTCCCTTTTAATGTTACGAGTAATTTATTTTTCTTTCGTTTTTAGCAACTGAGAGGATTTCAGAAAATATGCATATTGTTGCAAATGAACCGTCACTAGCTTTCTATAGATTGCAGGTAAGCACACACGTTTTAAATGATAACTAGTTTTCCACCATTTTCTTGTGTGACATTTGACTACCAGTATAGTTTGTAGGCTGTCACACTGCATGTCACTACATTCTTCTGTTTCACTATCTGAAAGTAGAATAACACTTGTTCACCACCATAGTTAAGAAAGGAATGTTTTTAATTAATCCTCACCAAACTTGCATGTTTGGCTAAATCTGCCCCTTAAGCTCTGCCCACTCGATATTCACATTTGCACGGACTGTGTGATGTATTTTGTTTCTTAGCAAAGCAGGGTGACCAACTGCCCTTCTATATTGTTGCAAGTGCCTTGCACCCACTGACCTTGTATACTGTCGTATGTGCCTTGTACCCACCTCATTATATCTCCCGTGACCAGACCAGACCAGTATCTAGTGATATGACGTCACACCTCCAACGTCCAATCACGAGTTTCTTCATAATACGAGGACAGAAGAATTCGCTAGATCATGGTATAAAAGAAAGTGCACCATTTTTGGTGGGTTGGGCGAGATACCACTATCCGAAGGTGCCACCTGTTTTTGGATTTTCCCTTGTTTTAATTCTTATTTCTGTATTTTAAAACACACAGCTATCTTAACCCCAAGCACGTGTTTTGCCAATACCGGAGTTCACGGGACCCAACATTCCAATGTTAGATTAGGAATGTCCATGTTATATTAGGTACGGCAGCATTAATGCAGGTCCCATGAACTCCAATACCAGCATAAGAAAAATGTTCCTTTTTTATTGCCTACTCTTAGAACACCACATAAGCTTACCTTCTCTACCTTAATCATTAAATTTACTATTATTTTGCATCTGATGCCAGCTCTTAGAACATACACATGACTTTTCTACCCTAAGAAGAATTTCACTATTCGCTCTTGTGACACATGGCTTTCTCTACCTTAAGCATTAAATTTGCTATTTTCTCGCCTTTGGTTTTAGCTTTTGAAATAGTGACATGACTTTCTTTACTTTAAGGAAGATTTTGATACTATCTTGCCTCTGATTGCGTCTGTAGGGAGTCCCATTACTTAGAAGTCTCATTAATTTATATATTTATACTTAAAAGAATAAACTAGCGAGGCTGCTTACATATGGAATCAAAGGAATTTTTCTTAGGGCTTGGCCACATAGCCAGTGTTCTGCAGCCCTTTGTGTTGAGGGACAACATGAAGGCACCTCAAACCTATGTTAATAATTACAGCTTGGCCATACCATGAGCAGTGCAGTATTTTGGAGGGGAAGTTGTTCAAAGAAGATGCTTTGCAATGCAGGCTGCTCAGTCTTGTTTGAGATTTTGCGGTGATGCTCAGGATGCGAAGTTGAGAACTAACCAGGTCTACAGAGCAAAAGGAAATTCTAATATGAGAGGTGCAAACTCGAGTCGAGACCATGGGACCTTGGTGTGCTAAGGCTAAGACACTGTTCTCATATATAGGGAAGAAACTTGTGGCCCAAAACGGTGATTCTCAACAGCTTTCCTAAGACAGAGAATTAGCATTGCTGTTCAAATGGGAAATGCTGCCTGCATTATGGGTACTTTCCCAAAAAATCTAGCACTAGAGGAAATTTTTTACTTTGTTTAATGTACCCAAAATGATTATGTTTGATAAATAATAATGATTAAGAAGCATCGTGAACTCATATTATTCTTAAAATAAGATGCTTCTAAACTTCGCTTGTACTGGGCCCATAGAACTCTTATTTAATTCAGTTGTATATGAAGAAATTTGGGCAGCCACCATTTCACTGACTTCTGTAGTAGCCTGTCATATTAACTGAAAACTATAGTCCGCATGATTTTAGAAGGCATATGACCTGAGCCAGTGAGTGCATTAAAATGATTATTTTCCAATAGTATTTTTAAGGGAATGAAAAATAAGTAACTCTGTTGCTCATGCTTATGCCATGGGCGTCCAAACTAGGCAACATAACCTTTAAATATTGGAAATTCATCATTTTAATTCATGCATTGCCTCAGATCATAAGCCTTCTAAAACCGCGTGGACTGTATCAATCAATCAATGTTTAATTTGCTGTGAGCATGAAGAATATGCTATAAACCATGTAGCATATAGTAACACTAGCTTAAAAGGCCCGGCGTCGCCCGGGTTTTTTATTTTGTAATTGGAAATTATCTTATGAAGGACTTTAGATTTATAAATTCTAGGTCCTTATATAGGTATTTATAATTTGAAGTAGAAAGAACGACTTATCACACTCAAACTATCCCTTAAGAAAATGTTTGAAATAGCTTTTATGGCTATATGAAGAATTTTGCATCCCATCGCTTGTACAGTACACAGTAAGCCCGGGAGGGGTTCTAATAAGAAGAAACCGAAATTCCGGTAACATAAAATTGTATTATCGTGGCTGAAAATTTTGTTTCTCACTATCATGTTACCATAAAACCGTTTTCGGAATGAAATTAAACAGAAATACAATATCACTTTCATACATCTCTTCCCAAAACATATTACCTTACCTCGTATTGTTTTCTCTATGTCCAGGGTAAAGAAAGTTATGTGACTACATTATTTTCGTGGATATTGATAGTTCTCTCATTTGTTTCTCTCATTTGTCAAATTTATTCTACTTTCATTTTTTTTCCATGGCCATCTGAGACCCGCTGGTAACAATATGTTTTAATGTCAAATGTGATTCGGATTCGATAATTCTGTGTAAGAAGGGATTAAGTATTCTCAAAAACATTTGATTTTTGGCATTTAGAATCTGAATTTTTCAAAATCCTTTCTTAGTGAGCACCTACATTATGAAACGAAGGTACTGTCAAAATTCCAAGTCTCTACCTGTTATAGTTTAGGCTGTACGTTGATTCCTGTCATTCAGTCAGTCATTCAGTCAGTCAGGACAAAGCCTTTTATATAGATAGAGATATACACAGGCAAATGCCCCAGTTTTCATATGTATGAACACACACTTAATTTATTCAAATTTTGCAGGAACATGTGAGAAAAGCACTTCCTCCTATGGTGGAAAAAAGAGTTGAAGTAACAAAACTCCATCATGAGTTGCAGGGACGGTGCTATGATGTAGAATATGCTGTTGGGTAAGTGACACTGAGTAAAAAATGAAGCAACTTCTGTATTACATAATATAATAAACTCAGGGTGTTATAGAGTGGAAGTAAACAAAAGAAGGATTAAGTTAAAAACATTTACCGTACCTGCAAAAATTTACAGAAATGTATTGTAATTTTTAATATTGAGAATTGAAATATGAAGAAAGTTTAGTGGTAGGCCTACATCTTTAGTTTATGCATGTTTTCCATGATTTTTAGCATATTTGCATGCATTTTTGGTGATTTTTAGTGCATGTTAATCTGCATGCTAATTATTATTACTTTTGACTTGTGTTGACTCTGTAGAGAGTTGGTTTATCTACAAACCTGCAACAATTTTACAAAGGCCGTTGTAACTTTTAAAAGTTAGGCCTATGTTTCATTTGTGATATGATTTTATCATTTTTTCCCCAGGGCTGTGAAATCAATGGAAGGGGCTGAGAATAATCTTGCAAATATTCAAGAACTATTGAAGAATGCAGTGTTCCTGCGACAGCAGATAAAGTATGAAGAAGCTCGCAGGTAAGAATGTTTCCAGGAATGCTATTGGAGGTATGAGTTTTGAAATGTGTTGTTAGCATGGGATTGATGTTGCATGTTTGTCTTGTAGGCTCCCCCACTAGCGTCAGGACTACCCAGCCCCGCTTGTTGCATGGTAAGTATCAACTGGCGAGGCCAGTAGATGTTTGGTGAGTTGTTTGAGCTATAGTGTAGAATAGTGTAGTATACATTAAGTTTGGTTTTAAATTTTTCAAACCTCGTAAGTGCTGTGTGGCCATGAACACAAGGAAAATGTGCTTTAATATGCCCACATAAAGACAACAAGTATAATATACAGTAGTAGGCCTAGTAGCAGTAGTAGTATTATTGGTTTATTTAGCAAAAAACAGTATAGTGTGTTGCAAAATCATAACAAAAGAAGACATTAACAAAATAATATAAATAAACAAAACTTGTAAATTAATAGAATATTGGTACAATTTGTTATAAAAAATAACAGATTTACAACAATAATACTATAAATAATAAGTAACAAAACAAAATTAATAAACAGACTAGTAAATTAGTAAAATACTAATACGAGGGTGGATCGAAAAGTAACGCACAATTGTATTCAAAGGAAACCAGACTAGATATATGATCTCACAATAACCATTACTTCATTTGATAATCTGCGACTTCTGAGATCACACTTCAGTCATTATTGTTTATATACGACGAGGTTCACTAGAAATATAAAGCTGATTTTTCTGAATATTTCACAATTAACAGGAAATGGCTGATTTTGGATATATGAGGTCTCTTTTTCTTAACTCTGCCACAACCTCAGAAGTGTCTGTTTTTTTTGGATGCATTGCTTTTCTTTTACATATAACTATCCAATTTCCTGAGTATTAGTCTGTCTAGCATTACAAACTGAGCTCAGATCACAACCATAAAAATTAAATATTAAAAATAAAAAGAAACAAAAAAAAGGCCATGGTTGATCTGCAAAGCTGATAATATGCTGACGGGTAATCAAGAGTCGACTGCACACTTAAGACTTTTTGAGGGTATGCTGGTGTTTCTAGGGTACTGTGTCGAAAAAAGTTGGATACCATTGATCTATTCTAAAGACAAAAGTATGTAAATTCCAATCCAGCATAACATCGAAAACACCAGAACTCCACACAGTTTCTGACCATAGAATTTTAACCTGTAATATCTGAACAAGAAAAAATAACCTTAAATGGAGAGGTTTTTAGAAATTTTGGAAAGAACATTCTATAATTCTATATGATCTGTATCACAAGTACTGTATTTTCATCTTTGAATTATTGCTTTCTTTTAACCAAGCTAGAGTTTGGCAAGCATACTTTTGTATTTCTTGTAGCCAGGATTAAGGCACCTACTTTATAATCAATCTCCTTTTGCACTTATTTTTAAATTATCATTATATGGTTGCCTATATTATCTTGGTGATGTAGGTTGTTGAGCTATCCATCTAAGGCCACCTCTATCTTTATGATGCATGGGCATTTCAATATATTCAGGGTTTTTTCTGTATTGCTTGTGGTTTTGAGCAATTGAATGTACTACTTCCTCATGATGGACCCTCCAAGCCTTGCATGAAGAGAAAAAATAATCTGTATGTCATATTCTTCAGATAAAGACTAGATTACATGACAAAATTAGTTTTCGTAACTAAGTTTAGCAAATGTTTTTTTGCTTGAATGTGCAAGCACAAAATATATTGGTGACTATGAGTTAATCACTACGCAGTTTCGGCTGATTCCAACTTCTCGCAAAACTATAGTAACAGTTTTGAGGTTATATGCTTGTTCGTGTTTTTTAAAATGAAGTGGGGTAGTGAGGAAATTGTGAAATGCCTGGATTCATACGTGTTTGAAACGTGTGTATGGGATTTCAACAATTTGAATTCCAGAAATAAGGTGAAACGTATGGTTGCACTGGAATAGTTTTGAAGAACATGTGTGTTATTAGTTTCCCAAAATCACTTTCATGAAAGTAGTTACGAGACCTAGTGTCATCATGTAAACTAGCCTTAAGATTTATCTCAGTGTGGGTGTATATAATACCTAGTAGAAAACTAATGTAACTGTCCACTTCGGAATTTGAGAAATGTTGAGTATGATGCTATGGTCTGCATTATATGCATTGATTGAGCTAATGATTGATTGAGAGGAGAATAACATTATTCTGGTGTTTTTACTTTATAAAAGAACTTGTCAGATTGTTTGACCAAATAATGATACTGATATTGTGTTATCACAAACCCGAAGCAGCATTATCCTTTCCCAAGTTGACAAGGGATAGCTGTACAATTTTTTTAAAGAACAGAAGGTGTTAACATACATGTCATACTCACATAATAGTGGTAAACAATTTTATATGATAAGATACAATGGAACCTCATCTCATATCCTTTTAAACTTTATTGTAAACATAGGCACATCATTAAATCACCATCTTTAATTTTTTCTCCTATTTCTCTGTCTGAATGAAACAGAGGTACATTGTGTACATGTTTATATTTTAAATTAGTCTTTTAGTAACATTTATACGAGGGGGGACCCAAAAATAACCGGAATCGAACTGTTGCACGCGAATGTTTTCTAGTTACGAGTTGTGCTGTTAGGTGGTGTTATTTGGGGGTCTCCCGCGACCGTTAGTGAGTTGGCGTCAGTCTGAGTTAAGTGGCTTGGTTGTGGTAGGCTGTTGTTTGAGTTCGTGTTTCAACCCGTCGGCGATTGTTGAGATGGCCGACTACAAGGAACAAAGAGTGTGTGTGAAATTTTGTTTTCTGTTAGGGAAAACTGCAGCCGAGACCGTTGGGATGCTTAGTCAATCCTTTCATGATGATGCTTTGTGGAAATCACAGGTCTAAGAGTGGATTTCCCATTTCAAATCTGGCAACATGTCAACTGAAGACATGCCATGCCCCGGGCGTCCTTCGACAGGAAGAAATGACGAAAACATTGCCAAAATCAAATGTGCAATTGATGAAGATCTTTTAAGAAAATTTGGATCATTGTGCACTTCACTCTTCAAGTCGCGGCAAACATTCACGCGGTTTTCTCTTTGGTCATCTCTGAGCAAGCGGGGAACAAATTTTCCAGACACCCGTCTCATGTTCAAACCTTCGGTTAAAATTCGCTGGACCGTGCTCCATGACACATTCGTTTCCTCAGAAATTTGGTCAATGTTCTTTCGACAATCTCGGCTGCAGTTTTCCCTAACAGAAAACAAAATTTCACACACACTCTTTGTTCCTTGTAGTCGGCCATCTCAACAATCGCCGACGGGTTGAAACACGAACGCAAACAACAGCCTACCACAACCAAGCCACTTAACTCAGACTGACGCCGACTCACTAACGGTCGTGCGAGACCCCCAAATAACACCACCTAACAGCACAACTCGTAACTAGAAAGCATTCGCGCGCAACAGTTCGATTCCGGTTATTTTTGGGTCCCCCTCGTATTATTCGTATAGTTTAAATTCATTCTTTTTACATTCTGTTGCAGGAACAAGAAGGATTCTGGGTCTTCGGTTTACAAAAGACTCTCTGCACACATAACATTGGACTTGCCTGATTTGCCTGAATTATCAGATGCTTTGAGAGAAACTGCAAATCGTGTCGAATCCATGATGCGCCATTCGGCTGGAGCAGAGCTGCAGCGTTCTCACACCATGCACCAGTGAACTCTCATCAGTGATACAGATACTAATGGAATGATCAGGCAAGAAAGACACATTAGCAGGTGGTGGGAAGTAGTTAGGTAGCTAAACCCTCCAGGACTTTGCGTTCAGCTGCCTTTTTTCGCAGAAGAATTGTCTTAAGAGGGTTTACTGCATTCTGGGATTACATGAATACATGGAATTCAAGCATCAGACCTAGGTTCTATATTTTAAAGGTGTATCTACTTTTGTTACTTCGCTTTGTAATACCATCATTCTTGATAAAGACATTGGTGCAGGACTCATATGTCATATGATGTATGCACATTCATACACCTTACTCATATCTGTTAGTGTTCACCATCTTTCATCTCATTTCAGTGCATAGACAATTAAATGCTGTGTACAGAAAATGTGTTTTTTTCCTTTTTCTGAAATTCTTTTGTCATCATGCTTTTTATATAGGCTAACGATAAAAACTATTTTTTATATTTTGGTAAAATTATATGGTATCTTCCACTGTCAGAAGTGTCCTTAATTAATATTAACTAAATTTTATGGAAACTGTGATTTTATCTGTTAGCTTAACAGCGAGGTTTCGATATGGATTAAACCAAAGTGTGGTAATAAGTCATGCATTCACCACCTTAGATTAGTAATCATAATAATTTCAACTCACTGCCATCTTATGCCTCAGTTAGATAACTTTCAATCCATAGGTTAGTACACTAGAACTGATTGAACACATTTTGCACAGGAATTTGAGTCAGTACTAAATTAAGAAGAATTATTGTTATTTAACTTACAACTTCAAGTGAAGTAAGTGTATAATACCTCCACTCATGTGTTCTAATTATTAACTTCACTGTGTAAACTTCCTACAACACTTAGATTACAACTGAATGCTACCATATTAGATTAAAAAAAAAATTATTGTGTTTTCTAAATTTTTGCATGGCTTTAGAATATCTTGTAATATAACTGTGAGACATAAAGGGGCATTTTTTCATCATTTGAACAAGCTATTGTGAGAGCTTTGTTACCTTATCTCATGCAAAACAGAGTTACAAGATTACGGCACTTGACAATACTTATGTTGGAGTTTTCAGTACAGTAGAGTCCCGCAAACTCGGCACTCGATAATCCGGCAGTACGGATTACTCGGCAACCATGGCACGAGTATCAAACAATATTCTATTTTGTTGTAATATATTGACACATATACTTTTTGTTTCATAGAAGAGAAACTAAGTTTGGATTTACATGTTTTATAAAGATTTTTAACGGTGTTTGTTATGCAGGGTGTCCGGGAAAGACCCGACGAAAAAGAAATAATTATATATATGAAACTATTGCATTTTTGACGTGATGTTTTCACGGTTACAAAGAGAAACACGATGAGTTTTAATAAGCCTCTATGTGAGCAACATTTGTGGCCCGATACTCAATTTCGTGCCACACACGCGAAAGCATCTCCGGTGTGACTAGTGCTATTGTATCGTAGATTCGGCCACGCAAATCTGCATTATCGGTCACAGATAAAAAAAAAAAGTGTAAATCATTAATTCTTACAGGATAGAAACTAGATCAGGTAAGCGCTATTATGAGAACACGAAAATAAGTATTGTACAGTGCATGCAAACAAGCAGGGCAGTCTGGTGAAAGGAGAGCTAGAATGAAGGGGAACAAGTTGCTGCATTTATTTGTTTGCTGCTTTGCTCAAGTTACATGTGTTACGTTCTTGGCAATAGTTTTCTTCCTTCCCAGTCTTTGTGGAGATTTTTCCTCCAATTATAATGTAGCTTTTAATTGCCCCTGCCTTAACTTTTTTAGAGCTGAAGTTATATTTTAATATAAGTATTATCAAGTAAAATCACTATTGAGGTATAAATTTGATACTAATTGGGAAAATTTTAGTGGAAGAGCTGGTTTCCATAAATGACCATTTTAATGAATAGATAAATATTTTCATTTTTTAAGATAACGCAATAATATATTAATTTATATCTCAGCCTTTATGCATATGAATGTCAATAGCACTGGGTAATTAATAAGAGTCCGCTACAAATATCACTTTGGCTTTTCATGTTGCCTACAATTACTCATTATTGTCTTTCTTGTTGCACAGAATCTAGGTGCTGGTGCCTTGTTGTTTTCCATGTTTTATAATACAGTGAAACATATCCAGAATTTTAAGAAATGATGAGAACAACTCTAACCTAAGCATGGAAGTTAATTTTTCTCAGCTCCATTCAAAGCAGTATAGTTCATGAGGCAAAACAAACCAAAACTTGTGGAAATGATGACTGAGTTATAAGTTATAACTGCTCCACAATAGAAGTTTCAGATATTATCACAAGGAGTTTACGTACTATAATTTGAACAGAATCATTAGAGTATTTTTTGAGAAAATTGCCAAAAAAAAAAAGATGTATACTGTAATATCCCTGTATATCTATTTGTTCATTTATTTCAATATCTTTATTATTATTTTTTTAAATTTTATTTTTCATCTATGAACATTTCAGAAATTACAGTCCAATTACAATAATCTCTTGTAATACACTTATATTAACAACTAAAATTGAAATGCAAAAAGCTTATACCTCAAATGAACAAAACTGGATAAATCAAAGTAAAAATATGGTGTAGTAAATGGATCTGCATTATTTAATTTCTTTATATACTTCAGTGGTAATTTACTTTATAATTTTTAATAACTTGTTATGTGCAATTTTAAGCTGGTTTTAAGTCATACTAAAAATGCCAGTGTTAGATAATGCAATTTATTATTTAATAATAATAATAAATAAATATTTATTTAATAAATATAAATATAAATTTGAATCAATTCTTTATAAAGAAGAAAGTGTTGTTGTGATTTTCATTTAACACGTGGACCAAAAAATAAATTTTTAAATGTATTAAAGCCTTATGTGGTACATAAAACACCATGTTACCAATTATGTTTGCATCAGGAATTTTGTCATTTATTACTTTATAAAGGAATATTAATGATTTACTATTTCTTCGGCAATTTAGTTTATGTACATTAAAAATTTCAATAATCCTGAGTATGGTGTAAAATTAGGACCTTATTATCCATGCTTTATTATGCTTTCATAAGAAGGACAAAACTATTTAATTCTTTTAATATTGTTTATTTAAACTTGTGTAATAATAAAAACATATTTCAATATCTGCCAGTCTATGAAAGAGAGCAAGAAGTAAAGAATTTAAAGTTCTGGATAAGTCATTTATGGTTTGGTGCTACCCAAATTGTTTTGATGCACAGTCAAGGATTTCCTGCCAGCCAAATTAAGGGTCTAGAAAATATATTCTGGATATGTATCACTGTGTTTATCCTGAGTAGTTTGGTTTTGAAAAGTGTATTGTGCTGATTAGTTTATTTGGTGATACGGCAGTGATCTCTGAGACTGTATTGTGATGTGCGTTAGCGAAGACAGCGTTTGATTTGAATGTTGCCTTCCCACATTACTTATCTTGTGATTTTACAAAAAGTGGACACAGTTACCAGAAGAACAAAATGCCTAGATTTTATTTTTGCTTTAAAGAAAACAATAGCCTGTGTGAAGTGAGAGAATTCTAATTGCCTACACTAATGAAAAATAATATTGTTGCATTTGTTGAACTGGATGTCTACACAGTACATATATAGGAACCATAACGTCGTGGAGGATGTGGACACATTTGATGTAAGATGTGTTAGTGCAGGATCGATGTGTTTGTGAAGAATAAGGTTGTGATTTTATTATACCAGTTCCTTAGTTGTTAAAGATAATATCAGCTAAAATATCTGTGTCTTTTTTTATAGTATCTTTTTGCTCTTAAATTAGGCATAGACAAAAGAAAGCCTTTATTTTCTTGTTACCCCTACCTTGCTTGGGTCTCTTGTATTTCCTCCTGGTTTGGCGGAAGTGTAGCGCACTTCTCAAGCTGTGACACTTATTAGGTGAAACTATGTTATCCTGATGCATAGGCGTCCAGTCAGGTCGAGCTTAGAACAAAGGTGTAGAATTTGAATTTGTTGTAAATTATTATATCTGGTTTTTTCATTACCAAAGACCTTATATATTAGAATTTTATAGTGTCAGGTGTATTTGTAGCTATGGGAGAGGGTTTTGTATGGTTTAAGTTCAAATTGTAGTGGATTCATGCAGACATGATTAAACACTTATGGTGCAGGTGCTGTAGTATCTAATAATGCGAACGCAGTAATATTATGTCATTCAGTTTTCCATGGTCTGCAATCAGTATGAACTTCATATTACTGCTCTGTAATATGGTTATAAGATCTCCCTTAGTTTATTTAAACACCTCTATCTATACCACTTCTGGGTCGGTTAAAATAAATTGATATAACATGATCGATTGAAGGCAATGAAACGCTTGACTGAAGCATGATTCTTGGTAAATTTTAATTTACTATATGAGTTGGCATAAACACATTTTTTGCTTCATTTACCATATTTTGGTATGATGCATTTCAAGGAGCCTCCTCCCCATTTTCAAACACTCTGTCAACTGCCAAATCCTTCTCAGGAAGATTCTGGTGGACTTTATGAACTTTCTGATTAAACTGTGAAGTTTGTTAGCGAATGCAATGCATATCATTGGTAGGATATTTTATTTTATTGTAGATGCCTCTAGATGTCAGTGATTAAATCCACTTTACATAGGCTGTATGTGTGAATTGGCATGTAAATTGTCATATTTGCTGAACATGAGCAACTCCTATTGTACTCGTTTTGATTTACAAAATCTTTGATCAAATTGAAGCCATCAAACAGAAGAACTTTGTATTTCTTCTTGTGGATCACATTCCAATATCTTTTTGATCGTCTTTGACTGTTGAGTCGTGCGGTAACATGAGCTTTCTGTTTTAGATTTGTGTTCTTGACTACAAAGTATTGCTTTCATTGTACTTCTTAAATGTTAATGTTTTTATCTTATTGCTTGCATAGAAATCCATAGCTATTTCCATCTTTCTGTGCTCAGTTCTTCTTGTTAGGGTTGTAGTTGAAAGGTTCTAAATGGGTAGAGTGCATTGTCTTGTACACTGTGTTTTAATCCTGATGTAGGTTTCTTTGCTATGTTTGTAAGGTGACGAGTTTCCATATTTGGTAGGAATTTGTTATGGCTCTGTTGGTATATAATAGCTCCAGTCCAAACTAATATTTATTTGGTCTTTTTCTGAGAATGTAGTACAGTAAAACCTCGTAATTTGCTTGACTGTGGCCAAAACATGTAATAAGCAAGTCAGGGCTTTAGGTGGGAAATGATTAAAGAGATGAGAAGATGATTTAGATTCTACTTTATATGCAAATATAGAACGAGCTTACTTTTTATTTACAAAATCATTAGTTGTTGATTGCCTATTATGAATTACTAGCATAACCCCATGTGAAACTTTCGTACTTTTCATCCTTTTTGACAAAAGCCAGAAAATTCGGACTTTAGCTACCGGTAAGTAATTAAGTTCACCATTATATAAAAAGTTATCCCTGGAGGCCCAGAGGGTTCCAGGAGGTTGAGGCTCCCAGATTTTGGACATTCGGCACATGAAGGTAATAAGGTTGTCAGCCTTACTCACCGGCCGCCTTTACCCCAGGAATGCTCCTGGTACTCATTTCTGTTAGAGGCTGAGTCGACCCCAGAGCCATAGTGCCACCAGAAAATTCTAACGACCTCATCAGGAATCGAACCCGCTACCTTCCGGTTTGTAGCGCAGTGCCTCAACCACTACGTTGTGGCATACCCCTCACCATTATATAGTCACATAAAAAGTTTTAAAAACATATGCTGATTTAACAGAATGCACTGACAGTTTTATTAATGATATTTGTATGATTTACTGAACATGCAGGTTATACCATAGCTTTAACACTGTGGTACAGGTTATAATAATATAGCAGAGCGAAATCACTTCCAAGCTGTAAATAATCCATCAGCGAATACATTAATACTTCCACATAAAATGTAAGGAGAGTGTAAAATGAACTATAGGTTACTCACATTAAAGTTTATTGTAGTTTTAACATTAATTTAGCTTTAAAGTTGACCATAATCGCTAGCATTTATCTTCTGTATCATTGTTATTCTTAAGCGTATGGGGCTTTTGATTGAGATATCGAAACGAAACATTCTGTCAGACTTTAAAATAGACCATTTTAATTTTAATATTATAGCCAAATATTATATTAATTAATATTATAGCCAAAGTTTATTGTAGTTTTAACATTAATTTAGCTTTAAAGTTGACCATAATCGCTAGCATTTATCTTCTGTATCATTGTTATGTACTGTTTCATGAAGCCTGTGGGGCTTTTGATTGAGATATCGAAACGAAACATTCTGTCAGACTTTAAAATAGACCATTTTAATTTTAATATCATAGCCAAAACACTTACTGTAACTCAGTGGTATCCAACTTAGTTAAACCAGAGCCAAAAAAAAAATAATAATAATAATAATAATAATAATAATAATAATCTTTCGCTTCATATCAACATCTATGAATGGTTCTGTATTAGCTTTAAAAAGTGTAATTCACTTACAGGTTTGTGGCAGCTTGGCTGCTAATTGGCTCTATTTTACAGCGAATAAAAATATTCTTTTACAAAGTATGGATTAATTTCTGTATTGTTTCATACTAGCAGGTGCTTGTGGTGAAACCCATGATAATTAATTCAAAAATTAAATATTAAGAGCAAAATAATGAAAACAATATATTTATTAACACACTTGAATCATTCTTAAACTAAATGATTACTAATTATGATGAAACAGCTAAAAATCCGGCTTTGAAGTGCATTCCACGATTAAAAATGTCTCTATTGTTCTTGACATTATAAACAAACGAATCGACCAGGAAGAGCTCATAGAATCAAAACAATTGATAATTCCATGGATATATTGAAAAAATTGTGACCATCAAATTATGAAGTTTTTGAAGACCGTCAATTAGTCATTACTCCACGGACATTATAAATGCACATACCAAGTTTCATGAAAATCCTATAAAGCTTTTTCGAGTTATCGCTTGTACAGACACATGGAGAGACAGACAGACAGACAGACCGACATTTTGACATCCACCATACAATCTTAATAAATAGAAGCACAAAAATGCAGCCTTCATAAATATTTTTTTACTGATGATGTACACACCCGTATATTGAGTGAGAGAGTGAGAGAAAGTCATTGTAGCATTCCATACAGAGGAGAGATGACTGTTATCTCCTTGCCATAGTGAATTGATAAATAAGATCTGCTGCTGTTCTCATTATCACCTCGTCTGCACTTTCTAGCTCTACCCACCTCACTACATCCTCATTCCAGTGACAAAGCTTGAGATCTAGGCAAAGGGTTAGCAGACACCCTAGACTTTAATTAAATTAAATTAAATCAGATTAACTTCAGAGTTTAGTTTAAACGTACTCCCATTTTTGCCATAAAATTCTGGCAGCCATTTAGTTTAAACTATGAATGATAGTTTAGCCAACTTTGAAAATGACGTGCATTCTATTTCAATATGTCTGCTGTTTGTGAAACCTGTTTGTGTTCATTTTGTTCCAAATGAGAAATATATGGTAATTGCTTAACCTGAGATGGAAATTATAGTGAAACATTTAATAAAATTATAAGGTATAGAGATGTTAACGTTAAATTATAACGTGTCCTTTATTCCGTTGTTTCCTTGATTTTTATGGAAAGCATTTTTCATCCTGTTTTCTCACAAATTTGTTTGAAACTGAAAATCTATCTGCAAAATCTACATTATGTTTTGATTCCAAAATGTGTGGACAATTTCTATATATATATTTCTATATAATATTGTAGGCCTAATATCTTTGAATCATTAATCAAAATTTATTTTCCAGTTTGTGATAGAGGCAGCACTGTATTTGCGTTAAAATGTTCCATGTCCGATCATTTCCTACCTAAGGCATCAATATTATGCCAAGGTTCCTTTCTTGAAGAAAATATTCAATATTCTAAAATGTGTTGTGATTTATTTTTATTTTTTATTTTTATTTTTTTCATTTATTTATATATATATTTTTTTTAATAAGAGTGTTCCATTCATCATTTATTTACAATTTTCAGTTACACCCTGAACTGATCTGATGACTTACCGCAGTACTCATAAACCACAGAATATATAGGGTTCGAATTCCAGTGTCAGAGCAATTTTTCTCGTATAATATTCTCATGTAATGTCCAACAGAGACAATATTCTGCATATTGAATGCATATCTCCATCTTAAAATGTTGTGTACAGTAACAGTGGAACCCGGTCCCAAAAAATCACTAATTAGTGTGCCTCACAATACTGTGTTATGACAAATTGTCTTTCAGTGAACTAGACCATTAATGGTAATCAGCCTTAGAAGAGAGGTTCCATCTGGTTCTGTGAAGCAAACTCTGGCTTAGCTCAGTTGGTAAAGCAGAGGTATGGACAGCCGAAGGCCATGGTTTTGAATCCCAGAGTCGGAGGAATTTTTCTCCTATAATATTCTCATATTCTTATCATTGATGTAGAATTGTATCTTGAACATTCTGGTGCTTCCAGTCACATGACAGCAGCTTTTTTGGACTTGAACTATAAACATAGTATCCTTGAGTGAGGGCATGAACCTGCAGCATACAGCTAATATTGTGACCACACCCAACAGGGAAAACAGCATCTACAAGGGACTTTCTCAGTGTCGGCTCCTGCAAATAATCTGATGGAACTGCACTGTTTTTACTTTCTCTACCACTGATGTAGTTGGAACAAAAATTTAGGCAGCACTCACCAAAATTTCTGTTAAAGAGATTCCAGATGGCCTCATTCTTTATTTCTTCCATCGGGTCACATTTCCGATACGCTGTTTCTTCAGCCGATGTCTTCCAGATCTGAGCTAGATCACATAATGTTTCAGGTTAAATTTTCCACATAGCGGCCAAACACTTTTTAGAAAAATTAGTCTTCCAGTTTCTTCTACCAACAATCTACTCCTTTTTTGTTGTTGTGAATTTCATTTATCAGACATTCTGATATACAAATTGGATGAAATTAATAATTGTTCAGGGTCTTTTGGCTTACTGTTTGTGTTACTGGTACCGTTTCTTATATTTGTTACATGAGGCCAACACTTTAGTTACGAGAGCAATGTTTTCCAATAATAGCTTTGTTTTCTGTTTCTTTTCATTTTCTGTGCTGCTTGGCTTGGTCATGCATTTTTAACATATTACATTACGATAATAATTAAAGGCAATGTTATTAAAATACAAAACATATAACATTACTATAACTATAAATATAAACACCAAATACAATTATAATGTTAAATAACTCATAAATAGTGTTGGCTACTGGTCACATTTTCCTGAAGAATGGATTTTCTTCAGAAGTTTCCCATTTTGCTTTAAGTAATTGAAAAATTCAGGGCAAATGAATTTTAAATTTTCTTTGGTTAGCAACAATGCTTTCAGCAATTCAACTTTCAATTGCAATTTTTTTTTGTGATGTCCATATTTGATTCATGCTTGCAAAAACTCTCTCGACAGGTGCATTAGTACAGTGAAATTATTTCTTCCTGGTAGCGGACAAACACATTTCAGGGAAGGGCCTTCAGAGGTGGGAGTTGAATGCAAGCCATCTTCCCCTCTTGCGAGTCATGACAGGCGTAGTCAGCACAATGTGACTACCCTGAAGACTGGTGACTGAATGTATCACCAGCCCTTCAAATGACAATATTTCAATATAGACTCTTCCTTGCTACTGCACACTACCAGGTAGAAGTAATTGCACTGTACCTGGCAGTGATAATTCTGTTTCTACAACATTAGAAAAGTTACTGAACGATAATTTTGAAAGGAGAAATTCTGAAACATTTCTACTCATCTGATCATGACTTCTTTTCCCTCATTATTTCACTGAGTGATTTTGTCTGTAGTAGCAAATTGCTTATTGATGATCTATCGTTCTGTATATCCTTATTGTCGGGGCATTAGGATCATCAAGTGGAGGTGACTGCTACCGGTACCGATACAAACTTTTTGTTACGCTTGTTTTCCGAGAGAGGACAGAGTTACAGGTGGTAAGCCCATTGTCCCACAGACCCCTCAGGAGACCAAGGTATTATTTGGACGTGAAATGGCCGAGAAATTTTGTCCAGATCCTCTAATTAGGCTTGTAGTTCTTTCACGTGCCGTAAATCAATGACACGGGTCTCTCCAGCTTAAAGTCTCTTCCGGAGGACTCGGTGCCCAGGATTTTTACGTCCTGAAAACCCATCGACCGTGACCGGGTTTGATCCCGCGACCTTCATATCTAGAGGTGGGCGCGCTACTTCTACACGCTTATTGATTATAGATATAAAACTTTAAAATAGTTACTGTATTGTGACAAACAGATGTCTAAATTTGAAAATGGATAGACTAATAACTAAAAATATTAGATAGAATAAAATAGAGAATAAATTATATTTTCTACAGGGTGTACCAAGTCACGCACCATAGGGATATAATTTGCTTTACAGTGGAGTGGTCGTAGAGGACGAGTGGAGTGGGCTTCTCGATCCCCTGATTTAAATCCAATTGGTTTTGCGGTATGGGGTACCTGAAGGCAAAAGTGTACGAGGTGAAGGTCAGGGATGAAAACCATTTTTTGAGAGCGAATTGTAGCAGAGTGCCGTGCTGTCACGCCAAACTTGGTGTCCAATGTTCTAGGGTCATTCTCACGATTGTGGGGATTTTCAACCACTGTTAAGCTGGAATTACAATTGTCACAAAACTGTGTTTTATTGATGTCATCTCGTTTATTATGATGTTAACCTATTCCCAGTGAACTGGCCGAGCTCAATGCTAATCACTAAATTAGATATAATTTTTTTAATATCAGTAGGTGCAGATATCAGTCAACTCCGTAACGGAGCGTTTTCCGGTCCTAATATTAACAATTTGAAATATTAAAGCATTTTTATTCATTGTTTCTATAGGTCATTGGCTTGCGATTCACCTTGTATCAATTTTATCTCCAATATTTACTATAATGGACAAAAAAATTAAAACTTTTAATTTAGAATATAGGATCGAGATTTTTTAATGCTAAATTTTGTTACTATGGTCAGAGTTTTTAATGTAAAATATTTATTTTCATATCCCATGCATGCTAAGAATAGAGTGCATAAATGCCTTCTCATTAAGAAAAAGAAATTTAAAAATTAGTGCTAACTATTGCCATTTTACTGTCATTTTACTTAGAAAAATGGGGTGGAGACTGCGTTACGGTGTGGACACTTGCGTTATGGTGTGGACATTCATTTCAAGATGTGGACATGTTTTCGATAATGTATTCATATAATGAGGTAAATACAATTAATAAGCTAAATTTAAATTAAATTAAACATATGCAAGCCAATAAAGTCACCACTGTAACAGTGTTCAACTCCGTCACGAAGAAATTCGTTACGGAGTTGACATTTTTTTTTGTTCATAAGTTTTCGAAGTTAAGATTGAAAAAAAACGACGATTCATCACATGCTTAATCTTCAAATACAGCCAAAAATTCTTTGCTAGACTAAAAATATTTATAAAAATCACAAAATCACACTTTTTTCTACGTTACGGTGTTGACATGCAATTAAGGTACTTTCCTGAAAAATCTTGTTTTTTGCTCTTACGCTTCCTACAATCACACAAGGAATACTTTTGTGGTTGCCACATTGTTGCCATCGTTTTTCCCAATTAACTTATGGCGGTAGTTAATGCCGCAATAGCATATTTGGCGCAAATTTAATTCCTACGTGCGTTACGGTGTTGACTATTCTAATGCAGGGACACTCAGTTAAGCACTTAAATTTAAAAAAATAACACAGTACAAATAATAATAAAATAATTATCGTAATATCATCAATGAGATTAAGAATACCTTCGGCAGTTCCTGTGTTTACAATTTTTTTAGAAGACTTCTCGGTCAATTTCTTAGCTTTCGTACTTGCAGTACTTCGAGTTGGGACATTGATTTCATGGGTAATTTGTAGTTCCTGTCAACATTTCAAGCTATTAAATACCATAATATATCAGAATAAAAATATACTTCTTTATATTTTAACTAGATAAATGATGATTACTTACGAGTAAATAGTAAAAAGGTAGGAAATTTCTAATTTACGAGACTGGCAAGGTTGGGACACGAAATTCCCCACAATCGGAAGAATGACCCTCTACGGAACATGGGCGACCGTTTACAGACGTGTTTTGATTTAGCAGTTTTCATATTGAAATCACAATCTCAGAATAGTATAATCCCTATGGTGCGTGACGTTTGGCCCACTCTGTACAAAAAAAAAAAAAAAAAAAAAAGGCGTCCCGACATAATCTATCGGGACAAAAGTTTAGTTAAGGAAGCAAAGGCAGTGAGACATCTGAGTTGGAACTCGGCATTGGTCGTAAAGTAGGAAATACATCTCTAGGTCTAGACGCGAGGCCAAGCTTGCTTCAAGCTGCAAGGAAGACGCCGGAGAGTCGAAGTGTGGACTGTAGAGGACACAAGACAATGAATGAAGACCTTCGGATTCCTGCATCTGGACAGACGGGCAGAAAGGGATTTTTGGGTGGACGGGATTTCTCCACTTTCTCCGCTTGGTTCGCTGACACGCTACAAGGCCGGGTCAAGCTATCGCGGCCAAGGTCAAGGCGCATCTTCCGATCTAGCCGATGAGATCGCTCTCACAGACTCCGCATCCACCTGTGCGCAAAAGACACAGTTGCCATCAAGGGTTATCATACTTTAATTCACAACATTGGGCCTCTGGACTACTTTCATCAGTCGCATAGCCGGAAAATAATTTAGGGGAGGGTCGAAAGAGCCGGAATACCCCCCCCCCCAAGAAAGGGGGGTTTTGGGGCTTACCCCCGGAAAATTTTCAAATATTGAACTAATGAAAATAATATTTTATGCTCTTTTAGCATTGAAAAACTATGAGAGTATTATAGGAGAAAAAGAACCCAGGACCTTTGGCTATTCGCGCCAATTCTCTACCAACTGAGCTAAGCCGGAGTTCAATTCACAGCGCCAGATGGAACCTCTCTCCTTTGATTAATGCCCTAATGGTCTACCTCACAGACAGACAAGTTATGTTATATGCAGTACTGTGAGGCACACTAAGTAGTGATTTTTGTGACCGGGCTCCCACTGTTATTGTACAGTAACATTTAAGCATTCATGAACCACAGATTATTGTCTCTGTTGGACATACATGAGAATATTATAGGAGAAAAATTCCTCCGACACTGGGACTTGAACCCAGGACTTTTGGCTATTCGCGCCAATTCTCTACCAACTGAGCTAAGCCGGAGTTCAATTCACAGCGCCAGTTGGAACCTCTCTCCTATGATTAATGCCCTAGTAGTCACAAAAATCACTACAAGTGTTTTACTTTTTAAAAATCATATCTCACTTAAATCAAATTACAGACGGAGAATAAAAGAAGTTGCGGAATTCATAAAGCCTTGAAGAGTAATGCAGAGTAATGTACTAGTAGAATGTAGTTTATTTATTTATTTCTCTGTGGTATATTTAAGGTCTTCTCTTACACTAACCAGAGGTGGATGCATACAAACACAACCAAAAGTTTAATTGAAGAATAGATAAGTGAAAAATTAATTATATACATAAATATAGTTACTAAACTAAACTCCGTGGCGCTACATCCCTGGGTGAACTTCGCCTACCACCCGACCGCAGCGTCATCTACCACAGGCAGATGGCTGGATTAGGGGGCATATGGTCAGCATGCCGACACCCACGGCCGTTAATGGTGGTTTTCATGACCGGACCCGCTACTTCTCTATCAAGTAGCTCAATTTGAATCATGAGGCTGAGTGCACCCCTTCCAGACCTCCCTACCTCACAAAAATCCGAGGAGGTACCGGGTATCGAACCCGGGCCGACGGATCTGTAGTCAGCGGCGCTAACCCCCAAGACCACGCTGGCGGTCTCATAAATATAGTTATGGATGATAAATATAAAAATTCCAATTAGGGTATATGAATGTTTGGAAAGTCATATCCTAGTTAGATCTTGTCACAAATGAAAGTGAAGGAATGCCTGTAAACATTTTAATTTTTGCGACATTTTGTCGTACAGTTATGAAAGTAAAAATAATATTCCCAAACTATCTACTGAGTGTTTTGTTTTACAAAGCTGTAATTTCAGCGAAAAGCTTGCAGTGTTTCAGCAAAAGTGTGTACATTCACAAGGCTGTTGTGCTCTTATCGAATTGTGAAAGCGTGCTATTTCCTAGGCCTTTGCCTTCCGGCGTAAACTGCGACTTTTTACACAACAGAGTTTTAGAAATAATTACGTACCGATAGTAGATGGCGTTTTAATGCGACAGTTTGAGACAACGAAAAATATCTTATATGGAAAACAGTAATTTCTGTACTTAAGCTAGGAGGCTCAAACGTGACGGCTTTTCAAATGATCTGCACATCTCGGGGATGAATTAAGCTTCGTTGTAAAAACGAAAACAATTAGAAGAAAGGAAGTTGATTGAGAGAGAGAGAAGAGTAGAGTAAATGCTTTACACCTAGGGATGCCACGGATTTCGCAAACATTCTTAGATTTTGTAGTGTAATAACTAGGGCTCGGATATTTAGGCTTTTAAAAAAGGTATTTTAGCCATTTATTTTCGTGCAGTAGCCCTTTTTAGGCTTTAAACAAATGATTTTAGCCGTTGGCCGGTTTCTATAAACTCGCGAATTACCTATGGGTAAATATCCAATGGACAGAATTTACACAAGAATAACACCACACCACTGCCTTCTAGACTGTGTCACTCCACCACACAAACACAAATAGTTTAAAGCACCGCCGTCTCGAGAATTACACTGCCTGTCCTATGCTTTATTTTAACATGGAGTTCAGAGTATTGTTAAATTGCCTAATTTATCCAGTAGAGGCGACACAGTTCACACCCAGATTGCAGCAATCACTAATCAAAAAAGCATTAAACAGACACAGATACTTGTGTTATTTGTTTAGAACGTAATATTATTCCAGTATATGACACTTACCTCGAAATGGAATTTTGGAGCAATAATTAAAATAAATGTAAATTAATTAGACGCATTGATAGACTATATTTTGAGCACCGCCGTCTCGAGGAGTAATACAGTTTAGAAGGCAGTGTTTATGAGACGGCGGTGACAGCACTACATAATCAACAATGTCGTAGCAAAAAACAAGAAGCAGTCTGGGTGTGAAAGGTGCTGCCATCTGTAATGTCGCCGAGTACGCAAAATTAGCCGTATAGGACAGGCAGTGTATACACGATTAATACAGTTTAGAAGGCAGTGGTTTAAAGATAGCAATCACATACACTTGTGGCGAGTTTCTAGATAAATGTCATCTGGGTAAATATGAAAATGACATAAAAAATGTTCCTACAAACTCGGGCTAGATCTGTCCAAGGGTAAATCGTCGGGTTAATTTATCCTTTCATGGATGGCTGGGTAAAATTTAACCTCTTTGTAGGATCAATAATAATTTAAACAATGAGAATCAAAGCCTTCTTAATTAAATTAACTGTACAACTCCAAGGCCTTCCTCATTATATCATTGTGGGAGAAATGGAACTAATTTGTCCATGGATAATTTACCCATAGGTAATTCACAAGTTTGTAGAAACCAGGCAGTAATGAACACTAACTTAATATTAACACCAAAAATTGTATTATAATTTTGACACATTCTGGTTTTTTTTAAATAAACAAATAACTATTCTTCATATCGGAACTCGAAAAATAGCATAAACAATTGAGATATTTACCCTTTAATGATACAATTGTTCAATACACCTCCGATCTACAAAAATAAGTAGACTCGAGTGTCACGAATTTGTTCCTTTAATATACGTCTCTATTGTCGGCCGGTAACTTGTTATTTTGAAGTTGAAACGACAGTGGATTAGTTGCAGATTTCAAAGTATTGCAGACGGCTCAAGTTTCATTTCCTGCGACGGCGAGGTGGCACATTTTCGAGTTACAAAGACAAGCGACATGTACATTGTTCATTTCAGTGCATTGTATAAATTTATTAAGTGCCAGTATGGTACTTTATGAGATTGTGTGGGGGACGAAAAATGTCTGTCCGTCTGTCTGTCTGTCTGTCCGTCTGTCCGTCCGTCCGTGTGTCTGTACGCGCTCTAACTCAAATACGCTTTTTCGGATTTTCATGAAACTTGGAAAACACATTTATAATGTCAATGGGAAGAACCCTATTGATATTGAACCAAATCGGTTCACCGGTACCGGAGTAATGCCCAATTTAGTGCCTATTTTAATAGATTATGGCGCCTTTCTAATAGAAAGGCGCCATAATTCAAATACGCTGTATCGGATTTCCATTAAACTTGGTATACGCATTTATGACATCCATGAAAAGTACTCTGTTAAATTTGAACCTAATCTGTTGACCGGTACCGGAGTAAAACCCAATTTAGTGTATATTTTAAAGGCGCAATAGCTCAAATACGCCTTATCGGATATTTATGAAACTTCGTATACGCATTTATACTATCCATGGAAAGACGTCTGTTGATGTTCAACCAAATCGGTTGGCCAGTACCGGAATAATGCCCAATTTATTGCCTTTTATGTTAATATATGAGAAGTCGCGATAACTCAAATATGCTTTATTGGATTTTCCTGAAACTTTGTATACCCATTTATAATGTGCATGGGAAGACGTCTACCGATATTGGACCAAATCGGTTGTCCGGTACCGGAGTAAAACCCAATTTAGTGTCTATTTTAAAAACGCGGTAACTCAAATACGCTTTACCGGATTTTTATGGAATTTGGTATACACATTTATAGTGTTCATGGGAAGAGGTCTACTGATACTGGATGAAATCGGTTCACTTGTTTCGGAGTAATGCTCAATTTGGTGCCTATTTTATGATAATATACGTATTCGAAAGAATTTATATATAAAAAAAAGCAAATCATTTATCATGACAACATAGTCAATTGTTTTACTGTGATATTTTACGGCTTTGGAAATTAAAATAGAGATAGCTATGACCAAAAACACTATTGTTTTACATGCGCTTATAACTTACAACTAGACCGTTAAACTGACCCAGGTGACCGAGATGGTAACGTTTTGGCCTCACGTTATGGAGTTCCATGGTTCAAATCCCGAAACCAGCCAATTTCACTTTCTTTTTCGTATTTTTATGTGAGTGTGCGATTGTCAAGATATCAAAAATCTGTACAGTTCAGCTGATGCTGGAAGATTTTAATCTGATTAAAAAGAAAACTAGACCTTTGTTCTTCCCTAAGCCCAGCTTAATGAATAAATCTGGAGCTTAACTTGTACATCAATTAAAAAAACATATTCTGCATATCATAATTGCAGTCATAACTGATTAAAAAAAACATACTGGCACTTTTTTACATCAGTTTACCTGATTTTATTTTTATTATGTCTTTTCTTAACATGCACAAATTCGCATATTATCTTAGGGCCTAAGCACGTAAAAGGAGACAAAATAGGATGGAACATTTATGTAAAAACGATGTCAGCGTTAATAAATATGTTTTAATCATTTTTCTGTTGAATAAATAATTTAAACAAAACATCTAGCAGTTCAGTAAATAATCGCGGGCGAAGCCGCGGGCACCTGCTAGTAATACTGTCCGGGAAAAGGCCGGGAATTTCGTATGGTCGGGAAAATCCGGGAAAAGTCAATGAATTTGTTAAAATATCCGGGAAAATTCGAAAAATTGCAAAGTGTGATCAAAAAGACTTCTAGACAATAATAGGCCTATATGAAAGTATATTTAATTGATTTTATTGTTCCTAATTTTTGTATCTGTTATGACCTAAATAATTATTGTTTGCAATTACTTTTGTTACTAAATGTTTTTCTTATTTAAAGTAGGTATAATCCTATAATTTTTCTTACACAGTTATTAGAAAGTGCTTCATATTATGGTCTTGGAATTGCTGAAATGATCAATGAAAATCAGGGAATAAGCCGGGAATTTCTTCAGCATTACTTGGTGGACACCCTGATACTTAACTGAGCCAATGTTCATATAGCAATCACGTAGTTTCCTGGGTATTTATCTGAAGTTTCTATCTTGCTAATCGTATTCCTTCTGTTTCCTGTCTTCACATTGTCTATAAATTCCACCATCCCATGTACTTCCCCCTCCTCCTGGGTTTCCGGTAGTCTCTGCCATACTTTCTACCGCCTTCGTCCACATGTGAAGAACAGTAATTACAGCCTTCTACCCCGCTATTTGCAGTTACATGCTTTGATCTTATTTTTGCAACTCGCAAACTGATGGTTAACGCACACGTATTATCTAACTGGTCATGAATTGGTGAAGGTTAGAGTTAATCATCGTGGGGCGTTTCCATTAGGTTGCACTTTGATTTTACGCTATAGATCAACTGGCGTAATCAACCGTTTACCAAATTCGTTGTCCACTGGAATAGCAGTATGTCATTTATTTCCACATCGTAAGCCAAAATACGAGTTTCTAAATTCATCGGACTGATGAACGATGGATTTCACCGACTGGAAGGCTGGATTTCGCAATTTTTTCTCGATGGATTCATGATGACTGATGAATTTAAAAACAATTTGTTGACCAAACCGATGTTTTTCGGGAGCGCCAACATAGTAACTACATATAGTAAGTAAAGTGATCCCTATGCAGGCCATGGAGGCCCAGAGGGTTCCAGGAGGTTGAGGCTCCTAGATTTTGGACATTTGGCACGTGAAGGTGGTAAGGTTGTCAGCCTTACGCACCGGCCGCCTTTACCCCCAGGATTGCTCCTGGTACTCGTTTCTGTTAGAGGCTGAGTCGACCCCAGGGCCATAGTGCCACCAGAAGGATTAGGCCAATTGAAAAACTCCAACGACCTCATCGGGAATCGAACCCGCGACCTTCCAGTTTGTAGCGCAGCGCCTCAACCACTACGCTACGGCGTACTACATATAAAATTGTAAAATATTAGCGATGACATTGTTGGTAACTACGGTTTATTATTTTCCCACTTAAGTGTGACTTAAAATGCATGCTATTATAAGAATTTACTACGGGTGCAAACTAATAATGGCAACGAAATTTTGAATGACGTACAGTACTTAGAAATAAAGCCGCAAAAAGGAAAATGTGATAACATAAACCGAATCTTTGATGACAATAATCAGCATTTTTTCACTGTATCCCACATAAGAGAGGAGCTCGGATTTACAACACGTACACTAAATATATACCAGGAAATTTATTTAACTTTTTCATTACAAGTTAGCATCTCTACCCGTTCTCAAAATGGAGATTTCCGGGTTTGCTAAGGCCGGTATTCCACTATCCAAGTTATTTGATCAAACCGTCTAGAAAAAAAGAAAGCGGCCGCCCGTTGCTTCAAGGAAACCGTATTGGACGAGCATTTGAAGACTTTCTGCATGTCGTTACATTGGATCAAAGATTTCCCGGCATTCATAGCATAGGGGTCCAAAATGGCGGCTTAATAGACCCCTAAAATCAGACTACTATTCAGATACGCACGCGCAATAAAGCAGAGCATTCTTCCTGTGTCTTCCAATCAGAAATCCCTTTGGGAGCGAGAGCATCTTCCTTTTCAGTGATGAGTTGCTCAGTGTGGAACAACGGCCTGTACGTGCCATTTCGTACCTCATCTTCTACGGTACGTTCCAGCCTTGGGAACGTGCCAGCACCAATCTCAACCAGAATGTTTTGAAGCTGTCTCTACCACCAACTGTTCTGTCTGATGGCATCTTTCCGTCAGCTTGTCCAACATGTATTGAAATGCATTCACGCATCTTGTAGAGTAGTTTTTGTATTAGACAATGAAGGAAATGGAAGAATATATTTTCTTCGTTAAGCTCGAAAGCAACTTGTTAGACGCGCATCCGAACCAGAAGAAATAAAAGTAAAAAACAGACGTGACTAGATGGCTACCAAGCGCAAGAATTACAAAAGGAAGCCATCTAAAACAAAACAAGATATAGTGACTTAGTGGGTTCCAGGACGAATAAATACACCCAAAACCGAGGCAAATGTAAGTAGAAACTCCTAAGCAAAACAATTAACAGGAAATGTTGTAGTGTCTTTCTACAATTGACAGCCGGCGTGGTCTTGTGGTTAGCGTCGGCCCGGGTTTGATCCCCGGTACCTCGGATTTTTCTGATGTAGGGAGGTCTGGCAGGGGTACACTCAGCCTCGTGATTCAAGCTATTTGATAGAGAAGTAGCGGCTCCGGTCATGAAAACCACCATTAACGGCCGTGGGTGTCGGCATGCTGGCCACATGCCCCCCAATCCTGCCATCTGAATGTGGTAGATGACGCAGCGGTCGGGTGGTAGACAAAGTCCCTCCAGGGAAGTATTGCCACGGAGTTTAGTTTAGTAGTCTTTCTACAATTATTACTCAAATTAAAGGAAAATGGCACCTTAAAGAAGAGTGCCTTTAAGATAGCTGCGAAGAAATTGTCGATATGTACAGAATAATGATGATTAAAATTCATTATTATTAACAAATGACACAATATAGCATGGACTTAGTACAGCCTAACCGTATAATTCTTTAAAATTTAACATGTCTATACCATGTTATGGAACAACAATAGGACCTTCTGTACCTTATTATGGAACGGAGAGAGTTAACATTTTGTGTTGTATTATCAGTTCAGGGACCTCAAAACGTGTATTAATGCCGAAAATACTTATAATACCTACGGAAGAGATAGGGACATAATAGTTAGTTTTTTAAATTAAATTTTTATTTTGTCTTAATATATAAATACTATTATGGGACATGTGAGACCAATTACATGTAGTAGTGGAGTATTGTGCCAATATTAATTTGGCAAAAGATAGATTTATGCTGCGCACCAGCCAAGCTCCGCCGTTTTGTTAGGTTAGGAACATTTATGTTAGTTTAGGAGCATACACTGAATAGCACGAGGTTTATTATGTCTCACATTGAATTTCTTCTGTAACGAAACCCTTCCCAGGCGGGCCCCATTAGAGAGGAGCCTAGTGTGCAGCATAAAACTATATTTCCCCATTAATTTTATTAATTATTGTTAAGCATCTTCAAGTAAAATTAGAAATCTTCAGGTACAGATATATTAAAAGCTACGTACGATGTAAGACCGCTTTATATAACCTAACAGGCAAAATGAGCGCTAGCTCTGTGAGTCTGTTAAGTTCTTATAACGTCGAACATCGTGCGATTTTTGTTATTTTTAATTGTAATTATTTTAAAACTAAAATAGTTTCATTTCGCTTGTGCTTAGAATAGCAATAGAAAAACTTGTTGGTAATTTCGTATTGTAGCGGAATTCGTGCTCTTTTGGTGGGCAACAATTTATTTGAAACAAACTGTTTGAACAGTTTGAACGTACCAGAAACATCGGCGTATATTGAATCGTGATCTATTCGTAAAGAAACATACATATTTTCGGGTTATAGAAAAGGCAAATAATGAACTAATATTGCAAATTCTTTACTAATGAGGAATTGCATACTTTGAATGAATGCGGGGACAAATTAAGGTAATAAGTAATGACTTGGGCAGAACTAAATATTGTGCTGCTTACGTTTGTATTTTGTGAAAGACATAAGTGCCACTATCTAGTTTATGAACAAAATTTTATTGCCAAAATAGTTAATTACGTTATTTTGAATTGCAAATGATTAATAAGTACACAATAGTAGTAGGCCTAGTAGTAAAAAAGTGTTCCCTATACAGGCCAGGAGGTTGTGGCTCCAAGATTTTTAGACATTCGGGAATTTGAAGGTGGTATTATATAAGTATTATTTACTTATTCGCACCGGCCGCCTTTACCCGCAAGGTTTCTGTTAGACGCTGAGACTACCCCAGGGTCATAGTTGCACCAGAAGGATTAGGCCAATTGAAAATCTCCAACGACCTCATCGGGGATCGAATCCGTGACCATTCGGTTTGTAGCGCAGCTAGTAGTAGGAATAATAGTATTTGTAATGGATAAAATAAAGGAAATGGATAATTATTAAGTGCCAGTATGGTACTTTATGAGATTGTGTGGGGGACGAAAAAATGTCTGTCCGTCTGTCCGTCTGTCTGTCCGTCCGTCTGTCTGTCCGTCTGCCCGTGCGTCTGTACGCACCATAACTCAAGTACGCTTTTTAGGATTTTCATGAAACTTGGTATAAACATTCATAATGTCGATGGGAAGAACCCTATTGATATTGAACCAAATCGGTTCACCGGTACCGGAGTAATGCCCAATTTAGTGCCTATTTTAATAGATGCGCCATCACTCAAATACGCTGTAATGGATTTCCATGAAACTTGGTATACCCATTTATGACGTCCATGAGAAGTGCCCTATTGAATTTGAACCTAATCTGTTGACCGGTACCGGAGTAAAACCCAATTTAGTGTATATTTTAAAGACGCGGTAACTCAAATACGCTTTACCGGATTTTTATGAAACTTGGTATACACATTTACAATGTCCATGGGAAGACGTCTATTCATAATGGATAAAATCGGTTGATCTGTTTCGGAGTAATGCTCAATTTAGTGCCTATTTTATGGCAATATACGTATTCGAAAGAATTTATAAAAAAATGAAAATCAGTTATCTTGACAACATAGCCTATTGTTTTACTGTGATCTTATAAGGCCTTGGAAATTAAAATACAGGTAGCTATGACAAAAAACACTATTGTTTTACATGCGTTTATCCAACTAGACCGTTAAAATGACCCAGGTGGCCGAGATGGTAGACCTTTCTTCTTCCGTAAGCCCTGCTTAATGAATAAATCTGGAGCTTAACTTGGAAATCAATTTAAAAAAAAAACATATTCTGCATATCATAATTGCAGTCATAACTGATTAAACATAAACATACTGGCACTTTTTTACATCAGCTTACCTGATTTTATTTACTTATACGAAAAGTAAGAGAACGGCAGTGACATCTGGTATTAGTATATTCAGTAATCACTATAACATGTCTTTTTCTTTACTCTTAACGGGCTAACTTTACACAGACGGAGAGAGTTCTGTTAAACAATGTTGACGATTCAAAGTAACATAAAAGCTATTTTAACCACTTCTTGATTTCTTCACCAATTTTATCGCCATATCAACAGACTTACAGATTTAAAAAAAAGCGCTCCTAGGCATTACATATCTTGAATGCCAACATTCTTCTCATAAGGCCAGAGATGGTTGCGATTATGCTTAGTTATGAATATGACCCCAGGCAAAAACTTTCATCTGACTTTCTCAAAAGTACGCCGCATCTCGTGTTAAGCCGTGCAATATGACGAAGTTGCTCGTGTGTCTAATCTATTAAGCGCTGTAACCACAGAAATTGTCATCAGGTTCAGTCGTTTGGTTTGCGGTTCAGAGTTACAGCCTTGAAAATAAGTTCCTGCTTTCGCGTATTCTCATGATAATTACCCAAATGATCTGCCTCATTGATTTCTGTTGTTTAATAATAAAAGTTGTGGTAAGTGTAGTTAGGACCAGGAATCGCCCATAATTATGTTTACCCTCCCCTTTTTTTGGCGAATTCTTTATTCTCACAGTACCTTCAAAAATGTGCCAGTTATGTTTTTTAAGAGAAATATCGACCTCAATTTGTGAATCAAACTCAGGACCTGATTTACGTATGCCTGTATTGAAAATATCTTGATGAGCTTAGGCCTATTTGACCCAGCGAAGCTTCTATGTACAATTTGCCGAAATATGACTGGAATTGAGAATAATACAGTATATGATAAACTTACTTACTTACTCAAGGGCGATAGACAATTCCTAAGCAAACTAAAGGAATATTATTTATTTTATGGAACCCAAAGGTTCATTGCCGCGCTTACCTGAGCCCGCCATTCAACCCTATTCTGTGCTAACTCCATCCAACCATCTCTCGCAAATCCTACTTCTCTTAAATCTATCCTAATATTTTCCTCCTACCAATTTCTAGGTCTTCCAAGTGCTCTTTTCCCATCAGGTCTTCCATTCAATATTTTTTAGATACGGTATGTCTTTCCTCCCCCATGCGCGCAACTTGTCCAGCCCATTTCATCCTTACGTGATTTAAATACCCTTAATACAGTATATTCGGTGACGAGTACAGGTTATGAAGCTCGTCGTTATGCAGTTTTCTCTAGTCCCTATTTTCATCTCTCTTAGGTCCAAATATTATCCTATGCATTCTGTTTTCCAACACTCTCATGTTCTTCCCGAAGAGTAAGCGACCATGTCTCACATCAATATAATACAACCGGCAGAATAATTGTCTTATAAATGTTTATTTTTAGATTTCATAAAAGAAGACGATGATAAGAGTTTCTGAACTGCATATGATCAACTAGTATAATAAACTAGTGTAGGCCTAATATGATAATATACTCGTGATTTTCTCATAGAAAAATAAAATGCATCAATATATTCTAAATTTTTAAAAGAAAAAAGTTATTTTCCTTACAAATAAATACTAGGCTATGTTCCAATTTTTTTTAGTTCAGTTTATTTGCTTTAGCCTTGACTTCATACTATCAAAATTCCATACCAATCCCTGCTATATGCTCTAAGAAAAAGAAAACGTTATTGATATGCATGATTTTCAGTAAAAATCAAAATGACTGCCATTTTAAGAAAATAATAAATTCTGTTGCCAAACTATACAAACTGGCCGTGTGTGAGTCATTTGAAGAATTTAATGTAGTGCCGGCATGTTGCCATGGTAGCTCAATTGGTAAGATCAGCGTCACGGATAGTTGAAGATCCTGGTTCAAATCCCGGCTATGGCATTGCATTTTTCAGTCTGACTTAGGGTGTCCATCCGTCCAGTTTTTGACAAAATTCCCCGCCATCCGGAAAGTTTTATTGGGGACACTCAAATGTCTCGCTTTTTTTGTGATTGTGATTGGCCAGTGTGTTTCACTTTACATTAATAAAAGTTACAACATTGAAGGTCTTGCTCATTGTCAAAACATACTTTAATGAAGTAATATGTGCTGACTTTTATGATAAATTGTAAGAAAAAACACACTTCTTGATAGGATATATAAAAGTGAAATGGACAATGACAATGAGGCATATATTGCTGTGGAATTATCTACACCAGTCTGCAGAATAAATTTTTAGAAGTCATTTGGAATAATTTGTATGTATGGGACAAAGGTAAATTGTAAATATTCCCTAAATTTTGTAAATTAAATTTTTGTCCCTTTTTTCCTTTAACTGTCCCAGGGTTTTTACAAAAAAATTAAAATGTCCCGTTTTTATATAAACATTATATGGACATCCTATCTGACTTTACCTTTCCACCTTAGCCTACACACGGCCAGTGTGAAAGAATTATCATTCCAAAAGTTAAAAGAGAATAGATATCTGCACGATTAAATTAAGTACAGTTCTTGGAGAGACCGGTGGCAGTCGAATAGGTTCTTCTCAGTGATGGGAAGTAATTGAGTAAAAGTAATCGGATTACAGTAACAATTCATTTTTTGGTCCCACTTACTTGTAATCAATACATTTTTGGTCCCATTTACTTATAATCAATACTTTTAAAAAAATGTAATTTCTACTTGTAGTTTACTTCTGGAAATGAAATTGTAATTGTTACAATTTAGTAGTCGTTAGTATTAGTATCATTCTCGCTTGCTATATCGTTATCATTACTGTTTTTGCAACTAATATCCAAATTAGAGTTAACATTAACAAAAAGTTAGTCGATGTTTCCGAAAATATTCTCTTTGATATGTTTTTTTTGTTTGTTTGTTCACTAATAATTTGGTCTTGTGCCCAAAACAAAACAAAAACAAGAAATTTTTAGGTAGTGCCATTTTGTAAAGTAATTGTAAATGTAATTGTAATTTTACTTATTACTTTTTGAAAAAGTAATTTGTAATTGTAATTAAGTAAAATTTCTCTCAGGTAATTGTAATTCAGTCCAATTACTTTCATTTTAAACTTTTCCCATCACTGGTTCTTCTATATTTTGAAATAAGACATTGGTGTTGGTTCTCTCTTTATTGCTACGCATCGTATTCCCTTGACCGGAAGATGCAGAGACAGTGACCTGGTATCTTGATAAACACTAGATACGGATATAATAGCATGAACGGTGAAAGGTAGCTCATCATTTAGAAGGTGGTCCATTCTGTTTAAAGAGATCACTCTTTACAATCACTCCTGCCTCCGGCATCAGAACGTGAGCAGATCATCATGCCTCGCCGGTCACTCATCGCCTGTTCCTAAAATATGAGGGCCGTCCACAAAGTAAGTTTCCCTGGGGCCCTTTACAGAAACACAATTTCATGGAAATATTTATTGCAACAGATACAGCAAGTGTTCAGCTATTTTAAAATTTATTCGCTACTGGAATTGAAACATTTATCATACTGTGGGACCAACTTTCGAACATCGTATGTGTCGTAGAAGTCTGCCGCCTGGGATTTGAACCACTGTGTGACAACCATCTCTGCTCCTCTGTCTTTATCTGTAATTTCGTGAGGTGTAAGAAAAGATGGAAATCACTGGGAGCAAGGTGCAGGCTGTAGGGCGGATGTTGAACCACTTCCCAGCCGAACTTTTGCAGGTGACGTGCTGGGAAGTGTTTAAACATCCACCCTACAGCCCCGATCTAACTCCCAGTGATTTTCATCTTTTCCTACCCCTCAGGAAATGACAGAGAAATGGAGGTGGTTGTCACACAGTGGTTCAGATCCCAGGCGGCAGACTTCTACAACACATGTGTTCAAAAGTTGGTTTCACGGTATAACAAATGTCTCAATTCCAGTGGCGAATAAGTTTTAAAATAGCTGAATACTTGCTGTGTTTGTTGCAGTCAGGGGCGGATCCAGAGAGACATTTTGGGGGGTGGGGAACCAAAGTAGAGAGGGAAGTTTTTACTCATAAAAATTAATTATTCCCAGTATACAGTTGAAATCAAAATGAACACTTCGGCATTTTATTACAAACTAGCATGTGCCCGCGGCTTCGCCCGCGATAATTATTTAAAAAATTAAAAATTAAAAGCATAACCCTAATAGTTAAATCATTATATTTATTAACACCTAAATCACGTGGACTACATATCACGATTAGATAGCATCGCCTGGTAAAGGCGCCCGCGGTTTCCCCCGCGATAATTATTTCAAAAATTAAAAACTAAAAATTAAGAGCATAATAGTTAAATCATTATATTTATTAACACCTAAATCACATGAATTACATACCACGATTAGATAGCGTCGCCTGGTAAAAGCGATCTCAGATTCGAGTTCCTTGGCCCAGAAAATCCCTGTATAGTGAGTTTCGTCCAAATCGAACGATGTTTAACCATATTTAGGTCTATGTTGATTACCCCTCTTCCGTGTAGGTTGAAAATTTCATATGTCTACGGGCCTTGACATTCTAAACAAATGAATCGACCAGCGTGGGCTTACAACATTCAAGCGATCGCGATGCTTTTATTTCCACGGTATGACAAAAATAGCCAAAGCCAACTGCAATTGATTTGACATTGAAATGTATTACTGAAATCTGATGCTTCGACAGCGCTAAAATCACGTTTTCTGCCATAACTCGCGAACGAAAGCTAAAATTAAAAATTCGGCTTCGAGGTGCATTCGCCCACCTTTCAGTCCATCTATCTTTAAAATTTCAGATCTTTGCGTTCAGTAGATTTCGATGGGCATCGTGGACAGACAGACAAACAGCATGTGCCCGCATGTGCCCGCGGCTTCCCCCGCGATAATTGTTTGAAAAATTAAAAACTAAAAATTAAGAGCATAGTTAAATCATTATAATTATTAACACCTAAATCACGTGGAGTGCATTCCACGATTAGGTAGCGTCCCCTGGTAAAAGCGACCTCAGATTCGAATTCCTTGGCCCAGAAAACCCCTGTATAGTGAGTTTCGTTCAAATCGAACAATGTTTGACCATATTTAGGGTTGATTAACCTTCTTCCGTGTAGGTTGAAAATGTTTGGGCCTTGACACTCTAAACAAATGAATCGTCTAGGATGGACTAACAAAATCAAGCGATCGCGTTGCTTTTATTTCCAAGGTATGAGGTATGATGACAAAAATAGCCAAAGCCATCTGTAAGTGATTTGATATTGAAATTTATTACTGAAACTGATGCTTCTAAAACGCAAAAAAATGCACGTTTTCTGCCAGTTTTTCACTCATAACTCACGAACGAAAGCGAAAATTAAAATTCCGGCTTCGAGGTGCACATTCCGACCCTTTAGTCCGCCTATGTATAAAATTTCAGATCTCTGCGTTCAGTAGATTTCGCTGGGCATCGCGGACAGACAGACAGACAGACAGACACTTCCTTTTATTAATATAGATGTACTAGCATGTGCCCGCGGCTTCGCCCGCGATAATTATTTAAAAAATTAAAAATTAAGAGCATAATAGTTAAATCATTATATTTATTAACACCTAAATCACGTGGACTACATACCACGATTAGATAGCGTCGCCTGGTAAAAGCGACCTCAGATTCGATTTCCTTGGCCCAGAATACCCCTGTACAGTGAGTTTCGTCCAAATCGAACAATGTTTGACCATATTTAGGCCTATCCCTCTTCCGTGTAGGTTGAAAATTTTATATGTCTACGGGCCTTGACATTCTAAACAAATGAATCGACCAGCGTGGGCTTACAACAATCTAGCGATCGCGATGCATTTATTACCACGGTATGACAAAAATAGGCAAAGCCAACTGCAATTGATTTGACATTGAAATGTATTACTGAAATCTGATGCTTCGACAGCGCTAAAATCACGTTTTCTGTCAGTTTTTCACTCACAACTCGCGAACGAAAGCTAAAATTAAAAATCCGGCTTCAATGCGCATTCGCCCACCTTTCAGCCCATCTATGTTTAAAATTTCAGATCTCTGCGTTCAGTAGATTTCGCTGGGCATCGTGGACAGACAGACAAACACGTCCTTTTATTATTTTAAGATAGCATGTGCTCGCGGCTTCGCCCGCGATAATTATTTCAAAAATTAAAAATTAAGAGCATAATAGTTAAATCATTATATTAACACCTAAATCATGTGGACTATATATCACGATTAGATAGCGTCACCTGGTAAAAGCGACCTCAGATTCGAGTTCCTTGGCCCAGAAAACCCCTGTATAGTGAGTTTCGTCCAAATCGAACAACGTTTGACCATTTTTAGGCTAATATTGATTATCCCTATAATAATAATAATAATAATAATAATAATAATAATAATAATAATAATCCTCTTCGGTGTAGGTTGAAAATTTCATATTATGTTTGCGTGCCTTGACATTAAAAACAAATGAATCGACCAGCGTGAGCTACAACATTCAAGAGATCGCGATGCTTTTATGTCGAAGGAATGACAAAAATAGCCAAAGCCTAGTGTAATTGATTTGCATTACTGAAAACTCATGCTTCGAAAACTCAATAAATACACGTTTTCTGCCCGTTTTTCACTCATAACTCTCGAAGGAAAGCAAAAATTAAAATTCTGGCTTCGAGGTGCACATTCCGACCCTTTAGTCCGCCTATGTATAAAATTTCAGATCTCTGCGTTGAGTAGATTTCGCTGGGCATCGCGGACAGACAGACAGACAGACAGACAGACAGACAGACAGACGGAGGACAGACACTTCCTTTTATTAATATAGATTTCAAAATAATGAATGTCGTTGCTTTAATTTAAGTATTTGGGTTATGTTGTTGTCTTTACAAAATTTATTAGAAGGCTGACCATTTGAATAATCTGTGCTTAATGTTACAAATATTGGGGATCCCCGTGGATCCGCCCCTGGTTGCAGTAAATATTTCCATGAAATCTGTTTTGTTTCTGTAAACGGCCCTAAGGAAACTTACTTTGTGGTTGACCCTCGTACGAGCCTAGATCATGGATTCTATTGGGATGTTATTCAGTGGCTATTTAGTATATTCCGAAACATGAAAGCCTCGTCTCACTCCATCGCCCGAGGTCCGGAGTGTCTTTGAGGAATGGTTTTACTGTGTCCCCTTCTAATGAGGATCTCGCGTTGTTCGCTAATCCCAGTGTATTTAGAGAGCACACATTCTTCTGATGCTATGCCGACGGCCATTTTTAACTATGAGCTTAATCATTATGTCAACTGTTTTCTTTGCAGTCCGGCACGGATTTATATTTTCCGTGAGAAGTTGAGTCTCACGAAAGAGGAGAAAACTTTATTGATAAAACATGAATGGGTCAATCCATTAGAAATGAACCAAATTTAATAAAATTTGTTGCTCGACATTTTTGATTTTCCTAATTTTTTTACCAGTTATTTCCCAACTAAAGGTGAGTTCAAAACTATGGTAAAAACTTTTTTGGGCTCATACTTTTTTTTGGCGGCCATTTTAAGTTTGCTTTTTAACCATATTTCAGTCGAAAACATGTTTTGCACAAATGTACGTAACTCTGTTAATTTTATAGATAACAAGACAAAATAAACACCAAAATTATCAGAATGAAATGCTCTACATTTTTGTTTTAACACAATATTACCTAAGTAGTGAGGAAAGTGAAGGAAAAAATTCCAAACTACAAATTGAAAATTGACTTAAAACGGGAGTTTTAGTGCCGCAAAATTATTAGAAGGAAGAAAGACTCGCCCCTTAATTTTTTTTTCTGGTGTAGACCTACTATAGGACTACTCACTGTAGAAGTTTAAAGCTTGAGAACTTTGCGGTTTTTTTTATACAATTTTTCAAAAGTGCCCAAAACCGTATTTTGGCGATATTTGAAGCAGATTATCTCAAAAGGGACTGATTGAAAAATTATGAAATTTATACAGATAACACCTCTTTATGATATAAAGATGTGATAAAAGTTTGGTGACTGAGACTCAACTGGTTCCCGAGTTACAGTGCATCGAATTTGGCCAAAACCTGCATTATACGCACATGAATTTTAACGGTAATTTAATAGTAAAAATCCACATTGTAATTTTAAATGCAAAATTTTAGTGAACCTAAGTATGTTACACAAAAGAGTTGTACATGTAGGCTACATTTCATCAGTTAACATGACAGATTTATAATTTCCTCAAAGCGTTGAAATTTCGGTGCATAGTTTGCAATTTTTGGCCAACTTCGATGCACTGTAACTCTGGAACCAGTTCAGTCTCAGTCACCATATTATTATCACATCTTTATATCGTAAGGAGGTGTTATGTGTATAAATGTCATAATTTTCACTCTGGCCCTTCTGAGATATTCTACTGCAAATAATGCCAAAATAGGGTCAATCCATTGGAAATGAACCAAATTGAATAAAAATTGTTGCTCAACATTTTTTATTTTCTTAATTTTTTTTACCAGATACTCCCCAATATTAGGTGAGTTCAAAACTAGAGTAAAACATTTTTTAGGCTCATACTTTTTTCTTGGCGGCCATTTTAAGTTTTCTTGGTAACAGTTTTTCGGCCGGAAACTTGTTTTGCACAAATGTATATAACTCTGTTAATTTTATAGATAACAAGACAAAATAAACACCAAAATTATCAGAATGAAATGCTCTACATTTTTGTTTTGATACAATATTACCTAAGTAGTGAGGAAAGTGAAGAAAAAAAAATCGAAACTAAAAATTGAAAATTGACTTAAAACGGGAGTTTTGGTGCCGCAAAATTATTAGAAGGTAGAAAGACTCGCCCTTAATTTTTTTTTTTTCTGGCGTAGACCTACTACAGGACTACTCGCTGTAGAAGTTTCAAGCTTGAGAACTTTGCGGTTGTTTTTATACAATTTTTCAAAAATGCCCAAAACCGTATTTTGGCAATATTTGAAGTAGAATATCTCAAAAGGGACTGAGTTAAAAATTATGAAATTTATACAGATAACACCTCTTTATGATATAAAGATGTGATAAAAATTTGGTGACTGAGACTCAACTGGTTCCCGAGTTACAGTGCATCGAATTTGGCCAAAAATTGCGTTATAGGCACACGAAATTTAACGATAATTTAATAGTAAAAATTCGCTTTGTAATTTTAAATATAACATTTTTGTGAGCCTAAGTTTGTTACACAAAAGAGCTGTATAGGTAGGCTACATTTCATCAGTTAGCATGACAAATTTTTGGTTTCCTCAAAGCTTTGAAGAGTGTTGAAATTTCGGTGCATAGTTTGCAGTTATGGCCAACTTCGATGCACTATAACTCGGGAACCAGTTGAGTCTCAGTCACCAAACTTTTATCACATCTTTATATCGTAAAGAGGTGTTATCTGTATAAATTTAATAATTTTTCACTCAGTCCCTTTTGAGATATTCTACTTCAAATATTGCCAAAATACGGTTTTGGGCATTTGTGAAAAATTGTATAAAAAAACCGCAAAGTTCTCAAGCTTTAAACTTCTACAGCGAGTAGTCCTATAGTAGGTCTACGCCAGAAAAAAAAAAATTAAGGGCGAGTCTTTCTTCCTTCTAATAATTTTGCGGCACTAAAACTCCCGTTTTAAGTCAATTTTCAATTTGTAGTTTTGAATTTTTTTCTTCACTTTCCTCACTACTTAGGTAATATTGTGTTAAAACAAAAATGTAGAGCATTTCATTCTGATAAATTTGGTGTTTATTTTGTCTTGTTATCTATAAAATTAACAGAGTTACATACATTTGTGCAAAACATGTTTTCGACTGAAATATGGTTAAAAAGCAAACTTAAAATGGCCGCCAAAAAAAAGTATGAGCCCAATTTTTTTTTTTTTTTTTTTTTTATACCATAGTTTTGAACTCACCTTTAGTTGGGAAATAACTGGTAAAAAAAATTAGGAAAATCAAAAATGTCGAGCAACTTGGCCTGGTTCATTTCTAATGGATTGACCCGAATCAAAATCAAAATGACTGCCATTTTAAAAATGTAATCAATTCTATTACCAAACTGTACACATAAGTGTACAACAGTGCTCGTACTTGTTGGTTACTAGCTAAAAACTCATTGAAATTTATCAAATATTTTGGGAGATATTAATATTTATGTATAACTCCATAGAAACTGGTCTAACCTATTTTAGCAGTGAAATTAAAAAAAAAAGAGAAGAGAAATAAAAGTTAAAAGAATGGAAAAGTGAAGTCAGGCTGAAAAATTCAATGCCATAGCCGGGTTTTGAACCAGGATCTTCGGCTCTCCGTGTCGTTGCTCTTACCCATTGAGCTATCACGGCAACATGCCGGTACCATATTAATTTCTCCAACCGACTCGCATATTTTACTATGATTTTACACGGCCTTCGCTAGTATCGGTATTTACTCCGGCAGTATTATTGGCGGCCCGGGCGGCTTGGGTCGCTTAAATCCTAAAAGGGAGAGGTGAAACTACGGTAAAGAAAGAAAGAAAGTATTATTGGTAAATATTATACTATTCGTGTTATCAGTATAGCGATGATTCTACTACACAGCTATGTACAGAAGAGTCATGTTAAGTTCGTTGTTGTATAGAACCAGATTTATCTTTAATTATAAAATGAAACGCAAAACATACACAGAGTACTGTATCAGTTAATCAGAATAACGTAGTAAATCCATGATAGGCCTACACCAAATTCGTTTTGAACGGGTTACAGTTCTTAAATTTTTCATTTGGAATTATAGGTCTATTATTATTTCCTTAGGTATGGTAATTTAGGAATTCAATATTTTCAGTTAATGTTTTCACAGATATTAATTAATATTGAGAATATTATAGGAGAAAAAATCCTCTGACATTGGGTTTTGCACCCAGGACCTTTCGCTTTCCGTGCCACTGCTCTACCAACAGAGCTAAGCCAGAGTTCAATTCACAGTGTCAGATGGAACCTCTCTCCTATGACTAATTGCCCTTAATGTTCTACCTCACTGACAGACAAGTTATGTCATATGCAGTACTGTGAGGCACACTAATTAGTGATTTTTGTGACCGGGCTTCCACTGTTATTGTACAGTTAACATAATATTCTCATGTAATGTCCAACAAAGACAATAATCTGTGGTTCATGAATGCGTATATATCCATAAATTAATATTATTCATAAGAAAATAAGTATGTAACAATATTTTATTCAATAATATGAGCTGCTTGCTTTACACAACCTGCCAAAAATACAGCATACCAATCGTTAAAACTTGCCAAAGCAGGCCACCTAAAAATTATTTATATTATTATTATTATTATTATTATTATTATTATTATGTCCACCACTGTGGCTCAGGGGATGCGTTCGCGCCTCTCACGCAGCGGGCCCGGGTTCAATTCCTGGTCGGGACAAGTTACCTAGGTGAGGTTTTTTCCGGGGTTTTCCCTCACCTGTGAGACAAATGTCAGGTAACTTTAGGCCCTTGTTGTCCCCGGATATCATCTGGCCGCCATTATCATCTTCATCCCCATCCTCGCCTTGTTCTGAGAGTGTGTGTGTGTGTGTGTGAATGGTGTGTCTCGTCCTATGTGTTCGTGTTGTCTCGGAGGTGGCCCCGGCATTGGGTGGTCATTCATCCGGGGAGGCCCTCCATGTCCTTGTCTGGTCAAAAAAACTATGTCTGTCTGTGTTGTGATCCATAGTTCATTCCTCTCCCGACAGGTCGCGGCGCGGGCCTCGTAAAGGTCCCTACAAGGGCGAGGTAAAACTACGAAAGAGAGAAAATATTATTATTATTTTTATTACTATTATTATTATTATTATTTTTATTACTATTATTATTATTATTATTACTATTATTATTATTATTATTATTATTATTATTATTCACAACACATTACACTCTGAAGACATTATATTTACTACAGGAAGCAAGCATTTATTTCAAATGAATCTTTCCATATACTCTGCTAATCCCACCGCCGTCTCGAGAATTACATTGCCTGTCCATGCTCAATTTTAACATGGACTTCAGAGTATTGTTAAATTGCCTAATTTCTCCAGTAGAGGCGACACAGTTCACAACCAGATAGAATGAAATTCCAGCATATTTCAGTATCCGAGTTTATACTTCAGAGGGCAACACAGCATACGGTAATGTAAAGGGTATTGCAGCTGGGTGTGAAAGGTGCTGCCATCTGTAATGTCGCCGCATACGCAAAATTAACCGTATAGGACAGGCAGTGTATACATGAGTAATACAGTCTAGAAGGCAGTGGCTAATCCAGTCATGCTGCCAGCCGCTTGTTTCTGTTGCTGTTGCTGTTCTATATTTTGAAGATTTCTTTTCTTTATTTCGAAGCTTTGACAAGTTCTTTGCCACTGTCGGATTTGATAAATTTAGCGAATTCACATTTGATACGATAGTTAAAATGCACAAATAGTTTGGCTTTCACATTTTCAAACTTGAGGCTGTTTCTTTCATTGATCCAAATATTTAGCATTACACTGAAAATCTGCTCTACAATAAGACATTAACGGCGCTGTTTTTGAGTCCGGCGATGCTCCCAGGTACAAAATATTGGATCCATGTTCAAAATACGGTTAGACCTAGGTTTGCGAAAACCTGCATGAATAGGCCTATTTTGAGTAAGCCTAGTGCGAAAGCCTATGTAAAAAAGTGTTCCCTATTACAGGCCCAGAGGGTTCTAGGAACATGAGGCTCCCAGATTTGTAGACAATCGGCACGTGAATGTGGTAATGTTGTCAGCCTTACGCACCGGCCACCTTTACCCCCAGGAACGCTCCAGGTACTCATTTCTGTTAGAGGCTGAGTCAACCCCAGGGCCATAGTGCCACCAGAAGGATTAGGCCAATTGAAAAACTCCAATGACCTCATTGGGGATCGAACCCGCGACCTTCCGGTTTGTTGCGCAGCGCCTCAACCACTACGCTACGGCGTACCCCCCCCCCCCGAAAGCCTATGTACGTAGGCTGAAATTGGGTAAACTTATATGTGCCTAGATGTGCATATGTTTATTTGTTTTTACTAATCTGTATAATTGTTCCATTGTGAGATTTATGTCCAGTTCCACGAAACTTCCTATTATCATTTGGTATTTAGCTGTACGTACAGATTGGCCTATGCACAACTACTCGCCTAGCACATCACAACCTAGGTATATGCATATTTATTCGTATGTAACCTAGCCCTACGGACAAGTTTACACTGAAGGTTGAGATTGCAATTGTTATGTGGGTTGCAGTTCATCTTCCTCAAGGGGACTTGACTGATAGAGTCGGGCGAGTTCCAGCGTCAAGTTTTCAGTTACCAGAGTCCGGATGCATTTTGATGACAACCATTCTGTAAGATTATTAACTTTGAAAAAATCCTTGACTTAAAAGATCTAAAAACTTTCAAAATAGGATTGTGCAAGAACTTCCATGTAAATATTGACCTCTCTCCTTGACGATTCCAGCAGCAAAACTCCCTTTTAAAGCCTCAAATAAAATACTTATCTTGCCGTAACAAACTCAAAAAATGATTAGCATCATTTACTTAGCTTAAGAAGTGGTGAACGACAGCGGCAACACTGGAGAAACTCACGCGATTACAGAAGCTCCTGTTCTTTGTCGGTGTCGATGTCAGGGCAGATTTTTGGATTAGGGAACAATGCTATTATATTCTTTTGTAGATAGACGATGGTTTGGGACGAGGTCTTCTTAAAATGGCACCAACAGTAGGAAGATGAAGATAATCCGAACAGTAAAGACGAGAGTGACTAGTGATTTTCAATCACATATTGTACAATCGTAGAGAGTGAAGGTGTATTTTTACGAGGGTTGTACAATTACTTACCGAGGGGTGGGTTTTATGCAGAGATAGGATTGAGATGTTGGAGGGAGAGTGCTGGAATGTGGGGCAGTATAATAAGAAGTGGTCCCGCCCGTCGCGGCCGCTCAGTGAGAGTCGTGAAGCTGCAGCAACTAGAAGAAATAAGACTAGGTGAGTCAGTGGTACAGTGGTTGTGCTCAGTGAAAGTTAACATATGTGACGGACAACACTCATCCTAGCTCCTCGAGACAACTTCAGAAAACACAAGGTAAATACCTCTACCGGCACTCCATTGCGTGTCAGCATTTCTTCTGCTTCGGGAAGCCCTTGGGGAGGTCGAAGAAAAGTGTCCCTAAAAGGATGTTAATTAAACCTCCAGAGGATTTCGACTTATCTTGTAACGTGTGCGTATGTCTGTGAAGTTTTATAAAACTGTAGTTGTTGAATTCAGGAACTGGAAAAAAAATCTTCAATAAAGTCTAGAGACCCGAAAGTCCTCGAAATCTTCATACAATCGTCAAATTAATACTTTGGTACTGTCATCAATACGCACCGGCCTTCATTCGATCTTGAATAGTTTTCTTATCATTTCAAGCCCAGTATCCTGTCTCTATTTAAAAATATATAGGGACCATTCAAAAATTGCAATGAATTCACATAGTTCATGAGTTGGCGTGTCGAATCAATTTTACCATGATTTACCCCAAAATATGTTCAGTGAAGTATACAAGGCTCTGTAGATCCCTTGGGGCTCTGGAGTTTGAGGTTTTTTACTTTTACACAATTAGCACACGAAGGTGCTATCCCATGGTACTCATTTCTGATGGAGGCTTTGAAGACTTAGGACATTAATACCAGCATATGGATAAGGCCAATATTAAAAAAAAAGTGACCTCATCAGTTGTGCGAGGACATAACCCAAGAATATTAATAATTCTAAAAATAACAATAATTAAAAGAAAATAATTATTTTCATATAATATTATATAATTATATCATTCTATTACATTTTTCATTAAAGTAGCCAGTTTATGTAACTTCTGTAAATAAAATTATACTTACACCGTTGTTTTAAAGAGGGAAACTTTTTTAAGTAACAATTTTTATAAATAACTTTGAGTTTAATTTTAGAAAGAACTGTGTTTGCCAATTTCGAAGGAATTCATGAATTGAAAAAAATAAGGTTTTTATTCCTGAAATTAAAAACTTTAATCGTTTGCTTGTAACATGCTATAGAGCTAATGCTAGAATTTGACGTGGTCATCAATTGATTTGTGTACGCATTAAGAGTCAAGTTTGTTGCTGTAACCTTTCAGACCCCGTGTCCTCTGGAATGTCTTTCTGTCTGGAACCCTATAGCCTCCTATGTTGGGGCGAAGGGGCCTCCAAGTGAAGGTTTCTGTTACCTATATGGATTTTGTTACGCTTATTTTTCTGGAATGTACATAAATAAAATTCGGATTTTTGGTAATAATAATTCCTATAATTTTAATTTAAAAATCAATTTCACAAAATGAAGGAGGTGATCTATTTTTATTACTGCTGTACTAATTAAAAAAGAATAGAATTCCGTGCCCCAATTTTTTTGCTGAGTTGAATTTAGGTCCTTATGGGCAGTGATTGAAAATTTTGCTATAATATTGCAGATTCATAATTTGGGTTTGAAAGGGTTAAAGGCCAGTCCATTGTAAACGCAGGACCTACCTAATGAGGCCACAACATGAAGTTTACATCATGCTTTGGATTTATAATATTGGTCCTGGTGCAGGCTGCTGTGATCTAGGTCGTTCATATCGGGAAAGTTGTTGCAGTCTGGGTTCGATCCGAAGAGAATGGTAACAGTGAAAAGAGATTGGTAGAAGGCTTGGTTCCTTGTTGAACTAGCTTTAATCCTCTCAGAGCTGAATGTATATATTTAATATAAGTATTCATCAGTAAGCTTTAGGTTTGAAACCGATTAACAAATTAGATGATTTCTATGAATGGAAATCCTAATATAAATATAAAAATCCCTTTAGGCAGGCCTACAGGCTGAGGTAGATTTCGAAGTGCTTTTGGTTTATTTTATTGTCGCTGCGCAGCATTGGTAATTTTATCCTTAGTCGGTTCTCACACATTCCTTTCGGCAGGCCTTCAGGCTGAAGTATATTTCTAAGTGTTATTGTTTTTTAAACATTCAAATCTCGCCTTATATTAGAACTATCGAGAAACTAGTTATTGATTTGTAGAGTACTCATCAAGAGCTTTTCAACGATACTCCACAAGACGTGGTTTCAAAAATTTCGAATTTCCATCCCCCCCACTCGTACTCCCAAAACCCCCGAATCGTTGGTGTCACTGTGAACTCCATAGGGAGTACTCTAATTTATTCAAACAAAGTTTCCCTCTATACTTCACAGGGGCCGAGATATAATTTTTTAAACATTTCAACCCCTCCCCCTTGGGCCAATTTTGCTCATTAACGAACTTGTCCGCACTATTGGGCCTAGAAATAACATAATAAAATTTGGTTCAAATATCTTCAAAATTACGGCCTCTAGCGTGTAAAGATATACATATAAACAAACTTTTGTACGGGCGGTGGTTTCGTACTTAGGGAGGCATGAAACGTAAAGATATGAAAGAATTTTTCGAAAGTCATGACATGGTACCGATCCCAATAGGTAGATTTTTAAATCCTCACTTTTTCCATAAAACGTTATGCTATTATTCTTTTAACTTAGCTATTATTCTTTTAACTTAGCTATTATTCAGTTTTTGAATTGACGCAACTTTGCGTCAGTAGTGTTATATGTTAGCAGTTATCAACAGTGTTGTTAAATTAGCTTGTATACGATATTAACTTACCGTGTTAATCGTCATGGTGTTCTTGTACTTCTTCCTTTTTATTTCATCAGTCATCATCATGATTATAACGACGATGATTTCTCATACCTACTACTCTTCCAATTCTTCCATTTCTTCTTATTTTCTGTCTCCATCTTCTCTTCACGGCCATCATAATTTGCAATAACGTATGTTCTATCGTTCATCTCTTTTATAAAAATGTGATGTATTTAGTGCTAATGGGAAGTTTATGAGACTAATAATAATAATAATAATAATAATAATAATAATAATAAAAAAAATAATACCATTCCTTTCCATCGAAGATTTTTTTTTACAATGTCAGTACAAAGATTTTAGTAAAATGTTTTACAACTGACGGTCCTAAAATATTTTTATAAGAATTGGCCCAGAAAGCAATATTGTAATACTAATTGAAAAATTAATAATATCCTCATTTCTTCTGTCATGATCTAAAATTGAAATGCATGATAAATATGGAATCAGAATTTCTCAGATAATTTTATTATGTTGTAAACCAAGTATATATGTACCACGTCAATAATTGCGAGTGTTATGTGGATCTGACCTGAATTATTAGTGCAGAAATATAATGAACAGATCGAGGGATATGTTTCATGGAACTTGAGATACCAACTAGTGGATAAGAGCGCTGCACGTTAATGCAGACGCTGTCTTGTACAGGTTTGCTTTATGAACAGGTAGATTAAATCTTATTATGTGGTACTTCTTTAATACTTCCTAGTCCTTAATTAAAAATTTAATTTTAATTTTAATTTAAAATTTAGATTTTGTTAATGAACTATAATTGAGATTTTTCCGAAATTGTATTATTATTATTATTATTATTATTATTACAGTATTTTCTAAAACCATAAAATCACAAACATTGATACATTTTTTATCTTCATTTGGCTAGTTGAATCCAGACTAGGATTCGGGCTCTGATGAATTGGGTATGAACAATGATACCTCGGATTTTTCTTAGGTAGCGATGTCTGAGCGGAATTCACTCAGATTTATAAGGACGAGAAAGTATACTTGACACTGCCCAGTAGGCCTACCCTAGATGAGTCTATTATCGAATTTAAGGTGTGATTCCCTTGAAGATTGAGGCACGAATAAGCCATTGCCCCTTCAAATGACAAAATTTTGATAATATACTCGTCTCGGCTACTGATCATCTGAGCAGTGACAGATCTAAAACTGCGTTGTGCTGTACTTGATTAAGAAGTGGTGGATTCGATCAAGAAACCCGTCAATTTCGAACGTGGAAGTCGCCATACCAACCACATGCCCTAATCTTGCCATCTGCTAATGAAGTGAGAGTAGATAATGTAGCCATTCGGGTGGAAGGCACTGTACAATATCTCCATGAGATACAAACCTAGGTTGTTTAGTTAGGTTCAACACAATCTTGTGTAGGCTTGTGTACCTGATGCCACATCTACAGTTGTAAGACGATAATAGATAGGACCATGATAGAGTGGCAGCTAGATAGACGGCTTAATTCCAGTAAGAATTGCCTATTTCGCTTACTCAAATTGAATATTGAATGGATATCAGAATCAGTATAATAATAACTCATTAATAATAACAACACCAACAATCACGCACTAAAACAATACTAGTATTCATGTTTCATGTAATTTTACTGGAGACTTCAACGAGCGAGTAAGACACGGGCCACATGACGTTTTTGTTGTGTTGTTGTGTTGACGGGTTGACGGAATTTCTCACAAATCTCTGCGGTGTTATTAGTGGACTTTGATCTTTGGTTTTTACCTATTATTTTCCTTGAGCCTATCAATCCTAACAACAATTATATATACTTTTTTAGGTATTATTATTAGGTAGATTTCGAAGAAAAATCTACCTATTGCAATGGATGCCAAGTCATGATTTTCGAAAAATTCGTTCATATCTTTACGTTTCATGCCTCCCTAAGTACGAAACCACCGCCTGTTCAAAAAAAATTGTGATACCGGTATAGCCTATATATATATATATATATATATATATATATATATATATATATATATTCACTCAGATTTATGTGGATCTTTACACGCTAGCGGCCGTAATTATGAAGATATTTAAACCAAATTTTATTATGTTACTTCTAGGCCCAATAGTTCGGACAAGTTCGTTAATGAGAAAAATTGGCCCAAGGGGGTAGTCGGGGGAGGGGGTTGAAATTTTCAAACATTTATATTTCGGCCCCTATGAAGTACAGAGGGAAACTTTGTTTGAATAAATTACAGTACTCCCTATGGAGTTCACAGTGACACCAACGATTCGGGGGTTTGGGGGTACGAGTGGGGGTGGGGGATGGAAATTCGAAATTTTTGAAACTACGTCTTGTGGGGTATCATTGAAAAGCTCTTGATGGGTACTCTACAAATCAATAACTAGTTTCTGGATAGTTCTCATATAAGGCGAGATTTGAATGTTTGAAAAAGTGCTCTTTCCTCTTTTTTGCAGTTTGTCATGCCAAGGCTAAAGAAGAAGAGTGCTACGCAGCGACAATAAATTAAACCAAAAACACTTTGAAATCTACCTCAGCCTGTAGGCTTGCCTAAAGGGATTTTTAGTCTTACATTCGCTGGAATTGGACTGTGATTCGTCTGTTAAGAACCGTTACGTTAGAGTAACAATAAAGAATTGGATAATAATTATCTCCGTTGTAGGTGGTGTCTGTCATGGGTCAGTGCCGGACTTGAGATTACAACATTGCGAGTAATATGACTATTATATTTGGATTGGGCCATTGCAGGAAATGATTGAGCCTGGGGCGTAGCCGCATGAAAGTTGCTCACCTCCACGGGAGTACCGCCGCCACCTCATTGCACTGTTGAAGGCCATTCCAGCTTCTGTTTCGGCTTAATTAGAGTTACGGAATTAAATTGGTATCAGCTATTCACTATTTAAATACAGTACATCCTCAGTAGGAGGTCTTCATAAAAGAAGTAGCGACTCCGGTCACGAATACCATCAATAACGTTTGTGGCTATCCGCAAGCTGGTCACATGCCCCCAAATCCTGTCATCTGACTGTTGATAGATGTAGATAAATGCCACAGCGGTCGGGTGGTGGGCCGTGTCCCGTCATTGGATGTAGTGCCACGAAATTACTTGAAAATTGAGGGGGTCAGTGCGACAGTGGTCTAATGTTTTTTTCTAAATTAAAAAAAAGCAAGTTAAAGTTTTACACTTGTAATTTTTCATACAATGTGAAAACCCCAGTTTTATTGGAAGTGGGGTGGTGTATGATGCTTGGTGAACTCAAGAATAACGTTATACGGTATACTATTCAAAACGTTAAAAGATTTTAAAGTTTTTATGGGACCCTGCCACATTTTTTCTTGGTTAGACTACGGTTTCTTTGATTTTTGTTCGTACTCGAAAAGGGAAACTATTTTTACTGTTTGCAGTCTTAAAAACGTTTGCAGTCCACCGCAAATGGAACAATGAAAATATCCAAGGCTTGTCGAATGCTAAAAGTCTTGTAGTTCTGTTAAATTGAACCATGGAGTCATGCAATGGAAGGAAAAAGCAACCAAGAAAGAAATACATTTTTCTTCACCTTTCCTGTTGGGGGCCGCAATGAACCTGTTCGAAGGTCACGTCTGTCTCGCGGGCCGTACTTTGCCCATCACTGATATATGATATAGCAAAGCTTTAATGTCTCTGTTAGCCAAGTCGTACAATACTGAAGATCAATACAATTTTGTCTTTATTGTCAGGGGAATAATGAAATTGTTTCTCGTATTGTTTACCCGATAAATTACCGTGTTTATAATCCAGAAGGTATTTGTTCAAGCATTGCAGTATGATCTGAATAGGTTAAAGTGCTACGTTATAAGTATCACTCTGACCTTGTAGCTTTGTGCTCGGTTGCTGCAAGTCGAACTAAAGAGCTGAGCATTCTTATTATAGCCCGAGGTCTGTAACCTCTATTTATACAGTCCGCTGGACTACAGTATTGATATCCAGAAAAGAAATTTGCTGCTTGCATAAATAATAATACACAACCACTTAACTATCCTCAGGCTATATGTAATATCACATGTTTGTGTCATGTGTATTACAATGGAAAGCATATGTGGTAACATTGTACCAATAATACTAATAATAATAATAATAATAATAATAATAATAATAATAATAATAATAATAATAATAATAATAATAATAATAATAATAAATTTAGTTTTTTATTTCTTTGTTATTTATTACAAAATGTTCTAATTTTTACAAATTACAAAAATACAAATTATTACAGATACAAATATACATAATACAAAAACAATTATTACAATTACAAAAGCATGAGTATAGCTCGTGTTCGGGGTCGGTTCAGTCATACTAAACTTATATTATAAACATTCTATCAAAAGCAAACATATTAAGGTTTAGGCAAAAACCAATAAGATTGGGGTCCTATCGTCTGTTCTTTGAACTTGTACGAATATCTGTCATTGTCCTTTTCTAATTATTTTTCTTTAAATAAAACATCTAGCAGTTGAGTAAATAATCGCGGGCGAAACCGCGGGCACCTGCTAGTCGCAGGAGCGAATTTATCGATAAATGCATAATCTCTCTTGGGATTACCTATGGAAAAACAGTCACGTCATTATATCTCATGCTTAAATTTCCCAGGTTCCGTGAATGTCATTAAACTTCAAATTATTACTAACGAATTAATACAAGGAAGGCCGTTTCTGTTACAGCCATTAAACATCCGTGCCATGACTGAGGTAACGTATCTTGAAGAAATGCCCATTGTTTCAGCATTCTAAGCAGCATTTCCGCGATCAATATAGTTTTCCTGGAAATCTACTTCTCTCTTGATAGCTTACAAGTAGGTCTGAAAATTGACGTGGGGGGGGGGGAGCTTTACGAGTGAACATTTTAGTTAACATGTAAAAAGACTGATGTGAAACTGAAATAAAAGTTTTGGATCTTACTATAATTTGTTTTAATACTCATTTAATACTCAATGTAACAAATTATGCTTTTTATGGAATTCGTGTAGGAAATTAAAAAAAAGAAAACCGTTAAGCTGTTTCCTAAGAAAAATTGGCATAAATAACATTCTGTTCATGTAAAGTGGTTGTCAAAATGAAGAGAAAGTCATTGCCACATTTCCAATCGTATCCCCGAAGGATACAGAACCCAAACAATATCTGATGTATCTAATATGATGCCCTCAAGTGACTTTTTTTACCCTAAGATTGGGCAATACACTTTTCTCGCTTCACAATCTGATACTGATCAAGAGACTGTATTGCAAGAAGTGCGTATTCAGTTGCCTCAACCTAATGCAAAGATTTATTGTTCACTAGGCAAGACAGTTTCTATAAAACAGTGTCGGGCTTATAACTACCCTTCAAAGAGTTTTTGCTAAAAATGTTTCGGATAAAAATTTCAGTTATTAATGTAATTATCTCATGTAAAAAGTTTAGACAAAATCATTAGATCCATTTTCAAGAAAATCGTGAAAAATTAAATTTTCTTCATGTCAATTGGCGTTAAAAATAAGAGAAAGTCGTCGCCAATCTTCATGTCACATCCCCAGAAAATACCTAATCAAATATAATATTTTGTTTTATACCGTTTTTCAATTTCGAGGTAGTCTGTCACAGGCAGACACACATAAGCTTACACAGGCATGTTTCTGAATTATTTTTTCTTTTTACTTCCTCTGCCCATACCATAGGTACTATAGGTAGAGGTAGTATTGTGTTCTGGTTCTACCCCGAAAGTCTTATATCGTATTATTTGCAATTTTAAAATTAATGAAGCTATGATTTAACTAGCCTTTCCTCTTAAATTTGTACATCTAAAGCAAAGCATAACATACCAAATTGACAAACATTATAGTCAAGGTAATTGTATTCAGTATCAAGAATAAATAAGCCTACTGACACCTTGATTTCTTCATTTGTCCAGACTTGGCGTCTTTCTTTTATGTGCGGTTTTAGCCAACGACCGCTCCCCCCCCCCCCCAATAAGATGGATTTGAAAGGCGTTTACATGTTAAAAGAATAGGATGTTGATCTTGAATTTCACGACTGTAAAAATGTTTTCTCCTTACATTTTTAATCGCTGTACGTTACTTGTTAACAAAAGAGCAGACACTTTCCTTGTGTACTTTGAAGCGTAGTGATAATTAATTATTTTCATTTGATCTGACAGTGAAGGTGATGGTTGGAATGTTACACAGTGTGGATGGCTATAATGTTGTAGTGTTAAGAAGAGAGGCTGGTACAGGAAATATCCGCAGTTCCGCAATTCCTAGGCCTCACACGCGCATAACTCGCCTCTCCACGCTTTCCAACCAGCTCCACATTCCAACATCATCTGCAAACAATTCTTCTATATTTAAACCAATATATTAATATACTAACTTGGTGGGTCCATCACAGAATTCCGGGCTTCTACATTAAATGCCAATTTATATATATATAAGTTAAATCACTTTCATTTGCCCTAGGTTTAAGGGGGACATACATCTTTCGATGCTGGAAAATAGGTGAAGTTTAATTTTTTTTCCCTCAGCAATGAATTGTTCTGTAGCCTTGCAATCTGGCATGCTCTATATTGACTAGTTCTACAATTTCATACTATTTTCAGAATTAATTTTAACTATTACAGTTAATGGGTAATTATCATTACAAATTGGCAGTCAAATTTTGTGCATTGAAGTGCCGTTTCCCTCATCATAACTCAAGCTTGTATTCCAGTGAAAGTTTGCATGCAAGTATATTTGATATTATTGAACAACACTATCAACAACCATTTATGTAACTTTAATAGTTTGTTTAATATTTCTGGTAACATTTCTAAAAATATTACAATTGATTAATTATTTTAAAAAATATTTATACTGCAGATAATCCAAAGATCCTAGATTATGTTCTTCATATGATATTTACAAATAGAATCTCTCAGAAATATTGATATTTATGAAAATTATCAGGGAAACTTCAGTACACAAAATTTGGCTACCACTTTGTAATGTTAACTTCCCATTAACTGTAATAGTTAAATTGATTCTGAAAATAGTATGCAATTGTAGAACTAGTTAATATAGAGCATGTCAGATTGCAAGGCTACAGGACAATTCATTGCTGAAAAAAAAAATGAAATTTCACCTATTTTTCAGCATCGAAAGCTGTATGCCCCCCCCCCACCCTTAATCCGACTGTTCTACCTTCTGTCAGGTATAGGTTAGTATTTCACCTACGTTTTTGTTCTTTCTTCACCCAAGTTTTTGTTATTAAATTTATTCACTTTACTTTCAACACCATTTCTCTTTCTACGTCTTTCTCGACTCTTTGATCATGATTGATATATTTTAGCGATGCTCTTCTTACTCAGTTTGCTGTAACAACCGAGCAAGGCCACCTTCAGTTAATTTAACAATTGAATCGGCCTACCAGCGATTGTGAGAACATAACCTTTCTATAAAATATAATTTGTGCACAATTGTGTTTATTTAATATGGAAAGGTTGAGTCAGACTGAAAAATTCAATGCTGTGGTCGGGATTTGAACCAAAATCTTCGGCTCTCCGTGCCCCTGCTCAACCATTGAGCTACCATTGCTACGTGCCAGTGCAACATTAAATTCTTCAACTGACCCACATATTCCGGTATAGGCCTACCATCAGGCGTTCTCAATATGAGATACCAATGTATTTATTTAATGTTCGAACCTTATAGGCGAACACCTTCAACCATGTGCAATTCTAACAAACTACATTTTTTAGGGGCGGGGTATAAGTATCCTGAACAAAAAATTATCCTATCACCATTAACAATTTGTCGGTGAGATCTTGGTACACCCTGTATAATACGGGACGGATATAGAACGTAACAATGAAATGAGAGATTTGCTTAAAAATATCTGTGATGGCACGCACCTCCTCGAGTTAAAGGGGCGTTTATACTTATAAAAGGTTGAATGGCCGGCCAATATCATATGCTAATTATTTTGCTTGCTGAATCCTTCCCTCGCCTCTGGCTTGAAATATGTTTGATAGAAGCCCACATCATCGTACTTGTGCTTCCAGCGCGGCGTAGGCTTTTAATTATGTAGTGTACAGCGCTGCTGACTACGGATCCGCAGGGCTAGCTTCGATCCCCCATACCTCGTATTTTTCTGAAGGAAGGAAGGTCCGAAATGGGGTGCACTCAGTCTCGTGACACCAACTGCGGAGTTCATCACCATCCGATCACCATCACTAACTACCGTGGGAGTCGGCATGCTCACCACATGCCTCTCCAATCTTACCATCTGCGTGTGGTATTCCCTGAAGATAGCGGAAGCGTTTTCCTTGGAAACGTCGGATTTTTAAAATTACTCAACCTGATAGATGTTCAAAAATATGACCTATTCTAAATAAAAATACAATCAATTAACACCCATCCACATCAGTAATAAGGAGGGCAATATAATTTTTTCACGTTATACCCTCATTTAAAAATAATAATTCTCCGATGGTTTGCCTTTTAACTCAAGTTTTATTCTTGTAGTACAAAATTCCTTATGTAGGCCTAACACGTAAAATACCCTGGATTAAAAATTACCAAGGTAACTTAGGCCTACTTCTATTTTTTGCGTCAATGATTCCAATGAAATATTCCTGTTAAAATGTATTTAGGCTACATCCTTAATTCTTATGCACAAGATTATGGATATAGCCTGAATAACGTTTTTAACAGGAACATTTTATTGGAATTTTAATCATTGACGCAAAAAAGAGAAGTAGGCCTAAGTTACCTTGATAATCTTAACCCAGGGTATTTTAAGGAATTTTGTACTAAACGAATAAGACTTGAGGAGTTAAAGGCAAACCATCGAAGAATTATTATTTTTAAATGAGGTTTGCAAAAATTATATTATGCTATATTATAATACCACCCTCATTGGAGAAAAATGTAATTTATTAATAATAAGGACATTTTAAAAAGAAACCACTTACAAAATTTAATAAATGTTATAAATTATTACTAGTTGACTCCAGTAATTTTCTGATATTCTCTCGACGACAATTACTTTTCTTCGATGCCTCTGCCAGAAGAAATTTATTACTCTGGCACAGTTATAGAGTTGAGATGTTTTGTGAGACGCAATTAGAAACACCTGACGTTGAAGTGTAATTACGCAGGTTGGATTTAGGGGTGCGGCGGCGGCAATACAAACAACAACAGCAACAAGAGGCTGGCCGGTGAAATCGGCCCACTCTCATGCGTGCATGTGTGCTGGAATCAATCAGTGAGTCTGCTTGCATTGTCTGTGTTCGTGTGTGGAACACGATCATGTATCTCACTCACTTAGCATTCGAGAAAGTTCTCTTCAGCTTCTCTCTTGAAGCTTTGTGCTGATCGTGCATGAGGGATAATCTATCACTTAACACAATAACTTAGTAGTGAAAGCCATTTAATATGCTTTCGTTTTTTATACAAAATATAAATTTATTTTGTTCCAGATTTTGAAAGTTTGTTGTCTTGAATAAATATGCATATGAAGGATTTGTATATAATTTTTTCACATTATTTATTTTCATTTGTCGCCTTTACTTTTTAAATTCGCTTTGGAATAGGCTAGGAAAGTTCAGGCAAACAAAGTAGGCCTATATTATTTCAATTTCCAAACAAGTTATGTTGTATTAAATAATGTATTTTCATTCTGCTGAATGTCAGCATGTGACGTATTAATCACAGCACCTTGATGCCTTACGTGTCCAGTAACGAACTGACGTTTTATCAGATAAAATTGCAACCTTGGTATCCGAATAATTGGAATAATCAATCAAAACGTCCCTTGAGGAGGAGAAGGATTCAAGCTGAAAAACGCTCATATATATATATAGGCCTATATAAGTTCAGGTTACAGTATTTCATTTAGTTAACATACAGTACATAAATGCCGTAAGGGGATGTTTCAAATGTAACGACTAAATATCAGAAGCAATAGACTGAAAGTGCAAAAGTATCTTTACAGTCTAGACAATTTTACACCTTAATAACTCCAGGTTTTCTCGCAAACTGCAAGGTCAACATGTTGGACTTTTTTCGCTTAAAATTATTCCACTGCCTTCGGCCTGTATAATATACAAGCTCGAGAAGGCAAGAGTTAATAATTCCAAACAGCTCCGTAAGAAAATCCAGATAATTACCGGATATTTCCTTGCAATATTAAAATAGGTCCCCTTAAAAACGAAATTACTGTAATCTAGTAAAATTGCTGCACGTGGAATAACATAAAGTAACTAAATACTCTTACAGTGGTTCTTTGTGGCGCAGTCGGTATACCAAGGCGATAGCTTTCTGTGCCCAAGGTATGAGCTTCGATTCCGATCAAGGCCGATGGCATACATGTGCTGTATGTATAAGCCCATGCTTGTATATTTACAGGCATTTAAAAGAATTCATATGGGACGAAACTAAACTAAACTTCGTGGCGCTACATCCCTGGAGGAACTTGGCCTACCACCCGATCGCTGCGTCATCTACCACAGGCAGACGGCCGGATTGGGGGCATGTGGTCAGCATGCCGACACCCACGGCCGTTAATGGTGGTTTCCATGACCGGAGCCGCTACTTCTCTATCAAGTAGCTCCTCATTTGGAATCACGAGGCTGAGGCCTTGATTTATAGAAATAATCAAGTATCCGCCTTGTCTTTTGTTTACAAAAGCACAGTCTTAGATAAAGAAGTGCTCTAGCGAACAAGTCTGTGTCAGCATAGCTCGAGAATGAAAATTCTCATAAAAATAAAATTTTATGTTTGGACAACTTCCTCTTATTTTTACTTCCACTTTACGGGAAGAAAAATACATTTATCGCGATTTTTTCGAAAACGGCTCTAACGATTTTGTTAATCTCTTTGTTTAACTCCTTAAACTAAAGCCTAAAATTTGTATTTCAAGCCTTCTTTCCTTAAAAATTCTCTGTAGGGTAGTTACAAGCCAGCCATCGCTTTGTACAAATCAGTCTTGCATGGCGAACAGTACGTTTTTTAATCCGGCTGAAAGAACTGAATATGCTACCTGCAATGCGGCCTCTTTTTTTAATATCAGAATTATTTGAAGTAAGACTGTCGTATTACTCATGCTTTAGGGTAGGAAAGTTACGTGAGTTTATCACATCAGAATGTTATGCTTCTTTTCGATTAAGCGTTAAATTCTATTTGGTATACTCTTAGAGACTGAACTTAAGGAATTGTTTGACTTCATCAGGAAGTCTAAATAGTAATACCTACACTATGACATGACCCTGGACAGAAAAGGGCGTTTAGATAGTAGACATGTCATTGTTTGGAGCCTACACAATTTACTTATTTTTTTAGCTTTCATTTCAACTCCTAGGATGTAATATTATTTCGTTTATAAAGTTAAAGTTTTCCACATTCGACTTACAAATAATAAAACAACAGATTTATGCCAGTTATGTGTCCTTGGAAGACAGAAATAAAGCCAACAAAATCCACTTTTTATATGGGAGAAGCCCACCAACACTGGTACACCCACATACAAGTACAACCACACGAACATACTCATGTATGGGCACAACCACTTTCGGTTTTTTACATCGACCGTTATGAATTTTCATTTCATCTGTACGCCATAAAACCACTTCTCTCACATTTTGTGTGTTTATTTATTTTTCGGTATAGTATTAATCTGCTCCTTTCTCTGTCTTTCCCTCCCTCTCTCCTTTTCTACCCTGTGCCCTTCCCATCGTAATCCACCGAGGCATTTAAAACCTTATTTAGCAATATTCACAAACTTCATTTTCATACCATTGAGGGAAGTTTAGTGTATTTTTACTAGATAAAAAACCCTCCTTATACCCTCAATATATTGTATTTTTCTTTTACTTTGACACTCTTAAAAGAAAAAAACTAGCTGTTTTCTTCTTTTTTCTTTGAAGAGTGTCAAAGTAAAAGAAAAATACAATATATTGAGGGCATAAGGAGGTTTTTTTATCTAATAAAAATACACTTACTTAGCAAAACAAAAACTAAACAATGTGTCCTCAATAAAAAAAATTGTAGGTCTCATTATTCGGGAATGATAATAGATTCCTTCCATACCTCCTGATGCCATATTTGTGTTTCAGGGTCGAAAACAGTAATTACTTCCTCTTACATAGAAATAAAATCTTATATAAATCACCTAGCTTTCTCGAGCGTTCGTATTCAAACATACAGTAAGCGGCAGCATTTCAGGAGCGCTCATTCACTTGCCTAACCATCATTCTAACAGTAAGTCGTATTATTTGCGAACCAAGTTTTAAAACATGAGTTTGTGGATTGTACGAGTATCTTATAACTACCCTTTAGAGAATTTATTGCAAATCTTTATTCAAAGAAAAGTTAGTATTTGCATTTTTTTATAAAAAAGATAAAGGAAATCATTAGAGTCGTTTTCGAGAAAATGGCGAAGATAAGATAATTAACCCAGATATATAATTTCGTTCTCATAGGATTTTTGCTTTTGACAGCATGTTTTAATTACAGACACACACACAGACATGTTACCATAAATTGTATTTTTGGATTCAGGGGACTTCAACGTGTTCAGAAAGTCGGCAGCGAATTTTGGGGTGTAACACAATACTTCATCTATTTATAATGCCTATGGCACGAATAAAGGAAGTAAAAATTAAAATGTCGATAGTTGACCATCGTTTCTCTCTGTTTTTCAGGTAAGATGTCAGAAATAACTTCATTTTAACTTCAGTTCTTCGGAAGCGAGCCAGTGAATTCAGTAAGTTTCTAACCTTACTTACGTAATCAGCCCAACGGTGCCATGGAGATTGTTTAACTCATGAATTAAGAAAATGTTCCATGTAACTTAAAATGTAGGTACCATATGTTAAGAAATCGTTCATTTTTCATAAATAACTAGCTTTTACCCACAGCTTTGCTCGCGTGGATTCGTAATTTGATAGATATAATACTTTCTCGATAATTCAGTCATTTTTTTTTCACCAATTTGCTGTAATATTACTGACTAATGTTGTAAATGAGAAAGTTTAAGAATACTCTAATGTTTCTCCATATGAACTTTGAACCCCTTTTGCCTTTAGAAATCGCTTAGGGGTTGAATTTTGGGAAACGGTTAGATACATGTTTAATTAATTGTGTTGTAGAATATTTTTACGCTCTGTTTCAAGAAAATCCGACGGAAAGTGTTGCTTCAAATACCAGATTCATACCTCCTTTTCACCCCTTAATGACTAATTTCTAAAGAAGTAAGAAATATTTGTTTAATTGTACGTTTTGACTAAGTTTTAAGTCAATAGAACCACTTTACCCCTTTAGGGTTTGATCTCTAAAATAAAAAATAATAATACGTATTCAATTATTTACGTTTTAGAGTATTTTTAATAATTTTTTAAGTCAATAGAACTATTAAATGATGATTTGCCGTATAAATTGCTAACCCCTCTTGACACCCTCCGGCTCGGCGATGATGAAATAGTCAGTCAGGACAAATCACTTTATAATTATGTACAGGGCCCGGGTTTTGATGACCTAAAATACTTTTAAAATGAGCTATAAAATGACTTGAAACATACAACAAATGACCCAAAAACTAAAAAAGAGACCCAAATGTTTGTATGAAGATAATACTTTATTAATCAGATTTGTGTCTGTTCTACATTTATGTTGTTGACACAATTATAGGCTACATACGATTAAATGCAAACAGGAAACACCTTCTTTCTGTATCCAAATTAAAATTATAACAAGATATATTTATTTATGCTTATTTAGAGTTCAGATAATATTCAATGTAAGTAAATGCACAAAAACTCTATATAATGCAACAAAAACATATTAAAAGTTACCTAAAATATTAACTATGGAAAAATTACCCTAAAATGGCCAATAAAAGAACCAAATAATGATACTGAATTGTGAAAATTACCTAAAAATAAAAAAGGGGAAATTACCAAAAATGACCCTAAAATCACCATTTTATAATCTAGGAGCCATGATCAGAATATCTGCACTAGTGGGCAACGTCAATGATGTTCTACAGTATTTTGCAGATGACAAGCCGTTTGTTCATTCTCCTGCTTAGATACGCGGTCCAATCAGAGATGGCGAGACGGAGGGAAGACTCTTCCTGCTAGTGGCGATTCTTTAGCTCGTACACGTGATTGGCGGTGAAGGAAATGGCTTCTCATTTGAAAAATACTGTAGTTAAAAGATGACATGTCATCAAAATCCGGACTTTGGTTATGTATAGCAAACATGGCTAATTTCGCAGTACCCCTAATTTCGCAGTATCTTTTTATTTTATTTATGCAAAATTGGGAACAGTAGTGGAAATATTTAATCTTTTTCATCAAAGAGGGCATCTTCTCTTCTATTTCATACATTTTTTTTTAAATGTTTCCATTACTGTTCCTGATTTTGCAGTAAATAAAATAAAAATTAGGGGTACTGCGAAATTAGGCATGTTTGCCCTATTTAGATAGGCCTAAGCCTGCTTATTTTTGGCATACCATTTAGGAAGTGCTTTGTTGATGATTTATGAATGCATATTCCAGTTGATTAATTTATGTCAGGAAATATTACAAGCAGTAAGACTCTCTCCTTAATAGGTATTTTGAGCATGTACTTGATATGCAGTGAATATGCCTTCCTGCTTATGACAGAGTTGGCAGAATGCATTGTGTTATGCAAGGCCTGCATGCCGTCACATAGCGATACAGTTGTTACAGTCGTGAGGATATTGTTAATGTGCCCGGTAACCGCAAAGCCTTTCACACATTTACAGTGTAACATGTCCATTTGTGTCAGGTCATAACGTAGCAAGTTTTCTGCTTTAATTGGTCATTACAGTTATAATGGTCGTATCAGCGTTCGTTATAAATACTTTATCTTACAAAAAGTGACAGGGAACCGACGAATTGTTTAGAACAGTGTGGTCCAACCTTTTAGTCACTCGAGGGCCAATCAAATTTTAGTATAGGAATGTGAGGGTCAGAGACATTTCAGAAAGAAAACTAATTACATAAACGAACTATATATATATTTAAGAAAGAAGGGGAAGGGCCAACAAAAATGAATAGGCGGACCGCGGGTTGGACCACACTGGCTTAGAATCACAAAAATCACAGGAAAATGTAGGCCTATGTATTCGATTTGACATGGGTTTTTTCATGGTTTCCCCAGTCGTAAAGGCAAATGCCGAACTGGATATTTACATACCATAAATCATCTTCACCATTTCGTCTTGTATCATATCCATTTAAATTATACCAGTTGAAATTTACTCCATAAAATACATTAACAGTAGAAAATAATAATGGCCTACCCTACTATATAGACACAGATCCCGAACTCCTGATATTGCCTCGTAGCTAAAAGGAGTATAAATACAGCTGAATTAAAAAAAAAAAATTAAAAACTAAGTGTGGAAATCCAGTTACAAAATCACCATATTAATTCATCACAATACTGTATACTCCGTAAACGTCTTTCAGTGAAGAAGACTATTAGGGTAATCAAAGAAGGGAGATTCCATCTGGGCCGTGAATAACTCTGACCAGCTCAGTTGGTAGAGCATTGGGATGGAAAACCGAAGATAACGAGTTAAAATCCCAGTATCAGATGAATTATTCTCCTAAAATGTTTTCATAAAAGTATAGGCCTCCATATTAAATATAGAGCTTTAAGTATCGTAACAATAGGTATTTTATTTTATTTAATAGAAACCCATCGCTGTAAACAGAATGCTTTTAAAATTTAAGCATTTAAATGGCACGTCATTCAGGATAGAAACGAGGTATTATGCGTAGCCCTATAAAGTAAAAATTAATATACATTAGTTTCCGTTCCCGCGGGTGCAAAGTCTCAATTATCTACAGCACCGTGAGTTTTTTCAGACGAATTTAGTGTCATTTCTACATCATAAATACGATTTACTTTCTCAGGAAGCTTTTTTGCCCCCCCCCATGTTATAATATAGAGGCTATACACATCGCACGTGGTATCTAGAGCGTACCAGCACTCTATTTTATCTGTGTTGCTTCCATTCTCCGAACACAGTGACTGTTATGTTCAATCTGAGTTTACTTTCATCTTAAGAATGATAATATGCTTGTAAATAATCAGCTGATCACGAATTCTGGACACTGTCGAGTTGGATCACTTTCCTTTGGGCAGAAAATTCCGTGAAACATAATCACGCTCGGTAGCAAACATGAGTGACCGTGATACAAAATATTTCTGGGTGGTTAAAGTGAAGAATAATTTTTAGGACGGGAGAAAGTTTGCAATTCAATTACCATAAAACTTCAAAACACAACACAGTTTAAAATTCACAGTGGATGTCACATAACCTATTAAAACGAGACGTTTCGGCCCACCCATTAGGCCTTCTACAGTATTCCAACTCTTCGGGAAGAACATAATCTGACCGTGTTCGAAAACAGGATGCTTATGAAATATTATGACCTGTACACTTCACCGGATATAGTAGGGGTAATTAAATCATGGAGAATGAAATGAGCTGGATATGTTGGACGCATGGGGAGGAAAGACATATCTAAAAAATAATGACTGGGAAAACCGAAGGGAAAATACGATTTGAAAGTCCTAGACATAGGTGGGAGGACAATATTAGAATAGATTTAAGGGAAGTAGGATTTGCAAGGGATGGTTGGATGGAGTTAGCACGGAATAGGGTTGAATAGCGGATTCACGTAAGCGCGGCAATAAACCTCCGGGTTCCATAAAGTACATAATATTCCTTTAACTTGCTTAGAAATTGTCTATTGCTATTGAGTAAGCAAGGGGTCGCCGTAGCGTAATGGTTGAGGCGCTGCGCTACAAATCGGAAGGTCGCGGGTTCGATCCCCGATGAGGTCGTTGGAATTTTTCAATTGGCCTAATCCTTCTGGTGGCACTATGGCCCTGGGGTCGACTCAGCCTCTAACAGAAATGAGTAGCAGGAGCAGTCCTGGGGGTAAAGGCGGCCGGTGCGTGAGGCCAACAACCTTACCACCGTCACGTGCCGAATGTCTAAAAGTCTGGGATCTCAACCTCCTGGAACCCTCTGGGCCTCCATGGCCTGTATTGAGTAAGTAAGTAAAAATAAAAGATAAAGTCAGGAAGAAAGAAATACAGAAAGACGGGCAGAATCCAAGAAAGATAGAAAAGAAAGAAAAATAAAGAAGTAGAGAAACATGGTGGATGGATGGTTAAGAATGGGTAGGTGGATGGATGTATGAGTGGCTGAATGAATGAATGAATGAAGATTGGTGAATTGGAGTAGATTAGATTAGATTAGATTACTTCAGACATTGACAAGTTGACGCGATAATTGAACTTTCGTACTATTTTCATCATTCCACAAGCAGTAGGCTATCAGTTTCAGGAAATTACCCTATCTAGCAGGCCTGGATTAGATAGATAGACAGACAGACAGATTAGACATTAGTAGGTAGAAAGGAAGAACGGATGAATAAATGAAAGAGAAAGGAACGAAATATAAATGCACATTTCATAAACCGATCCTTGGACCATTGACGTCTCAGTAAACACAGCGTATAAATGCTCCAAAATGAAAGTAGCCAGTGAAATTAGATTGTATTCTCCCTGAAGATATTAATGTAATAGTACTGGGGGGTACGTAGTGGTTGAGACGCTGCGCTACAAACCGGAAGGTCGCGGGTTCGATTCCCGATGAGGTCGTTGAGATTTTTCAATTGGCCTAATCCTTCTGGTGGCACTGTGGCCCTGGGGTCGACTCAGCCTCCAACAGAAATGAGTACCAGGAGCAATCCTGGGGTTAAAGGCGGCCGGTGCGTAAGGCCGACATCCTCGCCACCTTCATGTGCCGAGTGTCCAAAATCTGGGAGCTTCAACCTCCTGGAACCCTCTGGACTTCCATGGCCTGTATAGGGTTTACTTTTTTAATAATAATACTGGACGGTTTGACTTGGGTCAAGGCATAATGAGTGATACTGATGGGTATTAATGAAGATGAGGAGGATGTGAGAAGGAAACCAGGTGAGGGGATTCAGGCAGGCGAGGAACACGCGCGGGTTTGCAGCTCTGATTCTGAGGCAACTGGAGCCGAACACAGCCACGTCATATTCATTATCATCGTCTCTATTGTCTTCATATCTCAATAGCAGGAACCAAACTCCTTCGATATAATATAATGGTTTGTTGTTAATTTCAATAGCAGGAATCGACATATGTAAAGGATGTAAGGGAAATCCGTACCCGAAACATTTGGACCAGTTCCATACATAACTTACTTACTCAATGGCAATGGCAGTAAGTAAGCTATAGGAATATTATCTATTTTATGGAACCCGAAGGTTCATTGCCACCCTATTCTGAACTAACTCCATCCACTCATCCCTCGCAGATCCTTCTTCCCTTAAATCTATCCTAATGTTGTCCTCCCACCCGCGTCTAGGTCTCCAAGTGGTCTTTTCCCTTCGGGTCTCCCAGTGAATATTTTTGAGATAGGCCTATGTCTTTCCTCCCCATGCGCGCAATATGTCCAGCCCATTTCATCATCTGTGATTTAATTACCCTTACTATATTCGGTGACGAGTACAGGTCATGAAGCTCGTGGTTATGCAGTTTTCTCCAGTCCCCGTTTTCATATCTCTTAGGCCCAAATATTTTCTTTAGCACCCTATTTTCGAACACTCTCAGATTATTTATTTATTTATTTAACCTGGCGGAGTTAAGGCCATAAGGCCTTCTCTACCACTCAGCCAGGGCCAAAACATGAAATACATAATGATAATAATAATAATAATAATAATAATAATAATAATAATAATAATAATAATAATAATAATAATAATGATTAATAATAAATTAAAAAAGAACTGATATACATGAATACAAGAAACGTACATTATGTTCTTCCCGAAGAGTAAGCGACTATGTCTCACATCCATATACCTAGGTAATAATAATAATGCAACCAGCAAGATATAAATTTAACAAAAAGTTTGATATCCTTGTTTCTACAGATTATACGGCTTAAAATTTACAGGTAGACAAACAAAGGATTTGAGGTTTATGTCAGAAAAGTTCGCGAAGAATGGGAAGTGACTGGGGATAATGTGTAGAGACCGGATTTTAAAGGGAAAATTTTCACTAAAAAAAGGACGAAAAAAGGGAAAATTATTGCCAAAAAAAGGTGGGAAAAAGGGAAAATTATTGCCAAAAAAGGTGGGAAAAAAGGGATATAAAAGTAAGAGAGTGTAAAAATTCAACAGAGAGATATATGTTTGTTTTATGTAAAGCCTTTGCTTGCTCTACAGCTGCTGATTCTGTAACATCTAATGACTGAAGAAATTTTTTGATCTTGTTGAAATTCTCACAGAGGAAAATAACACACGAAATCCATTTTCCCCACCTTGTTATAATGGGAAACTTAGTCAATGGCAAGCCTGTGATTTCCCTGAAACGCTCAATTCTGCTGGGACGAATTATTTTTTCAATGGTGAATCAGTGAAAACAATTCTTAATGTTTTCATATTACCAAATACTGGGTAATTTACGAATTTTTCAAAATAAATTAGCAAAAAAGGTACTGGAAAGGGAAAGTTCCTAAAAAAAAAGGGAGATGAGCCTAAAAAAGGAAAAAAAAGGACGTTAAAACCAGGTCATTTGCAGTTGAAACTTACTCAGTAATGTCCTGTTCAATTTTATCACGTTTTGAGATGAAATATAAAAAAAGGAATTCCCTATAAAATCCGGTCTCTAATAATGTGACTTCGACGTCCATGTGACTCTTTTGCTCAATTACATCGCCCAGTGTTCTTTCTGTTTCCATGTTTTGTCGAAACATAACATTCCGTATTCTTTCTCGCCGTGATTTTCAAGACTATCTTCTCCAGAAGTCCATCTCTACTGCTGTAAATTTTTCCACATGTCTCCTATTCATAGTCCATGTTTCTCCTCCACACAACATAGCAATAAATTTAGTTATGCCTTTCAAAATTTAGTCAGTGACCGTTTTCGCATATAGATCTACATAAATACCAGTAGACCTAGGCTATAGACAATCTAGGTTTTCGGTATTGCCTCTGCAGTTTTGGGTTTGGCTAAAGTGAGATTACAATATAGGCCTAAACATAATAATAATAATCATAATAATAATAATCTCATTAATAATAATAGTCTCATTACTTATAATAATAATAATAATAATAATATAGTTTTATTTAACCTGGTGAAAGTTAAGACCATAAGGTCTTTTCTTCCACTTGACAAGGGATTAATAGTACACTAAATGATAAAATATAACATATTAATTAACTTAAATACATTAATTGATACTATAAAATTCAATAAACTGCACAAACGGTAAGTGAATATTTAAATTTTCTTTTTAAGAAACTTTGAATTAGTATTTAATATTTGATTGTTAATTAATTTTATTAATATCTGCTTTATTGTTAATATGTAAAATATAAATTAAGCAAACTGTAAATGAATGTAAATTGCATTAATTAGTACTATAACTAAAACCCTAGCATACCGAAAGGTGAAATAGGGTTAATTATATTTGGAGATTCAATAATAATATTAAACGGTACAAAATACAATTAAATTACACCCAAAGGCATTAAACGAGATAGCCTAAATTATGTACAATGAACAACCGTTGTAAGCATATCTGATAAGAATGACGACGTACAAAAGTAGAAAATCTCTACTATAAATAATCGTAGAAACATCTTGTACCATGCTGATTTCTTCAGAGAAACGCTTGTCTTCGTGATGGCTCCTGCGTGCATCTACAACAGGAGCCATAATGTTTGTAATTAAACATAACATGCAATGTAAGTATATATCATTAACTGTCCACTTTCAGTTTAATTATTTATTCTACATTTATATTAAGGCTCGAGCTTATAATCCCAGCTGTGGACAGTAATGAAAAAGTCCTGGGATACCCTGTATACGAGTAATACCTATCCCGGGGTCTTGACTGAAGTTCCCAGCTTCGTGAAACCTTCTTTCGCTGATCATTTACTAGGCAGGGAAAAAATTGAGATGGAAAGAGGGACAGAGAGGGAGAGGGAAAGAGAACTTTTCGATTAGAAGGATGAGAGGGACTCTTACGAGTGAGTAATCGAAGATGCTTTTCCATTGACCTAGCATATCATAGGTTCAGTGATCTTCATGGTATCAATTGAGATGTTTTAACGTAAACTGACTATGATATGTCATAAATCGGTAAAATAATCTTATTCGCTGATACCTTATTCACAGCTGTAGGCTATGTATCAATTGAGAAAAAAGATATCAGAAATATAATCGTTAAACTAATGTAACAAAGTGCCAGAATGATTTTGTTTAATTAGTGATAATTGCTATTATGATATGCAGAAAATAAGTTATTTTTGTAATCTATCTCCGAGTTAAGCTCCAGTTCGGTTCATTAAGCTGGGCTCGGTTCATTAAGCTGGGCTTATGGAAGAACAAAGGTCTAAAGTTTGATAAAGTTCGTTTGTCTGTCCACGCTGTAACTCAAATAAGCTTTATCGGATGTTCATGAAACTTAGTGTACGCATTTATAACATCCATAGGAAGAAGGTTATTGATATTAGACAAATTCTGTTGACCGGTACCAGAGTAAAGCCCAATTTAGTGCCTATTTTATAGTAATATATTAGAAAGAATTTATGAAATGCAAATCAGCTATTTTAAAACTTATTCGCTACTGGGATTGAGACATTTGTCAAACTGTGGGACCAACTTTTGAACATATGTGTCGGAGAAGTCTGCCGCCTGGTATTTGAACCATTGTGTGACAACCATCTCCTCCTCTTTGTCATTCTGTCATTTCTTGAGGTGTAGGAAAATATAAAAATCACTAGGAGCGAGATCCGGGCTCTAGTGTGGATTTTTAAACTCCTCCCATCAAGCCTTCTGCAGAAATTCGACTGGGAAGTCTTTAAACATTCACCCTACAGCCCGGACCTCGCTCCCGGTGATTTCCATCTTTTCCTACACCTCAAGAAATCACAGAGAATGACAAAGAGGTAGATATGCTTGCCCACAATGGTTCAAATCCCAGGCGGCAGACTTCTCCGACACAGGTATTCAAACGTTGGTCCCACGGTATGAAGAATTTCTCAATTCCGGTGGCGAATATGTTGTAAAATAGCTGAACACTTCTGTATCTGTTGCAATAAACATTTCCATGAAATTGTATTTTGTTTCTGTAAATGGCCCCTTGGAAACTTACTTTATATACGGCTCTCGTATATTCGTAACTGAATAATCACAAGGTTATTAATGTAAATACTCTGCCGGTAAGTGAAACTTTTGTGCGTGTTTATCTCCTGATGTTTATGATCAAACACTCTGCATCTTTTCCGCAATCGTTTTTTCCAAGGTGACTGCATTTCCGTTTACTGATGACAACGTTCGTTTTGTTAAGACGGAAGAGAAATCGGTTCGGACACAGATGCTATGCGTCTGTCGTTCAAGTTGCACGAAGTTCAAGTTCGACCTCTGTTATGCCAAAATTCCCTTCCTTTTGCTATAACATAATCATCTTTTACATTTGAAGTTAAATTGTAATGTGATTTTAATGTTTATTCACTGCATACTTGAGTGATTATTTGTCTCAAGTGGATGTCGTCATATGGGATTCTTGCACTTGACATCTGCGAGTCCGGAAACTTGTCGGATGGAGAAAACTAGACCCGGCCCGCGAGAAAGTTCCTGTTAGCCAGGCGAGATTCGTGAGTCACAAGAAATACGGCTCGAAATGAAGGCCGTCGAGCTGAATTGTGTACATTAACATCTGACACATTACTATTGTTGCGTACGTGAGTCATTTGCTGGTTTTCACTATTTCAGCACGACAATTGTTGCCTTTCATATACTGGATTGTTAATACTATTTTGTTTATTGTGTAAGGCTTTTTCTCTCGTTCCGATCAGAGGACAAAAGATATATGTGTAGCTGGAGGTTGAAGTGACACTAGATATGGTATCGGAGATCCGACATTTTCCGTCGAACTTATGTATCTCTGAGTTGTACAGGAAAAGAAAGGAACTCCTCTCGCTTATCAAGGCCTCCTTACAAATAAATTGATATCCGTTACGTGGTATGGAATTACCACCGCCGAGTAATACAGTTTAGAAGGCAGTGGGAATTACTAATGTAGTTCTTGTGAAATCCGATTGTTTAGCCGAGTTGCTGAATTTTCTGTTATTAAATTGGTTGGTTAGTGTATCCATGTCCTTGATAGACTGAAACGTCCTGATCTCTGATTAATATTTTAATGGTATTAATAACAATTTAATGGTCAGAACTTCTAACTATTAATCATGAGGTTATAAGTTCGATTCCGGTCTCGTCAAGGGAAATCTTGTGTTTCGTAGATAAGTCCCCGTGTCCACTTTGGTTTGGTTAATTCGAAAGATTTTAATTTAAGGGCCCTCCTTTATCTTTCATAGCACCTACCAACCTCTTAACACTAATTGATGAGCCATTTGATAAAGAAGTAGCGGCTGGTCACGAAAGCCATCACTAAAGGCCGTGGGTGCAGCATGCTGATGTGCGAATTTTTGTGAATAGTAACTGTGCTACACTTATAAGAACATCATACATTTATTTTCCCATAAAGAAACATATATATTTATTTATTCAATGCATATCTCAACTCTAAAGATATTCATGGTCAATGCATATATTGTATTTTTTTTAACGTAGGCCTATTTAGTTACTTGTGCTTAGCGTCGCTGACTACAGATCCGTCGGCCCGGGTTCGATCCCCGGTACCTCGGATTTTTCTGAGGTAGGGAGGTCTGGTAGGGGTGCACTCAGCCTCGTGATTCAAATTGAGGAGCTGCTTGATAGAGAAGTAGTGGATCCGGTCATGGAAACCAACATTAATGGCCGTCGGTGTCGGCATGCTGACCACATGCCCCCAATCATGCCATCTGCCTATGGCAGATTACGCAGCGGTTGGGTGGTAGACCTAGTCCCTTCAGGGATGTAGCGCCATGAAGTTTAGTTTAGTTTAGTTTTAGCTAATATTTAAAACTTAAAAATTTTAATTAGTGCAGCCTTTTAAATATCGCATAATAAGACAGAAGTGCCAGAGGGTACAGAAACTGAGTCCACATATGCATTAAGGCACACACATGTTTTTAATATAAGGAAAGAAATTCCTAATTTTGACCAAAAATGATAAATTTTTCACTTCTCCCCGCCTTCAGATAGAAGAAAATTCGCGACGGTTTCTAGAAAAATAAAATTATATCCTACAGGCTCAGTCACGTAAGAAAAATATAGGACATTTTATTCCGATCGTCATGTTTTATAAATTTGCAGGGTAACATATTCACATAACGAATTTCTTCGATAGATTAACAACGAAATCCACTTAAGAGCCATTACGTCCGTAACATAGTTTCAGACAAGGCTTTGCATTTAGATATTCTTCTTTTTTTACTCCTTCGTAAGTGTTTGTCTGATCACCCTGACAACATATCGTAGTCTTTTATTTTTACTCGCTCCCGAAAGAAACTCGTAGAAAGTTGTATCTGGTGACAAACAAGAATGTAGGCGCAGGTCACACACATGTCGGTCAGTGAAAACCAAAATGACGAGGGCGTCGGAATTGTACTAATATTTATAAGTGAAAATATCTTTAAATATATTGTTGTTATAGTCGCCTACATTTTCTTGAACCCTGTTCACCTAGCATTGTGAAATAATGTGCCAGGTCTGGAAGAGTACCTCAGTGCCTAACCTATGATTTTTACATTTTACTTTCTCGCATATACCAAAGAGAAATTGGCGGGGGCGAGAAATATACCAATATATAAGAGGCTTACATCTTTTACAACATATATCTACCAAACAAGATTTTTTTTTTTTCGTTGCATTGGCAAATTTGTTGATTCTGAAGAAAAACAAGTGACATAAGTTCCTAAATACAAGACGTATTTTAAAACATAACTAATTGATTCGTTGTACTTTTCATTTACATAATGTGTGATGAAATACAACACAAATTGTAAGTAAAAGCAATAGGAATTGCTTCTATTAATCTGTATTATAGAAGAAAATTGCGAGCAGGGCCTTCAGAACTTACGTCACCAATAAAGAAACGTGTGAGGAAAAGGTTTGTCCAGCGGCGAAAAGATACAGATTGTAGGCCTAAACATATAAAAAAAAAAACATTGAGAATCGAACCCGGGAACCTTTGCGCTTAATCTAAAAAAGAAAATTCAATTGACTCTACTGTATGTATGTAATCGACTAAAATGTCTCAAAAACGAACTATTGTATACTGTGCCTTGTACTACATTAGGTTGTTTACTTTTGCTCCTTACACATCTTGGATCAAGTATAGTAGGATTTGTTTACTTTCCATGGCGCAACAGCTCTATGAGACCCAATATTATAATCATTTAAACCTTTAAACTGAATATCACTCAAGAATACGTCACTGAACAATAGAAACAGATGTACACGAGTGAATTATTACAGGAGCCTATTGGTAAACCTAAACACGTGATATGACCATTATATGGAGACTGTACATTAATTATTGTAGGCTACATGCCCGTTTCTGTCGTAAATCTAAAAACCTCAATAATTCAAATTTAACACGATATAACATGATGTAGGCATTCACGTTTAAGTATTACACAGTTATGCGCGAGACTCGGTTTCTTACGTAAATTATAAATCCATACCCGACTGCAAAGAAAACAGCCAACCCAATGATTAGGCCCATTGTTTATTTCTTATACTCTATTCTGTAAATTTTACATGCGTTTTAAATTTTGTTAGAATTATTTTTCGTTAATCTAATACAAATGTAAGGCAACTATTGAGTCCTATAGGATACGTTTTGCGTTTAAGAGTTAAAGAAAGAGTTGAAGCTTTCTGGGGGTTGGTTCGTAATTTTGTCTTCACGTATTATCAGCCGTGTCAGGTTGCTGCATCTCGAACTTTAGGCCATCCTTGGCTTTCATCAGAATATGATGGACAGAAGCCAGGTGTGGTCTTATTTATACTAATTCTACCGCATAAACTCATAATGGCTTCATTCCATCTTATCCTGAAGAAGTCCATAGAGCTAAGGATGCTCGAAGGCTCAGATTAGTGATGAGGCCATAATTACGATTTATAGTTTCTACTAAAACACACCATTTAAACTTTTTTTTAAAAGAAGGCCCGCTTTACATGCACACCAAGCGTTTTACAAAATCTGACTTCAATAAAGTTTTCTTCCTTATTCATATGTGTATAATATGTACTTTGAACTTTCTCTGGTTATATATTTTTTTTTTCAAAATAATCAACTGGTTAGAAGCCCAGGTTAATATGCATAGAATATTTTCCCGTGGTTACTTTGATAAATTCCAACGTTTCGAGGTCAACCTGAGGCTTCATTGTCAAGGAGACTGGCACCCGAAACGTCGGATTATTATTATTATTATTATTATTATATACATTTTTTTTTCTTCAAAATAATCAACTGGTTAGAAGCCCAGGTTAATATGCTCGGCTGATCGAATTCCTTGGTAACAAAAACCGAACAGTAAGACTTTCATTCTTAGGGCCAACCTCGAAACAAATAAAACTACCATATGGTTTTCTGTCTTATGTTTCTTTGAAGAGAGAAAAATTGAAGTATGTAATTTTTCCCTCTCGATTTTAAAATGTGATCATATTTTGAAAACGAACTTACTTCCTCCATGAGATATTAAAATGGAGCTGTAATAGATGGTCGTTGTTATGTATAAGACTACGCTCCTTCTTTTATGCCCTAATGTATTGAGTTCACCAGTCCACTGAATTAACTACCTATTAATCGGCACTGTTTTCGAGGATGTTTTACTTTGACATAAACAATGCTAATTTCTCAAAATCACGTCAAATGCCTGAACCCGATTTAAATTACGAAAAATTGCTAGCTACGGTAGCATTGGCAATTTTGTTAGTGATTCGATTTTGAAAATAAATAGGCCACATTTTATGTAAATTGGAATGATCATTATGTTGATTATGGAGAGGATGATATGTTAGAGCAGCGGTTCCCAACCGTGGGTCGCGGAAGGGTTGCAGGTGGGTCGCGACTCGATCCTAAAACTATCAGAAACCATCGAATAAACCATCAGAAAAGATAAGAAAAATATAAACAAATCAAATTATGTTTGGTTTTCCTAAAAAACAAATACTGAAATCAACTCAATGTTGAAAGTGACTTAAGATTAAAAACATCTTCATTCAGTCCTGACATTGACGTGTTAGTTCAATCGAAACAGTCCCAAAAATCGCATTAATGTAGTATTCTTACTTAAAAACAGCAATTTTGCCTGAAAAATTAAAAAGGTCTTTGTTTACTTTTATAATTGTAGTTTTTATCTTCACCTAGGAACACGTGCTAGTAAGTATGAAACCACGTGTTGCATATATTGCAAACATAAATCTATTGTTAAATAAATAACTGTTTTGCTACAAAGTGCTTATATTTTGTCAACTATTTTCAATTCAGATCACAAATTGTTTATTAATAATCAATCTGTATCTTCAAAAAAGCATATATAAGCATATATATATTTGCAATATTTGATGGTAAATTATATATACATAAGGAAGGGAAACGATTCAAATAAGGGTTTTTAATCCACCGTGGACCGATGGACCGTGGAGGTATTCCGATAAGGAAAGGTGGGTCGCCAGCTGGAAAAGGTTGGGAACCACTGTGTTAGAGGAAGGTTTGGATTGGTAGTTCAGTAGCTCCGCACTTATGAGTGTTTATCCAGTTGAAGATTATTAAGCTTGTAAGAAATTACGTCAACTTATGGAATTGGGTCTTGGGGTATTTTGCTGAGTGACCTTCTGTCCACACCATTGCACTTACCGGTACATGGATTTCGTAATGGTAAAAAATGATGGGCTATTATGTTCAATAAGAATAAAATCATGTCGTAATGTCTCTTTGTGCATTTACCTTGTAACAGAAGTTATCGTCATGTGGTCATGTCGACAAGATATCAGAGGGGACTATAGAGCACTCCTTTCACTTCAGGGTCCTGGCAGCGGCTTCCAGCACGGCTACTTGAAAACGAAGAAGCCTAAACAAGTTCTTTCTCGGTCGTTCTAATTTTCCACAAGTTTTTCTACATTTATCTTATATTTCTTCCTTTTATTGACTACTTATTTTTATATACGGTATAGTAAAACCTCGTTAATCGGCAATAAGCTTGGGGTTAAGCTGACCTGTTTAACGGAAGTCCGGGTTCACTTAAATAATCTTAAAAGAACAGTAACTCCGTTAATGTTTAACAGATCTAACATTCTGTTGGTTCATGAATCCATATCTACATCTTAAATATTACTTCAACTAGATTTACGTCTAAAAATATATAAACTCCTTGGCGCTACATCCCTTAAGGGGCAAGGCCTACCACCCGACCGCTGCGTCATCTACCATAGACAGATGGCCTAAAAATATATACGTACCTACTAAAAAAGAAAAAAGGTTGGGATAGGTAAGTTTCAGTTTACCGGCATTCGGCATGTCAGTTATAAAAAAGGTTCTTCGGCAAATTTTTATTCCTGTCTCCCTTCCTTGACACTCACGTTTTACAATTTTGTTTCCACTTAATCGGTCGTGTCTGTCTGTCAGTTATTTGTCTTCGTTCGTGTTGTTATCCCCATAAGATTTATCCTCAGCTGGGCTGCTCTTACTTTGGCCGTATCTTCTCTTTTAGCCCATTCGTATCTGTTCAGGGATTGCCCAAGTTCCTTCCTCCTGTTAATGATTTTAATTTCATCTTGATTGATGTTTACAGCTGCCTGTTTCTCTCACAATCTCTCAAATCGCCTTAGGAGAATTCTCTCCATTTCCAACTCTGCCTCCTCCGTTATGCCCCTGTCCGCCGCCCTATTGGCCCTGTACTCCCTCGCCGTCTCCTCGGTGACCAGTTTGTCCAGTTACTCCAAGATAGGTACTGATCAATGTCCCTCAGGATCTCCCATGCAGGTTTACCTTGCAGAAGAGTCCTTTTCTCCAGGATTTTTTCTGATACACTCGGGTACTTGAAGAGCGTAGAGCATTGCTCGATTCTCCTTTTATTTTTTATTTTTTTGAAGATATGACCCATACGGGCCATGTCCGGTTAGGAATTGATTACACTACAGAAGTGTGCTCTCTCATTACAAGTCTGAGGAAAAGCTTATGTTAAGATCTGGGTAAAGTCATATGCAAAAACGCAGTGACCTTACCTAGCCAGGACCACTCGTGCAAAGAAATGAACTATCAGATGACCCTGACATTTGCTCCGGCCTGAAAAAGAGAGATTTTACTGTCCAGTACCACAGTGTGTAATGTCTAAGTTAATATGGTAACTCTTTTTCCTCCGGACATTAATGATAACATCTTGGAAACATACAGTCTTTTTGAATCGTCTCCTTACGCTCTAAAATATTTTATTTATTCCCCTCTCACATCGTGCCAAAAAAAATCATTTAAGAAAATGCTCATATCCTTTCTTATTAGAAAGCTGTGTCTATTATTTAAAAAAAAAATCTTCTAATTTTGTGTATTTTTTTTTCAATTTATCATTTCCATTGAATTCTGAATTAGCAAGAATAAGTTATGCTTATTAGTCCTGTGGCGCAGGGTATGTGTTCGCTCCTCTCACGCAGCGGGCCCGGGTTCGATTCCTGGTCGGGACAAGTTACCTAGGTGGGGGTTTTTCAGTGGTTTTCCCTCACTTCTGAGATGGATTTCGGGTAACTTTAGGCCCTTGTGGTCCATAGGTGTCATCTGGCCGTCATTATCATTTTCAAACCATCCGCTTCTTGTTCGGAATGAGTAGCTGGTGTGTATGGTCCTATGTGTTCGTGTTCGCGATGCTTTTATTTCCAATATATGACAAAAGTAGGCAAAGCCAGCAGCAATTGATTTGACAATTGAAATGTATTACTGAAAACTGATGCTTCGAAAGCGCAAAAGCAATGCACGTTTTCTGTCCGTTTTTCACTCATAACTCGCAAACGAAAGCGAAAATTAAAAATCCGGCTTCGAGGTGCATTCGCCCACCCTTCACTCTATCTACGATTAAAAATTCAAATCTCTGCGTTCAGTACATTTCGCTGGGCATCACGCACAGACAGCCCTTCCTTTTATTATTATATAGATTGGCAAGTGCTGCAATACTTTATTTATAAGTAATTAAACTCTGGTATCCATTGAACTTTACTCCTTGGTTTCTCCTTTTTTTAAAATGGCACATGGCCCACTATGACCATGTACAATATCAGATCGTGATTGCGCGTATGCGGTAGAAAGTGTTATGATGTGTAGATACGGAACATGCACTTGAATTCGCTCTTAGACTTTTTATTTGTTGGTAATGAACTAGACCGCAAATGTATCGGTTCATTTCTTGCCAATTACATACTGAAGATGCGCGCTGTCCGTTCCGCATGACTGGAGCGCGTGGAAGCGCCGGAAGGTAGGCAACACTTCCTACGCCTACGTCTGCCACTTGAAAGTTCCTGTTACTCTCACGATTCTGTTTATTCCTAGACTCTGTATTGCAAATATTCAGTTTAAAAAATACCATAAAGCTGAATATTTCGTGATTGGGAGGGTTTTTCCAATTTTATGAAGTGGTTTGAATCTAAAGTTTAAAATTAATACGCAAATCGAGAAACCCCCCCCCCCCACAATACCGTATTTTTATTCTTCATCCTTCACTGTGGAGACAGCTCGTCTGTGGAATTCCTTACCTGAGGATATAAAAGCCTGCCGAACACGCAGAACGTTGAAGATGAAGTTAGTTGACCACTAGACCACCAACCATTAACATTTATATTACGGTATATATTACTTTCATGTTAAAAGTTAGTGATCTGTTTGGTATTGTTTCATTTATTTTAATTTTAATTTTACTTTTTTTCCTCTTTCTACCTATTATTATTTTTCTTTCATTCAATCCTTCTACTTCAATGTTGAATTTTCGTTAAAGTTTAATATAGTTTTAATTATAGTTTCCACTAACATAATTTACATGTATATTATGTAATTATATGTCTCTCTTATTTATCATTAATTAGAGTATCTGGTAACGTTTGAATGTATCCACCTCCGGTTGGTGTAAGAGAAACCTTAAGGCCTTAACTGCAAAACGACGAACTTCATAGCCTGTATTCGTCACCGGATATAGTAAGGGTAATTAAATCACGGAGGATGAAATGGGCTGGACATGTTGCACTCATGGGGAGGAAAGACATATCTAAAAAATATTGACTGGGAGACCCGAAGGGAAAATACCACTTGGAAGACCTAAACATAGGTGGGAGGACAACATTAGGATAGATTTAAGAGACGTAGGATTTGAGAGGGATGATTGGAAGGAGCTAGCACAGAATAGGGTTGTATGGCGGGCTCAGGTAGGCGGGTTCCATAAAATAGATAATATTCTTCTAGCTTGCTTAGGAATTGTTTATTTCCATTGAGTAATTAAGTATGTAAGTAAGTAAGTAAAATCATGGCCTCATCAAACCAACATAGTGTGCGGTATGTGGCTGTGTTGGCTACCTCTGAACCTATAGTGATTATTAGTCTAGACTTCGGATTTTAGGTAAAAACCTATTTTAATCCTTAAGTGATATATGGACGAAAACTTGTATATGCATGTTTCATAAGTGACTATGCCTAAAACCGATACTTTTATAGGACCTAAAACAGCCTTTTTTACGTTAGAGCCTATTATTGCCTTTTTGCTTGTTTTTCCTCTAAAGTTCAAAATAAGTTATTTTTTGTTATAAATTCTAGCCTTTATTTTCAGTTCGCACTAAATTTTTAGCTCGAAATGTGCAGTACATGACACATTTGTGACGTGGTTAAATAGTAAGGAATGTTTCATCTTCAGGAGAAAAATTCCTTGGAATTCCTAAGAAAATGTAGTGTTTTTCTCCCAACTCCCACATCCAACAACAACAAAAAGTAGTTCTCTGAATCACTGAGGGAAGGGATTGAATATGCTAGCGTGCATAGCTTCTGGGCGCAGGGATTAGGTTTTCACTGTTATGGTATAGTAATACAGGCCCTAGTAATAGGCCTATATAATTCTGTGTATCATTGGCCTATATCTGTGTTTTATCATGATTATTGATTAATGGTGAATTCAATAAATATAATATTCTGCATTGCAATTGAGACATTTCAGAAAATTGGCAACTTAACGATTTTATAAGAGACTATTTTACGTATTTTAGAACCTATTTTCCAATTTTTAGAGCCTATTTTAGGTACCTAAAACAGCATTTTTAGCTACCTAAAAGTCCGAAGTCTAGTGATTATAGTACGAGAATAGGAAGTAAAAATGACTTATTATAAAACTACACTAGCTTCTTTAAGCAAGCCCCAGGCTTGTCGTAAAACTAGAATTCCAATGACGGAAGTAGCCTGTTTTAGAACCTATTTTCCAATTTTTAGAACCTATTTTAGGTACCTAAAACAGCATTTTTAGCTACCTAAAAGTCCGAAGTCTAGTGATTATAGTACGAGAATAGGAAGTAAAAATGACTTATTATAAAACTACACTAGCTTCTTTAAGCAAGCCCCAGGCTTGTCGTAAAACTAGAATTCCAATGACGGAAGTAGCCTGTTTTAGAACCTATTTTCCAATTTTTAGAGCCTATTTTAGGTACCTAAAACAGCATTTTTAGCTACCTAAAAGTCCGAAGTCTAGTGATTATAGTACGAGAATAGGAAGTAAAAATGACTTATTATAAAACTACACTAGCTTCTTTAAGCAAGCTCCAGGCTTGTCGTAAAACTAGAATTCCAATGACGGAAGTAGCCTCTTATGGCGTCTTGAAATTTTAATCCATAACAAAGAATCGCTGTTGGCTAAAACTTTCATCGCTGTTAAAATGTGTTACCATCTGCATAATTGATAATGATCATAGCTACTTCCTGATCTCACAAATTACACGTTACTCCAGTTTAAAGTGATGATATGAGAGCTTTAGCAGCCCAACTTACTGTTTATCAAACCGGAATTTCACTTCTTATTATTCATATCTATTTAAAACAAAACCATGATCACTAGGGCAAGACATTTGATGATTTTACATCTTTTTTATATGAAGGTTAAAAGATAGCTCGCGAATATATATAAATGTGTATTGTGAAATAATTGATTAAATAAGGGTTATGTGGTTTTGCATTTTTGGCTTTATTTTGCATTTTTTGTCATTTTCAAGAGATAGTTAATTTTTTGGAAACATTTAGGTCATTTTTGTCATTTTTAGGTTATGTTTCATTGGAGGTAGAGAAGAGCTTTTCCATGTACAAATCGTTACTTTCAGACAACAGACAGTCGTTTTTATTTGAGAATCTCCGCCAAGTGTTCGTAGCTCATTTTAATTTAGGTTTATTGTAAACACCGTAGCAGTTTGTCTTGTAGCAATAAAGATTTTTCTTTCTTTTTAAATGGCACATATTTGCTGCGGGCAATTTGATGGGCATGCCAGTTCAGAATGAATTTCTTTTTCGCTAAGGGTGTCCAAGTAGTATATATTTACTTACTTCTTTAGTAACAAAATAAGTGTGTTTTAAATTGTAAATTCATACATAACGCACTATCATTCATTAAATTGCTTTTAGCAATTCATTACTTTAAAAAAGCTAATTATAATTAATAATGATAAATTTATTGGTCATTTTTTATAAAAATTATGTGTCATTTTTCACTATGTTTAGGTCATAAATGCATTTTTATTTTGCATTTTTTCACTATTTTATGGTCATTAAATTCCTTGCCCTAATGATCACATATTTTATAAACAAAACACTCTTCATAGATTCATGTGATGTATGAACCAAAATAAACAATCATTCGTACAAATATACGTTATACAACAAACAAGTCATTCCACCTCATTATCGAAATAAACAGTTCAACGAGCCTTTTATAATAACATCGATTCAAAATTCATGTCCAGAGAATTGTTAACAGATGCAATTAAGTTATATAACACCGCTAATACATTAAATTGTGTTTTTAACGATTGTCTTTAAAAATGTAACGCAAGCTCATCAGCCTACTTTCTATCCAATTATCTTTATACCTTAGAAGGAGAGTAAATTCCTTGGAAAATAATTAGTTGTGAAGATGTCATCTTGCTAGAGTAGTGTAGGCCTACCATATTAGATGGTATTTTATATTTATTAGTACAAAAATTAATATTAATGACAGCCTTTCTCGCTATTTAACTTTTCCTTTCGTTGGACTTAAAAGCCAAACCCATTGGAGGGAGAACATATTATCTAAGGATCGCGTATGTTTGGTAGGACATTGAAGTATTTAATATTACATCACGGATCATCCTCTAAAGACAAAAAAAAAAAAATGAATAGATAAGGAACTTGTTAAGTAAATTTCAACCCAATATTTGCGAAAATACCAGTAATAATAATAATAATAATAATAATAATAATAATAATAATAATAATAATAACAACAATAATATCTACAAAACTGTATTAATCCGTAAGTCTTACATTCTGATTTCTTTAAATTTCTGCTTCCTATTCTGCTAGTCCATCACCTATTAATTATACTTTTAATGATTGTAAGTAATTTTAATTGTTACCATTTTGACTCTCATAGTGTATGCACATAAGTCAATGTTTTTAGACGAGTAACATTTATTACAATTTATGTATAAGGCTTTTATCCCATGATGATTTGTAAATAATTTATATAATACCAATAGAATACTTATATAATTATTGTAATAATTGAGCACAGGTGGAATATTGAACGCACTCTTGCCTACCAAAGCGGTTAGTAATATATATATAAATTATAAGAATAATAAAAACCTAGTCTTTCATCATAAAATATTATTTTAGACAGCTTCCCTCTCTCGGAAAATAAGCGTAACAAAATTCACATAGGTATCAGAAACCTCCAATTGGAAGCCCTTCGTCCCGACACTGGGAATATAGGACAGAGTCAAGTCATATATTTGCCTGCTAGTCAGACAAGTTTGTCTCTTCTTTACAAAAGAGTAATTCCATGCAACAATATGCGCAAAATGCTGTACAGTGAGAAAGGTTCTGATGACTGCGTGCGAATAGAACGCATCTCAATATTAACTCCAAGTGATTTTTAAGAATCTGAATAAAAATACAAAAACATGAATTACTGGAACATTGTTCCGGCTTGTTACGGTCCGCTTATTTCACATTTTTGTAGCATTAAATCAAAGTGCGAAACAAGAAATATGAAATTAATTTGGTCACTGCCAAGGTCCGTATGCTGCAACACCCGGAACAGGTTTCCAAGTGGATCAGTTTTTCTGCCCAGCTGCACTTTCTCTGAACGCACCCTGCTCTGACCTACTCGCATCCCACGTGACCTCATCGTGTCCGGGATGAAAAGGGAAACCCCCGAACCCTTCCTTAATATGGAGTTACAAAAGTGAAAGTCCAAAACAAACATATAATCACATTCATCTTTTAAACACTGGCCCTACTCTTTTGTAGTCATAGTCATTCTCCCTACAGATGCCGAGGGCCAAGGTCATAATAATACACACCCATTACATTTATATATATATACACATACAAAATGCCTAAAAGAAAGTGTAGGATTTCTGTAAGTACATCTTGAGTAAACCTACACTCCTGCAAGGAAAATCATCCTCAGGATCTGTGAATTTTGTACGTTGCTTTTTAACATATGCAATTTAAGAAATTGTAAAAAAAAAAAGTGTTTAATTTCATGTTTATTAATAATATTAACGTACTTTGATTTTTCTAAACTCCATATCCATTTTTCACGGCTTCCCTGACACTTAATAACTTGGGTGATGTGCTTACCTAAAGATACATTTTAACGTTGAAAATACTAATAAAATGATCCTTAATGTTAAAAACCTAAAATGTAATAAGACAAAAAAAAAAACTTTTCTGTATGAAAAACTCAATGTACTTGAATGTACTGTATAATTTTCAACCTAGAAATCCTATTTTAAAACTTATACATTTGCCGTATTAATATGCTTGGTATTGCGATAGATCTCTTTCCTGAGAACCATATCTATGTAATACTATCAAGAATTATATATCTTTTAAGGAGACTAGTCAGTGAATTCCCTCAAAATTACATTCGAATTATATATTTTGGCTATTTCCACAGTATTATTGGATATGGTAATACATAATTATGGTAACTCTACTCATGTTAATAAGGTATTTATTCTTCAAAAGAAGGCCATCAGAAATTTAACCAATTCTTCTAACACAGAATATTGTAATCCTTTATTTGTGACTTCACTGTATATTCTGGAACTGTTAGTATATGTTAAAGATATAAACCTAGAAACATTGTACATTCTATGCCACTAGACATGTAGATGTTTTTAACATTCCGACCCGATGTATTTAATATGAACAGATTCCATTTCAAAAGAACTTTCTCTGGTTGGCTGACCACGAAGGCATTTTATACATAATTTTTTTTTAAACTGTGATCTAATTGATTTAAATTTTTAGTGTTTGTCTTTTATCTTATGACAATATCTATACACTCTTGTATCCCTTTGTATTGAATTAAATTAAAATTAATGAATTGAATTAAAAATTATTATATTAAATTATTTAAATTAAATTAAATCATCTCTGTATTTTCAATGTTCCTTTTATCATTTCGGGGACCTCGGGCACCCTCCCTGACTACATCCCTGGTCCTTATAGGAGTGTATCTAACCCTTTCTCCTCTTAAACAGAGTGGATTGGTTGTAACTGAGTAGATTCAAAGGAATAGTAGTTCACATCACACTTTGCGTTTTGTGATTACTCCTGTCCACCCCTGTGGCGCAGGGAATGTGTTCGCTCTCTCACGCAGCAGGCCCGGTTTCGATTCCTGGTAGGGACAAGTTACTTAGGTAGGTTTTTCTGAGGTTTTTCCTCATTTACAAGATGAATTTCGCATAACTTTATTCCCTTGTGGTCCCAGGATACCATCTGGCTCTCATTATTATCTTCATCCGCGTCTTGTTCGGAATGAGTGTATGTGTGACTGGTGTGTCTCGTCCTACGTGTTTGTATTGTCTCGGAGTTGGCCCAAACATTGGGCTGATCGCTCATCTGGAGATGCCCTCCATGTCCTTGTCTGGTAAAAAAATGTATGTCTTTGATCCAAAGATAATCTCTCTCCCGACAGAACGCGGTCCTATAAGGCTCCGGCGTCGTGTACCACATATGTGTTCCTACAACGGGAGAGTTTAAGCTAAGGAAAAGAAGAAGTGATTACTTTCTCATCCTGCTCTTTGTTGATAAAGAAATTAACCTAAATGCAAGGCTCCTTCGAAATCTATTGGCCTTACTCACATTTGGGAAAATCATCTAAGAAGAAAAGCTGTACCAGAATTTAAATTGATGTACAACGGCATTCCAAGCGGGTTAGAAAGGAGGAAAAAGTATTTTCAGAATATAAGTAAATGAATACAGGAAATGTGTTGGTACTGTACGTGTCGAAATAGACTGTTTCGTATGGATTGCTTCACGAGATAGATAGGATCGGTTGGTAACATGCAGTGCTTGTACAACATAATTGCACAGTATATAACACCTACTTATTTATTTATAGCTGTTTGTCTGTGCTTTTGTTTCCTAGCAACAACGTTTCGAAATTAATCAAGCTATACTTCTAATTCTTACGGGGTGACAAAAGTGTTGATTTAACCATTTTGATAGAAAAAAATGTTATTTTTTGTTTTTAGTGTAAAAATAATCAAGCACACCCCCAAGTAGGTGCTTCTGAAAAGCAACACAGTTCTCCTTCGATTAATTCCTCTTCAATATCTAGGCCTATACCTTCATCGGAAATCATTTTATAAATTTTACAGAGTGTTTTATAATCCAGTTTTTTTAGTAATTCTATTAGCCGACAAAACGATGGAAACCAGTGATAATGCCGTCTAGGAGTGAAATACTTTTAATGTGACAGTTTTTAGTAAAATATATTTTAATTAAAACTCATAAAATAAGGAAGAAAAATAGTTTTTCTCTCAGAATAAGGAAAATAACTACAAGGCACGTTCAGAAAGTAAGTTTCCCTGGGACCGTTTACAGAAACAAAACACAATTTCATGAAAATATTTATTGCAACAGATACAGCAAGTGTCCAGCTATTGTTTAACATATTCGCCACCGGAATTGAGATATTTGCCATACCGTGTGACCATCTTTTTAATGCTTGTGTCGTAGAAGTCTGCCGCCTGGGATTTGAACCACTGTGTGACACCATCTCTGCCTCTGTCATTTCTTGGGGTATAGGAAAAGATGAAAATCACTGGGAACGGGATTCGGGCTGTAGAGTGGATTTTTAAACACCTCCCAGCAAGTCTCCCGCAGAAGTTCGGCTAGGAAGAGTTTAAACATCCACCCTACAGCCCGAACCTCGCTCCAAGTGATATCCATCTTTTCCTACACCTCAAGAAATGACAGGGAATGATAGAGGTATTCAAAAGTTGGTCAGACGGTGTAACAATCATTTTCAATTCCGTTGGCGAATTTGTTAAAAATTGCTGAACACTTGCTGTATATGTTGCAATAAATATTGCCATGAAATTGTGTTTTGTTTCTTTAAACGGTCCCAAGAAAACTTACTTTCTGAACGCGCTTCGTACTATCAAATGAAGTTAAAATTCCTTGTCAAGGAGTGTCTTATCAATAGGGTTCGGATGTTTATGACATGTCTTTTTTTTTTATCCTGAACTCCGTTCTCGCCGCAAACACAAATTAAACACGAATTGCATGCTTGTTATTCTAATCGGACCGGTTTTATTCTGCATATAAAGTCATATTTTGGTTTTTTTGTTGTCTTGGTCATATTTTGGCCATATTTGTAACTCGACGTCATATTTAAGTTATAAATTCGGTAAAAGAGCACAATTATACCGTATATGTATTACATGGCCGAGTTAAATTTGAAATTCATTTCATAATGTTTATACCAAATTAATAGTAACTTAAATTTTAAAATGAATGCAATTGTTCGTATTTTATAGGTACACGTAAGGTCTACAAAAATATTACGAGTATTTGGAGCTGAAGAAACAAGCAAACGAGAGCAAATCCTTTAAAAACTGCAAATCACCAAAATTGTTAAAAAGTGATTATCTGATTGAATTCGTGTGATGTAAGAATTTAGTGTCTTTAAACGTTTTAAATTGAAAGCTTTATTTTTTGAAAATACTTTACTTTTATTAGGTCATCTTTTGGATTTTTGGGTCATATTTAGTTATTTTTAAGGGCATATTTTCAGTCATATTTTCCACTCTTTTAGGTCATAAGCATCCGAACCCTACTTTAGGAGTCTGAAAATAAATATGAATATTTTTTTTTTTTTTTAATCCGAGATTGCTATTTGGATCTGGGCCCGTACAATTAACCGTCTTACTCATTACAAGCCTTTAATTACAATTATACACTTGTTATAGAATTCCTGGTGTCCAGGTCAGATACGCTCGCTCCAGTGACTTGAAAACTACAAAACGCAGCGATGCATTGCGAGCGAGGCAGATACGAATTTCGTAACTGGGTTTTATTGCTGCTACACCCTCAGGCATATCCGATTGCAAGAGTTGTATAACCCGCGTTCTGTTCTCTATTGGAAATGGGAAAGTACACTACCTCGGTGACATATTTTCTCAGGGCAGGAATCACAGGTACTAATTCGTTCAGGCCTTTGGCTGTTCAGAGACGACTGCTGATGCAGAACTCATAGCCCAGGACAAACTTTTGAGAACTTGTCTCTTACATCAGATTACGTAGGGTGACCAGATGTCCTGCTTTTCGCAGGATACTCCTTTTTTTAACACATCCTGCGGCCCGCAAATAGGCTTTAAAAATCTCAAATATTCTGCTTCTTTTAGATTATCGTGTGAAAAGTCCTGCAAAATGGAATTTGATATGAAATTTACTACTTGATCATTCCTACAGAAGTATTTTATTGTATTACTGTATGACTTGTTTTATTTAAAGGGAATTTAAACGTCCAAAATAGCAACTATAGGCCAATTTAATTAACTCCTTAAGAGATCAATATTCATAATAGCACAGTGTGTTTCAATGCCTTATTAATGTAACAGACAGTAAGCATTGAAAATACTAGGTGTATGTGTTTGTGTAAGTTCCATCGGGTCGCGAACGAACCCATCGCCTATTCTCATCGGATTTGTTTCCGGGGTGCACCAGTCCCCTATCTAACACTTAAACATAAGGTAGACACACACACACACACACACCCCCAGTCCTGAATTCGGGAAAAGGATTTTTCAAACCCGGCCGGAAATGGAACCCGGACCGCCGGGGTGGAAGGCAGGCGCCCTACAGACTCACCCACGGCGACGGACAATACTAGGCACAAATAGTCTAATAAAAATTAATAAATCGCGCGAGGTGGCCGAGATGGTAACGTCTTGGACTCGCATTCGGGACGTACCAGGTTCAAATTCCGTGACCGGCCAATTTGACATGGGTTTTTTTTCATGGTTTCCCCAGTCGTAAAGGCAAATGCCGAATTGGATATTTACATACCATGAATCATCCTCACCATTTCATTCTGTATCATATCCATTTAAATTAATATCAGTTGAAATTTACTCATTATATACACCGACAATAGAAACAATTGACAAGCAATAGTTCCATGGCCTACCTTACTGCATAGACACAGATCCCGAACTCCTGATATAGCCTCGAAGCTAAAAGCAGTATAATCACAGCTGAAATAAATTAAAAAGAAATTAATAGCAACAATTAATAAATTACACGTTTAGTTTGTAACCATGGCAACTCTTATACAATGTAGACCTACTGGTTATGCAATTGTTTCTTTTGCCACCTGGTTTGAAATGGAATGACACTATTATTTCTAACTCCTTTAGATTGTGTACAAATAAGTTGCTGTAAATGTCATGAAATTTCCTGTCTTTTGGCAATACCGATTCGACTTTTTTCTTTGTAGGAAACTAATAGTTCTTGGTTTTAGATTGACATGTAACACCGTTTCATTGTTAAACCGGGACACGATAGCGTGTGCTAGCTTATGTAATGCACTGTGAGACATTAAATAATCCATGGACTCTTGTTCGATACCAGAATGTGTCGTGAAAGGAGTGCGTGCTCTGTGAAGTCTGACCTGGCTGGCTAAATTAACGCCTTATTCAGTCATATTATATATAATAAAGTGATAGGGGAAAAGCGTATAAGTCAAAATTCCAAAGTTTCAGGAATGACAAAAAACAATTTATTTCCACAGCATTTTAACAATATTTAGATCAGTCCACCCAGATATTTTTACATAGTATAAGATCCTATGCAAAAATATATTGTGGACTGAACTAAATGTTTTAAAGTAATTCGTTATTTGTCTCTCCTAAACTTTGCAATTTTGACTTGTTCCCTTTTTCCCTATCACTCTAGTATAATATAATATACTAGCATGTGCCCGCGGCTTATTTCAAAAATTAAAAATTAAGAGCATAATAGTAAAATCATTATATTTATTAACTCCTAAATCACGTGGACTACATACCACGATTAGATAGCTTCGTCTAGTAAAAGCGACCTCAGATTCGAGTTTCTTGGCCCAGAAAACCTCTGTATAGTGAGATTCGTCCAAATAAAACAACGTTCGACCATATTTAGGGCTTACAACATTCAAGCGATCGCGAAAGTTTTGTTTTCAAGGCATGACAAATATAGCCAAAGCCAACTGTAATTGATTTGACATTGAAATGTATAACTGAAAACTTATGTTTTGAAAACGCAAAAAATGCACGTTTTTTGCCCGTTTTTCACTCATAACTCACGAACGAAAACTAAAATTAAAATTCCGGCTTCGAGGTGCATTTTCCGACCCTTCAGCCCACCTATGTTTAAAATTTCAGATCTCTGCGTTCAGTAGATTTCGCTGGACATCGAGGAAAATTCCTTTTATTAATATAGATAATATGAATTATAATGATACCTTCTCTAATTTGTCAAACATCCATTTAATTTAATCCAAACCCACCTATACCATTGGCAACAATATATTCTGTGAATTTGTTCCGATAATTCTATGTAAAAAGGGATTAAGTATTTTCAAAAACATTTAATTTTTGGCATTTAGAATCAGAATTTTTCAAACTCCTTTCTTAGTGAGCACCTACATTATGAAACGAAGTTACTGTCAAAATTTCAAGACTCTACCTGTTATAGTTTAGGCTCTACGTTGATTCCTGTCAGTCAGGACAAAGCCTTTATATATACAAAGCCTTTATATACAAAGTATATAGAGATTTTATATACAGTATACTGTATTTATAATTATAAAAATGTAGTAGTTCCTGTCTATTCTGATTCGTCGCAAGAACTACTACAACTAAACAAACAATACCTTCATGCTGAAACTTTTTTATTTATTTTATTTATAAATTCCAACGTCAACATGTTTATATGTTTCTGTAAAATTTTTACTTACAATTATTTAGCAAATAGAATTATATTTAACATATTTTATGGAACACAGAATAAAATATAAGAATAAGTGTTTCTTAATTCAGGTTGCGAAATTTCCAATCGCCAGATCACCATTGGCGATCAGAATTCTGAAACGGACGACAATATTGTATTTTGAAAAATTGCTGTGTCTTGTACTTTATAATTTTGGTTTCCGCCACAAAAAACAACAGCAAAAAAACAAATTTAACAAATGAAATTGCCACAAGCAGTCACTTTCGACATGAACAAAAGTCTGAAATTTCGTAAATGTCCGGAAGTTATCGATATAGGCTAATTTGAATTTCTCACGCGTTTCTGATTCCATTTTGGTTCCCTGTGTTTTAGCTCTTCTAAGAAGAAATTATTTACTTTGTGTTTGGCTGTTGTTTTGTTACAGCTGTTAAAGCTTATCAATTTAAATACATACAGAATACTTAGTTTGTTTTAATAATTTGTTCAAATTAGTTGGTGTCATGCAAAAAATACAGACTGATATTTAGTCTTTTCGCAAAAAATAGGGAACGTAATAAGTGATATATTTATTTATTTATTTATTTAATTCTGCGCATTTAAAAGGCATTTGTTTTCTAATATTTTATATGTAAAGTACAAGTAATCCCCCAAAATCTGCCTTATTATAGTAGTAATAGTAATGGCAACTAAAAATCTTGGTTTAACTACTGCCTTCAGACTGAAATTTATTTTCCTGTCTTAATTAGCACTGTATTGGGTACCAGAGCATTGAAATTATATTTACATCCCTGAGAAGGGCACATCACGTTTCCCGCCCCCCTCCCAGTAAATTTGATTAGTGGCACAGTTAATGGAATAAACTTTAAAATAGTGAAAACCGCTGGTCCAGACATTAGGACGCCGAACCTAACTGAAATATTAATTTACTGTCAAAGATATTTACAGTGCAAAATTTTCATATTAATTTCCATTTGTGTGTACATTCTGAATTGCATTACTCTTTCTGTATTTTATTTGTCATTTTAATTTAATAGTAATTGTCATTTGTAATTTATTAAGTGCCAGAATGGTACTGTATGATTTTGTGGTGTCTGTCTGTGTGTCTGTACGCGCGATAACTCAAATACGCTTTGTCGGATTTTCATGAAACTTGGTGTACGCATTTATAACGTCCATAGGAAAAAGCCTGTTGATATTGGACCAAATCTGTAGATCGGTACCGGATTAATGCCCAATTTAGTGTATATTTTATGGTAATATATTAGAAAGAATTTATCAAATGGAAATCAGTTCTCGTGGCAACTTATACGGCTTCTTTGGAAGTTGCAATACATTGAGCTTTGACAAATAACACTCCCCACATATTCCTTCACATACGCTTATCAAACTAGACTTTCGTTCTAGAGCTTAACTCGGAAATCGATTAAAAATAACTTATTTCTACATATCATAATTGCAATTATTACTGATTAAACAAAAGCATTCTGGCACTTTGTTACATCGGTTTACCTGATTTTATTTTATTTTTAATGGCCTAAGTCATAACATCTTTCCGATGCTCACGGCAAATTAAATAAATGTAATTTATACAGCATGTTCTAAAGATTCAAATAGTTCTTCCTAGGTTGGCAGTATAGATTCGAGTCCCGACGAGGGTTACGTGATCAGTAGAATGGGAAGGACAAGACGTTAGGAATGCGATGAATTTGCAAGCCAGTCGATTGGTATCCATGATCCAGTTGCAGTGAAAGGTTGCCGGAGCGAGAAAGTGGCACGGGCCATGGATTGTTATTTTCGAACTCAAATTAAGTGGCTGCAAGATAAAAACATATTACTGACTTTCCCACTAAGGATCCGCGTTAGACCGGAAAGTGGAGGGGGGGGCAAATAATCCGGTGTAGCTGCTCCACTCGAACAACTCTATGGCGTACATCCCATGACGGGACAGAGCCTACTATCCAACCGCTGAGTCGTCTACCTCTAACATCATTAACAGATGGCAGGATTGGGGGTCATGTGATCAGCCTGATAGCTTTTTTTTTTACCAGAGCCGGTACTTCTTTAGTTTAGTTCCTCAGTCAATTCACGAGGCTGAGTGCACCCCGTTCCAGACCTCCCTACCTTAAAAAAACCATAGATAGATAAGTTTATGTAATTGAAACTATCTTATACATCTACAAAAACAAACAGCTTATAAACTAAGAGATACAGATCCTTAATTCACGGTAACATATTCATATAGGCCTAATACAATATTTAACTTCCAATAACATTTTATTAGAAACATGACTACCTATGTTTAAAAAATAATTATACCTAGGCATGGGCGTCCGCAAAAATTTTGTCAAGGTGGGGCCAATGCACCAATTACTGCCACCACCACCATCACTATGCTACTACAAGTACTTTATTATTATTATTATTTTTATTATTATTATTATTGCTATTATTATTATTATTGCTATTATTATTACTATTCACATTATTGTTATTATTATTATTATTATTATTATTATTATTATTATTATTATTATTATTATTATTATTATTGCTATTATGTAATCAACATCCTTCATTTACTGTAGCTGGACTATGGCATGGATACAAAGAAAACATCTGATGTATACACTCACATGACTTTTCATACACCTTACAATTTCATATGTACTATAACATTTTCTTGCCTTATCTTCTTTATAATAAAATGTCTGGGTATGAATGGTTTCAAGTATAGGGGAAGAAAGTATTCCTACAAGTTAATATCTAGTCAGCTGTTACAGTTCGTTTTCATCCAAACAACGCGAACATACAACAGTATTTGGAGACTTAAACCTCACTTCACATTAGTTGCTTATAGTCATTTAATTTATAGGTTTATGTCTAAACAATTTCCAGGGAGGGGCAGCGGCCCTACCCTGCCCCCCCCCCCCTTCCGGACGGCCATGTACCTAGGTATTGTCTAATCACATTATTTTCTTAAAATTTTGTTGACCATTTCTTAACTATAAATAAAAATTGCCCCATTTCTTTTACCAACTCTCGTTTGTTCCTTTACATAACATTTTAAGCTATATTTACATTCATCGTTAAGTATTTCCTATCACTATATTATGCTTTCCTCAATATTTCAATTTCAGTGCATTCCAATATGAGTGAGTTACTAAGCTACTTCCCAAGAAATGGAGGATCCAAACCGCCTTCCAGGCAGAACTATACCACCCGCACAACATAAGACATCTCTTTCTTATGTAGAGAAATTTCCCGTTCCGCAGCACTACCTGGTTTTATTCTGTCATCTCGTATACCATATTATGAAACGAATGAAAAATGAAGCTTTCTTCAAGATATTTAATGCAGCATGTATTCTATAAGCAACATAAGCGATACATTCTGAGTTCCCTGGTTGAATTAACAGTGACTTTAATTTCAGAATAGGTCAGTATTTCGGAATCTTATGGGATAAAAGATTGAAATAATATCTCTCGTAAGAATTTTGTTCTATGTTTTCCTTTATTTGTTCATTTACTTAGGTTCTTCCGTCTTTCCAGTCTTCTTTATTTATTTGTGTTATTGCCTTTTTCGTTTTTCTTATTCAGTTTTTCTGCCAGAATCCAGGGGCTTCATTTCAAACTTTTGTCAATTCGAAAATAGCTCTGACCTACGAGAAGTGAATACCGGAAATCACCCTAGACGCCAAATTACTTGTTTATCGTATGTTTTGTAGGCAAGAGGAAGGAATTATGTCTAAGAAACCCATCAGTTTACTATAACTATGCACTTATAAGAGAACATAATTATCCAGGGTGTTAATGAATAACACCGAAATATTTTACCTGTGTATAGAGGGGACATAGACAAGCAACTTTCATTCGGAGATTTTTGCTCTATGACGTAAAGCGTGTATACTACAGGGCATTAAAGTCATTACAATTTGGTGCTCATAACTCAATAATGAAGCGGAATAGGGTTAACATTTTCGTTAAACTGGCTTCATGCCTTCTCAGTGATCGATAAAAACCTAATTCTTAATCATTCATCAACAGATATACCATAATTTTAAATTCTCATAATCTGCAAAATTTACATACTAATCACATCACTGCCCGCCACTGCATTATGTTTTTATTCCCAATTCCAGAGCTAATAAAAATGTTTCGTTTGTCTTTTTTTCCTTCACTGTTAGATGATATCGATCGTCATTTTTCACAATTTTCCCGACCACTACACAATATTCACTGTTCCTTTCTTTCGCTTCGTTTCATATGTTAGAAGTCAGTGACGTGCATATCCTTGGGAGATTTTATGTTATAAGGGGAAGAATTTAATCCATAGAGCAAAAATCTCCTAATAAAAGTTGCTTGTCTATGTCCCCTCTATACACAGGTAAAATATTTCGGTGTTATTCATTAACACCCTGTATTATGTGACAACTTATTCATTTTCGTGATATGCTATAGACCTATTTGCCTACTTATTTGATCCCGGAATATATTATACAAACTGGGGATGTCTCCTATAGGTTTAAGAACTTGAAGTGCGACGTTTCGTTTTTGCAATAATTATCATTGTCGTTATCTACAAGCCTAATATCGTGAAGTTAGAACTTTACTTTTGAATTTGGACTCTTCTTCCACTTCCGTTGTGTTTATTATTAAACAATATTGTTAGTCGAATTAAGAAATTAAGGAAATTTTTGCTCTCACGAGCACTTACCTTACGAACAAAACATGTGCGAAATATGCATGCAAATATGCTCTAAAATTCATAAAACATACTCCGAAATCAATGAAGTATATATGCTCTGTCATATAAGTAATTTGTGAGCGCCAGTAATTTTAATAATTTACGTTTTCTTGTTAGATGAAGTAAATTATAAATTACAAAAAGTCGTATAAATTATTTTACAAAACTTCTAAAAAGAAATAAATTGAAAACTAATGAAGTGAAAGGTTGCTTTAACATTGTACAATCAGTTCCGAAAACATTAAGCTATGCAGTCTCAATTATTGTAAAGTCAGTTCTCAAAACATTCACTTAGCACAAGATGCTGTAAATGAATTAACAGAAATATGCACAATTTTTAAAATGTGTCAGAAATATGCCATTAAAAATATGACAGATTAATAAAATATGCACATATTTTAATATCAAACAGATATGTTGAATAATCGCAAAACTAACAAAATATGAAACAATATGCAAAATGAAATCATCGATTTTCTGTTGTTTGTTTCATGTCTTGTACACATTTTAACACTAGCAAACACTAGGGTCCATTATTAAAAATATGATTTTTCATAAAATTCTGGACCCTACAAATAAATAAGAAAAGTTGTTTCCTTCATTCATCTGAATAGTAATCATTTTGCTCATATCAAAGCACTTCCGAATTCCATGATGTAGATTGAGTTTTCATTCATAATTTTACTCATGGTTCGCCGGACTCTGAATTTCCTGATAATGACTAAACAATGACAGGAACAAGTGAAAGTGAAAGCAACAATATCAGAGAATTCATCTCCCTGTCAACAAAAACTGTCTGTCACATCTCCTTTCTACATTTTTGTATAAGGAGTCCAAGATAAGAGTACTACGAGTACTTGCTTTCGAAACACTTGTCTCCCAGGTCCTGGTATGTGCGCATAAAAGTGACAGACCCGTGTCTATAGATTTACAGGCTTGTAAAAGAACTCCTGCGAGCAATGGCGTAACTTTTTGCAGCTGGGCTTCCCAGCAAAAATATGTGCACACAGAAAAACATTTCTATTCAATATGTTGTCCCAAAATTAGGTTGTTTTAAAAAGCTAATAATTATGTACCTTTTTTCTTGTTTTTTTTTTAATCCTACCAGCCACTGTATTTATATTTTTTCTTCAACGCATAGGGAATATTTGCAACTAATTAAAATTAAATAACAGGTATTTCTTTTGAAGAAAAAAAACTTGCAAACAGGAATGTCTCATAACTTTTCTGACAGCTTTTGTACCTATTTTCAATCAAATCGTTCTGAACAATAGCTTTAGCTTCTGGTCTCTTTAGAGGCAAATTACTGCATGTAACTCAAGTTCTCTAGCATTATCAAATTCATTATTCACCACACTGAATTCAGTATGCCTTTTATCACTCATAGTACTTCTTAAATATTTATTAATTAATTTCAGCTTTAAAAAGAATAAAATATAATATATTCTTTTAGCATAAAATTCCTTTTATAATATATAAAATACCCCGGTTTAAAATTATCAAGGTAACTTAGGCCTACTTCTCTTTTTTGCTTCAGTGAATTAAAGTTCCAATAAAATGTTCCTGTTGAAATTAATCCTGTGTATACGAATTAAAACAATATAACATGTATAAGAAAAACAGTAAAATTATAATAGAAACAAGTAATGTGTTAAAAATGTGTGTCAATCTTTATGTAGGTAATATCAATATTACCAGTCAGAGTCATTAAAAGAAAATTGTGTAATCACTTGGTTACCACACTATCTATATAATACACTTCACTTGATGTTATTCTTGATGTTCACTTCTGCTGTAGATTATGTTATGTTGTTTTTCTTGTTGGCAGTCAAAAGGCAAAGCTTCCAAGTATTATTTGCTTTTTCGGTACGCATTTCGGCTTGATAAAACCATCTTCATCCTATTAATAAAATTTTCAAACATTTGTTAAGAGGATTTCAAGGCAAACCATTAAGCATTATTATTTTTAAATGAGGTTGTAAGGTGGAAAAATTATATTATACTTTATTATAATAAAACCCTCATTGGAGAAAAAATGAAGTTTATTAATTTTAAAAAAATCTTTCAGTATTAGATACAATATTAGGGAGTCTGAGGAATAAAATAAATGCAAAGCACAGGTGTGGTAAGCTTGATGCAAAATGCCAGTAACTCTTACACATCAGATTTATGCGCGCAATTCAAAATACCTTAAAATTGTCAACTTTTGGGACCCCCTCGGGCCTCTTGGGGTTGTAAGTTACGTCACTGCCTGCTAGACAAAATTCCGGCAAAGCGGCGGCGGTCAAAAATCTAAGTTGCAGTACACCCCCGTCGTTAAACACCTATAAAATCAATCAATCAATCAACCAATCAACCAACCAACCATCCAACCATCCAACCATCCAACCACGTGTCCCCCTCCCTGATATGTCAACACGCGAAGTTTGCGTCTCCCAGTTTCGCTCTACAAAGGGAATAATGTTTAAAAGGAATAATTAATGCATACTGCGTTTATCTCTTAGAGGAACTGTGGAGGGTTAATTTTGTAACATAGGCTAAAGCTTCTTTTCCGCGTGCATGTTGATTTTTATTTTATTTTTTTAGTTATTTTTTATTTAATTTTTTTCCCAGTCAGTGAATTGAATTTTAAAAAGGTGGGACCACTTTAAAATGTTGAAATATACAATTGAAAGGGCAGGTTTTGAAATATGTATATAATACAGATTATGGGAACTACATGTAGGGTAGTGAAGGAACCACTTACACGTAAACATCCATACACGACTGCATCGTGCCACTCTAATGTATTAAAATAGTTGGAAGCATGAAAGCACACATACCCACTCCATGATCCCTTGAAGTTCCGTACAGATGGGCATTATTCCCTAAAGTTTCCATCAGCTCCTTGTAGTATTCTCTGATATTTCTCCCTTGGATAGTGACTATTTTGACATAAGAATCCTGTTCATATTTTGTCATATCCATTCTACTCACAACTAAATTACCATCGCCTCTGTTTGTATTACCGTACATCACAATGCTACCAAATGATCAAGACGCAATCTCATTATTATCCAGAAGCTGTGGTTCATTAACACCCGTCAAAAATGTGGTACATTGTGCAAATTCTACCATAAAGGAAAAATACGTCCAGAAGATAGAATTAGCTATCGCTTTTACTACATTTGGAGAGGATATATGTTTAGAGTCAAAAGACATCAATTAAGATGTCATTAGGCAAAGGACTTGCAATTTCAGAGTAGGCCTAATCAGAGAACACACAAATAAACTTTACGGATATAATTGAGAACATTTTTGCTTTATAGTTGAGTATTGTTTCCAGGTGTCCAGTCTGTGATTGTAACTAATATTTTTTTTATTTGTTTCAGGGAAGAATAAGACAGAGCGGCCAAGATGGCAGCTACTGTGTGGGGATGTCTTCTCGTGGTCACTACGGTCACTATTTGCACCATAGTTAATGCAGAATGGAGTAAACCCATTGCCCCTGCAGACAGAAGAATCGGCTTGGTTTCTGAGGATTGGGTAAATCATCCACTATTAATATTTATACAGAGTGTTAATGAACAACACTGTAATATTTTCCATGCATATAGAGGGGACATATACAAGCTATTTTTATTAGGAGATTTATGCTTTATGGATTGAACTTTTCCTATTATAGCATAAAATTTCCCAAGGGTATGCTCACCACTGTCTTCTAACATTTGAAATGATGCAAAGCAAAGGAACAGTGGAAATGGTGTAGTGGTCTGGTCAACAGTGCAAAAATGATGATCAACACCTTCCAACACTAGGAAAAGAATACAAACGGACCTTTGTTGTTAACAGAGTTATGAATAAAAATATTTAAAAAAAAAGATTAAATAAAAAAAAATAAAACATTAAAAATAAATAAAAACTAAAGCAGTGAATTTAATGCCCTGTAACTTACATATCTTACGTCTGTGAGCATAGATCTCCTAATAAAAATTGCTTGTCATTTTCCCCTCTATACACAGGTAAAATATTCTGGTGTTGTTCAAAAGCCACCTATATATATATTCTAATTCTTCTTAGTATTCTTATTCTAATAAATGTTGCTTTCTTACCTTAAAAAATAGAAAGATTTTTTCATTTCCAGAATTTTCATTGAACTTTTTTTTTTTTTGTGCAGATTAAGGTTTCATTACAAGTACATGTTGCCTGTATTTTTTTAACTCTCCATTTAATTTATTCATAGGATGATTATGCATCAGAAATATACATAGACAAGATATACAGTCAACCCTCGATATAATGCCACCATCTGTTCTCTAACATTTAGTGGCACAAAGCGAGGGCGGCACTAAAATGAAATTTTATTTCTAAAATTAAAATGGCATAATGCAGTTCTGTATTAATTTACTCTACTGTATTATGAAAGAAAAATTAAATAAATGGCAAATAGAGAACTCTATCACAAAATAAAATACTGTACAGTAACTCAATTTATTACACAAAGGGGTTGAAAATTATGTAAGCGATTAACTGTAACTCAGTAACTGTAGTGTAGTATTCAACAGCTGAATGGATACTGGACTAAAGAAATGAACATTTGGAATGTCTCATTGTATGAAGGGCTCTTTCTACCTGCTCCACTCTCACGCAGGCTGTCTGTCTGATTTCTTAACATAGCTTCTTCATTCCACAGCACTACATTTACAGTTAGTGGCAGGGGAACACTCACTTCTTGGAAATACAGTACAGTATGTTTCTTAAATAACCTTCCTAACATTTATGCCAGTTTTTAAAAAATTCTGCAACTGAAAAAAGTCACTGCAAGCTATATTTTGTAAAAAATCTTGTCTTATATTCACTGGCACTAAATGAATTGGCACAGTAACGAGGTTTCTTATGTGCTTTATATGGGAGAAGATCCGTTCACTTGCATTTATTGGTGCAGTGCGAGGGTGGCACTGTAAAGAGGGGCATTATATCGAGAGTTGACAGTATAATATTATCTGAATTAGCTACCAGTACCGATATTGGTTGTCTTCTTCATAGTCGTTTTATTTTGTTATAATATACTAGAAGAGTGTGTCTTATGTCAGTTATGTTATTTCAGGTTCCTGTAGCATCAGCACAGGCACCAGTATTACAACCCCCTCCTGCTTACCAGCCGTCAGCTCAGTCATCTTACATCCAGCAGGCATTGAGTGCTCAGCAGCGTGAAATACAGTCTCTGATTCCAACATTAGTGCAAAACACGTTGTACAAAAGCCAACCTCAACAGTATTTCCAGGAAGTTCCACCATCTCAACAAACTCAACAGCGCCCGGTACAGCAGCAGGTGCCTTCTCTGCAACACCAGCAAGTTCCACAACGACCAATTCAACAGCATCAGCCAGTATTCCAACAGCATCATTTTCAGCAGCCTCTTCCACAACAGAGACCTGTTCATCATGCTCTACCACAACAACACATACCTCCTGTGCATCAAGTACAAAATTTGCAACCAGTTCAGAGAGTACCACAATTATTACAGCCAGTATTCCCACCAGAACAACCCCCAGTTCAGCCAGTAGAACAGCCACAACTTCAACATGTCCCACAACGTCAGAAATCGCAGCGGTCCAGAAGACCAATTACAACAACCACAACCACAACACCAGCTCCACAGGAAGAAGTTCAACTCCTTTATGTGCCTGTAGAAACTCTCCGACAACAGCAACAAGCTGCACATGTAAGACAGCAACAACAACAAGCTGCACATGTGAATCAACAACACCATCAACAGGCTGCACATATAAAACAACACCAACAATCGCAAACAACGACACAGAAACCAGCAACCACAACCCTTGAGCCTTACCAGCCTCCTCTTTCAGTATACATGGGTCCAAAGGCAGGACATCATGTTAAAATAAATGATGTAATCAAGGTCCTCAAAGAATCAAAGACTGTCTCTGTCTTAGACACAGTCAGACCTGATTCTCCTCAAGTGTTTGTAGGACCATCCAACTTAGAAACCCCTGCAGGGTATGCCAAATTTGAATTGCCATACTTGTCTGCTTTGGACTCTAACCGTGTAGAGAGAAAAGTTGACAAGCCTCCATTCTTTGTTGCACCACTGAGTTTCAAACCTCCTCCTGGATACAGCAAGATTCCATTTCCAGCTCCTCATGTTGGTTCTGTGGTTGTGGGCAATGTTACAGAGCCAAAGAAGTCTTACAGTCTGCCTGCAGAACTTCCTCCTATAACACCAGAGCTTCCGTCCCTTGTAAACTCTCTGGTTCTTGCACCACAGCAGCAGCTCTTCCAGGCAGTACAGCAAGTGGGACTTGAAACGGAGACCACAACTAAGCATAGTAAGCGTACACGACATAGATTCCAGACAACACCTAGAACAACTTACAGACAACCTCAGGAAGAAACAACTCAGCATCAAGAAACTTTCCAATCTACTCCACCAACATACTATAAGCAAGAAACTTCACAGTCTGTGCAGTCTGATTCAGTCAATCAGCAAGAACAACAGTATCAGCTACCACCATCAGCTACTGAGCAAACCAAGTACAGAATTCCTGCAGAAGATGATCAGCAATATCAGCTACCTGGTTTGGGTGTTCCTGTCAAACAAACAAAGCACAGAGAACCTTCTGTCGAAGTTTCTTCTAATGGTCAGCACCAACAGTTCCCAGCAACAGCTGCTCCTGCAAGGCAAACTAACTACAGGATTCCTTCTGATGAAGAACAACAGTATCATCTGTCATCAACAGCTGCTCCTGTAAAGCAACCTAACTATAGGATTCCTTCCGATGAAGAACAGCAATATCACCTATCATCAACAGCTGCACCAGTCAAGCAGAATGAACATCAGTATCATCTTTCCTCAACAGTTGCACCTGTGAAACAAACCAACTATCGAGTTCCTTCTGATGAAGAGCAGCAATACCATCTTTCCTCAACAGTTGCACCTGTGAAACAAACCAATTATCGAATTCCTTCTGATGAAGATCAGCAATATCATCTTTCCTCACCTGCAGCTCCGATCAAGCACACAAACTACAGACTTCCTTCAGAAGGTGTTCAACAATTTCATGTATCTTCAACAGCTGCCCCTGTCAAGCAAACAAAACATCAGCTTCCATCAGAAGATGTTCAACAATATCATGTCTCCCCATCAGTTTCCCCTGTCAAGCAAGCCAATTATCAGCTTCCTTCAGAAGATATAACATCATTTGATCAACAATATCACCTGTCTTCAACTGCTGCTCCTGTACAACAAACAAACTATCAGGTTTCTCAAGAAGACGTAACGTCATTTGACCAACAATATCATCTGTCTTCCACAGCTGCCCCTATAAAACAAACAAAATATCACATCTCATCAGAAGATGCCCCATTCAAAGAACATAAAGTTCAAATCCAGCCAACAGAAGGCACAATAAAGCAGTCACAATACAACTTACCCCCAAAAGATACACAGGTGTATCAACAACCTCCCACAGCTCTGCAAGAACAGCAGTATTCTGTGCCAGAGACCCCAGTGAGACAGACGAAATTCAGAGTTCCACCTCAAGAGCAGCAGTATCATATCCAAAGTACTGAAGTTCCAGTGAAATACAGAGTGTCACAGGAGGAATTTCCAGCTACTCTGGCTCCTGTAAAATACAGTACAGTACAGAGAAACCCACAGGAGAGCAAGTACCAAGTGGCGGAAGCAGAAGAGGATGATTATGTCCCTCGTTATAAACCAACACATCAACAGCATCAGTCAGTTAAGACTCCTATAGTGGAAGAACAGTTTCCAGTTCCTCAGCATCAAGGCAATGATGTGCCTGTGAGTCGAGAACAGTTCTCAGTTCCAACAGTTGAACATTCTAAGGCTCCTGTAATTCAAGAACAGTTTCCAGTGCCACAGCAACAGCCTCAACAATATGTCGTTCAGGAAACAGAGAGAACCTTTACTGACACTCAACCTAAGTTGATTCCAACTCAGCAACAGCCGTACAATTTGAAGGAAACTGCTGTGCTTCAGCAGCAAGCTGCTTTTCCTCAGCAACAACCTTATCAAACGGCAAACACAGTCATCCCAGTCAGTCAAGCAAACTACAACATTCAGAGCTTTGATTCCCAACAAAGCATTCAGTCAGAAAGTCAAGAATCAGATTCAGGCAGTCTTTCACAAGAGCATTTTACTACACAGACTCAGTCACAGATAGAAACTACAACCCCAACAACAGCTCGTACTACTGCATCACGAAGGCAAAGAGGCAGACATCGTCACTCAGACTATTCCACAACGACATCTGTCCCAAGGAATAGAAATGCGTACACAAGAACACGACGCCCAAGCACAAGAACTTCATCTGAATCTCCACAACCGTCAAGCTACGAGAGCAGTAGAGAGCAATCACATCGCTTTGAGACCAGGTCAAGGACTCGTAGCAGAGGCAGAAGCACAACAACAACTACCACCACAACTACCACAACTCCAGCCCCTCAGTACCTGTATCAGGAGGAAGTGTATGCTCCAGCTACTTCCACACAGCATTCCCGAACGGATACAGTAACTGTGCAAACCCCTCAAGATGCCTTCTATAACAGCCAGCCCTCTGGAAATGGTGATCAAAGTCAGGTTCATTTCAATCAGATCCCAAGCAGTTCTGTAGTTCATCCACAGCTCCCTGACTCTAAGCAACAAACACAGGGATCTTTATATCAACAAAGTAATCAAGATTCTGCCAGTCAGTATTCTACTCTTCAGCAGGGAGGTCTTCATCAAGGAACCGGACTTGATCTAACTTACTCCAATGTGCCTAGAGACAGTATTCAGTCAGTTACAGAGTCTGGAATTCAGTATTCAACTCTTCAGCATGGTAATGCACCCATAAGCTTTGACTCAGAACAGCAGCAATATTCCACACTTCAGAATGCATCTCCTTCACACTATTCTACTCTGCACCAAGGACCGAGTACAGTTTCCACACCCCAGCGAGCAAGCACAGATGCAGACATCATTTATACAACAGCACGAAGTAGATCAACAGATTCACGCATCATAACCTCACCTGATGATAAACTCACATTTGTAAGGATCAGAGGCCGTGTTCGTGGAAGGCAGCCAAGTTCAACAGTTTCAACCCCTGAGTCAACTCAAACAACTACAGAGATTCCAGATGTAAGGAAACACACGAATTTCCTGGTCAGAGGTTCAGCTCGTAGGACACAAGCCCCTACCACACCACCAACAACTGAGAATGCTGACACTACTCCTTCCAATAACAAGGTGGGTCCTCAAGCACCTCAACAGTAAGCATGTATTTATTAAAACATCCATATCGGTCCTGAATTCCACCATTTTACATACAATTAAAAGATGTTTTAAAAATTATTTTTGTCAGTGGATAAAAGTGAAAACATTAAAACTAGGGATGGGTCGATACCAGATTTTCTCGATACTCGATACTCGATACCGATACATGATTTTTTCAACATTTCCAGTTTCAATAAATAGGTACATTAAAAATTAAAATTTGAGAGAACTATGTAATACAACTAAATTAATTAAGTCTGCATATTTAATGACACAAAATTTAATATCATCAGTAGCCTATAATTATTTTTAAACTCTACATTAAAACTAAAATTAGTTTTTTAAACAGTCCACTTACAAGTTTTGTTAAAAATACTAGCATTCTTACTTAATTGCAGAATTACAAAAGTATCGAAAAAGTATCGAGCGAGTTTTCTGAAGTATCGTTCGATGCCGATACCATGCAAGTATCGAGAGTATCGAGGTATCGAAAGTATCAAGGACCCATCCCTAATAAAAAACAACATTTCAACTCTACCTTTGAGTCTTCCTCAGGTGACAATTCATATAGTATGAATATAAAATATAAAAACACGACTATATGAATTGTCACCTGAGGAAGACTCAAAGGTAGAGTTGAAACGTCGTGTTTTTATATTTTAACTTTTATCCACTGACAAAAATCATTTAAAAACATCTTTTAATTGCATTTATTTATTAAGATCCATCCCTTTTAATTTTTTCATTATAAGAATTTATTATTATTATGACTATTGGTATCATCAGTCTATTATATGTGAATGAATGAATTTAGTCGATAAGATCCCATGAAGGGCAATGGCCTCCTATCTAAGGGAGAGCTCTTTCATTGTCCTCATGTGGTGAGCTGGTCCACATGATTTTGATCTATTTAGTCTCTTCCTTTCGAAAGCACATTTGATAGTCACTACACTTAAAAGATTTGGCACTAAGTAATCAGTCTTAGATGTAACTATGACTAGGTTGGTATTAGTTTCTTCCATTTGTCTCGGCTCCTTGCTATCCTGGACCAGTGTACCCCCGTAGGTAATGTAAACTATCTTATAAATTTTGAATTTGTTATGAGGGATGTGAGTGTTTTTTTCCTTTCTTTCTCTCTCTGATTTTGTTAATGTTAAATAAAAAATTTAAAATTATGAATTTCTAACAAAATTTTTTTTTTTTATCGTCTTATTTTAATACTTCCCATATATTGTAATATAAAAATTCAAAGGGTGGCAATAAATTACAGTATATAAATATGCAATTTCTTTTAACTGATTTCACGATTACTTTTTTGTTTTCTGATTCTCTTACACGAATAACAAATCAGCACTAGCCTGTGAAGTTCTATATATTGGTCTTACATCATAAATAACTATTGCCTATTGCCTGTTAATCTAATAAATCATAAAGCCTAAATTAGTATTGTAATAAATATTATTACAGATATATCAGTATTATAAACAAATTAGTACAGTAGAGCCTCGGTAATTCGAGCCCCGGTATTTCGAGGTTCCGTGTAATTCGAGCTGGTCTTAAGAAAATTAAAATTTTCCATAAAACTAGAGTAAAATCCCGTTTTTATACGGTGTCCGCATGTAAGTTTTACGCACTTCCGATTGTGTTATTTTTGAGCTTTCATTCAATTTTTCCATGTACAAAAATGCAGGTAAAACTATCCCACTTAGGGTTTTTGTTCATAATACACAGAAATAACCTTGGTTTCAGACTACTAATGCATTTCTATTACAGATTGACAGAAACCGTTAGGTTCGATCTTTCGTGTCAATCAATTGTACAGTGCATACCATCCTTTCAGAAAAGAATACGGTATTGTTACAGTAATCCCTACTCAGCAACAATGGTAACTAAAAGTGTTTTCCTAGTAGCGCCGCTTTCTCGTTCAACTCTATTTCCGACAAAATGACTTAATCCTTAAAGGATGCCGATGTAGCAAATTGGAAATGTTTGACAATATATACATACAGGCGTAACACATGTTTGTAGGCCTACTATATTGTTTATTTATTTATTATTTAAACCATTATTGTGCTCATTAAACATTTATTTGCGATTTACCCATTGATTTAATGATATTTCCGTATAATCCGAGTTTTTTGTAATTCGAGGTAGCCTCAGCCCCAATTAGCTCGAATTATCGGGGTTCTACTGTATTATAAAAAGTTTTAATAGATAACGGAAATAAGCAGAATACATTGTTCATAATGAGTTATTTATTGTTTTAAAGGCAAAGCAAAATTTTCTAAGTTTCTCTGGAATGTCCCATGTCTATGTAGATTTTCAGGCATGTAAAAGAATTCCTGAATGACAAAATTCTGGTGTACTGGCAACAGTTACAGGCCTAAGGAGCAGTACACAACTGTTAAATAACCCAATCAAACAAACAAGAATAATGGTAGGAAGTTTTTGAAAATAAATATTGTATTATATTTTTAGGTATACACAGTACGACCAGCCAGGAGGCAACAACAAGTTCGCACAAAACTAACAACCAGCGGCAGAATAAGACGCCCCACAAGCAGGACCACTTCCACCACACCCATTGCTCCACATTTGAACGAGGTACCAGATGTATACACCACTGAAGTCTTGCCCACAACTCGTCGCTTCCAGTATCCCGAGTACGATGCTGTCCAACAATATCAGCCCAAGTATCAGTCAATTCAGAGACAGCCAGGTCAGCAGAAATATCAGCATTCATCTGGCAGACAGCCATATCAGTCAGCTGATCAGTTCGCCGAGGTTGACCAGCCAGAACCACAGTATGTATCAACAGGGCAGAGGTATCAGTCAGATCGTGCCTATCAGCAAGGATCTGATCAATTTGAATCAAGCAAACAGAAGTATCAGCCAGTTGAACAGCAGAGATATCAGGGCAGTCAGCAATATGTTCCAGATCAAGAGTACGAGTCAGCAGAACCTGAGCATCAGACCACAGGACAACGGTATCAGCCCATTCAGACAGCACCAACTGCACAAAGATATCAACCAACGCAGGCTGCACAGGACAGTCAGAAATATGTTACTGAAGAGGAGTATGAAGCCACACAACCTAAGACAACAGGTCAGAGATATCAGTCAGCACCCAGTGGACAAAGATATGAACCATCATCACAGTCTTCAGCAAGCAATGTAAAGTATGGTGAACAGAAATATCAGCTGTCTCCACAAAGATATGAGGATGATGATCAGGATTATGAGACATCTAACCTCAAATACAAAGTAATTCAGCGTCAGCCAGCTCGTTTGGCAGCAGATGAAGACGACAAGCCACAACTTGTTACAGATGATCCTTTGCATGGAGCTGAGAGCCAGTGGTCCACAAAGACATTAAGCATTGCTGCCAACAGCTTTGCTAAGGATGTGGAGAAAGTTCAGCCTGAACCTGAGCCAGTACTGACAACAGAGCCTGAACCTGAAGCGTTAACAACTCAGGAAACTCCAGTTGATACTGACACTGAGACTACAACCCAGAGCTCAACAGTAACCACAACAACCACAGCTACTCCTGATACAACAATTTCATCCACAACTACCACTACTACTTCCACCACCCCTAGTTCCAGTACTACTAACACGTCAGATTCTTCTGTTCCTTCAGAAGTCAGCAAGGTAAGAAAATATAGCTTACTCTGAAAGGAGTCAAAACCATGGGCAACATTGTCAATTTTGAAATATCTTCACAGTTAGAACCTTGAAATATTGTGAATCACAAAATCATAAAAAAGTTTAAATGTTAATTAACTTCTAATAACACAAGACATAAATATTTTAATAAAAGCATTAATGATGATATTGATGATGATGAAGATAACGACAAAAACAATTATTATTATTATTATTATTATTATTTTTATTGACATTTAGGTAGGCTCGGCTTACGCCGGTAACATATTGGGCAGACTCTGCCTAAGCAAGGAGTCCCCCTCTTAAATATAAGATTGCCAACATCTACAAATATTTACAACATTATGAATTACCTAACACATACAATAAATATATACATTTACACATACACACACACTATTATTACATACATTATTATTATTATTATTATTATTATTGTATTTGTTGTTGTTAATGTTATTATTACATTCTATTTTACTATGACTTATTATTTTTTAAATCTATTTTCTCGGTCAACTTAAGTATCTATGGCAAAAAATTAATTATAAATGTGACACTGCAAATATTTGGTACTCTAGGGGCATTTCAAAGAGGTGTTTTTTTTTTATGTATCTCCTGTCAAATGTAAAATGGTGCATTTGATACTTTGCCTTGCAGTGGATGGTATTGTCATAGGTAATCCCACGAGAGATTATGAGTTTATCGATATATTTGGGAGAACGAAGTTCGAAGCAATTTATCTGATGTAACTTGTAATCTCGAGTAGGATTTATCAAGACTATTCCATGAATAAAATGTGATGGAAGTAAATATTAATTTTCTTTCTTTTTTGTCATTATTCAGTCAGCTGTTAGATCACAGCGTACTAAATGAATGAACAGTCTATGAATCGATTTGATGACTCGATTCAAGTTCCCAATGCTACCAATAGTGCATACTGTAAGATGGACAGCGTTGTCGTCATAGTTCCTTACATCAGAACGCTATAAAAGCACATGAACTGACTTGCACGGAATCAAAATTCTGTTTTGAATTGATGGACATGCTTTATATTATTTCAATTTCCAAACAAGTTATGTTGTATAAAATAATGTTTTATTCTGTTCACTGGCAGCATGTGACTTATTAATCACTGCACTTGATGCCTTATTTGTCCAATAGTGGGCTGATGTTTTATCAGATAAAATTGCATCCTTGCGACCCTAGGAAGCATATTATAAGATAAATGATCGTGACTGGTCTATATCCAAGGCATTGCTAAACATTATTGGTCAATTACAAATACGCATGGAATAGTCAAAGCATAAAGATAAGAACAAAATCTGACAAAATAAATAAAAATTTGAAATTATGAAAACAAGTAGACATTCTAAAATATGCACTGGTCAGTTAGAAATATTTCATGAATGCTAGTAATTTTATATTTTTTTACTTAATATATATATTCAGGCTAATATATTCAAGTTTCTGATGGCAGAATATATATAGCCGAACTTCTCCAGGAGACTTGCTAGGAGGTTTTTAAACATCCATCCTACAGCCCGGACCTCACTCCCAGTGATTTCCATCTTTTCCTACACCTCAAGAAATGACAGGGAATGACAGAGAGGAGGAGATGTTTGTCACACAGTGGTTCAAATCTATGGTGGTGGAATTGTACAACACAGGTATTCAAAAGTTGGTTTTACAATATGACAAATGTTTCTATTCCGGTGGGGCGAATATGTTGGAAAATAGCTGAACCCTTGCTGTATCTGTTGCAAAAGCTATTTACTTGAAATTATGTTTTATTTTGGTAAATGGACCCAGGGAAACTTACTTTATGGATGCGCCATATATATATATATATATACACACACACACATATAAGTTTAGCACACCACTGAGTTAATTCTGCAAAAAATGTAACTAATACTGGATATCTCCTTTCAGCCTGGGCATGGCAGGCGTCGTGGCAGCTGGGTTCGAGTTAGAGTGAGGCCACACCAGAACCAGGACATCTTTGAGACAGCTGAATCTCAGAATGTAGCAACTGTAGCTGCAGCAAACATGATTCCTGGATCTGTCTCTGGGAAACAGGGCTCAGGAAAGGCTAAGGATAGCTATAGTGTGCATCCCACACCTCCTATCAAACAGGAAACAGTCGAGTACAGCACAGCACCTTTCATAATACCCAGCCAGGCTGCCAGCAACGAATTTGGCACTTCTCCCTTCAGAACATCCAGTCACACCATCGACAGTGAGGATTTTGATGATGAGGAAGAGCACTTTAATAAAAAGAAGTCACAGTATTCGCATATTGAAAGCACAGAATCACCATTTGTTGATGACACATCTGTGATTCAAACCTCAACGTTTATCCCACTGGATGAACACGATGAAGACAAACTAGAAACAAGTACTATCCAGTCTGAACTTGAAGAGTCATACCAGAAAGTAAATAACCAATCTCATAAATATTATAGGGATGACTTGAAAAAAGAGCGTCTTGAAAATGAAATTGTCACAAAACCAACCCATGAAGATGACGACAAAACAACTGAACTGCCTTCTGCTCAAACAACCCTCAGTTCTGCAGATTTGACTACACTTGGAAGTCAGCCTGTAAAAGAATTTGTCCAGGACAAAGACACGTCTAAACAAGAAGAAAGTATTACAACAGTTGCACCTGAAGAAAGCACTTCTCCTGAACCAGAGTCCTATTTTGGGTCTTTGTTTTCTTCTATGGGATTCTATGATAAACCGAAGAAGGAAAGCAGCTGGGGAAGTTGGTGGGGAGAAAGCAGTTATGAAAATCACAGGCCGACATACTCAGATGACCAACCAAGTCCTCAAGTAGAAGTGAAGAAACCTGTGTCAGAAGCAAATGCCAATATCTGGGACATGGAGAGTTACACAGAGAAACACTCTGTGAAGAAAGCGAACCCTGAAAAAGTTTTAACCACAACAGCTGTCCCGGAACCAGTCACAACAACAACTCAACCTGAGTCAACCACAACACAGGAGCCTTCTTCCTCAACAACAACAACCACAACCACAACTACACCTCAACCAACTGTAATAACAGAATCTTCAGAGCCTCATATTAAGAGAACTGACACAGAGTCAATGATGGCAAAGATTCTAGGAACAACAACGTCTACGAAGATTTCTCATGAGACAGAGATCTGTTACAGAGGCCGTTGCATAAAAACTAAGACGAAGGATTCAGATATCGACCAGATGTCAACAGACTGATTTTACAAATCTGCTCAACAAGGAATTGAGAACTTCAGAATGAAATGCATTAACTTTCATCAAAAAATAAATTTATACAAATCATTCAAGCAGTACCCATGTTTGAATATTTACTAAGGCAGAAAAAAACTGTATTTGTGTGTACATATAGAACGGAACTAGTGAAATAACAGATATCTGTTGAAGTGTGAAAGTTATAAGTGTGTGTGGAACTATATTTATATAATGTTATTGTTAGTAAGAGCTGCAGAATTTTCATAGCAACAAATCTACAAACAAAATAATTACTTACTTAATGCTTATATAAACAAACAAGTGTCTATATTTAACTTCTCCTGAATGCAATATTTATTTATTTCTGTAAGTTTCTGCAAACGTTCATATTGCTAAACTAAACCAGCGTGCACTAGGAAATAATTGAACAAGTAAAAACTTCTAATTGCTATCATGACATACTACATCGAAACAGAAAATTGAAAACTACAATTCCTTCTGCATTGAATCTCAAAATATGGAAAATTTGCCATTCGATAAGAAAGGTCCAGTAATTGTTGATAATGGATTTGAGAACTAAATAATGGATCTTGAACAGGATCCAGTTGTGTGAGGAGAATTGAAGATTTGCTTTAATGAACTGATCCAGACTTTAAATATTGAGATCATCTGTCACTGTCCTCATAAATTTACTTTACTACACTGATGTGGACAGTACATAGAAGTCATTTTGCAGTTTTAATGAATAAAGTCTAGTTGAGTATACATGAACCACTGCTGACCACAGATCTGTCAGCCCGGGTTCGATCCCCAGTACCTCCTCTCAGTTTTCCGAGCTAGGGAGATCTGGAACGGGGTGCACTCAGCCTCATGATTGAAATTGAGGAGCTTCTTGATAGAGAAGTAGCGGCTCCGGTCATGGAAACCACCATTAACGGCCGTGGGTGTTGGCATGTTGACCACATGCCCCCAATCCTGCCATCTGCTTATGGTAGATGACACAGCAGTCAGGTGGTAGGCCTAGTCCCTTCAGGGATGTAGCACCATGGAGTTTAGTTTAGTTTCAGCATACATGACACATTTATAACTATAAACTGAATTTTAAATGTCTGTATTGTTCAGTCAATAGTTGTATATTTCTTATTACATAATTGTAATTTGTATTAATTAGTCTCAGAAATTTATGAAAGAGTTTATTTTTATGTACCAGTACCTCCAGTAATTGTAAATGTAATCAGAAGTTTGAGTGTAGAGAAAATTTGGAAATCTAGAAAAAGCTCTTAGAATTAGTTAACATCAGCCATGCAAAAGCAACTTAACAATGCCATATGACGGTGTAATATTATAAGATACTGGAATGGAACATTTCAGCAACACTGTTCAAAACATCACCATTTAGAAAAATAGATTTCAACCGATGACTCTTTGTTGTTCTGTTGAGGTGTCTTGAAGCACAATGGCCCATGAATACAAGGTGGAATACAAGCACCTGTCCCTTAAAAATTTTCCATTCTGTATTTTATTATATTAAATTCCTAATGAAGGTACCGTGTGTTACCGTATTTGTGCAGGTCGTACTGAGTTTAGTTAGTTTAGAAGGTTTGTTATCTTTCAGAAAAATAAAACAAAATTGTATCAGACCCATTTAAGTAATAGTGTTTCAAAATAGTATTTTATGCTACACGCCAATAATGGCATTTATTAAGACACGAGTATGCTTATGAAATGAACAATGCGAGTATAATAATGTCCATATAAGTATCTTAATTACCACTATAGGCAAGTTGCATTCGACTATTTTTGTTCGACCATAATTAGTCTAAAACCGCCAGCGTGGTCTTGTGGTTAGCGTCGCTGACTACAGATCCGTCGGCCTGGGTTCGATCCCCGGTACCTCCTCGGATTTTTCTGAGGTATGGAGGTCTGGTAGGGGTGCACTCAGCCTCGTGATTCAAATTGAGGAGCTACTTGATAGAGAAATAGCGGCTTCGGTCATGGAAACCACCATTAACGACTTTGGGTGTCGGCATGCTGACCACATGCCCCCCAATCCTGCCATCTGTCTATAGGTAGATGATGCAGCGGTCGGGTGGTACGCCTTGTCCCTTCGGGGATGTCGCGCCATGGAGTTTAGTTTAGTTTAGTATAATTAGTCTAAATGTTTAAATTTTGAGATTTTAGATTCACTCAAATGGTAACGACCATGACCTTCGTATCAGATGGTTGCTGGTCATCGTAGTTCTTGTCTTCTCCAACAGATGGCAGCTTACAGCTTTATTTTTCTCGATTTCTTCGATTTCTTCTTGTGTTTTGAAAACACAAAATGAAATCATTTTAGTATGGTATTAAAATTAACTTGAACAGAATTGATTTTATTTTAAATACAGTTTTCAGCTGCTACTGTCAAAGTCTCAAGATCGTTCCTTGTTCGATAATAATTATTATAATCGATACCACACCAATTTCAAAATGGATAACAGTATCGAAATAACTATCATTATGTTACCGTTACCTCACACTTAATAAACATATTATAGTATGGTTGAACAAAAAAAATACAGAGCTTTAAAATGGGTCTAATTGGCGTTTTTAGTCTAAATAGGTTATCTCAGAAAGTAATTTATTATTGAATTTGGAGTTACAAGTGTAGCTTTTTAAAATAATTTCCTGTCAAAAAAGTGAACTGTTAGTATAAGAAGACACAACTTTGTTGTGTTTTTATCTGAAATTGTAATCTTATATTAAGATAATAGTCACTTTTTATAAGGGTTATTAACGGAGATAAGGAAACAACTACTAAGTTGTATTGTGAGGGAACACACGGTGGGTGTGTATCTTTATAATGATATTGTGCTAAAGAATATAATTTGTGTTGTGTCTAGTACACTCTAATTAATTTATTCCTTTAGGTAGCAATCACAGTGTAACATTTCTGTACAATAAAGATATTTTTCTATGACTGTAATCAATTGTTGATCTTTCAGGCCTACATTCTCGCAATTTACATTCACTTTCTAACTACTGTAAAGGGGAAAATATGTAGGATGAAGTAAGCAAAATGCTTTCTCTATCTCTTTGTTGAAAGAAAATATTATTATTTGCTGGAAAATAAAAGGTTCATACTCAGATATTTTTAACCAGTAGTGGTAAGACAATATACAGTACAGTATTAAGCCAAAACTTAATACATAACGTAACACTACTGTACATGCTTGCAACTACAGTGAGTCCCACGCAAGAGTTGGCCAATCATGCCCCTGCTCTTAACTCCTGATTTATCGGGTGAAATATCTACGCGAATAATGTCGTGAACGGTGTAATGGTTCAGGTTCTCACATTTATTGTTGGAATTACAATGAAAATAACCACGTACCTCATCACAAAAGATGTTGGAAATGTCCTCCTCTTGCATCCGCACAACACTGGCATCTTTTCAGGAAATTTTCTTTCACGCACATAAGTTCAGCTTCCGAGATAGAGTTAATTTCTCTTGTGATATTGTCTTTAAGTTCTTCTAACAGTGTGTGACTATTATTTATGGGGAAACTTGAAAAATAAAGTGTATAGGTCAATTTCTGGTAGATATACAAAAAAGACAATTGGTGGCCTAGAAGAATAAAAGAAGCCTAAGAAATCGGCAGGCACGCCAACAACATAAATGGGGATACAGGTGTACAAATAAATTTGGCGTGCAGTGCTCTGTTTACTGTAGACAGGCCCTCCCATGATAACCATTCACGTCAAACAACCAATAATGCCCTCGTGTGTGACCTAGCGGCCGACTGACTAATCAAACCGTATCCATATCATAGTTCAGTAAACCCAGAAGAAGGCCACAACATGAGGGCCAAAACATCGATTTTAGACATGATGATACGGCGCCACTCGGACAGTCAAGGTTATGTTTAACATCTTATGTTTAACTGAACTCTGGCTCCATAAGAATGAGATCTCCCTTGTAAATGTAATTAACTTCTCTCTAGCTGATTTCTACTGCCGTACCTCTCATAAAAACGGAGGTGTAGCCATTTTCATAAGAAATAACCTGGGCCTTCAATTCAATAAAAAAACCCACACTACTTGCTTTAACGAGGAAAGAATACTTGAGCATGCCGTTATTGAACTAACTTGGCTTTCTGTTAGATTATATATTATCTGTATATATAGGTCACCTAAATTTTCTCCAATCTTATTTCTAAATAAGCTTGAATCACTGATAGATTATTTAAAAAAGGATGACATCCCCATAATAATCTGCGGTGACCTAAACATAAATCTGCTGGATTGCTCCCCCTCAAAAACCGACCTAATCCAACTTCTTCAAACTTTCAACCTTTCAGCCCTGATTGATGCACCCACTCGCATTACCCATCACTCTCAAACTTGCATTGATCAAATAATATTAGACAAAGATGTTTTCTCCTCTTCGTGCTTTACTACCGATCTAGGCCTATCCGACCATAATGCAGTCTTCCTGATATTCTCTTTAAATTCTGCAATGATTCAGGATGCTAGCTGTACTAATGATAAAATAATCTCATGGAAAAGGTTTTTTTCTCCTGAAAATACAAATTATTTTAACTTCTTACTGTCCAATGAATCTTGGTTGGACATACTCAATAATTCAAATGCTGAGGAAAAAGCTATTAATTTGACTAATACTATCACCCATTACCTCAACATTGCCTTTCCCTTACTTAGAATCCACACAACTTCTAATAGATGCCACCACGATAAAAAGTGGCTCTCTAAGGGTATAATCACGTCCTGCCGGAGGAAGAGATTGCTCTGTCGACTCAGCAAGACCATTTCCGATCCATCTTTCCGTAATTATGTCAATGAATACTCTAAGATTCTAAAAAAGGTAATTCTTCAAGCAAAAAAAACTGCCATTTCCAAAAAAATTAATGCGGCTTCGAACAAGGGTAAAGCCATTTGGGACATCATTAAAAAAGAAATCCAACACAAGGATAACAATCGTGAACATATCAAATTGAGTTTGAATAATGATATTATTAAAAACCCCCTTGACATCGCTAACACTTTTAACTCATATTTTGTGAATATCGCCTCAAACCTTAATTCAAATAAAAGTCCTCCTACCGTAGTTACTAAGGACAAAACTGTCAACAATACTATCTTTCTGAGTCCTGTTAGCTCTGAAGAAATAAGTAGAATCATTTGTGGTTTCAAGAACAAAATCTCTTCAGGACCTGATGGCATTCCAATGTCTTTAATAAAGCAATGTCCCTATTTACTCGACCCAATAACTGACCTTGTCAACGCTTCTTTATTATCTGGTTACTTCCCTGATGTGTTTAAGATAGCGAGAGTTGTCCCTGTTTTCAAGAAGGGAAAGAAAGACAATATAGAAAATTATAGACCTATCTCTCTCTTATCAGCTATATCAAAAATTCTTGAAAAAGCCATGTTCAATAGAGTAATGACCTTCCTAAACAAACATGAAGTATTATCCCAATCACAATTTGGCTTTAGGAAAAATAAGTCTATCAATGATGCCCTTTACTCCTTTTCTGAACACCTCCTCTCGGCTCTTGATAATAAAAATCCCACAATTGGTATCTTCCTCGATCAAACTAAAGCTTTTGATGTAGTAAACCACAGCATCCTCCTTGAAAAATTGAATAATTACGGTATTAGAGGAACCGCAAATGCCTGGTTTTCCTCTTATTTGAGTAATAGACGGCAAATGGTCCAAATCGACTCCCTGAATTCAGACCTTCTGCAGGTGACATGTGGTGTCCCTCAAGGATCCTTGCTGGGTCCACTACTTTTCCTCATTTACATTAACGACCTCCCGGCTTATCTACCGCTCTCCAAAAACATTCTTTATGCTGACGACACCAACATTCTAATTTCCGATATAGACAGCGATCAGCTTCAAGCTAAAGCTAACAAAACCTTGGAGAATCTCCAGGTTTGGCTAAATTACAATAGATTGCACCTCAATATTTCCAAAACTAATTACATAAATTTTTGCCCTTTCTCCCTCGTAAACTTACAAATTATGTTTAATAATGTTCGCTTAAAAGAAGTTGTTTCCTCTAAATTCCTGGGTATTTGGGTTGACTCCAAGTCATCCTGGAATACTCATATCTCCCACCTCGCTGAAAAAGTTTGTAAAACCACTTATGCTCTGAGAATTTTAAGTAGATTCTGTAATATTGAACTGCTCCGTACTCTTTATTTCGGCAATATCAACTCTGTAATTTCCTACGGCATCCCTTTCTGGGGAACCTCTCCCAATCTAACTCGGATATTCAAACTCCAGAAGAGGATTATCAAAATTATGATGCATGTATCTAACCGCACGCATACCAAGCCTCTTTTCAAAAAATTAAATATTCTTCCTGTCCCTTGCATCTTCATTCTAGAGACTGTTTGTTTCATACATGCAAACAAACAGAAATTTCCAAAGAACTCCCATCACCATCACCATGACACGCGAGGAATTAATGATTTTCACCTCACATCCCACCGTACCTCCAGAAGTTTAAAATTCATCAATCACTCGGGTCTAATTCTGTACAATAAACTTCCCCACTCTTTTAAGCACACCAGTCAAAAACTTTTCAAAACTAAAGTGAGAAATCTTCTTATGGAGCATGTTTTCTATAGTAAGTTACTCAAGATTTCATCTCCGCCAATTTACTGACTTTATAAATTTATTTTTATGGACTAATGTCTGCATTTTGTATGTGTACTGTATGTATAGTTATGTTTTGTTCAATATTTTATTTAGTTCTTAAGTATGACGAAGCCTTTGGATTCTTGTAATTCCTAATGGTGAATAAATATTATTATTATTATTATTATTATTATTATTAAGAAAATAATTTATTTTCTTCTCACAAGACATTAATACATTTACAGTTTGTGTGACTCAAGTACCTGGAATCGCAATTAGACTTTTGCAGAAAGTTAATATTTTGATCAGATATATTTGATTTTGATATTTAGATGTTGACAAAGCCATGATTTCATGTAAATCTAATGGTAAATAAATAAATATTAAAGGTTAATCTCCATATTAAGGAAGTGAAATAGTAGTAGTGATTATTTATCACCATGATGACGAGTTATGAGGGGATTTAAATTTTAAAATTTTGTTATTTACTGTTTTATCTCTAATATTATCATTGTTTTTGCATTCAAATTTGCCGCTTAAATTGGAACATTCAGATTGGTGTGGCTTCGTCATGTGACTGATGTATTCTTCTGCTGATAGTTCCATGATTGGTCGATCTGCGCGACATCTCATTGGATTTGACCGGTTTGTTTAGCTGCGTGTCAACTCTTCTGCTGGAAAGCCAAGGACCCGAAATTTAGTTTAGAAATGTCTTTAGACAGCATGAGGGGGAGTTATGGACGATGTCCACCTTTCTTGGTAGCTGGACTTTTAGTTGTATGTATAATTTTAACCTTTAACTGGTGGTCGCTTTCGTCACAAAACTACGATTTAATAAAACAGCTAGAGGAGCTGGGCGAGCAGTTGAAAATAAGGTGAGATTTATATTTCGTTAACGTCGTTGATATGTACAGATTTGCATTTCTCCCAGGTGTAAACAGTGATAATTATTTGCAGTTCTGATGAGCAGGACTTATGTGTCCATCAGAGATTATCTGTGGAACAACGGCTAAAAAACATGGAGGAAGAAACAGCCCAGCTGAGGATACAACTGGAAAGAGGACGCGAAGAACTCCAGAAAACAATTGATTCCTTATCATCAAAAGGAGACGAGCTGAAAAAGATGAGGAAACTGCAAGATGAAACTGAAAAGAATGGAAACATGTGCAATACAGAATTGGTATGTAAATGTTTAGGTTATGTGGGTGGGGCAGTTTATTTGACATGCCCATGTTTAACTGTCAAAAACGCTTATTGGATTTTTTGTTGTCGTTCATACCTGTAACTCTTCTCGTGCGTTTTAGCCTTTCAATTGTAACAGTACACCAACCTTTGCGTTTTTCTTGTTCCTAACACGTACCGGTAGTATTGTCATTCTCCATGCGCCAATAACTTAGGTTATGGAGGTCATGTGGGCCTCTGAGCACATTAAGAAAATAAAATAGACCATTATTTGAAGATTCATGAAACTGCTTGTTTAGGCCACCCAATATTTAAAAAAAGAAGGTGAAACTGAAGAATCTGTGGCACCTTGGTTTTCACTCCACTCTCCGTGCTGCATGTTGATGTAGATGTAGATGTAGATATCTCGTTCTGTAGATCCTGTGTAGAGCAAGGCTCAAGGATATAGAACCTGTCAGATCAGAATAGAGATGCATGTTATAACAACAATATACAAAACTGTAAGCTGAAAAACTTATGCAAGCTGGAAATATTCATTCATATTGTAGAAGGTGTGAGTTATTAAAAATTCCGGTCAAGTCGCATTGTAGGGGGCCCCACTTTGAAACCCAACTTTCTCCTCATAAAATACTTAATATCACACATATTTTGTTATAGATAGTTCTCTGGAGAGGAGACGTTGCCTCGACGAATGATTTGGTCCAACCCGCCCGCCCTAAACGTTACACTTTCTTTTATAATGTGATCTAGCAAAAAATAGCCTGTATTCCGCCATATTTTATGTGAAGAAACTCATTATTGGACGTTATAAGTGTGACGTCACACCAGCTGAACACTTTTAATTCTGGGAAACAGGTTCACCAATACAACAAACCTCGCCTTCTGCAATTTAGAAAACCTTACTAAATTAATATCATTCATAACCTAACAGAACCTGTCACTAATTAGTAACACCGTTCCTAACCTAACTGCCACTAAACTAGAATTTCAGGAGAATTCAGAATGCCCTATTAAATTAATATTACTGTTCATAAGCAATGTACAAGAAGCGTCATGTTCGTCAACCTGCCTCACTGTGAAACAAAAAACATCACCCGTCCATGGAAACCTGCACACATCGAGAGATGGGCCCCCCTACATTGTGATTTTGTCAAAATTCCTTGAGAGATCTTTTGAAAGATTTGCATTCGCGTTTACTACACAATAATTTAATGTTTTTTGGAAGCTTATTGTAAATTTGTATTGCAGAATAGTAAGCACCCTTCTGGCAGAGTTTTAATGAATTAGCTGGTATATGTAAATCATTCAAATTCATATTCTTTATTGGTCCAGAATAATCACTATGTACAATGTACAATTGATATTGGACAAGTCAACTTATAATTAAACTAGACTAAGCTAAAATAATATAAGAAATATTTTTGTAAATAATATTTGCAAGATGGTTCTAAAGTACATATGCATTTTTAGTAAGATCTTCCTCAACTGAATAAAAGCAATTTTCAATCAAATATGCCTTAAGGGATTTTTTAAATGCGGGTTTTTGATGGATTAATTTAAGCTGCTTTGGAAGACTGTTATATAATTCTATTACAGAGTAAAAGGTTTTTTTTTATTCATGTTTCTCGTTGCCATGGCAACGGCTCGCTTCCCATACCTTCCCCTAGCCGGCCTTCAAGCTGCCTTCATGTTTCTAAAAAAAGAAACGGCATGCAGAGTGCCAAAGAATCCCAAGTTACTTTACAGTTACAGTGTGTGGGAGCCTGTTAGCCAAGAAGCATTGCCACTTCATAGATCAGGTCCCTTAACCTACAGGGTTGCCCATATGTATTCTTGAATGTTGTCCATGTTGTAGTGATGCAATTACCTGTGAACTTAGTTAAACTATTTCAACTTTTATTTGACACTACTGCGATTAGGAATGTTAGGCTCTTTCACACTGGGTCACCGATGACCGTAGGTGACCATTGCCAGTGTTTGCCTCTTTTCACACCTGGGTCACTTGTGACGGTCACCGCTGGTATTGCCAATAGTAGGCCTAACTACATGATAAAACAATTTGTAATCGCTTTTAACATCCCAATTGGCAGGTTGACATTCCACCTCACTTACAAAATCTTCAGTATTAATCAAATCTAAACACATGGCTGGATAACTAGTTTCGCTGAGCTCAATTATACAACTGAATTATGTGCATACAACTTGTATTGTTGGCAATCATAAATGCAGAGACCGTCACAAGTGACCCAGTGTGAATGCTCCCATATAAACCAAACGACATTAAATTATTATGTATTCAAAAAAAGAGCAAACCTTTCAAAACAGCTGTCAAGGAATTTTTAATAACTCACACCTTCTACAATTTGGAGGAATATTTCCAGCTTGGATAAATTTGGCAGCTTACAGTTTCTGTAGGCCTATATTATTGTTATAACATGCATGTATTTTTTTGATCTGACGTGTTCTATATCCTTGAGCCCCACTCAACACAGGATCTACAGGACGAGATATCTACATCTACATCTACATTAGATTAGAAAAGTGACATCTTCATTCTTATTTTTCCAGTGTTTCAGTCATCTTCCACAAAGTAAATTACTATAAGTTATAAGGTTGCTATGGTCCATGAAGAACACAATGAGCTAAAAATCACAGATTTTTGCCTTTTAGATTCTGATTAAACATAGTGTGTGATCAATGAAACCATCCTCGAATGTATGAATTCAAGAAAGTATTTCTTTATGTATTTGCCCTTGGACTTTACAGGTAGTTAACCTAATGTATTGGCATCAAAATACCAGTATGATTGGAGTTATTTTACCAGTAATAATAACGGTATTATTACATATATGTAAGTACAGGTATTGGACATATTTTACTGGTAATAATAACGGTTTTCACACTTAATGATTGTATATGAGTTAGCCTCCTAGAATAACCTTGTGCGAAACTTTTGCAATTTCCCCCTTTTTGACAAAAGACAGAATAACTGGAATTTGGCAAAGTAATTAGGTGCACTGTTATACAGTTATTAAGTGCCAGAATAGTAGGCTACTTTATAAGATTGTGTGGGGGACGGGAAAATGGCTGTCCATCCATCTGTCAGTGTGTCTGTACTTGCAATAACTCTAATATGCTTTATCAGATTTTCATGAAACTTGGTAGGCCTATACACATTTATAACATTCATGGGAAGAAGCCTATTGATATTGGACCAAATCGGTTGACCGGTACCAGAGTAAAGCCCAATTTAATGCCTAGTTTATGGTAATATATTAGAAAGAATTTATCAAGTGCAAATGATTTATCATAACATATTGTTTTAGAGTGTTCATATACGGCTTTGGAAGTTGCACTACTTTTACCTTTGACAAATAACACTATTCCTTCACAAATGCTTATCAAACTAGACTGTTAAACTGAGCGAGGTAGCCGAGATGGTAACGTGTTGGACTCCCATTCTGGAGGTCTCTGGTTGAAATCCCATAGCCAGTCAGTTTGACATGTGTTTTTAATTTTTGTTTATGTGATTGTGTGGTTGTCAAGATATCACAAATCTGTATAGTTCTGCTGATGCTGGACAATGTTAATCTGATGAATGAAAAAAAAAAAAAAAAAAAAAAAAAAAAAAAAAAAAAAAAACACTAGACCTTTGTTCTTCCGTAAGCCCTGCTTAATGAATCAATCTGGAGCTTAACTTGGAAATCGATTCAAACAAAAACATATAATTTTCTGCATATCATAATTGCAATTGTAACTGATTAAGCAAAAGCATTCTGGCACTTTGTTAAATCAGTTTACCTGATTTTATTTATAATCACATAATATGCCTAAATGTTTTAAAAAGTATGCAAAGCAATTATGCATAGCAATTAATGATAGTTCTACATGATTTACTGAACATATAATTTATACCATATCTTAAACACTGTGGTACCGGTACAGGTTATAATAATACAACTCAGAAAAACCACCTTCAAGCTGTAAACAGTCTGTCTGAAAATACGTTAATACTGGCAAGAAAGCAGTAAGGAGTGTTTAAAATTAAATATAGGCTAGGCCTACTCACATTAAAGTTTACTGTAGATTTCACATTAATTTTAACTTCAAAGTTGACTATATTTGCTAGCATTTAGCCTATATTATATTGTTTCATTGTTATGAACTGTTCATTGAATGTATCAGATGGGGCTTTTGATTGAGATATCAAAACAAAACATTCTGTTCGACTTTAAAATAATAACATTTTAATTTCAATATTTTAACCTGCCAGTATTCGCTTTAAAAAGTGTAATTAATTTACCGATTTATGGTAGCCCGGCTGCTGATTGGCTGACTTCGAGAACCAATCAAAATGCTTCAGGACACCGAACATCAGAAAATATAACATATTTTGTAATTTCAGTATTCTGTCCAAACCTATATCATTCCGGTATTCAGTCACTAGATGAGAGTCTCATTTGCACTTGAGATGAGTTTATTTTTTTTTATTTACTTAAACCTTTTTTGTGTACTTTTTTTTTCTGAAAAGAAAACATGAATTGATATATTGTTATGAAGCAGTGGTCCTGAACTTTAATAGAATAACTTTTTTTTTTCCCAGGAATCGCTAAAGAAACTGGAGATTTCAAAGGATGGTAGCATTGCTACGCTAAAACTGGAAAACAAGAAGTGTAAGACAGAGCTGGAAGAGAAGCGAGAAGAAATCCAGCAAATGCAAAATGATCTGAATCAGGTGAGTCTCAGAGGATGCCCTCTTTCTTGTAAGTGGATCTAATTGGATCGTCCCAAAGGGCACAAGTCCACAAAACTGTACAACTGTGATTATGCTCAGAAAACGATTTTTAGAGGTCAAGCCATCATTCTATGTTGGAATGACACATGTTCTAATTGACATTGGTATATGGATGTAGTGATTCTTTGATTCTCTAGAGAAAGGTCTCAAGTCCAGGACTTGAAACCTTTCAGTAGATTTTGCAGTTGGCAGTGTTGTGTGATTATATTTCCTTTTTTAATTTTAGTATGTTGCATATTGTAGACTGGTAAGCAGTGAAATAAATACTTGTGTTTCTGCAGCTTTCCAGGGTGCAAACTTTAATAAGATCAACTTTTCGGGAATTTAAAGTTTAATTTTAACTTAATGAATTGAGATTTCATTATAATGGAGAGTGAACAATGTACTGTGAACGCCGCTTAATGTAATCACAGATAATGGTATCGTCAAGGCATGTTATCACTTTTATGAAGACCCGTACGGATTAATACTCATGCATTGAAAAAATGTTGTTTATTGTGATCAAAGATTCGGTTTATGTTCTCGCATTTTCCTTTTTCAGCTTATATTGCCAAATATTATACATCATATTCAAAATTTTGTTTGTAAGGATTTCATTTTTAACTCAACTGTATTGTGTTGTATTGGAAGTAAGGGTAGTGTTCCCAGCTCATAAAACGTAGGACAACCTGTTCGAGGGGGTGCTATTCCCTCTTTTAAGCAGTAAAATTTGTTTCAACCCTCAGTTTAGCTGTTGCTTTTGATTTGTGAAGATCACAGTGACATGCAGTGATGATAGTGTAAAATGAAAAGACTAGAAAAGACAGGAGTTAGATATTTTGCTATGCGGTGCTTACCACAGGTCAGTAAACTTCCAGAAAACAGTATGAGTATGAAATATTGGTTAATGAAAACAATTTAAAATTTTCTATTGATTGCAAAAATAGTTGCTTGCAGTCTAATACTGTAGGTCTATTATGAATGGATGAATAATTCACAGTCATGTGTTATTTAATGAATAAATAGCTTTTAATCCTGTTTTTGTAGTGTATTATCTTATGTATGAATTAATATCTTTAACATGAATTAATATATTTTGGCTACTGTTAGCAATTGGTTAATATTATCAGATTAGCTGCATCCTGATGTGATCACAATAAGTGATGTGCACTGTAGTAAAAAGGGAAGAAAATCACATTTTAAAGTGAACAATAGGATTGATGTGTTACTTGTGTAATCTAAAGCGTAAATTAATTGTGTTCTTTGACAAAATCTAATGTTCAAACTTCAGTTTGGAAAAAAATGGTTTCCTTTAATATCATAATGGCAGTATGGTAGCTGTTAAGGTAAGATCAGCTGCATAATAAACGTTATTTATTGCAGTGAGTTTAATTTATTGGTGTTTTATAGGTGCTGTAGGCTGCAGTATTTTCATTTAATAATCATAGTTTGGTTAATTCAGAATTCAGATAGTTCAATTTTTTCTAATTCACCTTGGAGTTTAAATGATTAAGAGTACATTGTACTAAAAAAAAGAGGTACAAATGACTAAAATGTTTGTAATGTTACATATTCATTTGGGTAAGGCAGAACTTAAAAAAGTATTAATTTCCCCAAATTCAGACCTGGTCAGCTTTTCTTGATGAATTAACTGTCACTGTTTCAGGCACGGGTGGCCCTCAATTCAGCACAGAAACCAGAAAGGAAACCTCAAGCATTATCAGTAAACAAGTCATCCACAGGTTAGTATTTAGTCACGGTTTTAATGCTTAAGAAAGTTATACTTGCATGTAATGAATGTAGCGTAGAAAGGAAAAAGTGTAAAATTTGCAGCTAATTATTGCAGTATTTAAATTCTTTGTAGCATTGCATGCCTTCCATTTCATAAAATCTGCAATTACTAATCTTGCTAATCTGGCATTGTGCTAGACAGTCTGAATTTTGAGCTAATTTTTGCTGTCTGACAATAGCTCATGTCAGATATTACGTTGAACCATAAGTAAAACTCTACAAAAATTGCACTTTTATTATGTCCACTGCATGGACTGGTTGCAAACTCCGGGTTTGCAACAAATTACTAGAAGAATGCTCAGTTATATAGGTCTACTTGCTATGTCTGTACACTGTTAGGAAGTGATTAAGATGCAATGTTCCACCAACATATCGTGAAACAAGAAAAAAAGAGAAAAAACCAAGGACTACCTAAATTACAGACGTAACTATATTTCATTAAGTGAAGTGAAAACAGCAGTCGACAGAGGGCTATACTCCAACCAAACAGACTTCTATAAACAGGGTATTTTGAAACTGGTATCATGATGGGAGAAACATGTTGAGAACCTTGGTGACTATATAGAAAAATAGACAAAAGATGTCCCTTAATGTGTGCATTTGTTTGTAAGTTTTCCTATTAAACTTTCTGTAAGAAAAATTGTGTGTTACTTTTCGATCCACCGTAATATGAGGTTACACTTGCAAAAAAATGCACGATATTAAGAGCAGTCAAAATTGAATTCTCAAGTTCTTAAAGCAAATTCTCACCACATATTATTGTTTAGTTTATGTAAACTTGTCCTCGATTTTTGAAGTTTGGAAATGTCCAAGTCTCTGGAATGATTTATATTATTTCAGAGGAAACTAACAATAATGCCAGTTAATATTTAGTTTTGGATGCTTCATGCTTTTAAAAACAAAAATGAAAAAAGAGGAGTGAATCATGTCAGTTTTATTATTCAGAAAATACAATATACTTTGTAGATAGCTTGCAAGTTGAGGTACTGTTATCTCAACCTGTCCTATTAAAACATGAAACTGTTATATTCAAACATGTTTGTGGAAAGACATTGAGGAATAATATTGTCAAGTGAAACTGCTTTTATTTTTTAGCTCATCCATTATCACCAGTGCAAAACCACACAACCTTGAAAACAGTGATTTTTCTCTGAGTGCAATCAGTTTTAACTTGCTGTTGTGCCATATTAATACATGGAATTATGCATCATGTTTAGCATACTTCAAGGTTGACTTTGTAGTTTTATGGCGTTATAAATATTTATTTATAAAATAAAGAAACTTGCACAGTGAAGCAACTAGAATGGTGATATTTACTTCCCTTACTAATTTTTAAAGTAGCTGAGGATGAGGACAATTATCCGTGAAACATATTCTACCAAAAAGTTGTAAAGCAAAGGAGAAGTGTCAAATATGATAATCAGGTTTATAAATTTATTCATTTCTTGTACTGTAGTTTTTCTCAAGTGCTGTTATCTTATCAGACTTTCTGAGTTTCCTGTTCACCTTCTAAAGTATTAGGAACTGAAGGTGCAAGCATTTTACAGGTGTAATTTACATAATTCCATTTAATTCAGTAGAGGAATAAATGAAACAAATTGCTTTCGAACAAAGTAACTTTTCAAAATAATTAAGTACTATATAACTTTTACTGAAGGATTATTGTAAGCCTACTTATTTATAATAAGAAGTTGTTCCAATTGAAACCATCTGGCTGAAAGTCTGACACAAACTTATCCAAACACTCTGTTTATATGTCTTATCTAATATAAGTTCCTTATCTTCTACACTCAAGTACAGTACACAGTTATAAAAGTTATGCAGATAAAGTGTAAGTTTTTATTACCGAGATACAGACTCATTTCTCCTCGATGAGACAATATTTTTGTAATGCTTATTAATAATCGTTAATACATCATGTAGAAAGAAATTTCTCATTTCTTATTTAAGTTGTTCTGGGCTAAAATATTTCCTTGACATTAAATACTTTTCCCCCTTAGTGAAGCATAAGCTCCTAGGTACTATATGGAAATAATTTTGATTCAAGCCCATAACTAGAGACACCTAGTTTTCTTAAAATATTTGCCAAATTTCATCAATTTCTCTATAATCATTTTGATATATTTTTTGCTATTTTCGTTTAATTTCATCAACAATTTTTGTATTTTTATTATGATTTTTAGGGAATAAAAGCTTCCACAAGCAGTAATTTTAATTTATGCAGCTGAGTTTCATTTTCAAAATTATTTTAGGGCATATTTACATGCATATTTTGTCTCCTGGGCCTTAGTTATAATGAATGAAAATAGGATGTTGCTGGATGAAGCTTGTCTGTGCTGAGTAGGAAATGATAACAATGCAGCATTTCTTAGTAGAGTAAAGAATGTGCTTAAAGGCTAGTTTACACGACGAAATTAGGTTTCGTAACTGAGTTTCACAACAGTTTTTTTACTTGAATGCGCAAGCGCTATATGTACTGGCGACAATGAGTTACGACACTACGCAGTTTTGGCTGATTCCAACTTTTCACGAAACTATAATAGTAATTTTGAGATTATACGCTTATTTAGCTTGTTCACATTTCGTAAAATGAAATGGGGAAGTGAGGAAATTGTGAAATGCCTGTATTCATATGTGCTTCAAACGTTTATATGGGATTTAACAACTTGAACTTTAGAAAATAACTTGAAATGTGCGGTTGCATTGGAAAGAAAATGTGTGTAATTAGATTCACGAAATCTCTTTTCGCAATAGCATGCAATAGCATGGACCCTATGAATAGGCACCACCTCCTACTCTGCAACAAACTGGACAAGTCCAAACAAGAGATCAACTAATCTCACATCTCTACTGAGACACCAGATTCCAAATGGGCTAGATGACCCAATGGAAGACCATTGGAAGAAGAAAAAGAAGAAGATTCACGAAATCACTTTCATGACAGTGGTTACGAAACCTAGTGTCATCGTGTAAACTAGCCTTAACAGAAGTATCAAGTTGTGCATTTTCTATTGCACCTACAAAAACTAGATACAAATAAAACATGTTAGACAGTATCATGAGAAAGAGCATTGTTTCTGAAACTGTGCAAAAACTTTGAGGACTGTCAAGCTATGAGATGCTGAATGATGAGTTTGCATTCATGACAGTTCTGTTGCAGGACTGCATCTCTTTGAATGTTTTAAAATTAGTCAGAACCAATGCGTACGCGGGGGTATGGATACCCCTTAAAGATTTTTCCAGTTTCATATAGGAGAAAATCATTATTTTCCACAATTTTGAAATCTGGAGAAATTTGTGCCAAACAACATAACGAAAATGATTGTACACATTGTTTGCTTTAAGCATTACGTTCATTACCTAACCCATGATTTTCGAGAGGTGGAGCCTAACGTTAACATTGCAATTGGGAAAACAAGCGAGCACTACACCACTGCTGTAATGGTAACCATGACTATGTTGCCGATATTAGTGATTCAGCAATAGCACATGCTCAAGAGTTTCTTGTGTCCCTTTTCCTCTTGGCTTGATATTGCATTTTTTTGCATTAATGCTGCTGCACATGTCGTTCTGTCTCTGGCTATTCTGCAGTTGTTTTTCATGTGTTAAATTATATATACCCTTGTGAAAATGACTTCCCTTATATACGTGTCAGATGATCAGCAATATCCCGCGGTAGTTCCGAGATCAGACGCAAACCTGTCAGGTTCCAACTTTCGAAAATAGAGGTATAGATACTTTTCTTTTTATATTTAGTGCCTTCTGGTGAAAGGTGTAAAAAACCCTGTGAGCATATCATAGACTAAATTGCAGCTTACAGATAGAATTGATGAGTATGAACTGAATCCACCTCCAAGGACTTAAATAGTAGTAGTAGTATTCAAATGTTCTGGAGCTCTTGATTTGCCATCATTTGCTTGCGGGCTTCCCAAGGACTTAAATTAGTATAACATAATGCATATTGTGTGATTCCACTTTCATTCTAAATATGTGGGTAAATCTGGCAATATTCCATCAAGTCAGAATCGGGAGTATCCCTTAAATCTTTTTTAGGAAAAAGCACTAGCCCAGACAGTCCTTTTTCTTAAGCCTCTGTCTTGACTGAAAGCCGCTTTTCTGCAACAGTGTCTTATCAGCAGAGAATTAACACACCAGTACACCTTTTCTTCTACTTATACGTCAGTTTGTATCTATCAGCCTTATTGAGACATTAAAATAGTGCTGACATTTCACATTTGGTGACATTGGCATGATTATATTAGTTCTTAGCTAAAGAAGCTGCAAAATCTGCGATGGAAGTCTCGTACGATAGAGCTCCAATATGTTACCTGAAAAAGAAGCTAAAAAAACAAACAACTCTCCAGTGGAATAACATTTGGACCACATGCTCAAAAGGACCTGTAACGAGAGAAATATTCTTTCCTGAGATCCATCATCAACTCCAGTGCAAAATGGTCATGCCAAACTTTGTGCTTACACAATTCCTATCTGGCCATGTCAAATTTAAATCATATTTCGAGCAATTTAACATCAATGTTCCAGATGGTTACTTATGCTTCTGTGGCTCATCTCAAACAGTGCAGCACTTGCTTTTTGACTGTCCTGACTTTGGAAGATCAAGATATACCCTACAGTATCATTTGAATTTTTGTGACAATGAACTGACACAACTTCTGTTTCATATATTTAAAAAACAATGTTGTTATTCTAATTTTCTAACATTCATCCACCGCATCTTTAATAAGCTTCAATCATAATGTTCAATATGTTGTAAATTGAATGTAATTGTTAAACTATAACCCTAATATTCTAATGCACAATAGGGTTCTATTTTCTTTTTCTGGAAATTCAATAATAATAATAGTTCTTAGCTGTCTGCACCTGCAGTTATGAGGGATCATTGGCTTGGGAGATAAGAAATGAATGATATTTGTTATGTTGACACTGGAAGGTGGGGTAACAGCAGGATGAAACCGATGTGATGGTAGATCTGATTTGAAAACATATTTCGATAACAGAGTAGCATCTTATTCTTTTGTGTAAATGCCACTGACAAACATTGCTTACCATTCAATTTCAAAAGAATTCAGTAGAGATATAGTCTTGTAGAAGATGGTTGTAACTTGTAATGTTCTCTGAAAAGAAGGAAGCACAGATGAAGATCTTTTTATATTCAAAATATCAATAAATTACAATACTTCTAATTCTGAAGAATTGCTTGGTTGCGGTGAAGTGCAGTGAATGTTAGCATATTATGTAAGTTATTTACAGAGTTGATTTATTTACTAGTTCTTTTTATTTTATTTATTCATCAATGAAGACCCCAGAGAGCAATAATGCTTATAACTAGGGACACAACATATTTACTAAGCATTATGGCTGGGACTCGGGATCGAATCTCAGTGGATCCATGTTGAATTTGTGGTGGTCAAAATGGGGTGGGGGAAGGTTTTCTCAGAGTGCTCCTGTTTCCCCTGCCATACATCATTCCACCGTTGCTCCAATCATCATAATGTGACCATTTGGTTGCAATAAAGGAATTATTTGTTAACTGTTAGGAAAATAATCTAATGAAACATTATATATTAATAAGATTATCACAGATTAGAAACATAGGAATCATGAAAGTAGTTGTGAATTGAAATAAAATTTGTCCTTTAAAGCAAAACTCTTTATGTTTCTAATGTCGTAATCTCTTGTGGTAATTCGTTGTAATTCTAAATATAAATGTTCAAGACTATTCCATTTATATGTTAAAATGTGTATATTTGGTCATCATTTTTTTTTTTTTTTTTTGTCAGAAAAATATTCTGTTGTGTTATTTTAAAAATTTTGTCTTCTTCAAGCAATCCCTTAGAATTCTCATTCTAAAAATTACATTTGTATGATATTGCATGTGTTGAAGCTGTAGAGATGGAATGGATGATGGGAATATTTTGACATGAGAAAAAGTTGACATGTGTATATTATTAGAATAGAGAAGGTCATGCGGCACAAGTGATGATTCACCCACACATAACTGCATGCCAGAGTAAACAGAGCACAGTAAAGCTTATCAAGTTGCGACCTTGAGCTAATGCTACTTATCAAGCAATGCTTCACATTCATATTCGTACATAGCTATGCTTAAAAGTTCTTTCGTATTCTCTGTGTGCATAGAAGAAGTAACACCCTGTCATAATCAAATTTACTGCCATCAGATGAAAGATCAGATAAAAACCTGGCAATTAAACACAAATTAATTAATCACACTTATGTCGACAAATGAAATGAAATGATAGGCTGCAGTCTGGTTTTTATTGCATGATTATCCAAAGTGGATTTACCTGAAGAGCACAGAAGTGACAGGAAGTAGCTGTAGGGTTCGATATATGCCATAAATTCATCTCCAGTAAGTTAGAATATTTTAGGAGAAAAATTCTTCTGACACCAGGATATTGAGCTTCCAGCAGCTAATTCTGTTAGTATCTCCCTGACAAAGAAGTACCTTCAATCTGGTTATTCCTAATTATTGGCTTATACACCCTTGCCAGTTTGACAATCAGCTCATCTCCACATGAAAGATTGCAGCTGAGTAGTCAGTAGCTTGGTAGAAACCTAGAATTCATTCAAGACTCTTCCTTAGAAAAAATCAGCTTTGAAGCAAAGGAAAATTGAAATATATCTTGAGATTCTCCTGTCATTGATGTAGAAAATCTTCTCAAGATGCTAGTCATGTTGGAAAATGATTGACTTTGCTGTTTTGGAGGCAAACAGTGCCTCCTTCAAGGAATGTTGTATTGAGGTTGGAAACAGTTTGAGAGGTGACATAGTGGGGAATAGAAGAGTTCTGATCGGAGAGGAGTTAATGAAAGCCAATGCAGCAGCTGGAAAAGTATGGATTTAACACTTCAGAAATCACTTTCACCATTTTTAACATCATACTTTTCAAGCTTCCATTTTGGGTGGCTTCTCATAAAATCTCCTCTAATCGGATCTCTTCTCTACCTACTTACTTTCCTATATGACTTAGTCCAGTATTCATGGTTGCAATAAGTCGTACTTACGGGTATACCCAAGTCGAACTTCAATCTCACCGTAAGTGGAATTTCTGACACAAACATAGTTATTTTATAAAGTGAGACTTGACAACGTCTAACAAATTGCTATTCATAGTTACTAAATAAAGTATGACTTATTTGTCAAAATAAGCTAAACTTGATCAAGTCAAGGGTCTCCCTGACTTAAGCCAGAACCATGGACAGTTATTTTGGAGATCTGGGCGAGGTATTAGAAAAAAAGAAAGTGTTATTTGCGAAACATGATGAATCCATTTAAAATCTACAGTGATGGTGAATTTAAAAAGAGGTTTCATTTCATGAAGACACATTTTGGAAATATCAGTCTGCGTTCTTTCATCAGCATTTCTCTCTACTGGCATTTTATATTGACCCAACACTTCCTAAGCTGTTTTGAATATCTCTAGAACCTCTAATATCGAAATAAATATAATTGCTTCCAGATATTAATTTTGAACAATGTCTAAGCAAATATATACACCGAATATTCTCAAGAAACTATTGATCAGCTTACATGCTGCATAATACATATGGATGAATTATTGAATTCTTTGTTTAAAATGGACAGCGCCGTCTGTATTTTTACATCATGACAGTGAAATACGAACTTAGATGGCTTTGCATTACACAAAATGTGAAACAAATCTTAAATATGATTCACTAATTCAATTGTTACAGCAGTGAACGTGCGATTTTTCATTTTATCATGTTCGATTTTAATATGTAGAACAAGTAAAGCTTTATGATGAAACTTAATAAAGTAGGACTTCAGAGTAGACTATGAATACCAAAAAAACGTATAAGTCAACCTGTCCAATAAGTTTAGCTTTATTAAGTTGTTCTTAAGTCTCCAACTATGAATATCGGCCTTAATCGTTTCCAACTTTGACAGTTAATTCCTTGAAAATGGAACCACAGTTTGCTTTCAAAATGTCAGAAGTAAATAAGATATTCCTAGTAAATTGAGTATATACAACTGATGGTGTTCAGTAATTCAGTTTAAAAAATTCTAGTTTAATTGATTGTGAATAGGCTTGAATTGGGCTGAGTAGTAATTGCATGCAGTAGAGGCACTGTAGCTGTTGCTGGTAAATGCACAGCACAGTTTTGAGAGTGTTTGTTTGTTTATAGCTGCCCGGCCAAGGGCAGGCGACTTGAGTCCAGTGAAACAAGTGCACGTGAAAGTCCCAGGTCTGAATGGAATGGTGCCTCACTGGGGAAAGCCCATCCTTCCTCAGGACCCTCCTGATGCAGTCCGTCCCCCTCCACGGCTCAGTGTGACCCAACTCTGACGCATCCCCGCAGGTAGAGTCTCTCTAGCTTCTTTCTTTGAGAATGTGATGCACTGGGAACATCTCACTCCTTTCTTCTTTCTCGCTTCTGGATGTTATAGTTATTTTAAAGGTAGTGGGTCCTCTCAACTTTAGATTTCAGTGATCTTAGAAGCTGAAAGTGATATTTAGCATCCAAGGTAATATGGAGACTAGAGTGATAGTTTTTTTTAATTAGTAGAGTATTAAATTAAATCTATTATATGAGTTGATTATACACACTTCATTTACCACTATTTTGGTAGGATTCTCAGGCCCCTAGGAAACTAAGAGGTGTGGGCCCCTCTACCCCTTCTCCTCTAATATTAGCATCATATGTCAAGCTCCTTGCCAAATTGAGTTCCATTGCCAAGATACTGAGATCGTTCAATCTGTTTTGGATTATCATTGATCGATTGACACTTCTAATTCTTTTCATTGTACTGAAATTTCTCTCGCCTTGACTTACTGATACAGGAATGCAGTAAATCAGTCTGATTATATTGTACCTGTCAGCCTTTTTTTTATTTGTGTATGAGTTTCCTGTTTTTACTTTTCATTATTATGTTTTATCTTGCTGGACATTTTCCCTATCTGTCCCCCCATTTGCCGGCCATGCTCATCCTCATTTTCAAATACGTTGTCAACTGCCAATCTTTCTCAGGAAGTTCCTGGTGGACTTCCTATGAACTTCTTGGTCAGACTCTTTTCTCCCAGTACATCATAATTCATCAAGAAGTTTTTAAATTTTTTCCTACATTTCCAGATCATTATGTTTTCTGATTGATTTTAATACTTTTGCTTCTTTACAAATGTCATGCTCATTTTCCTAAACCTGTGACACCTCAGTTTGATTGTATCTGATGTTCCTCATAGTTCTTTTACTCAGATACCAATGTTTCTTTTTGTTCTTCCTGTCAAAATTTTTACAATGAATTAGTTTTTCTTTTTTTGTCTGGTAGTATGTGTCAAAGTCATTGGTTTTTAATAATTTGTTCATACTGTAGTTGTTTTTTGTGGCTATAGTGATTCCGAAATCTTTGAATATGTTTTGAAATTTTGAAGAAGCCAATGGGTGATAAGTAGAACTCTTGAATGTTGTCTTTTCCTTAATAGGTGAAAGTGTAGTTGTTTCTTTTATCGGTAAGCAAGGAAAGCAACAAAATGTATATAAGTCAACTCATGATGATGGTGAGTGTTCTGCCCGAAGGCAGGTCCAGACTCGGGACGAAGCTGTGGGGTGATGACCACGACTCGTCCGAGGTGATTCAGGCAAGGGTGATACCGCAGAGATTTGCCATTGCCTGTCGCGGGATGGGAATAAAAGGACACAACACTACACCCAGTCCTGAACCCAGGAAGGAAATTTTTCACTGCTGAAAAATCCCCGACCTGGCTGGGGATCGAACCCGGGCCGCCAGGGTGGAAGGTAGTCACGCTACTAATTCATCCACAGCGGCAGAAAAGTCAACTCATATAATAGATTAAATTTATTGTAGTCACTTCACTGTGTAAGTTCCATAAAATCAATACTCTAGATATTATGTTGTCATCAATGAGGTCTGAGAGAAAACTGGGGAATAAATAAATAGTACCTACCTGTTTCCATAATAGGGTTTGATAGTGAGGTTCAAGAGAGAAATTCTTCATGATAGTTAGCAGATAAAGATGAACATAAAGTTTTGTTATTACAAATGGATGATATTGGTGTATGTTGTCATACGAGGAGCAAGATGTTCTGCTAATAATGCATTACAAGTGAATGTTCCCTTTGCTGAAGCTAATAATATTTGTATTTACAAGCAATAGTCGGATGCACCTGTGTCAAGCTAGCACTGTGGTTGTGGGCCATCGCTGTATCTCTATTCCTGCTTCCTCTAGTTCCCTACCCTGGTGTGGTTCTTCCCAAAAAATTAGAGAAACTCAAATATTCAAACTTCGTCCACCATTAATGCAGTTCTAACCTTACTGAAATTCAGTCTTGGGTGTTTGGTCACTGAAAGTCCCTTTGACATTTATAATGTGTTGCTAGGAGGTAAAAATCCATAATTTCAGTACAAGCCATAATTTCTTTCACAGTTCTTTATCTATAAATTATCATGTGTTACATACCAGATATTCTTTGGTGAAGGAAGCTTTGAACATTTTGCTTACCTTAATTGTTTTAAAATGCGTGCTAAATTAGGCTTTTTCTTGATTACTTTTTAAAATTTCTCTGTGGAGAATGGCACTCCTTATGAACTTAGTTATATTATTTCACTTATTGATTGACACTCACTACTATGATTAGGCAATGTTAGCTACCTCGTTGAAATGCTTTCAACTGCATAAGCAGTCATCTTCAGGAACTGACTCCCATGCTGCCAACGTTGCAGCTAGGAAGATTTTTGTGATTTGAACTCTAGTTGTAAGTTTAAGATGTTTGTGTGGTGTATTTGTATATTTCATGTATTTCACTTCATGTATATAATAATAAGAGAAAGTGTTTGTCTTTCTATCTGTCTGTTTGTGCGCGATGCCCAGCGAAATCTACTACATGCAGAGATCTGAAATTTTATACATAGATGTCCTCGGACCTCGAAGCCAAATTTTTTATTTTCTCTTTCGTTCTCAAGTTATGAGTGAAAAACTGGCAGAAAACGTGAATATTTAGTGCTATCAAAGCATCAGTTTTCAGTAATACATTTCATTTGTCAAATCAAATGCAGGTGGCTTTGCCGTTTTTTGTCAGAACTTGGAAATAAATGCATCGCGATTTTTTCAGTATATCGTATAGAATTATAGCTCGCTTCGATTCTATTGGTCTCCTTAGCCACGGTACCTAAGGCGTGCTGTCTTAGATCCATGGGGAAGGAGGCTGTGGGTTCGAGTTCCGCCTTGGGCATGAGTGTTTGTGTGTAATAAGGAAAAATGGAAAACAAAACCCTAAACAAGATAAATAATTCAGGAAAATTGTCCTATGGCTGGCTAAATATTACTAAAAAAGAAATCTGTGAGCTCATCCCCTGGTCAGTTTGTTTGCTTATAATGTCAATGCATACAGACATTTGAAATTTTCAACATAGATGGAAGAGTGATAATGAATGTAGGCCGAAATTGGCAATCATTGATCCATTTGGATGGAACTCACTACTAAAGGGTTTTCTGGGCCAGGAAACTCTAATCTGAGGTCGTTTTTCCCATCTGATCGTGGAATGCACTCCGAACCGGATTTTTAATTGTTTCGTTATAATTATTATTCGTTTTAAATGTAATGTTTTAATTACTTTGCTCTTAATTTTTTTTATTAATTATCATGAGCAAAGTCATGGGCACCTGCTAGTACAATATGAAACATACAAACACACCACACAAGACAACACAAATACCTTAAACAAACCTAACTGCAACGTTGGTAACATGGGAGTCAGTTGCTGAAGATGGCTGCTTAAGCAGTTGAAAGTGCTCCAATTATGAGCAGTGAAATTTTTTCTACCTGGCCCTGATCTGAGAAATGCACAGTAGCATGGACAAGTGTAAATCAAAATATTGTCATTTGAAGGGATGTTTCATAAGGTCGCCAGTCTTCAAGAGAGTCACATCATGCTGACTAAGGTATACGAGATAGACTGTCATGACTGGCGGGAGAGGAAGATGGCTTGTCTCTGAATTCAACTCTGAATGCCTTTCTTCTCACATGCATTTTACCAGTGTCAGGAAGATAAACTTTTACTGTAATTAATATTGCCTAATCGTAGTAGTATCGATCAATAAAATTAAATAGTTTAACTAAGCTGACATTACTACAAAATACACAAAACTCAAGAATTTATATCAATCTTGCTTTTATGTTTTGCAGCGCCCCCTCAGAAGCCAGCAGCAGTAGATGAGGGGATGTCTGTGGGGGGTAACCACGAGCAAGAGGGGGCAGAGAATGAGAATAATGCTGGAGAGATGGGTGATGGTTAGTATTTTGTAACTTGATTCTTTATTTCAGTTTTAAACATCTTGCAAGGAGAATCTGTCACTTTGTGTTTAATGTTAGAAGTAGAGATGGTTTGATACCAGTTTTTATCGAAACTCAGTACATAGGTAGTTAAAGAACTGGACTCCACAATGTAAAGCACGAGGTTTCTTTGCACTCAACTCATTTTAAGTAAATCATAGAGGAGACTCAACATGATTTGGAGTTCACATTAATTGCAGGTATGAGAATACTCAGAAGTTACAGGATAAGTCGGTACGATGAAAATCGCTTAAGTCAAATTCACATATTTTGATTGGGACCAGGAATTAACAAAATAACATTGCAGATCTTTAAACATACCGGTATTTGAACCAATCGTTACTATCGACCGAACAATTCTTCACTTTTACTGATAATCTTCACACTATGATTTCAGCATTGAAATTTCAGTAGTAATACCATGAATAGATCCCGGATGTTAGGCAAATGTCTATTCTTAACCGTTACAGATTTTATAAAATGACTAAATATAAGTTCAATCCACTACCCTTAGAGCTGTTTTTCATAAAGCTAAATCTTCCTATTTTTGCCTATTTCAACTTGTAATGCCTATAAATGCCTTTTTTTTGTTGCATTTTCCAAGGAAAAATCTGCATGTTATTGAAAAATTATGTATAAATGGTCGAAAAACATGCAATTTGCATCTCAGTATCTTGTTATTGTATGGAATCAATGAGTGTTGGTTAAAGATTGGCAAAAGGTATGGTGTGTTGAAAGTGATACAATGCACTAAATTAAACCAGCAACATTGTTCATACCGTGTTTTGGTTAGATCCCCTCTACATTATATTCATTAAATACTGTATGATTTAAATCCTTTATTTTAATTGGTAACAAGAAACATCCACAATGTATTCATATTTCTTGACCTATTGTCTCATTTTGCATGCAGCTGTAAAGGTTTTAGCACCTACTTTGACATCTTTAGTGCCTATTTTACTTGCCTATTCTTTTTTAAATACCTTTTTGCCTGGCTATTTTTTACTTTTTAAGTGCCTAACATCTGGTCTCTAACCATGAGGTTTATGAATTGTGCTGCATTTCAAGGATTGAGCCTTTTACACCACATTTAAAATTCTTTCCTAATCTTTTATGATTGTTCTTACTATGAATTCTAGTAGCTTAAACTTCTTTGCCAATTCACAAATTTTTCCTGATATCAGTTTCCTTGATAGTTTTGAGTTTACATTCTAAACATATCATTTTTCTTTTCCTTACTAGGTGCAGGAGTGTTAGATTTACTTCGTTTAGTAACATAGTATTGTTAAGGGTTTAGAACTTAGAATCATAATCATGCAAAATGATTGGCCAAATGAATCTGTTGCTAGAGAAATACTGAAGATAGTGGGTGGCGGTGTGGCCAAAAGAGAAAATTAAGGCGGTCTTCACACGAAGCCACCATGGTCACGCCACCTTGGTGATGTGAATTTTTTGTTCAGCAGCCACGTGTATTCTGTACTCAGTTTAAAAAGGAAGTGGAAAAAGCATGACTAGCTATTTATCTGTACATGCGATTATGTAATAACCAAAGGCAAAAAATGATAAAATTATGTATTTGCCCACTTTTACAAGAGATAACAATGAAGGGTGTACTTCATACTTCTCCATCAGACAAGTTCTACAAAAAAACCTACACTCCCAGTTCTTCTTCTTATTATCTCTAATTTTAGAATGTTCATCTGCATTCATATGCCATAATGCAGGTCTCAATTTAACTTTATGATAAATTCTCTATGTGCTTCTACATTAATTTTCGTCTTCAACAATATACCATCATATCTGCCCACACTGGATATCATGTCTCATGTGAAGAGCTCCATTTAACGAAATACAAACACCTGATGGCGTTGCAGCTTGACTGCTTCAAAAATCGCCTCCTTTGCCACCGGGAATCCTGGCCGTGTTTCCAAGGACACAGCTACCACCACATGTGCAAGTTTACATTTAAAATAATGAAAACACCTGTGGCGAAGCCATGGTAGCCTCTTGTGGAGGCTACTTAAGAGCAGGATAACTTAGGGTACGCATAAGTCGAGCTAAGGTAAATCGGGTTTATTACTGTATTACATTCACCTCTTGGTGACATGGACTTTGTCCCTGAGTAAACTAAAAGCCAGAGAGCTTGTGACATTAAGTTGTGTTACAAAAAATGTCCCTGTTCTCTTACACAGTCTCCATGCAATTGAAGTGCCTAGTTCCATCTCATGTTTATCAACTGATTTTGTTTTCCACAATGCTGCCATCCAAGCAAATGTTTATAAAAACTGAACTTGCATTTCTGAAGTGTAACCTCATTCAAAATAGATTGTTTTGCTTATCATCTATTGTATTAATGTCTAAACTGGTATTCATTGGCAAACATGAAATTGTCACTGTTTTCTATACTGGTATTCATTGGCAAACATCCAAGTGTCACTGTATAATACAGTTTTTACTAAAATAAAGTAAAAACAAATAATATGATACAAAGTAAAAAGATTTTGCTATTGTAAAAGTACTTCAATTTTTGTTTAACATGTTTAGGTACCCCTAGTTGTAAAAAATCCCAATACCTTCTACCTTGTAAATTTGCAGAACACTAATTTAGCCTGTCCTTCAAAAATATATGTTATAAAATTAAACATTAAACCACCTGCTTGTGAGTGGTAACATTGTGTAAAAACACCAAGATTTCTCGAAACTATGTCCTTGTGACTTTATGAAACTAGGCCCTTCAATTCTTATCTCTACGATCAACGTACATTTCCATATTGTTTTTATTGCAGAAGGCAATATGGAGGAAGGTGGTGGAGATAATGTTGGAGAGGAGCCAGCACCTCGCATGGAGGAGAACAACAGAGTGTAGAGACATATCATTGTGTGTATGAACGTGTGAATGTGTGCGTGTGTATGTGTGTATAAACTACACACAGTTTTATCTTGTAAGTGTACCTATCATCACAAGATGACTGCTCATTATTATTAATGACAATGACGTCACTGACTTCACTACACCTATACAGACAACAGTATTCACCCTTTCACTACAGCTGCCCCTTAGTCCCTAGAACAAAGCCTCTTATTTACTGGTGTCAGCTAGGGTGGTCACATATGTGACGAGAACATAACCTAAGAAGAAATTGTGACTCACTTCGCCTGGTGCATTTGTGTAATATCCCTGAACTAATAATCTCACATTTTAAATTGTTTCAGACAAAACCGGATACATTTGTGAAGTAGTCTACATAAAGTGTTAATAATTCCCAAAATTTGGAGAATGTAAATGTCTGTATTTTTGTACAGTAGAGTCCCACTATTCTAAACTAATTAGGACCGAACACTGTTACTTGTTAAGGCGTAACTGAACTCATATCACACACAGACGTGGCAAATGTTCGACCTCACCTTACGCCACGTCAAACAACACGCTTCATCAACACCAAATGATGTTATGTTCATGCTGTGATGGCGGAACATTGCATCCTCAAGTCGATTCAGTGCTCTACGTCAGAAAAAAATCACTGACTTTAATTCTTAAGTGTGGGCGGAATAGGCGGATTTTTGGAATAGCAGGGTTCGGAATAGCAGGACTCCACTGTACTTCTATTTAAAATGAAGTGATTTTCCAATATGGCTGGGACCATTCACTATACAGGAGAGTATCCCAAGTGAAATGGCAACTACCTTGATAAAGATATGTCAAGATGGTCGAAACTTCGGCATACTTCTTAAACATGATGTGGCAGGTATCCAAAAGCCAAGAAGATTTTAGTGCCAACTCTAGTGTTGGATCACTCTAGTGTTGAGCCACTTCTGATTTCTTATTGCCAAGTGTAACAGTATTATTATTATTTTGAATTTCCCAAAAATACAGAACCCTATTTTACCAGCTGGCATATTAGGGTTAGTCGGTCGTGGTGTTCTAGAAGTAGCTTGCCCACCTCTAGATCCGAAGGTCGCAGGATCAAACCCGGCCGCGGTCGATGGATTTTTCAGGACGTAAAAATCCTGGGCATGGAGTCCTCTGGGAGGGATTTTAAGCTGGGGAGTCCATGTCATAGATTTAAGGCACGTAAAAGAACGCCAAGCCTAAATTAGAGCTTCTGGACAAAATTTCTCGGCCCTTTCACGTCCAAGTAATACCTTAGTTTCCGAAGAGGGGTTGAGAGGCGATGTGCTTACCACCTGTCCCTCTGCCCTCTCTTGGAAAATAAACGTAACAAAATTCACATAGGTAACAGGACCCTCCACTTGGAGGCCCTTTGCCCCAACATAGGGGATATATAGATAGTATAAACATATATACAGAATATACAATAGACTACATATACATATTACAATTTAATATACTATTCATGAAATTTGATAAAACTTTATAACTTTGCTATTTAAGAAAAGATGATAGATGGGAGTAATAAAGTCAAAATTTAAAAAAATTAAATATAATATTAACTGATAATATTCATGCCTAAATAATGGGCAATGAAATAAGAGATGCCTAACAGACTGGCTTTCCTCTTTACATTTACAATTTACAGAGGTAGAAATTTTAAATCTATGTAAGTATTCACCAAATTTCCCATGCCCTGTTAAGAATTGAGTCATAATATAGTTTGGAATCAAAAGTGTACAAGGTATTCTATCTTGCGCTCTAGGGAAAGACAAATCTTTTGTTGTGCCGCCGTTATTGGTTTCTTGCCAAATCCAATTCCATTGGCTGTGCATATGTTCTCTTAAAGTTTCTTGATGAAGGATAGAGGGCATAAACTATAGGAAATTTTAACATTTGAAGAAGCGCCTAACTTAGCCAATTCATCTGCTTTCTCATTTCCTAAATTTCCCATGTGACCTCGGACCCAGGTTAAACAAATATGAATTGTGCTTGTATTTAGTGCATGTCTAATGTCAGTGGCTAGTGCATCCTTATTATATTTATCGTCTCCGGCTTGTAAAGCCGACTGTAAGTCACTGTTTATGCAAGCAATATATCAATACTCAACAGCTGGTTGGGTTTTAAATATTTTATTTACAGTGACATCATTATGAAGAAATTAATCAAGCAAGACAGGCTAACAATATCAATAAATGATAGGCAATTTGTTACATTACGTTTAATATTACATTGTGGGCCATGCAATAAATAATATTGTAGCGTTTCATATCCATCACAAAATTAATATTGCTATACTCGTTATTTCGGTACTGGTCAACCGATTTGGTCCAAATTCAATAGGCTTGTACCCATGGACGTCATAAATGCATATGCCAAGTATCATGAAAATCCGATAAGCATATTTGAGTTATCGTGCTTTTCTAATATATTACCATAAAAATAAACACTAAATTGGGCATTACTCCAGTACCGGTCAACCGATTAGGTCCAATATCAATCGGCTTCTTCCCATGGACGTTATAAATGGCTATACCAAGTTTCATGAAAATCCGATAAAACGTATTTGAGTTATCCCGCATACAGACACACGGACGGACAGACATTTTCTCGTCCCCACAGATGTACTAATTCAAAAAAATAATGATATTATTATTATTATTATTATTATTGTTATTATTATTATTATTATTATTATTATTATTATTATTATTATTATTATTAATAATTCCAACTTACCCCCTACTGTTATTAGGAAATGAAAGTATAAAAAAATTACATGATGTAAATAAGGCCAGGTATTACTAACAGTATTACAATTAAATGGTTATGACTTTAGAATTACAGAAACATTAGTGTATTTACTCTAGTCTAATGTATTAATACTAGTTTATTCGTCCAGTTCATAAATCTAGGTGTAAAAAAAATAATTTAGAAGTAACAAATGAAATTTTAAAATGTGATATAGAAGAGAGTTCCTAGCAAGTATCATTGGTCAGCATAGAAATTTTGTTTGATCTCAGGGGTTTGTGATGTTTGCAGGAAAAAAATTTCAAGAACAGTTCCTTGATAATACAACCCGCTACACCTGAAAGGCTAAATTGTTGATAAGGCATGCTTTATAATGAGCAATAACTATGCCTAATAATAACTTGAATGCACTGTTCCATGGAATACATGCTGCAAACATCAGAAAATTTTAAAGACAAGTTGGCATAGTCTGTTAATAGTTTAGATTTTTATATGATTTAATATAATCGAAAAAATTCTTATTTTTAAATTATAGCTAAAGACATTACACGTCTACACTTTTCCCACTATCCATGTGCCATTGCTCACTTCACAGATCTGCTCTTAGTACTCTCATTTCAGGTACTCTCAACTAGAATTTATAGTGAATATAAGAATAGGTAAAATAAGATATCACATTCTCTTTGCTGAGTATTACCGACATTACTTGCAATGTTGAAAGGGTGAATACCAAGACCAGTGAAACGACAAGTTAATAATACTCCCAACCCAGGACCTATAAATGTTTGGCTATGCTGCAATATCCCTTTGGTAACGTCCTTATTATAAAAGAATTGTAAGGAGCTGTGCGTTATAGCACAGCATTGACCAGATTGTTTTAATCGCAGAGTGAGTAGTAGCACAAATAATATTACTGTATGCCATATTTATAACGTAGTGTTCTAAATGCTCAATCCCTCTTGTATACAAGTTTGTTCGAGAATAAGAAGAGAGTCTGTCATAAATTCATATCTTCTTCTTAGAGTCCCGTGTGTAATTTATTTTTTATTTCAGTGATCACCTTCTCCTCCTCTTCTTCCAATTTTTTTTAAAGAAAATAATCCTAATGTTTCTGCATTTTCCTTGGTCCTGTACAGTCAGCCAAAGAAAAACACGGGCACTTTGTGTATCTGTTGAGTTTAAGTCTACATTGGAAACATTCATGTAAGTATGTAACAGGATGAGTTTACCTGATTTTGACTACCAATGATTCAAGGTTCATGGCATATCATTTGTTGTAATGTGATACCTGTCCATAAGGGAACATATACTTAGTGCAGTGGTTCTTAACCTGGGTTCGATCGAATCCCAGGGGTTCAGTGAGTCAGTCTCGCGGGTTTGGCGGAGGTCAAAACACACCCGACTCATATGATTCGTGATGACACGCCCCGCTTGTCCTTCATTGGCTGCAGGTGATCATGCAACATATATATATATATATTTTTTTTTTTGCAATTAAGAAGTGTTCGGTGAACGCGCATATGAAACTGGTGGGGTTCAGTACCTTTAACAAGATTAAGAACCACTGACTTAGTGGAAACCTGATTGTAAAGAAAAATTCTTTGATACCATCAATTTTATGCTCAAATTCATATAAAATTTAACTGTATTAAGCAGAACCTGTGTAACGTGGAAACAAAAACTAATTTTGTGTATAATATAAAATCCTAAAACAATTTGTTGTACAGAAGCGAATGAAAATTTCTTGCCGATCCCTTTAGTGCATACATTCCAATTGGTGGTACTCTGAACTTGAGAGTAAGGGTGTGATCTGGGAGAGAAAGTTGTCTAGGGATTTCCACGACTACTCGAAACTGGGAATAAACTGTAATCCCTATAAAAATATGTCTTGCGTGGAAGAGTGAAAGCGAAAACGAGAGATGGTGAATGTTACTGATAGTTCTTGAAGAAGAGTCGGCCTTTAAATCACAATTGCTGTCTTCACAGTGGATGAGCCTAGGTTACAGTATTCAGTGGCCAAAGATGGCTTCAAAGAAGAGCATTGCTCTCGAACTTAACATCACAGTAAAGGTAATAGACGTGAGTGAGACAGAGAAGTGTGTATGTTGTGCTACCAATTACTTTAACAAACTGTATGCAGTTATATCCGCAATTAAGAGCAGCAATACTTTTCAAATAATGTAGCCCTATATTTATATATTTTTTATATGTAAAAATGACTTCCCCCCCCCCCATGTGTTTCAATTACCTAGTGAAGTGTGTGTTATAGTGTAATGTAGTGTGTTTTAATACTGTATAAGCAATCAGTGGCGGCACGTGTATTGGCACTGTGGAACTGCAGCAATATTTCCACTTGATTTATCTATAACATTTAATATAATAAGTTTTTTTGTCTTTAATTCTTTCTTTATACTTGTACAATATATTATAATCCTTAAGCCATCCCTTGGTTTATTAAAAAGAGAAAAGAAAATCTTTGTATGGAACTGTGCGCTTCATAGTTCCAGCGGCGTTATGTGAAACGAGGTATGTGATGGTAAGTGCATTAATGGAGAATTGAGGAATAGTTTAAAAAGACGAGCTGAAACCTGTGCACAACAGAAATAAAGTATGGAAATTAAATAAGAAACTTCAGTATCGGTACTTATTACTATTTAAAATAATTTCTCAATAAGTTCCTGATCCAAGAAAAAGAAGCCGTCTTCATACTCTTTAGTTTCTGCAGCAATGAACTGACATAAATTATGAAACCTTTTTGTGCTCAGGGTTGCAGGTTTGATCCCAGCCCAGGTTGATGACATTGTGTGCATAAATGTGACAGGCCCATGGCTATAGATTACAGGAATTAAAAAAACTCATGCGGAACAAAATTTCAGCTCTCTGATGACTGTCTAAGTTACAGTATATCCCCGTCAAGTATCCATATAACCAACCAACCAACCTTGGCTTCCACCTGGACAATATAAGGGATTATATTTAAAATTACAGAGATTTGAACCTTTGGAATGTACAAATGTCATCTTGTTTTTAAAATTGTGCTATATTGTGTTCTGAAGATAAAAAAATCCTTTGACTTTGTTTATATCTATTCACACAGGGTAATCTCTGATGCAAATCATTCACCTAACTCTGGTGAATAAGAAGATTCTTTGCAAAAAGTTATGGCCTCAGTCCTCCATTTATTGAGAATGGTCGGATCGGTTCCTGAGTAATCTGAAGGCAGCCTTGGTAAGTAATTCCTCCTGCTGAAACTTTATACTGAAATTACAATGATTCTACACCAGTTATCTCTAGAAGTTTAGATACCCAAAAGTTAAACAACGCCTTGTTTATGATTGCTGTCACAGGCTGTGATAAATTTGTACTATCAAGTTCCTAAAACATTAAGGATTTTATTAGGAAAGACTGTTTTTTTAATTTCTACTTCTGAATATAATTGTATTCCACCATATTTACTTAATTGAGTAACTATACCGAGCAGTGTTTTGGTAAGATACACTGACCTCTTTTAGGCTCAACCTGTTAATATAACATTGATATTTGTCTAGTATAAGCAGTGCTTTTTTTTCTGGGAGTATGCGTACCCCTTAAAGATTTTTCCAGTTTCATATAGGAGAAATTTATTAACTTTCACAATTTTGACATCTGAGAAATTTGTGCCAAACAAAATAACGAAAGTGATTATATGCATCGTTTGCATTAGTGTAGCTATATTTAGTGTCATGTTGATTATGATTTTCGAGGTGGGGCCTGACATTAGTGCTGCGATCTGAAAACAAGTGAGTGCTACAGCACGCTGCCGATGTTACTGATTCAACATTAGCACGTGCATAGAGTTTGTTGTATCTCTTTCCTCCTGGCTTCAAATTGCATTTTTGCACTCCTTAGCTAGTAAGTGGTACTTACGAACTTTGTTTACATGGATCGTAAGTTGACATTCCCACACAGTCTTGTTGCTAAGGGCGGTTGCGATGAGGTTAAATTACTTACGGTCCAAGCGCTACGTCATAATTCATTACGATACACTTCATAATACAAGCCTTTATGGGCACGGCCCCCAGGACAAATATTCGGTTCCCATAACAACAAACACATGCGAATCACTTTCTGAAATAAACATCTATTTTCAAGAATGTATTTACATAATATTTTCAGGTAATATCACAATTAATATAATTAAATTGATATAAATAATCATCATGCAAAAAATAGCATGCAACACACGGGCCATAAAGGCATTTACGGGTCTCGAAAACTTAAAAACCCTCGGCTGCGCCTCGGGTTTTCAATCTGTTTCCTCGACCCGTAAACGTGCCTACGGCACTTGTATCGCAATATACTATTGCTGCATTATGTCGATCTGTTTCTGGCTATTCTGCAGTTTTTCATGTGTTAAATTGTATGTGCCCTTGTGAAAATAACTCCGCTTATATATATATATATATATATACACAGTGATGGGAAAAGTACAAAAAGAAAGTAATTGGGCTGAATTACAATTACAAATTACTTTTCAAAAAGTAATCAGTAAAATTACAATTACATTTACAATTACTTTACAAAATGGCAGTACCTAAAAATTCCAAAAAAATTTTGGTTTTGGACACAAGCCCAAATTAATAATGAACAAACAAATAAACACATCAATGAGAATGTTTTTGGAAACATTGAGTAACTTTTTGTTAATATTAACTCTAATTTGGATGTTAGTTGCAAAAGCAGTAGTGATGACGATATAGCAAGCGAGAATGATACGGATACCAACAACTGCTAAATTGTAACAATTTTATTTCCAGAAGTAAATTACAAGTAGAAATTACATTTTTTAAAAAGTATTGATTACAAGTAAATGGGACCAAAAAAGTAATTGTTACTGTAATCCGATTACTTTTACTCAATTACTTCCAATCACTGTATATATATATATATATATGTGTGCGTGTGTCAGATGATCAGCAATATCTTACAGTAGTTCCGAGGTTGGTCGCAAACCTGTAAGGCCCCAAGTATAGCCATTTTTCATTTTAAATTTAGAGTCTTTTGGTGAAAAGTGGAAGAAACCCTGTGAATGTATCATGGACTAAAATGATGCAGCTTAAAGGTAGAATTGATGTATACAAACTGACTCTACCTCAGACAACTTAAATTCGTATAACCTTATGCATATTTTGTGTGATTCCACTTTCATTCTATAGGCCTATATGTCGATCTGTCAAGTCAAAAGCTAGAGTACCCCTTAAATTAAAATTAATTAATTAATTTTAAAAAAAAGCACTGAGTATAAGCTTTGTTAAATTGGAATGTTTGTTATCCCAACTTCTGACCATAAAATCAGGAATTCAATTTTATTATCTAAACAGGAATGGGTCCCCCTGAAAACTCTCCTATAGGACTTTAATTCTAAAATTACAACTTCCAGTAATCAACTAAGTCTTAAAAATTTTGATCTGCAGTCATTTTTCTTTTACATTTTAATAAATGTTCCAATTTAAAACATTTAATGACACTAAATTACTACATCACATTAATTCAATCAGATAATCAATTTTTAACAATTTTACAGGTCTAATCTGTTCATGTTTCCAGATACCACTGCAAATGTGAACTGAAAATATTTTTAAAATTTGTCTCTTGGAAGTAGTTAACAACGAGGAGGAAGAAGCAATTGTGCATTATTGTCCCTTCACATATCAGTTTCAGTAAAACCAAAATATTTGTGACTTTTTCGAAGAAAAAAAATTCTATTTAGTGCACATATTTCATAATTGTGCTCTTTTACCGAATTGACAACCGAAATATGACATTAAATTACAAATATGACCAATAAGTTATATGACTTTATATATGCAAAATAAAAATGGTCCGGTGAGAATAATAGATGTCCAATTTGTGTTTGCAGCGAGAGTGGAGGTTAGGATAAAAATATGACATGTCATATACATCCGAACCCTAATGATAATCATAAACATCCCAACCCTAATGATAAATCTGCCTGGTTTTATGACAACGTTGCAAACCCTAGTTATTATCCAGCACAGATACTTCTACATTTTAAGGCCAAGCAATGAAGGAAATAATGGTAATAAAATTCATCATACTTGTATATAATTGTTTATAGAACATGTTCTTTCACAATTACAAGACAAATTTACATCACAACCTACAGAACCTGTGGCTCATCAGTCAGTTTTATAAAACACTCTTTTCATTGTCACATATTAAAATACAATTACATATTTTTACAAACCTTAAATAACAAAAATTCCAGTCTAACGGTAACCACTTCATGGTCCCCACAAGTTTGACTGTATTTAAAACAACCTCTACTGAATATTTTTAGCATAGAACATACATAAAACCTAAAACATCTAGGATCACTGCATGTCTTTCTTGTATATTGTACATTTGCAAACATAACAAATAATACCTGTACCGTTTAAAGCTACCAGTACGTCTTCACAATAGTACATTCCCTGTAAGACTTGCAAAATTGTTATTATTAATTTAATAACAAAGTTTCTTTTAAATTTGATGTTGAGATATCTTTTTCACATAACACTCCTAAAAATACAAAGGTAAAAACATATAGAGCATGAATTAATTTTGGGCAAAAACTTTCAAATAAAAAAATAAAAAATAGAAAATAAACATAAGAACTGAGGTTTCCCTAGTATAAAAAATCAATTAATTAAAACAAATTTCACTTCTGTCATGTGGCGTTCCACACACACTTTTTTTTTAAATCCCCCCCCCCCCCAAAAAAAAGTTTCTGAATAGAAAAACTAATTTGGTTCAAAACATAATTAGCTTTTGCCTACTACATTAAAAATATAAATTTAGTAATTCATGTTATAGAACTTTACTACCACACAGCATAACATACATTTTTCCTGTTAAAATACTCAGTTTTGGCATAGATAGATATCAAAACAAATGTATAAATAAGGTGGATTTAAGATAAAGATACATTCTCACTGCTAGATTAATACTTTCTGGATCAAATTATAACTAGCAGACTTAATAAATTGTGACTTCAGAATTTCACTTAAATATAACTTAACGCCAGATGCTCATGCTTTAACTGGCATTTCACTGTTTTACTCTTCACTGGGAGTCACACATGCTCGAAAGTCCAGAATGTAAAATAGCTTCTTGCACATTACAAACAAACAAAAATGGTAATGTTACTTTACATAGTTATATATACATGTTGATTAAATACCAACCTAAATGTATTTATAAAAGTTGTTACTTCCAAAAATAGCAAATAGATTTTTGACTTATGCTGGCTAGATTTCATGTAAAGAACAAGGGTCAGGAACAGAGTCCATACAGTACCACATCAACATGTATGCATCTTATTAGTTATTACCCTTCACTTATGGGATGGGACTATAGAAGTATAATTTAGAATGTCATGTGAACATTTGACAAGACCCACCCATATTTCGACAAATAAGTCGTACTTTAGTGACTATGAATACAAACAAGCTCGACTTTGTCAAGTCTGACTTTATAAAGTAAATACGTCATAAGTCCGTTTCATAAGAAACTCAACTTAAGGCGGGATTAAAGTTCTACTTGGATATAAGTACGACTTATTGCGACTATGAATACCGGCCTACAAGCAGAACTTTTTTCTAGACCAATAATTTATTATGACATGCTAAGAATTTTACCAATTTCTCTTGAGTTATTACTTAAAAGAATTCATACAATGATACTTACATAATTATGTAAGTATTCACCGGTAGAATTTGTACTTTTATATTTTTCATAATAATTAGGCCTACACATCTAGCATTACAGTGCTGAAAAGATTACATACAAATAAACAGTATGAAATAAACTGTATTAAGTCGCTTGTATACTAAATGCAGTGAAATGTCCCTTTCATACTTTTTAAAAATTTAGCAACCCTGGCTTCAGAAGTAGAACTGCTATTTACAGGGCCTTTCATCTATATCCTAAAATTTGGAGATCGCAAGACAGCTAAGTTCGGCCGTACCAATTGAATTTCTGGTTAATGGCTTACCACTTTATAAGGAAAATGTAAATATCAGTACAGAGATATCTTAAAGCAAATAATGCTATTTAGTCTCACATAGAAAATGTTATATATAATTTCAGGCAAAAACCATGATTGATTGGTCCTAGAATGTCTGATTGTCAAGCAGTCATGCTTTAAGTCCTGTCACCAGAACTTCTTGGAGTTAAGCTGATGGCAGAAACGAAAGAGGAAATGCAACAATGGAAAAACATGAAGAAAGAAAAAATGAAGAGAAAAAGGTAAAATTGTGAAATACAATATAAGCCTCATATAAGTTTAGCCTTAGATAATTTAACTTAAATTACTGTAATGACAGTTTTGATTTTAGCTTCTCCATAGTAAACTTTTTATGTTATTTCATGCTTTATTTTGTCTGTATAAACAGCCAGCTGCAAAAAGGAGGGACCCCCTAAAAGTCACAAGTTCCAGATACATAATGCTGTGCATGCTGTCTCGCCATCGCTTGCATACACAAGGTAACGCATAATAAGAGCTTATGGCAAAAACAACCCGTCAAAAAATTCAATATTGCATTTTTTTTATTGAAGTGAAACTTCTTTAGCCGCAGTAGGTGTAAATCCAGAGCTTGTGTAATGCTCAAATCATCACGAAATTAGTGTCACTCTCAAAACCGTCACAAAATTAGTGAGGTGTGACGGAACGGACTGCACAGAAAACAATCAACTCAATGATTAGGAGTAATCAACTGCTATACGATTTAAAGGACAAAATAAAATACTCAAAGGGAAAACTAATGATAGAGAAAAAAATCTAAAAATCCAAAGTTATAAAATCGATAATCCAAAATTCAAAATTCAAAAATATAAAAATTTCAAACATCCAAAGTTTAAAAAATCCAAAATTTAAAAATCCATTGTCTCCAAATTAAAAAATCCATTTTCTCCAAATTAAAAAATTCAAAGATCCAAAATGTTAAAAATCCAAATTTTTAAAATAAAAAAAAACATAACATTAAAAATTAAAAAATCCAAAATTTAAAAAATAATAAAATCCAAAATTTAAAAATCCAAAAATCTAAAAAATAAATTCAAAGATCGAAAATTTAAAAAATTCAAAATTAAAAAATTCAAAGATCCAAAATTTAAAAAGTCCAAAACCCCAATATTAATAAGTCCAAAACCCCAATATTAATAAGTCCAAAACCCCAATATTAAAAAGTCCAATAATGCAAAATTGAAAAAATCCAATAATAAAAAATTGAAGAAATTAAAATTAAAACAAGTTTCACTTCTGTCGCGTGGTGTTCCACGCACACTTTTTTTTGTGGTGGGTATGCGTAGCGTCAATTGTTATAGCAAAAGCAACCATAGTGAGATATCGTAGGTTAAGAACTTAGGTCTTTGTACACTGTAGTATTAAAACTAAAATGAAGTTGTAGGAAAAGTTATGTTTATGATTAAAAAATATTGATGTTATAACTTATTATCTATCTAAAACTTGTATTGCAGTACAGTAAGGGCATTTTAAGGCAAATACCATTTTATCCAGACTTTCGGTGATCCGAACAGGCTCCGGTCTCATCTAGTCCAGATTATCTCAACTGAGTAAGGGTGTAATTAATTAGGTCTACTTAGCTAAATCTTTAGTTTTCCTGGGTGCCTGTGAAAGCTTTGCATGGATTTACTACTAATTACTAACTGTCGTAACTTACACTTTGAACCAATGACAGTAGACCTTCTCAGTTATAATTGTTACTTTTCAAATGCTATATCTCATCTTAAACCCTTCCAGTGGGTGATTTAAAAATTCTGCCTTACATAATATCCAGTACTTTCTACATGCACTAAAATTTGCTGTAGGCTACAAAGCTGTGTATAACTACCAAAATATCTAGAATGACGCTTTCAAGATGACGGCCATAAGGCTGATGACATAAATCATACAGAAATCAGGTCCCGATTTTAGGTACTTTGCACCCTAAGCAAAGCTTTGTATAATTGCCACTTTCATATTTTTTGTTTTACTTTCACCCCCACCCCAAAGTTATTGTTGTGATGTTAAGTTTGGGTTTTACCCAAGAATCGACAATCAAGTAGTATTCAGATAGCATTTTATTATTGCGAGTTACCCAATCACATCTAGGCTACACAACTAAAATTAAAAATCTTGATTTCTAAAATAAAAGCAATTATGTTTTGGTGAAAATGTATGTTTGATATTGTAATTTTGTTTACTAAAATTTGCTTTGTAATATTTAACATAGTCAATCTTTGATATTTTACAAAAATATTTGGTACCGTAGTTTTAAAACATACCGTAGGCCTAATGCTAAATTATATTTAATTACGTTCATTTAAAACTTCTTACAGGTATATTAAAACCAATATTTTAAAAATAAAAAAAATAGGTATTTTTGCTTTATTTCTACTTTACAGTGAGAATCTAAAACTCTGAACATTTTCATTCTTTCTGGTTTAATTCTTTTAAATTAAATTGGCATAAAGTTTATTTTATATGTTTTCTCCTGGATTTTCTCTCAAGACATAATATTTTATTATATACCGTAATGCTTTTTTTATATTATTAAAATTCTCCCTGAAGAATTTGCAGTCTTGCCCATTTGTAAATCAGGGTCTGATAGAAATTAGAAAAACTTTTTCTCTTCTTTTTCCTTCCTTTCACCTTCTCTTCTCTCTCAGTCTCCTCTTCTACTCTTTTTCTCCTCTTACTCTAAGACTTAATTGAACATTAACTACTTTTTATTATAATATCTGGATGTGCAGGGATTCAATCCTGGAACCCTTGGAATAAGAAACAAGTATGACTATGAGTCAGTTATGTACACATCTAATCATTAGGGCCCTGATTTATTGGTGAAATAAAGTGGCTGATTTCGGGGTTAACTTCCTTCTATTTCGGTGGGTATTTCGTGAAATAAATTACTTATACCACATTGGGAACATTGCGCAATGATAAACTTTGCTTCTTTATTTACATGAACTAACACCCCCCCTCCATTTCCATAATCTTCTGCCCTTGTATGAACTGAAGTAACTTTCGATTTAGGCATGATTGGAGTTAATGTTCAAATATAATGACGAGAAGTATTGTCGTAATTTCTACTAAACACCATCAGATAGCCATTTGCAAACAGAAGTGCCAACCATACCACTGTGGATAAAAGGCGAAATCTGTTGAATACAAGTAACAAACATTCTACACTCTTCTGCTGTAATCGATCATAGGCATCGCTAACTTGGCAAAGACATAGCAGGAAAGGAGTGTACTCAACAGTACAATCCAGGTCACAGAAAATCATTGCGTAAATTCTGCAATCTTTGTAATCGATCACAGATATCGATATATCGGTAAATCTTAGACAGCCACAGAAACAGCAGAAAAAAAACATGCTGCTAAGAAATAAAAAATACAGTACCGGTACACCAAAACACAATATTGTGATTTTAAGGCACATTTTCGTGCTCGTTTCTCACTTTACGGACAGAAGGGGCATATTTTGCGCTTATAGACACATTTCGCAGAATCGAGTCAATTTCGCGATATTTCGTGGATTCAATTTGGTTCATATTGGTATTTTAAGCACATAAAAGCTAAATATAGCTAGGGGAGGTTGTTTTATAAAATTTCGCGCTTATCGTTGTTACCAAAAAATACGGCCCCTACTAATCATTCTATAACACTAAGGTGATTGAAATTGTTAGGTTAACAACAGTGATATAATATATGATATTTTCCCGGTCTGGTTAGTAGCCCGGGAAAATATCACCAGGAAAAATTCAAAGAACAGTGATATAAGTTTACCAGTAGCATTTCTTGGTTTATGTGGCAATTTCAGGAAATTACCATACAAACTAATGTATATAGGCCTACGATCTTGAAAGGGCCATTCCAGGAAATTACTTTTACAAATTAAGTTAATAGTTCTAAAAACAATTTCATTTTTCGTGGTGATTCAATGTATACATCTCTAAATCATCTCTCCTTCAGCATAAAATTTTCTCTTATACATTTCAATATCAATTTAAGAAGCACATGGAAAGCAACAATACTTACCAATACAATAGCCGGTAACAATTATAACACATGGCAAATATATATGTATATACAGACACACTAGTTATCACAACATATCAAGATTCATGTCTTAAGGCATATTCATATCAAAAAGACGTTTTTCAATCAACGTTCCTACCTTAGGACTAATTCTTTTACATCCTGAATTCGAAAATAAATTATGTGGTTCTGGTGCAAAAGTTAAATCCTTCAGCACTTCCCTGATATCATCTTCTTCTGGAGAAAACACCCCTCTCTGACGGAATTCTGCTTTAATACACTGTCTTACATGCCCTTCCTCCAGTGGAAGGAATGGAACGTAATGGTCTATAAGATTACTTTCAATTGTTTCACTTTTATGGAAACCACCTGCTTCATTAAATGCTCCTTTTCTTATTAAGTCCTCGAAGTCTCTCAGCTCAATTGATTCCCTCTTCTTTCCCTTTACCCAAAGATCCAATAACCTTTCGACAATCAGCTTGCTACCTGTATTGGACAGGAAAATGAATACGGCCTTCCTAAAGTCTATTCCATCAATGCGTTCATGGTAATCCAGAAAGGGTTTTAAACCATCTAACACTCCTGCAGGTAGTTTATCTACTTCATCAAACACAAACAGCGATCTCTCGCACCGTGTTACATTTCCCCTAATCCAATCCTGAAGATGTAACCTGTAAATATCTGCTTCTCTTTGAACTGTGAAGTGAGTCCTTGCCATGAAGAAATGTACATAATTGCTTTTTGAGCCTTCCTCATACAAACTATCTACAATCAACTGACTTACATATGTCTTGCCACTTCCTGGCCATCCATGGAAACTGAGCGCTAATGCTTTCTTAGGTTTAGCGTTTTCTCTAAAATGAGCTTTTAGAGCATTTAATACCACTCCATGTGCTATATGCTGCCCAAATAAGTTCTTTTTAAGTGCAATGTCCAAATTCGTAAAGTTCCTTGCTATCCATGAGGTGTCACAACACTCATACATTTTACACTTCGTGGCTCTCCAACCTGCATACACTGCTGCACCAGCAGCACCAAGGAGTCCAACAGAAGTAAATGGTTCAAAGGCCAAAACATAATTGGAACTCAAAAGAACTATAATAGTTATATGAATAATTTTAAGTTGATCAACATTCATATCGAAGGAAATTCAGTTTTCGTTCTTGAACTACTGTTTTTACTTACTGTGACAGTAAAGTCTGTTCATGAAGTGGATTCAAGTGCAATTTATACGTTTAATGCATACTTCACCTTCCCATGTACTAGATAGGCTCTACATATCATAATTCTAAAATAACTCCGGTGACATAAACCAGAAAACGGACTAAAATAGCTCTGTAAACTGAAGTATAAACGTTCTAGAGGTTAGAATATTGACTGTTTTTACAGCACTGTCGTCTATAGTGCAGTATAAAGTCAGCCTTTTTTTTTTTCTATCTCCCGCAATTAGTGCCCTCTACTGGTAGAAGTTGACAAGTTTGCACAATTGGCGGCGTGTTCAATGTTGCATACATTCAAGCAAATACTCTCAGTAAGTTATTGATACAACTTTCTCATGCAATAATATATATTTACATTTAGTATTATTGGGTTTAGTTTCCCACTCTGCTAAATGATTTTCCCGGTAGACATCTTAAAATACAAATGCACAAAATTATTAGAGTTGTGTGTAGGCACAGGGAAGGAGCTGCAGAAAAATCAGATTAGTCTCATTACTGTTCACATTCAATAGTAAAAAGAATGTTAATAATCATAGAAAAATAACATATTTAGGTTTCTTCTCGGTTTCCATCTTCTCATGATTACTAATTCATATGCCTTTTTTCAGTTCCCATCATGTCAAGATTATTTCGTTACGTAGGCAATATGTACTTATAGAAAGAACCTTTCATACTGTTTTTCCCTCAAGATTTCTTCCAAATTTATTTCATACACTTATCATATTGAAATTCACTAGTAAACAAAACTGCACTTATATGATCTTCACTAAATGAACAAGCTGCAATGCTGAAATATATCCTATTATTTATTTAATCTTCCCATAGTTATGGGTTGCCTACACAGACAAATAGTACCAGAAAAGAAAAACAAAAAGGTAATTGAACATAGAACATTGAAAAGAAAAAGAGAATAAAATTAAGGAAAAATTAATACAAAATAGAAAATCATTAACAGTTACGATTAGGATTTATATATGTGATTCCTCAAGATTGAAACAGATCCTCTGAGGGTTGCTAAAGCAACTTCAGTTATAACTGATGGAGGAAGTCCCAATCTCTTGAAGGTGTTCAACATGAAAGTATTATTTATTCACACCTTATTTCCTTCAGTTATAATTCACTGTCCATGAGATAAACAAAATATAGACAATTTGCACTTCTAAAACATCACATTTCAAAACTGTTATTTTCTCAAAATTAATTCCTTCAAAATATTACTCACTGTTGTCTTTGCCTATTTTCAAGATACTACTATTCGTAGAGTGTAGTTATCACTCATTTTTATGTAAATTATATATAGCCTATATATAACTGCAATATTGTTTAGTGTGCACATATCATAAAGTTTTTGAATATATTATTGAAGGTATTCTTATATTCAGGCAGGTCCAGATTAATCTTTGCTGATTTCTTTTGTTACACAGTACAGTAATACAGTAAAACAGTGTTATATCTGTATAAGTTTCATAAGTTTCTTAAGATATAAAAAAAACTGCACTTAAATAACATTCAGGGTGCAACCACATTTCACATAAAATTCGTTGCTCATTTTCTCGGCAGTGCATTCTTCAAAATTGATTAAACCATAACTTCCTTCTTCTTCTTCTAGAGGCACTACAACTTTAGGTTTTGAACGTCTTGACCTTCTCAACAATTTCTTTCCATGCTTTCCTATTCTGCTCTCGGCCAATTTTGGATTTTCATCTTTCTTTATTATATCAACTTCCCATCTGCTTTTCAGTCTTCCTTGTGATCTTGTTGCTATTGGATTCCATTCGTATATCCTTCTTACTAATCTTTCATCTGTCATTCTGTTAACATGCTCAAACCAACTTAATCTCTGTGCTTTTATGTAATTAACTATTGTTCTATTTTAAATTTATTTATTTAACTCAGTATTTGTTCTAACTCTACATATCCCGTTTTCATCTTTTTGGGACCATATATCCTTCATAGTATCTTCCTTTCCATCACTAGAAATCTCTGTTTGTCATTTTCATGAAGTGTCCAAGTCTCACTTGAATAAGCGATGACTGGTTTAATGATTGCATGATAAAGTTTCAGTTTAGCACTCTTCAATATAAGTTTACTTCTAAACATCGTTGCATTTGCATAGTATGCCCGATTTCCCATCATTATTAAGTGCCAGTATGGTACTTTATGAGATTGTGTGGTGGACGAAAAAATGTCTGTCCGTCTGTCTGTCCGTGTGTCTGTACGCACCATAACTCAAATACGCTTTTTCGGATTTTCATGAAACTTGGAAAGCACATTTATAATGTCCATGGGAAGAACCCTATTGATATTGAACCAAATCGGTTCACCGGTACCGGAGTAGAAAGGCGCCATCACTCAAATACGCTGTATCTGATTTCCATGAAACTTGGTATACCCATTTATGACGTCCATGAGAAGTGCCCTATTGAATTTGAACCTAATCTGTTGACCGGTACCGGAGTAAAACCCAATTTAGTGTCTACTTTAAAGGCGCAATAACTCAAATACGCTTTATCGGATATTTATGAAACTTCGTATACGCATTTATAATGCCCATGGGAAGACGTTTATTGATATTGGACCAAATCGGTTGGCCAGTACCGGAATAATGCCCAATTTAGTGTTTTTATGTTAATATATAAGAAGTCGCGATAACTCAAATATGCTTTATTGGATTTTCCTGAAATTTTGTATACCCATTTATAATGTACGTGGAAAGACGTCTACTGATATTGGACCAAATCGGTAGACCGGTACCGGAGTAAAACCCAATTTAGTGAATATTTTAAAGACGCGGTAACTCAAATACGCTTTACCGGATTTTTATGAAACTTGGTATACACTTATAATGTCCATGGGAAGACGTCTATTCATAATGGATAAAATCGATTGACCTGTTTCGGAGTAATGCTCAATTTAGTGCCTATTTTATGGTAATATACGTATTCGAAAGAATTTATAAAAAAAATGAAAATCAGTTATCTTGACAACATAGCCTATTGTTTTACTGTGATTTTATAAGGCCTTGGAAATTAAAATACAGGTAGCTATGACAAAAAACATATTAATTGACATGCGCTTATCCAACTAGACCGTTAAAATGACCCAGGTGGCCGAGATGGTAGACCTTTCTTCTTCCGTAAGCCCTGCTTAATGAATAAATCTGGAGCTTAACTTGGAAATCAATTTTAAAAAAAAAACAAATTCTGCATATCATAATTGCAGTCATAACTGATTAAACAAAAACATACTGGCACTTTGTTACATCAGTTTACCTGATTTTATTCTATTTTAAATTTTTCTTCTATTGTGTTTGTGTTATTTATTATAGTACCCAAAAGTTTATATGAATTTTGATGTTCAATCCCTATGTTATCTTCAGCAATATAAAGATTGTTATTTGTGTAAATCTAACCATAACTTTCACTATTTAAAAAAATAATTACATGAAATTTATGCTTGATGAACAAATTTTACCTCCATTTTATCCTATCTTTAACAGAGACAAATAAAAAAGTTTATGGATTTTTTTTAATTAAAATATCTAAAGAACAATTTTTTTTTTCCTCTTGCAGTGCACATATTTTAACAGTTCTCTATAGCTTTTTGAGCTGAATACAGTGTAATCTTCATGAGCAAAAACAAAGTTTTGGTGAATAGATTTTTAAATAGCAGTTTAGTCAAAATCTAACAATGAACATTTTGAAAATTCAAAAAGCTAATACAGTATGACAATTTGTTTTCTTTTATCATAAAGATTAAGTCTTAAAATTACCGATATAATGTTTCATCTTAATCGGAGTTTGGAATGTGGAGGGATGTAATTTACATTGAATGATTTGTTTTAGTGATAAAAGGTATATGTAACATCTTAATTATTAGAAGTGCCTCTTGTCTGTCCCCTCTCTGTATAAAACGTCTGATAATAATAATAATAGTGATAATTAGGTTGTTAGGTTTTTAAGAATTTCTTAACTTAACGTGTCCAATATCTCATGTATTTGATTTATAGGACGAACAAAATAAATTATTACTACATAAACATCCAACCATGGAGCATAAAGCGCAGGGCTGTGGGGCAACTGGGGCCATGGCCCAGATGGCCATACTCTGCATACATGGTGGCCCACACTACTGGAAAAAAATACTTAGGCCCTTTAGGAAAAGTATCCAGTTTACTACTTCTAATTCATTCTTGGAATTTAAAATATTTACACACTTTATTTTATAATAATTTTGTATGACTGTATACAAGAGGCATCCCAGAAGAAGAACATCGCAGAACAGTGTAAGTAGGCCTACTAATAATGTTTTCTCTGTTTCAGGTAGTAGTGGAGATGTAGATGAAGAACAGCCACTTAGAGCAACGACTGTATGCAGGCCCACTAACAAAAGAAAGATTTTAGTTTTAGGTAGCAGCCACGCCAGACATATGGGAACTGCTGTAAAAGATGCTGTTGGAGAGAGTTTTCAAGTTGAGTGTATTTGTAAACCTAATGCTGAACTTAAGGATGTAATTTCAGGTATCGAGGATCTATCTAAAGGCTACTCTAAGGATGACCATATTGTAATTGTTGGAGGTGGTGGTAATAGCCTAGACAGAGATCCTGACTTTGAAATCGACCAGGACCTACACACCATCTCTAGAAGCAGTGTACATACTAATGTTAGTTTTGTAGAGTTATTTTACAGGTACGACAAGCCCTCGCTTCGATCCAAGGTGAAAGCTGTGAACGACAAGTTAAGGGATTTCTCTAGTAATCATGTAAATTTTAACATTGTATCTGTTAATAGCCTAAGAAGAGAAGAATTCACTCGACATGGACTCCATCTGAACTCCAGAGGGAAGAAGACGCTAGCAAAACTTGTTGCTGAAGAAGTAAAGAGTAATGTATCTAATTGTAGCAGGCCTATTCCTGTTATAGTAGGTGGATCATGTCATTTTTTAGGGGGAATCTAAATCTAAGAAATAAACAACTTTTATGTGTTCCTCAAGATAAGAATAATACTTCAGTTAAGCCAAAAACTAGAATTAATACATCATTTACATTAATACATCAAAATATAAGGGGACTTGAAAATAAAATTGAAGAATTCAACTTAGCAATTCAGGATTCAATTAATTCTAATCTACAGGAAATTCAAGTTATTTGTTTGACAGAACACCACTGTGCAGAAAAAGAGCTGGAACAATTAAAAATTGATAATTTTTCTTTATGTTCAAATTTTTGTAGACGTTCCAAAAAATGTGGAGGTGTGAGTATTTTTATCAAAAGAAACTTAGATTTTAATGATATAGACACCAGTTCCTTTTGCAAGGAACAGGATTTCGAATGTTGCTCAGCAAGAGTGGAAACTGACAATGACACGTTTGTAATAATAACAATCTACAGAGCACCATCAGGTAATTACAACTATTTTATCAATCAGTTAGAAACAAGGGCGCCCATATGATATTTTCTAGGGGGGGGCCAAATTTTTAGTTAATTTATTTTTTGTCCCTTTAACTTCTTGGGTTAGTTTGTAACATTACATTAATAATATAATAATGTAAGTGCAACAATGAAGTAGCCAGAAAATAATTTCGGGGAGGATTGGAAGTGGCAGGGGATTTGGAATACCCCATAAGCAAGGGGGTCGTGGGTCCATCCCCAGAAAATTTTAAAATATTCAACTAATTAAAATCACTTTTTACGCTATTTTAGCACTGAAAAACTAGTTAGGAAATTTGTTTACGTGCCAATGTAAACAAGAAATCGTTACCTAAGTCGGGGGTCCTCCCCTGGAAAATTTTTAAATAATGAACTAGTTGAAATCACATTTTACGCTATTTTAGCTCTGAAAAACAAGTTATTAAATTTGCTTACCATACTTTAAGATATGCCAACTTAAACAAGAAATTGTTACCTAAGTCGGGGGTTACCCCCGGAAAATTTTTAAATACTGAACTAATGAAAATCACATTTCACTCTATTTTAGCTCTGAAAAACTAGGTAGGAAATTTCTTTACCATACTCTAAGATGCCAATTTAAACAAGAAATTGTTACCTAAGTCGGGGGTTACCCCCGGAAAATTTTTAAATACTGAACTAATGAAAATCACATTTCACTCTATTTTAGCTCTGAAAAACTAGGTAGGAAATTTCTTTACCATACTCTAAGATGCCAATTTAAACAAGAAATTGTTACCTAAGTGGGGGTTCACCCCCGGAAGATTTTTAAATACTGAACTAATGAAAATCACATTTCACTCTATTTTAGCTCTGAAAAACTAGGTAGGAAATTTGTTTACCATACTCTAAGATACCAATTTAAACAAGAAATTGTTACCTAAGTGGGGGTTCACCCCCGGAAGATTTTTAAATACTGAACTAATGAAAATCACATTTTATGCTATTTTAGCCCTGAAAGCTAGTTAGGAAATTTATTTACCATACTCTAAGACATACCAACGTAAACAAGAAATCATTACCTAAGTCGGGGGTCGGAAAATTTTTAAATATTGAACTAATTAAAATAACATTTTACGCTATTTTAGCTCTGAAAAACTAGTTAGGAAATTTGTTTACGTGCCAATGTAAACAAGAAATCGTTACCTAAGTCGGGGGTCCACCCCTGGAAAATTTTTAAATAATGAACTAGTTGAAATCACATTTTACGCTATTTTAGCTCTGAAAAACAAGTTATTAAATTTGTTTACCATACTTTAAGATATGCCAACTTAAACAAGAAATTGTTACCTAAGTCGGGGGTTACCCCCGGAAAATTTTTAAATACTGAACTAATGAAAATCACATTTCACTCTATTTTAGCTCTGAAAAACTAGGTAGGAAATTTGTTTACCATACTCTAAGATGCCAATTTAAACAAGAAATTGTTACCTAAGTGGGGGTTCACACCCGGAAGATTTTTAAATACTGAACTAATGAAAATCACAATTTATGCTATTTTAGCCCTGAAAGCTAGTTAGGAAATTTATTTACCATACTCTAAGACATACCAACGTAAACAAGAAATCATTACCTAAGTCGGGGGTCGGAAAATTTTTAAATATTGAACTAATTAAAATAACATTTTACGCTATTTTAGCTCTGAAAAACTAATTAGGAAATTTGTTTACCATACTCTAAGACATGCGAACTTAAACAAACCTAAGTTATAATACTCATTACTATTTATAAGAAAAGTTAAATAACACAAGGAACAATGGAAATAACAGGCCTACTCATTATGTTATGGAAACAAAATAACTGCTATATCATATTTGTCACACCCACAAAAATTGTTTAATTTATTAATTTTTTTAAATACAAAAATAGACTTTTAGGTTTTGATTTTTGGCGGTCCAAACCCCCAGGATCCCCTTTTCTAATCCAGTGTGGATTCTGCTTCCATGGTGTCGATATGGTAAAACGTCTGCAAACTTATGTCTCTACTGACTTTCAAATAATCGTCTTAAAAGAAAAAAAAAAAGACAATAATTATTAATATTGAATTTTTTCCTTTCCCTGAGAGCTAGGGGGGGGGGGGCCGCGGCCCCCCCCTGCCCCCGGGTATGGGCGCCCTTGGTTAGAAAAGGTTCTTAATTCACTATATAATAATAGTGTAAATATGATACTGTGTGGTGATTTTAATGTAGACATGTCAACTGATAGTGAAAATAAGGCAAGACTTCTGTCCTTAGTAGGTAGTTATAATCTAGACTTCATAGTGAACTTCCCAACTAGAATTCAAAACAACTCTCAAACAACAATAGATAATATATTCTTAAATAAAGAAAAAAACTTGAAGTTTGAAGTAATCCCAATAATAAATGGGTTATCAGACCATGATGCTCAGATGGTAATGTTAAACAATACTGAAGCATATCCGACTAGCAAACATGCCCGTAGTAATATTATCAGAGTAATGAATGATGTTTCAATTTTAAGTTTCAAACAAGATCTTGCAAATGAAAATTGGGAAACTATATTTACCTATAACACTGTTGATAGTAAATTAAATGAATTTCTAAATATCGTGTTGCGACACTTTGAGGCCAACTTTCCAAAAAAGACAACTACTAAAATACCTAATTTAAATAATAAAGCATGGCTAACCCCTGGTATTAAAATATCATGTGCTAAAAAAAGAGAGCTCTATTTACAATTCAGAACCAGTAACAATCAAACTCAGAAAGTGTATTATAAAAGATATTGCAATGTGCTTAAAAAGGTCATTAAAGAAGCAAAGAGCAGGTATTTTTCACAAATAATTAATAAATCAAACAACAAAGTTAAGACTATATGGAATATAGTAAAAAATGAAACAGGGAAAGCAAAGGAAAAAAGTGATTGTACGTCATTAATATACAAAAATAAGAAACTAGACAATCTATCAGATATTACAAATGCATTTAATAACCACTTCATAAATATTGCAGAGAATTGTGTTCCCACTAACAATACCAGTGCCAAGGCAATAGACCTTCTGACAAAATCTACAATTTGTAACCATAAATTTGAAATCACACTGACTTCCTCTGTAGAAATTGAAAATATAATAAAATTGCTTAAAAGTAAAAGCTCATCTGGATGGGATGACATAAGTAATAAGCTATTAAAAAGTTGCTGTTCGGAACTTAGTAAACCCCTTAGCCATATATTTAACTGTTCACTAGAAACTGGAATATTTCCTGAAAGAATGAAACATGCAATTGTCAAGCCCCTGTTTAAAAAAGGAGACAAAAATTTACCATCAAATTACAGGCCTATATCGCTCTTAACTTCATTTTCAAAAGTATTTGAAAAAGTTGTATATAACCGCATAGTTTACTATCTTAATTTGAATAATATGCTTACACCATCACAATTTGGTTTTAGAAGTGGCATGTCTACTGAAAATGCTACATTTAAACTCACCACAGAAATACTGGAAGCGCTAGATAAAAAGAAATATACGTTGGGAATTTTCTGTGACTTAGCTAAAGCATTCGACTGTATAAATCATGAACTATTAATTGAAAAATTGGAACATTATGGAATAGATAATTTAACACTGAATTGGTTCAAATCATACCTGTCTGAAAGAACTCAAAATGTGGTAATAAATGGAAACAAATCTAATCTAGGAGTAGTTAGAAGTGGAGTACCACAGGGATCAATACTAGGACCTTTGCTATTTTTAATTTTCATCAATGACTTGCCACATAACTTAAGTGACGAAACAAAGGTATTGCTTTTCGCGGATGACACTAGTGTTTTTGTAACAGGAAAATCCCAGGAACAACTGGCAAGAGTAGCTACAAAGGCTTTTCACGAATTAAATATATGGTTCCAAGCCAATAAAATGACGCTTAATATCGAAAAAACCCACTTTATTCAATTCAGAACAAAACAAAGATGTACCCAAAACCTTGTAATTAATTACCAAACACAAAGCATAGAAGAAATTAGTAATATCAAATTTTTAGGATTACAAATTGATCAACATCTCGACTGGAAGTCACATATTGAAATGATAATTCCAAAACTAAGTTCAGCATGCTTTACCTTAAGAGTCCTGAATCAGGTTTTAAAACAGGATGCCTTACGCATGGTGTATTTTGCAAATTTCCACTCGATAATGAAGTATGGAATCATATTCTGGGGTAACTCGACCCATAGGGATAAAATATTTAAGCTACAAAAGCAAGCAATTAGAATAATGTGTGGAAAGAAAAGGAGAGAATCATGCAAACCGCTCTTTGAAAAATTAAAAGTCCTCACTCTCACAGGGGAGTATATATACTCTGTTATGTGTTATATGGTAGATAATATTGAGAGATTCCAAACTAATAGCAGTGTTCATGAACATATTACTAGAAACAGGAATGATTTACATAGACCGGTTAATGCATTAAAACTTTTTCAGAATGGCGCTTATTACTCCGCAATACAGATATACAATAAGCTTCCAAACAACATTAAATTATTATGTATTCAAAGAAAAAGCAAATCCTTCAAAGGATCTCTCAAGAAATTTTTAATTACTCACACCTTCTACAATATGGATGAGTATTTCCAGTTTGAATAAGTTTATAGTGTAGTATATTATATATCATTATTTACTACTTGCTTGTATATTGTAATCTGACGTGTTCTATATCCTTGAGTCCCACTCAACACAGGATCTACAGAACGAGATAACTACATCTACATCTATACAAGAAAACGTCAACAACGGCTCACTAAAGATAACTGGGTGTTCTATTTGAAACAAAAGAAAAATTGGGCAGCAAAGGGCTTTGGCAAGTGAATAAGTGAATGTGCCGCTCCAATACATTTGCTACTTCATTATACATTCATTACTGCCCATTCCCACCATGTATTGCTATGGCGACAGCCTGCTTCCCCTAGCCACCGGTCTTTCCTTGCCGGCAGTGCAGCTCACTGTTATAGTGCATTATTCACTGCGCCCACGAGAAAGAACCTTGTACCAAAACATATGCACTTATTATTACAACAATACAAAAATAACACCTACCAGATCATCACCAGAGCCTCTTTAGAGTTACTCAGGACCCGCCACGTGAGGTTGATTTGACAGGGAGAGGATTTGAATGGTATGCCACCCACAAGACTAGTTGATTAATAAAATGAAAAGACCCTTGTATCAATTAAAATTTCCTTTGAACCAATAAATGGCTCTTTTCAGAGCAATCTTAATATTTCACAATTACAGTTAATGCAAAATTATCAGTCTCCGCTATTTCATGTGAATTCTCACTTCACACTGCAACACTCACTCGATGACATAGTGATTATGACGACAGGCTATGATGCTAGCGGTCCCGTGTTCAAATCCTACTTGGTGTATAAATTCGTAGAATAGGAGTAGGTCCCAAATAGGTAGATAGCTTGAAGAATAGGTGAGAGAAAGGGAGGTAAAAGGAAAAGAAAAGAAGAAAGGGATAAGAAAATTCCCCATGTTCAATTCTGCTAGTTCTGCCAATGTCTCCTAGATGTCATTCACTGTTTAAAAGTGAGTTGAGTGGGCGGAGCTTAGGGGGCGATTTGTTCTTCCTTTATCCCCTATTTCTTACTAGTAACAGGTTTTCGAGGGGGCTCCCTCTCATCCTTGTCCAAACCCGAAGTTGATTTTGATTATTACGTATTTATTATTATTAGCTATTTTGTGCACATGCTGTTCTGAATGTTCCAGTTTTTTTAGGCATGCAGTTTAATGTCGGCCGTTTTACAACTATTGGTAAAAGGTGGAACTAATATTAACAAATGCTATGTGCGAAGCGTGAAAATGAGAATTGAGAACTGGGAACAGGTTATGTCAGACTGTTATGTGTTGAAAAACAGCACGTGGCTCGAGGAAAAAGAAACGTCGTAGGATAGTAAAGTTAAATAAAGTTTGGGGTTTTTTGCAGACTAAAGAATGTCAAAACGTGTCCTGCCCAATATATTGGTTACAGGTAAGCAAATTTAGCGTGTTCAGATACTTGATCATGAAAAGTCACAGCATGTTTTTAACAAAGCTAGGATTACAAAGCAAATAAATGGGGAAGGTTACTGCCTTGCCAACCATTGAGTAGTATGATTGGGCGAATGTTACTTACGGTGTTTCTTGTGTTAAAGTAATCGTCATAATTCCGCAAGCACCACCGTTGGGGGGGGGGGTTCGCAGTTATAACAGTAAGTTATTGGCAGTTAGGTTAACAGCAGTGGCATAACTTAATACTGTTCAATTGTGCGTGAAGTCTGTCCGATGTAGGCTTTACCGCATTCACACGGGATGCGATAAACACCCGGAGTTCTAAGTCCCATGTTGTCTTTCACTGGTCGTAGGAGGTTCAAAGCGCTGCAAAGAACATGAGAGATGCATAAGACTCTTCTACCCGGACAAATCAGCAGTTGCAGACCACACCATTAATTCTGGACCAGGCCATAGAATAGAATTTAAAAACACAACAGTACTTGCCAAGACAACACACTATTGGGACCAGATCATCAGAGAGGCAATTGAAATTAGACTGGAAGACACCAACTTTAACAGGGATGAAGGATTCACTGTCAACCAGGCCTGGAACAAATGCATTCAGGACCTGAAAGGTAAAAGGAACATTTTGCCCGGAAAAGGACCGAAAACAGAACAGCTGCTCCCTGATTGGTCGACTCCGCCCAACATGGGTTGGTATATATACATCCCCTACATGTTAAAACTCGACACTTCAGATTCCCTGAGGATGGAGGCAGCGTCAGCCTCGGAAACGTTGGCCCACAACAAACTTCTCACCTGGCTGCAAACCCGAGAAGATTTTCTACATTAGGTATGCTATATGTCTTAGAACACTCATACTAACAGAAAACATAAGGATTAATTAGGAAATCTAGTCCAGTAATACCAAGTTCAGTATAAATATTACTGAAGATCCTGGACTGAATTTATGACTGACATTGCTAGAAAAATAAAAATTGTACCAGTATGTTGAAACCTCAATTGACAGGAAATTCTATTTGATTTGTAAAAACCGGAACATTTAGACGTCCCAGCAAAACTTGATGGGGACTTGACTCCGGAAATCAGAACTTTCCAGGTCAAATCAGGATGTCTGGTCACTTTAGATAATGGGTCAAGTGAATAAAAAGCAAGCATTTGCTTTTAGAATTAAGTGTTAGCAAAAGCATTTGCTATCTAGCATTAAGCAATAGCACTAGCATTAGCTTAGTTTTGTGTGAATAATCTTTTACTAGTGCTAGCTAGTAAATGCTGGAAAAATTTAGCCTTTTCTGTGGACCACGGCCCCCTAGATAATTAAAAATAAGCATCTATCTAGCAGGTCATGAAAATAGTAGGAAACATGTGAGTGTTTTTAATTGTTATCGACATCAAAATGTCATCTTCTGAGTCAGAAATATCTATGACCAGTGAAGAAAGTGATAAACAGTTACAATTTGTTCATATTTTGAAGCAATATCCAGTTCTGTTTAATAAATCTCAGTTACCTAAGGTAAAGGATGAAAAAAGTAAATGTCTTTCTCAAGCAATTTCCACGTTTGAAAACACATTTGGAAAGACAATTTCAGTGCAGCAAATGAAGAAGAAAATCCATAACATGAAATCAGAGATAAAACGAAAAACAGACAAGCATGCAACAGGAAATAAGAAAATAAAACTAAAAGGATGGGAGAAAGAGATGATGGAAGTAATGTCTGCTGATATAAACCCCGTGTTTACCCAAGTTCCAGGTGAGTATTGAAATAACTACCAAATATAAAAATTTGAGAAAAATTTGCATGACCACATAACTATGTGAACTTTCTTCATCTTCTGCACAACTTGCATAAATTAATATATTTCTCAATTGCTTCAGGTGCTATGAGTGTTGGAATCGCCAAAGCTCAGTCAAGTACTAGTACCGGTACCAGTAATCCACCACCTAGTACATCATCATCTACCAGTGAAGTAATGCCCTGTATAAGGGCTCCGTCATGTAAGAAAAGCAAAGAGAAACTGCCTGAGACAGAAGAAACAGTTAATATGAGTACTAGTGAATTACAAAGACTGTTGATATTAGAACAATTAAAACTCACAAGAATTCAAATGGAAAAGGAAACACTTATTATTGAGAGACTTAAAAATCCAGCACCAGCTGATAGCTACAATACTGATGAAATGCCTGTTCTCTTTTATTAGTCCTTGTATGAACAAAGTATTTCGTGTGAATTAAAATATAAATCTAATTCATGTTATTGTTATCTCTCCTTCTCTGTCCAAGCTGTCGTAATAAATGATCGTCAGCATCAACTTCATGCTCAGTGTCTTCTGTTTCTTGTTCCTCTTCTCCATGCCAATGTTCATCAATTGGATCTTGTAAGTATTTAGCAATATTATGCAAAACAACACAACTGATTATAACTTTTGGTACTTTTTCAAGTTTAACTCTCATATAGTGAAGAACTGGAAATCTCCTCTTTAGCTGTCCAAAACATCTCTCAATTATAACACGTTCACTTTTCAAAAGGGTATTATATGCTGCTTCTTGCGGTGTACTGATATGTCTGAATGGCGTTAGGAGCCATGGCATTATGCCATAACCACTATCACCCAGAAGTACAGCATCAGTTTGCTGGTTGTTCATAACACTGTAAACATCTGATCTCTTCAAAATTCTATTGTCATGAACAGATCCAGGCCATCGTGCATCTACACTAGTAAACTCCTCCTTAGCATTACACGTTGCCTGTACATTTATGGATATTTTGCCTTTCCTGTTCACATATTCATCTCCATGTTGTGAAGGTTTCATTATGAAAATGTGAGTACAGTCAATACTTCCTATTGCACATGGAAAAGTGTATAGCTCAGACCAATCTCTTTTTGATCTATTAATTTCATTTCCAGTTGGAAATTTTATCCATAAGTGTGCTTTTGCTACAATTTTTTCCAGAACAGCATTAATTGTCTTGGACACTGTTGTACGGTGAACTCCTATGTCTTTACTTATTCCCAATTGATATCCTGGGTCACTCACAAAACGTAAAAATATTTCCATCCTTTGTTTAGAGGTTAAAGCTCCCCCTCTTGTTTCATTATAATTTCCAAGGAAATGATCTGCCAGCCATTCTACGTTTGCTTCATTAAATCTGAATAAAGAATGATAATCACTTTCAAGAGTCCGAACACGCCTGCGATAATGCTTAGGAGTTCTCACTTGCATAAAAGCAGCCATTTCATCATTTACACTTTTAATAATATTAAAACTGTAGCATGGGTACAACCACACTTGAAAAATTTGCAGCATTTGCTATGAAGTCAAAGCAGAGTCTTGGTTTTATTCACACCTTTTTAAGCAAGTGCTGGGAAATTCAGCATTTGCTACAACAACTTTCTTTTGTTAATTAGCACAAGCATATTCTATATTATTATTCACATATTTTGAAGCTTATTCTGTTATTTTCAAGTAAAAGCAATTGCTACATGTTTATTCACTTGGCCCAATATGTTACTTACATTGATGTACATACGTTTTGTATTTGGGTTAGGTATCTTCTGGGAATGTGACACGAAGATTGACAGCGACTTTCTCTTCCTTTTAATGCCAGAAATATGAAGAAAATTTCGTTTCTAGCTATTTTCTCAAAAACGCCTAGCGATTTTGTTTAAAGTCTATATATGAGGTACTTACACTTACATTTTTTTGCAAAAATTCTCTGAAGGATAGTTACAAACCACGCACTGTTTGTAGAAACTCAGCCTTGCCTAGTGAACAATAAAGTGTTGCATTAGGTTGAAACAACTAAATACTTGTTCCTTGCAATATAATCTCTTATTCTATATCAGAATGTGAAGTAAGAAAGGTGTAAAGAAAGTTACCTGAGTGCATTAATAAGATTTTATTGGGATTGTGTATCCTTCAAGGTTGCGAAGCATTGAGGTAACGGCATTCTCTTTATTTTCACAACAAATTTACAGAAGAGAATGTCATATATAATATATTATACTAAGTTTTGATAAGATGACTAATTTCTATTGCCAACTTCAAGGCAGTTTATAAGTTATATCTGAAAGTTATCTAGACAAATCGAAAAAGGAGAATTCAAGCTATAGATTAAATGTGGAAGTCACATGTATGTAACACACCTGGGCAATTCAAAGTATGATTTTTATGTTTTATTTTCATGAAAACACACTTATTTTTTGCAGGTACTCCTGGAGTTGGGAAGTCTACCTTATGCGAGCAGCTTGTTGAGAGAACAGGACTTGAGTGGATTGAAGTTGGCAAAGTAGCAAAAGATGAACAGTGCTTTGATGAGTATGATGAAGTGTATCAGTGCAGTGTTCTGAATGAGGATAAGGTAAATTTCATAGCTTTATTCCTGATCTTGAACTTAGGTAGAGATAAGAAATTTTCAGATATTTGAAGATATTTACATCAGCCATGATGAGATTGTAGAGGAGTATAGATGGCCTAGTTCACTCCCTTCAGGACTAGTCTGAGACTTGTGATGACGAGTTATGTTGCTCATGGCTTCCATCACAACTCTTACAGACCTGAGAAATACCACCATATGTGTGAAAATCATATTGAAGGAAGTGTAGTCATTACCATCTGTTAAAGTATGATAAAAGAACAGTACAGGCGTGTCAGAGAAATATAACAAGAATTTATTTTGAATCACAGTGTATTTATTGTGACTATGTGTCAATACCTACAGAATTGAGGGCCATGTAATGAATATTTAAAACCGCAAAAAAATCTAATGTAAAATTCACATAGCTTCCTCTGCCCAAATAAAAGTTAGCCTCTTAGGCTAGTACGAAGCCGTTTTCAAGAAAATCGCTACAAACAAAATTTTGTTCATATAAAGTCCCCTTAAAAATAAGAGAAAATTGTCGCCAATCCTCATGTCACATCCCCAAAAGATACCTAACCCCAATACAAAATTTTGTTTTTGTACGATTTCCCATTACAAGAGGCTGTATTGCAAAAAACGTGTATTCAGAGTGGGTGGCTCATAACTAGGATCTGGATTTTTAGGCTTTTATAAAAGGTATTTTAGCCTGTTACTTTCATGAAGTCGTGTACTAACTTATCTTGAGAATTATTAGACAAAAGTTGAAAGGTGTTCTTTTTTACAGTTACTGGATGAGCTGGAGGATCGCATGACAGAGGGTGGCAAGATTGTAGACTACCATGGCTGCGACTTCTTTCCTGAGAGGTGGTTTGATATTGTGTTTGTTCTCCGCACAAATAACACGGCTCTCTATGACAGATTAACAAGCAGGTGAGGATATTATTTTACAGATAGTAACTCTTAGTGTGCATCTATATAGGATGCTTAAAATCTCACCTGCGGTAAGACTTTGTCTCGATAGTCTTATAACACTAAGTGGATGTTCACAGTCATACTTTATTTATGCTTTCCTTCTTGCTCAAACTTCCATGGTTGAAAGTGCAGCCATTACTGTAACTCACGTAAGTTAGCTCTAAAAGTAGTGTGGACATGTAATTTGATGGCATTTTTATACATGCATAAGGATTAAGTTGTGAGTTAGCAGCTGTGGAGCGTCCGCAGAATTTTGTCAAGGGGGGACAAATTAACAAATTACTGCCGTCACCACCATCACTATTCTACTATTGCTAGAATAATTTGTTATTATCATCATCATCATCATCATCGTCATTACTATTATTATTGTTTTTATTTTATTTTTTATCGTTATTGTTATTAGTGTTGTTATTGTTGTTATTACTGTTGTTGTTATTGTTATTATTATTATTATTATTATTATTATTATTATTATTGTTGTTTTTGTTCATTCATTCCACATCACGTGATCATGGATGTGAAAAAAGTCACAAATTTTCAGATTATTTCTGTCAATAGTATTTACAGTTGGCAAACTATAAATATATAAGTTAGCATGAAATATTTTGAAAACTGCTGAGACTGGGAAAAATTGTTGTTTGCTCAAGTTGTATATTTTGGTTAGCCCTATGTTTTTCCTTAAATATCTTATTGCCCATCTCTTATAGAAACCCAGTTTTAAATTTTTTCCAGTATTCACTGCAAGTACCAAGGACTTCACAAGCTACTAAGCCTCACTTGCTTATGATATAGTAATTTAGTTTTAGATTATGTCTTAATAAAATTTACAAGGGGGAGGGGGCAGGGGGAGCTGGTTTCTCTTAAAGCGATAATGCCACAGGAAGCTGGTGGATGCTTTGGGAATAAGAACCTTCCATATGGAACTTTAAAGGGTTGGGCTATGCTTTCATTCCATACCCTGCCCTTTCGTTTGTGTATTTCAACATTTCAAAATGATCCCACATTTTAAAAAAATAAAAAAGATGTAATGATGTATGCAGATACGCCCCCCCCCCCCCCCCCATCCCTAATATATTTATAAGAAAGGTGAAGAAAGAAATAAGCCAAAATCCTGGATGTTTTTACAAATTTTAAAAGTGCTAGGATGTAAAATTCAGACTCTGAAAAGATAACCGTGTCCAAGAAAAACCAGATGTATGGTAGCCCTAAGATGAAGGCAGCTGAGCTTCATATCAGTATATTTATACAGGTGCCACATTGCTGTAAAAACCTAAACCTACATAGAATTTGACTTTTATGTCAATCCCCTAGAACTCCCCTAGGTAGGGGTGCATTTACACTTCTAGGAAACAATTATAAATTTCACATGTACATTCACCTTTCGGGTAAACCCTAGTTATTAATAAGATAAAGCCATATTATAACAGGTACTTTCCTGTATAAATATTACAGAGGCTACACTGGTAAGAAACTAGAGGACAACATCCAGTGTGAAATATTCCAGACAATACTAGAGGAAGCAGTGGAGTCATATAAGCCAGAAATTGTGCACGAGTTACAAAGCAACAACCCTGATGAGATGGAGGACAACTTGGACAAGATTGCAGCATGGGTTGAACAATGGAAAGCAAATTCCATGACCTAGAAACATTCCAGAGTACTGAAGACAAGGAACAATTTATTGAGGTGACAAATTCTTTCGTTATGGATTGATCTGTAAATAGGTGTGATAAGACTTAATGTTGAATTTTTCTTATATAACATCGTGATTATGTATACTTTTATGTTTCTTAATTAGTTTTTCTGAATTACATGGACATATTTATTATGTGCTAGAATTATTTTTTTCCTATGTAGACTTCAAGTCATTTTTTCATCACTGAGTTGATTAATTTTGCTGGGATGTCACAGACAATAATAAGACTGTGTGACTTGAGGCTTTCTCAGTGTTGAGAGTGCATTATTGTTTCTCGGGCTTCCAACCGGATGAGTTGGAGGTTTGGTTCCAAGCTTTCGGCAGCTATCTCACCTGCCATCTTCTGGGAGAAGTGAAATGGATTGGAAAAAAAAAAACTGCTTCATATATAGGAAAAAGACTGGATATACTAGAACAGGTGGGGGGAATAGGAAAATCAGAAAATGGAATAAGTAAATGGAGAGTTCTGATTGGTCGGGAAGGAAAAATAGGATTTAATATTGTTGTTAATGTTGACCAATTTCACATCCAACAACATTATTATATTAAACCCTATTTTTCCTTCCCGACCACTAGAACTCTCCATTTAATTATTCCATTTTCTAATTTTCCTAATGGTCCCCCCACCTGTTCTAGTATATCCAGTATTTTCCTATATATGAAACAGTTTTTTATCAAATCCAGCTCATTTCTCCCAGAAGACGGCAGCGGAGATAGCTGCCAAAAGCTTGGAACCATACCTCTAACTCACCCGGTTGGAAGCCTGAGACACAATAATACAATAACAAGACTGCTACACATAAACACATAACATAATATCTACACATAATATCTAGGTATAGTCAAACCCCTTTTTAACAAAACTCAGTGGGAGTTTTTCTGAAAAGATGCTTGCCTCGAATGAACAAAATATTTCACGGAATTATAGAAATGTCTGTAATTTAAGTAACATTGCCTCAAATGAACAAAATATTTCACGAAATTATAGAAATGTCTGTAATTTACAGCAATGTAAGGGGAGTCGTAAAGCCTTATCTTATCAATGTCATTAAAGTTATATAGAAGTTGTTAATGCATTCCTCCTCAATGTACTGATCTACACTCAATTCAACATATTAACTAGGAAAAATATTATACTTTTTTGGACGAGTTTTTAAAAGAAATTGAGATACTTTTTAAAAACTTTTTAAAAATTATCTATGAAAGAAAATTAGCTGATTTTAGATCCACAGCATCACAACAGTATATGAAATATGTGGTGAAATTTTTATTGCAATATTGGTAATAGTTTTTGAGAAAAGGGGCATTTGTGATAAAAATGCAGTTTCTCGTGAATTGTGTTTAAAGTGCCGGTAACTAACATTTAATGAAACTCATTGTGTCAAAAATTAAAGTGTTCAAAAGTGATTGAAAAGGGTTCATGTTGCAAAACTGTTAGAAAGTGTTAAAGTATTCAGGGATTTTGTGGTTAAGGATCTGAAGTTATTAGATTACGGTTTGTTTGGTTTCATTAGGTTAGGTTCAGTGAGGTTAGGTTAGTTTTCTGTTAAGTAATAATAACTCAGATAAGTCAAATTGTACTATGTATGAAATACTCTAAGGAATCTATATGAAAAGAGGGATTCACTTAAATGTTTAAAATATATAACTAAAATAGTAAATATTGGAATATTTAATTAATCAAATGCCAAATTAACCCATTACCTACTATCATGGCTATGAGACCTGAGCAAAGTATAAGTCCATTTACACCATCACAGCTGCCAGACTGGTTGAGCCAGTGATTCCTTTTAGTTCTAGCTTTCTGTCAGTAGGTGGCATGAAAAGCCTTATACCATTTTAAAGCTAAAGAAATTATCTAAAGCATATATGGGCAACGCCCGGCCCGCGGGCCGGATGTGGCCCTCTCCGACTTTTGATCCGGCCCGCGGAACATTTTATAATTGCACTCGAAAAGTAAATATTTTCGGTTCGCGGATTGATGCCAACATTGATTATCTTGTTTCTCAAATTCAAGCTCAAGCTTCTCATTAATTTCTGCTGATTGTAAATAAATACATAATCAGTTCGATATTGTTCTCATTCACGTAACTTCAGCATTATACTTTATAAATACAAATAACCGCATCATGATTACTTTTTTAACAATTACCTATTATCTCCGGCCCGCGACTTCATAAATATCGTAAATTTTAGCCCGTATCTTTCCAAAGGTTGCCCATACCTGATCTAAAGAGTGTTATGCAACACAATATGTTTATATTGATTTTTAAGGTATAAATCGGGATGAAAATCTCAATAATTACTGTAGGCTTCACAGTCACATCCAGTTACCTTACTTATTAGTATTTGTGGGTGGCGCCATGTGTAAAAAAAATAGCATGCCGATGGGTTAAACAGAAAATTCCATATATTTATATTCCCCTAACACATTATTCAAATCTTTAGCTATCTTGCTACAGATGTCAACACTTCACTGTGCTATTTCTTTAGTTAATATTAATATGGACAACATTCAAATTTTTGCTTCAACATAAAGGCCCATGAAGTAATGAACAAAGAAAATTCCATACAAAAAAACATGTTCAGTAATAGTGATTTTATTGCTAGCATCAAAAGTCTATGCTGACATTTTATTCTAGTTATTGATGTTGAGCTTTCTGCTGTTCAATTATTTGAATATGCATTAAAAAAGTTGCTTCTCTTTTCCCATGTTTTTAGAGTTAGATTTGATTCACCAGTTTATCATTAGAGTTTCTCATCTCTGCAATTGAGCACATTTCATGTGATGAGTTATGGTCTGACACCATAAGCTCTAAACTAAACTCTATGGCGCTACATCCCTAAAGGGACAAGGACTACCACCCGACTGCTGCGTCATCTACCATAGGCAGCTGGCAGGATTGGGGGGCATGTGGTCAGCATGCCGACACCCATGGCCGTTAATGGTGGTTTCCATGACTGGAACCGCTACTTCTCTATCAAGTAGCTCCTCAATTTGAATCACGAGGCTGAGTGCACCCCTACCAGACCTCCCTACCTCAGAAAAATCCGAGGAGGTACCGGGGATCGAACCCAGGTCGACGGATCTGTAGTCAGGGATGCTGGCGATCGTCTGTCACCATAAAAAAAATAAAAATTGAATAGGTGAGCCTGTACCATTAATGTAAATAATTATTTCTGCATCTGCAACAGTTTATGCATTAAAAAGAGCTTGTTTTCCTTGTTAGAAATCATAGTAGTTTAGCACAGTGTTGTTGACAGTTCACAAACTTAGCAGAAAATCATGCATTTTTTGTATCATTTCATATAAAGAGCAAAATGTATTAATTAATTATATATTCTGCTTGCTTCATGAAATGGCCACATGTTCATAATGTACAATATATACAACACACAGAGGCATTACTGTTTACTTTATTTTATTTACTTTTGTTTAATGTACAGTATTAAATTCAATTATGAATCAGTTCCCTGCTATGTGGTGAGAAAAAGTCTTCATTAACAAAATAGGAGAAACTGATAAATTAAGGTACCTGGTATAATTACAATGGTTCACTAGACTGAATATACCCTGTGAATAACCAGGAAGACATTATGTATCATTCTATTCCCAGCTTCTGCTTCAGTTCTTTTATCCGGCCTTCAATACTAGAGTAATACTTCATTCTTGTTAATACATCCTTTGCTGCCTTAATGTCACCTTCATCAAATTTCTTTTCCAGCTCACTGCAAAAAAAGAAAGAGGGAAAAACTATGTTTAATCAGGTTATAAAGCTACTAATAATTTGTTAGAATTTTACAATTGAGGTTTTTACTTTTCTATTACAGAAAGTGAACTGCAAAGAGAATTTATAAAACACTGCTTTTGGTACCATTGGTAATTGAGCTACAGAAATTATTTCTGTAGAAGTAGATACATTTCTTCACACAGTTCTTCCATTTTACAACTAGCTTTCAATCATTATAACCATGAGAAAAATAAACAGTCTTGTACCAAAGATACTCTTGAATGGTCATGGTACATGGTAGTCTTGAACAATCTCAGAAGTACAAGATAGATAATTAGTTTTCAGAGCAGTGGTCGGTTTCATTATGATAAAGTGTATAACCATTTATTTTAATGAACATATCACAATTTTAAATAATATTGTTAACTAAAATAAAGTGTTCATGGCAATATGTTCCTGAAGTGGTGAATGCAAAGGATACCTAAGATATTCCCACAGTCATTAATATCGTGATGGATGCCTTAGCCATGGAAGGGTCAATGGTAAAGATAGATTCTACACCAGGTTATGGTCAAGAAACACTAGAAAGAGCCCAGAACATAATTTAAACAAGATTTTTGTATTGTTTTCGTTATGTAACTGTAAATTTTCTCTAATGTAATTAGGTAAATTAATGTACGGCTAAAGCTATTTCTTGCAGGTCTCCAACAAAATCTTTTTAACCAGCAATTCTACGGTCCCTTTATTTCCTCAAGAAAATCGGCCCATTGGTATTAAGGAACAGGCTGGGCATCAAACTGTTGATAATTTTCCTCTGGGCCCTCTGTTTCAGTATATGGGATTTTTTTAATGTGATATGAACCTGACAAGACATCAACAGCTTTGTTTTACTTTCTTTTACACTCAATAAAATTCAGTCTAAACTCGGATCTATTGCCATGCATGCTATCTCTCGTCATAAATTAATTATAGTGCAGTATGATTGCCTCTGTGTTCATGTAGTTCCCAGAGTTCGGAGATGTAGTGGGTTTGAAATGTGCTACCGGTTAACGAAAACAGGAATATGGAACGATGTATTTATACCAATATGTTCAGTAGAACATGCTATCCCATAATTTTTTATTCTTATGTTGACTTACGGTAACTCGCGCCTGGAGTTCGTAGCAATTAAAATATTTTTACACTTCTCGTGTGTAATATGTTAATATCCTTGAACTGAACTCTCAGTTAATACTTGTGACTTTTGTCTTTACCATTGCAAACATTTGAATCAATCTATTTTCACAGACTCTCGCTTAAAGGAAGGGTAAACTAAAAAAATACCATTTTCTTATTTTAATCTCATCGCACGGAGCTTTGAATTACGAAACGAATGGTGATCTCGTGAACTTCAGGTGCCCAATATTACGCCTAGTACGGGTGAAGTAAAACGCTCCTGTGACGTCACTCCTGACTAACTCGCTGGCAGGACAACAGCTACTGTAATGCTCGCGCCTGTGTTTCTAATACACCACAAAGTCTCATTTGTGTTTGTTGTTGATAGAGATGTCTGCAATGTTACCTTATAAGGACAAATCTCGGTATTCACAAATTAATTTCACACGAAAAGAAAATGACAAGGAATTATTGAAAGAATTGCAAGGAAGAAAAGAAAATACGGAATGTGGGCTGTGTATAGCCTACATATGAAAAAGGGCCACGAGAGTGTGTGTTGTTGGGACTCTGAAGTAATTTGTGAACAGAAGGGGGTTGTGGACTGTATAACACAACCTGCCTCATTCGATAGCGTTATTATAAATAAAGATACACTAGTTGCCAGGCGTTATCAGTTAATACTTATTGTTAGAGCTAATACAGTTCAAAAACAAAATATTTTTCAAGATACGAACAGAGTCACTTTCAGATTCAGAATCATCTTTTGCGGTAGTAGAAATGTCTGAAATGCTAAAAAAGCTATCTAAATCACAATTTCTAGAAGAAACATTCAATGAATCTGAGCAAACATTGACACAAGTTTCATTTCCTAGTTCACACTGAGCGCCTACGCTGTTAGAAACTGAATTTTCGTCATAAATACTAGATTCCACATTCATGATTTGTCCATTCCCGGATACTGATGGATTACTGTTCGAATCTTGCAACAACTCTCTCATTTCCTTCTTCCTCAAGTACGACGATTTTCTTTTCTTCATTGGCGGTGTTTCAGATTTCCCACGCAAAAGAAGTGATGGCACAGCACTTCTTTTTTAAACAGATTGCGGGGTTTCTCCAGTTAACTGTTTTCGTAACTGTACCGAAAGCTCGGTATCATTTCCTTCAAAATGTTGTGAACAAACCGTACTGTACAAAAAATAGGAACAAATTTTTCTCTTTTTATTTTTATCGGCCATTGCTTATAATTATAACGTTCGGGTGACTTATCTCTGTTGGGAAATCGATGGAAAGATATTTTAAGTGTGTTGTCACTCTTCGACGATGAGTATGTACACCCCACAACACAACAATAAACCATTGTTTGAACAGATACTCACTAAAAAACTGTAACAGGACACAGAATACTGTGAACTCTCTTTCACCGGGCGAGACTGAGCCAAGCACTCGTCAGGCGTGACGTCACGCGCCCACCGCGTTACAATAAACATATTCGTTTTGTGATTAAATGTGAAGGTATAAAACATTTCTAACAGTGAATATCATTTAATAAAAACATTTTCTTTCAATCCGTACGAAGAAAGTGACACTGAATTTTTAGTTTACTTTTCCTTTAACTTTTCACCACCTTCATTAACCTGCTTATCTGGCTAACTTGTAGTCTTGTAACTTCTTGCATCATAATTCAATATCAACTGTGCTAAATTTACCTGCTTCCTCATCATCTATTAGAATTTAGTGATTTGATATTTGCAGTATGTTTCATGATTGCATGTTCAGTTTTGATAAAAAATCTCCATTACTGCTATATTTTAATTTGGTACATACCTGACAAGCAAAGATAACACTTCCTTGTTGTTTTGCTCAAGCCTTTGAATATCCTCTTTGCTCTGTGCTTCTGCTAGCTCCTCATTGGTTTCCATGATCTCTGCTAGGAACTTGGGATTGGACTGAGTGTTGTCTTCCTCTAATTGCACTCCCTGTAGCTGAAGCATGTAGAACCCTCGCCTCATGGGGTGCAGAAGTGTAGTGTATGCCTTGTTTACGAGGGATGAGTACTGCTGTGAAATCTCTTGCTCATCCTGCAGACACACGTAAAACATGATTTTCAGTCTTTGTTACTTTCGTTAATGGCAAGAATAGCGTTCAGGGGGAAAAAAAAGAATATGTATTACCAATGATATATCCTCAAATTTTAGATGCTTCTGAATTACTGCAATGAAAATTTTACTTTTTATTTTGTTTTAAGCCTACTTTAATTCAATTTTATTGTGATACTGTTATTCATAAATAGGGGAGGAGATTTTTCTTAAATTGATTGCTTGTACAGTGAGCTAATAAACTACTTTACAGTAAGGCTCAATTCTTGTATACAGTGGAGTCTCTGTAATTTGAGGTGGACAAAATTGAGACAACTTGAATTATAAAAGACACTGACTTTTGAAATTACAGAAAAAAAGACTGTATGCAAAACAATTACTTGTGTTAAATATTACAGCATAATAGTTTAGAAAACAAAAAGATATAAGACTGCCTAACACTTAAGAAACTGTCAAGTGTCTTTTGGGGGAAAACTCAAGTTATGCATTGTAAGGTTTATTTCAATAATGATGAAAACAAGAACATATTTCAATGCATTTTTAAAAATTGTCAAATTTCTTCTGTTTTAACGAACTGTACAGTACGAACAAACTGGCAATTTCATGCCACCGGCATGGAGTTGCTTTGGATTGTTCTAGGACATAACGCATCGCATAGCTGATTGTTGTTATTGCTCATCGTTAGGTTAAAATGAGAGATCTCATATTTCCAAAATGGCAACTTTCAAAAGACAAAAAGAAATAGAGTTTAGAACTTTGAATATGTATTCTGAATAACACAACACTGAAATCAAGTGACGAGAGCTCCTTCTTACCTGAACCATCCATTGAGACTAGAGTAGATATGTTATCTCATAATTAACATTACTTCATTCGATAATTCAGAAGTTAGGAGTTCACACTATAATTGATTATGTCACCAAAACCAATTGTTTTTTGTATACCAGAAACATAAAGCTGTTTTTTCCCCCAATATTTCATGAATCTAAAACCTCATATCTCTTTTTAACCTGATCACATTTTCATAATATCTACTGCACTGAAAACTGACAATTTATTAATTTTATCGTTAATTCAAATTTTTCAGCTCTTCTTTATGGGAACATCGAACTATCAACACTGGAAATACCAAGACTACTGTATTTACAAAATGAGTCTGGTATTGCTTCAGATGTCAATGTAATGATACATAATTTAGATTGTAGTTCACAACCCCCAGCCAGCTGGCCGCATGCAGCCCACACTATATATTTCCTGCAGCCAACAACTGAACTTTAATATAACTTTACAACAAACTTATAATTGCAGGTGCCATTTTCAGTGTGTTAATAGATACCATGAAAAATGTCGAAGTTAACTGTAAACAAGCCTGTAATTCACAATTTGAGACTTTTAAATTTTTGTAAATTACATTTAATAATAAGTTAGATATAATAATAAATTAAAAATTACATTAAAAATCATTAATTAAAATATACAGTATATCCAGGGGGTGGTGATGAGGCGCCACACCCCTCCATCAGAGCTTTTGTAAAGAAAGAAAAAAAAATGTTTTCCTGTGCTGAAGACTTATTTAAGATTGATCCGCCTCTGATTTAGACTTATTGTAAAATTTTTAAAGGATTATGTTGATATTTTTTTCTGAAAGTTAAGGAGTTAAGATTTAGGATATTAAAAAGGATAATTTGTTAAAACTATTCAGTGTAAGTCAGATTCAAACAACTATCTATGTAGTCAGATAATGTAAACCGCTGTAATAATCACGAAGCGTAGTGCAACAGGAAACTGTTTTTATCTCTGTGTTGTAGTATGCAGATTTTTTTTTTTTTTATGGACACAAAGGAATGATGTGTGCTAGTACATGAGTATACTGAAGAGAAAACATATCTTCGATGACCTTGTACTAGAAGCGATGAAATTAAACATGGTTTAGCTGCTTTTGGGGTGTGTAAAAAGCTTGTGCTCTGGGTCCAGTGTAATTTTGTTGTTCCATGAGAGTTTTAAATCTTCACAGACCTCTGTAGTCCATGACTTGCAAATAAGACTTATCTCAGTGAAAACATCTGCTTTTCATCAATATTTAACTAAACCAAATATGCATAGGACACTAACCCTGCTCCTGTTTTTAATGTCATATCTCTCATCAATATTAAAAAGGTAAAAAATGATTATGATAGATGCACTATTATAGCCCACAAGAATTCTGAATTAAGTGAATAATAGACTTTGGAGCAATTATTAGAGTCAATGTTTTATGATCCGTTTTCAGTTACAAAGCCTGTAGCCATAATCAGGGTAATTTAGCCTATTAATATACTGCTTTCCTGACCAGGCCTCTGCAGCTTAAGTTTCCCCCGTTCAAATAACGCGTGACATTGAATTTCATTTACTTCATTTAAATAACCTCTGATACAGAACAAAGCAATAGATAATCAAACAAGAAATGGGAAAAATTACCAGTGGTGTCCTGTGAATTTTATTCTGAAACGACTCATCCACAGAAATGCAAACAACAAGGAGCATTGAGCATATTTTTTCCACAGAGTATGATTCCATTCTTTATTACAACGTGAAAATACGCAAAATACACCTTGCTTAAGGCATCCTGTTGTATTATATCACTCAAAACTCAGCAAACTCATTAAAGCATGCTAACCCAGTTTTGCAATTATTTTTCTCTCTTCCAGTCAAGATTTTGGGCAATATTTAATTTTAATCATTCTTTTTAACTAATTTCTTCTTTGCTTTGTGTCTAGTAATTAATTATAAGGTATGGAATGCATCTATGCGTTCTAAATTGAAAAAGTGGGACTTTTCAATATCAAGCATCATTTTATAAGTTGAAATCATACAATTAATTCGTGAAAAGCCTTTGTAGCTACTCGTAATAAATGTTCTTGTGATTTCCTGTTATAAACATACTAGTGTCATCCGCAAAAAAAGCAATACCTTTGTTTCATCACTTAAATTATGTGGCAGGACATGGATGAAAATTAAAATAAATAAATAAATAAATGAAGAAAGAAAGAAAAGAAGAAAGAAAAAGTCCTAGGATCGATCCTTGAGGTTCTCCATTTCTGATCACTCCTAGGTTAGATTTGTTAACATTTATTATAACATTTTTAGTTCTTTCAGGTATGATTTGAATCGCTTTAGTGTTAAATTATCCAGCCTATAATGCTCCGTTTTTGAAAGTAATAGTTCGTTAACTTTCTGCATATATCACTAGAACTATGTTTGAAATATGGAGGCAAATCCTGTGTATGAACATTAAATTAAATAACATTCTCATAGTTTCGAAGTAAGCAAACTAGACTAATTCTTTTAACTAAGGTAATAGTATAAAATGCGTTGGCCCATAAGACATGAAGAAAATGTGTATTCAGAGAATCCTCGTGCATTTCCTGGATTATTAGTAAGTTATGTAAATAGGCCTGCATGTACCAAAATTATTTTGTCCTATACTCCTAATTTATCGAAGTGAAATTTTAGTGCCAGACTTCACTGTTGCACTCCCAGTCCAGAAGTTCACGAGCCGCAAAAAAAAAGTCTGCATCTGCTTTTAATAAAAGTAATGTCTTCTGAGATTATTTAAAATGTGTAACCCCTTTCCTTCCCTTCTTATCCATCCGAAAGTGTAATTTTTAAATATTGCACAAGACTTTTTTAAAAATATATATATGTATATGAATATTGGTACCTCGCTCTTTGAGCTGAAACGGTCTGGATGTAGAACGTTTTGTAGCTTCCTAAACTTTGTTGTAAGCTCTTTATCTTGAATTCTGTATCCATGTCTAATGCCTAGCAGTTCGAAATAGTTCTTGCTATTATCAGGTTTTTGAAGAGAATTACACTGGTGGCAAAATAATCCTAAATCCGCTGTCTTTGTACCACACTTCCAACATTGAAATAAATAGAAATTCGTTCCCGTCTGCAATGTCCTCTGCACCAGGAGAGATTGCGAAGTTACACTATGTCCTCGTAAATTAATTCTTAGACTCCTATGTATTCGAGAAAACATTTTTACTTTCGACTGACTTAATTATAAACGACTCTATCTCAAAAGCAGGAAAAATAAATTTGAGACTAGCGACATAATCGCTACAGTTCGGGACATGTTTTGTACTTAATTCAGAATGCTCACATTTCTGTAACTTCATTGGTAAATTATTTAAGTTAAAAATAATTATTTATTTTTTACATTGATACAACTATTTTGAAAATAACTAGCGTTATTATAAGCTAAAAAAAATCGGGCAGGTCATATTTTCTAGTTCGCACCTCGCCATGATGTGACGATTGAACAAGTGAAATGAAACATCTGAGCGCTGCCATGCGCTTACGCAATAGGAAACTGCAACGTCTTGGACCAATCAGCACACGACAACACAAAGCTTGCTACAAATGAAAACGAACCACTGCTCTGTGACTTCGCCGGGTTGTCAGCCACGTACAGTTCAATTTGGTTTTCTTTTGTGTGTGGTCGTGTGTAGGTATAAACTACATTTAAAATCATGTTGTTAAAATATATTTTATTATTTTCGTTGTGCTATTGTGCGTTTGCTGGTGAGAGTGATGTGTTAGAATTAACGGACGAAGACTTCTCCACAAGAATAGGAGAGCATGAAACTGTACTTGTCATGTTTTATGCTCCATGGTAAGTTACCTTGTTTTTTTTATTAATTTTTATGAATAAAGAGGATTGAATGAACTAATGACAAGTATCTTCAACAATTTGTGTGTTTTTTTAAATGTTAATAATACATATTTTTCTCCAGGTGTGGGCACTGTAAGAAATTGAAACCAGAGTATGCAAAGGCAGCTGAATTAATAAAGTATAATGATCCACCAGTAGCACTAGCTAAAGTGGATTGCACTGAAGCCGGTAAAGAAACATGCAATAAATTCAGTGTCACTGGCTACCCGACACTTAAGATATTCAGAAATGGGGACTTTTCTCAAGAATACAATGGTCCTCGAGAAGCTCGTAAGTATAAGGCCCTTTTGCTCTATTAACAATTGATAAGTGGGAGAACAAACATAGGCAACCAATAGGGCAATTCCAAGGAGGGAACACTTTGGTCATTTTGTGTTACGGGTTGGGCATTTGGTGTAACTTCCAGTTCTGTAGCTTCTTTGGGCATTTGGTGTAACTTCCAGTTCTGTAGCTTCTTTCCCAACCGAACTCAATTCATTTTAAATCTCATAAATAGTAGGCCTACCTATCTACTTATTGTTCAGATAGCTAATCATTCCATGGAATTTTAATTGAATAAGAGTAGAATCGGTCTCACCCCGGACCCCTTTCCACTCCGTTCTCGCCCGCCGGCTTCTTCCCCGCCTGCCGCTACTTAACGCCGGTAATGCAGCTCACTATGATATTGCCGAAAGACTAGTGTTAGACCTCAATGGTATGCCACACACAAAATCCCAGGAACCAAAGAATTAATTAATTCTTCGGAAATGAATATTCCCCCCCCCCCCCAGTCTCTTTTCAGGGCCAATTTTAATTCACAATTAAAATACCCTTGCACTGAAACGGCTCTTTTCAGAGCCAACATAATATTTCAAATTTAAAATAAATTACCCTTTCACCGAAACTCCCCTGCTCTTTTTTAGAGCCAACATAATATTTCACATTTAAAAGAAAAATTACTCTTACACCATGGCATTTCACTATTATAAAAAAATCATTTCACAATAAAAAAGACCCTTGCACCATACATAATATTTCACAATTTTTAAAAACGATTATTAAAAAACCAAATAAAATTTCACAAATTATAAAAAAAGTCAAACAATTAAATATCATATTTCACGATCTTTAAACAGATTTGAAAAAAAATAATATTTCACAATAACAAAAGACCCTTGCACCATACATAATATTTCACAATTTTTAAAAACGATTATTACAATACCAAATAAAATTTCACAAATTATAAAAAATATCAAATAATTAAAAAAGACCCTTGTACCAAACATCATATTTCACAATCTTTAAAAAGATTTTTTTAAATAGTAATTCACAGTAAAAAAGACCCTTGCACCCTTATTAAAAAACAAAATAAAATTTCACAAATTATAAAAAATATTGAACAATTAAAAAATACCATTCTACAAACAACATATTTCACGATCTCTAAACAGATTTGAAAAAACAAAATAATATTTCACAATTTTTAAAAACGATTATAAAAAACAAAGTAAAATTTCACAAATTAGGCTATAATAAATATTTAACAATTAAAAAATACCCTTGTACCAAACATCATACCTATTTCACGATCTTTAAACAGATTTGAAAAAAATAATAATAACTTATTTCACAATAACAAAAGACCCTTGCAACACCAACAAATATAATATTTCACAAATTATAAAAAAATAATAATTCACGATAAAAAAATTACAAAATGCCAAAAACCCTTGCAACACACATAATATTTCATGCCAACAGGATATTTCACAATTATTTAGCCTATTGTCCTATATAAAAAAAATAACGTAATATTTCCCAATTTTAAAAAACACCGTGTTATAACATAAAACATGGCTTAATTGAAAAATTCCCTTGCACCAACACTACTCTTTTCATAACAAACAAACCATCTCAAAATTAGAAAAACCGATTCTTGAGTTAACACTCGCGAACGCCTATAATAACTCAAATATATGGAAACTTCCTTCACTGCTCAACTGTCACTCGTGGCGTAACGGATAAAGCTCTTGGCTACGGTGCTAAGGGTCTTGCGTTCGATTCCAGGTCGATCCACAACCCAGTGACCATTATGATAACTTTAGAGTTGAAGTGTGCTGTTGCATTTCATTGTGTTTGAAACTGACAAAGATGTAATAAGATGTGATTTCTTCTAGAATCAATATAGGCTATATATGTAGGCTTATCTGTGGCCTGTTGTATTGAAATTGTATGGAATTCTTTCCTTTGATCACTTACAATAACTTATGTTTTTACTTTAACTTACAGCTGGCATTGTAAAGTACTTAAAATCTCAAGTTGGTCCAAGCTCCAAAGAATTGAACTCAGTTGCCGAATTTGAGGAATTCACTGGAAAAGATGATGTTGCTGTGGTGGGATTCTTTGAGAAGGAGTCTGACTTAAAAGGTGCCTTCCTTAAACTGGCAGACAAACTGCGTGAGAAGGTTCGCTTTGCACATACGTCAGCAAAGGCTTTACTTGACAAGGAAAATCAGAAAGATGCCATTGTACTCTATCGCCCCAAACATCTGCACAGCAAGTTCGAGCCTGATTCTGTCAAGTATGAGGGTGGAGCCAAAAAGGAAGAGATTGAATCTTGGATTAACAAGAACTAGTAAGTGTTCTTTATTGCATCATTTTGTCAGTTATAATTTACATATAAAATTATTTGGGCAATGTAAGTTTCAAAATTCAGGTATATTTTTATCTGTACTTGGATTCAGGGTAGGAACATAGTGTAGGAAATGTGCCTGCAACTCAACGTTGCAATACACAACCACTGTCCTCCTCACTCCCTTTCGTTCTGTAGACAAGGAATGTGGAGAGCCGGCAACCTGCCTGCGGTCACCTTTATAACCTTTTGTGGAACCTATTACTTTTCCCATGAAGACTGTGAAGACCTCACACCGAGGTCAGTGGCCACACAAACTTAGGAAAATTACCTCGATTAAACGTCCACTCATAATCACTCTTTGGTCATCCTCGAAACTGTCTCAAAGGCTTGTAAATGATTTTCGGAAGTCAAAAATCATTAATGTCCCCACTCGGTGCATTCAGTGTTGGCATTTCCTTTTGCAGTCTGCCAGATTATAGGCTTATCGTTGTTTAATGGGTGTAAATAGTAGTTTGCACTGTCAAACTGAAGCACATGGCAGACTGTGTTACCTAGTCAATTCAATAAAAATACTAGAGTAGTAATAATAATAATATGTCATTGTTTCTTTGTTTCTCGTTTCCGGTTGACACATGATAACGTTTGTAAATACTCTTCAACATGCGACTATTAACAGTTCCTTCTTGCATTAAAGAAACAACACTTCAAGGAAAGCACATTTGGGGACTAGGGTAGCGAGACAACTAATCATTTGATGAACCAAACCTATTCATCAATTTTAAAAATTTCATACCAGTAACCTTAATTTAGCGGTCACCTGTACCAACAACCATTTTTTGGAAGAATGACTGGTGACTGCTTTAGGCAGGCTTCACTGTATAATTAAAACCCATCATTTATAAAACATAAATGTAAGACAAAGCAATAGATTCTAATTGAGCATGCATATCAGACAGAACAGCTGTTGAATTTTGAAAGGTTGTACATAAATGCAATGCAATAAATAACTCCAGGACCAAAATTATAGGAGCTTTCTAAGGATATTAAGTAACATTGTGTACTAAGTTGACCAAAATTCATAGTATTGAAGAGTAGGAATCTTTTTTACTAAAGAAGAACTTATCAGGAAGGTTTGGTGAAAAAAAGGTTGGAGGGTATCCTGCAATCAGAATGGAGAATGGATTAATGTTCTCATTGTTTATAGAGGCCAGTTATTAAATATAGGCTAGTACTGTAAGAGACCATTTGGGCCTTGTACTACATAATCTCAAAAGATCATGTACAAACAAATCAATAAATAGGCTAAGTGGTGGAAAACTTATTTCTATATTCCACATATTTTAATATTAAGGTATATGGGTCATTCCATGTCATTTCAACGAGGTCATGACACCCTCCGTCTCGAATGTTGATGAAACTTGGTGTACACCCTTCCCTTATTATTGGAACAAACCACCCAAAATATTTTTCCTCTATCTCAAATGGTTTCAATTTTATAGCACTTTGAATTTTCATGAAATCTGCATTGTCTGTCTTGTTCGAGACTCTTGGCACAAGATACCCTTGTGTACATTTATTTTTTTATCTCCATAACCAATGATCACATCTCTTTGAAATTTTACACAGAGGTCAATAAAATAATGAGATTTTCAGAAAAAAATACAACAATACTCAAAAGTGTGTATAAATGCCTACAAAAATATTTAAACACACTTGCAACTAGTTTTTTTGGTCGAAAAACTATGTTTAGAAAACTTTAATTTTCAGCATGTGGGCATGATGGAACCAAAAGTTTTTGATGTTGAAAATTATTACAAAGACATGCTCTTTCTTGTCAAAAAATAAAATTTATGGGTTTTTTATTCCTTGTAATGAAAATTTTACGTTTTTTGTAAATTTTGGGAAAAATGGCTATTGGATAGCCATTTTGTATAACTTTCCTACAATCCATAGCTGTAATAAAAAAATGAAGTAAACAAAGTTGTTAATCTTAAAAGTAACCTAATATTGGTTATTATAGGCACTGAAGTAAAAAAAAAATTATCATAACAGACTAAACTATTACCATAATTACAAGTCTAATAGTCCTCGGTTTCTTCGCTGTTGCCTCAGTATCACCTCTGTATGTTATCCATTCTTTCTTGCATCAATTCCATACACTCATTGGTGAAGAGATATCTTCTGCCAGTTGTTGTCTGTGGGGGTTGTACAACACCAAGAATATGAGGAAATGGTATTGCACAAGAATCGTCACAGCTAGGCCAGCAGAATGAAGGTGAAGGTCCATTTGGGTGAAGAAATTTTACAAAAGCATCTCCTTCATCTTGATTAATCTCTGATATCATTCCAAAGTACCACAAGTGATCATACTTGCAAGCGACAAAACATCCAGGATACAGATCATCAGCATTCACAGGAAGTTTGAGGAGGCTCCGCATGTTGAACGAGAGGGGTGGTTCTTTATCAGAGCTCATTCTTCTTGCTTCAATTGTGCCTAAAGAACTGAGTGGTTTAAAGTTGTGGAAACTGCGAGTTCCAGGGAGTGTATGCACATCTTTGAAACGAGTTTCAAGGGAGGAGTGGGTTATGTCTACGTCTTCTCTTGCGATATAGTGGAATTTGACCCTTTCAATTTTTGTATCACAAAATTCAAAAAATGTTTTAGGAGTAGTAATTTGCTTGTCAAGGGGTCTCTGAAGACTCTCTTTTCTAGCTAGACGCTTAGTAGTTCCACCAATACCGTCACATTCTGACTTGCCAGGTTCAGCTAAAATTCCTCTTTCTTTAAAAAGCTTCTTTGCTTGACGCACTGAATAATTAGATACACAAAATGTTTCTTGAATTTTTCTTTGTGGCCATGAAAGGGAAACAGGAATGGTTAGCATCTGGATTTGCTTCTTCCTTGAGGTGCATTTAATGGAATTTTTCATCACCTCTATAAGTTTGTCCATGTCACTCGCTTTATCTTTAATTACCAACTCTGCTTCAATCTCTTTTGTTGGGATTTCAACCTGTAACACTTTTTTAATTTTGTCACGAACATTTACCTCAAAATTTTCTATTTTCATCTTTCCATAAGGTGTCTTGCTGTGTCCTGCTAAACCATGTAGTTTTAAAGGTGAACAACCTGCCTCTGTAAGAGATGTGTTCAGCTTCTCTTCTCTCCACACTGATCTTTTCTTCAAAACTCATCCCAGTATCTTCAGGTTGAATGCTACTGTCTTCAACATCACTCTCTTTATCTACATCACTGCTATAAATAATTTGTCTACATCTCCTGCATAATTTTTCGCCTGGCTTTAATTTAACCCCTTTCTCTAGCAAATCTTTAGACTGCTGTAATGTTACAATGCATAGAGTTTTTCGAATTAATCCTTTGTGTTTTTTCAAAGGATCCCTACAGTGTTTTTGGAGAGATTCAAATCTCTTCAAATATACACTTTGGTGATGTAAGCAAATAGTTTCTAAATCTTCAGTTTTAGCTTCAGTTCTTACACACAACAATTCTATGTCTTCTTCGCTTAAACAATTAACCCTCTCAATCCCTTTTCTGCGACTGAAAGCTAATTTATGACATTCACTAGCAGTTAGCTCTCCCACACTACATTTTGCATCTTCCATCTTATTTCAGTTAAAAATACACAGATAGAATTAGCACATAAATATCAAATACACTGGATAAATTATAGTGCACCACACTACTTTCTTCACAGACACCAGAAGTAGACTGACTGATAAGCCAAGTCTTCATTCTATGAGATGCAGCTAAAGTATCACTGCATGATGAGTCATGAACTAATAGCTTACCTGCACTGCATGAACCAACATCAGCTATCCATTCACACAATGAATAAGACTATACACAACTAGCATTATGAAAAGCTTCTCTGAATTGCACTCTGAGAAAACATTTTAAAATAGGCCTACCTAATATCTGAAGTAATTTTTGTGAATTTAGTACATGTATCCTTTAAATAATTTTAAAGTTTTAAAAATGGTTATCCGATAGCCATTTTTTCCCACAAAATCCAAAAAATCTAAAATTTTTGTTAGAAAGGATTAAAAACCCATAAGTTTTATCATTTGTTGAGAAAGAGCATGTCTGTACAATGATTTTCAATGTCAAACACTTTTGGTTTCACCAAGCCCACATCCTGAAAATCCAGGTTTTCTAAACCTAGTTTTTTCACCAAAAAAACTAGGTTACAGAATTTTTTTAGGCATTTATAAAATCTTTTGAGTGCTGATGAATTTTTTCTTAAATTCTCATCATATTATTGAGCTCTGTGCAAAATTTCAGAGAGATACGATGATTGGTTATGGAGATAAAAAATGTAATGTACACAAGGGTATCTTGTGCCAAGCGGAAGAAAATACAGATTTAACAAAACTTCGAAGTGCTATAAAATTTAAACCGTTTGAGATGGAGGAGAAAGCTTTTAGGGGATTTACTTGAACCATAAGGGAAAGGTGTACACCAAGTTTCATCAAAATCTGAGATGGTGGGTGTCGAAATCCTTGTTTTTCAGTTGAATTGATGTGGAATGACCCATTCTAATAATGACTTCTCTTTATACATTTTATTGCAATGTGCACTGTGATTTTGCAGTCATGGTTTGGTGGGGCACAGACAGAGAGACAATGCCAATGACTTCAAATCTCCCCATGTTGTTGCCTACTATGCTGTTGATTATGTGAAAAACCCCAAGGGAACCAACTACTGGCGTAACCGTATCCTCAAGGTGGCCAAGAACTTCCCAGACTTTACTTTTGCTGTCAGTGCCAAGGATGACTTCCAGCATGAACTCAATGAGTTTGGGTATGTTTTGCTTCTATCATTGTACAGTTCTGCTTACAGTTGTTCATGGAACAACAGACTAGCTATCGTATGCCTACTAGACAGTTATGTTCTGCTGGATAAATATTTTGGAACCGTTCCCTGAAATTTCTGGTTTGAGCAGTAAACAGGTTTGTTGGTCACAAGAAATAATTTGAGCTACAGTCCCTCACACCTTTTAATAAAGTATGATTTTTAAACTCTCTTAAGTCATGATTCACTTTCTCACTGTCAATATTTGATGTGTCACTTGAAAATGAGTCCTCTGTGCATGGAGTTTGGTCAAATGACTTTGGGTATTGTAACATGCCTTTGTTTTGCTTTTCATCACATAAACACTTCTGGATTTGAACATTGCAACACTACTTGCTATATCTGCTCGTATTCTATTTTTCAGTTCAGCCAGTGTTCAGCAATTAAATTGTAAATTGTCTAATGACCACTGGCATGGTCTTGTGGTTAGAGTCACTGACTACAGATCTGTCGACCTGGGTTCGATCCCCGGTACCTCCTTGGATTTTTCTGAGATAGGGAGGTCTGGAATGGGATGCACTCAGCCTCATGACTCAAATTGAGGAACTACTTGATAGAGAAGTAGCTGCTCCAGTCATCGAAACCACCATTAACGACAGTCAGCATGCTGACCACATGCCCCCCAATCATGCCATCTGCCTATGGTAGATGATGCAGCGGTCGGGTGGTAGGCCTTGTCCCTTCAGGTGCCATGGAGTTTAGTTTTTTTAGTTTAGTCCTTCAGACAGTCCCATAAAAGAAATCACAGGTGTTCAGTATCTATAATCTTTTACTAATTACCCTTACTGATTCCAACATAATGAAGTGTGGAGTGTGAACCAGTCTTGCTGAAACACTATACATCAATTTTTCATCAGTGAATTGGGGAAAACTATTTAAAAATCAATGGATGATATTGTTTAATGAAAGAAAATCAGTTTGCACATTTTCAATAGTACAACATTTGTAGTGAATTTTTTTGCAGCGAAGTAGTACAGTAGTACAGATTCCAGCAAACTCTGCCTAATATGGATCAAATGGGTGCTGAGTTTCTGAAATACCAAGCTATTGGGAATAAGGGCTTAAAAATTAAAACTGTTATTGCAAAAAATTAAAAATGTTTTTATTCCCTCAAATATAACGAACACTGTTAAAAATCATCATAAAACACATTAATATGGATGTAGTTACTCTTCTATGAAACAAAAATTATATTTGTTAATAAATTACAACATAATAGTTTATCCCATTTCACTACAACCAGGATTGTAGCCATTTTTATTTATACCTTCATGATTGCCAGCTTATCGAGTGCCGAGTTTTTCGGAACTCTACTGTACTTTAAATGGAAAGAGAGTTTTTCAAGAACATTAAAATGGGAAACATGTTGTTCTCAATCTGTGTTTTATTTTGTTTTGCTTAATTGTTTTTTAGGAGAGCGATTACTTATAAACTGGACATGCTATTCAGCTCCTGCAATATTTGAGTAATCTTAACAATTAAAAAACACTCCAATTGATCTCAGTAAACTAATGCAGAATTTGCCAGAAATATGAAAATTAATTCTTGAAATAGAATTGACCTTCCTTGTACAATCATTTTAAAAACTTTGTTTCTTAAGATCCTTGAAATAAATCAGTTAACATTGACAACAGGTGAACAAGAGCAGAGAATTGCAATTTAATAACCAATTTTCAAAACTTCATGTTTCTGAATCCATTGTGGGATTTCTAGCTTGTAAAAAGTAACTAAGCAGGCCTATTCTGGCAAATTGATTAATGCATAATATATGAATGCACTCTATTTCATTATAATTGATCATCTACCAAAAACGTGTTTTCAAGAAGTTTTCCCCTGATCTTCAAACACGTTCAACTGATTGTTCCAGCAACTTAGTAAAACTCGCACACAATCTTCAGGCTCCATTATAAGCCTCAAAAAATTTTGGCCATGATGTAAATGTATTGGTAATACCGGTAATCTTATTTCTTGCAGATATGATTATGTGAAGGGAGACAAGCCCATTGTGTTTGCACGAGATGCCAAGAACCAGAAGTTTGTCATGAAGGATGAGTTCTCAGTGGACACACTGGAACAGTTCATCAAGGACATTAAATCAGGCAAGCTGGAACCCTACCTCAAGTCTGAACCTATTCCTGATGACAACTCTGGCCCTGTTACTGTTGCTGTTGCCAAGAACTTCGATGAGGTTGTCACCAATAATGACAAGGATACTCTGATTGAATTCTATGCACCCTGGTGTGGACATTGCAAGAAACTCACACCTGTATTTGATGAACTGGGAGAAAAGGTAAAGTTGTAATAATTCTTTGAAGATTTTTTAACATTATGTAATGGTATTTATTTGTAGATGGAATGTTAATATCTTTGCATAAAAGAAAAAGTACTATTTATAAAAAAATATATTTTTAGTATACTCTCTCTAAAACTGCTCCTTGTTGGGCTGGTAACAAGCCGAAAAATTGAATTTTAGCGACCTAGGCCACTAAGAACACTAAAGTCGTTTTGGGAATCTATAAACAAAATCCAGATGGCATTGACCAGTCACACTAACCATAACATGTATTTAAGCATGTATTTGGTCATGAAAAAAAATTTAAGCCAAAATGTTTCTGTATGACAATCAGAAACTTACCAGGGTTTATTGCAAAATACATTAGCCTACTTCATCGTATATCAACAAATATAAGCCAACAACTTTCATTCAGAAGAGAAACATTGCTTACCCTGTATGCATCAGTATTTTAATGAAATAATAGGCTATATGCTTATGTAATGTATTTGTCTTCCATCGTGTTGTAATGTAAAATTTTATAGGAAGTTTATACCGGTATAGTGAAGTTAATAAATATATATTAATACTTGAGATTGAGATTTAACATACATAACTTCTCTTAATTCAAGAACTAACCTTAACATGTTTTGAGCCTGCATCATGACTCATTCTCAGATATACTCCATCCGAGGTAGGAACAACTGCTTGGGTGTTTATAGCTAACCTTTTGATTAGATCATCAGTGGGTATATTAGAATTCATCAGCTGGTCCCTGTTTTTGTGGATACAAATCTCCCATACTGTGAGCTGCTTATGTCCCTGGACATACTTCTTTATTTCCGGCTCCAAACTAATTTCATGATCCTTTTCCTAAACATGTGCAGTTATTGCTGATTTATTGGTCAGTCCATATTTTTTATATGTCCAATATGTTAGGGAAAAGGATCATGAAATTAGTCTAATTAGTTCCTTTCTCCAGTAGTTGGCAGCTCTTCAGAAGTGTAATTTCAGCTCATTGATATGCTGTGATAACAACCTTTAACACTGCATACATTTTAAGCCTTTAATTTGAGAGGTCATGATAAAAAAAAGTGCAATCTGGTATTTCTTCATTCTAAAATTCTTAAATTTCAGCCTTCCTTTTGACTTTGTGTATGTCATTTATAAGAAAACTATTAAATCTGAAGATCCTTTTTGAACTGTCTCTTATCAGTAGATTATGTTTGTTTGCAGATGAAGAATGAAGATGTTTCCATTGTAAAAATGGATGCCACAAACAATGATGTAACAGGACCATATGATGTGCGAGGTTTCCCAACATTGTACTGGGCACCCAAGGATTCCAAGGATTCTCCTGTTAAATATGAGGTAAGCATACCTTTTTCTGTTTCCTTATTCTCCCAAGGCTCTTTGAAGCTCTCGTTCCAGTGGCTACTTGATTCCTGGTAATATTTATTGTTTTTTTAGTATACATAAAATACTTGTGGTTTTTCTTTCTTTTAACAATCTTAGTGTTTCATGATCATTTCATATAGGAAAAAAATAATAGATTTCCAGTTCAATTTGTACTTTCCTTTACCTCCAGACCCACTTATTCTGTTTGCATTTTTCTTCCAAACTTCAATTTTTTTTTATTAGTGTTGCTTGCAATTCCTTGATTATATTGACGTTCTTGTTGCTTATTATCCAGGTATTATCCAAAGTATTCTGTTTGTTGCTTTCATTTCTTTGTTTAGTAAATGTCCAAGAGCAGCTGCATTGTTCTTCAGTATTTTGCATTTAACTCTGGCATATCTTTCAAGTCTTCTCAAACCATGTGAAATCTTGTCAAATATTTGTTAAGTTTTTTGGGGGGGAAATTTTGAAGTGGAAGAAAACTAAATTGGAGTATATACAAGCTGCTTAACATGCTGACACCGATCATCCTTGCGAGGTTTATTAGTAATGGTTTTTTCAATCATGAACCCTCCTGGTATAAAAGTTCATTAGTAACGTGGAATAGCTCAAGTACTTTAAGGAAGAAACTTTTATTATTTTTTTAAAAAGCTGACCATGAAAGTTAGTCTGATTATTTATAGCAAACTTGTAAGGATAAATTGAGATACTGTGCATACCTTTATCTCTTATAAGCAGGTGTGTCTGTTCAACCATGACTGACTTCTCCTTTTTAACCGTTGGTTGCTAATCTCTGTGCACTGTGCGAATCCAGACAGAGCGTGATTCAAATTGCTGGACTGAATTTTGCCGTCGTACTATCTCTTCTATGGGATGTCTTAAAATACTCTTTAAGTTTTGCTTGGCTGAAAAAATTGAATTTGTATAAGATATGAATGATAAATGATGCTCAGCGTAATGTTCCTGTATTTTTTTAATGTAGGGAAAAGTATGGAAATTAATTTCCATGAGAATACAAGTTAGAAAGAAACCTTTGCAGCCTGTGCAGAACGCAGCTGTGCTTCCTGCAATACTAACACTTAGCAAATATATGCAAACAATGACAATGTAGGTATAAAAATACACGGTGAACATGCTCCCAAATAAATCACATTGATGTCTAAAAAATTAAAGGAAATGCATCCTAGTGATAGGTTACTAAATATTATGCACAATGATAAATTCCCATCAAATTATGAAACTCGAGAATGAAATGCATGGAAGTTTGAATTTTTGGAAGTTCCTGTTTGAAGGGATCCACAATTTTTGCAAGTTTCTGAATCCCGTCAGTTGGTGGGATTAAATATTTTGTGTTTTAAATGTATAATTATATGCATCTATTTATAGGATACCATCTGGATAAAATAACATTAAAAGAGAGAGAGAACATCTTCAATTAATCCAATGTCTTGACATTTCAGGGTGGACGGTCACTGGATGACTTCATCCAATACATAGCCAAGCATGCCACGAATGAATTGAAGGGTTGGGATCGCAAGGGAAAGCCCAAGAAGGAAGAGCTTTAAAGTGAAGTGCACACACATTCTTCCAGAGCAATACTGCTTTTTAGATACAAATATGTAAGACTATTTTTTTGGTTAAATAGAGAAATTGAAGAGAGACTAGGAAACTTGAAGACTGAGTATCTGCGGACAGGACGAACAAACTGTTGTGAATAGAAGTACATGTTGTGATTTTTGTGTTGTCTTATGTGATGTTTTGGCAAAGGATTTTTGTACGAAATGTTATACCGTACTTGATTTGTTTCTCATCAACACCAAGTTAAAGAACAGTCACATTAATTACAGATTCAGCTGTTATTGTGCACAGTTGCGATTGCACCTCTGAGTTTAAACAAAGTTTTGTATAATACGAATGCGTAGGTATGTCCACCTTCTGTCCCTTCTGTATTCACTAAGTTGATCTAGCATGTGATAGTGAAAGATTAGTTACCTGTGAAATGTTAAATTTAATGAAAGCCAAGAGAGATAGTTGATGTAGTAAATTGAGAAGGCTCGTCATCATAGTTGACATCATGTAAAAAAGGCACTACAATTTTACGAATTTGTGAACTAGGCAAATGTCATTTTTGTTAATAATATTCCATAGATTGGAGGAATAGAAGGTGGTGTAGCTTGTAAGACGTTTTTGTATGTATGAAAGGAAGAATATTAAATCATGATCTGTATCTCCAGCTAATTTAAGTGAAAATATATTGTGATGGAATCAGTGGGGAAAACCTAAGAAAATCTTTCCATTAATTTTTTTATACAGTTAGTTTGTTTTTATTTCTGGGCCCTATTTCATAAAAAACTACAGATGTGACAAATACGACAATTATGTCAAGTCTGACATATTTATCAATAAGTCATCACATTTGTTTTTCTAATAAACATTACATTACAGGCAAATTAATGTAAATTGTCAGACTAAAACGAACACTTCATAAACGTGACAATTTTTTGTCAAATCTAAGTTTGCTTTATTACACTGCACTCTCATAATATGCGTGTGATAATTGATCTCAAAACTGATTGTAATGCATAAGCAATTGATTATTACTATAAAAAAAAATTTATAACTTTGGTGGCCATTTACACATACGTAACAAATTTGACAGAATGTACAGTAATTTTGGTAAGATTACTGTTATTATCACTACCAGTACTACTAACATTCATTATCAACAACAAAGTCTAGGTTACAGACGTCTAATATTCACAAAAACAATTTGCCAAGTTATATACACATTTACTTAACCTACTCACTAGGCCTACATATGAAAGATAGCCAGTCACTTCTATAATGACAATTCTACATTTATTATAAATTTATAAATATGTCAACGAAAAATGTTTTACAAATGCTAGGTATCCCAAGGTTTGACAGATTTGTCAGATTTTTACTTTTTAATGGCAGAGTTTTATGAGACAACACTTTGTAAAATTGTCGCATAAATCTACAAAGAAAGGAGAGGAAGGTGCCAGAGAACTTACCAATTGGCAGGAGAAGCTGGTCTTCAATTGGTGCTGGCTCTGGTATCATAGTACACATAAACAAGAGCATTAAAAACGAAAATTTTCGGACAAACTTTGCCCCTTGTCAATCACTTATATATATAATGTTTTATCATTTCATAGCATTCTGTATAACAGTTGAGAATTCAGTACCTTTGCAAATGAGTACGAACTTCACTTAGTATGATGAAGCCAACTGATCTAGCCGTCATGAATTTATACAGTTGCACATCGGTGTAAAATCCTACTTCTACATAGAATGTGTACTCACTTACAGGTTCTCCACTGATTTGACATAAATGTTTTTGAATTTGTAGAAATTTGTGTTGCATTATAATTATATAGGGGGTTGAAATGAACTCTAAATTTCACTTTTGATATATTTTATCTGTACTAGTTTCGGAATCCTAACTTGACATGGTGTCCGATGATGACATCTCAAAATTTGTTCAAAATTCATAGGAGCACCAAAACTAGCACAGTACTAGTACCAAAAGTAAAGCTCATTGTTAATTTCAACTCTCTAAATAATTATGATGGTCATAGGATCAAACCCGGCCGTGGTCGATAGATTTTTCAGGACATAAAAACCCTGGGCATGAAGTTCTCTGGGAGGGGGGGGGGGTGTCATAGATTTACGACATGTTAAAGAACTCCAAGCCTAAATTAGAGCCCTTGGTCAAAATGTCACTTTCACATCCAAGTAATTGGGCTTTGTGAGGCATGTCCCTCTTTCATCTCGGAAAATAATCATAACAGAATTACTTGAGATACTGAATCCTCCAATTGGAGGAATTGCCAATGCCCCACTGTATGTTCTATAAGTTTACTGTGTTAGCTTCCAGTTCAATTTAATATTGTGTTACATTGTTTTCCTTATGAACATGTAGCATTTATCAGTGAAGAAAATGCTAAATTATAATTATTATAATATATATTATTATTATTATTATTTAATTCTTATTTGATGTGTGTTGTAATTTGAAGATCAGTGGCATGTTTATCTGTGTTAAGACATGAGTTGGAATAAGTTAATAAGGCATTGAATTTAATATAAAACAAAGTTATTTATTGTTTTTTGAATTCCTTCATGTTTATGTAAATTGGTGATTGGTTCAATCATTATTTTTTAAATATCTTTTATGTCTTATTTTGTTTTCCTTTTTTTATATACTGCACCTGATGAGTGTGGACTCCTTCACCTGAGAAGAAATAGGCCTATGAATGATTGATTAATGGACAGCACTCAAGTTGTCACATTTATAAAAGAAGTGTTATAGTGTTAACAAGCTAGAAAAGAATCTATGCAGAACAAAGATGTGCATGCTGAAGGAATCATAGCTTTGTTCTGCACAGATTCTTTTCTAGCTTGTAGGACTATAATAATGCATAGCTTAATTATATAAGAATGGAAAGTTTGCTTTAACAGTCACACTTTGCCAAACATGGCTTAAGGTATTAGCATTAATAGGGTTGAGTATAACCATATTCAGTGTTAATATATCGGTGGGTTACCACTTTACTTCACTATTAATTTTATTATTTTAACAGTAAAGTTTAGCGGTAACCCTGTTCAGTGTTAATACTGTACTTCATTACTTCACAGACTCTCCTGAATAAAATTTTGATTATTATGACTTGACGTGTTTAGAAGAATTGATGAAAGATTTCAGATCCCTTCAGCAAAACATTATGTATACAATGAAGCCCCACCATTTCAGACTATTGGGGGCAAGACCGGGTTTGAATAAGTGACAGTCAGAATTAATAGTTATCTGAAACCTTAATAAGGGATGTATTATGTGTACAGTATATGTATATACACTGCAATGTACCTAGGTGTAAATGAATTCTAGACATTGAGAATGGCAGTATCAGTTATTTGGTAGGCAGGTATTGACCCTGCGATTAAACATCAGGTAGGGGTGAAGCATAAGAGAAGGGTGAGGCCTTGAAGCGAACACAAGATTTTACAAATAGAGTACTGTAAAATAAAGCCCGGTTTTGATTCAAGAATGCCCTTTGACATGGACAAGCAACACTTCATATTTTGAAGCTAAAAGGATAGTGAAGCGTTCAAAAGTTATGAATGACTCTCCATATTCAATTGAAAATAATTTATGGTCGTATTCTTTCCACTATACAGTGGCGATCAACATCAACAACAGTGTGGGAAGGACCGTGCGACATAGTAACGGCAGGATGTTTACAATTTATTCAATTCAGTACACTTGAGAAAGGCCTGGAGGGCAGGTTGAAACGTTGTTTGTTGTAAAAGGATTGTTTTATCCACTATTATAAATAAGTGTCATTGTTTATATTACATTTTGTTTTAATGAATGACACTGCTGAAAGGACTTTTAAATTAATGCAAGATTTTCATGGACTTGTCGGCTATGGATAAGGATAATGCAATTTGTGTTGCATTAATAAATATATAAAACGGGAGAAGTGGTATAAACAGTAAAGCTATTGATTCATTAATTACAATGGACAATTTTTAAACACTTGTAGCTCTACTTACGTCAATTTTTAAACACTTGTAGCTCTACTTACGTCAATTTTTAAACACTTGTAGCTCTACTTACGTCAATTTTTAAACACTTGTAGCTCTACTTACGTAAGTAGAGCTACAAGTGTTTAAAAATTGTCCATTGTAATTAATGAATTGTGTTGCATTGTTTAAAGAACTTCGTTTGACTACCCAGGTTGCAAGAAAGAAACATTGAAAAGAAAGTATCAAGAATGTTAAGGAGCAAAAATGTATTCAATTTTAATATAAAATTAGTTACTATACCTAGGTACATTCGTCAGTAGCTTTCGCATTGACTTGTTCCTATAAAATGTACAAATTCTAACAATTATATTTGGCACTCAAGTCGGCATGGGCTAATGTGATCCTATTGAGATGAAATTTTGTTTTTGAGTAAATCTGACAAAGCTGAAAATATTTATGGGGTGGCCATAGAATGGTTGCTTGGTTAATTGATGCATAAGTTTTATGCATGCAGTGTCTGATTTTATTACTAATTTAATTTTAATTGATTTCCTGTAAGAGAAGCCTTTAAAACGAAGTATGATTCGTAAGAAATAGGAAGTTAGAATTACAGTTAAATATGTTTAGCTTGTAAGATTTTTATCACACATGTAAGATATAATAGATTCGTCGTGGTTGTGCACATTCATAGTTTATTATTAGTAAGACTGAATATGTAGTGAGATTCTTAACTCTGCATAGTGCCTCGTGAATTTAAAATTTTATCACTTAAAGTATTAAATATCCTATCTAAACATAAAATTGTTAGATTTTGAAGTTTATTAAGTGACAGAATGGTACTTTATGAGATTGTGTGGGGGACGGGAAAATGTCTGTCCATGTACCTGTACTCGCATTAACTCAAATGTGCTTTAACGGATCTTCATGAAACTTGGTATATGCATTTATAACGTCCTTGGGAAGAAGCCTATTTATATTGGACCTAATTGGTTGACCGGAACCAGAGTAAAGCCCAGTTTTATGGTAATATACAGAGTCCGCCAGAAAAATGTATACACTCTTTGTCAGACTGTATCGGGATATTACCAGTATGTTGTAGTATGGTCTTATGCTCAACACATGTCGTTACTTTCAACACGATAGTGACAAAACTAAATGGCTGGAGAATGCTTAACGTTCGAGCAGCGAAAATGCATTCTGAAGTGGTTTATCAGGTTTGATAATGCCGTTGAAGTGCAGCGTCAATGGAGGCGGGAGTTTGAAACAGAACCCCCAACCGGCCTAACAATTAAACACATTATTGGCAAGTTTGAGGTACATGGAACGAGTTGTGATATTCATAAATGAAGATCAGGAAGACTGCGTACAGCTACAAGTCCTGCTTTGTTGGATCTCGCGTTGGAAAAGTTTGTTACTTCTCCACAAAAGTCTGCTACGCAATGTGCTCGTGAAGTGGGGATTAGCTGTACAAGTGTACGACGAACTCTGAAAGGTGCTAAGTGGAAACCTTACATTCCACGATTACTGTATGTGATTAATGATGACGATCCTGATTGGACGAAGAGGGCCCATTGAGTTCCTCCACGGTCGCCAGAATTAACCCCTATGGACTTTTACTTATGGGGAACCGTGAAAGATAAGTCTATCGACGTAAGCCACGCACGTTGGAGGAACTTCGCCAGGAGATTACAGCGGCATGTGCTGCGATCTCCATTGAAACATTGACCGATGTAGCTGCGGCGACCGCAGTAATGTGTCTGGCCGCCAAAAGCCAACATTTTGAACATCTAATGTAACCACTGAACTAAGAAAGTACTACCGGTAGATGTTTGATTAGTATTGAAATTAAAAAAAAAAACAAACCTAATAAATAGTTTCGTCCCTTAAAGTGTGTGTACATTTTTCTGGCGGACCCTGTATTAGAAAAAATTTATCAAATGCAAATCAGTTCTCTTGACAGCGTATTGTTTTACAGTGTTCATATACGACTTTGGAAGTTGCAATACAGTTAGCTGTGACAAATAACACTACCCACATATTCCTTCACATATGCTTATTAAACTTTAGTGCAAGCCCTGCTTAATGAATCGATCTGTAGCTTAACTCTGAAATTGTTTACAAAAATAACTGATTTTCTGCATATCATAATTGCTTAATTACAATTTTCACTGATTAAACAAAAGCATTCTGGCACTTTGTTAACATCAGTTTACCTAATTTTATTTTTTAAAAATTTGATTTCACGCTATTCCCATATCACACAAAAACTCCATTACATGATATTATTTAATAATGAAATTCTTTCAAAGGGATCAAACCCGTAAGATACATACTTTATGAATATTTCACACATGCATCAATTATTATTATTATTATTGGATGTATACCACATATAAGAATAATTCTGCTTTAGTTGATCTTTATGAAATACATTTCATTAAGTGAACAAAATGTCAATATGCATTGCTTAGAACTATAACAATAATATAATTAAGTGGTTCTGTTTAAGATATTTTTTTCCCAGAAATAAAGTGAATTATGCTTCAATTGTTTAGGGAACTTATAATTATATTTTACGACAAATGTCTTCCATATTTCATCAGATGCTTAGGATTTTTTGTTCACAGAAAACCGTTACCTTACATAGATTGTATCATGTATACCTTTTAACAGTATGATCACAGTTTAATATGGTATTAAAATATTTCAATTAAAATCGGTGTTATTTGATAAATAGCCATTACTAATGATAATGTTATAGGAGAAAAATTCCTCTGACACTGGGATTTGAACTCAGGACCCTTGGCTATCCGTACCAACTGAGCTAAGCCAGAGTTCACTTCACAGCGTCAGATGGAACCTCTCTCCTATGAATGCAAATGCATATATCTATCTTGAATGACTGATGACTGATGACTGATGTAAGTTTTATTGTATTCACAGGAGGAGCAGTAAAGCTTACATTGGTCAGATTTCCCACACAAAGAGCAGAGTGCAATCAGGTTCTGCTGCTCTGAAAAATCTGCAATGAACCACATCTGAGTACTGTGCCATAGTATTTACTTAAAAGACATCACACTTTTGGGATTGACTGATTAAGAGTCCGTGAATTGAAGCTAGAGGAAGCCAGCTTCAACAGAGAGGTTACATCAACAACCAGGCTTCAACAACACCTAAATGACAGAAGAGAGGTTAGTCTTGAAAAGTTGATAATAGCATAGCTCATCACTGATTGGTCAAGTCCTCCCAAAGTTGGTTGGTTTATATAATTATATATCCCATGATGTGGTACTCTGAAATCGTTACTAAGAGTGTGGCTTGGCTCTTCACTGGAAGGCAACGAACAGTATTGCCAAGGTCTGGACAGTTTTTCAGAGAGCCAATTCAATGCGTCAAAATAGCCAGATATCTAGGGGTAGCCTGGACAAAGGGCTGATCTGGAAACCCAAACGTTAACCCAGGTTAGACAAACAGCCCTACTGGGGCTTGGAATTTTAACCCTGGCAGAGGCAAACTTTCTCCTGCAAATAGAACATTGCTCTAGAAGCAACTCATTTGACCTCTGCTTGACTACTCCAGTCCAGCTTCTACTGTAGGTCTACAGCACACACACATGTCGCAAGACTAAAGTCATGTAGTCAAAATGTCTTTGCTTTGCTATGGGCGCATCTTGGTTAATCAGTAACAGAGAGATGCATGAAGATGTAAAGGTTCCTCTAATTGCCTCTTATTTCAGAAGACTTGCATGGAGTTCTGACTCCAAGCTTCACGATGCGAGCCAATATAAACCCAAACTCTTACCCTACAGGTAAGCCTTCAGCTTACTAATACTAGGTGAATACTAGAACTATATATAAAGGGCCATGGTCAGAATCCCATGAAACTTGGCCTGCGTAAGTTGGAACCCTATGTGAACAACTGTAAAGTAGTGGACTTCAGTTATACGATAGGAGGCCATTGTCTTTTCTAGGAATGCATTTTGTAAGCAGGTATGGAAAAATGTCGAGGTTGACTAGTGGACATCTCCCACAAAATACCTCACCCGTTAGATTATTTGGTCTGGTCTGTGGTACTCGACACTTGAGAATTCCTCAGGATGGGACAGATTCCATTGGAGTGCATCGTCTAACTACAAGCAGTGAAACATAATAATTAAAGATATCTTTAATATTGTATTATTCTTTTAAAACTGTTTTTGAATAGTTAATTTTCCTGAGAGCCCAGGCATAAATCAAATTAATAGCAACTGTGCCAAAGTTATAAGCCCCCCCCCCCACCATGTAAATAAACAATTTGTTTTCGTTTCTGGAAGGGAAAATATCAGTCTTTTTCTTACTTTGCAAGTTATGTCATGGTAGTAACAATTTTTCAATGTAAAAAAAGCTGGGTTAATGACCTTGATAATTATTATTATTATTTTTTTTTTACTACTTCGTTCCGAGAATTCGTGCGGTTATTCGCATTCGTCTCGTTTCCGTTCGTGGATTTCGCCCTCTACCGAGCATAAAAGCAAAAGCTTCAGTTGATCTACGTGTGTCGTCGCTAACGTTGTTCTGCTGCAGGACGTCCAGAAAGAAGAGCTGGTTGGACGATTCTTGAAGGAGATTGCTTAAAACCAGGCAATCGGGGCTTAATAATTTAATTTTTGGTTATATAGTGCTTGTGGATCGGAGACCAAGACATTAACCAAAAATGACTCGTAAGTAAATCTTTTTAACAAAATTAAGAAATCACTAAATCCAGAGCAGGGTCTCGTGGTGGTGTACTTTTTTATTTTCATATAATTTTATTTTTATTTTATGAATATTTTAACTTCGCCACTTATTCTTCAGTGTGCATATTTGATGGCAATTATCCCGTTTGTAAGAAAAAAATAATAATTTTGGCTATTAAAAGGGGAATAAAGTGAAGGCAAGTGGGATGGGTGGGGGCCAAAGGTTCGTGAACTAGATAGGAATTACGAAATTAAAGAAATCCATGAAGATGAGTTTTAATTAATTACATGAATACACACCAATTGCTATGAAATTAAGAGCTGTGATTGTGCAAATTGTTTTGGAAGATTGAAGTGAAAGTTAAGTTCTACTGCCTCAAGGTCTCTTTGTTATTGCTTGGGCTGTCAAAACAAAGCCCAAGTGAAAATAACTTTCTAAAAGTAAAATTTAATTAGGGCTGTTGAAATCTCTTACGAGAGAAAAAGATGATTCAGATAAGACTATTAAAAAAAAAACATCCCAGTTCCTGCTTTTTTTTAAAAGTAGGATAACTGTCAAAGTATTTATAGATCATGATTCATGCACATCATATTAGTGTTCACATTTCCTTATAAAATTTAAAAATTGCATATAGAGTTCAAAAAACTGTTATTCAACTTGTCGAACATACTTAATGGGCATCTAGTGTTTATCACAACTAATTACAGTATAATTTATGCTTTAGGCCTATTAATGTCACTGTTCTTAACCTAACTGTCACTAACTTAAATGGTTATGTATTACTATCCTGTACCGATGATGCTAATGGCATAAGGCTGCTACACACCTGACACTCTACTTTGAAGCTATAGGCTACTATAAAGATAAACAATATTTTGTACGGAATGTGGTTAAATGTGAGACTGCATACTAAACATTATATTGCGAGCTATAAGATGGGCTTTAAATGAAAGAGGAATAGCGCACAATGTGCTAATAAGATAGGAAATTCAGCTCTATAGCGCGCATTTGACTGCTGGCTATTTTTTCATGATGTATAGTAGAACTGGCGCATGCACAAAATGTGAATTCGACAATTTGCTAGCTACTTTTTTGGCAAAGAAGAGAGGAAATTTCCAGTCATTGAGTGATCCTTAGACTATCTGTACCAAACTCGGGAAAGAATAGTTTTATGCTGCGCTCTAGGCTCCTCCCACTAACTGTCTAACGTGACCTGCCTCGGAAGGCGGGGTTTAGGGTTTCATCACAGAAGACATTCAATGGGAGGCATAATAAACCTCACAGTATTCAGTATATTGCTCCTAAACTAACGTAATGTTGCTAACCTAACAAAACCTGTCACTGACCTAGAATTTACCTATCATTATTTAACTAAATGCAGAAGCTTTTTACCCTTCCACACCTTTCATAAAACAGCGTTACGACTAGCAAGGGATCAATGGCACAACAGGTGCGTGCGCAGGCTCAGAAGCGAGGGGAAGGAACTGGCGGGCTATTCAAGTCTAATACCAAATTCAGAATGCCTTCCTAAATTAATATCACTGTTCATAACCTAACTGCCACTGAACTAGAATTTCGGGAGAATTCAGAATGCCCCACTAAATTAAAAAAGTAATTTTACTACGGTACAATCGTAATTTTCATAACTGAGCAAGTACATAGCCGTGATAGGAGATGTAGGGGAAGCAAGCAGTAGCATGCGCATTGGCTCGGAAGCGAGGGTCAGCAGGGGAAGCGAGCGGGCGGGCGAGAGCGGGTGGAGCTTCGCCGGGGTGCAGCATAGGCCTATATCTATCTTTTGCCCCAAACTCATTACTTTTGAGGATCAACAAGCAACCCATTATGGGAGTCAAGTCAAATCTTTGAGCAAATTTATCCATATCACTAGAGAGAGTAATGACGTGCACTCTCTTGAACTCCTGGTAGAGTTTATACAGGAGAAGGAAATACCGTACCCTAATAATAATATGTGAAATGTGCAATCTGTGCAGAGTAGCCTATGGGTTTATCTCCAAACTGTATTAAGTTATTTGAGAGATCTTGTTTTCCTTCTACAACTGAGTAGGCCTATATGATAGAATTCACAACTTTCATCACACATTTCTCATAACTTACGCATGTTTCCAGGGGTGCGGTTTTACCTATAGGTCACAGGGTCATCCATTTTTAATATGATCTACACTAGAAATGAATAAAGTTGTATAATATTAATTTTTTCATACTACCGGTAAGCAATTTTGCTTTGCTTGTTAGTGGTTTAAGTCTAGTTTGGCAACATAGCATGGGTCAAATTTCTGTTGTGGCTTGGCTGCATGCCCGTCTCTCATCCCTTTAACATTATCCTCTCTCCTATAGATGAAGGAGAAAACAAGGACGGGTTGTAGCCAGTTTAATTTGTGTAGGGTCACATACCCATACTGGACCCATACCTGCTAGATGGGTGTGGTTTGCACTATAATGATTAGAAGAAGATATTTATGAATTGAAAGTGACAAAATACAGCTACCGGTACCTGTCTTTCTCCCTCACTGTCTGATCCTTCCTGGGGCATCACAATACAATAACACCTTGCCAGCAAACCCTGTCCGGTGTCAGATTTGGGAAGGGCGAACATAAAAATGCTGTTTTCCTACCCCTTCCACAACTTCTCCAATAAGCTAAAGCTGGATGTAGAGAGTTACTGTGTGCGATTGTTCATTGCGCTGCTGAGTTCTGATCTTGGGTGTTCTTTAATTAGTGAACTACTTTACGCACAGTATGGTAGGCAGTGAAATGAATGAGGTTAGCTAGTTACAAACTACGTACCTAAATTTGACGAGTGAGTATTAGCAAAAGAAACAGGCTGTCCTAGACCAGAGCTTTCAATAAGTCTAACTTATAAAGATAAAAACAGAGCATGTAACAGGAATTTTAATAACAATGTGCAGGGAGAAGCTGGAGTGGATCTGGAGGTGTCATAAAATTAATGCATTATTTTGTTTTCCGTGCATTTTCTTCGGTGGAGAAGTTACGTTGGACTAAAAGTGGTTGAAACAACAATATGATAGAAATAAGGAACACTATTGGTCAAAACATAATTTAAGTTAGATATATAAGCATTCATGAACCATAGATTATTGTCTCTGTTGGACATTACATGAGAATATTATAGGAGAAAAATTCCTCCGACACTGGGACTTGAACCTAGGACCTTTGGCTATTCGTGCCAATGCTCTACCAACTGAGCTAAGCCAGAGTTTAACCCACATCGCCAGATGGAACCTCTCTCCTGTCCTAACATTTATAGCCCATATTTGCATGTGCCGCTCTCGTATGAAATCTCACGAGCTGCCACTGCATGTTTCGTTTGCTTTGTAAGTGTGCTTTTTTTACATGTCTTACGATGAAATGCATGAACTGCCATTCTTGTCACCAGGTATATCAGCTCGTAGTTTATATTCATCCATTCTCTGCTAACCATTGCCTTCATGTTGTAGAAATTTGCCCAAATCTCTCCTCTTTTCTGTTGGAGTTTTTCCAGCACTTGTACAGTGAGTCCCATGCAAGAGTTGGCCAATGATGCGGGTTTCTGCGTCGCGGCGGGCACTGCTCCAACTCCCGAGAGATCAGGTGAAATATCTACGCTTATAAAGCTGCGATTGGTGTAATCATTCAGGTTCTCACATTTAAAATTAAAATTACAATGAAAATAACCACGTACCTCATCACAAGAGATGTTGGAAATGTTCTCCTGTTACATCCACACAATACTGGCACCTTTTTAGGAAATTTTCTTTCACGCACATAAGTTCAGCTTCCGAGACAGAGTTAATTTCTCTTGTGATATTGTCTTTAAGTTCTTCTAACAGTATTTGAATATTATTTATGGGGAAACTTGAAAAATAAAGTGTATAAGTCAATTTCCCAAACGTTAGAAGAACTTTAAAGACAATATCACAAGAGAAATTAACTCTACCTCGGAAGCTGAACTTATGCGCGTGAAAGAAAATTTCCTAAAAAGGTGCCAGTTTTGTGTGAATGCCAGAGGAGAACATTTCCAACATCTCTTGTGATGAGGTACATGGTTATTTTCATTGTAATTTTAATTGCAAATGTGAGAACCTGAATCACTACACCACTCGCGGCTTTATTTGCATAGATATTTCACCCGATCGCTTGGGAGTTGGAGCAGTGCCCGCCGCGACACAGAAACCCGCATCATTGGCCAACTCTTGCGTGGGACTCACTGTAGATTTCCGTTATTGGCAGTAGGAGCTCACATCTGATGTCCTTTAAAAGGAAAGTCTCTCTGGCCATGACATATACCGGTCTTGATAGCACAGCTGGAGGCTGCCATCAACAAAAGGAAGCAGAAAGAGAAAGAGAAAGAGAAAGAGATATGGACGAAGTTTTATGCCACGGAAGCTATGACCAATGACGCCTGGAAGGGAACAATCTGCAACCATTCGCCATCTGGTAACCAGACTGGCAGTTCATGGTTTCCACAACAAGATATGCCGAAACAACCGATATCACGACCCCAATGAGGACTGTGTGTGTATGCTGTGTGACAGACATTGTGAGAGATACCACAAACTACACTGCAAGAAAAGAACGAAAACATTAGTCGAATACAGCAAAGAGTGCTAAACTATTCCCTCAATGCCCATTCGGGTGCACTTTCTACTTTATATCTGGTGTATTTTGACATCCCTTTGCAGAAAAAGATTCTCTTTTCCAGTTTTTCCAGCTGATTGGCTGAGATGTTCTCCTATACTGGGTCCAATCCGTACATCTGTGCTGGGATTACTTTTAGCTGAAACAGTTATTACTGTCTGTAAAGACATTTCTCTAATATTGCGAATGTCTTTTTGTCTTGATGTGCATAATGAAACTGGTTCCTTTGATTTGGATAGTGATTCATAAATATTTAAAGCAGTTTTAAAGTTCTTTTCCCTTATATAATATTCTATCAATAGTTTTCCCCCTCTCCTAAATCTACTACGCCACCAAGTTATCTCTGCATGCAGAAAATATGTGAGGAATGTGCCTTACGTCTCGATCTCCCTCCTTTGACGTTGCCACTTCCTTTTCACTGAGTTCAGTCATTTGGCTACAAGAGGGGTGCCGAGAATTCCTGTGTTTTTAAATGACCTCTCAGCTTCGGCAATCGCCGTCGAAATGAATAATCTGGCAACCATGTCCCAACTGGGGAAAATGAGCTGTTCCTTCTTTCACCCCCGCCGCCACGCTGCCACTTCCTGTCCACTGTGTTGGGTTATTTGGCTGGAAGAGGGGCGCTGAGAATTACTGTGTTTTTAAATGACCTGACACCTAAGACAGTCATTGTCCAAATGAATAATCTGGCAACCATGTTATGATCTTTCATCACCTGCTTCCCCATCATCCCTTCCGTATAGTGGTAGCTGGACGACACTAGCGCTAAAACACTTCCCCTATCGCCGTGCAGATTTAACTTGGTGGCATAGTAGCTAGCTCCATTTTTCTCTCATTTATTTGTATTTCGTTATGTTCTTCCCATTCTGGGAGGAGGTCCTTAGTTCTCTGGGCGTTCTGTTTTCTGATGCGATGACCATATCATCTGCATGTATACGTAGATTCTCGCTGACATTTCACTTTTCTTTCTCCTGCTTCTACTGTTGCAGTGTCGAATAAATCGAGCTTACAGGGTCCCCTCAGAGAACACCATTTTTATGTGTTATCCAAATGGATTTTCCCACTCCGTTGTCAATTTGGATTTTGTTTTTCATTAATGTTAAATATCAGTGTTGTCATTGTCGGTTTCCCAGTCAGGTTTTCCACCTTCTTTACCAAATCAAAAGCTTTTGTGTGGTCTACAAAGGTGACATAGAGTTTTTCTTATTTTTCTTTGCTCTGGGTTTGCTTAACATATTATTTTGAAGTAGATTCTGTACTGCCATTATTGTTGATCTCCCCTCCCTAAAGCCAAATCACTCTTTGGGTCCAGTAGTGGGTTTAGTTTTTCCACTAGCATCCTTGACAGTAGCTTTAATCCATTTGATTCTAAAGCCTCGCCTCTGTATGCATTAGCCTCACCTCTCTTTCCTTTGTAAAGCATTTTTATAGTGGAGCATCTCCAATCCTAAGGGACGTTTCCAGTCTCCAGACATTTTTGGAACAAATCTGTCCACACTCCACACAGCTGTTCTGTCATGTTATTTTAGGTTTACATTCTGCATGCCATCTGGTCCCACAGATCTCTTATTTTTCCCTTGCTGGATGGCTTTGTTAATGTCTTCTGTTCCAATCTGAAAGTTGCAGGTTGATCTGGTTTCACCGTCACATATAATCTTGCTGAAATTATATTCTTCCCATACGTTCATAGAGTTCTTTGTTTGGAATTTCTTACTCTTAGTTCTTTGCTCCTGGAAGGGATACTTTTCTGTTTCAGTGATCAGCTTTCTTCTAAATATTTATTTCTTTTTTGTTTTGTATTTTTACTTCCTCTGCCCGTACCATAGGTACTATAGGTAGAGGAAGTATTGTTTTCGACCCCAAAATTCGAAGTTGAGTTTTTAGCATATATACACGTTTCAAGGCCCCCTGAATCCAAAAATACTATTTTTGGAAACATGTCTGTGTGTCTGTGTGGAAAATATCTGTGAACAAGCTAGCTCCAAAACGGAAAATCGTATGAAAACAAAATTTCGTATTTGGGTCAGGTACCTTCTGAAGATGTGAGGATAAGATTGGCGACTATTTTCTCTTATTTTTAAGGGGACTTTACATGAAGAAATTTTCGTTTTTCGCGATTTTCTCGAAAACGGCTCTAACGATTTTCTTTAAATTTTGCACATAGGTTGCTTATACTAAGAGCTAAAACTTTTATTTGAAACATTTTTTCGAGAAAATTCTCTGAGGGTAGTTACAAGCCACCCACTGTTCACCCACTGTTTGTAGAAAGTTTGTCTTACGTGATGAACAACTGAATTCGCGCTCTTTCACGGCCTCTTATTTTATATAAGAATGTGAAGTGAGAAAGATGTATTGTTGGCCATGCATAGAGTAAAGATGTATCTGAGGGAAATATTCGATAAATTTCGGAAATTATATTTGACGGCAGAAAGTTCAATAAACGTCTGCAGTCATTTTTTTTTTTTTTTTTTTTTTTTTAAAGTTTGTTATATAGACTGCGCTTTTAGTCGCATCATTGAAAGAAGAGGTATTTATAGAATAATTAGCGTAAAATTGTGTCTTGCGATTCTGTACAAGGATATGTGAATACTGCTAACTTTTATTTGGATAGAGGAAGTTATGTGACTAACACATCAGATTTTTTTGTACTGTGATCTAGCTGTGTGGTATATCTCTAACCAATCCTGAGTTTTTGGGCTTTTGTCATATGTAACTTTGCTATTACTTTCTTCCTTTGCAGATAACATTCTCTGTTGAATCATTTTTTTAATTTCCTCTCTGCATGCTGAGGAACAGCTTCTTCTCTGATACAGGAAATAAAACTGTGTTCAGATGTTTTAAATATAATATTGAAAAATTAATAGTATTCCGTATTGTTTAACTGATTGAACAGAGGCTAAGAAAATAGTTTGCAAGAATTTAACTGTCATGAAGTGACACAATTGCACAAATTTATTTATGATTTTGTGCAATTTATGCATAGGCATTTAGTAACTTATGGTTATTTATTTATTTATTTAACTGCATGCTCCATGGTACTTATAGTGTGCAATGCTACATATTAACCTATTTCTAGTTTTTTTAAATAGTTTCTTATCTTTTTAACAATCCAGATTATCCCCGGCCTTGAATTGCTTTATATGATAGTTTGAAAAACGTAAGAAAATTTCTTATAAGTTCATAGTTCTCTATCGTCGATTGTCTCCTCAATCTTACAACACTTTTACGAACAACTTCTCTTTCACTTTTTAGTTTTTCGCACTCCCAGAGAATACGATGCACTGTTTGTACACTTTTCCCACACACGCATCTTCCAAAATCTTAAATCGGTGGAAGCAATCCCCGAATCTACCATGTCCTGTAAGTAATGCTGTTAAATTGTGACTTCATGGTAGGTTCATCTTCATTCTTTCTCATTCTGTTCTGAAGTATGTTTTGTGGTTCCTCCATTATTTGTTGTCTGCCATTCTGTTTCAAATTTTTGTACAGTAAACTTATTTTTCCTGAATTTTTTTAAGCACTGTACGTCTTGGTATAGCGCCAGTATTTAGTATGATTGTTCCAATGTTAACTTTTATCAGAATAATACCTCCAGGTGTTTCACTTGGTTGTGTGTTTAACTTTGGACATTTGCACACAAATTATACCTGATTTATGAATAATTATCTAATTACTGTAATTTTTAGTAACAGTAAATTCCAGCTTCATTGAGAGAGAAGGGTATGATTGTTGTTTTATCAGTATGGGATTAAGAGAGACTAATTTGAATCCAGCCAATTTTTATTTAAGTTATTATTTGTTTGTAGCCTACTTTTAAAAGTTTCTTCCCAATTAAATATCATGCAACATACCAGTATGGATAATGAATAAAAGAGGGCTTAATACCTTTTCTTGTGGAATGCAAATATCTACGTTAATATCACTTAATGCATTGTTTGGTTTGGTATGTTGAGTCTATTTGATAGGTAAGATCGAGACAGAACTAGGGTTAACAAAGAAGGCCATGACAGGTCATGGAGCAAAACCCATAAAGTGAGATCTGAGATTGCTTCACTGCCACTGCAGCAACTGCAAAAAAGTAGAAGGAAGCAACGTTGCCAAATTCTCAATTTGGTCGATTACTATAATGTAACAATTTCTAAAATGTAATGATTACAATTTTATTTCCAGAAGTAAATTACAAATAAAAATTACATTTTTGAAATAGTAACAATTACAATGAAATGGGACCAAAAAAGTAATTGTTACATGTAATCTGATTACTTTTATTCAATTACTTCCAATCGCTGCTAATTTTCTCTTTCAGGACCTCCAATTTTATACTGGAAACTGCTTTTATTTCATCTTGCCAGCACATTCTTGGCTTCCCCCGCTTTATTGATTCTTCCAATCATCCAATCATGATGTTCTTCTGCAGTGAACCTGTTGCTCGCATTGCATGACTGAAGTATCGCAGTTTTGCACTTAGGATCAAAGATCTTTTGGGTTTGATTTCTTCAAAATTGACTTATTTGTCCTCTTCTCTGTCCATGAGACCCTCAGAATTGTTCTCCATATGTAGGGTTCAAAGGAGTCTATTTTCTTCCTCTGCTTTTTCCTAACATTCCAGCTTTCGCTGTCATACTTGACTGAAGGGAGCACAATAGCTTCTGCAATTTTAGTTTTTGTCTTCGTTGAGACAAAACTTTTTTCCAAGTTGGTCATTGTCATCCTTCCAAACGCCAGTCTTCTTTATTAATACATTGCAAAAAATTACAGCAGTGTTGTATACTGTTTCTATCTCTGTGTCATTTATACTGATGTCTAGAGATGGTAGATTTTAGCAACTAAAAAGTAAAGAATTAGCATTTTGAAATTCACATTTGGCATTATATAGCAAATTTAATGTTAAAATTTAGCATTTTGTAGCGATTTGGGATGAAACAATCTTATTATTGGAAAATCAGGTTTTTACAAATTAGTGCGTTAACAAGTGCATTTTATTGATTTTCCAGTTACAACAATTTCAAGCATATAAGCAGGCATAATGTAATATAAACTTATCGTGAAGTTGTGAACATTAAAACACACGTCAAAATATATAGGCCTACACAACTAACTTGTATTTGCTTACATGCATTTAAAATCAGCATTCAGCACAAACACAAAAAATAATCTAACATAGAAGAAATTTCAATAATACTCTCCTTTAACTTGTTTCGGCTATCTATAACAATTGAATTGTATTTCCTGAAAAAGCGTTCTACATCCACGCTATTGGTAGGTGACGAGATTACCTGAATAGCTGCATTGGCTGCAAAGAGTGGAAGCTTTATTTGCATTGCTAACAAATTTGCCGTCAGTCAACCTCTTAATTGTCTCTTATACTGGTTATAAAATGTTTGTGAAATTAGTCATAACCACATAAGAAACTTAATATGGAATATGGAGTTCTTCTCTTCATATCGAACACTGTCTTAGGAGTACTCATCTGACCAGCCACTGTTGGATTAAAGTGCTCATTAACAGCTTCAGAAAATTGACTTGTTTCATTTCCTGTCATGTTATTTACATAAATGACCCGTACAATTTAATTTCGCACTTATTTCGCAGAAATATGTACATTTTGTATTTTATAGCAAATCGAACAAACACAATAATAGACTTCATATGCTTCAGAACCAAAATATTACTTATTTTGACAATGTTTGGCGACATTTAGCATTTATCACACTTGCGAAAATCTACCATCCCTACTGATGTCTCTTGTCTGTCCTGGTGTCACAATTTAAATCTTTCTGAAGTTTAGCTTGAGCTTTCTTTTTCGCTTTTTTCTCCAAGCACTGCAACATATTCTTTAGCTCTTGCTTGCTAGCTGCGTGTTAATTGGTGCGTAATGAGTTGAAAATAGATGGAATTGCATTTGGTACACAGGTGGAAATCAGCGGGAGCTTGCCCGTATGAAGAACCAGAAGAAACTGCAGGAACAGCAGAAAAGCAAGGGCAGCCGAGAAAAGGATTCCAACAAGGGCATGACACTAGAACAGCGCAAACAAAGGCAAGTGTAAAAACCTGTGTATTTGGACTAAAATTGAGAGCTTATTTTATGAATATAGTACCAGTAATTTAATTTTTTATGCTCACACAAGTATTACTGCAATGGTTATTTCAATTATTTTCTACTTACCAAGCATGTGAATATATTTGTTGAGCCTTTTCTGTAAAGATAAGGTGTAAACCATCTCTACCCAGACATGAGTCATCTTTGCTTCTTTACATCAAAATATAATGCATGCAATTTTCTGCATACTCATCTGAGATTTTCATTTATTTGAGTTATGTAACTTCAGTGAACATCTCTCATTTTAATTGCACTGTTCAAGACCAAAAGTACTGAGAGAACTTTATTTTTCATAGCTTTTACTAGAGTACAAAGTTCTCCCATAACCTCATCTACATTATAAATAATTAAGGAATCGCGCACAATGTGCATTATCTTAACCTAAGACTTAACCTACCCAGTCCTGAACCCGGGGAGGGGATCTTTCACTACTGAAAAATCCTCTACCCGGCCGGGAATCGAACCCGGGCCGCCGGAGTGGAAGGCAGGCGTGCTACAGACTCGCCCACGGCGGCGGACTCATCTACATTATTCAGTGGCGATTATTCCATATAGATTGTGAGGATCATCCTACACTTCATAATTCATCTACATAAATGTTTACTAGCATTCATTGTCAAAATTAAAACAATAAAATTACAAAACAGCGTTATTGTAGAGCACTCGGGAAGGAAGTTAGGGGTTCTGTTTTGAGCAGGTTGGTATTTGAGAGGATGTCCTCAGTGTTGACGTTACACAGTCCTTGCCGTTGTTAAAGTTCTGACTAGTGAAGGGGGAGGCAGGGAAGAGAAAAGGTGACGAGAAGCCAGTTTCATATGGAGGAAGTTGAGGACGTCTTACAGTCCTTCCTCACATGTGTTCTGTGTTCCTCACGTTCGATAGCTTGTTTTCTAAGAGGGGAGTGATCATATTTTTATTAATATTTATTTATTTATTTCATTTCTTTTCTTGGTATATATTATAGGCCTAGCTGTTATTAAACTTCACAGTGCTGTTTATATTTCAATATAAGTATTCCTGGAGTAATATCAAGTTTGATATCAACTACGAAAATTATAGCGGAATAGCTGATTTCCGTAAACAACAGTTTTCATACGTGGTTAAATATTTTCTTACTTTACGATAAAGCTAAAAACTAAACTAAATTCCGTGGCTCTACATCCCTGGAGGGACTTGGCCTACCACCTGACCGCTGCGTCATCTACCACAGGCAGATGGCAGATACGATACAGCATTATTGTATTAAATTTACATCTCAGCCTTTATGCATTTTTTTATGGCGACACATATGTACGTCAATAGCAGCGAATGGGTTAATTTGCTCTCTCCACACCATCCTACACAACAAAAAACCAGGAGTCGCCACTGACATTATTTGAATTTCCTGAATATCATCTGTGCTTACGTGTACAACTATAACCTTACCTGTTTTCTTATGTAGTTGCATAGACCTTACACCACTATACACAATAATAAAAAGAAGTGTTTAAAAAATATATTACAAATCAGTGGATAATGGTTAAAATCACCACACAACGTTTCAACTCTCCCCTGGAGTCTTCCTCAGGTGACTTCTTATACAGTACTGATCATGAAGATTGAGTTTCACCACTATACACATTTACTTTTTCTAGCATTTTTTTGACGTTTACAATCTGTAATGTAGTGTCACCAAGCACATAGGCACCAGTTTCTCCTTTCTTCTTTATCTTGGGATGAACCCACTTGAAGCTGGAACTACTCTCCATGTACTTGCTCTTTTTGTTGTCTTTATTCATTGTTTATTATTTAATTTATTTGTGGTGGCCCAGAGTTTGTTTCTTCTTCATCTGTAATATGGGTTTTCAGGCTACTGAACCTGTTTTGTGTAGGAGTTACATTTTCTTTTACATAATCTTTTGTTGTTATAGAGGCAGCTTTGTTTTTCTTGACTCTGCTAGCATTTTCACATTGTTTAGTAATTGCGAGAGATTCTTTTAGTTGTTCATTCTTTTTTTTAAGAGAGCCTCATTCATATGTTGAATCTCTTCCAGGTTCTTCTTCAGTAGCTTTGTAATTTGTTCTTTGTCTTCAGTAATGATTTCATCTCGGCCTCTCTTTCTTCAAGCACCTGAATTACATTTCCATTCTTTTTCATCCTTACCTCTTTGTCATTTTCCATTCATCCGGTTGTAGGATCCATCACATCTTATCCCCTTTAGCACTCTTTTCGAGCAAAATTTACTTTTACTAAAGCTTATTTTTATGTTTCTTTGAGAGTTTGTTTCCGAGACTTCTTCATTACCTGCCATCTTGATGTTTACACTGTGCACTTTGTTACAGAGACGCTGATCTGATGCGCCAGAAGCAAATGAAGGCGGCTGCCAAGGACCGTGCTCCTGCCAGTTAAATGTGTAGCATCAATCCAACGTTTGAGTTTGTACAATGGCAGGGTAACCAAGGGACACTAATTCACGAATCATGTGGAACGCAATACTTGCTGAAATTCAGCTCCCCCCACCCTTTGACTGTCAACATCATGCGTTCATCTCTCCCATTGGGAAAGTGAATTTTTGTTGGTGATTTTTTATTATCAAGTTTGTTCGATTCTTTAATTGGTTGAAGAAAATAAATGCCCTGCCTTAAGCATGTCTGTACTTCATTTATTTGCTTTTTATACTTTTTTTAAAACGGTATAATAATGTATTGATGTGAGAAATAAATACTCCTCTTTTAAGTCCTTAGCTTGTCTTCTGATTGCATAGTGCTATCTTAGGCACAGAAAAATTTTGAGCTCCCCATTCAGTGACTGCACAAGTTAGAGTGAGTGTCATTCATTTGCTCACTCTTGTTATATACCTGTGTAAGTTGTAGTGTCAATTATTTAATTACCTCCTGTAATCATTTTTTGATTTTAACAGTGTCATATTACAATAATTAGGAGAAAAATTGCACCAACATTGGGCTCAGACCTGGGATCTTCAGCTATCCATGCTGATGCTCTACCAACTGAGCTAACCAGAATTGATTCACGGTGCAAATGGAATCTCTCTTCTTTTTCTTCTGAAATACGAGGGGTGGGGCATAAGTCATATAATCTATTTTTCTTTTGAAAATGTCTGACCATTTTAATTTTGAACTATACAAATGAAAGGGAAAGGTATGGAATGTATGTACAGTCGGTCAAATAAAAAACGTCGGGACTCGTATGCAGTTAAACTTGAAGTTTTAACGCATTAGTTCACAAGTTTCCGATAAAAAAACATAAAATACAGGTCATTCTCCGAACACATGAGGCCATGCGACAGGAGGGAAAATGAACAACGCGGAAAGCGCAACACATGATATTCAACTTAATGTATTGTCATAATTAATTTTGCTTTGTGTCATCGCGCCACATATAAATGCTAGCTTGAGAGAAAGTGTAGTTAGGGCTGTAATTGACCTGCATTTTTCGGCCTCTGAAGCAGCGAGCAGGTTCCATATTTCTTAAAGAGCGGCTCAGGGGTGGGTACTTCACTATAATGCGACCGGAAGTTTTCATAGGAAACGTGGATCTGGCCGGCCGTGTATTTCGATGCTAGATTGGTTGCAGAAGTTGAACGTAAGTTATTGATTTTGCACTACAAGTACCGGTATTATAAAATAACTAAACTCCTTTGCGCTTCATCCCTGGAGGGACTTGGCCTACCACCCGACCGCTGCGTCATCTCCCGTAGGCAGATGGCAGGATTGGGGGGCATGTGGTCAGCATGGACACCCACGGCCATTAATGGTGGTTTTCTTGACCGGAGCCGCTACTTTTCTATCAAGTAGCTCCTCAATTTGAATCACATGGCTGAGTGCACCCCTACCAGACCTCCCTACCTCAGAAAAATCCATGGAGGTACCGGGAATCGAACCTGGGCCGACGGATCTGTAGTCAGCGACGCTAACCACAAGACCACGGTGGCGGACGGTATTATAAAATAAAATCTTTAAAAAATGCTCCTTGAATAAACATATTCCTCGTAAATTTATTCATTATTATTATTATAAGAACTTCCATGCAAGAATATGGCGGACGTGAGGCATATAGCCACAGCCTTCTATACATGTTTGTTTTGGAACAAAACTGACTAAATAATCAAGAAAATACATGGACAGACAAGGGGCAGATGTGAACCTAACCTTAAGTCTTCCTGTACATGCGCATATGCTCGTTCGTGATACTTAATTAAATAACGCCCGACGTTTTTTATTTGACCGACTGTATAATGCAAATTATAGGCACTAGATGTAGGATAGTGATGTAAATATATCCATAAACATGCCACTCTAATATATTGCAATAGTTGGAAGCATGAACTTCCACTTCTTGATGATCCCTTTCGAATTTGATACAGATGGGGATTGTTCCCAAAAGCTTCCTTGAGGTATTCTCTGGCTTTTCTCCCTCGGATAGTGACTATTTTGATGTGAATGCTGTTCACATCTTGTCATATCCAGTCTGCACGGTGGCTGACTCACAACTAAATTATCATTGCCTCTAGTTGTACAACCGTACATCACAATGGTACCAAATGATGTGTCCATATATTAGAGATGCCACACTATCTCGTGACATACCACATCTCAAGGTACTATTACCTTACATTGAGGAAAACAATAGTTGACGTTCCATCCCTCTTATTCTCATGTCACGTTAAACAGAAACTACATTCTATAGTATCATGACTACATTTCTACAGTCCGTTAACAGTATTAACAGTGGTAGCTTGGTCACAAGGTCACTAAATTCGCGTGCCTCGCAATGTCTCTCACAGGAGAGAGATACATTCTGGTACTATGAATTGAACTCTGACTAGTTCAGTTGGTAGAGCATCAGCTCAGAAAGCTAAAGAGCACGAGTTCAAATCCTGGAAATTTTTCTCCTAAAATAATATTCTTATGTAATGCTCAACGGTAACAATATTCTGTTTCATGAATATATATAACTTAATGGTGAGAGTCTCTTTTTTGTATTTTGATAGTGCTTGAAGGAATTAGGCTGTTTTAATAGTAATGCAAGCACATAAAGCTGAAAATTGCTACTCCAACCAGAGTATTGGATTGACTAAATGTTAAATTAATATTAAGAAAATCTGTGTTCTTTCCCCTGTAAACATAGCACACAGGAATGGCAGAGTAAGTGCATAAAAGATCAGTGAAAGAAAGTGTTGTAATATCATGGGTATTATATGTATGTGTTATATATACCATTAGGGACAAAAGTGTTGAGTGGACAGAAAATCATAAACAGGGTGATTCCATGCTCTGTATCTATCTCAGATCTAATTGAGCTTCGGTGAAATGAAAGTACACTTATGAGTAGTTTAAAGTGATATATGGTTTAAGGTGCCAATAACCCCTCTTATTTTAAAAATAGTCACAAAACATGCGGGAAAACACATCGAACTAATAGTTTTGGAAAAATTGTTCATCCAGAAAAACATAGGAAAATTAATTTTGACATCTCAGCAGAAGACAACTTCATCATTAGGTACATCCAGGGGAATAGCACAATACCCGGAAATCGAGATCAGCAGACAGTGAGACAAAAGTCATACATTCTGAGATAAAATACCTTCCAAGTAAAATAATGTGTACTCAAAAGTATAACATTTATTAATATATTCACGATTGTTTAATCCTGTGTTCTTTCCATTTTAGAGGAGTCTCTCTTATTGCAGTAGAGTACAGTGATTTGCACTGTCTGATTGGTAAAGTATAGATTTACAAATCTGCAGACAGATTTGAACCCCATAATTTTTTTTATAATTTATTATTATAATGAGAATCCTTACGTTAAGATATTTGTATGTATGAGTTGTTTTTAATACGTCCTATTAAATTCAGGTTGTTACAATAAATCTTACTCTATGCAAATTCATTATTTCCATAATGGGAATGGCACCCTCCGACCTCCTTTTCCACTGCTCTCTTGAGGTTTGCCAGTCCAAGTGCTTTTGCATTCATTGGAAACATCTTTACGGTAGAAGCGCTAAGTTGGAGAACATGACTGTTGCCAACTTGGCTTGACAGCACCTATCGAAACCAAGGGCACAATGTTGTCAACATCACAAACATGACTATGAGTGGACTGAACTCAGCAGATGGCAAAGTAATTTAGATTATAAACTAAACGCTGTGCCAGTGTTTGTAAATTCAAAATAATACTTAACATTCATGGGCATCCACAGAAATGTTCTCAAGGGGGCCAAAGGAAGAAATTTACTGCCACCATCACCGCTGCTACATCATCATTACCAGGGCCCAGTTTCTAATGACATGTCATCTTTTTATTGACGCTGCATAGACATTGCCAACTTGTAGATAAATCCTAATCATGGCCTCTAGATTATAGAAATGCATTTTTATTGGGTCATTTTTATGCCATTTTATATTTTTAGGGCATTTATTTCAATTTTAGGTCATTATTTTGTCATTTTCGTGTCATTTGCTTCCTTATTTAGTCATTTTCTTGTCATTTGCTTCCTTATTTATTAATTTTCAAGTACTGTATTTACATTGAGTGTATACATTTTTTTTCGTCGCTTGCGGTGCTGTCTTTGAAGTGTTGTTTGTTTAATTCAAGAAGGAAAAATTCGGCGTTAAAGTGTTGTCATGTCTCAGCCGGAAATGAGAATCAATGAAACGCCAAAATTTTGTATTATATTACTATTGTTATTAGATTGACTTGGCACCAGAGTCTGCCACCTGCTTGGATTTGAGAGTGCAAACTACTGTTTACCCTCAATAAACAACAATATAATCCGGCAGACCACAAAAGGAAATGCCGAATTTTGACTCCCCAGTGCCTCAGTGCCAGTATAAATTTCCATAAGAAAAGAACACATTCACAACATTACAGTTGTTTACAGTTTTTACAATTAAGTGCAAACTGGTCTATAACTTTGTGTTTACAATAATAATTTTTTGCAAATAAAATATCAGTTTTTAGGTCATTTTTTATAATTATTACGTAATTTTCTTTAAAATTTAGGGTCATTTTTCAAACAATTTTAGGTCATCAGAATCCGGGCCCTGATCATTACTATTATTATCATTTTCTTTATTATTATTATTACTATTATTATCATCATCAGTGTCATCTTCATCACCCGCATCCTCGATTTACCGTAGCTGGACCTATGGCTATGAATAGAAAGAAAAAAATGTGATGTAGTACACTTACATTACTTTTTTTTTACTCCTTTAAATTTCACAGGTATTATTCATATAAAATGTGATACTTCCAGTGCTTTACCTTCATTACAATCTAATGTTTGGCTGGAAAATTTACAAGTCTGGGGAATAGAAAGTAATTATTTATTCATACCCATATCTAAGGTAGTCAGCTGTTATAATTCGTTTTTGGCCAAACATTTCCAAAAATATTAAGTGGGAATTGAAGCCTCACTTCATGATAGTTGCTTATAATCATTTAGTTTATAGATTTATGTGTAAACAATATTTCCAGAGGGGGGCAACAGCCCTACCCTGCCCCCCCCCCTTCCGGATGGCCATGTTAACATTTTGATGGTAAATACAGAATGACAAGGTGAATAATATTATGATTTATGATGTTTAATACAGATTGATGAATAAATTCACCGTAAAGGAAACAATGCCTTGCTGGTGTGTTTACATACAGAAGGATTAATAACATTATGTTGGTAAATACATGTAAGTAGTGGCAGCTAGAATCTAGATCAGTGACAGTGTTAGGTTACGTAAAGTTAGGAACAGTTATATTAATTTAGCAGTAGCATACTGAATAGTGCACACTTCTTTATGTGACCTACCGAATCTCTTCATGAGAAGGGAAATTTCATCACCGTTGACAATCATTATTTTCTTTTCCGCATTCATAGCAGCTCGGGCATTAGTAGTGAAGCATACCTCACTGTTGACTGGCAGTTGCATTGTCCAGTTGTTGTTCTTCTCCAAGATCTAAAAATGAGATTATTTTGCTGTCCTCTTATATAAGATAATGATGAGTAAATAACAGGGCAACTCTGTTAAGTATCAGAGACCCTTTAGTTAGGAGGCCTAGGATCTGTCCTAGGCAACTAATCTGAGTGAGGTTTTCCCTCACTCATAGGTGAATGCCAGATTGGAGATTTCTCCTGTATTTTCCTTATAAGGAATCGCTAAATTTAGAAATTAACTTCACTACACTAACAATAGATATGAAGAAAAACTGCAAAAATGAAAAGAATAAGATCCCGCAAGGAAAGACCGGTACAGTTGACTCGAACTGAGTCATAACGACATACCCGCATTTCTCAGACTGTAGAAGGCGGAAGCTAGAGAGCAAAAAGGAACATTTAACTTACAGCAAAGGTGACCGGAACTATGACCTATTGGCCGACGTTGCTCCAGGGGAGAAGGGCAAGCACAAAAAAAAAAAAAAAAAAAAAAAAAAAAAAAAAAAACCTTTAGGCAAGCCTACAGGCTGAGGTAGTTTTTGAAGTGCTTTTGGTTCAATTTACTGTTGCTGCGTAGCACTCTTCTTCTTTAGCCTTGGCATGACAAACCCGCAGTAATAACTGCAAAAAAAAAGAGGAAGGAGCACTTTTTCAAACATACAAATCTCGCCTTATATGAGAACTATCAAGAAACTAGTTATTGATTTGTAGAGTACTCATCAAGAGCTTTTCAACGATATCCCGCAAGACGTGGTTTCAAAAATTTCGAATTTCCATCCCCCCACCCCCACTCGTACCCCCAAAACCCCCGAATCGTTGGTGTCACTGTGAACTCCATAGGGAGTACTCTAATTTATTCAAACAAAGTTTCCCTCTATACTTCATAGGGGACGAGATATAAATGTTTTAAAATTTCAACCCCCTCCCCCGACCACCCCCTTGGACCAATTTTACTCGTTAACGAACTTGTCCGAACTATTGGGCCTAGAAATAACATAATAAAATTTGGTTCAAATATCTTCAAAATTACGGCCACTAGCGTGTAAAGATATAAATATATTTAAATATCACAATTTTTTTTTTAACAGGCAGTGTTTTCGTACTTAGGGAGGCATGAAACGTAAAGATATGAAAGAATTTTTCGAAAGTCATGACATGGTATCAATTGCAATAGGTAGATTTTTCTTGAAAATCTACCTAAAAAAAAAACCTCTTATATAGAATTGAAATATCTCCCAATTCCCAGACCTCTGTGCTGATACCAGAGAATGGAATGCATTTCACCTGTCATAATGCTTGAAACATTAAACTCGGAAATGACAAAATACAGGAGGTGAATGAATTCTGCTACTTGGGAGCAAAATTACTAAAGATGGACGAAGCAAAGAAGATGTGAAAAGCAGGATATTACAAGCAAAAAGGGCTTTCTTTAACAAGAAAAGTCTATTGGTGTCAAATATTGACCTAAAAGTAAGAAAAAAATTTCTAAAGTTATATGTTTGGAGCATAGCACTCTATGGCAGTGAGATGTGGACTTTAGGAAAAAGTGAAAGGCATAAAATAGAAGCTTTTGAGATGTGGTGCTATAGACGAATGTTGAAAATCAGGTGGACTGTCAGAATATCTAACGAAGAGGTCTTAGAAAGAATAGAGGAGCAAAGAAGTCTATGGACGACACTCATTATAGTCCAGTCATTTGGTGCTCAAAAAGGGGGTTACCTGGAAAGTTTTCCGGGAGTTTTGAAAATTGGTGATTTTATAGATTTCGACGTGCTCTTTTCGAATTTTCACTTTGCTACCTCGTATCTTTGCCGCTCGCGCCGCCATATTGGAAAAATGGCGCGCAAAAACAGTTTTTTCACAATATCTCCTTTACGACTCATTTTACGATGAAAATAGTTATGTAATAAATGAAACTAGAGAAAATTTCCTATAATTTATGTCGTAACAATTTTTTTTGTAAAATGGATAGTTTCAGCGTACGAGCGCCGTAAAGTCTAGTCCGACACGCGTTTTGGCCAAAGCCACGGAAGATGCGGATACGCTAATAACAATCAATACGGCAATCAACACTTCATCTACATTTGATTCCGTAATAGTTGTCGGCAAAGATGTAGATCTTATTCTTTTGACGGCTCTATCTACGCGTTCAGAGACACACACACATATATTATATATTCCCAAACCAGGAAAAGGGAAAATTTCGCTACGAATATATTCAACAAAAATAAAACAGCAGTAGATAACATAATATTATTTATGCACGCCTTCAGTGGCTGTGATACAACATCAGCACTCTTTAAACAAAGAAAAATAAAATGTGCTAATGTATTAAAAAAAAAAACAGAATTAAACGAGCTTGTCCAGGTATTCAAAAACCAAAATGCAGATCCAAAGATCATTGCTGAAGCTTCCTCCTTGCATTGTATGGTTACAGTGCAGTGAAAAGTTTGTCGTTAAACAACTATAGATATACATGCTTCACAAAATCAGCATATGAAAATAAATTTAATATTGCATCGCTGCCACCGACGGAAGCAGTAGCACGACAATATTCGTTCCAAACCTATCACCAAGTTTAGCAGTGGCATGCAGTTGAATATATTCGTTGCGAAATTTTTCCTATTCCTGGTCTGAGATTATATAGGCTATGTTTGAACGCGTAGATAGAGTCGTCAAAAGAACAAGAAGATCTACATCTTCGCTGACAACTATTACGGAATCAAATGTAGATGAAATGCTGATTGCCGTATTGATTATATCAGCCTAGAAAACAGACGAAACTTTCTGCGGTAAAAACGAAAATAGGTGTGTTTGATTAAATTCGCTGTGCTAAATTCGAAAATGCATTTCGTTTTTCTCTATCACATCTGGTTAATTGACATTTGTGAAAAATATTATTTTGACATTTTGTATAATAAAATAACTGTATGCAGCTTTGTGCTAAATTCGAAAATGAATTTCGTTTTTCTCTATCACATCTGGTTAATTGACATTTGTGAAAAATATTATTTTGACATTTTGTTTAATAAAGTAACTGTATGCAGCTTTGATGCTGAATTTGGAAACTTTTTCCTTTGCGGTAAGTGGCGTGATAGGTGATCTTAACCAATTTTGGGTTACTGAACATGAATCCGTTGACCGTTTCTACGTAACACGTCATGTTTTCTTGCAATAGGTACTTCACAACGAGAGATATAAGTTATTGCTTAGAGTAGCTTACAGGATAAAAAATATTAAAAAATTAGGATAATTTTGATAATATTTTTCGGGGAAAAATCAAATAATATTTTCAAACAGTCCAAGACGTATGTATTCCAGTATTTTTTGTGAGTGCAGGCCAAATAAATTTCTAGCTCATCTGGAAGTGAATAAACATCAATGTTAATAAGTAGAAGATTAGACTGTCGTAGATGTGAATGATGTCACGGCTATCCAGCAAGTTTTTCTATACTTATGGGGCAGCTAGAAACACCGAATTTAGCACGCTTATGACTGTTGTATGTGCCCAAATTCCTACCAAATTGTATGATTCTATCTTTCATACCATGTGTGCCAATATTACATAATGTGAGAAAAATATACAGAATTTATTTAAAATAAAAAAATCTAACTCAATCTAAGGGATAACCGATGAAGATACGTAAAAAGGTCATAAGACCAAACTTTTAGATCTCTACAAATCCGTTACTGCTTCTGCAACAGGTTTTTTTTTATACGACTTACCGTTTAGCTACTATAAGCCCCCAAAAAAGTCTACACAGACCTTAAAATTGCGTCCGCCATAACAGCAAACACGAAAACTAGATGTGAAACAACAAAAATAATGACATTTTTGAAATCAGGAGACCTTATTTAGTTAAAATCGCTCATTAAATGATTTACCGCAAAATGATGCAGGTAGTGGCGTATCCGCATCTTCCGTGGCTTTGGCCAAAACGCGTGTCGGAGTAGACTTCGCGGCGCTCGTACGCTGAAACTATGCATTTTACAAAAAAAGTCGTTACTACATAAATTATAGGAAATTTTATCTAGTTTAATTTATTACATAACTATTTTCATCGTAAAATGAGTCGGAAAGGAGATATTGTGAAAAAACTGTTTTTGACCGCCATTTTTCCAATATGGCGGCGCGAGCGGCAAAGATACGAGGTAGCAAAGTGAAAATTCGAAAAGAGCACGTCGAAATCTATAAAATCACCAATTTTCAAAACTCCCGGAAAACTTTCCAGGTAAAACTACCAAATGACTGGACTATTAGAAGAAGGGCCAGACTAGTGGGGCACATTATGAGGCATCCAGGCTTGGTCAACACTATATTAGAAGGAACAATAGAGGGGAAAAATTGTAAGGGAAGACCGCGATTAGAATATGCAAAACAGATTATTGGCGATTTTGGATGCAAAAAATATGTAGACATGAAGAGAGTGGCTCAAGAAAGGAAGAACTGGAGAATTGCATCAAACCAGTTGTAAAACTGATGACTACAGAGAGAGAATGCTTGAGTCTAACCCATGCTATGGAGGGCTACCATGGAGTTGCATATCATCTAATGCCAAGGATGGGCGTTGGCTTGTTGATATCTCAGTTCAGCACATACTTTATCTTATACATTTTTGTTAATAGCAGATTATTTAATTTTTATTTTCCTTGAGCACTCATGCCTTAATGTGACAGGTGCTAGAATTTGACATTTATGCCATTACAACAGATAGTTGTTTCATTTATCTAATTATTTGACAGCCTTGACAGATAAGATAATGCAAATTGGCCTACATGTGTCACAATCTTGACAATCTACGTAACGAATATCGATTTAACAATAAATCTGCATTTATAGTCCTTCCACATTCGCCAGAGGTTTCAAGGCCAAACGTAGCATGCCTATGATACCCCCACTTAGCACGCTCATATGACATCATACCCCTCCAATGCCAGTCACATGACAAGCTAGTAGGGAGTTCCCCCTTAAGTGTCGTATGAGTGTGTGCGACAGCGCAGCTCCTCTGCGCAAAGGGGAATACTGTTCACTGCTGTTCAGTGGGGGCATATTAGACTTGAAAAGTTGTGGCCTTGAAACCTCTGGCGAATGTGAAAGCACTATAGCAATATTTTTCTCTTGTCCTGGCAAATTTCTTGTTTTGATAGTAAATGTCACTTGCTATAATGATGAAACTATTTTAGGAATACCCTTTTACAATAATATTTGAAGTTCGGTTTTATCGCAAATCAGTAGCTTAGCCTGTGGACGGTAGCAGATATCAGACCAGTGTTTTTGCAGCCTCAGAGTTAGAGTATTTTCTAAAATTTTTACATTTCTTAGAAAATCCAGAGGAGAAAGAATAATAGGGGGTGGAGAATAGACAACATCCCTTATTACATGTGCAAAACATGCAGCGAATGTTAAATTGTGTTGGAAGTTAACACAGTGAAGATATATAACATAATTTTACAGGGAGTTGAAATTACCACTAAACTTACATTTTGGTATATTTTATCTATACTAGTTTTGATGCCATCACAGCATTTTCAACAGTTAAACCAACTGCTGTGACATCCTCTTGTGGATGCCGAACGTATATTGAGATAAGGTCATCATAGGTCAGGATGTCAAAGTGCTTGAGTTTGTTCCTCCTGTGAATAAAAATCCTTTCCTTGCAACCTTGGTCGCATTTCAACAGTTCTGGATCCTTATTGACTTCATGTCCTGCATCCCAAAAGTGGGCCTCTAAATAGAGCAATATTGCTGATATGTCAGTATTTTGGTATTTAATGGGTCTTATGTGCTCCCTAGTTCTAACTTACGTTGTTCTCTTGGTTTTTCCTATGTAAAATTTTTTACTGTAGTGAGTGTCTTCTAAATTTGTGGATTTCAATAAGTTTTCAAAGAGTATCTATTTACAGGTGCTGGAGTGATGCCATGATTCTTTAAGACACTTCAGATTTTTTTTTTTATCAGCCGAAGGGTGGAATGTAATTTTCTTGTATTTCGAGTTTTCCTGTCTTGATTATTTCTTTGGTTAATAATTGTTTCTTGCATTAAAGGACACATCAGATATCAAAATATTGACAAATCAGCATTAGTGGCCCACTTCTGGAATGCATAAAGTCGATTGGGGTCCAGAACTGTTAAAATGAGTCCATGTCACAAAGAGTTTTGGTCTGGGAGAGGATTTTTATTCGTAAGACGAGAAACCAACTCCTGAATTTTGATAGCCTGACCGATGATCTCATCTTGAAATTCGTCCAGAATCCACAGGAGGGTGCCATGGTAGTGACAGTACCAAAACTAGTACAGGTAAACTATACCAAAAGTGAAGGGAATTCCCTGGCAGATGACAGCAATATTTTAGCATGAACAGCATGTCTTACATACATGACCCCCTTGGAATGTGTGCTTGGCAAAGACTGAGGTTCTCTCCATAAGAAGGGATCTGATTGGCTGTTTACTCCAACATCCGACGTAACTATGTAATGTTGCCTTTTGATTGGTTGAATCGGGGGTGGGCTGTCAAACATTACCCAGATGACCTTGTACATGACAGACTACAGAAAAGCTTCAAACAAAAAAAAAATTGACAAAACACTATCCATTCTATGGTTACATGACTGCAGCACAAAAAATGGCAAAACACTGTCAATACCAAAAGCACAAAAAAATAGACCGAACTGACTGTGCTATCAGGATGAAATTTTCACACACACACTCCCCGGGTCATGGAGAACGTATGGTGAAAATTTCAGACCTCTAGGCCAAAGGGTCTTGGAGGAGTATGTGCAAACACACTTTTAGGGCGCTTTTAGTATAGTATAGATAAGGAAAATATTTAGTATTCACAAACTTTTTCATATAAATATGGAAGTCCAAGTTGTTTAATAGTTTGAGGTAGTCTTGGCCCCGTCCACCTCAAATTACCAAGACTTTACTAATGACAAATATTTATGTCTTGAAAAAGCATCTTTTTTTCTGCCTGATAGTATATTGAGAGCTAGTGATAGGAGAGGGTTAGCATGAAATGAAAGACAGTGAGGACCCAATACAAAGAGTTTATTGCACCGATCCCTTGCTCCTACGCATCATGCATGCACAGTCAATGTCTGGAAGACTGATCAGAACTACAGCAAAGCGCTACAACATTTACATGGACAATATAACTCTATAAACATCGGCTCTGCCCCCCACCTGCTGGGCAAGTGGTGCTGTATTGTTTTCGTATACGTGTTTAAGGCAATGCCAGAACAAAGACGAGAGTACAACAATGTAATACTACCAGCACAAATTTAATAGAAAATCCTGCATCATCATCATCACTTGTAAATACAGGCTGGAACAAAATAATGCTACAAAAATATAAATGTAATTAAATCTTAACTTTAGGATGAACATGGAAAATTATGTTTAGAAACCTTACATACATATTATAATAAGAAATAGAACTCTGTAATTTGAAAGTGAAATAGAAAAATTCCCGATATTGTCAGCATTTCAGATGAAAAACTTCTACAATACTGTAAATATAAAGCAGCTTTCCGTGAATATTTCTAGAATTATATTCACTATTAGTTAGTGGATTATCAAAGTCTGTGCAATAGTTCAGATGATAAGATTTCATTATGTCGGATATTGAGGTTTGAATCCTGATTATTGTGTGTCCCATTGGAGGACAAGGACTACCACCTGCTTCATCTACTTCCAACCATCAACATTGGCAGATGGCAGAATTGTGGGCCATGTAGTCAACATGCCAACATCCACAGACGTATTTATGGTCTTTGTGACCAGGGTAGCTCCTCAGTTGTCATCATGAGTCTGAGTGCACCCTGTTCCAGACCTGCCTATTTCAGAAAAAATCTGAGGCACTGGGAATCGAACCTGGACCCGTGGATTTGTAGTTAGGAACACTAATCATTAGACCAAGCAGATGGTCATCGTCGCTCTATTAGTTATAACTAGGGTTCGGATGTTTAAGACATGTCATATTTTTATCTTGACCTCAATTCTAGCTGCAAAAACAAATTAAACATGAATTGCCCATATAGAAACTAATATTGGGAAGAACACAGTGAAGTCATCATATAAATTATTAAGGCTATATTTCACACTTGAACTTCACTATTAAATATTTACCTAGGACTACGTAGTTTCAGTCACCCTTGTGACTATCTGTAGCTGAAGATAGTCACAAGGGTGACTGAAACTACGTAGTCCTAGGTAAATATTTAATAGTGAAGTTCAAGTGTGAAATATAGCCTTAATAATTTATATGAATTGCCCATTTGTTATCCTAATCGGGTGGTTTTTATTTTACACATAGTCATATTTTGGTCTTTATTGTGGTCTTGATAATATGTTGGCCTTATTTGTCCTTTAACGGCATATTTCAGTTATAAATTTGATAAAGGAGCACAACTATGCATGTTTGTACTACATGGTCAAGTTAAATTTGAAATTTATTTAATTAATGTAATGTTATGCCTTATTAGGTAACTTAAATTTTAAAGTTAATGCAGTTGTTCATATGTTATAAGGACATGCATGGTCTACAAACTATTAGGAGTATTAGGAGCTATTGAAGCGAGAAAACAGGAACAAATTCTTTAAAATAGAAGTTCATTACAAATAGAACTGTAAATCACCAAAATTGTTAAAAAGTGATTATCTGACTGAATTAAAAACGTTTTAAATTGGAACATTTATTTTTTGAAAATACGTTTTTTATTAGGTCATATTTAATCATTAACTTTAATCATTTTAAGGGCATATTTTCAGTTAGTCCACCATCTTGGGTGAGTTGGTAGCATGACTGCCAGCTGCCTGGGTGGCCCGAGTTCGATTTCCGGCCGGGTTGGGGATTTTACAGAGATGTAAAGTTTCCTTCCTGGGTCAGGACTGGGTGCTGTGACCTCATTTCCATCCCGCGAAAGGAACTGGCCACTCTACACAGTATCATCTGGCCTAGTATCCCTCGGTCGGGCTGTGGGCCTGCCCCCCATGGCTCGGTCCAAGGGCAGGACTGTCCTCCGACCAAACACTTCATCATCATCATTATTTCCACTTTTTTAGGTCTTAAACATCCTAACCATGTATAATCGCAACCTTTATTAATTCTGTGGAATCTATTGAAGTTTTAGGTAATGAATCCACAAACATTACAGTTATGAAGCACCCTTGGCTTTAAATCAGGAACTCTATAGGATGTAAAGTTATGTCCCGATTTGAAAAAAAATCCTAGCCACTTACGAACTACATCCTTTTTTGTTTTCTTACATTTAACTAGCGTGAACTATGTTATATATGTTTTATGAACAATAATAAAGTAACATTATATAAAAACATTAACAATACGGTTACAGGTAGTAACAGTCAAAAGTTAAAACAAGTTTTTAATAGTAGTCTAAGCTTATCATATATGTTGTGTTTTCTATAAAATTATTTTAACAAAGTGAAGCTTTTTTGTGATGCAATTTTGCTGTAATGCAGCATCTTCAGATGAATTTAAAATTCAAACTAAAAGTTGTGTTGTAGATTCAATTGAAAGAATTGGTCATTTGATCGAAGTATATTAACCCGTGATGTGATGTAGGCCTATGTGTATCTCAGGTGTTGGCCTAGTGTATGTTTCAAATTGTCGCTCATCTTGGTAGAAGCTTTAACGGTATATTGCAGTAATGTTTACGTCAGAAAGTTGTACTACCATTGGGAATAACACATACGAAAGCATGATTGGGTTTAGTATATTCAGATAATTTAATAATAATCTACAGTAGAACTTCGATTTAACATTTTTCTGAGGATACAGGGCTTTGTTATTTTTAAGAACTAAACAAGAGTTTATGCAGAAATTATTTAAGTTCTTGAACGATGATTGAGCATAAAATATTATGGCTTTTGGTAAATTGTTGTTGGGCATTTCTGGCATTTTGTATTAGTTTTTCTCTACTTCATCTATAATAATACACTTTTTCATTTAGGAAAGTTTTTCCTCTTGGGCCACCATGAATTAAAGTTCCAAGTTTCACATCTAACACAAAGCAGTGTGTTCATAACCTATAACATGATAGTATTATAGGAAAAAAATTCCTCTGACACTGGGATTTGAACACAGGACCTTTGGCTATCTGTGCCAATGCTCTACCAACTAAGCTAAGCCAGAGTTCACTTCACAGTGCCAGATGGAACCTCTGTCCTATGACTGTGAAGCGAACTCTGGCTTAGCTCAGTTGGTAGAGCATTGGCACGGATAGCCAAAGGTCCTGGGTTCAAATCCAAGTGTCAGAGGAATTTTTCTCCTATAATATTATCATATAAGTACAACAGAGACAATAATCTGTGGTTCATGAATGCATATATGTATCTATAACATGATGCCTGCTAATTTGGCGGGATTCTTGGCAGACCTATGCAGTAGAACTGAGAGAGCAACAAGCACTTCCCACTGTCGGGTTACAATGTTAAAAAGGTTACTGTGCTTTTAGTTGTTTCTCTAAAACTTAATTTCTCCAAGAATTCCAAAGAATTTTCAATATTAAAGAGTGGTTTTACGCAATAGGGAATGTTAAATAGAAAATATTAATATGTTAATTTGATAACACTTGGGATATTCAAAATTTTATGAAAAATGTATGAATATGTTAAATCGGGTTCTACTGTTCAGTTCTGGGTTTAACTTTTATTTTAAGCTGATGATAGACAAGAATATGATGTACGATTTTCTAGCAACAACAGGGTCTTAATTTCTTTACAAAATTATTACTAATTGACTGAATTATCTGTTTTATTTCTAACTTGTGACTAAAAGCCTCATGTTAGAAGAGAGGGGATACAAAGCTACAACAGTTTCACACAATAAATCAATCAAAAGTTAGTTATGCTCACTCACACAACTTATTTCCTTAAGACATTTTTAGGAGCTGTAGCTTCCATCCTCAGCTAATACAACTGTCGGATGTTAAGGTATCTCCTTGATTTTACGTGGACTTCAAAATGTTTGAAATTCATATTTTTTCTGCTTTTATGAATGCATAATTCTCCCCACAGTCTTAATTCTGTCGGTTCCCCCCTTGCAAGTCAAGATCTCCATTCTAGAGTGTCCAATCTTAGAATGCTGGAATTTATGTCCACTTTCAAAAAAAGGTAACTTTATTCATTGTCCAATTTCCTCATGCCAAAGTATCCATCTGTTGGACTAATTAAATGTTACTAAAATTTGTAATATTTATATTATAAATTATTATAAAATAAAACTATTTTAAGTCTGCTTAGGTGGTGCAGTTAGTATCGTGCTAGCTTTCTGCGCCCGAGGTTGTGGGTTCGATCCCACTCCAGGTCGATGGCATTTATGTGCACATAAATGTGACAGGCCCATGTCAGTAGATTTACTGGCAAGCAAAAGAACTCCTGCGGGATACAATTCCAGCACACCGGCAACGGTCACAGGCCTAAGTTGCAGTACATCCAACCAAAACTATTTTAAGAAATTTATAAATGAACATAATTATTAATCTTTTTGCCACTCCTGAAGTACCAAACTGGGGTCCCAGTGTCAGAGGAATTTTTCTCCTATAATATTATTATGTAATGTCAGCCACGGATTCAGAGAATTTCATATTGCCACAGAAACTTTGCATGGATTTCTTGGAAATGGCTTGAAGAGGATGGCAATGAAAGAAGGATCTAGAGAAAGTGGACTGAAGTAAATCTGATGCCATAAAGCACGCAAGAGGAAAATAGATATAAGTTTAAAAAAATAATTTAAATAGTAGGTACATGCACCTAATGACAGATGATCAATTTAACATTTGATGGTGGAGAAATTACCTGAGGATAGGAGAAACAGCTCCAAAACATCTTGGCTAAATAAATCCAAAAAATGTATTATGTGTATATCAACATAGAGTAACTTGTATTAGTTTAAATTTATTTATCATTTCACTGAGTTATTAACTGTTATAAGCTATCTATACTATTTATAATAACACAATGATTATCCTTAATGAGATTTTTGAGCAACGCAATATCTGTATTAGTACACTTCAGCCTCTTGGATTTTTGCAGCATTGTCTTCTTCCAGCCTGCATGTGTGTTCCGTCTCCACACACACATGCCTAACCTTAACATCATTATTATTATGAATGTGAACTAACTAGCTGTCCTAGAGCAAGTTGTCGTCACAGTGGAGTGACAATAAATAGCTACAGGTTGAGAGAACAGATGCTGCACGAAGTCTGAGGAGCACACTGGTGCGGATGAACGTGCTGTTCTGGCGGGTTTTCCTTGCCGCGCTGCTCCAGGAGAAGTCGATGGTGCAGCATCTCACCCACATACACGTTATTGAGGGTGAGCCACGGGGCGGGAGGCCAGACGGGTGATGGGGAAGCCAGTCCACTCGTCGATGTGGAGGGAGAAGGGTTGGACTGCTGCTGTGGCGGTGGTGGCATCTGCTTTGCCCCCCTTCGCCCTCCCGGGCCCCCTGCAGCCCCGCCCTCTACTCACATTACCTGCAGGATCTGGCTTGCTTCAAATGCAGTGCCTGGCAGGAGAATGACAGGGCTCGACACATGGCCAGATTCAACACAAACCATATTAGGAAACTCATCGTCACCAAAGTCTGATATCTCCTTTGCCTTCTCTACCCATGGATTCCATATCACTGTAATCATAATCAAAACACAAGCTGAAGAAACAAGTTAACCAATTATTTAAAAGTAGTCAAACGTTTAAAACACTTTTAGCTCACTTTACGTACCATTACTAGGACATATTTAAAGAGGTTACTTCCCTCCCATCGTCGGCTAGTGGTCGACTGGTGCTCTGGCGACTGTGTTGTGTGAAATTCTATGTGCTGCCAGAACTTCACACAACAGTCGCCAGAGCACCAGTCGACCGCTAGCCGACGATGGGAGGGAAGTAACCTCTTTAAATATGTCCTAGTAATTAAAAAATTAAATTCAGTAAAACAACAAGAGACAGCATAATTAAGTAAGGATTGTCAAGAAAGTAGTAAAGTAGAGTCTTTGTAATTTGAGTCTCGCTTGTTCAATATTCCCATAAATCCAAGCTGAAAATTTGAAATAACAATAAATAAATTAATAAATCATCACTTCATCAGTTTTCAGTGTGCTTGCTTTAAACGAGGGTAGATACTGATGAGGACGTTACAGGGTTAAGAAGAGAGATCTCGCATTTCCGAAATTAGCCATATTAGGTTTCAGTTGTGAAATATTTAAGAAAAAAGCTCTATGTTTATGGTGAAGCCTCTTATAATAATGATCTATTTTGGCTCTAGAGTTGATTAGCGATTAGCAATTAGCAAATTATCGAATGATTACTGTGAGATCACATATTTACTCCAGTTTCAATTAACATTTTAGGTGAGAAGCTGTATTATTGAGAATAATGTTGACTTTTTTTGTGAAAAAGTAAACTAACAAAATTGAAAGTAACTTACAGAAAACTTTTGTTTAGGCTCCCACTGTAAATAAAAATTGTTCAAAAGCATTTACATGCTGCTTTTTGCCTTTATTAGGCCATTTTGCAGAGCCCTGATTTTTTCCTGGAGGGCTTTTTGAAGCTTCTAAAGCGGTATGACAAATGTCTCAAGGTACGTGGTAATCAGGTGGAAAAATAAAGGTATCTCATTTTTAATGTCTCATATTTTTTGTATTTCATCCACACCTCTTTACACAGTCGCCAGCGGAAACTTATTTTCGAACACCCCCTCGTAAATTAAAGTACGGTAGGCCTAAGTAAAGTTTTTTGATCTTGTTCTTTTAGGGTTTTATCGAGTTTCTGAATAAATTTTCTTTCTATATATGTATATTTCCTTTTACACAATTTTAAAACAAAGGTTAAAATTTTTCTGAAGTAGCACCCCCACTAATTTTAGCCACAACCTGCCACTGAACAGTATTAACATATTTACATGAAATGTAAATTGCAACTTCGTTTATTTCTACAGACTGATGTACTAACTGACCTATTAATGTGAACTTAATAATTATTCTTAATTTTCCTGAGATAATGGGGGGGGGGGGGGTTGTAACACCCATAACAACCCCCCTGGTTACCCACTCCTATGCTAAACACTTGAATTTGAGAGTAGAACTCAAAAGAGGCAGGGATTTACTAAACATTACCTGTATCAGGGAAATTGTATTTTTGTATCCTCATCTTGCGGCCCGACACAACGTTAGTAATAATGTGCTCCTGTGGTGTATTCTGGTAGATGCGATCTGTCCATTCTGATATAGTGACAACATCTCTGCCTTCTTGGAACACAGCACCCTCTCTCGTCTTATCTATGAAAGTACAGCCATGGAGACCTGTGATCTGGCAACGTCTCACATCAGGGACCTGCAAAGTAATATTGTTTATACATCTGCTATTTTCTGAAATTTGCCCTAACCAGTAATCCAACGTTGAAAGAGTTGATGGTTAGGGGAGCCTAGGTTCTTTTTAGTCTTTACATTGCTAACCTTATTAAGGACTGGATTCTTAGGTTACAACACATTGAAATGGTAAGTCCAAAACTGAGTTCAGCGTGTTTCGCTTTAAGAATTTTGAATGATACATTACAACAGGATGCATTACTAATGGTATATTTTGCATATTTTCACTCTGTAACGAAATACGGAATCATATTCTGGGGCAACTCTTCCCATAGGGAGAAAATATTTAGATTACAAAAACATGCAATAAGAATAATATGTAAACTGCTATTTGAAAAATTAAAAGTCCTCACTCTTACAGGGGAGTATATATACTCTGACACTCTGTTATGTGCTATATAGTAGATAATATTGATCAATTTCAAACTGATTGCAGTGTACATGGACAAACAACTAGTAACATGAATGATTTACGTATACCAGCTAATTCATCAAAGCTTTTTCAGAAGGGTGCTTATTTTTCTGCAATACAGATTTACAATAAGCTTCCAAGAAACATTAAATTACTGTGTATTAAAAGCAAATACAAATCTTTCAAAAGATCTCTCAAGAAATTTTTAATAACTCACACCTTCTACAATATAAATGAATATCTCCCAGCTTGAATAAGTTTGGCAGCTTACAGTTTTGTATATTGTTGTTATAACATGCATATACGAGGGCTATTCAGAAAGTAAGGAACGTTTCCACCTGATGCCGCCAGGCACTCGCCAATAGCGTATACATTGGTGTGCTCGTACTCGGCACCTCAGTCAGCGTCCAGCTGTGACAACGGGAACATCTCTGCGCTGCCCCTTTTTTTATATTCAAATTTGAAATGTGTGTTGCAATCCAAAATCCCGCCAGTTCTGAGGTGCGGTCTGTGATTCGTTTTTTGTTGGCAAAAAACTTAAAACCAATAGAAATTCATCGGGAACTGTGTGAAGTGTACGGGAACAATATAATGAGTGAAAGTTCTGTCAGGAAGTGGTGTATTCAGTTTAAAAATGGGCGAACAAACGTTCATGATGAAGAGAAGAGTGGACGTCCGAGCATTGTGACTGACGATCTGGTCGCCAAAGTTGACGAAAAGATTCGTGAAAACCGCCGTTTCACAATAACTGAGCTTTCTCTATGTTTCCCACAAGTTTCACGGACTTTATTTTTTGAAATTGTTTCACAGAAGCTTCATGACGATGAGGAGCTCCAGGTACGCGTCACTGAGTGGCTGAGATCACAGGCGGCAGAATTCTATGACACAGGAATTTCAAAGCTTGTCCACCGCTATGATAAGTGCCTGAATTTGTATGGTGATTATGTTGAAAAGTAGTATTTTAGTCCCTCTTTCACATGTATATAATAAAATGTTTTTCTTGTACCTGGTTTTTTTTAAATTCCAAAACGTTCCTTACTTTCTGAATAACCCTCGTATATATTTTGATCTGATGTGTTCTATATCCTTGAGCCTTGCTCAACACAAGATCTATAGGATGGGATATAAAAACCCAAAATACCTAACTCGTTCTTAACAGGCTATTAGTGCAATTTAATAATTTTTTTTTACTTTAAAAATCGACATTTTGCAGGAAGAGACAGACAAGTTTTGTTGTGAAAATAAAGATGTAGGCCTGCCCTTCAATCTATTGTTATCTGGGATGGACGAAACCAAGACGGGAGATATAAAACGAACACCAAATACACTCTATTACAGTGTATTTGACAACACTACCGGCATATTCCTTTTAAATACTGTTCAACCTGTAATAATCAGTTTCATATTAATCACAGCCAACCATAAATTTTTTTTATTCACCCAATTACAACCATTATGGGTTCGAATCCTGAAAAGGTTAGGATGTATAGATACAGTATTAACTATTTTGGCCTCTTGCACTTAAATTCTCCAGGGTTTTGTATTTATTTTGATTATTATACAGGTGAACGCAAGCAGAAGACAGATGTGTGTGTTTACCTTGAAGTAAGTGTGCAGAAGCAGGTTGAAGCTGAAGGTGAGTTCCTTGCTGGGATTGTACACACCGATGTTGAAGTGCAACTCCTTCTCTCGCAGGATCAACCTATATGTGAGACGGAATGGATAATTCCACATTGATCTTGTGAACTCGCTGTCCATGATGGAGAAAATGGCTTCCACATCACCACTCGGAAGACGTTCTGGGGCCTTTTCTAGGTTCCATCGTATGATTCGGGCAAATCCATGCTGAGGTCCAAAACTCCACTGTCCAAATTGAGCTGTCAAATAATGGCATTTTATAACAATCATTCTCATCTTTGGTTATGTGAATTTCAACTGCATAGTTAGCCATCATCAACAACTGACTCCCATATTGCCAACATTGTGGTAAGGAAGAAGTTCGTAAATAATAATAATAATAATAATAATAATATAATATTATTGAGGGTGCGACCTGTATGGTTAACGTGTAGCATTTCCATGTGTCTGTACTGATTCTTGCGTTTTGTGTCAGGGTTGTGTTCATTAGGTGGTCGTATATATATAACAAAATTGTCAAGAAATATCTCCCTGACCTCAAATTGGGCAATATGGGAGTCAATTGCTAAAGATGGGTGCTAATCAGTTGAAATTGCTTCAAGAGGGTAATCCGCATGACCAAAAACATAGTAGTTGTCAGGAAGTTTATGTTCACATTAAGTGACATCATTACAGAATAGAATTCAAAAAGATAAAATAAAAATTGTACTTACGAAAAACAAAAGGAATGCCACCACGAATTGCTTTCTTTCCATCAAATATCGCTTGTTTGCTGAAATATAAAAGTCGCATTTGACATTAGAGATAGGAGCCAAGTATTTATTTTTGAAATGAAACAAAAACATGAGATTTTATTTTTACAAACTCTGGTAAGGATTTTTTTGGCAGCATAATGGAAAATACTGTATTCTCCCAATAATTTTAATTATTCTCAAATGGTATTAAAACGTAATAATGGTTTTTCCTTTTTTTTTTTTCTCCTTTTTTTTTTTTTTTTTTAATATGGCCACCATTATTTTAGTGTGGAATTTGTAACCCCCCCCCCCCCGTTAGGAAAAAGTGAGGCCAGCTTTTGACGCTAGGATGCTTGAGAGAGGGATATATTACTATCTCGATAGTATGAGAATTTATGTGAAATATGCAGATGCTACAGTTTTTAAATTTAAACCCCTACAAACTAACCAGACCTTAGTCAATATGCAACACATCTATAGGGTGTTAATGAATAACACCGAAATATTTTACCTTTCTATAGAGGGGCATAGACAAGCAACTTTTATTCGGAGATTTTTGCTCTATGGATTCAATTTTTCCTGTTATAGCATAACATCTCCCAGGGCATGGCCAACACTGACCTCTAACATTAGAAAAAAAATGCAAAACAAAGGAACTTCACCGTTAACACTGTAGTCAGTAGTTATGAATAAAAAAAGACTAATGCAGTGGCGACCAGTCATGTGATTAGTCTGTAAATTTTGCAGATTATGAAAACACTAAATTACGATATACGGTAGCTATTGACGAATGATTAAAAGTCAGGTTTTTATCGATCACTGGGAAGGCATGAAGTCAATTTAATGAGCACCAAATTATGACTTTAATGCCCTGTAGCATACACATTTTACGTCATAGAGCAAAAATCTCCTAATAAAAGTTGCTTCTCTACGTCCCCTCTATATATGGGTAAAATATTTCGGTGTTTTTTTTAACACCCTGTATAGAAAATAAAATTCTCTAACAGGGCCGGGAATTCGTGATTAGAACAAAGTTCCCTGTTCAATACATTAAGAGACTAATCTTTTGGATGAAAATGCATTTACAAGTATATTCCAGTAAAACAAAAGAATTGCTTTTATTTCCGAAATTCTAAATATTACATATCTGTAAAATAGAGACTCAAGACATTAAATTTGAATCCATGATGAACAGTACAAAAAAAAAGTGCCTTTATTTTTTTGCGGAGGGGGGGGGGTGTCGATTAAGGGCTCATTTGTTACGCTCCGTCGCTCTACACTGTGATGTGCGCGCAGAGGTTTTTTGCTCTTGGCCGGGCTCGTGATGACCAGATCTGGCCGCTAGGAGCGCTGGATTCGTATTCCGAAGGGGTGGAAACGCCTGCATAAAAAACATACCCGCCGACACGAACAAATTCAATATATCGCGGCGTTAAACTTCGATAATTAATGGTTTCTTAAAGGAAACTCAGTAATAATGATAATATTACAGATATAAGCAAGTTTAAATAATATGCAATCCCTTGCTTTTACATACTATTAAAACTTGTGATTTCCCGACGTTCTTTCATGGAATTTTAGCGGGCCTAAATTCAACGGCTACATACCGCCGACTCTTTCAAGTATGGCACAAATTTTACTTTAAACTTTTTATTGAATGTAATGAAAGTACTGGCTTATTTTCATATATTTCTCTATTAATCACGTAGAATGAAAGGCGAGATGGAGAAACTATTATAAATAATTTCGTACCGGTATTTCAGATTTATGTACTGGATTCACTGGTTGCTTAAAATTACTTTAATGATATATTTTAAGTTATTTTAATTTGATCAAATTATGTAAAAAGAAATGCTTTTTTAAACCAACATGCTTCCCGCCTTACAAAAAACACTAGTGATCAAGGAAAGATTCGTCAACTCGTAATGCCACTATCAGCGAAAATTTGCATAAACTAAATTTATTTTTCTATTGCTCCTAAGAATTTATATCACATAAGTCGTGTGTGATTTAATAGCTACAAATGACGGATAGAAACAGCTAGAAACTTTGAAACATCGCCCGGACCCCAGGCATGTCATGAGCTCCAGACGTATAAAAAACTGGCCTGATGCAGCCACAGCTTCCAGCTGCATTTACAAAACAGACGCACATAAACACAACACTGATTAATATTTACCTTACAAATAACTGCTCTTGATTATTTACACGCCACGAAACCACAGTTGCACCTGGAAATGAAGGACAGGAAGTTTTTTACACTCAAATCATTCGCCAAGGATTGTCAAAACATAAAAAAATCAGAGCATCGGTTCCACCTAAAACCAAAGTTAGGAGCGTCATGTGGAGGGCATGACTGTCTTAACAATATTTGTTTTCGTGTATATTAAATAAGAATGAAAAGAAATCGCAGAACTTTTAATGAAAAGCGGTTCAGCTGTAATTGTTTTAATAATTTAATTTATAACTTTGGCACTCACCGTGCAAGTTGATGGTGCATGTTGTATTGTTCCCTCTGTCTAACACAACAACACTCGTCGCCGCTGCCATGTTTGAATCTGAAACCGCCTGTTCGGCACCCTTTGTTAATTGATAGCCGAGTTGCTATGAAAAATATGGCGGTCATCCTTATAGGTTATGTGATAATTTAAAAATTGCTGAAACAAACTAGTAAGTGTATTGTGCAAACTGTGCAATTAAGATCTTAATGTGTCTGAGAATTCTTTATTTTAGATTAAGAGTATTCATAAACAAGTCATATATCATTAGTCATTTCTAGAGAGAATAAGCGTAAATTTCTCATTAAATTCCTGTTCCTTCACACGCCATATTACACGGAGGTGCTACATACCGAGTTCTACCTGGATCAGCATAATAACATATTATCATTAACTTTGAAGAAAAATTACGTATGAAGGATTCGAATTATGTACTTGAATAAATCCAAATGTAAGCGTCGTGTGCTCACTGAAGGATGTCATTACAGAATACCATAGAACGGGCTTATTTTTTGGACTGGTGCGCAGTCCGTTTCCACGTTCCTTACGTGAATGTTTTGTTCCTTGTTTGTGCCTAGAGAAGAGGCTGAGAGATCGTGGTTTGCCATCATGTTTCAGCAGTGGCGAGTGTGTCGTGTTTCATGTTTTGACTGTTGACTTACGAGTGAGGCTGTTAAACTGTGAGAAGTGACTAGCAGTGCAACTGTCTAATGTTCCACATACACAACGATGTTAAAATTTGGGAGCAAAAGTGACGTTACTGTTAGTTACAAATGTACCGTGAGGTTGCTTGAAGACACAGAAGTTTTAGAATGCGAATTTCAGGTATGTGGCTCCTAACCTCTCATTATGATATATGGAATATGCATAAAAATGTTATGTTATGTTTTTGGTGGTGCTTTGGGTTCATTTGATCGAGGACGTATTGGTTGAAAATCATAGGGGAGCAGGTGTCGATGGAGGCATGGAGTACTGTCACTAAGGAAATTGGGCAGATTTTTATAACCTGTAAACATATGGAGTGATCCTGCAGGATGGTATTGATTGAGTCTACCTCATCTGCTAGCGCGGGAGATGTCTCAGTTATTAGCAGTGTTTTGTTCGTGAGTCTGCGCAAATTACCACCGTTCCAAATTTGAGTTTGGTACAATTCGCGTGTTGTCAAAACATTTTCAAAGGTCAGTGCCCTGCCTTCATCTTCCATTGCCATCACCAGTTCTGTACAACCCTGGTGATCCCATTAACTCCATTGAGGAATTTGCGGTATATTTAGCGTTTCGAGTGATGGATATCAATTTGGCAATTTACTGATCTGGTAGGCCTATTATATCGACTCGTCCGCGGGTCCAGCGGTGCCGTTGGTGCATGAAATTGGTTCCGCATCATGGCACTGCGGGAGGGAGTTTTCAATTGCGGATCTCACGTACGTTTTCGAGAAATCCGTAATTTTACACCATTGTTGACAGATGTCAAATGAAGCAAGGCACGCCCCCTTGTTTTGACGTGATTGATCCTTTTTTAAAAAAAATATTTATTTACTATTTCAGAATTATTTCGACTGAAAAGTGGAATAGCAAGAACTTTTATCTTCATTCCATGTAGCATGTTAAAAAAAATTGGTAAAATCCCATTGGCGGATTATCTCACACAAATTTTGTTATAGATAGATGTGTGGAGAGGAGATGTTGTCTAGGCGAATGATTTGATCCGACCCACCCACCCTAATTGATACACTTTCTTTTATATCATGATCTAGCGAAAACTTCCTTTTTCTCTGCCATTTTTCTGTCCTCGTCCTCGTGATTGGACGTTGGAGGTGTGACGTCATATCGCTAAATGAGATATGATTGTGGCTGAACAGTCTGACAAACCTACAAAGGTACAAGCCTCTAGCTGCTCGTAAGAAATGGTGGTTGCGATAGAAACCTCGTGCTATTCAGTATATTGCTCCTTAACTAACATAAACGTTCTTAACCTAACAAAACAGCGGAGCTTGCCTCGTGCTATTCAGTATATTGCTCCTTAACTAACATAAACGTTCCTAACCTAACAAAACAGCGGAGCTTGGCTGTTGCACGGCATAAAATCGTCTGCTGTCACTATATACAAGAACAGTTGGTCACATTGTCTCGCTCGTAAACAAAAAACATCACACAGTCCGTGGAAATATGAATATCGCGTGAATGTGTCCGCGCCATTGGGATTATGCCAAAAAATTACATGGGCCTAGTATTGGTTCAATACAAGTAAACCTGACTTACTTACTCACTGGCATCAGACAATTCTAAGCAAGCTAGAGGAATATTATCTATTGTATGGTACCAGGGTGTTCATCGCTGCACTTACATGAGCCTGCCATTCAACCCTATTCTGTGCTAACTCCATCCAGCTATCTCTCGCAAATCGTGCTTCCCTTAACTCGATTCTAATATTGTCCTCCCACCTACATCTAGATTTTTCCAAGAGATCTCATCCTTAGAATCTCACTGTCAACATTTTTTAGATATGTCTTTTTTTTCTCCCATGCACGCTACATGGCTAGCCCATATCATCCTCTATGATTTGATGTAGATGCAGATATCTCGTTCTGTAGATCCTGTGTTGAGTGGAGCTCAGAACACGTCAGATCAGAATAAACGTGTATGTTATAAGAACAATTTACAAAACTGTAAGCTTCTAAACATATTCAAGCTGGAAATATTCATTCATATTGTAGAAGGTGTGATTTATTAAAAATTCCTTGAGAGATCTTTTGAAAGATTTGGATTTCCTTTTAGTACATAATTATTTAATGTTTCTTGGAAGCTTATTGTAAATCTGTATTGCAGAATAATAATCACCCTTTTGAAAAAGTTTTAATGAATTAGCTGGTACCTATAACTTATGTATTCTACTTGTAGTCCATGTATACTGGAATTAGTTTGAAATTTATCAATATTGTCTACCATATACCGGTAACACATTACCGAGTAGGCCTATATTATTCCCCCTGTGATTTCCCTTACTATATTCGGTGAAGAGTACATGTTATGAAGCTCATCATTATGCAGTTTTCTCCAGTACCCGTTTTCATCTTTCTTAGGTCATGATATTTTCTTAAACACCCTGTTTTTTAATACTTTCAGGTTAACTCCTCTTGAAAAGTAAAAGACCATGTCTCACATGTTTCACTTCATATAGTATAACCAGCAGGATATTTGTCTCATAAATTTTTATTTTTAAACTTCTGGAGAGAAGATGAGAACGTAAAAGTTTCTGAATTGTACAGTGAGTCCCATGCAAGAGTTGGCCAATGGCCCGGTTTTTGCATCGCGGCTGGCAGAGCTCCAACTCCCGAGCGATCGGGTGAAATATCTACGCTAATAATGCCGCGGTCGGTGTAATGATTCAGGTTCTCACATTTACAGTTAAAATTACAATGAAAATAACCACCTACCTCATCACAAGAGATGTTGGAACTGTTCTCCTCTTGCATCCACACAATACTGGCACCTTTTTAGGAAATTTTCTTTTACGGGCATAAGTTCAGCTTCCGAGATAGAGTTAATTTCTTTTGTGATATTATCTTTAAGTTCTTCTTATGCATGGGAAATTGACCTATACACTTTATTTTTAAAGTTTCCCCATAAATAATATTTACATACTGTTAGAAGAACTTAAAGACAATATCACAACGCCCAGGAGTAAGTAAGTAAGAGTATGGTGCCATCGTCCTTAATTATGTTTGTTCTAGATTGAAAACCTTTCTTGAACTCGTTTGTTCCATTGTAGAGGTCCCTAACATTTTGTGTTTACTATTTTCATCTAATTTCTTTAATCTGTCTTTAATAATGATGATGATAAATAAAAGAGGGGAAAACCAAGAGCAGAAAAAAAGATCTGGAAAAAATAGTTTTATGCTGCACCCTAGGCTCCTCTCTAATGAGGCCCGCCTGGGAAGGTGGGGTTTAGGGTTTCGTCACAGAAGAAATTCAATGTGAGACATAATAAACCTCGTGCTATTCAGTATGTTGCTCCTAAACTAACATAAACGTTCTTAACCTGCTGTCAAGGAATTTTTAATAACTCACACCTTCTACAATTTGGAGGAATATTTCCAGCTTGGATAAATTTGGCAGCTTGCAGTCTCTGTAGGCCTATATTATTGTTATAACATGCATGTATTTTTTGATCTGACGTGTTCTATATCCTTGAGCCCCGCTCAACACAGGATCTACAGGACGAGATATCTACATCTACATCTACATCAACAAAACGGTGGAGCTTGGCTGGGGGTGCAGCATAAATCTATCTTTTGCCAAAAGATCTTTGGGGCTAATATCAAAATAAAAAATAACTTACAGAAAAGAGGTTCTACAATTTTAAATGGTAGACCTACTTGTGCAGATTATTTGTGTCTCCCACATTTTTTAATTTCTCCACTTGTTCAAATGTTTTGCCGGCTATTCTAATATTTTTTTGCTCATTATTTTGATGTTTTATGACCATATAAGTGATTCTTCAAATACGGGAAAATTTGGAGTGTGTAAAATCCAAATTTTTTACTTTGTTTAAAAAATCTCAAAAAAATCACAAAAATACTTCAGGGGTTACTTGATTATAATATGACACCAGCAGAGCTTAAATGTTTATATTTTTATTTATTTTAATTTCTTTATTTTTTTAAAGCCATGTGGCTGACATCCGTGTACATGTGGATGGCAGAAGGCCACATTAATGACTAACTTTGGCAACAATCTGCTTTTCTTTATGTGATTTCATATTTTTCTCAGCATACTTCAGTTGATTTTGCATCAAATTTGCAAATTTGTGTGCATACTCCGGGATTAATGTAATTTTAACGAGACTGTTTTTTTATGGTTTTGGGGGAGGGGGGAATCAAGCAGAAATTCATTTAATCAGTTTTAAGATCTTAAGTACAGGTCACAGACACCGCAAACACAATAGTATCCTACATTTATCATCTACATGACTTGAGAGTCATCCACATACCCCTTCATGAGACATGTGGATGACAAAAAAGGAGTTTAAGTGGTCTCAGCAAGCCATTTCTAAACCTCTGTAGGCTCAACTTCAGTCAGGTACTTTGAATTGGAAGGTTTATCATAGTGCATAATCAAAATTAATTAATATTCACTTTCTGCCTACTTTCTAGGAGCCATGTTAATGACGGGGAATAAAAACGTTTTCCTTGAAAATGATACAAAGTCCTTTGTTAATCCCAAACTGTTTGTAAGCAAGCAAAATTCAACCTTACAATTCAACCACAAGCTGCCCTGTTGGCTTTCTAACACTGTGGCCAGTTTTACAAATTTCTCATTTCTGCAGAAAAAATTCCATTCTTTTCAGCCATGTGGATGACCAAAAACCCTTGGGACATTCTTTATGTTCATTAGGTGGGGTGACAATTTTATTTAATTTTATTTTTTAGGGGTTAATATTCTTCACCCATTCATACTCATTGACAGGAAAAAAGTTGAAAAGGAAATAACATTTTGTTTTGTGGAAAAATGCATTAGAATATACAAAACCGAGGTTTGGGACAGGGCATGTGGATGACATTTCATTGAATTAAATTCGATTTTGGAATATCAGAATTTAAAGTTAGTGACATTTCAAACTGATAGTTGTAGTATGGAAGTAGTAGAAACAAACTTGGAACGCAAATTTTCCCGTATTTGAAGAATCACCCATATATTTCATTTATTTGTCTTAATTTCCAATTCAACATCCCTGCAGACATCATTGACTTTTTGCATTTCTCTTGATTGTATTTATGTCATCACTAGACTTCGGACTTTTAGGTCGCTAAAAATGCTGTTTTGGGTACCTTAAAATAGGCTCTAAAAATTGCAAAATAGGTTCTAAAAATCGTAAAATAGTCTCTTATAAAATCGTTAAGTTGCCAATTTTCTGAAATATCTCAATTGCAATCCAGAATATTATATTTATTGAAGTCACCATTAATTAATAATACTCAATAATAATCGATCAAGATAAAACTCAGATATAGGCCTATGGTACACAGAATTATATAGACCTATTACTAGGGCCTGTATTACTACCATAACAGTGAAAAATTAATCCCTGCGCCCAGAAGCTACGCAAGCTAGCATATTCAACCCCTTGTTCAATAAATGATTGAGAGAAGTTTTTTTATTATTTTATTTTATTTATTTATTTATTTATTTATTTTTTGTTACTGGGTGTGGGGGTCGGGAGAAAAACACTACATTTTTTTGGGAATTCCAAGGAATTTTTCTACAGAAGACGAAACATTCCTTACTATTTAACCACGTCACAAATGTGTCATGTAGTGCACATTTCGAGCTAAAAATTTAGTATGAACTGAAAATAAATGCTAGAATTTACAGCAAAAAGGAACTTATTTTGAACTTTAGAGGAAAAACAAGCAAAAAGGCAATATTAGGCTCTAACATAAAAATAGGCTGTTTTAGGTCCTATAAAGTATCAGTTTTAGGCTTAGTCACTTATGAAACATGCATGTACAAGTTTTCGTCCATATATCACTTAAGGATTAAAATAGGTTTTTACCTAAAATCCGAAGTCTAGTCATTACTCAACAGACAATCGTCATCTGCATTTGTTATCTACTTGTCAAAACCCATCAGTTGGGTGATCGGTGTAGTCCCAGTACCACCAGCTGTTATGGCACAGCAGCCTTGCAATTCAAGTTTACACCATAAAAATCTGCGTTGTAAATCCAAAAAGCATTTACCATAATCACAGCAGGAGGTGGTGGTCTACATTGTAGATGTAGAGGTAGATGTAGATGTAGATCCTATGTTGAGCGAGGCTCAAGGATATAGAACACGCCATATCAGAATAAACATTCATGTCACATGTGTTGCACACGTTTATTTACTATCAATAGTTCCTGGTCTTAGCCCTAATTTCTTTTACTCAATGTAAATTAATACAGTAGAAGCCCGAAATAGCGCGGTTCGAAATACTGCAGATTCGGATGTAACCCGGGGGAAAGTATGTCCCCCAATAAAAATATACCGTAGTTTTATCAATAATTTTTTTATTTTGGAAGTTGAGTTAAAACAGTAAAAATTCTGCAAAGAGTGGTTCTGCAGTTCTTTTTATTACCGTTAGACTCGCCCTCACCCGCTAGTTGACCGTCACCACCGCATTGCAAAGGATTTAACAGAAGTAACGGGACATGGAATGAATAGTGTAGTTCTAGAAGAATTAAAAAAAAAAAAATCTGCACCTGCCAGAAATTCTTAAAACCTAGGAAAGTTGAAATATGATTTTAGTTTGAATTACGCATTCGGATTGTAAACTTGTGAGTTTCGGAATACAAAATGTCTCAGAAGCGGAAAGCATATTCAGTAGGAGGTAAACTGAAAATTATTGATCGTGTAAAAAACGGGGAAACGGGATTATACCTGAATGTATGTTTTAGTAAATGTTGTACGTTACTCTCGGGAATTAGAAAAATTCTCGTGCCCCATCTGCGAAATAAGAGCCATAAATTGAGATCAGTTACAGAACTGGATTAAATAGCATAACTGGTGAGTAATTTTTAAAACTACTGTATTTTATATTGCTGTATAACATTGTAATTTATTAGTGAAGCAAAGTTCCCCTCCGTGGAGTCAATTTTTGTCACTTCTTTGGTCACATTTCGATACAACGCAGGGGTAAAGCATGTCCCCCATCAACCGCGTTATATTTGGCTTCTACTGTATGTTGTAAAATGCTGTGTTTAATCTATCTCCTAAAGTGAATATTCTCGTCATAAAATATGATTTCAATACTTTTATTGTGCGTCTTTTATTTCCCAACATATAGGCTGCATACTCTTTGCATAAGGTGGGGTTCCAACCTGTTAATTAAGCCAAGTAACTATTGCATGTGAATAATACTTTTTATGATATGTGCATGTTCATCAGTTGTTGTTAGTGGTTAGGGCTAGTCATTAAAATACTAGTATTGATATTTAAAGAAATCAAGCCATCTCTTTATCAGTGTTGTTAATTTTATGCACCGAAAAAATACGTGCATTTACAATCACAGTTCAGATCTCCTTGGAATTGCTTCTTACAACCTCCTTGTTTTGTAATAATTATTTATGTACTATTCTGTGCTGTAATAGTAAAAGCAGTGTATGTTAGAAGCAAAATTTGGCAGTTAACCATTGGCAACCAGAATTCTGAGGCTGGCAACAAAGATTCAATTTTGAAAAACTTTTTTATTTAGAATTTATTAATTTAGTTTCCACAATCTTCTATGTATATAAAAATGAATGTATGTATGTGTGTGTGTGTGTGTGTGTGTGTCCTTTATGCATTACTACACCATTCATCCGATCGCCATGAAACTTTGGGAAGTTGTTGAGTACATTCCCGGGAAGGTTTCTGGCATATTATATTTTTAATTTTTGCTTTCGTTCGTGAGTTATGAGTGAAAAACGGGCAGAAAACGTGTATTTTTTGCGTTTTCGAAGCATTTGTTTTCAGTAATACATTTCAATGTCAAATCAATTACAGTAGGCTTTGGCTATTTTTGTCATACCTTGGACATAAAACCTTCGCGATCGCTTGAATTTTGTAAACCAACGCTGGTCGATTCATTTGTTTATAATGTCAAGGCACGCAGACATATGAAATTTTCAACCTACACCGAAGAGGATTATTATTATTATAGGCCTAAATATGGTCAAACGTTGTTCGATATGGGCGAAACTCACTATACGGGGGTTTTCTAGGCCAAGGACCTCGAATCTGAGGTCGCTTTTACCAGGCGACGCTATCTAATCGTGGTATGTAATTCACGTGATTTAGGTGTTAATAAATATAATGATTTAACTATTATGCTCTTAATTGTTAATTTTTGAAATAATTATCGCGTGCGAAGCCGCGGGCACACGCTAGTAATAAATAAAGTGTAATAGTACGAGGCACGTCTATAAAGTGAGTTTCTCTAGGGCTGTTTACACAAACAAAACAAAATTTCATGGAAATATTTATTGCAACAGATATAGCAAGTGTTCAGCTATTTGTCAACATATTCGCCACCTAGGAATTGAGACATTTGTCATACCGTGGGGCCAACTTTTGAACACTTGTGTCGTAGAAGTCTACTGCCTGGGATTTGAACCACTGTGTGACAACCATCTCCGGTTCTCTGCCATTCTCTGTCATTTATTGAGGTGTAGGGAAAGGTGGAAATCACTGGGAGCGAGGTCCGAGCTGAAAGGTGGATGTTGAAACATCTCCTAGCCGAAATTTTGCAGGAGACTTGCAGGGAGGTGTTGAAGTCTCACCCTACAGCTCAGACTGCACACCCAGAGATTTTCATCTTTTTCTACTCCTCAAGAAATGCCAGTGAATGACAGAGAATGGTAGAGATTGGCAGAGAAACGGAGAAGGTTATCACACAATGGTTCAAATCTCAGATGGCAGACTTCTACGACATAAGTGTTCAAAAGTTGGCCCCGTGGTATGACAAATTTCTCAATTCAGGTGGCGAATATGTTGAAAAATAGCTGAACACTTGCAATAAATATTTCCATGAAATTTTGTTTGGTTGTCTAAACGGCCCTAGGGAAACTTACGTTACGGAAGCGCCTCATAGAAATTGCCACAGACGGTCACTTTTGATATGGGCATGTTGACTGAATATTGGGGAGGCGTTTGAAAATAGCCTGTCCGGAAGCTATCAATACAATTTAAATTTTCCATGCAAATTTCTTTGGCTTTGGTTTCCAGTGTTTTAACCAATCGTTGCTCTAGCTCACCTGAGAGACAAATGTTGGGAAACGGTCCCCGGATATTATCTGGAAGTCATTATCACCTTTGTTTCTACCGCCATGGCTGAGTGTTTAAAAGGCTCACTTTCCACTGCTAGGACCCGGGATTGAATCTCTGTGGATCTGTGTGGAATTTCTGGTGAACAAAATGCGATCGGGGCAGGTTTTCTCAGGGTGCTCCCATTTCCCCTGCCATATATCATTCCACTGTTGCCCCATTCCTAATAAGACCATTGGTTACAGTAAAGGAATTATTATTATTATCATCATCATCATCATCACTATCATCACAACCTTCATCCCATCCGCGCCTTGTTTGGAATGTTTGTGTTTCTCGTCCTTTGTGTTCGTGTTGTTTCGGAGGTTGCCCCAGCATTGGACTGATCGCTCATTTGGGGAGGCCCTCCATGCCCTTGTCTGGCCAAAAAAGTCTTGTGTATGATCCATAGAAACTCCCCCGGCTTAAACCTCATCAGTCTGGGGCTAAATACGTTCCTGTCTCAATTTACGTCCTAAATAACTGTGTCATAACGGCTTGCTTACTTACTAACTTACAATTCCCAAGCAAGCTAAAGAGGTATTATCTATTTTATGAAACCCGGAGGTTCGTTGCCGCACTTACTTGAGTCCCCCATTCAACCCTGTTCTGTGCCCATTCCATCCAACCATTATCGCAAATCCTATTTCCCTCAAATATATTCTAATAGTGTTCTTTCACCTACGTCTAGGTCTTCCAAGTGATCTCTTGCCTTCGGGTCTCCGTGCGCGCAACATGTCCAGCCCATTTCATCTTTACTGTATTTCTCTACTCCCCGTTCGCCTCTCTTAGGTCCGAAAATTTTCAAACACTCAGATTATATTCTTCCCCAAGAGTAAGGAACCATGTCTATCATCCATATAATACAACCGGCAGGGAATTGCCTTAAAAATGTTTATTTGTAGATTTCTGGACAGAAGACGAGGAGATAAAAGTTTCTGAGTTACATGAAAACGAGCATTTCCTTATTTTAGTTGACACTTAACTTCTGCCTTAATATTATTTGTATGAATCCAGTGCGTATGCAAATTGTGCGAAGGTGCCTGCGAAAGATACCACGCCATCTCATGCAGCCGAAGAGTGGAGTCACTAACTAGTTTCTGCAGTGAATAAACACCCATGGAATAACCACATCAAACCATGCATATTTCGCGCTTTTCTAACTATTATTATAATTATAAAATTATTGCTCCCAGATATTTGAATTTCTCCATGCTTTATCTGCTATTCTAACATTTTGTAGTGTCATAACTAGAGACCGTATTTTAAAGGGAATTCCTTTTTTTATATTTCATCACAAAACGTGATAAAATTGAACAGGACATTACTGAGTAAGTTTCAACTGCAAATGACCTGGTTTTAACGTCCCTTTTTTCCCTTTTTTAGGCCCATTTCCCTTTTTTTAGGGACTTTCCCTTTCCAATACCTTTTTTGTTAATTTATTTTGAAAAAATCGTAAATTACCCAGTGTTTGGCAATATGAAAACATTAAAAATTGTTTTTACTGATTCACCATTGAAAAAATAATTCCTCCCAGCAGAATAGAGCGTTACAGGGACATCACAGGCTTGCCGTTGCCTAAGTTTCCCATTATAACAAGGTGGGGAACATGGATTTCGTGTGCTATTTTCCTCTGTGAGAATTTAAACAATAAAAAAATGTCTTCAGTCTGTTACAGAATCAGCAGCTGTAGAGCAAGCAAAGGCTTTACATAAAACAAACGTGTATTTCTCTGTTGAATTTTTACACTCTCTTACATTTATATCCCTTTTTTTCCACCTTTTTTTGGCAATAATTTTCCCTTTTTTCGTCCATTTTTGGGTGAAAATTTTCCCTTTTTTCGTCCATTTTTGGGTGAAAATTTTCCCTTTAAAATCCGGTCTCTAGTCATAACAGCTAACTTCTTAAATGTTATTTCGATGTCGTTTCTGTTTTAAGAGCAAGATTCTCCCCTTGTGCGATTCTTATTCCTTGGAGGTATGTCCCTCCGTTTTATGTGGAGGCTTTAGGCCGTAAGATGAAAATGCATTGCAGTAGATGCTGTTTTATTCATAGCGCTGATGTAAAGTTCATGTCTGTTTCGTCTGGTCAACCCAGGGCATGAGGTCGGAGCGTGTTTCTGATAGGCAGTGGTATCATAAGTAGAGAATGTATTAATTGCTCACACTGTTAAATTTATACGTATGCTGCCCTATCAATTTGCACCAGGACCGTTGTCTGTATCAAGTTTGTGGTCAAAGAATAAGATTTTTATCTAAAATAATTTTGTTCTTTTCAAGCCTTTTTTGCAGTTCTTCCTCTTCCTCTGGTTCATCATCTTCCTCTTCCCCTATCTCATAATTTCCTGATCATTCAAAGAAAATGAATTGATATAGTTGTACCCAAAACATAACTATTTTCTATTTTAACGGGCATTGATTAAAAACGAAGTTTTATTCGGTTTACTCCAGTTCGCATATTTTTATTCTGTTCTGATTTTGAAAAATAAGGAGTAAAGTGTCCCTATTACAGGCCATGGAGGCCCAGAGGGTTCCAGGAGGTTGAAGCTTCCAGATTTTAGACATTCGGTACGTGAAGATCGTAAGGTTGTCAGCCTTACGCACTGGCCGCCTTTATTCCTAGGATTGCTCCTGGTACTCATTTATATTGGAGACTGAGTCCACCCCAGGGCCATAGTGCCACCAGAAGGATTAGGCCAACTGAAAAACTCCAACGAACTCATCGGGGGATCGAACCCGCGACCTTCCGATTTGTAGTGCAGCGCCTCAACCATTACGCTACGGCGTACCCCGTTCTGATGTTAACTCAAGTTAGATTAACTATTCAGGGTGTCTACTGGTCGGGAAAATCCGGGAAAAGGCCGGGAATTTCGTTTGGTCGGTAAAATCCGGAAAAAGTCAATGAATTTGTTAAAATATCCGGGAAAATTCGAAAAATTGCAAAGGGAGATCAAAATGACTTCTAGACAATAATAGGCCTATATGAAAGTATATTTAATTTATTTTACTGTTCCTAATTTTTGTATCTGTTATAGCCTAAGCAATTATTGTTTGCAATTGGGTCATTCCATGTCAAGTGAACCAATGGAAAAACGTGACCACCTCCGATTTTAGTCATACTTGGTTGTCATGAAGTACCACCTGAGATATGTTGAAGTACAAAATATCAGATTTTTATGTGTTGTAGTTTTCCAGTTATACCCTTCTGAAATATGGAAAAAAACAAAATTTTCTGCATAAGTGCAATCACAAAATGACGCATAAATCAAGCTGGAATTGACATAGATGAGTGGGAAAAGTATCAAAATGTAGCTTATATTATGAGCTTTAATTTGATACGTCACACGACTACTTTCGAAAAAAAATATTTTCAAGGTTACCCAAAAAAAATTTGAAAACTGAATTTTTCAAAAACCTATATTTTGAAAATTTTGAAACAATTCTCATAGAAACATACATATTTCAGCATCATGTCCTACAAGTTTTGTTATGGGATCGAAATGGGATCATATTTTTTTACATTTATAACAAATACTATGCACGCTGGGTAAGAATATATGGCACAGGAATATTGCACTTAATTCTAAAATCCATTCCTTTGTCCAGGGAGTTGTTTACCAACATGCATATACCAACTTGTGCAAGTGGTCAAATGGGTATGAGTAAACACAGTCTGCAAGCATGTGAGTCAGCCAGGGAATGCAAGTTGTAACCTGTTGGACCTGGCTTCAGTTGTGCCTTGACTCTCATGCAGTGTGCTTCCTTTCTTCAAAGGCTGTACAAAGACTGTATTGCTGCATGTAAAGTAGTGGGTTCAGTGATTAAAATAGGCATTGTGTATTTCCCCAGTATGGCTGAAAAAGTAAGTGAAACAGCAAAGATTTTCTGCTGCAACCCTTTCAAGAAAGACAGACATCAGGGTGTGAAAAGAAGTGTGAGGCCTGTTACTGACTGGATGTGTGACATGTTTGACACCATTGTGGTAGGTATGAAAATTTGTGACAGTTGTAGGAAAGAACTATCAAAGCAGAAACAGGTTACAGATACAACAGATGACTGTTTAGTACCAGTAGCCAATACCACTAGGCCTACTAATGTTGATGAATCATTTGTAGCTTTAGATGTTACCTTAGAGTACCTTAATAAGTCTCTAAGCTCTCTAGAGGAGTCACCTGTTGCTAAGAGGAAGTTGCAAATGAAATCATACTGTGATAAAAAATACAGTAAAATAAAAAAATGTTTGACAGAAAAGGTACTAACAGCAGCAAGTACAAATACAGAGAAAACTGTTGACCATAAATCAGAATCATGTGAAGTCATTTGTCAGCTAAAAGAAAAGTTTCAAGAAGAAAATATAAGTGTTAGTGAAAAATTGCAAATTTTAACAGTACTACCTAAAAGCTGGTCATGCAGTGAAATACAAAATGAATTTCAGGTTAGCAACAGAATGGCAAGAAAAGCTAAAGCATTGGTGAAAGCGAAGGGTATTCTGGCAACACCAAATCCTAAACCAGGAAAGGTTTTAAATGAATCTGTGATTGAGAAGGTAATAGGGTTCTACAACAGTGATGATGTCAGCCGTCTTATGCCTGGAAAAAAAGATTTTGTTTCTGTGAAAACGGGTGACAGTAGTAGAATTCATGTACAGAAGAGGCTAGTGATGGGCAACTTGAAGGAAGTGTACGAGCTGTTCAAAAACAAAAATCCTACTGATAAGATTGGATTTTCGAAATTTGCTGATTTACGACCTAAACATTGCGTCTTGGCTGGAGGAAGTGGTACCCACACAGTATGCGTTTGTACAGTGCATCAGAATGTTAAATTAATGCTACAAGTGTTGAAATCCAAACAAATTACACTGAATGATGGCACAGATATAAGTAATTATAATTCCTGTTTAGCGAAGTTAATGTGTGAAGAGCCAGGCACAGCATGCCACCTTAATGAATGTCCTTCATGTCCAGGTGTAGATAATTTGAAAGATGAGTTACAGTTGCTGCTAGATAATGAACTGGTGGACAACATTACATACAAGCAGTGGGTTTCTGTTGACAGATGTAATTTAGTAACCTTCATCAAAACTGCAGATGAGTTTATAGAAACTTTGTGTGAACAGTTGTTGATTTTGAAGAGACATTCTTTTATTGCAAGAAGACAGGCAGAATATTATAATCACTTGAAGCAGAATATTGGAGTAAATGAAGCTGTGGTATGTATGGACTTTGCAGAAAATTATTCGTTTGTACTACAGGATGAAGCCCAGTCTTTTCATTGGAACAATGATCAAGCAACTATTTTTCCTATAGCAGTCTACTACAATGATCATAATATACACTACAAAAGTATTGTATGTATCTCTGAATGTCTACAGCATGACACCACTGCTGTTCATTTATTCCAGAAAAGGCTTATCTCTCATTTGAAGTTGGAAGTAATTAGAGATTTGAAAAAAATTTACTACTTCTCAGATGGTGCAGCTGCGCAATTTAAAAACAGAAAAAACTTTTCAAACTTATGCCACCATGTTCATGATTTTGGAATTGAGGCAGAGTGGCATTTCTATGCAACAGCCCATGGGAAAGGAGTATGTGACGGTCTGGGTGGTACTGTGAAAAGACTTGCAGGAAAGGCAAGCCTACAGCGGCCATACGAGCATCAAATCATGACACCAGCACAGCTGTTTACATGGAGTGAGGAAAACATCGACTCCATGCAGTTCTTCTTCTTCAATGAAGCACAATACAACAAAGAGGAAAAAATACTTGCAGACAGATTTCTGTCTACAAAAGCAATACCAGGCACACAGAAGTTCCACAGTTTCATCCCATTGTCAGATAAAGTGTTGTTGACAAAGGTATTTTCAAGAAGTGAACAGTCATCCACTTTTTCAGTGTTAGGACCACGTGTGCAACAGAGGCTGAAGCTAGCAGAAGTAAAAGGATATGTTACATGTGAGAACAACAATCATTGGTGGCTTGGTGTAGTTGTGGACAAAAATGAGACAGCACAGATAGTGGAACTGATGTTTCTGCACCCTGCAGGTCCTTCTCCATCATTTACTTTCAAAAGTGACTGTCCAAATAAACTGACTGTGCCTCTCTCTCAGATCCTCACCCTTGTGCAACCTACATGTCCCACTGGCCGTAGTTATTACCTCTCGAAGGAAGAGATGGATGCGGCAACCATGGCTCTAGAAAATTACTGTAGACAATAAATTCACGTTTTTGTCATTGAAGAAGGGAAGGTAACATGTTTTCTGTAAGTTTTTCTTTTTGATTGTAATGAAATTTTAGAATTAAGTGCAAGATTACGGTGCCATATATTCTTACCCAGCGTGCATAGTATTTGTTATAAATGTAAAAAAATATGATCCCATTTCGATCCCATAACAAAACTTGTAGGACATGATGCTGAAATATGTATGTTTCTGTGAGATTTTTTTCAAAATTTTCAAAATATAGGTTTTTGAAAAATTCAGTTTTCAAATTTTTTGGGGGTAACCTTGAAAATATTTTTTTTTCGAAAGTACTTGTGTGACATATCAAATTAAAGCTCATAATATAAGCTACATTTTGGTACTTTTCCCACTCATCTATGTCAATTCCAGCTTGATTTATGCGTCATTTTGTGATTGCACTTATGCAGAAAATTTGGTTTTTTTCCATATTTCAGAAGGGTATAACTGGAAAACTACAACACATAAAAATCTGATATTTTGCACTTTAACATATCTCAGGTGGTACTTCATGACAACCAAGTATGACTAAAATCGGAGATGGTCATGTTCAAAATTGACAAAAAATTGGTTCACTTGACATGGAATGACCCAATTACTTTTGTTACTAAAAGCTTTTCTTATTTAAAGTATGTATAATCCTATAATTTTTCTTACACAGTTATTAGAAAGTGCTTCATATTTTGGTCGGGAATTTCTGAAATGATCAATGAAAATCAGGGAATAAGCCGGGAATTTCTTCAGCATTACTTGGTGGACACTCTGACTATTTCTAATTCCCACTGTTAGCATTAGTTAGTAGCATTAGTTAGTATCTGGCAATAAATTCGATTGCTCGTTCTTTTAGTATACCGTGATCTGACAGCTGACGCAATGGCGATTTGATTTTAAACGACGCAAGTAATTATTATTATTCTCCGTTTCTCCCAACTTAGGGGTACGTTGAATCAATCACTTCTTAGTGTTTTAATTTTAACCCAGTATTGCTTCATTCTTTCTGATCTTGCCTTTCTTTCCTCTTCACTGATCTGGATCATTGGTTTGGTTTTGATTTTGACTTGGAACCTCTCTTTCTTGACTTTGGTGATACAGTTTTATCTATGACAGGGTATCCAGCAGCCTTGAAAATCGGGAATTATGCTTGAATTTTCGATGTCGGGAAAAATCCTTGAATTATGCTTGAATTTTGTGAACCGTAAGGGAAAAATCGCATTGAAGAGAATATATATTTTTAAGTTGATAGTTTTTACGAAAATTTTACAATTTTCAGAAATATTAGTCTTTAATATTCACTCATTGTGTCCTATGTTCATTCATTTTTTAATATTAGTAAATAAAGCTATTGTTTTTAATTTTGGAAATTCAAGCCTTGAAATCCTTGAATTATGCTTGAATTTCTTCGGTTTGCCTCACTGAACACTCTGTATGAGCATTTTTTTTTTTCTGTGGTTTTGAGTTCTTTTAAGTCCTCTCCGTTTCCTTAAACCAATTTGGTTTGGTCTTTTTGTTGCGGAAATATTCAGAGATTTTTTTTACTTAAATATAAAATTATTATTTATATAAATCTGACCCGTTTTATTCGTGGAATGGTCTCAATGCATCCCACACGAAATTACGAGTTTCACCACAAACATTCTTAATTTCTGGTGGGATTACGTATGACAATCATTGCCCACGGGACGTGTTACAGCATTCTTTTCGCACTTCTAATGTACCTAATGTGTAGGGTTCGGATGTTCATGACATGTCATATTTTTATCTTGACTGTCATTCTCGCCGCAAACACAAATTAAACACGAATTGCACTGTTGTTACCCTTTTCGGACCGTTTTTGTTTTGCATATTTTGGTCTTTTTTTATGGTATTGGTCATATTTTGGTCTTTTTTATGGTATTGGTCATATTTTGGTCATATTTGTAATTTAATGTCATATTTCAGTTATAAATTTGGCAAAGGACCACATTTATAAAGTACATGCACTAAAGTACTAAACAGTCGAGTTAAATTTGAAAGTTATTTCATTAATTTAATGTTTTGCCAAATTAATAGGTAACTTAATTTAAAAAATAATATAATTGTTTATATTTTATAGGGACACGAAAGATCACAAAATATTTGGAACTAATGAAGCGAGCAAACAGGAGAAAATTATTTAAAACTAGAAATTAATTACAGGTAAAATTGTAAATCACCTGTAAAATTGTTAAAAAGTGATTATATGATTGATTTCATGCGATGTAATAATTTAGTGTAATTAAAAATTTTTAATTGGAACATTTATTTTTAGAAACTATGTCTTTTATTAGGTCATATTTAGTATTTTATAGTCATATTTAGTAATCTTTAAGGGCATATTTACTGTCATATTTTCTACTTTTTTAGGTCATCAACATTAGAACCCTACTAATGTGCTAATCATAACCATCGTAATGTCGAAAATAAGTGGGATTACGCCCACTTTGTGCCCTCACTGTACAGTCCAAGGGCTATTCATTCTTAATAATATGTTGTACTGTAGTATTATACGCCGTGGCGTAGCCTATTGTTTGAGGCACTGCGCTACAAACCGGAAGTTCGCGTGTTCGATTCCCGATGAGGTCGACGGGATTTTTCAATTGGCCTAATCTTTTTGGTGGCACCATGGCCCTGGGATTGACTCAGCCTTTAACAGAAATGAGTACCTGGAGTATTCCTGGGTGAAGAAAAAAACGGCCGGTGCATTACACTGAAGTATTGAATGCTCTTCTGTGGCGTGAATTCGTCTCCTCCACGCACTCAATAGTTCATTGGGGAAATATAAAGTTTCCAGGATGAGGCCAACACTTTACATCAATTTGCATGTCACGAATGTCACAGGTACAAAAGTTGAGAAGCAGTGTTATCATTTGGAAGAATAAACTTTTTCAGGACTCCTTACCGTCACAATTTGTCGTAATTAAATTGTAGATTTCTTGCTCGTTCTGGTGGCTAGGGTTCTAATCTCTTTATGTATGTTTAGTATTAGGAATACTTTTTAAATGTTGTTACTTATTAAGATACTTATTGTTTGTGTTAGTTTATATTTTACTAACGGGTGCCCGCAGCTTCGCCCGCGATAATTAATTCAGAAATTAAAAATTAAAAGCAAAATAATTAAACCATATTTATTAACATTTGCACGCGAAACATTCATAGGACTGAACTAAACGATTAATTAAAAAATCCGAGTTTGAAGTTCATTCCACCATTAGAAAGCGTCGCCTGAGGAAAAGACCTCAGATTCGAGTTCCCTGGACTAGAAAACCCCTGCATGGTGAGTTCGTCCAAATCGATCAATGTTTTCCCCATTTTGGCCTTAATTCATTATCCCTCTTCCGTCTATGTTTAAAATTTCAGATCTCTGCGTTCAGTATATTTCGCTGGGCATCAAGTATAGACATGCAGACAAACGCTTCCTCTTATTATAATGATTACCGAAGCCGAAGAGTTACTTTATTTACATAAACAATAACGTTATCAGCAGGCTTTAAAACTTAGTGCCCGAACACACAGAGGGAGTTGATTCCGGTTACCAACAACCTGAGTATAGGGGGTGGGGGTTGATTGCATAGGCTGATAAGACAGTAGCTGATAGCAGTACTGAGAAGTGAATGCGCTTGTGGTACGGTGCCTCTCAAATTGGTCAACAGTGTACCTTGTCATTGTGCGTGTTTATACGTGTTCGGCATGCCGAAAGTAAAGTGTTCTAAAACGCAAACATATATTGAAACATTTGGGAGGGACTATTATACACAAACAGGAGAAAGTATCGTTTTGCATGCTTGTAATGTGAGTTTAGATAATGAGAAGTTATTTTGTGGTCTTCCTATATCTGCATTTTGGTTTGTTTACTATCACGTGAACTAGCATATGGTAGCTAGGGCATACGCCGAGCAAAGTCTGTACAGTACGGTTGCTGTTAACATATTCGATCGGGCACTAAGTTTTAAAGCCTGGTTATCAGTAGGGGCGGATTTCTATGACATGTCATATTTTTCCCCTTTGCATTATTTCAGCTGTCCGACTAATTTAAACCCGATTCCAAGTATCCTGGTGAAAATGGAACGGCTTTTATTGTGCATATAACTGCATATTTAGGAAATTTTCAACTATTGTAGCATATTTAGTATGCATATGCATATTTAGGTCATATTTTTGGCATATTTGTGTACATATTAAAGAAATTTTGAAGTTTCATATCATATTTTGTAAATTTTGCATTATAATGATACCTTTTGAGAATTTACAGATATTTTAAATAATTAACAATATATTTTAATAAAATGAATTGTAATGAACTTAAAAAAATATACACCATATGTAAGTGGTAAAGTCATATTTTAAATTTTATTGGTCATATTTTAATGTTTTTTAGGTCATAAATGCATGCATTTATCCTATTTTTAGGTCATAGAAATCCGCCCCCTAGTTATCAGTATCTTGATTTTATAAATATCTTGATGAGAACTAGGAAAATTAGAAATAAATGTAAGCGTTATTTTAAAACATCGAAGAATCGCAAAGTCATAACAAATAATCGCGCATTCTGTCCATCGTACACAAGAAATTCACGGATTGGAGTATTTGAATGAAATACACATTTTTACATAGATCGTTTAGGGAATAATTTTGGAATAAATAGTAAAAAGTAAAGTGTTCCCTGTGACAGGCCATAAAGGCCCAGAGGGTTCCCAGAGGTTGAGGCTCCCAGATTTTTAGACATCGGCACATGAAGGTGGTAAGTTTGTCAGCCTTACGCACCGGCCGCCTTTACCCCCAGGATTGCTCCTGGTACTCATTTTTGTTAGAGGCTGAGTCGACCCCAGGGCCATAGTGCCACCAGAAGGATTAGGCCAATTGAAAAACTCCAACGACCTCATCGGGGATCGAACCCGCGACCTTCCGGTTTGTAGCGCAGTGCCTCAACCACTACGCTACGTCGTACCCCTTGGATTAAATAGAGATGCACGAAATATTCTGATATTGGACTTAAAAATCGACCACTGTTCAAATATCATGTCATTCAATTTTTGAGACTTTGTTTTACTTATTAAGTTTTTTGCTAGAACCTGCTCAGTTTCAAGGCATGCTTTCTAACGACGTAGAGATTGTGAAAACTGAGTAATGTGGGGCCTTGAAAGCGTGACACTGATTATAGGCCTACTATATTTTTAGCTTTATTTCACGGTTAAATCGTAAAGTAAATTAGTGTGCAGTGAATTAGGACACCCTTAACAATAGACCCGCTGTGCAGCTATGAATGTTTGTATGTACAGAATCTCTATCTGTGGCTACAGCAATGAATGAACGTTCCAGTATTATTCCTTGATAAATAACTCATTAAATTGTGCTAAAAAAATGTTACGAATTTCCTGCCGCTTCATCTGGCCGTGAAAGCACATGATGCAAGAGTGTTGAAAAAATATCCTTTATCTTATTAATATCTGGCATATGTAGTCGTAGACTTCAAAAAGCAAGTTTCATGCCTCTCACTAAATGTACTAGTGTTTTATTTAACTGTAAATTGTGTGTATGTGTGTGTGTGTATATATATATATATATATTAATAGTAGTAGTCATAATAATAATAATAATAATAATAATAATAATAATAATAATAATAATAATAATAATAATATAAATGCATTTTAAAACATTTTTTGTTTGTTTTGTTTTTGTATTTTTGATGAAGTGTGTTCATCCGGCCCCGTTGAGATTTAACACTTCAAACGTGGCCCTCAAATTCCAGTAATTTTGAGACCCTGGTTTAGACTGTCGTAGATATTAATGACGACACGAATATCCAGCCAGTTTTTACATACTTATGGGCCACCTAGAAACAATTTTTGCATGCTTATGGCAGTTGGATGTGCCAATATTCCTGCCGAATTTTACGATTCTAGCTGTTCTATAAGTGTGTCAAAAATTACACAATGTGAGGAAAATATACAAAATGTGCCAAAAAATTAACTCAGTCTAAGCCATAACCGATAAAGATACGACAAAAAGTCATAGGACCAAACTTGTAGATATCTCAAAATTCGTTACTGCTGGTGCAATCGGTCTTTTGATACTACTTGCCGTTTAGCTGCTATGAGTTAAGAATACAAGGAAGATCTACAGTGAACACAGACCTTAAAGTTGCGTCCGCCATTTTGATTGCTTTTGGGGTAAAAAATTACAAATAGAATCTTTTGGAATGTTTCCGTCAGTTGCAAGCTACAAGTTTTAAGTATACCAAATTTCAGTTTCCGGCTCATCTGGAAGTAGGCAAACAATTATGTCAGTGAGTGAGTTAGCCACGCGGCTTTGTAGTAGAGTGATGATTTGCTATTTTTAAACCGTTAATTGAGCGTTACTCTGTTTACCGGTCAACCGATTTAATCCGAAATCAAAAGCGTTCGTGCTACGGACGTTATAAGTGTTCATACTAAGTTTCATGAAAATCTGATTTAGCGTACAAAAACAAGTTTTGAGATTCCCTAAATAAAAAAAAATATGTATACCTTATAACTTGAGAACGAAATTTTGCATAAAAAAGTTAAGTATCTGCTTGGGATGTGACACGAAGGTTGGTAACAATTTATTTTACAGAAATATTTTATAATTAAAAACAATTATAAAGGTGTAAGTACTGACTATAAGTAATAGTACTGTTATCAAATATGAAATTCAGTTGTACACAAATTTTCATTGCAGTACCGGTATCTTAAAACTTGTCGAGTTATTAAAACGATTCTGAAAATTAAAAGTTACGGGAAATTAACGTTTTATTGTTGAATCTTAAAAAATAAAGTGAAAATTTACTACCCCAGTCTTATGGCATTACTAACGTGGTGAATCATAGATATAACTTAGTTTTACTGACCTCGTTGTTGGCAGAAAACAGCAATAAACATTTAATTTATGGGTCATTCTAAATTTACACATTTTTTTGTGTCCAGTACTACATGAAACTAATTTATGTTATATCTCGTTTGTTTGTATCAGCCAGGTCGCCCCCTGATGTCGATGATTGGCAGTGGCCCCCTACCGTGACGTTCATACGAATTGAAACAAAACTCTTTAATAAACAGCAATTTCGAACATACTATATCATTCATTTATCTTATTTTATTTTATTTTATTTTATTGAACAGAAAAATCGATGCTGCATCATCAGAGCTCGTATCGGAGATTTTATTTATTTATTTAATAACTAGCATGTGTCCGCGGATTCGCCCGCGATAATTATTCCAAAAATTAAAAATTAAGAGCATAATAGTTAAATCATTATATTTATTAACACCTAAATCACGTGGACTACATACCACGATTAGATAGCATCGCCTGGTAAAAGCGACCTCAGATTCGAGTTCCTTGGTCCAGAATACCCCTGTATAGTGAGTTTCGTCCAAATAAAACAATGTTTGACCATATTAGGGCTTACAACATTCAAGCGACCGCGAAAGTTTAATTTCCAAGGTATGACAAAAATAGACAAAGCCAACTGTAATTGTCAAACTTCCATTTAATTTAATTCCAAACCCATCTGAAACCCACTGGCAACAATATGTTTTAATGTCAAATGTGATTCGGATTCGATAATTCTGTGTAAAAAGGGATTAAGTATTCTCAAAAACATATTTTTTGCATTTAAAATAAATATTTTGTAAATTCCTTTCTTAGTGAGCACCTACTTTATGAAACGAAGGTACTGTCAAAATACCAAGTCTCTACCTGTTATAGTTTAGGCTCTACGTTGATTCCTGTCAGTCAGGACAAAGCCTTTTATATATATAGAGATAATGAACATTACAGGTATAAAATTCAATTACAATGTCCATCCCAAAAATACAATGCATACATACCAAATAATTAAAACATAAGAATACTCTGTTGTTTAAAGCAGCCATACCTAAAAATCTTATGTGAAACACAAAACTTCCTCTATCCAAATAAAAAGTTTTAGTCTTACTATAATGTAAAGGAACCGGATTTTTAAGTTTATACCCTTTTTTTTTTCTTACTACCAAAACCAGATACGCTCACACACTTTCTCGAGTCATGTTCATAGGATTCATGCACATTAATTCTGTAGTAGGCCTACCTAAATACACCTGAATGGGATTTAAATTCATCTATTGATACAACAAGTATTCAGCTATTATTCAACATATTTGCCACCGAAATTGAAACATTTGTCATACCGTGGAACCAACTTTTGAATACCAGTGTCGTACAAGTCTGCCGCCAGGAATTTGAACCACTGTGTGACAAACATCTCCTCTCTGTCATTCCCTGTCATTCCTTCAGGTGTAGGAAACAATGGAAATCACTGGGTGCGAAGTCCGGGCTGCAGGGTGGATGTTTAAACTCCTCCTAGCAAGTCTCCTGCAGAAGTAGGGGCAGAGAAAGTAAAAGGGGGAAAACAAGGAATGGAAGGCCGCGGATAATCCACCCTCGGATAATAGTGAGTTGACTGAACTGGTACAGGGAATACTCCTGAAAACCTACAGAGTTTATTTCACTTCTTTCCTATATTACTCTTGAGAGCTTCTGTTTTATGTTGCAAGCCCATCTAAAGTAGGTTCCATTCAAATAATGCTTTTCCTGAAGCATTTTTATAACTGTACGGCCAAGCTCTACTGAGTTATTAGGACAGGGGTCACTTGGAGAACGGTTTCCGTATTCCGCCACATTTCGGATGGACACTGAATGCATCCTGTGCATCTGACGTGGACCAGCTTGCGAACAAAACTAGCCATTCAGTGAGATATCTAGCGTTTCCGTGTCTCCAGGCGTCCGGAACGGGTTATGCAACTCCACAAAGCTTTTATTATACTCCTCCATTTTGAAATTGAACCGATAGGAGAAAAAAAGTGGCTTGTTTGAGGAAATGTGTGCATAATTCATGTCGGTTCTGCCTTGCAAATAAGTTTCACTGCTAAACTGAACTCTTTGAATTGTAAGCATTTTAAACTAGTACTGAAGTGCAGTACTCTTTGAGGTGTTCTTTCTCATACTAAGAAGAGGAACATACTTCACAACTAGGGCCCGGATTTTTAGGCTTTTATAAAAGGTATTTTAGCTTTTTATTTTCGTGGAATAGACCTTTTTAGGCTTTAAACAAACGATTTTAGCAGTTTTAATAAAACATATAATGAACACTAATATTAACATCAAACATTGTATTATAATTTTGACACAGTTATTCTATTTTTTTACAAAATAAACAAGCAACTATTCCTTATATCGGCACTCCAAAAATAGCATAAACATTTGAGATATTTGCCCATTAATGAGTTATTCAATACACCACACAATTCACTTCCGATGTACAAAAATAAGTAGAATTTTTTCCTTTAATATACTTCTCTGTCGTTGGCCACAACTTATTTTAAAGTTGAAACGACAATGGATTATTTGCAGATTTCAAAGTATTGCAGACGGCGAAGTATTTCCTGCGACGGCGAGGTGGCACATTTTCGTTTTACAAAGCAACATATACATTGTTAATTTCACTGCGTTGTATAAATTTATTTTTATTATGTATTTTCTTAAAATGCACTAATTCACGTATTTATTTTCCTTTGCATTAATTGGAAAATCTATTTAAAAATCGTGTTTTTCTGCAAAAGTTCTTTTCAGCCACTAGTTTTTCAGCAAAAGTCCTCCTTAGCTCCTTTTAGGCCCTTCAGTCCGATTTAGCCCTTTTTAGGTTCTATAAGATTCATATATTCGGATGCAAGGGGCATGAAACGGAAAAAGTACGTTAAAGTGTTCTAATTAGGAAGATGGGGAAAAGATAGGTTAAAACCTTCAAATCCGGACCCTAATCATAACAATCAGTTTATTGTGGACTGTAGTCCGCACGGCTTAGAAGGCATATGAGCTGAGGCAATGCGTAAATTAAAATGACGAATTTCCAATAGTGTTTTTTTTTGTTCGACCGTACTATAACTTATGCTTATTTGAATGGTTAGACCGCTCGCCTTCCACCGCTGGGACCCGGGATCGAATCTCGGTGGATCTATGTGAAATTTGTGGTGCACAAAATGAGGTCGGGGCAGGTTTTCTCGGGGTGCTCCTGTGTCATATATCATTCCACCGTTGCTCCATTCATCATAGTATGACCATTTGGTTGCAATAAATAATTATTATAATGAGCTTATTACGTATGACGTAACGACATCCATAACGATACGGATTTCCATTATGACATCGGTGTGGTATCGATTATTATCGAACACGGAACGATCTTCAGACCTTGAGTGTGGTGGCAGAAAACTATGCATTAAATAGCCTGTATTTAAAATAAAATCAGTTCTGTTCGTTTTAATTTATGGGGAAAGAAAGTTACGTGACTGCATCACATTGTGCATTATTTTCGTGGATTTCATTTTTCAATATTTATTTACAGCCAATGAATTATATCGATAGCTTCTCTAATGTGTCAAAGTCCCGTACCATTTATTTCCAAACCCATCTGAGACCACTGGCAACAATATTATGTTGTCATGTGAACTGTGATTTGGATTTGATAATTCTGTGTAAAAAAGGGATTAAGTATTCTCAAAAAACATTTAATTTTTGGCATTTAAAATCAATTTTTTCCAAAATCCTTTCTTAGAGAGCACTTGCATTATGAAACGAAGGTACTGCCAACATTCTAAGTCTCTAACTATTATACAGTAGTTAGAAGCAATTTACATAGTAGGTACTGTACTTACTAATATAGACTATTTTATTTCTATTAGAAATAACGTGGGTGTTTGAAGTTCGTGGAGGGAAAAGAGGATATCGGGTAGTATACGGCCGCAGTGGTAACAGTACACTTGTCTCGGGATGTCCTAATACAGCTCCAGTGAAATCCAAAACGAGCAAACGTAAAGGAATCCCGTTAGCGGTCGTGAAAGTTCAAAGAAGACATGCAGCAAATCGGCTAGTGATACCGTGATACGCCCCAGCTGCTGGCTGTACAGTCAGGGGAAATCTCACAGCATCGTTCTAACTAAATCCCTGGGCAATTTTATCTTCCATCATTTCACTTCTCCAATCAGTTAACGGGAGGGTGAAATGAAATTTGAAAATCCTATACTAAAGATGTCTGAGCCAGGATGGTGTTCTTTACACTTCTCATACATATGTGTATGAATTTCAGATCGATATGTCTAAAAGTGTTCAGTCTACAGTCAATCTAATTATTTTAATTGGTTCGGAAACAAAATATACTAAAGTATGTGAAGTTTAACTTGGCACAAGTACCTGGCCTGCCAAGTAAAATCTCACAGACTAGTAGTTATGTGTATAGTAGACCTCAATCAGCTCTTCATCTTGAAACTGAATTAAAAAAATATATTACGTAATTTTTAATGACTCAAGGAACATTCGTGCCAAATCGGAAGAAAATCGAACAATGGCATGACAAATTAAAATTAGATACAAATGTATTTCATTTAAACTGAATACTTAATGATGAATATAAAAAGAATGTATCATGCAAACAATATAATATATTTTAATAAATGTTTTGAAGTGTATTTTCAAACTGATCGCGAGCTTCAGGAAAAGGCGTCAGTTGATAACCCTGCGATAGACCTTTAACAAGTTCGTGAAGAGAATTATTTTTTGGAACGAAATGTTAAATATTGACGCTGACTTCATGCTTATAGTTCTTTCCAAAACATGAAACTTCACAGCCCTAGACCCGGGTTGACTTTGCAGACAGGTTTCACAATGAATCCCTTCCTAATGAGGGTAGCTTATTGTTCGCTAATCACAGTGTAGAGTATTTAGGAACTTCACATTCTTCCGATGTGGCACCAATGGAAATTTTTACACCTGGGTCTAAAAAATAAACATTATAACAATAACACAGCGGTTGCAGCTATTCAACACGATACAAAGACATTGGACTGAACAATCTGCAGAAAAGACAGAAAACCTGATAGTATTGCTTCTAGGCCTTTATTGAGGGTCGCCTATTATTCACTAATCCAAAGAGGAAATCTTTAAATTGAAAACGTATCCTATAGGGCCGTGTTCTTCAACCGGTGGGTCGAGACCCAGAAGTGTGCCACTAAACATTTTTAGTTGGGTCGCGAAGCTTTGAATAAAATTGAAAGTGTAAAAAGAAGCACATGGGTGCTCACTAGCTTAAGATATGTCTGTATTGTGTGTTATTTTTTATTTTTTGAAACTACAAGTCAAACAAGGGTCGGAAATGAAAAAAAGGTTGAAGACCTCTGTTGTAGGGTACAGCCGTTTTCTTAAATTTGTATCGAAAGGACTAAAAAAAATGAAAAAAAAAATTCTATACGGTAAATTACAGAATAAGGAAGCAAGAAGTATTACAAGCCTAATCGTTGTGTTAACTGTTTTCTTTGCAGTCCGGCACTGGTTTATGTCTAGTGTGAGAAATCGAGTCTCGCTAAATAAAGGGTTAATAATAGGCATTCGGGTAGTAGGCCTATTTCCTGAGCAGCTCCAAAACTGATGCCTTCATGTTAAATAAAATCAGGTAAACTGATGTAACAAAATGCTAGAATGATTTTGTTTATTCAGTGATAATTGCAATTCTGATATGCAGAAAATAGGCTAAATTATTTTTTAATCGATTTCCGAGTTAAGCTCCAGATCGATTCATTAAGCAGGGCTTACGGAAGAACAAGGGTCTAGTTTGATAAGAATATATGAAGGAATATGTGGGTAGTGTTATTTGTCAAAGCTACCTGTATTGCAACTTCCAAAGCCCTATATGAACACTGTAAAACAGTATGTTGTCATGAGAACTGATTTGCATTTGATAAACTCTTTTTAATATATTGCCATGAAATAGGCACTAAATTGGGCATTACTCCGTTACCGGTCAACCGATTTGGTCCAATGTCAATAGCATTCTTCCCATGGATGTTATAAATGCGTATACCAAGTTTCATGAAAATCCGATAACGCGTATTTGAGTTATAGAGCGTCCAGACTTCCCCCCCCCCCCCACACACACAATCTCATAAAGTACCATTCTGGCACATAATAAGGCTATTGGTTTAACATTTCGCGTTTTGACTACTCAGTAATAGTCTATATCCAGTGTTGGTATTTTGTATTGATGAAGAGACCACTAAAGTATATTCGTGTGTGATGTCATTGTGGATTGATATATTGCTCTGCTTGCAGATAACATTCACTGACACGCATGCCTAATATGCACGCTTAGATAAAACAACGTTTTAAATGCGATACCATGCCAGTCACAAATTTACATAGGCAATGAATTCACAATGCTGTGTAATTTTTTTCCCTGATGTTCTGACTTGTATCTGAAATTAGTAAAACTAAAGTGAAATACAGCAATAAAGTAAAATACAGCCCTTAGGGTTCCAGGAGGTTGAGGCAGGGCCGTCGCGTGGTTTTCTGGCGCCCGGGGCAAGATTTCGTCAGGCGCCCCCACCCAAAAAAAACTCAATCCCACGTGCACCCACCCGACATTCCACCTATCTGTAAGGATTCAAGGATTTAAGGCCCACAGTAGAGTTTATTATTAGGCTATTATTATTAACAGTATACAAGTAAATCCAGCTGCTCAATTTTGAGCAAATATTTATTTTGGGATAACTTAGCAAACATAAAGTTATTGGTGTCTAATATTTATTTGTTCAATAAATACATACAACGTAATTTTTAAAATTCAGTTATAGCCCTACCTAACTTCAAAAAATAAGTTATGTACATCTAACTTATTTTTTCAAATTTTGTTTTATTTTTGCCGTTGCCACGGCGCCCCCCTGGTCGCGGCCGCCCCGGTCGCCCCGCCCACGCGACGGCCCTGGGTTGAGGCTCCGGAGTTTGACATTCGAGGGTGCACCGGCCGTCTTTACCGCCAGGGTTACTCCTGGTACTCATTTCTGCTAGAAGCTGAGTTGATCTTAGGACCATAGTGTAATTTGTAATTTATTTAGTTTCTTACTTCTACAGGCTTTCTGTAGTAGGCCTATTCATCTGGGTAGTGTTCATCTTAGTCTATTTGATGTAGGCCTACTTTAGAATACTAATGCAGTCATTGTGTCTAATCATGTACCGTAAACTGGGGCGGCTTCGGACATTTTTTGTACATTTTATGGAGTAGCTCGTATGATAATAGTCATAGATGGACATTTTTTCGCATGTATGTTTGTAATTGTCGTTGTTTTGTCAGTCTGTAGTGTAACACAAGGTGCTGCAATATTCTCATTAGATAATATTTACTTAAATCGTGTCCGATGTCGCCCCGCATTTTGGGGTGACTTCGGACATCGTGTGTTTCTTATGTAATCCGATGTATTACGCGTTACTGGAGTGACTTCGGACAGTGTTTACATTTAAAAAAATATATAGAACATCTAGGTTTGGGAAGAAAAGCATTTTATTAATTATATCATTGATACATTGAAAGAAGTGAACAGATTACAACTGAAATAAATGGACTTATTGGAACTAAGGTAGGAATAATATTAAATACAAAGTTTTTGCATGTCTTATTTTTTAGAGCACTTCACAACACTTGTACATTCTGCGTGGAAACCCTGCACACCTTTCATGTGCCCATCGCTTGCAATTACTACATTGCACCCAGTCATCTCCAGACTTGCTTGACGACCACTTTTTTCCACGCTGAATGTATTCAGCCTCAGTAGAATCTTCAGACGATTCAGATGACGACAAAGCTGAGGAAAATGACTCTGCAACCTCGTTATGGTATAATCTTTCCTGTCTGATGTCTTAGGGGCCAACACTTTTTCCTGCCTGGACTTTGATGCGTTTTCCTGGCTGGACATTCATGCGTTTGGCTCTTCTCTGTGTCGGTGTCTTTATCAGCTCGAATATCACGAAGCATTTCTACAAATTCGTTTGACCAGGATTAGTCATTTTCGTTTCCATTCCATTCTGCAACCTTTTTGTAGGTTTTCATTAGTATAATGTTGATACTTTCTTCCTCCTAATTTATTTTTATAACTTCGAACCATGTCCGAAGTCGCCCCTAAGTTTCTGGAAAAATAATAAAAATGCTAGTCTTAAATACAGTATTGATGTTTAAAGCGAGCCAATGCAAGATATGAATAAAGTAAAGCAATGTGAACATAATAAATTACTCACCTTGTTCTGAAGACGTACACACTCTTCTACAACAAGAGGTTTTATGAAGCTTTGTTCTAAATATGAAATTCCTATTCGCACAAAAATGTACGATAATATTGCTTACACTGCGCTAATTTTCCTTCCGCCAGTCAAGATTGGTTGGGAGGACTTCTGAATTCAAGTTATTTCCATTGTTGCGTTCTTACGCCAGAATTTCGAGAAATCTGAACTAAGAAATCTGTTCATTAACAGCGTGTCCGAAGCCGCCCCGTTTGTCCGAAGCCGCCCCAGTTTACGGTACCATTCTTTCTGAAGACGTAAGATAATTTAAACATTTTGTACACCACGAAGTTGGTGTCCACATACTAGAAAGTCAATGAAAGTCAGGAAAATTTAAAATGGCCATTGAGTATCTGGGAATTTTGTAAAAAAAAAATTAGTGTCATCAAACGTTTTAAATTGAAACATTTATTTTTTGACAATATTTTACTTTTATTAGGTCATATTTTGGATATTTAGTTATTTGTAAGGGCATATTTGCAATCATATTTTCCACTTTTTTAGGTCATAAACATCCGACCCCTAGTAATGACTATTTACTCCATTTGTTGAAAAAAAAGCTAGTGTTTGAGTAGCCTACTTTTCTTAAATTATAAATTCCTTCTGTTGACTTTTATTTCAGTCTTGCCAGACAAAGGCTGCAGTTTATGTGGGAGTTGTAATGGAAATAGAACACACATTAACGAGTGCTTCTATAAAGTGCTCTAAAAATAATGTTCAGCACATAATTCACGAATATTCCAAACCAGTCAACTGCCAAAGCCAAATTACTGGTTCTCGACTAATTCGAAGTGTTAGTTGGCGATAATTATTGTCTACCACTCTACAGTTTTTATGTCAGACCTTCATTCCGAAAAAGCACCGGGCCCTTGAGGACTTGTTTCGCTTTATAAAGAACCGTTCTTCATGTAGAAGCAAGAATCTCAGAGCAAGAATGCTGTGAGATTCTTCATACAGGTGCTATATAGTAATGTTAAATAATGTTGTTTCGAATCTTAAAAAGGAATATGATTTTCGCGTTTTTCTCGAAAATTACGTAGGCCATCTTGTTTAAATTCTGTGTACTAAGCCCTATAACTTCTATTCAATTTTTTTTTTTTTTTTTAATTATTTGGAAAATTAGTTTCAACACTCTAGCTCACTTCATGACCAACTGGTCATTGCGTTTGTGTTGGTCATTCCTGCATAATACTCTATTACAGAATTTGAAACTAGGCTGTTCACACACACACACAGACATGTTTCTGAAGATATTTTTGATTCAGGGAACCTTAAAACGTGTATTTGTGTTAAAAACTCAACTTCGAATTTCAAGATCGGAAACAATACTTCCTCTCCCTACAGTAGGCTACATATGGTACGGACAGAGGAAGTATTAGTAAAATAAACACACCACCATACACCGGGCTCTTGGAGAAATTTCTTGCTGTGCTTCCGCTTAGTAGAGTTTGTACCATTTTCTGAAAGTGATTAGTATGTTTTATGGAGTTAATCGAGGCAGTAAGGCTTGCGGTGGGTTGCTTGATGAAATAATGTGACCAACCAATCTGATTGGTTTTTTTTTTTTTAAGTTTCCCTACTTGCAGAGGCGAATGCGACTTTAATCAATTGATCTTGTATTGAATGGAACTCGACACAAATGACCGATTTCGAGACGATCTGAACATAAACAGCATTTAGAATGTGGTATCTGATGCCCAAAGAAATGCCACCCAGAAAAGAAAAGCCATGTTGAATTACACTAGTCGACAGTGATTTTGCTACTGAAACAAAACAAGTGAACCAACCCTAATTTGAATGTGCTGATTACAGATCTGAAGTCATTTTTGCTCTACCACGTCACAATTTTTAAATAATTACGATTTACAGTTTTACTCTTAAGTAAATTGTGATAATGTCATTGCATATTCAAATTAATATAATTGTCTTGGCCCCCTCGATTTCATTGGTCAGTTGTTTTAACATTTCAGCTGCTTCTCACCAGGTGTATTCATTTTCCTACCAAAACTTGCTGATTTCCATTAAAGGGGCTTTATTTGTGAAGGAATACAGAAAGCTGAAGTAAAATAAAATATAGTTGATTTAAGTTCATGTAATATTGTTATGTAAGTAAATACATAAGTAAATAATTTGTATGGCTTTTCTATTAATGTTTTATGCACTTAAATACCAAGATTCAATATATATTTACATTTGCTTCACATAACCTATATGAGCTTTACCCATGAACGTTAATGTTTACTTTTATTGACGATAGTGTCCATTTCATTTCAGAAGTTCAGAAATTAATATGATGAATAGAAGGAGCTGTGTTAACCATCCCACAGACTAGGTTTCTAGGAAATTATCAAGCTGAAAATTATGCTGAGCTAGTACATAAAATGCTTAGAGCTTATCAAAATCTAGGTTGCCGTATGTCATTAAAGTTACATTTCCTGCATTCTCACCTAGACTTTTTCCCACCAAATCTCGGGGCTGTAAGTGATGAACATGGTGAGAGAACTAAGAAATATCAACCATGGAATCCAGGTACCAGGGTCAATATGGACCGCGCATATTGGGTGATTACTGCTGGTTCCTACAGCGATCATCCACAAGCCAATATAAAAGGAAAAGTCAAGGTCTAAAGCCCTTTTAAATGGGGTTTTTGGTGCTCACTTCACATTGTAAGTCTGCATTTACGTATTAAAGTATTTAAAATAACTTAACTTAATAAATATAAATTTATTTCACTTGCTTAATGGGACAGGATATTTATATGAAATGTCATATTAGACTTAATAGTTACATTATCATAACTAAAAAACCTGACGTGCTAGGAGAAATCTGACTTCAGATCTGGAATCAGCACATCAATTACTATATAAAACACATAAAGTTTCCTCAGTAGCAGACAAAAAATATTTTTTTGTAGACTAGTGTTATTTGCGTATGCACTTTGAAACACATGTTGAATTATTCGCGTTTGCACTTTGAAACACATCAAAGGGAAGTGTGAAGTCTGTTTCTTTGTAATTGAGATTAAAATAAATGTATACTCTTATGAGGTTGCTGCATAGAAATAAGAGGAGATATCGTTGGAAATTTGAACTATGTTGTAAGTCTGGTCAAGGAGGGGAGGGTTCCACGTAATTTTGGTCGTTTCGACGATTATGTCATTAAGTTAATCCAAGAATTTCAGAATATTGTAATCAAGTGTACGTCGGCTATGTATTAGGAATTTCCAAACTTTGAAAATGGAGGACATTCATACACATAGTACAGCATAGTTATGTTTAGAGAACTTACGAAATAATGAATTGTGTCTTCCTCATCGTGCATTCATAGTATTATTAGAGTCCGATTTGTAATCAAAATGCTTATTTATTTTCAGGCTCCTAAACTTAATCTGAATTGTTACATTTCCTAAGACACTCCTTGACAGTTAATTTTAAGATTATTTGATAATGCTTAGTTTGCTTATTCTGAGAGAAGAACGATTTTGTTTGCTTATTTTATGATTTTTGATTAAAATAACATTAAATATTTTTACGAAGTTCCGCCTTAAACCCTTAACACTTAACACATAACTTATCTTGATTCACTAAAAAAATAGAAAATGCATTTCGGCGTATATGCTGCGCCATCTTCAGTTCTGATGAGATGTAATGAACACCACAATTCGTCTGAAATAATGTTGTTTATATGTTTGTTATTTGGTAACCTAGGTCACAGATAAGTTATATGTTAAGTGTTAAGGGTTTAAGAAGGAACTTTGTAAAAATATGTAATATTATAACCCTTATCTGTTGGAAATGAATTATTTTAATTAAAATAGCATGTTTTTCGGTTTCCTGTCTTTTGTCGACTAATAGAATTAGTGAAAAATCCGACTTATAAAGCAATTTTTCACGCTTCTAAAAAGCTTTCCGATGAAGAAACAGATATTGAAGAGAAATTCATCGAAGAAGAGCTGTGTTGCTTTTTACATGCGCCTGTCTCATCCTGCATTTTCACTTTACAAATCGTTCTTCAAGTGACAGGCGCAGGAGCTTCATACAAGAAAGTATGCTGATGACCTCCCCCCCCCGTTATATAACTTACTGCAACAGCCGTGAATAGGATAAAATTTCTACGAAACTATAATCTATTTGATTTTCGTGTATTTTTTGCTTATTTTGGTGCTTATTTCTTGTATTTTTCTTTATTTGCTTGCCTATTTTACTGTTTTATTTTGCTTATAAATCCGGTCTCTAGTTATGATTACATTTAACTCTCAGTTCTTGTCTTACTTTACATTTCTTCAGAAGGAATTACTTTGATTTATTAAGTTTGAAATGAGTCCACCGCTGTGGCGTAGGGGATGCGTTCGCTCCTCTCATTCAGCGGGCCCGGGCTCGATTCCATGTCGGCCTAGGTGGGTTTTTTCCTCAAATTGAGACAAATGTCGGGTAACATTAGGCTCTTGTGGTCCCCAGATATCATCTGGCCGTCATTATCATCTTCATCCCATCCTCGCCTTATTTGCAGCGAGTGTGTGTATGTGTGAATGGTTTGTGTCGTCCTATGTGTTCGTGTTGTCTCGGCATTGGGCATTGGGCTGATCACTCATCCGGGGAGGCCCTCCATGTCCTTGTCTGTTCAAAAAAGTATGTATGTGATCCAAAGATAATCCCTCTCCCGACAGGTCGCGGCCCTGTAAGACCCGGGCGGCTTGGGTAGCTTAAATCCTAAAAGGGAGAGGTAAGACTCAGATAAAGAAGAAAAAAGTTTCAAATGAGAGGTTTCTTATTAATTAATTACCAAGAACTGACGAATGTGGAAGCTCTTTCTTTTGTATTTATGTCCTTCACGATACACTACACCCGTGTTGCCTGTTTGCCAATCATTTATTGTGGGGAAATCGTTGCAGATTTGTCCATGCTGAGCAGATCATAGAATAATTTTTTTGGCTTAGCAAACAGTTGTAAGATTTAGCTGAAAAAAGAAAGGACCAATCGCGTCCGGCGTAATGGCACCCTAGATATAAACATTAGCGCTCTGCACCAGGATTTGTATAAAGAGGCCCATGGTTCTCGCACGAAAAGTACATCGGTACATGCTTTCCTCTGACGTGTCATTGTTATACAACAGCCGTGTATTGCCATGACGACCTTCACTTCACATGCAATTAAATATAAAAAGTGCATCATTCCAAGCAATGGACGTAATGAACCCTCATCCTTATTTCTTGCAGATTGACGTTTCATTTCTTTCTCCTCCATTTGAGGCAAATTGCGAAGACGACATTACGGGTAATAGAGCAAGATGGCCGGAGGATGAGGCTAATTGTTGCGGAAGTGAAATTGTTTGCCGAAGTCGCTGGAAGCGGCGATGACTTGATGAATCATTGTGGACTGACCGTCATAGTGGGCGCTCATTAACCTTATAAACCCCGCCTCCCACTTCCGTCGGGAGCAATTTGACCACGTAGCCATTTGCACTCGACATCTGACGAAATTATCAACTTTAGCAGTGGTCTATTTCTCATCACTAGGCATCGGAAGTTATGGCACGAAAATACTATTTTTAGTACACGCTCTCTAAAACAGCTGCTTGTCGGACTTAAAATTCATCTCTAATTCAAATATTGACTATCAGTTGACTTGGACAAGGTTGAATTTGTTGTATTAGTTTCATTTGTTTGGTTCCGGAACGTTCCACAGTTAATTTCAAGCCGGAAAATTTCATTTTAGCGGCCTAGACTTCTAAAATTGCATAAAATGCAGTTTTGTCGGCCTATGACGCTAAAATAGTCACGACAAATTATAAACAAAATCCAGATGGCATTGACCAGTCACACTAACTTTAACATGGATCTAAGCATATGTTTGGCCATAAAACAAGTTTTAGCCGACATGTTTCTTTATGATAATCAGAAAATTTACCAGGGTTTTTCGCAAAACACGGTAGCCTACTCAACAGATAACAACTTTTCACGTCTTGATACCCAAGAGAAACATTGCTTACTATGGATGCACCAGCATTTAATCGCAACAATATATTTCTTCTCATAGTCTACTGCTGCCGAGAGTTTATTGGCTGCAGCTCCAATTCAGTGTTTCTGGCTTGGATTGAAATCTCCTCGGGATTATCACTCGTATTTTCACAAGTGTGTTTTTTTAATAATAATAAGTACTAGTTAGTATGGAATATTGTTTACAAACCGGATCCGTGCAGGATCCTTTCGATGGGTGGTGGATGTACGACTCAAAAGAGAGCTACAACTTTATGATGTCCCCCAGAATTTTTATTTAGTTTTTGAAATTTGGAGCGATATGCCTATCATTTTTAAGTAGAAAGATAACTTTGATCAGTTCCGACGTTTTGGGGCAAAACTGAGACTCCTTTCTCCTTGACAATGGAGCCTCAAATTGGCCCCGAAACGTCGGAATTTATCCAAGTGACCACTTGGTTAGAAGCTCAGGAAAATATTCTATATTACCAGCACCAGAAGAAGTTCAGAGTACACTTGACATTGAGATTATATTGCGCAGGGAAGTCATGTATGCAAAATAGCTCTCATAACACAATTACACGCGAAAAATTAAGTGATAAGTTGTTTATTAATCAGTATTCATAATCACGGCTAAATTAACCATCCTCTTCCATACAGTTTTCGTTTCATTTAGAAGTTTCCAAATAAAATACTAAAATGAAAATAATACCATAAAGGCAATTGTATGGAAGAAAGTCATCAGTTGAAAAATTAAGTTTTATGAAGAAAAGAAAGGCTTTTAAAGATTTCAGAATTATACTTTTTCTGTAAGAAAACACAACTTGTTGTTATTAAAGTTTTAAATCTTGAAGGAAGTTCGGCTGATTAATATGAAATAATGTTTAGTCAATAAAATCAATTCTGTTCCTGTTAATTTTAATATACTAAATTGAGTTCGTTTCATGTGTTTTAAAGGGCGTTGCTTTGATGTTAAAATGCCAAGGGAAACTTTGAGTTTTCTGCACGCCGTCTTTTGTCATCTATCGCAAAGTTGAGAACTTACTAACAGCTGATTGCCGAGATAAGCCGACCCGTTTGCTTGATGAATGTAAAAACTCAAAACTTAGACACTTAGTTATGATCGAACAAAAACAGTAGTATGCAACTTGCCTATAGTGGTAATTATGGCAGTTAAGTCACTCGTGTCACTCATTACGCTCGTTTCATAAACGTACTCGTGTCTTAATAAATTCCATTATAGGCTCGTTACATGATGAACTATTAGACAACTGAATATACCTGTCCCTCTGTCCTCTCTCCGAAAATAAACGTATCAAAATTAATCTAGGCACTGAAACCTCCAATTGGAGGCCCTATACCCCACCGTAAAGGGTTACAGGAAAAGAGTCAGAGAACTGAATATGCAACCCCGCAATTCAGCCACTTATTCATATTAGAATAAAGGGTAGAGAAAGTTATGTTCATAATCAATTATTTTAACTTGTATCTGTTTAGTTAGAAGTATATGAATAATGATTATTATACTTGATATGTGTTATATTTATATAATTTTTTTAAATATTTAATTTGACATGTATTTAAGTATTTTTCTTCATTAACTCATATTTAATTTCTTTATTTAATTTATTATTTAATTCCATAAATTGTTAGGAATATTAGGTTATTAGTTATTAGAATGGATATCTGTAATAATTTTTAATATTTTCTTAATCTTTAATGTTTTCTTGTAATGTAAATGTAATTCCACTGCCACCGGGCAAAGCCCAATTGCAGTGTGAATAAATACATACATACATAAATTTTTCCTTTGGCCTTTATAAAAATCTGCTTTCCTACTGACGAGATTTGATCTCCTGTTCTCCATGGTTTCACAAGCTAGGAAAGAGGTACTTCAATAGCGTAAAAGGATGATTGCATAGGTCCCCTTGTTTGTTTGCCAGGAGTTATCTGGGACCGAGGCACATGATAACAAATATATCACTGCTGGAGCCAGGCCTGTCTATTAAGAAAGGCATCTGTCATGGTTATTTATAAGTAATGTGATATTAGGTGATTCATTATTCTCCATAGAGTGGTCATCTTGAAAATGTCAGATAGCAGAGCAGAGGAATGCTATATTCATCTCTATTCACATTCTCATACTTGGTATTGAGGAGTATTATTGACAGATTTATGATTTTTACGTCAATTTTCATAGAAAAAAATGAATTGAAAATATACTAAAAATATGACAGAAAACAGTTAATAGTTGCTGCTTCTTTCAGCTACTTTGACTAATGCTGTTACGTCTATTTTACATAATTGAAAACTGTTTACTTTCTTTCTTTCTTTTTCGTAGTTTTACCTCTCCCTTTTAGGATTTAAGCGACCCAAGCCGCCCGGGCCTTACAGGGCCGCGACCTGTTGGGAGAGGGATTACCTTTGGATCACATACATACTTTTTTGACCAGACAAGGACATGGAGGGCCTCCCCGGATGAGTGATCAGCCCAATGCCGGAGCCACCTCCGAGACAACACGAACACATAGGACGATACACACCATTCACACACACACTCACTCAGAACAAGGCGAGGATGAGGATGAAGATGATAATGACGGCCAGATGATATCCGGGGACCACAAGGGCCTAAAGTTACCCGACATTTGTCTCAAATGTGAGGGAAAACCCCGGAAGAAACCTCACCTAGGTAACTTGTCCCGACCAGGAAAACGATTTACTTAAAGCTCTAAAATAGAGCTGCTAAAGTAAAGTGTTCCCTATACAGGCCACCGAGGTCCCAAGGGTTCCTAGATTTTTGACATTGCACCAATTACCTATACCCCCAGAATTGCTCCGTGTACTCATTTCTGTTGGAAGTAGCTAGAAGCTGTACCCAAATGCTCCAAATAAATAGTTTTGATTTTCACTGTGGTTTTCATTTTATGCCTCATCGGAGGTAAAGAAAAAAAAAATAGCCCTCGTACATCAGCTGATGATGTAGTATTGAAAGATAATTGAATAATGTGTCAAAGGATTGGATTGTGAAAAGATATGCAACTCTAGTTCTATTATAAAGGTAACAATAATAATTGAGTAACATTGTGTTTGCAGGTCATTTGAAAGGGTGTGCACGTTTTCACTTAATTCACCGAACTGAATTTGTATGGTCAATTAGACTTTCAGATGCTATTCTCACGTTTAAAACTGACCTTGAAGAGCATTCTAAGAGAAGTGGGAGTAAGCATTACTATTTTATTTATTTAACACTATACACCATCCAGCAAAGAATGAAGTGGATGTAAACAAGCAAAATGTATCACTTCACCGAACACAAATACAGAAGAAATAATAAACAGTTTTCACATGTGTTGATATCAGATTAAAATGTTGTTCTTTCTTATGGCTTGTTGGAATTTAATCCATTACATTTAGCTTCTTGTTACAACTTAAAACAAAAATATACAATACAGACTTGATTAACTTACAAATTAAAAATAAATTTAAAAAAAGTAATTAGCGTATCATATTAGAGTTGTGCCATTCGATTTCTGGCATCCCAACACAATTTGAACATACTGTAGAACTTCAGTTATCCAGATTAATTGGACCAGACCCGATTGGATAACAATATATCCAGTCAATTGGATAAATCATGAAAATATCTTTTCAAAAAACTAAATTGTACAGTGTAAATTGTAAAGTGTCTCATCTTGAACATATCAATCAGAGTCAATTGTTTTGCTTCAACATGATAACGCCCGTCCTCATTCTGCTCGTATAACTATGAAAACCATCGACATTCGCTCCAAGTGCCTCCCACATCCGCCATACTCGCCAGATTGGTCACCATCAGATTTCCACATCTTTGGTCCATTAAAGGCATGGAGGGCTGAAGTTCAAGTCTGATGAAGACGTCCAATAGGCAGTGCACGAATGGCTACAATGTTAACCAAAAGAATTTTTCTCACGCAGATCAAAGCACTTCCTATCCGATGGCGCAAATGCATTGAACTGGGAGGGGACTCTGTGGAAAAAATATTGTACAAGCAAGCATTCTTCCTGCAGTAAAATAGTGGGAAAAAAATTAATTGCAGTGTTTATTTGAATCTCCCTTGTATTATGGCAAACAAAAGTCAGAAATGAATATTATGACAGTTTTTAATTTATATATATTTTATTGTACCTTATTTGTCAAGAAGAATCTAGAGAGTTTTACTGATATAGATGCATAATTATAATACAAGACACAGGGCAGATTTAAATTTACCAAAGTGTCGTTTAAATAGCTCTTATAACACTTATTTTTATAATGAAATTAATTTATTCAACAAACTGCCTTTAAGCGTCCGTTGTTTACCCATAAATAGTTTTAAAAATTATGTATATGCATGGCTGATAAGGAGACCATTTTACTCGGTACACGAATTCCTTACTGCTGACTTTGTCTTATAAGAACTGTTATTACGTATATTGACGATGCCTCACCTGTATGGACATTATTATTATTATTATTATTATTATTATTATTATTATTATTATTATTATTATTATTATTATTATTAAGATTAGAGGAAGTTATGTGAGTGTTTCACATAAGAGTTTTTTAAAGGCAGAAATATCCACTTTTCTGTCCGATTTAATAATTTAAAAAATACTGAACTATAGTTTACCAGGTCAAGCTTTAAGATGTATGTTATAAATAGGGACCGGATTTTTAGGTTTTTACCTATTTTTTTCCTTACTTCCAAAACAAAAATCGCTCATACACTTTTTCGAATCATGTCCATGGGATTCAACCACATTAATTCTGTGGCACCTAAAAATACCTAAATGGGGTATAAAAACCTAAATATACCTAAACGGGATATAAAACCTAAAATATCTCATTTAGGCTGCTTTTTTGTTTGTCAGTTGAGATATCGATATTTTGCGGAGAGACAATAACTTTGTCGTGTTGAAATTAATACCACCAGCGTTTCGTTCAACCCGTTGTCGTCTAGGATGGACAGTATCAAGAGACGAAGTGTAAGAGTACCGGCGTATTCCTTTTAAAATATCCGTACGAACAACCATTGTTGCCGTGTATGAACAAGTATGTAGATTTCTGTGTTTTAAAGCGCTTGTTTGCCTTTAGTACTTCCCTGTCATTCATACTGAGTGGTCACACTGTGAGTTTTAAGAAGACGTGTTAATTATGCCGAAACAAATGAAATTGAGTTTATTACGGCAGTGGATTGGCGATGACCTGAATTTCATCTTCCCCTTCTTCTTCTTCTTCATTTCTTCTTCTGAGGTTATTTTATGACGTTGCACCCCGCGGGTTTCTACGTCTGCTCTGTCCTAAAGCAAGTTTATACAAATTTAAGTCAATTTTATGAAGTTAAACTTCACAAGTGCTATGTATTGAATCCTATGTAGCACATTCAAATTCATTAAACCAATAATTCTACTCGAAAATGATATTTTGGACAAAAAACCTAAAAACACCTATTTCACCTAATGGAAAACCTAAAACAGTGTTTTAAAAACCTAAAAATCCGGTCCCTAGTTATAAAATAGAAAAAAAATTTGATTAATACAAACTGTGATATTGTTTGTTGCAGTTGCATCACAAAGGCAAGTACTTGCTGGAACATGTCTGCAAGCAGCTCAACTTGGTGGAGAAGGACTACTTCGGACTTCGCTATGTAGACTTCACAAGGCAGCGGCACTGGTTAGACCCAGCCAAAGCCATCATAAAGCAAGTGAAAGACATGGACCCAGTTCTTTTCAGTTTCCGTGTCAAGTTCTACCCACCTGACCCATTCAGGCTCAAGGAAGAGATCACCCGGTATCAGATCTACCTGCAGCTCAAGAGGGATTTGCTGCATGGACGCCTGTACTGTACGCCGGCAGAGGCAGCCCTCCTAGCAGCTTACATCATACAATGTTAGTAACCCTCCATTGGTCTCGTGGCATTCAGTGTGTGCATATACAAATATACAGGGAGATCCAATTAACCGGCTACATGATGCTTTTCCGGTTTGCGATTTTGGTGTGTGTTACTGTCTTCTGGGCAGTGGCGCCAACTTTTGAAGAACATTAAGTGGGTTCAAAGATTTTAAAATTTTCACACTCTCACCCCTCTTAAAGTTTATGAAATAATCTTTTTGAGTTTATATTATTGTATACACTTATTTTTTAATTTTTTGTTTTAGGCAACTTCTTAAATAAGTCAGTAGCACGGAGTGTTCCAAAATATATTTCTCCTTACTGGAGTTCTCTCAATAAATTTGTCACAAGCATCATATCATCATCTTTAGCAGTAAAACTGCACTGACAGAGTAAGATGTAAAGCTTTAATGAATTCAACTATTTCAAACGATTGTGAGTGATTTCGAACACGAGGAGATCGTATAAGTCAACAATAGCCTGATTTCCGCTTTACAGTGATTCAACAAAGAAACACGATTTTTATTAATAGCAACAAATAATAATTTATAATAATATGTGACAAATTATTGGGTGGGCTAGAGCCCAATGGGCTGGCACCACTGCTTCTGCGCCTATCATAGAGTGGCACTGATGCAACCATACAACAATTTCCTTAACTATATTTAAAGGCTTTACTTACCAACTTTATGAAAGGAGGAGCTGAAACTGCCCACAAATTATAGGAGCCATTCGTTACAAGGCAACAGTTGATTCCCTCAGGTACATGTATACAATTTTGTCTCTTTTTTTTTCCCCCTCAATTCCACAGCCAATATTTCAACGAGAACAGAAAGTGTATTTGATGAGGACAGAATTATTAGTAAAGATTTGTGCCTCACTTGTGTAATGAAGACACCCTGGAAGAATTTTAAAAATATATCCACCAGGAAATTGCCAGCATTTGACAACATGAACTTTGGGGAGTGATGGATGGTTTCTTAAAGAGGTGCAAAAAATGTATGAATGATGGTGGTGGCCAGTTTCAGCATCGCCTTTCATAATAACGTAAAACCTTTAAACTTAGTTAAGGAAATTCCTGTATGATTTCATCAGCACCACTCTATAATAGCTGCAGAAAGCAATGTGTGCTCCCATCGGAAACTGTAAAAATACTGTGCAGCTAGTTCATAGTTCATTGGGTCTCCCTACATTTTTATATATATATATTTATATTTATTTATTTGTCTTGAGAACATTACAGGCCCATTACCCAGTTACAATGTCCTCTCATATTATTACAAGATTCTTATAATATTAATTATTGTCTGTGCATTTAGACGAGAGCACTGTAAACACAATGCGCAGTGGAATCAGTCATCACGTGATTCATGCTAGCAACACACTCCCCTTCCGCCCCACCCTATGTCTGCGGCGCATGCAAGTGCTCACGTCTAAATGCACAGGCTGTACCATACATACACAAATTAGTTATACACAATTTAGTTATAGAAGAACATGTAAAAAGAGAAAAAACTAAAAATTGAAAATATGACAAGGAGCATATTTCAATTACTATTTAGCCTATAGAATTTATACAATCAATCTGTCAGTCAGCTTATTATTATGCTACTTTTTTAGAGTATCATTTTTTTAATATTAAATTCTGGTCACAGGTACTTTTAAACCATTTATTACTTATATGAAATATTTCCATATTGCCCATTGTACAATTTATTGTTTAGACGGAGTACGTTATAAAGAGGATCATTATTACAAGGAATAAATAATTGCTTTTGGGATGAAAAAGGATGAATAATCTTTCAAATATAACTTCCTAAATTCACAAACTGCTCATTTAATTTAAACATTCAAAGAATAATTAAAAAATTAGCACATAAGTAGGGAAATATTTCTCAAGATTCTTCTTATGTTGCTTGAAAAATAAGTACAAAATATTGAACTTCAGAACATGAATTTTGGTGGACACCTGAAAACAAATTTTCATCCTCCATTTTAGTTACAAAGATGTCATCTGATTTTTAAAAATTCTTCTATTATAATAAACATATCTATGAAAAAAAGGAAAGAGAAAAGAAGAATTTAATGCTTGTTTTTGACGTAACTATGATGACCAGAATGCCAAGTGGTTTGGCATTAAATTGAATTTATTTTCCAGCTGAGCTTGGAGACTATGACCCTGATGAACACGAAGAAAACTACGTCTCGGAGTTCAAGCTCCTGCTGAAACAAACCCCGGAGATTGAGGAGAAGATGATGGAGATCCATCAGACACAGCTCAAGGGACAAACACCTGCTCAAGTGGAGAATAATTTCCTGCGCAAAGCTTGCCAACTCGACACATACGGTGTGGACCCACATCCTGTCAAGGTAATGGGAGTTAAGTTAAAATTCTGTCTATAGTTCAAAATTAAAATAATTGCTTACAGTGGATGAAATACTAAAATAAAGTCATGCAACGTTTCAACTATGCCAGCTAGTCTTCATCAGGCGCCTTACTGTCAGTTAATGACAGTTAGGTGCCTGATGAAGACTAGCTGGCATAGTTGAAACGTTGCGTGACTTTATTTTAGTATTTCATCCACTGTAGACAATTATTTTAATTTTGAACTATAGACATTCTTATCAAATGGAAATTGTGGACTCTATTATGATGTTAAGTTAAAATTCATTCCGTGTTAAATTTTCCTCTGCTTACATCCTTCTTGGTGTTCATGAAACTAATGATAGATCAGTCCTTCTTCTTTCGCTCTCCTCTTCTTTCTCCTGCTTCTGTTCCTCTTCCTTCTCCTATTATTGTAGACCTAACGGTTGTTTGACTCACCCTTTTCATATACCTTTTCATTACCAAATGTAGGAATGATTCCTTCTTTATACCTTCCTAGCTCTTTTATATTTATTGTTCTTTAACTAATGAATGACTAAGCAAAGGGAGGTCCTGTTTTAACTCGATTGTTCGGCATTTTGCCTGTTTGTCCATAATTTTGTGTGTTATGCAGTCTCATCCAAACACGTTGTTCAGTTTTCTTCCAATTTTGCTTGAATGTTCCTTGAAGTATTTAAAAACAACGTATGTGGAAGGATTTTTGGTCTTTGATTTCAATTCAAGATGGTGGCTATTTTAATAGTTCCATTTCATGTAATGATCAGTTTCTTTCAACAATTCTATCCAAACTAATCATGCTACAAATTTTTAAGATCACCAGCACTCTAGATACAGCAGTGTATATGTTGGTTTCATTTTTGCTTTCTTATTCAATAGTTCGAATGATAATACAATAAAACTGTTCCTTCAGAAAATTAACTTTTAAGTTTTCTCATTTATATGTTACATTAGCCCTCTCCCTTTGAAAAAACGTAACTCAGGTTATACTGTATACCCAATATGTAAATTAAGTTTTTACGAGGGTGGATCGAAAAGTAATACACAATATTTTTTTACAAAAGTTTAATAGGTACAATTATAAACAAATGCACACATGAAGGGACATCTTTTGTCTATTTTTCTATATAGTCGCCAAGTTTGTCAACACATTTCTGCCATCGTGATACCAGTTTCAAAATACCCTGATCATAGAAGTCTGTTTGGTTGGAGTATAGCCATCTGCGGACTGCTGTTTTCACTTCTGCATCTGACGCAAAGCGTTTACTGTCCAGGAATTTCTTCATGGGATCAAACAGCTGAAAGTCTGACACTGACAGGTCTGGACATGGATGATGCTGGAGCACCTCCCAACCAAATTTGTTGGTTTTCTCACGAACAGCTACAGGAACATGGGGGTTAGCATTGTCTTGAAGAAGTTTGACAGGAAGAAATTCCTGGTCGGTAAACGCTTTGCGTCAGATGCAGAAGTGAAAACAGCAGTCTGCAGATGGCTATACTCCAACCAAACGGACTTCTATGAACAGGGTATTTTGAAACTGGTATCACGATGGGAGAAATGTGTTGAGAAACTTGTCAACTATATAGAAAAATAGACAAAAGATATCCCTTCATGTGTGCATTTGTTTGTAATTGTACCTATTAAACTTTTTGTAAATAAAAAAGTATTGTGCCTTACTTTTCGATCCACCCTCATATTTCTTTTAATAATTACTTTTACGTCAAAGGATTCTCAATATTCTTTTCTTTCTATAAAATTGACTCCCTGTCTTGGGCTAATATGCATCTGTGGATAGTTAACTGCCAGCTAATGATTGGTAATTAACAAGTTATAATATGTACATGTCCTCTATGTCATCTAGTAAAATATGTTTTGCAAGATTACTACCAGGAGTCTTTGCTTCCAAGGACAACTGTCACAAATTTCATGCAGAACATGAATCACTTTTTCTCATGGAGTTAGTAGGCCAAGGTCTTTTGTTCCAGTTCATTTTGCTTGTGAAGCCAATCATTCATTTTCCACATGTAAATTGCAAAGCCTTACAAAGAAGGAAGAGAAGGAAATACAAGAATAATTTTTTCTTAGTAATTTCAGTTTTACTTTTTTGTCCTTATATATTTTCTTAACATCTCATTTTTGACTGTGGGATTAGTATTTGATATTTATTTGATTTTTAATTATTCAGTCATAACGCGATATAAAATTACAGCAGACTCTGCACATCTAGAATATACAATATCCAATACAAGAATGTAATACTGTACTGTACAAAATATATGAAACATAAATACATAATTAAAAGTAAAGAAGAATTTTAAAATGTTATGTCATCCATATCTTCCATGTAAAATTCTTTAACTGAGTAGAAAGATTTTGACTTGAGCCATTTTTCAAGTATATAACTAAATCGGATTACTGAAACCTCTCTTGCTGATATTGGGAGTTTGTTGAAAAGTTTTATACCTACTTGAAAAAAACTGTATTGTCGTGTGAAAATTATCCATATGGTTGGAAAAGATATTTTCAGATAGACTGCGCATAATCCAGTATTAAACCTTTTCACTGCAACTGAAATATAAGTGCATTATTTAAAACAGTTGTAAAAACAAGATATATAATATTAACAGAATAATTATTCTTAGTGTAAAGTGTGAGGATCTTTATTCTCATGTTAAGATTGTCATTTATGGAAACAGAGTAATGTTTTTGAAATATTTCTCATTGATTTTAAAATTAGCATCCAACTGATGATTTAACTTGATAATGGCTCATATTAATACATAAATTTAGCCCTGGAAAGGGGTTAAATATGTATTCAGAAGTAATATAAAAAATTAAATACAGTTGTGAGGAAGATGTAACATTTTTCGCATTGATTTGTCTTGTAAATTTTGTCACAAAATCTTTTGTCCAGCACCTTGATTCTGTCAGCCTGCTTTTAAGGGTGGGCCGTTCAGGGTAAAGGCACAGTTTAATTTGGAGTGAAAGAACTGGATTGCACTCCTGACTTTCAAAGACTAATTTGCATTTTCACACACACACACTCTTGCATGCACACCTGCATGGCTCATTGGAAATTATATGGTTAGGTGTGTACGTCTAACTGTTGCTAATCAGACTTAATGGTGTGTGCAGGATCATCGAGGGAATCAGCTGTATCTGGGCATCAACCACTGTGGCATCCTCACCTTCCAGGGCTCTCGCAAGACTCATCACTTCCGCTGGGCAGAGGTGCAGAAGATAAACTATGAGGGCAAGATGTTCATTGTACACCTTACTTACAATGAGGTGCGTTCATAAAACCATTTGCTGCAAATTATTAACATGGCGGAGTCTCCTTTTTGAGTTTACAGTAATTGATTATAATAAATCGATAATAGGTAGTGGTTGCATTTATAGGGCTGTCTAGTTGATTAGCTACTGGAAACTAGGCGTAACTAAATTTATTGTTGGTAATGAAACCTCCCATAGGACGTGAAAACAGGGAATTTTTGTTTGAGTGATTGAATGATTGCATATGAGCAACATTAGAAACTTATGACATCTATAACTCACTGGAGATTAATACACAGAACTGTGCTAAGTTTTGAAAAATAGACTGTACATGTTTTGAGATGGTTACAGGCATCAATATACACGACTCTTTAAAGTGGTGTCATTCCGTTTTAGAGAAGTTGATCTTATTGCAGTAGAGTACAGTGTGTTTCAGTAGCTCGTTGGTAAGGTATAGAGCTAAGAATTTGCAGACCCGGTTCAAAGTAGGATGAAAGTTGTTTTTAAAATTCATTCATGAGATTTGAACCAACTACTGTAAGTGATGTATATTAAACTATAAAGCATTCAACCTCGCGTAATTATTGTGAGTAAGAACTCACCGAATCAGAACATATGATTCAATGGGTTCCCCATCATCATCAACCGAGATTCCCAATTAATTTACCAGTAATCAGATAATTTCATATAGCTCAATTAATTGCTCTGCAATTGATTTAAGGCGATGGTAATCTAGTTGTGAGTCTGCCACTGTGCAGAGTGAATATGACAAGATGGTAAACAGCATTCTTATATCAAAATAGTCACTATCCGAGGAAGAAATGCCAGAGAATACCATAAGGAGTTTTGGGGAATAATGTCCATCCATATTGATCCGTAGGGACCATGGAGTGGGTATGTGTACTTTCACTCTTCCATCTACCACCGTGCATTAAAGTGGCACGATGCAGTCGCATTAGAAGTTAATGGGTATCTGTTTCCTTCACAATCCTACATCAAGTCCCATAATTTGCATTATACATTCGTTCCATACCCTGCCCTTTCATTTGTATATTTCAAAATTTTAAAATAATCCCACATTTTCAAAAGAAAAAAATAGTTGCCAAGACTTACACCCCATCAATCATGTTTTTAGATATTACTAGTTTTGTAGTTCTCAGTTTTAACTCATAACCCAAATAGAGGAATTAAAAATGGGGATTTCACTTTTCTCAATTTATTTATGAGTAGGGACCGGATTCTTAGGTTTTTACCTATTTTTTTTCCTTGCTTCCAAAACAAAAAGCGCTCATACACTTTTTCGAATCATATCCGTAGGATTCACCCACATTAATTCTGTGGTACCTAAAAATACCTAAATGGGGTATAAAAATCTAAATATACCTAAACAGGATATAAAACCTAAAATATCTAATTTAGGCTACTTTTTTTGTCTTTTTTGGTTGTCAGTTGAGGAATCGATATTTTGCGGAGAGACAATTATTTTTGTCGGGTTGAAATTAATACCACCAGCATTTCGTTCAACCCATTGTCGTCTAGGATGGACAGTATCAAGAGAGGAAGTGTAGAGTACTGGCATATTCCTTTTAAAATATTTGTACGAACAACCATTGTTGCCGTGTATGAACAAGCGTTTGTTTGCCTTTAGTACTGTCCTGTTATTCACACTGAGTGGACACACTGTGTTTTAAGAAGATGTGTTAATGATGTATTGAATCGTATGTAGCACATTCAAATTCATTAAACCAATTATTCTACCCAAAAACGATATTTTGGATAAAAAACCTAAAAAAACTATTTCACCTAATGGAAAACCTAAAACAGTGTTTTTAAAAACCTAAAAATCCGGTCCCTATTTATGAGTACTAATTGATTTGTCTTTTTTTTTTGCTTACGCAGGATCCAAGAACGAAGGTAAGCCTTTAAGTGTTGCTGTTGTAGCCTACAGACCTGATTTTTTGACATTAGTTCTGGTAAGATAACTAATTATCAAGTTCTTGGTGGTGGGTGTAGTGGGTATGATGTAGTGTAGATAACATTATATTAGAAATGTGCTTTGAATTTTACCTGGTGCTGGTAATATAGGATATTTTCCAGGGCTACTAACCAGGTGGTGGATTGGATTAATTCCGACGTTTCGAAGCCAATTCACCACCTGTTTAGTAGCTCGGGAAAATATCCTATATTAGGCTATATTAGAAATTACATTTTTTTAGGTAAGTATAAATACAATCAATTATTAAAGTAATAGGAGAGGTCAAAGAAAATACACTTCCTCCAAGCATACGTTATATTAGTATTTATATAAGGCTGCCATGTCCGTATCATGTCCAGCACAAAATGACTGAATGTCTTTGTTTTGATGTTAAAAATTTTGGTCAGCTTAAATTGCTGCCATATAATAATACTATTTCCACATATGAACTTGTACTCTTTGCGCTCCTTATATTTGTATATGTTGAAATAGAGGCCAACAATCTCAGAACAGATGCTATTAATAGGCCATAAATATTTAAATATACAGTGCACGCCGCTTATTGTGATCACTTCGGGAGGCAGCTAATCTGATAATATTAACCGATTGATAACAGTTAGCCAAAGGAATTGAATGAAGGTTATTTATTCATGTATAAGATAATACACTACAAAACAGAATTAAAAATATTTATTCATAAAAATAATACATAACTGTGAATAGTTGAACCACTCGTACGCTAATGCAGTAGTAGACTGCAAGCAACTATTTTTTCAACCAGTAACAAAGTTTTTAATTGTTTTTACTTTCCTTTAGGAGTCTATTAACCAATACTCCATACTCAGTTAAGAGTTACAAATGTTTTTTTTGGAAGTCTATACTGATCTGTCGTGAACATTGTGTAGCCAAACATCTAGAGCCTGTCTGTTATAGTTTTTTTTTTTTCATTTTACACTAGCCATCACTGCATGTCAATACTGTTATCTTCATAAATCAGAAGCTGCAGCTGAACTGTGGGGTGAACATTTTTTGCTTAAAAGAGAAAGTTAGATAATGCCACCCTTTCGAACTGGTCATCCTGTGAGCTGGGAACAGAATTTCTACCTCCAGTACAACACAATACAGTTGAGTTAGAAACGAAACCCTTAAAAACGAAATTTTGAATGACGTACAGTACTTGGAAATAAATCTGCAAAAAGGAAAAAGTGGTAACATAAAGTGAATCTTTGATCACAATAAACAGCATTTTTTCAATGTATGAGTATTAATCCATATGGGACTTCCTAAAAGTGATACCATTAGGCTACCCGATTGATAACATGTATTTGAATTACAGAAGAAGCACACGGTGGGGTTCAAGTGTCCGACTGGTGCAGCCTGCAGACATGTGTGGCGCTGTGCCATTGAGCAGATGCTTTTTTTCACGTAAGTCATTTATAGTGCTCATATTTCAAATACAGTAGATAGGGATCACTAACTCATGGGTTCATACAATATTCCTAAAGCTCCATCCACAATGTGCAGTCGGTAGTTGGTAGTTGGTTGTCAAAGTATAACTTGCGGTGAGTAATGGACGCCATTCACAACGTGCAGTTGCAGTCGGCAGTCGGGAAATTCATCTTCGATTACCGACTGCACGACTGCAAGTAACATATTATGAGATTGAAAATGATTTACTAGTTCAAATAAACAGATTAGCATACTACGAGAAAGCAAGATGTGTTTATTATGCAATTATAAAGCGATTCCTCCACATTTTTTTTACTATAAAATGTTTCTCTAACCTCAGTGTCGACTGCAAATTGTGGACAGCTCGAGTGCTGTTCCCAAGTGGCCAACTGCAACTGCCGACTACCAACTACCAATTGCCGACTACACATTGTGGATAGATCATATGAGTTTTATTGAAAGTGGAGATAAAATTAAATACATTGATTCTGATATGTTTAATTTATTTTATCTTTAGATTTGAAGTTTCAAGTGTGTTATCACATTGTTTTTGAACCTGATACTCTGATATCTTTTCTCTCGTCACAATACTATCAGTATCTGGCTAAGTACTGCTGACTTCTCTATGAAATTCTGTCAAATAGAGAGTTAACGGTAGCAGCTCATTGTTGAAATAGTAAACATGAAAGAATGTCAAATTGTTAAAAAATCAATAAACAAATACAAAGATTTGGAATTGTAAGAAAAGATTTATATGACAAAGTTTAAAAGTAGACTGATAAATTTTGAAATACTTCAAAAGGTAAATTAAACTTGCACCAGAGGACACATCAAAAAATTTTAACAATGATGTTTTGTTGATTACAGCTGATGATGTGGACATATTCCAGGAAACATGTTGCTATTGGAGTAAGCAAATAGTAAAGTTGAAAGTGTTTCCTTAACTTAATTTGTTTAAAAAACATAATAAAAACCAGTCTGTGAGATATTGTCCATGCTGGAGAATTTTGTATTTACTTCAACCAAAAGGGCAATTATAACACTCAATTCTTTCATGATAGATGTTTTTTATTTATTTATTTATTTTTAAGTATTTAAGGTCGTTTGGCATAGCTTTGATGCATAAGACCACACCAGTACAAAGGATGTTTACAATCAGTACTAATAAAAGTACAATATTAAAAAAATGAATTAATTTTAATTAATGAAACAATGGATTTTGTTACATCACACTTAATCAGACATAAAAAAAAATATATTATCCCACTGGATAAATTCAGTTAGGTCGTAGAAAAGGATGTATGATCAGTCAATTAACCTTTTCATTGCTAACATATTATTCACTGTGTAAATGGTAGAGCTGAATTAATTTGCAAATTTCTTTTGTAATCATAAATGGATAAACAATTGCAAATAATTTGTCAGTTTGCACCAAAACAAGAGCACAGCACTTATTTCTTGAAGTTTAGGGTGATTTACATAACTCTGGGGTAGCCCGCATGCCATCACAACTCAGCTAATTTAGCATGCATTTCAATGGATGATGCAATACATCACCCAAAGTATTTAGCTACAGATGGCAGCAAAGGACAGAGAACAGGGAACTGATGGTGTCAGGAAGTAGACAACCAGATGACACTATATGCTGAAACACTTGAAATCCTTCTCTTTAAAAATATCATTCGTCTATTGGTGTGCAAAGTGGTGCATCGGATATGTGCCAGCAGTGATGCACGCTGACGGATATATACGGCTGTAGCAGTGAAAGGGTTAAATAATTTCTTTTTAAAAACATTATTCAGCAAATCTCATACATAAGGACTGAATTTGTTAAATAATCTGGGACCCTTAACCATATGACTGTCAACATTTAGTTCTATATAACTATAATATTAGTGGATCTTTATGAATACTTTCAGGTTACCATCGAGTTCTGATGCTCCAACGGTAGTTACAGGAGGCAGCTTCTTCTCATGGGGCACAAAGTTTCGATACTCTGGCCGTGTGGAGCGTGAAATCCTTGAAGACATTGGACCTCTTCGCCGTGATGAACCCGCAATAAACCGCAGCTTCCGATCGTCAAGTCTGCGTCGCAAGGCTTCGTCAGTACCTGCTACACCTTCCACCCCTCTTGGCAATGAACTGGGTGAGATTAGTAAGTGTGTTGCATGACCCCTGATTCCTTCATCCAGGCTTGCAGGAGCCTATATACCAGTGGCATCATGTACTTATATAGTAATCTAACATTCATCTCTATCTGTAATGATTTGTCACAAAAACTACTAACCTGATAGAGTTGAAATTTTGCACATAAACATAGTTTTTAATCCAAGATATTAGGTAAAATCGTGAATATCAGTGAACAACTACAGTCCTATATCACAATAATTAAAATTCAATATCAGTTTACATGAACCACCGCCGTCTCGAGAATTACACTGCCTGTCCTATGCTTTATTTTAACATGGAGTTTAGAGAATTGCTCAATTCCCTAATTTCTCCAGTAGAGGCGACACAGTTCACACCCAGATTGCAGCAATCACCGCCACCTATACAACCGCCGTCTCGAGAATACACGAGTAATAGAGTCTAGAAGGCATTGCCCTATACATTACCGTACATTGCTTCTATGCGTTTGCTGCGTCAAAATAAGCATTAAACAGACACAGATACTTGTGTTATTTGTTTAGAACATAATATTATTCCAGTATATGACACTTACCTTGAAATGGAATTTTTGAGTAATAATTAAAATAAATATAAATTAATTAGACGTATTGATAGTAAATTTTATAATTATTATTTTACAAAATGTTATTCATAGCAATTAAGTACCGGTACCTAGAATAATACAAGTTTAAACATTCAGTTTATGCTATATTACCAATACCACTTAGAGCTCTAGGTGGTATTGATATTACGAGACAGCACTACATAATCAACAATGTCGTAGCAAAAAACAAGAAGCAATCTGGGTGTGAAAGGTGCTGCCATCTGTAATGTCGCCGAGTACGCAAAATTAGCCATATAGGACAGGTAGTGTATACACGAGTAATACAATTTAGAAGGCAGTGACATGAACACAAGCCATGATGCCATAACACTGTAAACAGATGGACATCAATATTTCATGGCCTACTGTTAAACCTAATAGAAATAGAAAGGCCTACTTCGTTTACAGCACTTTACACAACTAATGTATCAAAATATTTATCATGAAAGAAACATAAATTAAGAGCATTGTAGTTTTAGCCCTATCTGAGAAACATCACAAGGAAGTAACCGTACTTAGTATTTTAATGCACCTGAGTTCTTCCGGAGTTTGAAATGGTGCCTTTCTGCATATAATTCCATGTGAACCTAATGCTCTTTCGGTGTCTTGATAGAGAGTTGGGCAATATGTCTTTGTTTCACTACCAAAAATAGTTTCAAAAGATTATCCAAAAATAAGTTATTGAAAACTGCTCCACCCCTCTCCCCGAGTTTTAAACTTTCCCTTTTGTTGGTTTGCATATTCTGTAGAAAGAGAATTGCATTTTAGTAAAATTGCATTTTAGTGTTCATGCTCTATAAATGGTCCAGACTATAATATAGTATTGTTATGCATATGCTCTGTATTTTCTTCTTCTCTCCCTCTTAGAAGAATTGTTATAGTTATTGATCACACTTTCCATTAGTTATTTTTTACTTCTCATTTTTAATAATTTTTTTAATTCCATTTTATATTTTTCTGCTGTTTACTCTCTTGTAGAATTTTTAGTGGATGCAGTGCAGTATACTGTTACGTTTCTAAATATGTTACGCAGCCTGAAATCTCAGTAAAATGAATATCTTCCAGATTGATCCTGCATGGGGAAGTTTTATATAGAATGAATGGACTCTCTGCATACTAGTAGTTATGTTGTAATAATTTTCAGGTCTTGCATTTTTTCTAATTATATACTTGGAAGATTTAATAAAGACCTGTTTCTGGAACATGGGAGGTGTAAACATAGGAGGAAGAAGAATAAAGTGCATACAATTTGCAGATGATACTGCTTTGCTAGCTGAAGATTAAGTGACACTGAACAACATGCTAATGGAGCTAAATGACAAATGTGAGGACTATGGGATGAAGATAAATATAAATAAGACGAAGACCATGGTTATTGGAAGAGAACTCAAGAAGGTAGATGTGAGAATTAAGGATGAGGTTATTGAACAAGTAGACAGGTTCAAATACTTGGGCTGTACTATCAGTAGCAACATGAGCTGCTGTCAAGAAGTAAAACAGAGGATAGCAATGGCGAAAGAAGGTTTTAACAGGAAGAGGAAAATCTTCTGTGGGCCTTTGGAAAAGGAAACAAGGAAAAGGCTAGTGAAGTGCTTTGTGTGGAGTGTAGCATTGTGTGGTGCAGAGACTTGGACATTACGACGGAATGAGGAAAAAAACTGGAAGCATTTGAGATGTGGATATGGAGAAGAATGGAGCGAATACCATGGGCAGATAAAGTTAAAAATAAAGATGTGCTAGACAGAGTGGGAGAAAGAAGAGTTTTATTGGAAATCATCAGAAAGAGAAAAAGAAATTGGATGGGACATTGGCAAAGTAGAAATTGTCTGCTGAAGGATGCCATAGAAGGGATGATAAATGGGAAGAAGGTTTGAGGCAGAAGAAGATACCAGATGATAGACAACATTAAAATAAGTGGACTATATGCAGACACCAAAAGGAAGGCTGAGAGAAGGGAAGAGTGGAGAATACTGAGTTTGCAGTAAAAGACCTGCCCCTGGGCAGAACACAATGAATGAATGATTTTGTCTTTAGAAATGATTGAAATTGAACCAAGGCCAAAAATTTAACAGTAACAATATTTTAAAAAATTAAAAGGGCTGTACCAGAGACAGTTCTCATTTACATTTTTATTGCGTACTTGAATTTTACAAGCACTCAAACTTTGTTAGTAGATATTTAAGATAATATCTCAATGTTGTGAGATTTAAAATAAAATAAAGTATTGTTTTAGAATCCATAAAATACAGTGAACTCCCAATTAATCAAATGCAGATTATCCAGTTTGCTGCAGGTTATTTGTGTATTTTTTGTTCACTTGTGAACTGGGCTTGAACACTGATTCCTGTGAACTCAACTTCCAGCAAGTGACATGGATGAAGTTATTGTTCATGCAATGAAAACATTCCTTTACGTTGTGCCACATGAAAAGCTTAAAATTCTTCTTGTAAATATGTATACTGTGCTGTGAGAGACATCCTGTGCTGTTACGCAGCCCAAAGGTTATCTTCAAACACACTCATTGTGCCAATAGCTCAACACACAGAGAAGTTATAAGTTTGGTTTCTGTTTATTCTTTATAATTGTTACCATTTTTTCACACATTTATAAATGTGGAAAAGGTTGGTCCCCTTGCTGTTTATAATAATTATTGTTACATTTTCATACTTTTCACACATTTCTGAATGGGAAAAATATGAGAAGTTTCCTAACATTCTTCTTCCTGTAGAAATCCTAGTAACCGCCATTTCGTAGCATAAAATATTTGCTATTTTAGGTTTTGTTTGTTATCCAGTTATTCACTATTTTACTTATATTTATCATGTCTCTAGGAACAAACTGAGCGATTCTTAAAATTATTCGATTCTGCCCATCACTAGATAATATCTTATAAATTTACCTGATTGAATTCTGGGGATAGTTAGAAATTAGGGTCCAAATCAAAGGATAAAATAGAAAGATGAAAATCTTTAAAATCCAGATCTTGTTTATGATATAACTTTTATTAAAGACGATACTTTTGTAACATAAGGCATGATTGGATTCCATGTCTCCTGACAAGTTCACTGCCATAACACTCGTAATAAAGACAAATTATCTGTAACCACTCATAATACAGCTTTGTACTATAAAAGCATCATATTATACAATAGTTTACCAGACATTAAAAAAAAAATTCCAGTTACAACTTGTTCAAAAATAAATTGAGTTGTTTTATGTATAAGCACTGTTTTTATAGTATAAGTGATCCTTATACAGGCCATGGAGGCCCAGAGGGTTACAGGAGGTTGAGGCTCCTAGATTTTGGACATTCGGCACATGAAGGTGGAAAGGTTGTCAGCCTTACACACCGGCCACCTTAACCCCTCAGGATTGCTCCTGGTACTCATTTCTGTTAGAGGCTGAGTCGACCCCAGGGCCATAGTGCCACCAGAAGGATTAGGCCAATTGAAAAATAAAAAATCTCAACGACCTCATCGGGAATTGAACCTGCGACCTTCCGGTTTGTAGCCCAGCGCCTCAACCACTATGCTATGGTGTACCCCCGTTTTTGTAGTATAGAAGACTTTATTGAAACCTGTGGAATGGAAGAGGAACATATAGCCTAAAGGTAGCATGTGGATATTGTACATTTCTAGTAGTGGTATAGTAGATTGTAAGTAAGGGAACATAAAATAGTAGAATGTTAATTGTAAATATATAGTAATGGAACAGTAAATTGTAAATTTCTAGTTTCCTTAATTAGTAATTAGATTTAATTAGTAGTTTAAGAAATTGTAATATGATCATTGTAATATGATCCAGAGGATGAATAAAGAATTGAATTAAACTGAGAGATTTCCTTCTTTTGTCACAGGATATGGCAGTCTACCTCGAGCGAACCACTCTGCCCCACTGTCTGATACTCGATTGGATGGAGGGTTATTGGTGGATACAGCGCCCAATTCATCTCCTTACTGTCCAGACAATACTCTACCGCTGTTGGAGACTGTGAGCGAGGATCAGGAAATCAACAACAAGCATCGAGGTATGCGTCTTGCCTTTGTCTCCTTTTCTATACTCGTGTAGTCGTGGTAGTCTGTGTTTTGAGTTGCGTTGTTTGCATTTGCTTTCTGTTTTACAAGCAGGGGAAGGCAATGAGGAATTTCTAAGCCAAGAACGTGCTGTGAGCCATGGACATGAGACCAGTAACAACATTGAACAGCGAGCCTCAAAAGTTGAAGGTAAGAAGTTGTATTTGTTAATGAGTATGATGTTGGTATTCCTGGGTCTCTCCTGTATGAGGTTAGTATTCTGTTTTTTGTTTGTCAGATTGGTAATGCTTATTATGTTATATCTCAAGTAAGAATGATCCTACAAGCAAAACAAAATTATATTTAATTTTACAATGGATATATTTTATTATTCTTAATACAACGTCTCGGCTCAATCCATAAGGCCTTCATCAGGTACAGCAAGAAGAAAAATTCCAACTGATAAATAAACAAACTCGAGAAGTCTCCATGGATATGACTCATGTCAAAACGCCGGATCCACCGCCTTCTGGAATATCCGGAATATTGACGTGAAAGCTAGAAGTTCTTCCGAACCTTTTAATCCACTCAAGGATGGATTAAAAGGATTAAAAGGTTTGGAAGAACTTCTAGCTTTCACGTCAATATTCCGGATATTCCAGAAGGCGGTGGATCCGGCGTTTTGACATGAGTCATATCCATGGAAACTTCTCGAGTTTGTTTATTTATCAGTTGGAATTTTTCTTCTTGCTGTACCTGATGAAGGCCTTATGGATTGAGCCGAAACGTTGTATTAAGAATAATAAAATATATCCATTGTAAAATTAAATATAATTTTGTTTTGCTTGTAGTATACATACAATGGAAAAAGGACTTCCTACTACTTTATGTTTAAGAATGATCCTGTTCAAAACAAAGAGGCGTGGCTGTCATAGTCTGCACATGAGAATGCATGTCATCACCGTGTTAATGGTAGTTTGTTTATTCTCAGTACAACTCACCCGCAGGGCCATCGTGAACAATGAATCCTTTGTTTTGTTTGCTAATTGATGTACTATAATGATGATGCCATTGAGAGTTTGTTATTTCACGTGTAAATGTTGATATTATTGTTGCATGAACTTACGAACACTACTTCTCCACTAGCAAGCCACACCCTGGTAATGGCGCATGCTAATGACATTAACCAGTCACATTTTGTCACATGATGCGAATTTTTTCCAAACTCTCTGTGACTTCTCCTCTTTTTGTTTTGAACAAGATCAAACTTACTTGGGATATACTCTAGTAGAGATCTGTGTAATGTAATTAATATTGCAAATTTAAGTTTTAAAACTCGGTTGCATGTTGACATCTGAACCCTGGATTACAATCATTCTAAGAGCATTGATTTTTGGGATTACAGTACCTTCGGTGAACTTAAGCTGTAGGCTCTTTCAGGTGTGGGGATATGATTTGCATTGTGTTAAATACAAATCCATAGCAAATCAGACAGAGCTAAATAAGAATAGAAAATATAAATATTTAATACTGAGTTTATCATGTATTAACTTATTATAACTGCTTCAGAGTGTTTATAGTATTTATATAGTATAGTATTTATAGTTGTTACTATAATCTATTAATTTAAAAACTTTGCAGCCTCGTTGAATTCAGCTGGGGTTCAACTACAGGCCGGGAAACTATGTGAATATTAATTTATTAAGTCTAATCATTTGGAATCGAAGTCTGAAATTGATTTTCAGTCAGTCATAATAAAATGTAATTCGTATCACTTGAACATGGATTTACTTCAGTTACGAATTAGCTCACAGTAAACTTATTCAAATTATTATTGTAATACCACTAATTGTTCATGATAGTAAATTAAAAACTCTTTTCGTCTCTTTATTATATGTAAAGTAAAGCGTAAAGTGTTCCCTATGCTGGACATGAGGGTTTCTGGTAGTTTTAGACATTCGGCCCATGGAGGTGGTAAGGTTGTCAGCTTTACACGCTGGCCGCCTTTACCCCAGGAATGCTCCTGATACTCATTCCTGTTAGAGGCGAGTCGACCCCAGGGCCATAATGCCAGCTGAAGGATTAGACCAAATGAAAAACTCCAATAACCTCATCAGGGATTGAACCTGCAACCTTCCAGTTTGTAGCGTAGGATCTCAACCACTATGCTTTGGTTTACCCCTCTTTATTGTGTGTGTGTTCTTCAAATACTGGAACGCCTGCGTGGTCTAGTGGTCAGCGTTGCTGACTATGGATCCACAGGTCTGGGTTTAATCCCCGCTACCTCCTTGGATTTTTCTGAGGTAGGGATGTCTGGAACTGGGTGCACTCAGCCTCATAACAGAAACTTGGTAAAGAAGTAGCAGTTTCAGTTTAGTAAGCTGCCTATAGCACATGTCGCAGTGGTCAGATGACATGCCTTGGTCCCTCAAAGGGATGTAGCACCATGGAGTTTAGTTTAGTTTAGTTCATCAGATATGGAATGAAACCTTTTGTCTCTCAACGTAATACATTATGTTTGTGGTTTATAAATTACTGTATTTTTGTGACAAATCAAAGCTCAGGTAGGATTTACTAATAGTTCTTAGTTCTTACAGTCTTTCAATGCCCTTGTTATGTAATATGTAATAGTCACCACTGAAAAATGATGGTTCAGTGGTGCTTTTATGTATAAACAAATTTATCTAACACCAGTAATACATTGATTATATTATAGGAGGCACGAAAGAGGGTGAAGCAGCTCACAGTCATGGTTTTGATGACTATTACTTCCGAGATTCATTCGAACATTCCTCATCTGAGTCGCAGTTGGTTGAGGTACCAGGTTCAAAGCAGCCTCTACCCAGGCCGAGTCCTAATACAAAGCCTGCACCATTACCTGCACCACCCACTCCTGCTACGGCCCCTTCGACTACTACACCTCGGCGGTTCAACCTACTCCAGGTGTTTGTGCCCTCTTTCCTGTGCGTGGCTCTCTCCTTGGCGTTGGCTACGGTCCTGGTATTGGAATCAGACTGCGAGGTGCTCGGGTCTGTGCGCCGATGGCCTGAGATGGTGGTTCTGCGCCGAGACTACTATGAACCAGCCAAGGAGTTTCTGCGCACAAAACTGGGGAAGCTTCTGAATCTGTGAAGTGCCTGGCTGTGACATTGCTTGTAGAGGAGATATTTAGTACAAATATACTGCTTTGTTTTTCTATTCGTCAGCCTGCCTATCACTGGACCAAGATAGGGAAGTGTTTGCCTCTCTATCCCCACAAGTTGTCTTTTTTAAAAATTTCTTTGTTTTACTGAACAAAGTGACTGAGGTCATGGTTATAGATGACGAATCCTGATATGTAAGTGAGTAATACAGTGTTGATATTATTATTAAACTGCAGTAACATTGCCTGTAATTTCATTTTGAAAATGATAAGATTTCACATTGGGAATTATGTTGTTTTACTAGCAGTAGATAACCACCTACTGCATCTAACAGGTTGGCAAGGGCTGTCGTTTCACAGTTTTCACTCTAGAAAGAGCTGTTGAACTTAAAGTTAGGGGTTTCATTTTATGGGAAAACCATTTATCAATCCTTTTGTTTAGAAACCAAAAAAAAGTATTTTTTGGTATGATGTCTGTCTGTCTGTCCTTGTACATCTGTAGTGGCTAAACGGCTCATTACATTTACTTCATTTTTTGAATTAAGAACTTTTTTTGGAATTCTTTTGAAGCAGAAAGAATTTTGTTACTATAACAGAAGTATTAAGAAAACTTTTTTTCAAAATGTTGGTTTTTTAAAAAATGGCTGTAATAATTTTACAAAAATCTAGATTTTGAAACTGTTATCTATGACTAACATTCATGACTGTATTCATTTTTCTATAAAAAAAATACTTAGGGGGTACTTTACTTGTGCCCACTTTTGTTTTTCTTTCCTATCTACTACAGTAGGTGATACATGAAAACTTATCACAGTATAGTTGTAAAGGAAATTAAAATAGACTTTTTTATTATTTAAAAAAAAGAATTTATACACGTTTCTTTATAAAATTAAAATAGGTATCAAGAAAAAACTAAATAAGTATGACTTAAATGCAGAATGTCAGAACATACATTAATTAAAATATGAATTTTAATCTTTTGTTTTCCATAGTAAGAAGAAAATTATAATTAATTTATTGTTATGAAATTCCTCATTCGTACAGTACCTAATTTTCTTTAATGAGAATTAGGCCTAATAATAGAACATAGGCCTAATAATTTATTAATAGTACCACAAAATATACATGTAATCAAGTTTTATAAAATTTAAGTGTGATCATGTTTAAAGAACTCTAGGATGACTTACATTAAAAAAAACCAGACTGGTGACTATATGCCTATGTATGGATGATATATCTTTTTCCCTCATGGCTGAGAACTTAAAATTACGTCACTGAACTTCTGATCATGTAGAAGATTCATCGAGCTGATGTGCAGTAAAAGATTTCATTGCACTTGTTTTTCCATTGTATAGCATTTTTCACAATACTTTGTTAAGTGCATCATATTTATTTTGTGAAACAGCCGTACAAGCAGTTTTTAGAAACTTCACTTACATTGCTTATCATCTTGTTGAAATGCATTACAGGCAAAGCGACTGCAGTAAAGAATGAAGAGGAAAATTTGGACGGATGTAAAATGAATATTTAGCTTAAGTGAAGCACGTGCTCAAGGATTTTGAAGTATTGTGCTATGCAAGCATATTATATTAAGATTGTGACGTAGTTCTCTCAGCTTGATTTCTTTGAGATTTCTTGCAGCCTTTCAGTGAATTATAGTTTTCTCCTATTTTAATATGGAATTGGTGTCTTATCATGCACTTCAGTGGCATAATTCATGCTTGTGAGCCTGGGTTTCCTTAAAGGAAACGTTACCCATAATCATATATATATATATATATATATGTATATATATGATTGTGCATGATATGCATGTGCATATTGCCAGTTTGCTGAAAAAATTATGTTGCGCAGTGAAACTGATAGTGTGTGTATGCGCTAAGTGGTATATGACATTATATGAATTATTGACTTCGGGACGAAGCTAATATTTTAGGCCGGTATTCATAGTCGCAAGAAGTCGTACTTATATCCAAGTCGAACTTTAGTCTTGTCTTAAGTTGAGTTTCTGACACAAACAAGTCGGACTTATAACGTATTTACTTTATAAAGTCGACAAAGTCGAGCTTATTGCTATTCATAGTCACTAAAGTATGATTTATTTAAGACAGATATATAAGCATTCATGAGCCACAGATTATTGTCTCTGTTGATTTATTTGTCGAAATAAGTCGTACTTTATCAAGTCAAGGGTCCCCCTGGCTTATTTCAGTTTAAGCCAGAACCATGGACAGTGATTTTGAGGATCTTGGCAAGGTATTAGAATAAACTCGTGCCCCAAAGCGTTATTTGCGAAACATGATGAATCTATTCAAATTCTACAGTGACAATGAATTTAAAAAGAGATTTTGTTTCAAGAAGACACAATTTTGAAAATACCAATCGCTTATCTTACATCAGTATTTCTCTCTGATGGTATTTCATATCGGCCCAAAGCTTCCTAAGCTGTTTTGAATCTCTCTAAAACAATAATTAACATCAAAATAAATGCATAAGCGTACCAGTCTTAATTCTGAACAATGTCCAGCTAATATATACACAGAATATTGTAAAAAAACTATTGATCAGCTTACTTACACACTGCATAATATGACTGGATGAATTGAATTCTTTGTTTACGTTGTATTTTTATATCATGAAGCGAAATACATACTCAGATGGCTATGCTTTATATAAAATCTGAAAAAATCTTAAACATGATTGGCTAATTCAGTTGTTACGGCAGTGAACGCATGATTTTTCATATTATTGAGTTCGACTTTAATATGTAGAATAAGTAGAGCTTTATGAAATCAGACTTAATAAAGTACAACTTTAAAGAAGACTGTGAATACGAAAAACATAGAAGTCGACTTGTCAAATAAGTTCAACTTTATAAAGTCAGTTCTTAAGTCGCCGACTATGAATACCGGCCTTAGAGTTGAGTATATTATTGATCTTCAAGAAATTTCTGCAAACCAAAACAGAAGACAAATTTTCCTCTATTTTATTGCAGCTTTACTTCAAAAGAGAGCTGCATGTCAGTAGTTCTGGCATGTAAAATAACTGATTTTGCATATAGAGATTGTTTGTTAATCAAATTTTCAAACAATTTCTCTAGTCTTTCGATGGAGTTGTTTATCTCATATAAGTATCTCAACCACACACATCTCTTAAATTTGCTGGCAGTAAGTCCTACCTAAAACCGTCAAATAACTCTGTTCTTATAGTGCGGACTAAAGCCATGTTAACCATTGGCATCCTACTGTATAAGGATTATCTGACCCTTAATGGAGAGGAACAGGTAAGCGGCACAGCTAGGGAAACAGATTGTCTCACACTCCACGTGGAGTGAAAGCTAACTGTAAAAAAATAAAGAATGCATCCTGATTGGTTGGAAACGAAAATCTGTTGGCTGTAAAGCAAGTTTAATGCCTATGAAACAAGTTGAAGCCCAAAATATACAATCTTACGACAGTCTGCCAGCCGGCCTTTGATGTTAGTGGTTAACATTGCTTAGGATGCACTGTGTCAGAGGTTTTTGCAATTTTTTTGGAAAAATTACTCTTTAAATTTGTCAACCATTTAGCAATGCTATATGACCAGTGTTAACAAAATGAGGTTTGAGGTACCATATTTTACGGACCATAAGATGCACTTTAAAAGAGAGCCTTGAAAGTTGAGTTTGTCTAATGGGCTGAAGTACATTAAAAAATTTTAATTATGGTAAATATTGCCACAATATCATAGTTATAAACAAGCTGTTGTAAAGTATAATATGTTTACAAATTTTGGCACAGATTTTACATCAGTGCGCTTGTCACAATCGTAAATTGAGGGTAGCTGGAAGCCAGGTATACAATGCGAAAAGAAAGGAACGGAGTTCTTTTATACAAAAGGAGTTGTCTCCTTAAGGAGGAGGTTTAAATGAATGCAATGATCTCTACACAGCCTTGTCACTTTACACTTACCGTATGCTGAATTCAGAGCTAGAGGGTGTAAAAGTATTCTCAGACTTTCATGAGAAATCAGATGAGTTAAAATTTACGCAATGCCATGTGTACAGAAGAGATTTTGAACACAAGTTTTAAGTTAGAAGTGATTTACACTGATTCCATTGTACAAGGTTATATAATTTGTTTATGCAATGAAGTATATTATTCCCTTTAAAAATTTTCGTGTAGAATCACAAATTTCTTTTCCTTTAAATTTCCATCCTAAAATCAAGGTGCGTCTTATGGTCAGGAGCGTCTTATAGTCCGTAAAATATGGTATGTTGTATATGACAGATGTTGAATGCTGTCCCATCTTCCAACATTTGCATTTGTTATCGCAACTCTAAATCTGTGACTTGTTTGGATTTCATGCTTATAACAAGAATTGATTACTTTTCTTTTATGAACGTTAGAATTAATGTAGGTTATACCTCAAAATAGGGCACGGAGTCCTCCGGGAGGGACTTTAAGCTGGGGGTCCCGTGTCGTAGATTTACGGCATGTAAAAGAACTCCAAGCCTAAATTAGAGCCTCTGGACAAAATTTCTCGGCCCTTTCACGCCCAAGAAATACTTAGTTTCCAGAGGGGGGTTGCAAGGCGATGGGCTTACCACCTGTCCCTCTACCCTCTCTCGGAAAATAAGCATATCAAAATTAGTATAGGTAATGAAACCTCCATTGGAGGCTCCTTCGCCCCACCTGGGGATCATAGGGTACCAGATACAGATACAGATACTTCAAAATAACCAGTCGGTGCACCTGGCCATAAGGTTTGGCAGATGAAGCCTAGTTGAGAGCAAGAAGAAAGGCTCTTTAGAGTCCTAGAAACGGTAAAATAATCAGCGAGGTAGTATGTGTTTATAACAGTCCACTTGAGGTTGTTCCCTAACACTAACTGACCTTAGATTGTGTGTATCACCACATTTTACAAACAAGATGCACCGTTTCTTTACAAACCCCTGAAAGTCAGATGTGTCTTATACTTGAAACTGATATTGAATTTCCACCCTTTCTATTAAAATTCCCCATTTCCCCTTCAAGATGCTGAAATGCTAACATCTTACTCCTTAACCTGGACACCTTTCTTGCATCATAAATATTTAGTACTGTGGTAGTTTTGAATACAAGCAGTGATAAAAACAGAGCCACCTTCAATCTGTTAAGTTTGTCAGTCTGCTTTCCACTCTCAGTAGCATGTAATATGTAGGCCTTACCCCATTTTACCTTATTTGTGGTATCTAATTCCTTATAATTTTTCCAGATTAGTTCTTTTTTTTGCCTATTTTATAACTTGAAGAGAGATTTTATAAGCAAATTTCTATACGAATAGACCACGATTTAGTATTTTCAGGAAATGTAGAAGCTATGTTCATTTGTTTTCCTATTTTCATTTGTTTCCAAACAAATTGTTTTCAACCAAAAGAGCCTGAATTCTGCTACATACGAAGTTATCAACTTTTTTTATTACTATTCTAAACACAAGCAAAGTGATATTATTTTCCTTTTAAAATTCGTGATTCAAAATAACATAAAATGTCGTACAATGTTCGACCATTATAAGAACTTAACAAACTCACACGAATAACAAAACTCACTAGCTCTTGTTTTGTTAACCTTGTGCTTGTCTGTTAAATTCTTTATAACGGTCTTACATCGTAAACAACTATTAATTGACTGCAAACTAAATATGAATGTTATGACAATGCTTGAAAATTAAGGTGTGCCTTATAGACTATAGTCCTTAAAATCGGTGTAATAGGACAGAACGTTTTTGTAAAATCCTTTCTAGAGCTACTGCATGATAGTCTCCATTTACAAATCCTGTTTTCAGGTTTTTAGTTGTTTCCTATATTTTCTAAATATTCTTGTTCAGATAAGCATTTATAATTATTGAATCATACACAAAATGCCCAATGTTGGCATACACTTGGGTGTGTAGCAGAGAATTGCTTGGATTTAGGCAGAATTTACTGACAATGGAGAAAGAAGTTAAAAAGAGTTTCATATTCTGGCCCATGGCCAGATTTTCTTGCCGCTCAATAATTTTTTATATTGGTTACCAAATGTATTAATAAAATAGAACAAAGTTATACAGGGTGTTAATGAATAACACCGAAATATTTTACCTGTGTATAGAGGGGACATAGACAAGTAACTTTTATTAGGAGATTTTTGCTCTATGGATTCAATTCGTCCTGTTATAACATAAAATCTCCCAAGGATATGCACGCCACTGACTTCTAATACTTGAAATGATGGGAAACAAAGGAACAGTGAATATTGTGTAGTGGTCGGGAAAATTTTAAAAAATGACGATCGATATCTTACAACTCTGAGGGAAAAAAGACAAACGAAACATTTTTGTTAGGTCTGGAATTAGGAATAAAAACATAATGCAGTGGCGGGCAATCATGTGATTAGTCAGTAAATTTTGCAGATTATGAAAATTCTAAATTGTGGTATAGCTGTTGATTAATTATTAAGAATCAGGTTTTTATCGATCGCTAAGAAGGCATGAAATCAATTTAATGAAAATTTTAACCCTATTTCGCTCAATTATTGACTTATGAGCACCAAATTTTAAGGACTTTAATGCCCTGTAGCATAAACATTTTAAGTCTTAGAGCAAAAATATCCTAATAAAAGTTGCTTGTCTATGTACCCTCTATACACAGGTAAAATATTTCGGTGTTATTCATTAACACCCTGTATATGATGGGCTAGTTGAAGACATCAAGTCTTTGTTTTTAATACTTTTACACATTTATTTTGAGCAAAACATTATTTTTCCCTCATAATATGAAAAGGTGAAATTGATGTACTAGATACTATAACATCATTTTTCAAAACATCCACTTCAAATGCAATTCATTGTATTTTATTGCATTTTAATTATTTGAAAGTGTTCTAGTGGTGCTCAACATACTATCAGACCTTTCTAAACCATTTGTAAAAATACAAGAAAAGAATGATGGCATGTATTAAATTGAACTTTGAGGAGCACTTGTTACTTGGCATTCAAGAGCTTGCATAGGGAAGGTGTCTTGCAATCTTGAAAATATTGTTAGATGTTATGGAACTTGTAGACAGTGAAGCAACTACGGTATAAAAAATTGAATTTATTATATGTGCTAACTTTTACATGATTTGTTGGGTCACTTACCATTTTTGTAGGATATGTTTCAAGGACTTTCTTCCTCATTTACGACTGTATTGTAAACTGTTGAACCTTTCTTAGAAAGACCCTGGTGTTCACCTGGTGAACTTTTTATGCACCTCTTAATCAAATTTCCTTTTCCTGGTATATCAAAGTCATCAGTGAGCTTTCTAATAACAATTTAAGCAAGAGGTTAATAAAAAATCCACCAGGCGTGGATCAAGATATGCATTTGGAAGTTGTCAATGCACTGTAGTTTTCTGAGGACAAAACATGTCCTACGAAAGTAATGTAGGCGAAGCAACAAAGCATGTAAGAATTAAATGAAATAAATTAAATTCATTGAAAATATTAATTAAAAAGTAATGTAGTAGTGAGACTATGTAACTCATCTCTGTAAGAGATTGTAAATAAGTTAAGACAGCTGAATTCTTGAATTTCTTAGGCAGCTTCAAACTGAAGGCTAAAATAAGGACCTGATATGTCACAAACGAAGGCAACATAATTACCTATCAGGATTCTCATTTATATGAAAATCTCTATAAAGATATTTTATACAAAGCACTCTTCCTTGCAAAAATACAACTTCTTACCTGTTAATTTTTTGGTTTTGGGGGATAGCATAGTTTAATTTACAGAAACATAAAACTTTGTAAAATTTAGAGCAGCCCTAAGGTTGATGCTTTCATCTTGCCAGATGGGCTGAAGCCAGAAAGGTCACAGTGATATCATCTTAAACTAAACAATTTATTCAGATTTTAAAAATACAATTAGATTTAAAATGGTAGGTGCCAAACAGAGTATTTTAGTCTGTGGGATTTGTGGAATCCAGAGTTTATGTATGAACCGTGTTCAAGGGTCGACATTGTGTCGATCAACATCATTGTTCTTTGTAATAGTTTGATTGTATAATACTTGTACAGTAAAACCTCTACAAGATCTAGGTAAGAAAACATGACAGATTCACATTTTTTGCTAGGCTATCATTGCCATTCAGATCTACCCTCAAAGCCTATACTGACAATTTCCACTATTTTGGTCCATGTTAAATAAAGTTTGCTGAATTTCACTATAAAATTTAGCAGAAATCAATTTTTTAATGGAAACATTTAAAGAATAGGATATGGAAAGTGTTAATATAAATGGGTAAAAATTTTATTTTGGTTTTAAAAACTGCATTTTCTTTCTAGTTTTGCCATATATATATATTTTAATGTAGAACCCGTTGTTAAAAATTACCTTGTAATTCTCTATCTGAAATGATTTTGAAGTGATTTCATTTTGCATTTTCACCTACTTTTCTAATTGTAGATAATGAACAGATAGACCTGAAACTGAAGTCAGTGTATTAATGTAGGCTACTTGCACATGACCATACTTAGGCACAAAAAGTAAGAAAGTAGGATTTTTGTAAATCCCCTTAAACTGTGATGTGTGAGCATGGTAATTCATTTCTTGTATCAGATTTTATTTTTTATGCGACCATACTATATGTTACTATATGTGACGTAACATTATGTTAATAATATCCATTTAAATACACATTTTCATTAAAACCCTGGTGTGGTATCAATTCATATCAACACGGAACGATCTTTGAAACTTTGAGAACAGCAAATGAAACTGCTATAACCTATATTTAAAATAAAATCAATGCTGTTCATTTTAATATTAAACTAAATTGAATTTATTTTGTCTTTTAAAAGTGTTCCAAGCTGAATTATTTGCTATAAAAGAAGCAGTGCAGTGGTGTACTGAACATAAATGTTGTGCGCAAATATTCAGTGACTCTCAAGCTGCTTTTCAGTCTATCTCTGATAAATTTAATTTGAATCCTAACTCCTTTCAAATTAGAAACAATACTATAAACTACACAAAACATCTGTGTTTGTGTTGGATACGGGGACACCAGGGAAGTGTTGGTAACGAACGTGCGGATAAATTAGCTAAATCAGCATCATCTTCTGGTCTAAGTTATTCACATTCCAAGAGCCCCATATCTTATGTTAAAAACAAAATGTTGCATTACATCTTTAATTGTTGGAATGACATTTGGATAAAAAGCACAAATGGCACCTTGACTAAAGAACTTTTCTTCCCTACAGTGCACTTTCGGGTAAATATTAAAATGTTTACACCAAATTTTATTTTAACACAATTTATTACAGGCCATGGAAAATTTGGGAGTTATTTTTTAAGATTTCATGTTATTTCAGATAGTGGTTATAATTGTGTCAGGAATCAATACTAACTGTAAAACATGTTTTGTTCGATTGTCCTATGTTCGAAATGAAATAACTCCAGCTAAATTTTTTTTGAAGATTGTGACGAAATTTCCATGTGTCAAAAAAATTTCAAGAAGCAATGTTATTATAATCATTTTATGCAGTATCTAACATATACTGTATTCACAACCATATGTAATTAATATTCTATATTTTACTGTATATATTGCTGTGTAAGCTATAACCCTAACATGCCTTTTCTGGCAAAATAGGGTTCATAAAGATTTTGAGATACAATAAATAAATAAAAGTGCATTGTTTTGACGTAAAAAGGCCAATGGCAGCTTTGAGTTCCCTGTAATCAGTCGCCTGCCATATATCACAGAGACGAGAACTAAACAGCTGATTGCCAAGGTCAGCCGTTTCCATTTGTGTGATAAATCTAAAATTTTGAAACTTATGCATGTAGTTATGGTCGAACAAAAACAGTTGTCTGCAACTTATTCATAATGGTAATTACCGTATATGAAAATTATTTAACGAGTTTCATAAACATAATCATATTTTAATAAATGCCATTATATGCTCATTGCGTAATATACTATTTCTGAACACCACCCACATTTAACAACAATGATAAACACAAAATTTGAATTATGGTTGTAGTAATCTGTGGGTCTTAATTTGACTTGAAGAGAGGTTTTACTGTACAGGAAAGTTCAGCTGGCTCAGGCTACGCTCAATGCTTGTAGTGTTTGAATCTCTCTAGTTTAGCGGTGATTGCAAACGTACTCAGAATCTCAGGTGAGTGCTGTCGGATCAATTGTACTCAGAATATCCAACTGGTGAAGCTGACTGATAAGTCAGATTAGACTGTGGGCCACTTGTAAATCTCGGTAGATGCTAGAATCATAGTTATAGTTTTCTTAGAGCATACAAATTTTTCTCGCGGTGGTCATTCTGGTGAACCATCTATTAAAGGTCACAATTACAAACAAAATATTGAAATGATTTATCCATTAGTACATAATTTGTGCTTATGGAGATCAGATATTTTCCATTTAATGCTTAACCCTTTTGATGCCACATGCTGATATGATCGGTAACGTCCTCGCTGTCAGCTGAGTTCCACCCTTTGTACTGATTCTAACTGCTCAATAGTGCCAAGGCTTTCTACATAAAAAATATTCACTTGTTGAAAATATACATAAATGACAGACTTTGGCCCCTGGGGAAGTAATGTTTCTAATTATAACAGGAATACAGTAGAGTCCTGCTATTCCGAAAATCCACCTATTCCGCATACATTTAAGAAGTAAAGTCAGTGGTTTTTTTCCTGACGAAGAGCACTGAATCGACTTGAGGATGCAATGTTTCTCCATCGCCGCATGAACATAACATCATTTGGTGTTGATGAAGCGTGTTGTTCGACGTAGCATAAGGCGAGGTCAAAAGCATTTGCCGCATCTGTGTGTGATGTGAATTCAGTTACGCCTTAACAAGTCAGTACGTTGATATTATTCATGAAATCCGAATTCTCGCTAAACCGAACAATGACATAGTTCAGAATAGCAGGACTCTACTGTACAGTACTCATTATTTAGGTAAGAAAATATGTTATATTTCTGTTGTACTTATTGCAAAATAATATTGGTATGATCATGTGTTTGTCATTGATGTTCAGATAAACCTCTGTCAATGTATGTCTTGCAAATATTCTCAAACAAAGAAATGACAATATGTTTTATTCACAATAACATCCCCTTCTGGAGATCAAAGCACTCACAAAATACGTCTTTGAAAAGACATGGAGAAGCCCAATCTTCTGTCATACATTTAAAGTAGTCTGCCTCAAAAATATGTGTAATATTTCATAAAACTGAATTCCACTCTGATCTGCACTGGCTTTTTGGGCATTGAGAAGCAGGAACAGAGTGAATCAGCAAGTGGCATTTTAGAAGCAGTTCTGTAGCCAACAGTCTGGCGCAGAAAAGGTTAAAACTTACCATGCTGTCATTTTTAAATAGTTTTGGTAGTACCATAGATGCCAGATATAAGACAGAGTTGTCAACTTGCAGCTGTTACAGCAAGTCAGACATTTAAAATTAAAAACAGGAATCTACAAGGGCCAATCAATTGTTAAATTTAACTTTAACCACTTAATGTAAAATACTGATTCAGATGATTGAAGTAATTATGAAGGAAAAAATTATAAAATAAATGTGTATTTCTTTTTAATTTTTATAACCGACTACAATCACTGAACATTTTTCAAAGTGATTTTGTAATATGAACGATTAAAAATGGAAGTCTTACAAAATAGTATGAGTTTTGGAAATCCTGTCAAAACAAATAGTACTTGTGGGGGGTGGGGGAGGAATGCGGATTTAAAAAAAAATCTCATAACAGATATTTCCAAGCATGTTTGTAATTTGGCATCTGTGACAACTACTTGGTGATGAAAATTGTAATTATGACCAATCTTTGGTGGGGGCAGATGCACACTTACCATACCAATTTTACATTCCTACGTGCTTTAAACTAGCTGATTTATAAAGATTTCATAAGAATGCTCATAGTCTTAATATTTCCTACAACACGAAAAGTAGTAGTACTTTGTTAACATTCCATTGTGCGTGCAAGAACTTGAATTGTGTCCGCACAACTCAATGTAACATACATTCCTTGCATGTGGTGAGCGTGCATCTGTTGCTGAGCAATCAAAACATGAGCTCTGCAGGGCTTGCATTTTATTCACATTTATAGAGAAGGTCTGTTTTGTAATAGGCTTGACACTCTCTGTACATTGCTTTGTAAAAATGAAAAGTGGGGGTAAACAGTTTTTCATATCTAAAGCACTGTTATTTTGTTATTTTAAACCTTTTCCTCAAAACAGTATCTTTATTTGAATGTATTGTTCTCACGTCAGCCAGGTGAATAGTTTAAAACCAGTGTTTCAGAGGACTATGCATCCTTCATCCTCGGGATACTGAAGTATTGAATGAACAACGCGATTATACTTATGATTACTTGCTTGGGCATAGTTGACCGATCTGAAAACATCACTTTTCTTGTAGAAACTGATATTGGGAAGGTCACAGTGAAGTCATAATATTATATTATGGTTTAAAAAACACACTTAAGCTTCACTAATTTCATACCTTGGTAGGACTACATAGTTTCAATCACCATTGTGATAGGATAATCACAATGGTGATTGAAACTACGTAGTCCTACCAAGGTATGAAATTAGTGAAGTTCAAGTGTGTTTTTTTAAACCATAATATAATCACTTTTCTTTCAGTTCTTCTCAGAGCCAATCTACTATCTTTTAAGTCCCTGAACAGTCCTCAGCCATTCTCTATTCCCTATATTTCAAGTAACTGAACAGTACTCAGAGCCATCCCTGAACAGTCATCCTCAGAGCCAATCTATATTCCTATATTTTAAGTTCCTGAACAGTCATTCTCAGCCAGTCTCTCTCCTTTAAGTCCCTGAAAAGTTGCTCTCAGCATCAATCTCTCTCTTATCACTTAACTCCCTGAACAATCCTTCCCAGAGCTAGTCTCTATCTCCTATCCTTGAATTCCCTGAACAGTCCTTCTCAGAGCCAGTCTTTCTCATGTATTTTAAGTCCCTGAACAATCCTTCCCAGAGCCAATGTCTCTATCTTTTAAGGCTATGAACAGTTCTTCTTAGAGACAGTCTATCACCCATCTTTTAAGTCCCTAAACAGTTGTTCTCAGAGCCAATCTCTCTCCTATCTTTTAAGTCCCGAACACTTCTTTTCAGAGCCAATCTCTCCTGCCTTCTAAGTCTCTGAACAGAGAAATAGTGAGTGCATTGTTTGTTCGATACTTCAGTATTCCTGAGGAAGGAGGAAACATGATCCTATGAAATGTAGGAGTATTTTAAACTGCTCACTTGCCTGACAACCTCAGAACTACATATTCAGGCTATATGCCAGGACAATCTCAAGTCTTATGTCATTTTTTTCTGTCTTCTTCTAGTGTTACCAAACAGATTAGAGAGAAGTGCCTAATCAAGACTTGCAGATGATTTATCGGAAAACTTGCTGTAAAACTACTCTACTAGACTGAATCAATAGTGGAGACATCAAGAAAAATATACAAATGAAATTCACTTTGATGAAATGAAAAGAAAACTGTTACAATGTGAACTAATATGAAGGGCAGACCTGAAGGAAGATTGCCAGAGTCTAGAAATAGAATCCACAGGTGAAGACAAGGAGGAATGCCCAGGGAAAGTTGGTATGTACTGACACAAAGTACTCAAAAAGGGACAAGCTAGATTAGGGTTCGTGAAGAACAATGAAACCGGGTCTGTGAAAATTGCTGATTCAACATAATTATCCTTTCTCTCAGAAGTTACAACATAATTTATATTTTTCCTCAAAAGTTATAATTTTTATCTCGGAAAGTACTAGGAATGTACAAGTAACTACTACATTAGCCACAGGTACAGAAATGATGCTCTATATCCCTTTCTAGCAAAATGTTTTCATGACAGCCATCATTTTCTCTTTCAGGCTGTTAAAATGAAGGCCTGTGGTATTTTGACCGTGCAAAGGTAGCATGGTATATTTATTAATTCGTTTTAGTGTAGGTTTTAATGATTGATTAAATAATATTTTGTTGCAACAACATACTGGAAATCGGGATGTCGCTTTTTGTATTCCTTGTTCTGTGGTAGGTTTTGTGGTGTAATGGTTAAATTTTTGTCTCTTCCAGTGTTTGTGGTTTTAAAAATTAGCATAAATATAATCAAATATTAAAATTGGTGTTCAAGATGTTTATGGGAAAGCACCTAATATAATTTGCATGCAATATCCACATTTTCTTCTCTCATGTTCATGACGAACAAGTATAGAAACAGACTTTATGTTGAGTCAGATTAACAACTTACCTTCCATTGAGTCAAACGTGATAATACGTATCTTCAATACAGGTTCAGTCATCACAATGACTAGTTAAACATATAGGATTTTATGTTATGTTATAAAATATTTTGTTTTCAGGGATACGTGGTCCTAATATCCCGGTTCATACAAGAAGGGGTCCAAATTAACAAAAATGCTTAAATTTTCTCCTACAGCAGCCAAGTTATGGAATTCTGTCTTCTTGCTGATAACAACTGTGCTGAGTACTCTGGTAGTTTTTTCTAAGTTGCTGAGTTAAACTTTTATCATAATTTTACTTTTTTAACGGTAGGCTATGTACAATCTTTGGGTGAAGATAATTTCATCCCCACATTTCCCTGTTTTGTCATTATAGTGAAGAGTATATCCATCAAGATAGCCCAGCGAGCAAGGGAGGGAGGATCAAAGTCAGATTCAAACTGGAGTAAGCAGTGAAGGTCAAGAATCAAGGCAGTAGAATAGAATTCTTGGAAATGGGAGAATATGCTTTGTCAATTTACATGTACAACCACATCTGAAAAGATGATTCTGCTTCAGTTACGGTCTTCCCCAAATACCAGTCTATCTGTCCATCTGTAAGCACTTTCTCTATGCGTGGCCCTCTGTGATCATATTGTAGCATTGCTTAAACAAAGTCTGAATGCTCCAAGGAAAATTAACAGCAGTAGCAATATGAAAAGGCATTCTGGCAAAAGATAGAAGTAAGACACCCTGATAAGCTCCACCCACCGGCTTGCTTCCCCTTACTAAATCAAAGATACATTCACCAGAGCATCTTTAGCATTACTCAAGACCTGCCACATGATGGAAGAGGTTGATTTGGGAAGGACTTAATACAGCAAAAATGACCCTTGCACCAATATAAATTTTTTGTTGGTAAATACACTCTTTGGTGCTGCGCTGCAAACCGGAAGGTCGCGGGTTCGATTCCCGATGAGGTCGTTGAGATTTTTCAATTGGCCTAATCCTTCTGGTGGCACTATGGCCCTGGGGTCGACTCAGCCTCTAACAGAAATGAGTACCAGGAGCAATTCTGGGGGTAAAGGCGGCCGGTGCGTAAGGCTGACAACCTTACCACCTTCATGTGCCGAATGTCCAAAATCTGGGAGCCTCAACCTCTTGGAACCCTCTGGGCCTCCATGGCCTGTATAGGGATCACTTCACTTTACTTTAAATACACTCTTTAAACTTAAATAGATGAGTTTTCACTTCAGTGCTCAGCAATCACTCGTGGCGTAGTGGTTAAGGCTACTGGTTACAAAGCCAGCGACCCATGTTCGCAGTGGCGTACCAAGGGGGTGCGAACAGGGCGCCGAAAGGAAGGGGGTGCCAAAATTGAAAAAGGATTGTTTTAGTTTAAGAAAAAGTATTTTTTTTCAGGCAAAATATAAGGTTTTATTGGTCAAATTTTCTTTATTACTTTGTTAAATACTGCAGTAATATTATTTAGAAATGAAATAAACATTTTGTTTTAAACTATTTATAGACAATACGAAATAGGTCGTGGGTGTCGAGCACACAGGAAAAGTTTACGGTGTAATTTAGCAATTTTATCAATTGAACGTGATGTGGCTGCTAATATAGACTTCAACTCTATTATAAATAAGTTTGCATCCATCAAGGCTAGGAAGGCACATTTTAAAAAAATTGTTATGACTGAAACTTTTCTCTTTATTTTTTTCAAACAAACTAACTTTATAATATTTACAGTTTTATTTCATTCATATTTTTCTCTTTATAGTGTGTTAAAGTAACATACTACTTATTAAAAATAAATAATTGTGAACATTAAACTGTGTTTAAATTAAACTCATTGAACCTTGAACCTTTTAGTGTTAGGCGGCGACTACCATCTAATTAGCCCCGGGCGCCAAGTAGCCTTGGTACGCCACTGCATGTTTGTATATTGATCAGTGAGAAAATTTAGTTAGGAATAGGTCCCAAATAGGTAGGTAGGGTGAAGAAGAAGAGAGAGTAAGGGAGGAAGGATGAGAAAGAAGAAAGAAATTATTTAATTTTTCCCCTTCTTGCTACTAGATGGTGTTGGTAGTAGTACTTCCAATGGCAGCCACTAGATGTTTCACTCCCCACACGAAACTCCTTCCCAGTTGGGTCCTTTTAGGAGGGGAGGAGGCAACCTAGTACTTCCTGGGATTCTTTTTGACTTTATGAAGCTAGTAACCTGCTGTGGTGTAGAAATATGTCTTTTACCATTACCAGTTTGAGCTGGGGAGTACTGGATGCAAAGTACTTATGACCTCACTGGAGCAGGAAGACTTGGTCATGAAGTTGCTGCTATGTTTAGGTGCTGATCTTCTAAATTAATAAACTTGAAATAAACAGTCAGGAATGGTTTTCTTTTAAGCATATTAGTGTGCTTACTGATTTTTTACTATATTTGTTTTTCTACAGAAACTGAATAGAGTAATTTTCGTGTTGTTTTATTTAGAAAATATAGGTTAATAAATTTTAAACTTTTCAACAGTTTTTGCTAAACCCCTCTACACAGCATACAGACCACAAAAAACAAATTCCTGTAAACTGAAAGATTTGGAAGAAAATTCACCATCGTACATACAAACCATCAAACTGCTGGGTCTAGTCCTTGTAGATACCCATGATTTCCTGCAGTTGCCATAAAGGAAAGAACCCATTTATGTGTGAAGAATAGAATAGAAAAGGGTAGGAAAAGAATAAGAATAGAAGTCAGTGTTGCAATTGTCCCCCAACCTGCTGAAGGCAAAAGAAATCGTTCATATCTTCTACGTCAGGGATTATAAATTTAGATTAAAACTGTTATTAAAACTTTAGTACAGTGGATAAAATTTTACCTTGAAACAGTCACTACGTTTCAGCCTGACCTCCAGGCCTTCCTCAGGTGAACTAAAGTCTACTCGCACGTTGTCCATGCTGGAAGGGGTCTCTGCTGTGCTCCCGTGTACTAAAGTTTTAATAACAGTTTTAATCTATTTATATTCATAACCAGTGGAAAGAGTTCGACCTGGGTTGTGAATTACCTGGTATGTTGATTATAAATTTGCACTAGTTTTTATTTTTTAACAGCAGGCTTGGTAAGTGGCATAATGAAGTAGTCAGGCCTAATTATTACAAAAAAAGGATTGAATGCAGACTACTAGGAAAGCAAAACATTATTGTGGTAATGCTACAACACTGCAAACCCCTGTGTTGATCGCATAGCAAGGGAAGATGGTTGGACAATAAATCCAGTTCCTTGTGCCAGCACTGGCTGATTCCAAGTTGGGCTAGCAGAAGGGTGGCAATAAAAATACAACTGTCAGAAGTAGTGTCTTTCCTTGTAGCGACTAGGGGAAAAAAGTAAAACAGGCCATGCAGGAGTACCCAACTCCAACCCGCCTGGAAAGTAGGGGTGGTGCAAGGATCTTTTTTTTTTTTTTATTATGAAATATTAATTTTGTTTTTTATAGTTGTGAAATGTTTTGTTGTCATATATACAGCTTTTTTATAATTGTAAAATGTGTTTGGTACAAGGGTATTTTTGTATTGTGAAATATTATTACCGGCGTTAGCGGTGGCTAGGAGCGGCCAGCCGGATAGGGGAAGCAGTCAGGCAGGTATTGAGTGGAAGGGGGACGTGTGCACGGCCTGTTTTACTCTTTCACCCCCCTTTACTTTAGAGTAGGCTAATAGGAACACTCAATCTGTTTCCTTATTCATTTTCACATTTCTACTGAGAAATGGAAATTGTCTATTAAACAGTTATAATACAGTAAAGAAAAGAGACCTGCTTTATTTAATATTCATATTTATATGTACACTACCAAAGATATAAATTAAAAAGTCCATAGTTATTACACAATCTACATTATAATAACTTATTCTTCTTCTGTCTTAAATTTTCCGTTGTAAAATGGAACATACTGGAGGAACAGTTTCCAATCTGTGAAGTACAGCAAACCAAGTCCCCCAGTGACACCAAACGTTGCCAAAGAGGGAGCCCTGTAATCAAATAAATAAGGAATGATTTTTCAAACATATGAATCACAGAACATAACAAATGCAATACCAATAAATTCACCCACACTATTCATAGAAAGAAGTTTGGTTTGGTATCAACCCAACCTTTTAAAATCGCTAGTTTCTATTGAAGTAAGCTATGAAATAAAAAGTGGAAGTTTATATGTAACTTCCATTTGTTCATATGCTAAAAGCAGTAATGATACTAATAGCAGTAAATGATACCAATGAAAAAATTGTAATTTCTATTAGGGAGTTCTACATAAAATCCTTAAATTACCCACCAATAAGTTGCCATTTCCAAATGTTTCTTGCCAAATTTATTCAACAGAGACATGTTTGCCTATTTAAAAGGAACAATATTTTACTTGGACAAAATTCCTTTTATAATACAGACTTAACTTGCTTCCGAAAACTTCTAGGTTATTCGACCTATCCGAAGTCAGATTAGGAACGGAAGTGAATTAGAGTTATCACGATATTCTCGATAGTCGATAACATTGAGGCCGGCGATAGTCGATAACATTGAGGGCGGCCAAAGGTGATTTTTTTTTTTATAGGAGTGAAACACTATTTTTTCAATGTTCTCTGTCTGCGGTTCGGGGGAAAACGATTAAATCAACTAGTAAGTAGTAACTACAGCATTATTAAATATTAAGCAAAGTATTTTACTACATTATTTGACGAATCATACAGGGAGCTAGCGACACTGCGGTTATTGTGAGAACTAAGGATCCTTCCATGTGGTGTCAGGTCGGCGGAATGTTCGAAATTGGAATAGCATTATGATTTGCTTGGTTCATGTGTGAAAATTCTGGTTGTACCGATGTTTACCGGAATTCTTTATTTGTCAGTATGTGTGCTACAGGAAATCCAGTACTTAAAGGTAGGTGAAAAATTTAAATTACCCACTGTCTTCTGAGGTTAAAGTCCGCCGCCAATAAGAGAGTTCATAGCATGGATACCTTCCACCTTGGCGGTCCGGGTTTGATTCTCGGCCAGGCCAGGGATTTTTCAGTAGTGAAAAATTTATTTATCGGGCTCAGGACTAGGTGTTGTGTAGTCCCTTCATCCCCATACCACGAGAGGCTGTCCACTACAGTTTAGAAGATAATATTAGACTATAATATCTCATCCTACTTACACTTGATTAATTATTATATTTGAGCATAGTAATTTAACTATATTAATTTTCCAATACTTAGGAGTTTAGAAGAACTGTGTAGACTAGGTTTTCATTGTAGTATGTTATTTTATTTTTTTATTTGAAATGTCATGTAATTCCACTTGAATCTTCTGTTTATATATTATATTTCAACCTTCATATAATTTATATGTATTATTGTATTTATGTACTTATTTACTTATGTATATGTATTTATTGTATTATGGTATTGTATTTATTATTGTATTAAGGTATTATATCACCTTATAATATGTAATTTGACACTAGTCTAATGCAACTCCAGTTGCCTAAAGACCAACAAATTTGAATTTGAAATTTGAAAAAAAAAAAAAAAATTGAACCGCAAAGTGCGCAAGTTGCGCCTTTTTCTGAAAAATCTATTTCTTTCCAAGAATCCAAGACATAAAATTGCTTCTTGCAGAATATGTTTATTAGTAAAATATGGGATTTCGATCAGTAGGCTGCACTGAATCAATCGAACCAGCAATAAATAATACCTAAAGGTTAATAAGATATTTATTTGAGTAATTTTAAATAAATAAATGTATTCAATTAATTTTAACAAATTAAAATATTCCAAAAATATGAAAATAGTTAATTTTCATAAATCTTATGAAAATATTCTACAGTCTTTTTAGATATACTTTATTTTTATATTTTAGAAAAAAACAAGGGATCTAAAAAAGTAGAATGTCACACACTAGAAGTAAATTACGGGTTATGACCCGCATGGAATTATTCAAATTATTCAGGAAGAACAAATTCTTTACGCAAGATTTGTGTAATTACGTGAAAGGAAATTTTAAAAGTGCTATTATTGTTAAAATCTGATTTCCAGAAACGCTGGAAACAATGTGGTAGAATGCATGATAGATTTGTGGTTAAATATACAAAATGGTTAAATTCTGAACTAATATTCCCGGAAAGTGTTATGAAATTTCATTCACTGAAGGCTTCATCTTCATCAAATGTTGGAAGACCGAGAAAATTATTGTCTGAAGGTAGTGTACTTAATCTACTGCTCATCACTTAATCAGATCCTTTGATATCCAATAATAATAATAATAATAATAATAATAATAATAATAATTTTATTGTCATTAGGCTAAAATAAGCTATAGACAAAGTCAGATAAAACACAGAATATATACAAATAAAACACAGAATATATACAGATTATTTACAGATTACGTCACTACAATCAATTAATAGATATGGTACACAAACATTAACCAGAAGATAAAAACGTATTAAAATACAATTGGTCTATCACTGAAATTAAAAAATTCTTCAAGTGAGTAAAATGGATTACCCATCAACCATTCATTGAGGTTATGCTTAAACTTATTACTTTGGCAATTTGCTGTACTTGAAGAGAATTTGTTATAGCACTTGAGTCCAATAACATCATAGCTTTTCAATGTCTTAGATAGTCTTTGAAAAGGTACATCAATGTGTTTACGCTTTCTTGTATTATGAGAATGTATATCTTCTCTAAGTTGATAATTTGGAAGATTGTTAATGGTGTGTAGTACAACAGTATAGATGTAAAGATTAACAACAGTCATGACTTTAAGCTTCACAAACAGTGGCTTACAATGGGCTAGTCTGTCAGCATCAGAAATGATTCTAACTGCCTTTTTTTGGAGTGAAAGTATATTATGAACATGGCAACTATTTCCCCATAGCAGTAAGCCATACAAAATTACACTCTGAAAGAAAGCATGGTATGCGGATCTAATATACCTATCTGAAACATAACTTTTTTAATTTCTCAGCAGATATATTACTCTGGATAGCCTACCCGATATATAATTAATGTGATAATACCAGGAAAGTTTACTATCTAAATAAATTCCCAAAAATTTAACACTGTCCGGTTCATTTGGCAGACAATTTTCCCTTAAACTGAATGTCATGAACTACGCCCCTTGCCCCAGAAGAAGAAATACAGTCTACCCTTGGAAGTTCGACTGCTCTTAAAAGAACCAAATCTAATCAAAAGCCACAGAAATGATGAGCAGAAGAAAATTTTGTCACCTCTAGAAGAAGTTGATGATGATGAAGAAGAAGAAGAAGAAGAAAATGATGATGATGATGAAGAAGGTGGTGTTGAAGATTATGAAGAAAATGGCGAAGAAAAAGATGATGATGATGATGATGATTACGATTAAAATTTTGAAAACAGAACTGTGATCTTATAATATGGTATCATAACACATTGTATTCGTATGTAGCCTATATATATATATATATATATATATATATATATATATGTGTATGTGTGTATATATGTATGTAGGCCTATGTGTGTATGTGTGTTTTTATCTAAAGTAGAAGATTTTTCCTTTGCCATCGTTTTCTACAAACGAATACATAAGCATTGTTCCCTAATCCGCAAACAGTTTCTTTGTGCTGTAACTAAAATAGGGCAAATGTTTCCTGGAACTGAGGAAGTAAAAATGCCTGCGTACAGCTAATTGAGTTCCTGTCCACTGATGGTCATAATAAATTAGTATGTACAAATGTGGTACATTCTGTGTTCTGTTTGTGTATATTCAAGATGCGAATAATTCTGTCCCGTTAGATTCTCCAGACGTACAAAATAAAGAAGAAAATAATGATGACGATGACTAGAATTTTGAAAAGAGAACTTAAACTGTATGAACATTATATTATTATGTACATATGTGCGCGTTTAGTTATGTTTGTATGCTTGTAGGTATGTGTTTTTCATGTATTTATATAGGCGTGTAATGTGTGCGTGTATATATAGGTATAAATGTAGCCTATATTAATATATTCATACAGCAAATTTATATGTTTAAGTGCGTTTCTTTGCATTGTATGTGTATATTACATGTAAGGGTATAGTTTCAAAACATAATATAATTTTGTCCCGCTAGATTCGCGTTTTGGACCACTGTGCATTGGTTGCTACACATTAAACGTCTTCTTCTACTGCCCATCCCTTTTTCTTCAATGCACCTCCAGCATGGTGTTGAGAATTTCTGAGCAGCATTCCACAGTCACATTGTCCCAAGATGTGTGCCAGGGTTATTTCTGGGCACTATTTCCCCCCTAGTTCCATGAAGAGACCAACTGGGAACGGAACACACTGCTGCTACATAACAATTCATACTTGAGTGCAATTTATTTGATATGTATACCAGTATATAGGCTACAGTGCAAGCCGCTTATTGTGATCACTTCAGGATGCAGCTAATCTGATAATATTAACCGATTGATAACAGTAGCCAAAGGAATTAAATGGTCATTTATTCATATGTAAGATAATACACTACAAATTAGAATTAAAAGCTATTTATTCATAAAGTAATATGTAACTGTGAATCATTGAACTCCTCATACGCTTATACAGTACAGTAATAAATTGCAAGCATTTTTTTTTTCAACCAGTAACAAAGTTTTTTATTGTTTTTACTTTCCTTTAGGTTCAAGTATTTTCATTTTACACTAGCAATCTCTGCATGTCAACACTGTTCATCTTCATAAATCAAAAGCTGCAGCTTAACTGTGGGATGAAACATGTTTTATTGCTTAAAAAAGAAAGTTAGGTAATGCCACCCTCTCAAACTGGTCATCCTGTGAGCTGGGAACAGAATTGCTACCTCCAGTTCAACACAATATAGTTGAGTTAGAAACAAAATCCTTAAAAACGAAATTTTGAATGACGTGCAGTACTTGGAATAACACCATAAAAAGGAAAATGTGATAACATATACTGAATCTTTGAGCACAATAAACAGCGTTTTTTTTTCAGTGTATAAGTATTAATCCATATGGGACTTCATAAAAGTGAAAACATTACCTCGATTGATAACGTCCATGATTACATTAAGCGGCAATTGGTTAATTCGACGTTGGATAATTTGAAATATTGTATAATTCAAGTAAATACTCATTTCCCTTGAAATTCCTATATAAGCGTATGTTAAAAAATTGCAATTTATTCAAATTTTTTAAGCTTAATTTGGATAAATCGAAGCCAAAATTTGTCTCATGTAAATGTTGTAAGGATTCCAAGAGTTCATTGCTTCGAGGAATTCCACAAGAATTCTCTATTTTGCTGAAGAACCCTAGTCGATAGCAGCTAGCAGGTACCGTATTAAAGTTATTTTTAACCACCGTTATCTTCCTCCTGCTGAATAGATGTTCAATGGAATGCGAAGTTCACCCCCTCCACTACAGTTTTGGAGGGATTCAACAGTTCTGTGAAAATTTTAGTGTTCATTCTATCCTCTAAGTGTGACTGTGTTTGAAAATGCCAAAGCCTGGAGCATACACCAGTTCCTTTATTAAATTTAGGGTTACAGTTTTAGTGTGGAAAAAATGGTTTCTTTTAACATCCTAACAACAGGATAGCAGTCATTAAGTAAGATTCACTATACAATTGATTATTAAGTGCCAGTATGGTACTTTATGAGATTGTGCGGGGGACGAAAAAATGTCTGTCCGTCTGTCTGTACGCACCATAACTCAAGTACGCTTTTTCGGATTTTCATGAAACTTGGTATAAACATTCATAATGTCGATGGGAAGAACCCTATTGATATTGAACCAAATCGGTTCACCGGTACCGGAGTAATGCCCAATTTAGTGCCTATTTTAATAGATTATGGCGCCTCTCTCATAGAAAGGCGCCATCACTCAAATACGCTGTAACGGATTTTCATGAAACTTGGTATACCCATTTATGACGTCCATGAGAAGTGCCCTATTGAATTTGAACCTAATCTGTTGACCGGTACCGGAGTAAAACCCAATTTAGTGTATATTTTAAAGACACGGTAACTCAAATACGCTTTACCGGATTTTTATGAAACTTGGTATACACATTTACAATGTCCATGGGAAGACGTCTATTCATAATGGATAAAATCGGTTGATCTGTTTCGGAGTAATGCTCAATTTAGTGCTTATTTTATGGCAATATACGTATTCGAAAGAATTTATAAAAAAAAAATGAAAATCAGTTATCTTGACAACATAGCCTATTGTTTTACTGTGATCGTATAAGGCCTTGGAAATTAAAATACAGGTAGCTATGACAAAAAAACACTATTGTTTTACATGCGCTTATCCATCTAGAGTCTAGACCGTTAAAATGACCCAGGTGGCCAAGATGGTAGACCTTTCTTCTTCCGTAAGCCCTGCTTAATGAATAAATTTGGAGCTTAACTTGGAAATCAATTTAAAAAAAAAACATATTCTGCATATCATAATTGCAGTCATAACTGATTAAACAAAAACATACTGGCACTTTTTTACATCAGTTTACCTGATTTTATTATTTATTGCAATGAGTTTATTTTTAACATTTTTACGGCATTTTCGTTTAAAAAGTCACATATGTTGTTAATTCAAAATTTGGGTGATTCGATTTTTTTCTAATTCCCCTTGGGGTTCGAATTATTAAGAGTCCACTGTAATATGTTTTTTTTCTCTAAGTATAGTATGAAGTTCGAGTGCAGAGATAGCACAATTCTCATTAGATTTCAAAATTATTTTTCAAGTTTTAAGATTAAGGAAGATGTGTAAAATTGTAAATCCAGGGACAGCCCATGTTCAGGAGTGTCTGATAACTTTACCCTAAAATATCTTGGCTTACTCCCTAGTGTGAACAGACCTGTAGAGAGTGTAATGGTTGGCACTGTTGTTAGGCTAGGCGCATATTGGGGCGCGATTGACGCGTGTGACGCGACGTGGCACAGTGCGAGTTTTTGTAACATACTTAAAATGAATGGGTTAGCGCAAATTGACAACGCGTCGCTACTCAGCGCGAATCGTGTGATACTACAGACGTGTGGCACAGTAGCAGAGCCACAGTTTCTCGCGCCACACGTCACACGTGCCTTTTGTTCTCTGACTGTCACTCAAAGGTTTTGGTGTCCGGTTGTGCATTTTTCCTTTATTCCATTAACAAAAACATTTTTTTATTTACGATGTTGGTCGAGTAAAAGCTGACAGAGGCGGTAAGGAAACACCCAGAGCTGTACGACACAAACAGTCCAAATTACATGAAAGCTATGTTGAAAACAAGAATTTGGACGGACATCGCAAAGGAGCTGAACTTGAAAGACGCTAAGTAAATATACTTATTGAACCATTTTATAATTAATGTCTACTATTTTAACCTTTATAACACATTTCATATCCTACAATCCTTCTAATTTTACTCTGTGCTTATAGATTTTTTCCTAGTTGACTCACCCACAAACAAATCATATGTAATTTAGAATCGATCATTTTAACTAAGTTCTATATGTGCTAGTAGAATGTATCAGAAAATAGAATTGCAGTATAATTATTAATAACACAATGTTTAATAACAAGATTTTGAGGGGAAAATATTTAGAAATGAATTGGGTAAACAAACCAATGAACGAGTTAACCTGTTCCAAGAACCGTATTCCCAGAATCCAACATCAGTATCCGCTTAACTTGAGGATTCTCTACTTTCCTTTTTATATTCCCTCTTGTACCGCAAATTTAAAAACACACCCACAAATCAGGGTTCAAATCAAACATTTTACGAGTAGGGGGAATTAATATGGGTCCAAATTTATTCATGTTATTAACAGAACATTCACTCTCTATACTCGACAGACTACCACGGAACACCAATCACTATCACTATTGCACTCATTGTCATCAGGGTTGCCAGGTTTTTCTACACCACTACAGGTAATTGCAGAACAAATAAATAGTTCAAAATTATGTTGCACAAACTTTCTCGCATCTCGTACGTGTTAAAGGCTAGCACAGAAAAAAAAGTAAATTAAAGAAACAATTAAATTTTATTTATTACATTTTCATAAAACTAACAAGTATCTAGAACGGAAAGTATCAGGGTCGATCTTTATGTCCAATGCTTTTAACGTGAAATAATAATAATAATAATAATAATAACAACAATCGGTAGTTTTAAATTATTAGTAAGTTATGACCAGGGCCCGGATTCTAATGACATGTCATCTTTTTATTGATGCTGCATAGACATTTCCAACTTGTAGATAAATCCTAATCATGGCCTCTAGATTATAGAAATACATTTTTATTAGGTCATTTTTTGTCATTTTATGCAATTATTTATTTTTAGGGCATTTATTTCAATTTTAGGTCATTATTTTGTCATTTTCGTGTCATTTGCTTCCTTATTTAGTCATTTTCATGTATTTACATTGAGTGTATTAACTTTTTGGTAGCTAGCGGTGCTGTATTTGAAGTGTTTTTTTGCAAGAAGGAAAAATTCTGCGTTAAGAGTTGTCATGTCTCAGTCGGAAATAAGAATCAAAGAAACGCCAAAATTTTGTATTATATTACTATTGTTATTAGATTGACTTGACACCAGAGTCTGGCACCTGCTTGGATTTGAGAGCGCAAACTACTGTTACCCTCAATAAACAACAATATAATCCGGCAGACCACAAAAGGAAATGCCGAATTTTGACTCGTCAGTGCTTCAGTGCCAGTATAAATTTCCGTGGAAAAGAACATTCACAACAATACAGTTAATTACAGTTTTTACGATTATGTACAAACTAGTCTATAACTTTGTGTGTACAATGATAATTTTTTATAGATAAAATATCAGTTTTTAGGTCATTTTTTTATAATTATTAAGTCATTTTCTTTAAAATTTAGGGTCATTTTATAGGTCATTTTTCAAACAATTTTAGGTCATCAGAATCCGGGCCCTGGTTATGACTTTCGAATGACCATTTATCAAAGAAAAAATCCCAATAACCATTGTCATACGAAAAATCGGCACACCTGCCAAATCGGATTGCCACAGCACATTCTTCAACCGTTCTGTTGCCCGGCAAGAAGAAACAAACACCAAGCTGTTTCTGTTTACTCCATGCATATCAGTGCTTGTTAGATAAATATTGCTACGCATTGTGCTTGTGCACATCAAAAAGCGGCATTATGAAGAAACATAATATGTGCAAGGTTAATTCAATTCTAATGCTGTTCTAATATCTCTCCTATCTCATGAATTTTCTCAGTAAGCACATGTAAGCTAGATGTCCTCTTGATTATTTCGTATTAAACACAGAATCTATTCAAGGAGGAAGAAAGTGTGCCTATAACTTAGGCCTAAATTCAAAATTTCTACAAATGTATTACGTATGTGAGGGAGAATACTTCTTTTCTTTTTCTAGATCGTCTTAGCCTATGTTATGTTTAGAGCACTCCATAGCAAACTATCCGCGATTTCGTAAAATAAAACAGCATCAACCAGGGCCGTAGCTAGGCGCTGGCGCCATGTGCCCCCGCCAAGGGCGCAGGTACAAAGAAGGCTCAAAATTAACCATGAAAAATTCTGTCTTTTTTTAGACCGGTGCAATTTATCAAGCAATGAACATTCCACGTTAATAGAAGAAATCTTTCAGGTTATTAAAAATTACTGCACGTGAACTATCTGTAGTATTATGCAGTCAAGCAACGTTCTTTAATTAACACTTTTTTATTGACAGAGTATGATAACATAAATCATGAATAGTATGGAAAGATATAACAAAAAAAATTAAAATGTACATTATTATTGAGATGAAAGTGGTTCAACTATTCGACAAAAAATACTTTTTACCTATTAATGTGTTAAACATTTTAGTAGGCCTCAGACCTATTATGCAATTTACTTTTGTTACTAGATTTTATTATTTAATTCTATTTTAAGAAGTTCAATCGTCTGAAAATCAGGTTTTAGTACCTTGAAAGTTCAACACTGAGTTCATTTTCAAATTGAGGTTTAGGTTTTCTTTGATAATAACAGTGTTAACAATTTTACAGAAATTTAAAAAAATGGTTCAGACCCCCAGTATTGGAGGGCGCAGATTTGTCAAACTGGCCAAGGACGCAGAAGGATCTTGCTAAGGCCCTGGCGTCAACATAGCAATATATCTCATGGGATTGACCATAACCACAAACAGCTGACAGTCGTCAGTCAGCTGACATGCGCAAAGAGCATTAACACGCATCAGCTGGGCGAGAGAACTGCGTTGCAATATGCGTTCCCCAACGAGACGCGCCATGCCGCTCGCATCATGTCATCTCATACGTGTCAAACGCGCTCCAATATGCGCCTAGCCTACAGGTGATGCTGTGCACGCTGGTTTTCCAAACCGTGGCTGGATATGAGTGGAACATTGAAGCTAGGCGTGTTGTGGAAGGTGCTATAGAGAAAACCAATCTCTGGGCAAATTACAGAATTGCTAGATCAGCTGCGAGGTAAGTATACTGCATAAACAAATTTCTCCCAGGCTGTGGGTTGTGTTTGTATGTATGTATGTATGTATGTATGTATGTATGTATGTATGTATGTATGTATGTATGTATGTATGTATGTATGTATGTATGTTTATTCATCCTTTGATCATTTTACATGATATAGGGCACGTTAGATTCTTAGATGACTACATTAATTATTAAATAACATAATTACTAAAGTATACAGTGCTATATATAACAGTTATAAAAGAGTTAAAATATTACACAAAAACTTCACTTTTATGCTAGTTTTTAAATTAAAATTGAAATGCTGAAAATATTACCTATGAGTTAAAGTTAATATTTACAAAGCGCTTAAAACTACTAACTTATTTTTATACCTAGTAACATAATTAACTTACTTATATCTAACAGTTTCAAAAAATTCATCTAAGTTATACAAACAGTGCTCTATTTATTCGCATATGGTCCTTTTTCCATTGTCTATAGATAAATTGAATCACTTAAAAAATTACACATATACAATGGATCCTTTTAAAAACTGACATACAACGTTTCGACCCCACCTGTGGGTCTTCCTCAGGTACATTAAAAAACTAAAGTGATACATTTTAAGTGATTCAAACAGTGCTCTATTAGAAACATTTTTACACAAGATTTGAATTTATGCAGTCAGAGATTTTCTTTAGACGTTGTGGTAGGCCATTATAATTCATTATAATGACTTTGAATTTTAAAAAATTGCCTCAAAATATGAAATGTAGGAAAATGGCAAAAAATTGACCAGATAATGATATAAAGTAAAAAAAAAAATTCTAAAAGAAAATTGTGAAAAATGACAAAAAAATAACCCTAAAAATTATAATCTGAAAAATCTAGGAGTCATGATCAGAATGTCTGCACTAGTGGGCAACGTCCATGATGTTCGAATTAAAATATCACATGTCATCAAAATCCGAGCCCTGATCATAACAATCTTATGCCACCACATTTACTGCTTAAATCTGTCATATTTAAGCCAATTTTATTTGATTATTTGGGTTTAGTTTCCCACTCTACTGGATTTCGGCACGCGATGTTCGGCGTCGGTATGCGGTCTCTGGCTTGCAGACCAACACTCCCATTGGCTCCCAACGACCTTGCATGTCATTGGTCTGTTCCATACGGTCCTGCAACCTCCACATAAAGCTAAATAATGCAAAACACTAACCACATTAGTTAAGTGCGCGAGCGGAGGCGGCAGCCGAAGCGAAGCGCCCTTGCATTTTAGAATAATGTACGATACACTGTTTGTCGGTTTCGAAAATGTGGCATATTATATCTTCCAGAGGGTTGTCTGACCATTATCACGTTGGCAGCTGATTCCAGCACCACGTGACCCATCGGCTTCTTCCCAGCATGCACCTGCGCTGTTTCTAGTCCATTCTGAGCGCCATTTTAGGTTAGTTTTTTGTGAACTTCTTACCGAGTTTACCCATATTTAAAATAGGTATAAGTGCACTTGAACTAAGTTTTCGATTTTCATGAAAACCAATTTTTTTATCGATGTGAAAAACCACTCTGATCGTTCAGGAATTTTCACAGAATTTTTTGACACGTCACACACCTTTGTACTTGCCACGAAGGCTTCAAAAAACAGTAATTAAAGTCGTGATTTTCCCCATATAAAATCATAGTATTCTCTACCACGGCTATTTGATGATTAAACCCACATCTGACTTTGGAGCAGTACCAACCTGACAGCTAGTATCACACTGCATTTACACAAGTTAGAATGGAAGCTTTCGTTTCGTATAATTTCCGGTCGAGAAAACAATAGGAACTTCCTCAATGACAAGTTATATTAAAATAAGAGCGCTGGGGTTACGCAAATTCGAACGGAAGCTTAATTTTATGTAATACATGGAGAGAAACCATGTTCGAGTATTTTATGTAATAACTCATATTTCCTTCGTGTTTTAATGAAGTAGAATAAGGAAACTTTTTCAGATATTAATTCGTGATCAATTAACATTAAAGTGTCCCCCCCGCCTTGTGTTAGTCGGTAGCACGCTTGCCTTCCACCCGGCGGCGCGGGTTCCATTCAGCAGTGAAAAATCTCTTTCCCGGGTTCGTGACTGGGTGCTTGTGTTGTACTTAGGTTTAAATGTGAGGTAGGGGACTGGCGCACCACGGAAATAAATTCGCCGCAGATATCCCCTTAAAGGATCTCCAGGAGACGTTTGCGCGATCCGGTAGGGCTACTACTACCACTATTAAACTAAGACAAATTCGAATTGAAGCTTGATATTAGAAAAAGCATTGTTTAATTGCTGTTTTGCTTCATGTTTCATGAAGAGCTAACAGAGAAACATTTTAAATATTACTCAATTTCTTTCTTCACATTGTTGTTGTTGTTATTGTTATTATTATTATTATTATTATTATTATTATTATTATTGTTGTTGTTGTTGTTGTTGTTTTCTAAAATACTTGTCTTCAACATTGTCCTTTCATAAAAAAATAATAATCGTAATTTGGTATGAAACATTCTTCCATCCATCCATTTATCCATCCGTTCACCCATTAATTCATCCGTACATTCATTCATCCATCCAACCATAAATAAATATTTAAATTCATCCATCCATTCAGTTACTAGTTAATAAATTATTTCCACCATCCATCCATAGACTGATGGATGGATGAATCTATGGGTGTATTGTTGAATTATTTAATGAAAAGGATGAGTGGGTGGATAAATGGATGCATGGATTTATTAATGGATAGCTGAATGTTTGGATCGATGGGTGGATGAAATAGTTAAATGAATTATTTATATAATAAATTAATTAATGGACGGATGAATGTTTGGTTATAGGGGTGGTTGGCTTGATTGATAGATGAATGGCTGGTTGGATGGTTCATTCATTCATCCATCAAATCCGTATGTTAATTAAATTTTGCATTAATCTATTCATCCATCCATTGATTAGTTCATTGATTAACCAATCCACCCATCCATTAATTGATCAATTAATTCATCCATGAATCCACCCATCCATTCATCCTTTCGTTCATCCATCAATATATTTACTAAATAATTAATAACAGTCCATCCATTCATCCCCTAATTAATCCAACAAACCTACCACCCACCCATCCATCAATTCAGACATCAATAAATCTATCCATCCATCGAATTATCCATTCATCCATAAATTATTTTTCCAACCATCCAATTATTAACAATGAGATAATTAATTTTCATTTTTAACTAAAATTATTAATCCATCCATTGTCTATTAATTCATCCACCCAACCATTCATCCACCCATCTGTTCAATCATCCATACATCCATCCAGTCATTCGTCCCTTAATTAATTCATATATTCCACCATTTAATTATCCATACATTCATTCATTCATCCACCCATCTATCCACTCATGCATCCATCAATAAATTCATTCATTCATCGATCCAACCAACCATTAATCAATCCATTCATTCATTAATTTATTTATTAATTAGCCCACCTACCCATTCATCCATCCATTATTAATTCATTCATCCATAAATATATCCATTCATTCATCCGAAATTATTTATTTCACCCACCTAACCCACCATCCATCAAATGCTTTATGGATATATAAATAAATGGATGGACGGTTGAATTAATTAACTAATTGGATGGATAAATGTATGCATTAATTGATTCATCAATGGATGGGAGGATGAATTAATTAATTATGTATCTAATTCATTAATTGATAGATGAAGGGTGGATTGCTTGGTGAATGAATTACTTAAATAATGGATCGATGAATGACTTCTGTAATAAGTGGATGGATCAATTAATAATTAATGGATGGTTGGTTAGATAACTGGATTGATTGATGGACGAATGGATGGTAGGATGAATGAAAAATGAATGGATGTATAAATGGATGGATTGATACATGGCTGAATGAATTATTGGGTGGGCAGATAATAGTTTTCATTAATTTCATAATTATAATTGTTATAAATAACTATTAAACGTTTAAATAATATAACAGTAAAAATCTGGTTTGACATGTAATACATGTTTTCTATATTAGTCGATCGTCCTGAACGCGAATTTCACAATAAATACATTCCGATTTAAAATTAATGTTAAGCAATTTTCTGAGTAATAATATTAACAATATAAGAAGTATAAATTACATGGCAATAAAAATGTTATTGTAGATTATATACATGTTTTTGCATGTATTTCACCACTTCTGAACGCGTATATGACAATAATAATAATAAGTTCCTTCCGCACTTCGAGAAAATACTGATTTTCCATTAATATCACACATTTTTCGCAGAAAAAGTAGGAAGTATTTAAATAAAAATTCATTACATAGAATAATTTTTTCCCGACCTAAGTTATATGTCTTATCTATAATTTGACCCTTATGAACACGAATATAATATTATAATAATAACCAGTTCCTTCCGCACTTCTTGAAAATACCGATTTTCCATTAGTGTCACACAGTTAACGCAGAAATAGTAGGACCGTTTCAAAACAAAAATTCATTACATGGAAGGAAATTTTCTTTCCGACCTAAGTTACATGCGTTATCTATAATTCGACCCTTCTAAACACGAATATAACAATAATATAAACCAGTTCCTTCCGCACTTCGAGAAAAAACCGATTTTCCCTTAGTGTCACACAGTTTACCCAGAAAAAGTAGGACCGTTTCGAAACAAAAATTCATTACATGGAAGGAAAATTTTTTCCCGACCTAAGTTATATGTCTTATCTATAATTAGACCCTTATGAACACGAATATAACAATAATAATAACCAGTTCCTTCCGCACTTCTTGAAAATACCGATTTTCATTAGTGTCACACAATTAACGCAGAAGAAGTAGGACCGTTTCAAAACAAAAATTCATTACATGGAAGGAAAATTTTTTCCCGACCTAAGTTATATGTCTTATCTATAATTTGACCATTATGAACACGAATATAATTATAATAATAACCAGTTCCTTCCGCACTTCTTGAAAATACCGATTTTCCAATAGTGTCACACAGTTTACGCAAACAAAGTAGGAAAGTTTCACACAAAAATTCATTACACGGAGGAAATTTGTTTTTCCGACTTGTATTAAATGAGTTATTTATAATTAGACCCTTCTGACCACAAAAATCACAATAATAATAATAAGCAGTTTCTTCCGCACATCGAGAAAATACCGATTTTCCATTAGTGTCACACATTTCTCGATGGAAAAGAGGGAACTATTCAAAGAAAAATTCATTCTGTGTAGGATAATTTTTTTTCCAACTTGAAATACGTGTGTTATCTATAATACGACCCTTCTGAACACGAATATAACAATAATAATAAGCAGTTTCTTCCGCACTTCGAGAAAATACCGATTTTTCATTAGTGTCACACATTTCTCGCATGAAAAGAGGGAACTATTCAAAGAAAAATTCATTCTGTGTAAGATAAATTTTTTTACAACTTGAAATACGTGTGTTATCTATAATACGACCCTTCTGAACACGAATATAACAATAATAATAAGCAGTTTCTTCCGCACTTCGAGAAAATACCGATTTTTCATTAGTTTCACACATTTCTCGCAGGAAAAGAGGGAAGTATTCAAAGAAAAATTCATTCTGTGTAGGATACATTTTTTTCCAACTTGAAATACGTGTGTTATCTATAATACGACCCTTCTGAACACGAATATAACAATAATAATAAGCAGTTTCTACCGCACTTCGAGAAAATACCGATTTTTCATTAGTGCCACACATTTCTCGCAGGAAAAGAGGGAACTATTCAAAGAAAAATTCATTTTGTGTAGGATAAATTTTTTTCCAACTTGAAATACGTGTGTTATCTATAATACGACCCTTCTGAACACGAATATAACAATAATAATAAGTAGTTTCTTCCGCACTTCGAGAAAATACCGATTTTTCATTAGTGTCACACATTTCTCGCAGGAAAAGAGGGAACTATTCAAAGAAAAATTCATTCTGTGTAGGATACATTTTTTTCTAACTTGAAATACGTGTGTTATCTATAATACGACCCTTCTGAACACGAATATAACAATAATAATAAGCAGTTTCTTCCGCACTTCGAGAGAATTCCGATTTTCCGTTCGTGTCACACAGTTTAGGCGTAAACTGTGTGTCACGAATGGAAATTCGGAATTTTCTCCTAGTGCGTATGGAACTGGTTATTATTTTTGTTCTATTCGTGTTCAGAAGGGTTGAGTTATAGATAACACATGTAAATCAAGTGGGGAAAAAATTTTGCCTGCATGTAATTAATTTTTGTTTGAATCATTCCTACGTTTCTTGCGTAAAATGTGTGACGGTAATGGATAATCGGTATTTTCTCGAAGGGCGGAAGGAACTGGTTATTATTATTGTGATATTCTTGTCCAGAAGGGTCGAGTAATAGATAACACATGTAAATAAAGTGGGAAAAAAAATTTTTGCCTCCATATAATTTATTTTTGTTTGAAACATTCCTACTTTTCTTGCGTAAACTGTGTGACGGTAATGGAAAATTGGTATTTTCTGGAAGGGCGGAAGGAACTGGTTATTATTATTGTTATATTCGTCTTCTGAAGGGTCGTATTATAGATAACACACGTATTTCAAGTTGGAAAAATATTTATCCTACACAGAATTAATTTTTCTTTGAATAGTTCCCTCTTTTTCTGCGAGAAATGTGTGACACTAATGGAAATTTCTCGGTATTTCTCGAAGTGCGGAAGAAACTGCTTATTATTATTGTTATATTCGTGTTCAGAAGATTCGTATTATAGATAACACACGTATTTCAAGTTAGAAAAAAATGTATCCTACACAGAAATAATTTTTCTTTGAATAGTTCCCTCTTTTCCTGCGAGAAATGTGTGACACTATTGAAAAATCGGCATTTTCTCGTAGTGCGCAAGAAACTGCTTATTATTATTGTTATATTCGTGTTCAGAAGGGACGAATTATAGATAAAACACGTATTTAAAGTTGGAAAAAAATTTATCCTACACAGAATGAATTTTTCTTTGAATAGTTCCCTCTTTTCCTGCGAGAAATGTGTGACACTATTGGAAAATCGGCATTTTCTCGAAGTGCGGAAGAAACTGCTTATTATTATTGTTATATTCGTGTTCAGAAGGGTCGAATTATAAATAACACATGTAACTCAAATCGGAAAAAAAATTTCTCCATATAATAAATATTTATTGATATCGTCCCCGCTTTTTCTGTGAGTAGTACACTGCACATATCCCTAGCGTCTGACTGTAACGGTTTTTTTTGTTCGCCAGCACCACAAATAGGGTAAGGTGGTACATTTTCGAACACTTAACAAATATTCTTATTTTATGAACACAATAAACATAAGACAAGTTCAACTGTATTGTATTCACAAAGTTGGCAATGTAGTTGACCCTTCACAAAAATATCAAAGTCATACAGCTGCAATATTGGCCATGGCAATCGATCTTTCATTTCCAGAATATCGTTCGAAAATGTACCGCAGTAGGTACAATTCTAAACACCAGTGGGTACTATTTCGAACAGTGGCATTTTCAACGAACAAAGTGCTTTCTTCCAAATATTATTTTCTGTTATTATTATTTATCAGTAATATGAGCGTAATAATGATGTGTCACGTTTTAAATAGGCAGATGGCCGGATTGGGGCATGTGGTCAGCATGCCGACTCCTACGACAGTTATTGATGGCTTACTGAACCGGAGCCGCTACTTCTTTATGAATTAGCTCTTTTGTTGGTGTCAAGAGGCTGAATGCACCCCGTTCCAGATCACCCTACCTCAGAAAAATCCGAGGAGGTACCGGTGATCGAACCCAGACTTGAGGGTCCGTAGTCAGGAACCACTAGACCATTAAGACGGTCTGTTATAACATCAAGAGCAATAATAAAAATACTTAACAGCTGCATGCTATTGTGTATTGCATAAATGCTGAGATGAAATAACATTACACAGGAAGTCTTAGTTTATAACTCTTCGTTGAAATAATACCACTGTTGAGAGATATATGAATACCACCCTTTTATATTTGACTTGCACAGTTAATAATAATAAACATGCAGAATGCTGTGACAGCAAAACAGCTTTTCCATGCAAGTCTTAAGCAAGCAATCGCGGGTTAAAGTACTGTTCGAAATAGTACCTAAAATTTGTTCGAATTTGTACCTCGAGCTAGTTTTTGTAAATTACTACATTGTTGAAATTCCGCTCACGAATGCCCATTGTTGTGCCAATGACTTACGTATTAAAGACTACGCTATTTGTTGGTATGAGTTAAAAATTGGTCCTCAAAAATATATTCCAGTAACACAACGTGGAATTATAAGCAATTTTATAACGTGCCATTTTTCAAGCATGGCGTTCTTACCTTCGGTTGGAAAATAATTTTTTATGGCCGAATGAGACAACTCGGAACATCATTCTCGCGGATACAGATCAACAAAACAATCAGTATGGACGCTATATTTTTAAAAAGAGGTTGGCTAACATTTGAAACCCCAAAATGGATAAAAATCTTAGTCCGTTCAGAATTGTACCATGTTCGAAAATGTACCACCTTACCCTATTATTATTAGCTTTCGGGATTTTAGGTTGGTAAAATGCAATTTTAGGTGCCTAAAGTAAGCTCTATATAATTATGAAATAGGATTTAAAAATTGCAAAAATGATCTATTAAAAATCGTGAATTCCATTGAAGTTGGTATTTTTCTTAAACATCCAATTATAATACATTATTATACGAGTATATTTAAGAAGGACCACCGGCGTGGTCTCGTGGTTAGCGTCGCTGTCTACATATCCGTCGGCCCGGGTTCGATCCACGGTACATCCTCGGATTTTTCTGGAACGGGGTGCACTCAGCCTCGTGACTCAAATTGAGCAGAGAGGAGTAGCGGCTCCGGTCATGGATACCACCATTAACGGCCGTGGGTGTCGGCATGCAGACCACATGCCTCTAATCCTGCCATCTGCCTATGGTAGATGACGCAGTGGACGAGTTCTAGACCTTGTCCCTTCAGGGATGTTAGCGCCACGGAGTTAGTTATATTTAAAAAGGCAAAATTCAACAAGTAATAGGCCTATAAACAATATTCATTTCTTCCATATCTTGTCCACAATTGGCTACACCCTTGGGTAGAGAGGAGCTTTTCATGTGCAAACCGTTATTTTCAGACAACAGACAATCGTTCTTATTTGAGAATCTCCACCAAGTGTTCATAGTTATTTTTATTACAGGTTTATTGTAAACATCGCAGTTTGCTTGTAGTAATAGATAATTATTTTTTTCTTTCTTTTAGGTAGATTTCGAAGAAAAATCTACCTATTGCAATGGATACCACTTTATGATTTTCGAAAAATTCTTTCATATCTTTACGTTTCATGATCCCCTAAGTACGAAACCACCGCCCGTTCAAAAAAAAATTTTGTGATATTTATATATATATATTTATATATATATATATATATATATATATATATATATATATATATATATATATATATATATATATATATATTTATATATATATATCTTTACACGATAGCGGCCGTAATTTTGAAGATATTTGAACCAAATTTTATTATGTTATTTCTAGGCCCAATAGTTCGGACAAGTTCGTTAATGGGCAAAATTGGCCCAAGGGGGTGGTCGGGGGAGGGGGTTGAAATTTTAAAACATTTATATCTCGGCCCCTATGAAGTATAGAGGGAAACTTTGTTTGAATAAATTAGAGTACTCCCTATGGAGTTCACAGTGACACCAACAATTCGGGGGTTCGAGTGAGGGTGGGGGTGGGGGTGGGGGTGGGGGATGAAAATTCGAAACTTTTGAAACCACGGCTTGTGGGGTATCGTTGAAAAGCTCTTGATGAGTACTCTACAAATCAATAAATAGTTTCTTGATAGCTCTCATATTACGCGAGATTTTAATGTTTGAAAATAATAACACTTAAAAGAATTATTATAATATCATAATTTTGTCTTGTTTAGCGGCTTTGCTAATTTTATTCATTGCTGATCTTGCGCACGGCCTCCCAGAATATTATATCCTATTCTTGTTGTCAAAACAAATGATTGTAGGCTCTTCCTCTTTACCGAATTCAGTTCTTATTACTGCAGGTTTACCATGCCAAGGCTAAAGAAAAAGAGTGCTATGCAGCGACAATAAATTAAACCAAAAGCACTTCGAAATCTACCTCCGCCTGTAGGCCTGCCTAAAGGGATTTTTTTAAATAGCACATATTTCCTAGGGGCAATTTTATTGTCATGCCAGTTCAGAAAGAATTTCTTTTTCGCTAAGGGTGGCCAAGTAGTACTTACCGTACTTCTTTAGTAACAAAATATGTGTGTTTAATACAGTTCTGAATAATCCAGCAGAATAAAATCATATCAATTATAATGTGCATCTACAGCCATAGGAAAGTCGCTCATTTATGACAACATCTTCTGTAGTGTTCCTACAAATGTAGAAACTCTGCCTTACTGACTTCACCACCCAGGAAATATATTTTCGTTTCGTGTGCGTCTACAGCCATGGGACTGTCGCTCATTTATTATGTGTACACCTTCTGAACTGTTCCTGACAATTTTGAAACTCTGCTGTACTGACTGCTCCACCCAGGAAATATATTTTACTTCCGTGTGCATCTGCTCATTGGTAATCTCAACTTTAACATAAGTTATGATACGGTTGTGGATTGTGAATTTAACACATTCGAATTTGATGTAAAATCGCAATTTTCTCCTTAAAGGTCTCAAAATAATTAGGCCTTAGTGTATACGATGTTAAATTGCAGCCTGCATACTTATTTGTCCGGATATATTATTCATAGCGTTGATATTAATGCGGGAGATGGAGAAAAGGCATTCAGGTGTGGTGTGTGTAAGAGGTCCTTTACCGGATTTATTGCTTTTGTTTTGATTTGTTATTACGCTCGTATGAGTTTCACGGCATTCAGGTCTAGTCAGTGGCGGACGCAGAAATTTTTTTCGGGTGGGGATTTGAATAGGTAGACGGAATACTACAAAAAATTAATCAACTTACATATACAATTAGTTTATCAAACTGGCCACTTAGAGTATATATATAGCCTTTTTTTCAAATTTCGGGGGGTTTGTAACCCTCCTATCCCCCCCCTGCGTCCGCCACTGGGTCTAGTGACTGTTAATATACACATAAGTAAGGTAAATGTAATACGGCATTAATATATGTGTGCAAAAATAAAATACGTAGTTATAAAAATGTTGGAAATACAATTTCACTCATACTGAAGAGTGATCATTTTAGTATCCTGTATGTAACGAAGAGAATCCTTTTGCAAACATGACATTTACTAGTACATGCACTAAATTCAACTCAACACAAGTAGTTTCAGAGATTTATTTGGAATGTTGGCAACGCTCGTATCAACGGGGCCGTTACAGAATGGATCATGGCTGACAAAATGTATTTTACGGCAAAATTCATGCAGTTATTTCTCTTTATTTTCATTTACGAAGCATTTATAAAGACATGTTGCATGTGAAAAAATTCTGTGAAAAATCCTGAACGATTTGAGTGGTTTTTCAGATCCATAAAAAATTTGGTTTTCATATAAATCGTAAACTTAGTTAAAGTGCACTTATACCGTGTGGTGACGTCATTGCTCATCCGAGAGGCTACCTTACGTAAACTATCAAGATCTAATAATTGTGAATAAATTCATTTAACAGTAAATTTTATTACCTTTAATTTGAGATATAACTCATTGGTAAAATACAAAATTTACGAAATTACTTCCTATGGTGTAACATTTTACGCGCCATTTGCTAGTGAATTGTTTCAACGTGTTTCTTTAATCTAACATCAGTGTTCATATATTATTTCTTCAAGTTTTACAAGTGTTATTAAAGTGAAAGTTTTTTCATAACATGTTAGATTGTTAAACCAATATAATTCCTTGGATCTCTGTATCCAGTGTCCTCGTGATATAGTCCACTCTTGCTCTAATTGGTCCTCCTACTACCAGAGAATTCTTCCATGTGTTACACATACATTGTTTCACTTCTTTCCTAATTTTCCTTATCTCGGACCGGATATATTTTCCGTCCAAACCCGAACATTTGTTCCTCTCGAACCTGATACCCAACTTTGCTCCTCACGGACCGGATATTTCGGTCCAGTCCCTATCATCAACCAAATTATCTAGAGTTGTATTTTTACTTAGAAGTTTAAAAAATCATGTTCCAAGTATTTATATGAGATCTGCATATTTTGCTTTTTTTCAAAGTATAATTTCGTATGGTATTTTACTTTGGGGAAATAGTGCTTACATTAATAATATACTACTCCTTCAAAAAAAAGCTATTAGAATAATATCGGATGCACAAAAATTAGATCACTGTAAACCTCTGTTTATTAAACAAAAATGCCTGACAGTAATAAATCTCTATATATATCACGTATTACTCCACACAAAAAATAACATAGCAGAACATCAACTCAGACAAGACATTCACAACTACAATACAAGGAGAAATAAGCACATGGCCATTCCATTTAATAGGTTATCGAAATCTCACAATAGCTACAGAGTTTTAGGTTTAGTTATGTTTAATAAACTTCCTTTAGAAATAGCAGAGCAACCAGTGAATTTGTTTAAAAATAATCTATATAATTTCTTAGTAAATTCCCCTTATTATTCCATTCAAGAATTCTTTGATCAAAACAAATAAGAAATTTGTACTGTAATTTCTGTAATTTGCTGGACGCTGTTTATTATATTATTATATTCTTGTCTTAACAGGTTTATCATGTTTTCATTTTATTGTTATGATAGATTGTGTATATTAGTTATTTTAAGATTTTGACTTTGTCTATTGCAATTTGCTTAATGACAATAAAATTTTATTATTATTATTATTATGTCTGAAATTATACTGAACAGGAATTAGGCCTCTGATAGACTCCACAGCCAATCTCTTTCTTTCCTTGAATGACTGACTTTGCATTAACAAAAAGCCTCATTTCGCGTTTGTGTTGTGGGAGGATTTAGCAAAGAAATATTTCCCCATCTTAAAAAGTTCAGAACAACAGTCAGTATTATGCTCACACTTTATCTTGAGCCGAAAAAATGCGGGGGTGAGGGGAGCTGATATTGCATGCAGTATAAGAGACTGACTATTGGAGAAGGCGGTGAGTTGAAATTGACGTTGCTTCTGAAGGGTTGCCAATTACCAGAAAATATAACGTGTGTAGTTTTATGCTGGTACATAATGGAACTAACTGTATTTTGTAGCACTTTCAACTCTCGCTAACAAACTAAAGATTTTATATTGATTCAGATATTATAGTAGAATATATCGCTGGAGAAATGAATAAGGTAATATATTTAGGCCTATTTAGACAATTTCTCTCCCGGTCTTCAGAATATAGGAAATCGTTAAAAAGTCGTAGCATTGTACATGTAGGCCTACTTGAATACGCACTTTCACATGCCTGAATTGATGTAGCCTAATTTAACTAAATACCGTTCGCGAAAATTTGCAGGTAATTAATCCAACACAATTAATACTACGAAATAATAAAACTTGACTTGTTCTTTTCTCCAAAGACAGATTCAGCTTAAAACACATTAAATTGCTTTTCATTCCATTTCATTTATTTGGTTTATTATTTCGCTGATTTCCGATACTTCTTGGTTTAAAGATTCTTTATTTTTAAATTCGTTGTCACTTATATCGACCATTTCCACATCACCAGTACTGTTCTTCTAATATCCCTCGATTTATTCTCTCATTTTCAGAATAATATGATGTAAACAAATTAAAAAAATTGACGGTAGCTCAAGAATGCTTCAATGGGAAGTTTTTGGGTATGGCAATACTGGGGACGGGTCGCGATCTTAATTTTTTCGAGCGAGGCCTTCTTTATATGGACGGTTTTTAGCATTATGGAGTGTTTGGCTCAAGATAAAGTGTGCGAATAATACCAATATTAATATTAGATGGAAATCTACAGTGAAGTGTTGATATCTGTGGCAAGATTGAGATCGGAAATATACACACTAACTTCACTAAAAGGTATATTGACCCAGTATCATCATTTCAGTGGGTCTTCCCATCATCATCAGCTGATTCCGATGATGGGAAGACTGAGTCGGAAGCAGCTGATGATGATGGGAAGACCCATTGAATTGATTATAAATTAATTAAGGAATCGCGCACAACGTGCATTATTTTAACCTAAGACTTAACCTACTGACAAACACCCAGTCCTGAACCCGGGAATCGAACCCGGGCCGCTGGAGTGGAAGGCAGGCGCGCTACCGACTCACCCACCCACCCATTGAAATGATCATTCTGGGTAAACATACCTTTTAGTGAAGTTAAAGTGTTCCCTATTACAGGCCATGGAGACCCAGAGGGTTCCAGGAGGTTGAGGCTCCCAGATTTTTAGACATCGGCACATGAAGGTGGTAAGGTTGTCAGCCTTACGCACAGGCCACCTTTACTCCCAGGATTCCTCCTGGTACTCATTTCTGTTAGAGGCTGAGTCGACTTTTAGTGAAGTTAGTGAGTATATTTCCGATCTCAATCTTGCAACAGTCAATACTTTTTTTTTTACTGAAGATATCTCTTTACTTCTGGTATACTTGTAAAAAAAAATCCCAGAAGTGGCAGAAAAGTAGAACATTACACATGCAAAGTGATAGATTAACAATGTTGCCTCACCTGATTTTTAGACACTATGAAATGTGAAGGAAGCAGAGAATATAAAGAGAGAGTGACTGGAAAAAACCATAATCAAGTTAATCGTTAGAAGCGACACATCCACTTACCAGAATATGAACTGATTTTTTCCCAGAAAATAAAATAATATATATATTATTAAAAAATTAAAAATAAATGTATCAGAAGCAAAAGACTGGTCAGGTCGACGTGTGAGGAAAGAGCTTTGCAATCAAGCATTTGACACATGGTGCACGCTTACTCTTCGAGGCAAAGGGGTCAGACTCTATGCAGATGTTCCTAAGGCTAACTCCTGGGTAAGCGAGAGAAATGGATTGTCATCCTCAGAATGGACGAATGCCTTAAAAATGTCATGCAACATCACTGCAGTTTGTGTTGTGCCTGGCAGGTCTAGTACAACCCGCTGTCGATATCCTAATTGCAGCGAGATAGAAACATTAGGACATGTACTGGGATCCTGCCCTAAAAACGAACTTCTTATCACTACAAGGCATCACAAAGTGAGAACTACTCTAGCCACTTTTCTAAAACAGATAAAATGGAATGTCTATGAGGAGGTTCATTGTATCTCGACAAATGGTTCAACTAGGAGAGCTGACATTATAGCCATAAATCATCGAAATGGAAAAGCTTTGGTATTAGATCCTACCATAAGATTTGAAATTGACGTAAACCAGGCTTCTGCAGTTGACAAAGAGAAGAAATCAATTTACGAACCATGTCTTCCAGACCTTGCTCAACGTTATGGCATCGAGTTGAGTCATTGGTCAGTGACTGGTCTTTTGTTTGGTAGCAGAGGCACTTTACCGAAATTCACATGGAATTATCTTCTCTCCCTAGGAATATCCATGGAACTTGTGGGGATAATAAAGGACTCGCTTTGTATCCTACACAGGCACTTGTATTCCACTTAAATAGAAGATTATTAATATTCCTCCAGCTGAGTTAAGACGCTTAAATCAGTAAATCCTAGTTGCATTCTTATGCTATTTATATTGTATATGGTTAATATTGTAATACTGAGGCATACAGTACCCGTATTCAGGACCCCTGTGGTCAGTCATGAAATGAACTGATGCCATGTTGGATAAATAAAAATAAGGAGGTTAAAGAAAGATATAAGCCAAAATCTCAGACATTTTTAAAAAATTTAAAATCTGACCGGGCATAAAATTCAGACCTTGAAAAGAGTTGTTCGGGGAAAACTGGACATACGGTAGCCCTAGTACAGCCTAACAAAATCAAAATGGTCAACAATTGGATGTATTCTGTTTTTATCCCTTTTCTCCTCCAGATGCTTCAGAGATAAGGAGTATCTCTAACTTAGCCCAGGCGAATTTTTTGATCCTGTTATTTTTTTATTTTATTTTTTAAATAGAGAATGTTAAAATTTCAAAATATTGTTTTACTGTAACACACAGTATAATTCTTGCCAGTACTTTACTTTTCCAGAAATAGCAGTTAATCTCAATCCAAATTCAAAGACATTTCTCCCATGACTATTTCATTCATACGACATGTATTTGATACTGAACAATAATGTTAAACACTGCCTCGGATATTGGCCATTCGTGATTGTTTATCTTATAGTATTTGTGCTAAGAACACAAGGTTGCAATTTTATCTGACAAAACATCAGCCTGATACTGGAAATGTAGGTATCAATATACAGTCATTAGTACGTCACTTGCTGCCAGTGAACAGAATAAAAGCTCATTATTTTATTCAGTATGACTTGTTTTGGAAGTTGAAATAATGTAAATGTACATTGATTGAAAAAACAATTTCGATTCGGTACAAGCCAGTTTGTGTGCTTTTATTCTGTTCTGCTGTTAGCTTACCTGAATTAAGTTAACTATGTCTTATATACACCATTGGTAGCATTGGTCGCAACATGGTGAAGACTTCCTTGACTGGAGTCCCTACTTCTTTATCAAGTAGCTCCTCACATGGCATCATGAAGCTGTTCTACTTCAGAAGAATCCTAGGAGATACCAGGGATTGTAACCAGCATGCCCTGTCCACCTACAACATATGATCCAGCATCAGCCAACTACAGCGCAACCAGGTCAGTCTTTGTTTTATTTCATAATACAGTACAGCGTTTTATATGAATTTGTTACATTCAATTATAAAATGTTTTTGCACTCCTTAGCTAGTAAGTGTTACTTACGAAAGTTGTTTACATGGATCGTAAGTTGACATTCCCACACAGTCTTGTTGCTATGGCCGTTGCGATGAGGTTAAATTACTTACGGTCCAAGCGCCACGTCATAATTCATTACGATACACTTCATAATACAAGCCTTTATGGACATGGCCCCCAGGACAAATATTCGGATCCCATAACAACAAACACATGCGAATCACTGAAATAAACATCTATTTTCAAGAATGTATTTACATAATATTTTCAGGTAATGTCACAATTAATATAATTAAATTGATATAAATAATCATCGTGCAAAAAATATCATGCAACACACGGGCCGTAAAGGCATTTACGGGTCTCGAAAACTTAAAAACCCTCGGCTGCGCCTCGGGTTTTCAATCTGTTTCCTCGACCCGTAAACGTGCCTTACGGCACTTGTATCGCAATATACTATTCTGAAATATTTGATACATTTCCTGGTAACTAATGTACACTTTAAAATACAGTAACTCATGCAATAACAGTGATTATTTAACTCATATGTCTTTCTTTTAATTTGGACCAATCTATAATAATAAGAGGAAGTGCCTGTGAGAGATACCCAGCCAAATCTACTGCACGCAAAGATCTGAAATTTTAAACATAGGTGGACTGAAGGGTGGCTGAATTCATCTCGAAGCTGAATTTTTAATTTTCGCATTCGTTGGAGAGTTATGAGTGAAAAACGGGCAGAAAACGTGCATTTTTAGCGCTATCGATGCATCAGATTTCAGTAATACATTTCATTTGTCAAATCAATTGCAGGTGGCTTTGCCATTCTTTTTGTGTCAGGATTTGCAAATAAATGCATTGCAATTTTTTTTTAATATATTGCATAGAATTGTAGATTGCTTCTATTCTGTCAGTTTCCTTAGCTGCAATACTTCTGTGGTGAAGGAAGCTTGGGTTCGATTCCCGCCTCGGGCATGAGTGTTGGTGTGTAATAAGGAAAAATGGAAAACAAGGAAAACAAAACTCCAAACAAGATAAATAATTAAGGAAAATTGGCCTATGGCTGGCTAAATTTTACTAAAATGGAGTCTGTGAGCTCACCCCTGGTCTATTTGTTTGTTTATAAAATCATGGCAGGCAGACATCTGAAATTTTCAACATAGATAGAAGAAAGATAATGAATGTAGGCCTAAATCGGCAAACATTAATCCATTTGGATGGAACCCACTATGAAGAGGTTTTCTGGGCCAGGGAACTCGAATCTGAGGGCGTTTTTCCCATGCTGTGCTTTCTAATCCACTTCAAAATAAAATTTTTAGCTGTTTCATTAATTATTAATAGTTTAGTTTAGGTGTATGAATGTTTTGCGTGCAAGTGTTAATAAATATGTTTTAATTATTTTGCTCTTAATTTTTTTATTAATTATCATGGGTGAAGCCATGAACACCTGCTAGTTACATATAAGAACGAGTCTGAAATCAGCTAATCACAGACCTGATTCACTACAAAAGTGATAAAGAATTGTCCTCTTTTCTTTATATTCTAATCAGGCCGGAGACTCTGTAGGCAGTGACTTTTGTATATCACATTGTGGCAGTACATTAAGGGCAGACTTGTTCTGGAAATAATAATACATTATGCAATGACCCAATCATTTATTCAGACCCGGGTATGTTGTTTCTAATACTAATTTTTAGGGATGGGTCGATACCAGATTTTCTCGATACTCGATACTCGATACCGATACATGATTTTGTCCTCGATACTCGATACTTCGATACTCGATACCTTCAACATTTCCAGTTTCAATAAATAGGTACATTAAAAATTAAAATTTGAGAGAACTGTGTAATACCAACTAAATTAATTAATAATGCTTATATATCTAAATTAATTAAGTCTGCATATTTAATGAGACAAAATTTAATATCATCAGTAGCCTATAATTATTTTTAAACTCTACATTAAAACTAAAATTAGTTTTTTAAACAGTCCACTTACAAGTTTTTGTTAAAAAATACTAGCATTCTCACTTAATTGCAGAATTGCAGAATTATAAAAGTGTCGAAAAAGTATCGAGCGAGTTTTCTGAAGTATCGTTCGATGCCGATACCATGCAAGTATCGAGAGTATCGAGGTATCGAAAGTACCGAGGACCCATCCCTACTAATTTTCATACTAAACTATTTCTGTCTGAACTTGGACATCACGTACCAACCAAATAAACTGATGTGGAGGAAAGGCTGCACCAACTTTATTCCTCACAAGATGTCAGTTCTGTACCCCAAATAGATTAAATTACTTGCTTACTTACTCGATGGCAATAGACAATTCCTCAGCAAGCTAAAGGAATATTATCTATTTTATGGAACCCGAAGGATCATTGCCACGCTTACATGAGCCCGTCGTGGAAGCACTGTGAGCAAAGGGGTGAAACAGTGAATAGTGCCTGGTACTGTGCATTGTTGGAGAATGAGTTAAAGGCAGAAATAAAGAGCTATCGCTGAGGATTTTTTAATAGAGGAATTCTTATCCTTCACAACAACACCCCTCCCACACTACCCATGCACTTTTTATGTCATTCGGAGATTGAGATGTCATTCCCCATACAGCCCTGATCTCACCTATTCAGATTACCATGTGTTTTGACCCCTGAAGTACGATTTGAAAGTGGTAATGAGAATTAAAATAACTCATTTCCAACAGATAAGGGTTAATATTAAATATATTTTTATTATAATATTCCGCCTTTACCCTTACCATTAAATACACAACTAATTTGAAGATGCATTTCGGCGCATGCTGCGCCATCCTCAGTTCATACAAGATGAAATGAACACCACAATTCTTCTGAAATAATGTTGTTTATAAAATTTTGTTATTTGGTAACCTAGGTCACCGTTGTAGTCAAGTCAAATAAATGATTTTGGTCAATTATATTTTCATTAAGGATGTTACTCCTATTTTTATAAATTTGAAAGTTTTCCAATGTATTTAGTCTAACACCCTTATCACATATATGTAGGACTTCCATGGTGTTACCATAATGAATAGAATGAGAAAGTGTGATGACTTCGCCGCCAATACAATGGTGGGTATAGGGAGAGCGGCGGTTCACCGAAACACTGGCAGCACCTTCGTTTGCGTTTCAACTTCTCAATGCTGCATCATGATAGTTTGGCATCTTATGATTAAACTCGCAATCTTTAATTAACCTTTGGTCCTATTTCTGTGAAATTTGTGCAGAAATAATCTGCACAACACAGTCCTTCTGATGGTTAAAAACAGAGATTTAAAAAATGCGGACATAAACGTTTTTATTTCATTATATAAACATCACCAATTACATAAAATTCATGGAGGGTGAAACGGAATTTGACTATGCGACAATTTTTTTCATTTTTGTGTCCCGTAAAAACTTCAAGCGAGAAAGTTTTAGTGAAATATTTCAACTTTATTTTAAATTCAGTACCACTTTTATATCTTGAATGGTTTACGAGTAATTGAGTGGTAATTATTCCTGGCGCACAGCTGTCTGAATGATGTGGGACGATCGTGAAATGTTGAGGGTGAATCAAATTTGACTGTGCGACATTTATTACTTTATTTTTGTGTCCAGAAAGAGATCAAGCGTGTAAGGTTTAGTGAAATATTTGGATCTTATTATAAATCGAGTACCACCTATATATTTATAATGGTTAACGAGTAATAGTAATTACTCTAAAGCTAAAGCTATCAGAATGGTATTGAGGTATTGGCAGGCATCTTTTCCATAAAATACCAGCAATAACGTAACATTTTTACATAATTTATTCGTGGACTCAATAATAATACTATATTAACTGACTACTTGTACCCATACTGCAAGATTGACCCGTTGGGGAAAAGGAGCGAATGAAGCTTTTTTCTAACTTAGTAAATCTGCACTACTTTTATTTATGCATTTATTGGATTATTTATCATATTTTCTGTTCACTTATGTTAGTAATTTTTATGTATAATTATTATAGCAAATGTCTTATTAGTTTAATATCTTGATCCTTTTTTTAATAATATAATTTAACAACATAAGACGTACATCAGTTACAGCGAACGGCGAATGGTCGAGGGTTTGAGCAAATAGCGGGCTGTAGTTAATGCAAGAGGATTTAATTTTTTTTATGAAAAAATCAGGGAAAATGCTTTGAAATATTGTGTGATATATGTAGAATGCATTGCAAAACAATTTTTGCGTATGTGCGTCTTTATCGGATGTTGAGACGCCAATTTTAAAGATCACGCGCCCTATTTTTGTAGTGCTGCTTATGAAATTTTCCATGCCCTGCAATTCACAAACCATCCCTTAGTTTATATTATCTCTGTTCACATAATTTGTACACAGATCTACACTTTTGACCGTGTTTCACCTACATAACTTACCCCATACAGCCAGGAGAAAATTAATATTAATATAAATAATATTACTATTAATACAATATTAATACAAATTAATAGCCTACTCAGTAATATTCTATACAATGTAATATTAATATTAATTTATAAAATATCCCTTAGCTGTTTTCTACCCTAATTATACGTTGTTATTTCTATACAAATGTACATGCTTTAAAAAATTCTCATCATATTATACTAACATACCCTCAACCCTATTTTCTAGGCAACAAAATATTAGATCAAATCATCCCTTAGCTGTTTCATACCTATATTATATAATTGTTCATTGCTTGTGAACATCTTCGATTTTTGGAAAGATGTGGAACGAAATGTTATGGTCAAGCTTCTTGCAATCTGAGAAATTACTGTTACACACGGCCATGTTTATTTATGGAGATGAGATCTTCCAAGACGTGTAAAGCAGCCCGAAAATTGTCAAAAGTATCTAACAATTCAATTTAGATAAGGTGAGTCATTTTGAAATAGATTAATGTATTATTTTGTTTAAGAGTGTTTGCAATTTTTCCTATACCGCCCGTAGTAATCTTGCTCCCGCGGATCTCAAGCAGAGTAACTGCTACCTAGCGCCGGAACCAGTGAACTACCTCAGTCATCACACTTTCTCCTCTATTCATTATGGTGTTACTTAAGTTGTCCAATCTATGACCACTATCAAGTAGGTGTTTAGCATACGCTGAGCGTAATCTGCCATATTTAAAGTCAGAAACATGTTCACTGAATCTTTGCTTGAGGGATATTTAATGGTAAGGGTAAAGGCGGAATATTGTAATAAAAATATATTTAGTGATAATGAGGTTTAAGAAGCGGCACGTTCTTGGTTGCAGACACAAACAAAAAACTTTATTTTTTTGCCTATAGAACAAAAAGGGTGTAATGGTAGAGTAGGATTACTCCCACAAAGTCTCTAGCCTTGAAGACTAACCCAGCCAGCGAGCTTCTCGTTACGTCTCGTTACCAAGATGCGCGAATTCGCTGCGCGTAAATCAGTAAGCTACCGCTTGGCAGAGAGTAAAGATCATGCTCCACGTTGCCAGGGATAGAAAATACTGTAATAGTTGAGTGGAGGGATAATGCCGCAGATACAGAGACAGACAACACGTGGAGTGGGATAGCCAATCAGGGTGCAGCTACCTCCCCTAGCCAGGAACTCTACGAGCGGTGAGACTCGCTCCTAAGGTATAAACGTAAAAACCCAGAGACTTTGTGGAGGTAATCCTACTCTATGAGACATCTTGTTTGTATCTGCAATTGAAATATATACTTTGCAAAAATTAATTACTTACTTTAAAAACATGCCTCATATGCTAAAATCCAGTACCAAGTCAACATTAAAATCTTCAGGTAAACTACCCCCGAATTTTTCATTGAATTTTTAGAATTTAATTTTAGGTATATTGTTTAATTTCTTCCCATGGCCTATAGCAAGTTAAGGCAGAAAGGAATAGCGAAAAAGTACTGGCCTTTTTTATTTTATTTGGGTGCAGCTTTACTAGTACGTAATTATTAAAGTTTATTTTTCCTTAATAATAACAATGATGATTGATCGTGGCGTATTTATCCAATTAATATCTATTTATGTATCAGTAAAGCTTTAGCGGACGAATCTAGTGTAGCGGCCGAGGCGTAAGACAATCCCACAAGCAGATGGCAGGATTGGGGGGCATGTGGTCAGTATACCGACACCCACGACTGTGGTTTTCATGACCGGAGCCGCTACTTCCCCATCAAATAGCTCCTTAGTTTGAATCACGAGGCTGAGTGCACCCCGTTCCAGACCTCCCTACCTCAGAAAAATCCGAGGAGGTACCGAGGACGGAACCCGGGCCTACAGATCTGTAGTCAGCGACGCTAACCACAAGACCACGTCGGCGATCCTGTAGAGCAGCGTTTCTCAACCTTTTTGAACCCGAGGACCACTAAAATGCCTAAAAAAAATTTACGGACCCCTAATTTTACAGTAGTAGTAGTAGTAAGTATTCTGCCTTCCGGCAGGTTTTCAAACTTGGTACGCGAATTTTGTTTTCCAAAACTGTCTATCCTCTGCTTCCTCCTTCAGCATCCAATATTTCCGCTTTTCCCTTAAACCGTCCAACAGCTGAATTCTTCTTCTTCCAAGTCTAGTTGTACCCTCCAATCTTCCTTCTACGACATCATGTAATAAGCAGTTCCTTTTGAGAATGTTCCCAACCCAGTTTGCTTTCCTCTGACGAATTGTGTGTATGATTGACTTCTTCTCACCCACTCTACTCAGAACCTCTTCGTTTGTCACCATGTCCATCCACTTTATATTTTCTATCTGTCTCCAGCACCACATTTCAAAACTTCCTAAATATTTCTTCTCTAATTTCCTCAAAGTCCATGTCTCTGATCCATACAAAGCAATACTCCAAATATAACACTTCACCAGGTTTTTACGTAGCTCTAGGTTCAGACTACTAGTTAGCAGAGTTCTCTTCTTCATAAATGCTTTCTTGGCCATGGCAATTCTTGATCTTATCTCCTTGGTGCAATAGGCATCTTTCGTCAGTACACTTCCTAAGTATTTGAACTGGTTCACGTTACAGCCCATTTTTAAAATAAGACCTATATTCTTAATATTTGGGGTATTAATTATAGGTCGTTATAACGAAATATATGAAAAAATTTTACTTCTTTACTTTCCACTTGCTTTATATTTTTTAATTATGTCTGCGGACTATCTGCACCATCTTCGAGGACCACGGACCATAGGTTGAGAAACACTGCTGTAGAGGATAGAACGCCAGGATATGTGCGAACCAAACTTTTCCATAGTAAAGTGAAGTGAAGTGAAGTGATCCTTATACAGGCCTATACAGGCCATGGAGGCCCAGAGGGTTCCAGGAGGTCGAGGCTCCCAGATTTTAGAAATTCGGCGCGTGAATGTGGTAGGGTTGTCAGCCTTTATCCCCAGGATTGTTCCTGGTATTCATTTCTGTTAGAGGCTGAGTCGACCCCAGGGCCATAGTGCCACCAGAAGGATTAGGCCAATTGAAAATTCTCAACGACCTCATCGGGAATCGAACCCGCGACCTTCCGGTTTGTAGCGGCAGCGCCTCAACCACTACGCTACGGCGTATACACTTTTCTATAGTATACTTCTTCTCTTCCAGGATAATCCTCATATCGAGGTTTTCCCTGCGACCATACAATCAATTTCGTCTATCAATTCTCCTTCTCCATCTATTCCGGTTATCTGCGTCTTCTGGTGTTAGTCCAAACGGTCCATTGAGCAGTAAACGTTGTCTTTCCATGAGGTCAGTGGTCGTCCCCTTCTTCGTCGACCCTCTGCTTCCCATTCTTGAACCATCTTTGGGATCCGGTCATTTTCCATTCTTCTTACATGTCCGTACCACGTCAGTCTCTTTTGCTCAATTACCTCACCTATCGTTCGTTCAGTTTCCATAATTTGTCGAATCGTAGTATTCCGTATCCTTTCTCGCCGAGATTTCCTAGCCGACCTTCTCCAAAAATCCATCTCTACTGCTGTTAATCTTTCCACGTGTCTCCTATTCATAGTCCATGTTTCTGCTCCGTATAGCAAAATGCTTTGCAGTATGGAATTATAAAACTATAAAATCAGGTAAACTGATGTAACAAAGTGCCAGTATGTTTTGGTTTAATCAGTTATGACTGCAATTATGATATGCAGAATATGTTTTTTTTTAAAATTGATTTCCAAGTAAAGCTCCAGATTTATTCATTAAGCAGGGCTTACGGAAGAAGAAAGGTCTACCATCTCGGCCACCTGGGTCATTTTAACGGTCAAGTTGGATAAGCGCATGTAAATCAATATGTTATTTGTCATAGCTACCTGTATTTTAATTTCCAAGGCCTTACAAGATCACAGTAAAACAATAGGCTATGTTGTCAAGATAACTGATTTTCATTTTTTTTATAAATTCTTTCGAATACGTATATTACCATAAAATAGGCACTAAATTGAGCATTACTCCGAAACAGGTCAACCGATTTTATCCATTATGAATAGATGTCTTCCCATGGACATTATAAATGTGTATACCAAGTTTCATAAAAGTCCGGTAAAGCGTATTTGAGTTACCGCGTCTTTAAAATATACACTAAATTGGGTTTTACTCCGGTACCGGTCTACCGATTTGGTCCAATATCAGTAGACGTCTTTCCACGTACATTATAAATGTGTATACAAAATTTCAGGAAAATCCAATAAAGCATATTTGAGTTATCGCGACTTCTTATATATTAACATAAAAACACTAAATTGGGCATTATTCCGGTACTGGCCAACCGATTTGGTCCAATATCAATAAACGTCTTCCCATGGACATTATAAATGCGTATACGAAGTTTCATAAAATCCGATAAAAGTGTATTTGAGTTATTGCGCCTTTAAAGTAGACACTAAATTGGGTTTTACTCCGGTACCGGTCAACAGATTAGGTTCAAATTCAATAGGGCACTTCTCATGGACGTCATAAATGGGTATACCAAGTTTCATGGAAATCCGCTACAGCGTATTTAGAAAGGCGCCATAATCTATTAAAATAGGCACTAAATTGGGCATTACTCCGGTACCGGTGAACCGATTTGGTTCAATTTCAATAGGGTTCTTCCCATGGACATTATAAATGTGTTTTCCAAGTTTCATGAAAATCCGAAAAAGCGTATTTGAGTTATGGTGCGTACAGACACACGGACAGACGGACAGACAGACGGACAGACATTTTTTCGTCCACCACACAATCTCATAAAGTACCATACTGGCACTTAATAAATTCTTTAAATTGGTTTGTCGTGGGCCGCACGCGGCCTGCAGGCCACCAGTTGTCTCTCCCTGCTCTAGAAGGAAACTCCAATCGTCCCTCCTGCCCCTATATTGCACGTCAATACACCGGTACTGATGAAGATTTAGCAAGCTTGGGAGTCAAGGTCACGATTAGAAACTCTTTGAGGTGGGCAAGCAACGGCAGTGGGTCACCACGCGAAGCGAGCGAAGGCCTTCCAGTAGGTTACGAGTTGTCTTGTAGTGCAGTCAGTTGATTTCCGTCATGAAGCTGTCCGTCCTAGTTCAACTCCTTTTACTTGGTAAGTCTTCTCTCTTTGCATATTTTCACTCTGTAATGAGTAGAGACCGGATGTTAGGCAAAATGCCTATTCTTAACCATTATAGATATCATAAAAATGACTTAATAGAAGTTCAAGATACTATTCTTAGAGCTGTTTTTCATAAAGTTAACTCTGCCTATTTTTGCCTATTTCAACTTATAATGCCTATAAATGTCTATTTCCGCTTTTCCCAAGAAAAAACAGCATTTTATTGAAAATTTACATAAAAATTTGTGAAATCCATGCAATTTGCATCTCATGGGTTAATGACATTACACCCACTGTCAGATGCCTCAATAATTATAAATTATAATAAATTATTAAAAGACATAGGAATGATTCTTAGTGGAGAAAACAGTGTTTCAATTGATATTGATCCACAAATTCTTCCATTCTACAAGTACGCTCCGATAACGTATGTAGAAGTCGTTTTCGGCACTAAAAATGTAGTCTGATAGGAGGCATAACCTAAGAGTAGAACATTTGAAAAAAGTATCTTGTTAAGTGCCAGTATGGTACTTTATGAGATTGTGTGGTGGACGAAAAAATGTCTGTCCGTCTGTCTGTCTGTCCGTCTGTCTGTCTGTCCGTCTGTCTGTCTGTCCGTCTGTCCGTGTGTCTGTACGCACCATAACTCAAATACGCTTTTTCGGATTTTCATGAAACTTGGAAAACACATTTATAATGTCCATGGGAAGAACCCTATTGATATTGAACCAAATCGGTTCACCGGTACCGGAGTAATGCCCAATTTAGTGCCTATTTTAATAGATTATGGCGCCTTTCTAATAGAAAGGCGCCATCACTCAAATACGCTGTATCGGATTTCCATGAAACTTGGTATACCCATTTATGACGTCCATGAGAAGTGCCCTATTGAATTTGAACCTAATCTGTTGACCGGTACCGGAGTAAAACCCAATTTAGTGTATATTTTAAAGACGCGGTAACTCAAATACGCTTTACCGGATTTTTATGAAACTTGGTATACACATTTACAATGTCCGTGGGAAGACGTCTATTCATAATGGATAAAATCGGTTGATCTGTTTCGGAGTAATGCTCAATTTAGTGCCTATTTTATGGCAATATACGTATTCGAAAGAATTTTTAAAAAATATGAATATCAGTTATCTTGACAACATAGCCTATTGTTTTACTGTTATATTATAAGGCCTTGGAAATTAAAATACAAGTAGCTATGACAAAAAACACGATTGTTTTACATGCGCTTATCCAACTAAACCGTTAAAATGACCCAGGTGGCCGAGATGGTAGATCTTTCTTCTTCCGTAAGCCCTGCTTAATGAATAAATCTGGAGCTTAACTTGGAAATCAATTTTTAAAAAAACATTCTGCATATCATAATTGCAGTCATAACTGATTAAACAAAAACATACTGGCACTTTTTTACATCAGTTTACCTGATTTTATTGTTATGTGTAATCAATGATGTTGGTTAATGATTGGCAAAAGGTGTTTGTCGAGGTAATATTGTGCGTTGAATGTGGTACCGGTACAGTGCTCTAATGAAATGAACAATATTGTTTATACAGTGTTTCGGTTAGATCCATCTATATTATGTGTATCGGGTAGGTCTATGTTATTTTGATTAAATACTCCATGGTTTAAATGTTTTGAACTTTTTAAGTGCCTAACGTCTAGTAATGAGGTACGGAATCATGCTTTGTAGTTGGGCCCGAATTATTTAATAACCTCACGACGTATATTAAGAATTCTAAATAAGGCTTCATTGTTTATGAAGGGACTAGAAGACACAAATTAAAATGATAAGTCCAAAGCTGACTTAAGCGTGTTTCGCTTTAAGAATTTTGAACGATAAATTACAACAGGATGTATAGGCTAATTAAAGTTACCAGAAAACTGCCTTCAAGTCCTATGTTCCTATTAAAGTAAATTATACATTGCTTGGTGTCATTTTTCTTGTAATTATGTATAGAATTGATATACGGGGTGTTAATAAATAACACCGAAATATTCTACCTGTATATAGAGGGGACATAGACAAGCAACTTTTATTAGGAGATTTTTGCTCTGTGACATAAAATGTGTATGCTATAGGGCAGCGTTTCTCAGCCTTTTTGAACCCAAGGACCTCTAAAATGTAAAAAAAATTTACGGACCCCTAATTTTACATCCCACTTTTAAAAGAAGGCCTATATTCTTAATATTTGGGGTATTAATTATAGGTTATTATAGCGAAATATGTGAAAAATTCTACTTCTTTACTTTCCACTTGCTTTATGATATTTTTAATTACGTCTGCGGACCATCTGCACCATCTTCGCGGAACACCAGTGGTCCGCGGACCATAGGTTGAGAAACACTGCTATAGGGCATTGAAGGCATTACAATTTGGTGCTCATAAATGAATAATTACGCAAAATAGGGTTAAAATGTTCATTAAATTGACTTCATGCTTTCCTAGTGATCGATAAAAACCCGACTCTTAATCATTCGTCAACAGCTATATCATAATTTAGTGTTTACATAATCTGCAAAATTTACAGACTAATCACATGACTGGCCGCCACTGCATTAGTTCTTTTTGTTATTCATAACTACTCACTACAGTGTTAACAACGAAGTTCCTTTGTTTTGCATTTTTTTCTAATGTTAGAAGTCAGTGGCGGCCAAGCCCTGGGAGATTTCATGCTGCAAGAGGAAAAATTGAATCCATAGAGAAAAAATCTGCCAGTAAAAGTTGTTTGTCTATGTCCCCTCTATACACTGGTAAAATATTTCGGTGTTATTCATTAACACCCTGTATAACAAACATTTTAAGATAAAATGACATATTAAAAAAAACTAAGATTGATTGATTGAAGTAGACTAGGTGACTCATGGGGCGGAATTTACGGTCGGTCAAAATCCCCTGCGCTTGTAAATGTGAGGGTGATTGCGGGTGAAGGAAACTACCTGGCCCCACACGCCATCCTTGTTTGCTAAGGTTATAAAGGCAAAACTAAAGCAGTTGCTCCTTATGGTGTTTTAATAGCACATTACATACATGTTGAAGTAACAACCTATCTCACAGTATTTTTTTGCACACATAAGGGATGAATTTGTCCGCCGGCGTGGTCTTGTGGTTAGCGTCGCTGACTACAGATCCATCGGCCCAGGTTCGATTCCCGGTACCTCTTCGGATTTTTCTGAGGTAGGGAGGTCTGGAACGGGGTGCACTCAGCCTCGTCATTCAAACTTAGGAGCTACTTGATAGAGAATTAGCGGCTCCGGTCATGGAAACCATCATTAACGGCCGTGGGTGTCGGCATGCTGACCACATGCCCCCCAATCCTGCCATCTGCCTACGGGAGATGACGCAGCGGTCGGGTGGTAGGCAAAGTCCCTCCAGGGATGTAGCGCCACGGAGTTTAGTTTAGTTTAAGGGCTGATGTTAGCCTCAGTGATACTATTTTCCACCCCTCATGAACGTTTCTATTCTGGAATTTCTAAGAACACAACATTGGTGGCTGGGAAGGATACTGATCTGATACCAGCTACCATCCATAGGGCTAAGATACTGGTTTTGCAGTAACAATTCAACCTCCAAATATCGTTATAAAAGGGTGTTTCTAGAATAGCTTCATCGTTATATTAAGCTACATTTAACATGATTAATGGCCGGTTTCTATAAACTCGCGAATTACCTATGGGTAAATTATCTAATGCACAGAATTTACACAATTTACACAAGAATAACACCACACAAACACAAATAATTTAAAGATAGCAATCACATAGGCCTACACTTGTGGCGAGTTTCTAGATAAATGTCCTCTGGGTAAATATGAAAATGACAGAAAAAATGTTCCTACAAACTCGGGCTAGATCTGTCCAAGGGTAAATCTTTGGGTTAATTTGCCCTTTCATGGATGGCTGGATAAAATTTAACCTTTCATAGGATCAATAACAATGAGAATCAAAGCCTTCTGAATTAAATCAACTGTACAACTCCAAGGCCTTGCTCATTATACCATTGTAGGTTAAATGGAACTAATTTGTCCATGGGTAATTTACCCATAGGTAATTCAAAAGTTTGTAGAAACCGGGCATAAGATAGGAAATTATCGACGTCTGTTATACAGAGGTTTGACTGTAACTGCTTCTTTGTATTTCAAGATCTGATCAATAATTTTTCTTTGTTTTTTCGACTGTTACAAATTGTGTGGTACAGCACTATCTCCTTAGCAGTGCAATTTTCCTTCCTGGAACTGGATACCTCATCAGATTACTTACTTTTGTTCAAGGATTTGATTAAGGGGTGAAACTAGTAGCTTTTAGAACTTGATCTTGTATTTTTACCCATTTCAATCAGTTCATTTTATTACGCACAAAACACGCCAGCCATATTATGGTTCTGAGCGAAGCAGGATGAGCATCTGTCCTTCTTGCGTTAAAGTAGTGGTAGGTAGATTCTATTTTAGTGGCAGTCAGGTTAGGTTGGTTAGGTTATGAACAGTGATGTTAGTTTTGTAGGCTCTACCGAATTCACGGGTTTCGAAACTGTGCCATCTCCCGCGAGGTTTGTCGTGTTGGTCAACCTACAGATAAGATGATACTACAGATAAGATGGCCGTGAGTTACATGTTACCACCATGAATTACAAATTTTTAGGTAAGAGAATTAGAGAATTAGATGTATTCTCATATGAACATTTCCGGCCTAATTATAACCCTTGCACTTAGGGACCTATTTTTAACGTTGTTCCATTTAGTAAAAATTAAAACTGTCATGATAAGGAGATGGGGCTGGACCCGGCATACCGATGTTGGTAACCCTGAAATGTTATAATTTTATACCACTCGGTGGCATAATTTTCTCCTTTTAATTAATATCTTCTATTTTAACCGCCGACTGTCTTAAAAATTAATTTGTTTTCTAATAGGCCTATGTAGGTCTATAGCAATCGTAGATGCCAAGAAGACCTCGTCCCAAACCATCGACTATCATAAAAAGAATATATTAGCATTGATCACTAATCCGAAAATCCGATACCGACAAAGCAAAGAAGCTGTTGTAGTTGAGTGGGTTTCCCCAGTGTTGCCGCTGTCATTCACTACTTCTCAAGTGAAGTAAACGTGCTGTGGTACGTATGTGGCAACATTGTACTGGACTGCAGACAAGTGTGAATACGCCTAATTGCCTTTCTATGCACTTATTGAGAGGACGAATTAGGGTGGCAGCAGGTAGAATCTTTAAGAAGTGGCACCCACAATAAATATATTCCAAATATTTTTCCTAGCTGGGACTGGTTCGGCCTTGATGACGCCGTTGGTTTTCTTTACCAAAGATCCCGGCCGAGATTTATTGTCATTTATATGTATGTAGATTTACAAGCATGTAAAAGAACTCCTGCGGGACAAAATTCCGGCACATCGACGACGGTCACAGCCCTAAGTTTCAGTACATTCCCGTAGTTAGATACCCGAAAACAACATTTCCCGTAGAATGCGATTGGATAGACACGTCCTGTGGTGTAGGAGACAGCAACAAAGCAGAAACCCTTGGTTCGATTCCCGTGAATGTAATGCACCGGCCGATCAGAACATGATTATCAGCTTCCTGTACTTCTGCACCTTCCTGGAATCGGGGTCTGTTGTACGCTGTCAACATTTAAAACTAGGCTAAACGAATATCTATTTTAAAAAACGGCAATTTTCAGGTATAAAACATTTGCTTTTTATTGTTTCTCTTTATATTGTAGGTCTAAAATTAAGTTACTTCCTTTCTTAGTGTAACACGTTTTGATAAAATAGTTTAATATCATGAAACATAGACTCAATCAACTACTGTATATCTAGTGTATGTTTATTTACTGGCAGAGCCATGTCCGTGTATTTCTTGGCTCCTCTTTTCTGTCTCTGATTGAGTGTAAAACAGGGCCTTAAGGTCTTAAAATCTGTCAGATTGAATATTATTACTAGGACCCGGAAGTTAGGCAAAATGTTTTTTTTTTATTTCGGTGAATATATTAAAGAGTTAAATAGAGATAAACGCATTTCCGTACATTTAGGGACGATAGGGCCAGTCTTTTATTATACTGTATTATTATTATTATTATTATTATTATTATTATTATTATTATTATTATTATTTCAGCTCTGTTTATACTCCTTTTAGCTTCGAGGCTAAATCAGGAGTTCTGACTGTGTGACTGTACAGTACGGTAGGCCATGGAACTATTGCTTGACAATTGTTTCTATTGTCGGTGTATTTAATGGAGTAAATTTCAACTGATATTAATTTAAATGGATATGACACAAGATGAAATGGTGAGGATGATTCATGGTATTTAAATATCCAATTCGGCATTTGCCTTTATGACTGGGGAAACCACGAAAAGAAAAAACCATGTCAAATTGTATCATATCCATTTAAATTAATATCAATTTAAATTTATTCTATTAAACACACCGGCAATGGAAACAATTGACAAGCAATAGTTCTATGGCCTACCCTACTGTAGCCTACAGACACAGATACCGAACTCCTGATATGACCTCGTAGCTAAAAGGAGTATAATCACAGCTGAAATTTAAAAAAAAATCTTTCTTCAGTTCGTCACTAAACTTACATTTTCGTGGTGCTATGTTATTTAATCGACCGTCTGCGTGGTTTAGTGGTTAGCATTGCTCACTATGGGTTGCGGATCTTGGTTCGATCCCCGGTACCTCGGCTTTTCCTGAGGTAGGGAGGTCTGGAACGGGGTGCACTCAGTCTGGTGACACAAACTCTGGGGCTACATGATAAAGAAGTTGTGACTAAGGTTCAGTAAGCCATCCAAAACGGCCGTGGGAGTCGGTATGCTGACCACATGACCCTAATCCTCCCGTCTGCCTATGGTAGATGACGAAGCGGTCGAATGGCAGGCCAAGTCCCTCAAAGGGATGTAGCGCTATGGTGTTTAGTTTTGTATTTAATCTTCAGTGCACAAGAAGTCTTAACAGACTTCTCATATATCCGTTAAATTCTGTTATTTTAGCGAATGCCACCCCATAAGACCGAATTTAAAAATATTTACACCGAATAGTAAATTTGTTGGTAGAGAGAACAATATAGCCTATACATCGAGTGACACAGTTTTTAGAAAGAAATGAACAGTTTTAAATAAATGATTCCGCGTCTGAATTGGATGTTGAAACGCTTTAGAGATTGCTAATGAATTTGAAGCACGACTGACTCCTCCCAGAACGCACGATACCAGATAAGCTACTGTATTTATAACAAGTTATCATAAAACAGTCTAATTCTGAATGATATTTATTTTAACACAAAATTCTAATAACCTATATATTATTCAAGTACTTATGTTCCAATTTTTTCTTTGTATTTAATGTACGTTTCTTGTATTCAAGTGTATTAGTTCTTTTTAAATTTATTATTAATCATTATTATTATTATTATTATTATTATTATTATTATTATTATTATTATTGTTATTATTATTGTTATTGTTATTATTATTGTTATTATTATTATTATTATTATTATTATTATCATTATGTATTTCATGTTTTAGCCCTCTCTGAGTGGTAGAGAAGGCCTTATGGCCTTAACTCCGCCAGGTTAAATAAATAAATAAATAAAATAAATATATATAAACCAGGATTAGTCAAGAAAATTACCAGTAGGTATTTTACACTAAGTCGGCTGCGGTGGTCTACAGATAGTGTGCCCGCCTCTAGATCCGAAGATCGCGGGATCAAATCCGGCCGCGGTCGATGGTGGTAAAAATCCTGGGCACGGAGTCCTTTAAGCCGTGTCGTAGATTTTCGGCACGTAAAAGAAGTCCAAGCCTAAATTAGAGGACCTCTGGACAAAATTTCTCGACCATTTGACGTCCAAGTAATACTTTGGTTTCCGGAGGGGGGTTAAGGGTCGATGAGCTTACCACCTGTCCCTCTGCCCTCTCTAGGAAAATAAGCGTAACTAAATTCACATCGGTAAACAGAAACCTCCACTTGGAGGCCCTTCGCAACAACATGGGGGCATAGGATTCGAGAGAGATAGAGAGAGGATTCGAGAGATAGAGAGAGATTTTACACTAAAATACGTGTATGGTGCATGTAAAAAGCAATTTTATGATGTAATAAAATCAGATAAAGTGCCAGAATGCTTTTGTTTAATCAGTTATAATTGCAATTATGATATGCAGAAAATAAGTTATTTTTGTAATCGATTTCCGAGTTGTTAAGTCCACCGCTGTGGCTCACAACTCGCTCCTCTCACGCAGCGGGCCCGGGTTCGATTCCTGGTCGAGACAAGTTACCTAGGTGGGGTTTTTTTCCGTGGTTTTTCCTCACCTGTGAGACAAATGTCGGGTAACTTTAGGCCCTTGTGGTCCCCGGATATCATCTGGCCGTAATTATCTTCTTCATCCCATCCTCGCCTTGTTCGGAGTGAGTGTGTGTGTGTGAATGGTGTGTCTCGTCCTATGTGTTCGTGTTGTCTCGGAGGTGGCCCCGGCATTGGGCTGATCACTCATCCCTCCATGTCCTTGTTTGATTAAAGAGTACGTATGTGATCCAAAGATAATCCCTCTCCCGACAGGTCGCGGCCCTGTAAGGCCCGGGCGGCTTGGGTCGCTTAAATCCTAAAAGGGAGAGGTAAAACTAAGACATTTTTTTTTTTTTTTTTTAAATTTAATTTCAATCGTTCAGCATTACATTGCTATGTCAGATTGGTGATAACCATTGGAGATTTGTAACAGTAGGCCTATTAGTATTCTCGCTATAGAGGTGAGTCAATGTTTGACCCCTCACTCAAAATTACGCTTTAAAGTTATCTGACATAGGCTAATTATGGTCACAGGCTTGAACTTAATCAAAGAACTATATCTTGAGGCAAACGAGGTTTAAGTCGCCGTGCATTGTGGGACTTTTGTCCGAGGCCATAATACTGTGCCCCTGAAACATGTTCTAGATTATTAAGAAAATGTTTAGTCAAATTAGAGATGTGTTCATGAATATACTGTACACCGAGTTCACTGTGTAATTGGTTGTTTCGAATAAACCAAGGAGAGTTCACTGACATTCTTAGAACCTTGTTCTGGAATATTTGGAGACGCTGAATTTTTGTTTTTGATGCACTACACCATATAGGACATGCATATAGCAGCAGAGGCCGGAGTATGCTTTTATAAAGCAAAAGAGTATAATCCATTCTGAGAGACGATTTCCTGTTCATAATTGGGTATAACTTCATCAGTCGGGCATAAGCTTCATTTAGTTTTGTGTTTATATGGGTGTGCCAAGTCAGTCGTCGATCTAAATGTAGTCCCAGGTACTTAACAGATTTGTCTGAAGAAAGCCAGGTTACTGATGAATCATACATCTTGATATCAGGGGGAACTTCAGGCCTTCTCAGTGTAAATATTTTCAGTTGACTTTTCTGGGGGTTTAACTGAATGCGCCATTTTGATAACCAGTGTAAGAATAGATCTAATGAAGACTGTAATTGTGTAGTAGCTGTAATTATATTATGATGAGAATTATATATCACTGTGTCATCTGCAAATAGAGCTGTATGCACAGAAGGCAAATCTGGTATATCGGCAGTATAAATACTGAAAAGAGTAGGAGACAAAATGCTTCCTTGTGGAACTCCAGCAAGAATTGGCCGCTTTGTAGATTTATGGTTTCCAATGCAGACGGAAAAAGTTCTGTTCTTCAAAAAACTGGCTATTAGGTCTTGTAAGTACATTGGAAGACCAACTTCGCGTAACTTATAAAGTAAACCTTCAGGCCATACTCTATCGAATGCTTGTGTGACATCTAAGAACGCTGCTACAGTATGTTCATGCTGTTCGAAACCGTGATATATGTGTTCTGTTAGTCGCAGCAATTGATGATTGGTGGAGTGATGTCTTTTAAATCCAAACTGGTGTGGAGGAATAATAGAAGCATCAGATGTATATTTCTGGATGCGGTTAAGAATAATTTTTTCCAATAATTTCGACAAGGTCGATAGGAGACTTATTGGCCTGTAGCTGCTTGGAGAAGATATTGATTTCTTTGGTTTATGAATGGCCACAATTTCAGCATGTTTCCATGCCGCAGGAAAGTAGCCAGTGCGAAGAACTGCATTGAATAGAGAAGCGATATATGCCAGGGATTTCCTAGTTAGCTGCTTTAGCACTGTGTTTGGAATTTTATCATATCCTGGAGCTTTCTTATTTGGTAATCTTTTAATAATGTTGTTAATTTCATTGATTGTAACAAAATTAATGGGCTTTTCTACTGATGATTTTTCAGCTAGTGAAGTTTCTTCAACATATGAAGTGAACAATAGATCTGAAGTCAAGTTTGGTACAAATGTTGATTCGAAATAATCTGCAAGTGCTTGGCATTTTTCTATGTCACTATTGTACACCTTGTCATGGTCTCGTAGAGGTGGAATAATAGTAGGCTCACAAAGGATTTGCTTAGTAGCCCTCCACAGGGAATTGTCATAAGTTGACACATTAGATATATATTGTTGATAACTTCGATATCGATACTCATCCAATTTATTCTTTACTTGTCTAATGAGCAAATTTAGCTGTTTACGTTGCCATGGTTGACGCCAGCGTTGCCACTGATGGCGTGCTTGATGTTTCTTTTTTATGAGTTCGAGAATATCCTTCGGTAATTTCATTTGGTGTGAAAGAGGAGACGAAGGATGCTTTTTAATTAGTGAAGCCTTGATAGATGTCTGGATTGCATAAGTGATGTGTTCTGTAGCTTCATCAATGTCCTGTGAATGTTTTAAGGATCGACGTATTTGTAGCGTAGAGTCTAGTATTTCCTTAAATGCATTCCAATTCACTGGACCCGTAAGCAATTTGTCAGGAGTACTGTGGCACAGTGAATCATAAAAAAATGTTGTAATAACAGGACAATGATCCGAATCTAGCTCTGGTAGAGGTTGCATATATAAGGGAGCAGTAAAATTTTTAATTAATGCGATATCTAAAATATCGGGCTTTACTGTAGGATTGAAAGAATAATACGTTGGTTCCTGAGGAGCAATGACTTGAATGCCATAATCTGTTGAAGCTTGAAGAAGTCTTCGCCCATTTGGTGTAGTGGTATGACAACCCCATGATTCATGTTTACAATTTAGATCTCCCAGGAGAATCGTTGGTGTATTATCTTCAAACAATCTTTGTATTGATAATGGACTTAATCTCTTGCAAGGTTGTTTATAAGCAGATATTATTTTAATTGTCTTATTATTCTGTTGTAAAAGTTGTATGCATACAGCTTCTATGTCTGGTATGGGTGGAAGTAGAATCGAGTGATGACTTAAATTTCTTTTAATGAAAATTGCAACACCTCCAGAAGCAAAATGAGTGTTTCTGTCTTGTCTGTATATTCTGAAATTGGGGATCTTGAATTTATCAGTATTCCGTAAATGTGTTTCACTGACACATGCAATATCAATCCCGTGTCTGTTTAAGAAGACAGTAAATGTAGACTTTTTCTCTCGCAATCCATTGGCATTCCAATTTAGTAATCTTAGTTGAGAAAATGGTCTACGGCTGCTGGCCATTATGAAGGAACTGACTTAAGAAGGATGTGAAAAAAGATATGATCTTGGGAATAAAAACTAAGACAAAGAAAGAAAGAAAGAAAGAAAGATTTCCGAGTTAAGCTCCAGATCGATTAAGTAGGGCTTGCGGAAGAACAAAGGTTTAGTTTGATAAGCGTATGTGAAGGGATATGTGGGTCGAGTTATTTGTCAAAGCTAACTATTGCAACTTCCAAAGCTGTATATGAAGACTGTAAAAGAATATGTTGTCATGAGAACTGATTTGCATTTGATAAATTCTGGCATTGAGTACCCGTACGGGTCAACCGATTTGGTCCGAAATAAAATTTAATGAAAAACCGGTGAAGCGTATTTAAGTTATCGCACGTCAGACAGACAGACGGACAGACAGTTTCCCGTCCACCGACAATCTCAGAAAGTACTATTTTCGCACTTAATAATACTAATATTTGCCCATCTCTGTGGCATACGGAATTTGGTTCTTTTCACTCAGCGGCCAGGATTTGATTCCCGGTTGGGACAAGTTACCTAGATGGGGATTTTCCGGGGTTTTTCATATTTATGAGACGATTCAAAATAACATAAAATGTCGTACGACGTTTGACCTTTAGAAAGAATTTAACAGTCTTACATCGTAAATAAATATTACGTTTATTACATGTAATTTACATGTCATGTAAAAAAAAAAAAATTTATTTTCATTTTCCTTCTGAGCTTTATTTGTTTTTAATTTATAATTTCCACCAATGCTCAGTAATTTAAAAACGATAGATTAGGTTTCTAGTATTTTTAAGTTACTGAGGATTGGAGGAAATTGTAAGTTAAAAACAAAAGCATAGGGGAGATTGTCCCGGTACCGGTCAGACCCTTTACAGGTCAACAAGGTTTCCTCAACAAGGAAAAACATGGACTCTACGCGAGGAATAAAGTTCCTTTTGTTCCTGCCTGCCACTTCATAACTGTTTTCTGCTGCTATCTCTCGCCATTTTAGAGGAGGCGAAAGGTGCACTTTAAGCTCCGCCCACTCGATATTCACATTTTGTTTCTCAGCGAAGCATGGTGACCAACTATCCTTGTATATTGTCGCCGACACTCCCAACCGTGCCAAATATTAAAAATGCGAGAGTGCCCCTTGTACCAAATATTAAAACTGTGAGAGTGCCCTTTTACCAAATATTAAACCTGCGAGAGTGCCCCTTGTACCAAATATTAAAAATGAGAGTGTGCCCCTTGTACCAAATATTAAAACTGTGACAGTGCCCTTTTACCAAATATTAAACCTGCGAGAGTGCCCCTTGTACCAAATATTAAAAATGAGAGTGTGCCCCTTGTACCAAATATTAAAACTGTGAGAGTGCCTTTTTACCAAATATTAAAACTGCGAGAGTGCCCCTTGTACAATTTTTTTTAAAAATGCGAGAGTGCCCCTTGTACCAAATATTAAAAATTCGAGAGTGCCCCTTGTACCAAATATTAAAAATTCGAGAGTGCCCCTTGTACCAAATATTAAAAATGCGAGTGTGCCCCTTGTACCTAATATTAAAACTGCGAGAGTGCCCCTTGTACCAAATATTAAAAATTCGATAAGTGCCCCTTGTACCAAATATTAAAAATTCGAGAGTGCCCCTTGTACCAAATATTAAAAATGAGAGTGTGCCCCTTGTACCTAATATTAAAACTGCGAGAGTGCCCCTTGTACCAAATATTAAAAATTCGAGAGTGCCCCTTGTACCAAATATTAAAAATTCGAGAGTGCCCCTTGTGCCAAATATTAAAAATGAGAGTGTGCCCCTTGTACCAAATATTAAAACTGTGAGAGTGCCTTTTTACCAAATATTAAAACTGCGAGAGTGCCCCTTGTACCAAATATTAAAAATGCGAGAGTGCCCCTTGTACCAAATATTAAAAATTCGAGAAGTGCCCCTTGTACCAAATATTAAAAATTCGAGAGTGCCCCTTGTACCAAATATTAAAAATGAGAGTGTGCCCCTTGTACCTAATATTAAAACTGCGAGAGTGCCCCTTGTACCAAATATTAAAAATTCGAGAGTGCCCCTTGTACCAAATATTAAAAATTCGAGTGTGCCCCTTGTACCAAATATTAAAAATGAGAGTGTGCCCCTTGTACCAAATATTAAAACTGTGAGAGTGCCTTTTTACCAAATATTAAAACTGCGAGAGTGCCCCTTGTACCAAATATTAACAATTCGAGAGTGCCCCTTGTACCAAATATTAAAAATTCTAGAGTGCCCCTTGTACCAAATATTAAAAATGAGAGTGTGCCCCTTGTACCAAATATTAAAACTGTGAGAGTGCCTTTTTACCAAATATTAAAACTGCGAGAGTGCCCCTTGTAGCAAATATTAAAAATTCGAGAAGTACCCCTTGTACCAAATATTAAAAATTCGAGAGTGCCCCTTGTACCAGATATTAAAAATGAGAGTGTGCCCCTTGTACCTAATATTAAAACTGCGAGAGTGCCCCTTGTACCAAATATTAAAAATTCGAGAGTGCCCCTTGTACCAAATATTAAAAATTCGAGAGTGCCCCTTGTACCAAATATTAAAAATGAGAGTGTGCCCCTTGTACCAAATATTAAAACTGTGAGAGTGCCTTTTTACCAAATATTAAAACTGCGAGAGTGCCCCTTGTACCAAATATTAAAAATGCGAGAGTGCCCCTTGTACCAAATATTAAAAATGCGAGAGTGCCCCTTGTACCAAATATTAAAACTGCAAGAGTGCCCCTTGTACCAAATATTAAAAATGCGAGAGTGCCCCTTGTACCAAATATTAAAAATTCGAGAAGTGCCCCTTGTACCAAATATTAAAAATTCGAGAGTGCCCCTTGTACCAAATATTAAAAATGAGAGTGTGCCCCTTGTACCTAATATTAAAACTGCGAGAGTGCCCCTTGTACCAAATATTAAAACTGCGAGAGTGCCCCTTGTACCAAATATTAAAAATTCGAGAGTGCCCCTTGCACCAAATATTAAAAATTCGAGAGTGCCCGTTGTACCAAATATTAAAAATGAGAGTGTGCCCCTTGTACAAAATATTAAAACTGTGAGAGTGCCTTTTTACCAAATATTAAAACTGCGAGAGTGCCCCTTGTACCAAATATTAAAAATGCGAGAGTGCCCATTGTACCAAATATTAAAACTGCGAGAGTGCCCCTTGTACCAAATATTAAAAATGCGAGAGTGCCCCTTGTACCAAATATTAAAAATTCGAGAAGTGCCCCTTGTACCAAATATTAAAAATTCGAGAGTGCCCCATGTACCAAATATTAAAAATGAGAGTGTGCCCCTTGTACCTAATATTAAAACTGCGAGAGTGCCCCTTGTACCAAATATTAAAAATTCGAGAGTGCCCCTTGTACCAAATATTAAAAATGAGAGTGTGCCCCTTGTACCTAATATTAAAAATTCGAGAGTGCCCCTTGTACCAAATATTAAAAATTCGAGAGTGCCCCTTGTACCAAATATTAAAAATGCGAGTGTGCCCCTTGTACCAAATATTAAAAATGCGAGTATAAGTGCCTTGTACCCACAGGTTTGCCTTGTACCCAACGGTTTGTCAGCCTGTTTATCCTCGAAGAATTCGCTAGATCGTGGTATAAAAGAAAGTGCTTCGCTGGGGGTGGGATATATCTCATGCGACGATGCACCTTATATTTGGTTTTCCCAAACCTTGTTGACCGGTACCGGGGCAATTTCCCCTAGACGTTCGAGGGTCAGGTTAGAATATTGTGTTACAAGGTCGGAAAGGGGACAGTAACAGATGCATAATGGGAAAATGTGGAAAAAGCAAACAAAACACTTTCGCCAAGCCCCCCCCCTCCGAGACTCGAATAGAAATATTCATTTTTAGGGTTAGGTCTATTTTGCACGTATAGCCAGCTGAGGAAGCTTTACAAATACCATTAAGGTGCTCACACTGGCTTCGTTCGTATCCGCCTCTGAAATGATATATATTTATTTGTTTGTTCGCTGGAAGTCCATAAATCATTTGTCACAGTGGAAGTTGTTTAGGTCATAACAGCTTTTACCTGCGTATTTCCATCAACATAAGTAAATACAAGATTTTTATGTAAATTCATGTTTGTATAACTCGGTCGGTAAGACCTGAACCAAACACGCGCAGATAGCTTATCGTCCGTCTGTAGCAATGGAGTAAGGGCAGAAGAGAATGCATATGCTGTACTATTCATTCCAAACTATGCGGTTCATAATAGCCCGTAAGACATCGTAAATACTTCAGACGTAAATTACGGATGTCCATATTCTCAATTAACATCTTCCGGTTATTCACTGTTTTCCTCCACCTGAAATGTAAATCTTTCAACACTTGCCTTATAGCCCATTTACCTCCAGAAAAATTAATTTTGTTCTTTAGGACAGGTAATAGTCCACCGCTGTGGCTCAGGGGATGCGTCCAATCCTCTCACGCAGCTGGCCCGGGTTCGATTCCTGGTCGGGACAAGTTACCTAGGTGAGGTTTTTTCCGGGGTTTTCCCTCACCTATGAGACAAATGTCAGGTAACTTTAGGCCCTTGTGGTCCCCAGATATCATCTGGCCGTCATTATCATCTTCATCCTCGCCTTGTTCTGAGTATGTGTGTGAATGGTGTGTATCGTCCTATGTGTTCGTGTTGTCTCGGAGGTGGCCCCGGCATTGGGCTGATCACTCAGAAAGCCTTTTCGATACCTGCAGGAATGTTGGGTTGGAAATTAATACAGAAAAACTAAGTATCCGCTACCCAAACAATTAAGAATTAATATCTTCCGATTATTCACTGTTTTCCTCCACCTGAAATGTAAATCTTTCAACACTTGCCTTAAAGCCTATTTACCCCCAGAAAAATTAATTTTGTTCTTTAGTACAGGTAATAGTGGTTTTAAAGTTGGCCTTTCCTCATTTGTTTTGTGAAATTCATTCACCGTCCTTCTAATTACACCCTTATCAAAATCATCTAAGTCTGTTTTCACTTTTTTCCTTGGTCGTTTTTTGTGTGGAGTACGTTTTTGTTTTGTTGGTGCCATTTTAAGAAGGCCTCGTCCCAAACTATCTATCCACAAAACAATACAGGGTGTTAATGAATAACACCGAAATATTTAACCTGTGTATAGAGGAGACATATGCCCGGTTTCTACAAACTTGTGAATTACCTATGAGTAAATTATCCATGGATAAATAAGTCCCATTTCAACCACAATGATATAATGAGCAAGGCCTTGGAGTTGTGCAGTTAATTTAATTCAAAAGGCTTTGATTCTCATTGTTATTGATCCTACAAGAGGTTAAATTTTATCCAGCCATCCATGAAAGGATAAATTAACCCAACGATTTACCCTTGGAAAGATCTAGCCCAAGTTTGTAGGAACATTTCTTCTGTCATTTTCATATTTACTCAGAGGACATTTATTTAGAAACTCGCCACAAGTGTAAGTGATTGCTTTCTTTAAATTATTTGTGTTTGTGTGGTGTTATTCTTGTGTAAATTCTGTCCATTGGGTAATTTACCCATAGGCAATTCGCGAGTTTATAGAAACCGGCCATAAGACAAGCAACTTTTATTAGGAGAATTTTGCTCTATGGAATCAATTTTTCATGTTACAGCATAAGATCTCCCAGGACATGGCCACCACTGACTTCTAACATTAGAAAAAATGCAAAACAAAGGCACTTCGTTGTTAACACTGTAGTTAGTAGTTATGAATAAAAAAAGACTAATGCAGTGTCGACCAGTCATTTGATTAGTCTGTAAATTTTGCAGATTATGGAAAAACTAAATTACGACATGGCTGTGGATGAATGATTAGGAATCAGGTTTTTATCGATCACTAGGTAGGCATGAAGTCGATTTAATGAAAATTGTAACCCTATTTCGAGTAATTATTGACTTATGAGCACTAAATTGTAATGACTTTAATGTCCTGTAGCATAGGCTACACATTTTACGTCATAGAGCAAAAATCTCCTAATAACAGTTACTTGTCAATGTCCTCTCTATATACAGGTAAAATATTTCGGTGTTATTCATTAACATTCTGTATAATATCATTGTTCCCTAATCCGAAAATCTGCATCGACACCAACACCGACAAAGAACAGGTGATCTTTTAGTAGCGTGGATTTCCCCAGTGTTGCCGCTGTCATTAACTACTTCTTAAGTGAACTAAAGCTCTATCCACAAATGTAATAAACACATCTTGCTTTCTCGTAGCAAGCTAATCTGTTTATTTGAACTAGTAAATGATTTTCAATCTCATAATGTTACTTGCAGTCGTGCAGTCGGTAGTCGAATATGAATTTCCCGACTTCCAGCAACTGACTGCCGACTGCACATTGTGGATAGAGCTGAAAAGTGCTGTGGTGCGTATTTGGCAACGTTGTACTGGACTGCAGACAAGTGTAAATACGCCTAATTACCTTTCTATTCACTGATTGACCAGGTCGAAGAGGATTAGGGTGGCAGCAGGTAGAGTCTTTAAGAAGTGGCACCCACAATAAAATCCTAGCAACCAGGTCCATGTTATTTTACACACTATACCCTTAGGAAGCAGGGATGACGGTTTAGGCCAGGTAGGTTCCTTCACCAGCAAGCACACTCACATTTACAAACGCAGGGGATTAGGACCGACCGTAATTTCCGCCCCATGAGTCACCTAGTCTTCTTCATTTAATCAATCTTACATTTTTTAATATGTCATTTTATCTTAAAATGTTTGTTATATATCAATTCTACACATAATTACGATAAAAATGACACCAAACAATGTATAATTTACTTTAATAGGAACATAGGACTTGAAAGCAATTTTCTCGTGTTCCTATTAAAGTAAATTATACATTGTTTGGTGTCATTGTTATCGTAATTATGTGTAGAATTGATATGAGGTGACTAGTTTCAAGCATGGCCAAGTCCATTTTTTTAAACTTTGGAGATTTATGGCAATATGGAATCTCCTATGAACAAGGAATATGCCATGGTGATATCAAGCTTCAAAACCAGCCAAAAACCACTTTAAAAAGCTGTTGAAAATAGCAGTTACTTTCAAAGAACGGCCAAGTCCTAAGAGATTAGTTTCAAATTCGGCCAAGTCATAGAGATAACGTATTTAGCCAAACAGAAAGCAGATATCAATCACGTGACCGCTGATCAGTGTGTGTTAGCAATATGTCTGACATTGTGTTGTAGGTGAAGCTATTTATTGGCAAATTTATTCTGTTTTTAGTGAAAACATAGTATATTCTGTGTGTACTTGGGTTTTTATTAACATATTATTATGGAGGAAAGTGGAAAAAAGTCGTTCTAGGAAGCGCCAAGTCCCGATATATGAGTTTCAAAATTGGCCAAGTCCAACATTGAGTTTCAAAAGTGGACGAGTCCATTCTGTTTTTACTCGTATCTCCAAAATTAAAGCACTGGTTTTCTGTAAAATGTGTTATGAAGGCTCCAGAAGAAGTAAACTAAAGTTCTGGAAGTCATCAAGAGGCAGAATTTGGGGCTGAAATGTATGTGTTAGTTTTTCAGCTCTCCTGAAAAAAATGTGTTGATGGACTTGGCCATCTTTGCAACTAGACACCTCATATATATCAGACATTTTAAGATAAAATGACATATTAAAAAATCTAAGATTGATTGATTGCAGTAGACTAGGTGACTCATGGGGCGGAAATTACGGTCGGTCCTAATCCCCTGCGTTTGTAAATGTGAGTGTGCTTGCTGGTGAAGGAACCTACCTGGGCCCTATTTCATAAAAATTACAATTTTACAGGTGACAGGTGACATAAAATTGTCTTACAGGTTTACATTTTGACAATTGTGTTTTTCATAAAAGCTGACAACTTTACATAAATGTCATGACAATTTTGTAGATTTGTATGACAATTTTACATATTGTTGTTTCTCAAAACTTTTGAGTTTACTGGTAAAAGTCTGACAAATATGTCAAATCTTAGGATACCTATCATTTATGAAACATTAATTTTTGCTGACATATTTACAAATTTACAAAAAATGTAGAATTGTCATTACAGAAGTGACAGGCAATCATTCATATGTAGGCCAACAGAGTAGGTTATGTAAATGTGTGGTATAACTTGGCAAACTTTCTTGTGATTTAAACTTTGTTAATAAACTTGCTAAATTGTCTTGTTAATAATGAACACTAGTAGTAGTAATATTGGTAGTAGTGAAAGTGGTGAAGAAGTAGACATGAAACCACCCAGTGTTTTTAGGCAATGGATTAACCTAACTTTCAATTTCAGTGACTTTGTATTAAAAGAGAAATATAATTAAATTATTTTCGATAGTAATAATCGATTGCTTAGGTATCACATTCGATGTTGTGATCAATTATCACATGCTTACATGAGAGCCATCTACAGTGTACTAAAGTAATCTTTAGGTTTGACATAAAATTGTCGCGTTTATGAAATGGGTTCCTTTGTCTGACAATTTACATTAATTTGCCTGTAATGTAAGGAAAAGTTGTAATATTTATGAAAAATACAATTGTCGTGACATATTGACAAATTTGTCAGACTTGATATAATTGTCGTATTTGTCACACCTGTAGAGTTTTATGAAATAGGGCCCAGGCCTCAACCGCCATCCCTGTTTGCTAAGGGTATAGGCTCTTCATTTCTGCTGGGGCAACTCCTTTGTAATACTGGCGTCACCGTTTATTCTTTTTGACGTAAGTTCCTGCGGGGAAAAAAACTCGCGACCTCCATAGATGAATGTTATGTGTGTAATTTTTCTTGCTCACTACGACGACCTCGAGAGTTGTGTCATGGAGACAGTATTTACAGCTTTTGTTTGTTCTTGAATGAGGCACAGCTCATCTATCTGATCAGCCGAAACCAGGTTAACTGAAACAGGTATTTTTGAAGTGAATCTTCTTTAGCCGCGGTAGGAGTAAATCGAGAACTAACCCAAACTTGCGTTACGGACAAAATGGTCACGAAATTAGTGGAGCTGTGACGGAATGGACTGAACAGAAAACAATCAACTCAATGATTAGGCTTATCCAAGATTCAAAAATCCAAAATTAAACAAATAAAAAATTCCAGAATAAAAAAATTTAAAATCCAAAATTTAAAATCCAAAAATCGAAAATTAAAAAAGTAAAAAATACAAAATTAAAATATCGAAAATCCAAAATGTAAAAGATCTAAAAATCCAACATTAAATAATCAAAAATCCTAAATTAAAAAATCCAAAATTCCAAAATTAAAAAATAAATAATCCAAAATTTAAAAAATAAAAAAAAATTAAAGTTAAAAATCGGCAATTAACAATTATTAAATTCATAAATAAAAAAATCAAAGATCCAAAATAAAAAAATTATAAATAAAAAAATTCAAAATTAACAAAATTTAAAGATAAAAAATTAAAAAACCAATAGTAAAAAAGTCCAAACATCCAAAATTAAAAAGTAAAAAACCCAATATTAAAAAATCCAATAATCCAAAAATTAAAACAGATTTCACTTCTGTCGCGTGGTGTTCCACGCACTTTTTTTTTATCCACTGGTAGGACCCGTTCATCCGATAATGCACATTTGTACGGATGATGTGATTTTTTTCGTTTCTGAGCGAGGCAGGATTACCAACCTTGTATATTACTTACCAGTACCAGATACTGTAGTCTAAATAGGCTAATGCATAAAACTATACACACAGTTAAGCGCGCGAAGCGTAGGCGGCAGCCATAGTTCCTTCATAATTCGAGGACAGAAAAAAGTCGGAAAACAAACAACTTTTCGCTAGATCGTCGTACAAAAGAAAGTGTATAATTTAGGGGGTGGGTTGAACCGAATCATTCGCCAAGACATCTCCTCTCCACACAACTATCTATAATAACTTCGTGTGATATTAGGTGTTTTATGAAGAGGATCTCGGTTTTAAAATACGGGTCCTCTACAATTGAAGAGCTTTTAGTAAAAACAACCTTAGTCCAAAAATTTGAAAATGGAGTTTTCTGTGTCATTGGGATCTACAACCTACTGGTCATTGTATAAACTACATGATATGTGCAAAATCTGACATAGTTCCTCAAATATAAGATTACAAAGTTTACCAAGTTTAGCAAAAACAACCATTGTCCATTCAGTTTTTTGCAAATACCAGTGAATTTGCTGATACAAGTTGGCTATCATGCAGAAATCTGTTTCTTAGAATTAGCTGTTTCCTCTGATGATAACAGCAGTGGAATCGAGGATCCAGAAACATCCTAGCTCATACAATAGATAATATTGATATTTTTCAATAACATTAATAGTGTGTCGTGTAATTAAGAATTTTAATAAAATTTTTCTTGTTTATTATTTGATTTTATATTTTTTCTTTGCATTCTTAAACATTTCTTAGATAGTGGATTAAAATTTGTTGGCAAAAACAGCCATAGTCCATGTCTCTTCAGCTTTCAGGCCTGGTTTCAGGGCACTGAAGATACATGTAAAGGAAAATTATTATATCAAAATATTTCTATATATGTTTACTTAAATATAAAATAAATTTTAAATTCATGAAGTAATAACTGCCAAAGGGAGAAAGTTTTTTGCTTCTACTGAAAAATTTGGTTTTTGGACTATGGTTGTTTTTGCTAAAAGCTCTTCAATTGGATTTTACCGAAATTTCGATAGCGCAAAAAAATCACGTTTCTGCCAGTTTTATCCCTCATAACTCGCTAACAAAAGCGAAAATAAAAAAAACCCGGCTTCGAGATGCAATAACCACACTTCACTCTTCGCTCTTTATGCTCAGAATTTCAGAAATCTGCGTGCCGTAGATTTGGCACTTCCTGTTTAATACTGTCACTATTTACTTACTTACTTACTCAATGGGAATAGACAATTCCTTAGCAAGCTAAAGGAATATTATCTATTTTATGGAACCCGAAGGTTCATTGCCGTGCTTACTTGGCCCCGCCATTCAACCCTGTTCTGTGCTAACTCCATCCAACCATCCCTCACAAATCATATTTCCCTTAAATCTAGATAATATTGTTCTCCCACCTACGTCTGGGTCTTCCAAATGGTCTTTTCCCTCGGGCCTCCCTGTCAATATTTTTGAGATGTCTTTTCTCCCCCATGCGCGCAACATGTCCAGCCCATTTCATCCTCCATGATTTAATTACCCACCTACGACTGGGTCTTCCAAATGGTCTTTTCCCTTCAGGTCTCCCTGTCAATATTTTTTAGATATGTCTTTCCTCCCCCATACGTGCAACATGTCCAGCCCATTTCATCCTCCATGATTTAATTACCCACCTATGTCTGGGTCTTCCAAATGTTCTTTTCCCTTCGGGCCTCCCAGTCAATACTTTTGAGATATGTCTTTTCTCCCCCATGCGCGCAACATGTCCAGCCCATTTCATTCCCCATTATTTAATTGCCCTTACTGTATCCGGTGAAGAGTACAGGTCATGAAGCTCTTCGTTATGTAGTTTACTGTTTACTACATATGATATTGGTTATATTTTAATTACAACATAAAACAAGTGAAAGCTATCATCGCCTTGTGATGTTCATTTTGCAATAAATCTCAGCACTTTCCACATATGACACAAGGACGTGTTTTTGTGTACATAACTCACATTGTTCTGTGATGCCCATAGCTATTATAGTAAGACATCTCAGCTGGCGGCCCGAGTGCCACATCCGGCCCGAGAAGACATATCTTCTGATCTTACGTCTTCAATAACACAACATTCTTTATGTCTTAGATGTTTTTAAGCACAGGTCTTGTAGGACCTACCTAGCTTGATAAAAATTATTATAGCCTATTTTATTAAGTGCCAGTATGCTATTTTGAGATTGTAAGGGGAAATTTCTTTCCTTCTTCCCGTTTGTCTGTACGCGCGATAACTCAAATACGCTCTATCGGATTTTCATGAAACTTGGTATACGCATTTATAACGTCCATAGGAAGAAGCCTATTTATTTTTGACCAAATCGGTTGACCGGTACCGGAGTAATGCCCAATTTAGTGCCTATTTTATGGTAATATATTAGAATGAATTCATCAAAAGCAAATCGGTTCTCATGACTGTTTTACAGTGTTCATATACGGGTTTGGAAGTTGGAATACAGTTAGCTTTGACAAATAACACTACCCGCATATTCCTTCACATATGCTTATTAAAATTTAGTCCTTTGTTCTTCCGTAAGCCTTGTTTAAAGAATCGATCTGGAGCTTAACTCTGAAATCGATAATAAAAATAACTTATTTTCTGCATATCACAATTGCAATTATCACTGATTAAACAAAAGCATTCTCTCACTTTGTTGGATCAGTTTATCTTACTTTATTATTTTACGCGTAGCTAAAAGGCTTTGTCCTGACTGACTGACTGACTGACTGACTGACAGGAATCAACGTAGAGCCTAAACTATAACAGGTAGAGACTTGGAATTTTGACAGTACCTTCGTTTCATAATATAAGTGCTCACTAAGAAAGGATTTTGAATTTTTTTTATTTCAAATGCCAAAAATTAAATGTTTTTGTGAATAGACGAATAGTTAATCCCTTTTTACACAGAATTATCAAATCCAAATCACAGTTCACTTGATAACAGTATTGTTGGCAGTCTTCACTTGACAAATTAGAGAACTATCAATATAATTCATGGTATAAATAAATATTAAAGAATGAAATACACGAAAATAATGCAGTCACATAACTTTCTCTAAACTGGACATAGAGAAAACAATACGAGGTAAGGTAATATGTTTTGGGAAGAGAAGTATGAAAGTGTTATTGCATTTCTGTTTAATTTCACCCCAAAACAGTTTTATGGTAACATGAGAGTGGGAAATAAAATTTCCCGCCTCGATATTACAAATTATGTTACAGGAATTTCTGTTTCTTCTTATTTGAACCTCTACCAGGCTTGCTGTGTACTGTACAAGCGATGGGATGCAAAATTCTACATCCTCTATGAGCCATAAAAAGCTATATCAAGCGTTTTCTGAGGGAATAGTTTGAGTGTGATAAGTCGTTCTTCCTATTTCAAATTATAAATACCTATATTAGGGCCTAGAATTTAAAAATCGAAAGTCCTTCATAATATAATTTCCAATTACAAAATAAAAAACCCGGGCGACGTCGGGCCTTTTAAGCTAATCCTAAATAAAAGCGAAGTCAGTTCTTAGAAATTGATTTTGGCGGTTTTTTTTCTCGAAAATATAATATCGTCCTTGTCACGACCTGGAGTATAATATAATGTTGTTATATTTTAAAACTACACCTTTTCAACCTCAATTTCGGAAAAAGTAATTTCAATTTCGGAAAAAGTAATTCCAATTTCGGAAAAAGTAACTTCAATTTCGGAAAAGGTAATTTCAATTTCGGAAAAAGTAACTTCAATTTCGGAAATGCGAGGGCTATGAAGAGGGTATAGTAAAGTTGGTACCACGCTAAGACAAATGACTCAATCGGAGCGAGATTATGTAGAGAAGTAGCTAGAAGGTGTACCTAAATGTTTCAAATAAAACAGTTTTGATTTTCACTGTGGTTTTCATTTTATGCCCCATCGAATGCTTTAAAAAATAGCCCTCGTATTTCCGAAATTGAAGTTACTTTTTCCGAAATTGAGATGACTTTTTCCGAAATTGAAATTACTTTTTCCGAATTTGAAATTACTTTTTCCGAAATTGAAATTACTTTTTCCGAAATTGAGGTTGAAATGGTGTAGTGTTAATGGAATGAACTTAGACTCGGCTCCGATAATTCTGATAGGGTGTGCGTGGAAACTAAACAAAAAATCTGATGTGAAAGACACATAACTTCCTCTGCCCAAATAAAAGTTTGCAGCATTTACGCTAATTATGCTATAAATATCTTATAGCCCCTTCTTTGAATGTTGCGACTAAAAACGCAGGCTATGGGGAAAAAAACAAGTGACTGCAAACGTTTATTGAACTTTCTGCTGTTAAGAATAATTTCCGAAATTTATCAAATATTGCCCTCAGATATTTCTTTACTGTAAGCAGGGCCAACAGTACATTTTTCTCACTTCACGTGCTTGTATAGAATAAAATGCCTTAAATGTCCGCGTGTTGAGTTGTTCACCAGGCAAGTTGGTAGGTTACAACCAAGGCTGGGTTACAGCCACCCTTCAGAGAATGTTTTTGAAATGGTATAAGCAATCCATGCACAAAATTTAAAGGAAATTGTTAGAGCCGTTTATGAGAAAATAGCAAAAAACAAAATATTCTTCATGTAAAGTCCCCTTAAATATAAGAGAAGGTTGTCGCCAATCTTCACAGACTCAGAAGGTACCTAACCCAAATACAAAATTTTGTTTTCATACGATTTACAAGAAGCCGTATTGCAAAAAGCACGTATTCACAGTGGGTTGCTTATAACTACCCTTCAGAGAATTTGTTCGAAAAAATGTTTCAAATAAAAGTTTTAGCTCTTGGTACAAGCAATCCATGCGCAAAATTTAAAGAAAATCGTTTGAGCCGTTTTCGAGAAAATCGCAAAAAACGAAAATTTCTTCATGTAAAGTCCCCTTAAAAATAAGGGAAATTTGTCGCCAATCTTCGAATCACATCTTCAGAAGGTACCTGACCCAAATATGAAATTTTGTTTTCATACGATTCTCCGTTTCGGAGCTAGCCTGTTCACAAACTTCCACACAGACAGACACACAGACACACATACAGACATGTTTCCAAAAATAGTATTTTTGGATTCAGGGGGCCTTGAAACGTGTATATATGCTAAAAACTCAACTTCGAATTTTAGGGTCGAAAACAATACTTCCTCTACCTATAGTACCTATGGTACGGGCAGAGGAAGTAAAAATTATATTTGGGAATTAGATATGTGGCGTAGGGGAAGTGTTTGCTGGACCAGGGTTCGATTCCTGGTCAGTACAAGTTACCTGGGTGAGGTTTTTTCCGGGGTTATCCCTCACCTGTGAGGCAAATGTGAGGTAACTTTAGGCTCTTGTGGTCCCCGGATATCATCTGGCAGTCATCATTTTCATCCCATCCTCGCCTTGTTTGGAGTGAGTGTGTGTGAATGGTGTTTATCGTCCTAAGTGTTCGTGTTGTCTCGGAGGTGGCCCCCGCGTTGGGCTGATCACTCATCCGGGGAGGCCCTCTATGTCCTTGTGTGGTCAAAAAAGTATGTATGTGATCCAAAGATAATCCCTCTCCCGACAGGTCGCGGCCCTGTAAGGCCCGGGCGGCTTGGGACGCTTAAATCCTAAAAGGGAGAGGTAAAACTACGACCAAGAGAAGAAACATTTGTTTATTGCCTAAATATGAAATAAATTTTAATTAATCTGTATATAACAAAAAGAAATTGAAATGGAACTGTATATAAGAAAGAAATTGAAGTGTAGTTAGTAATAAATAACAAATGTACGGGCAGAATTTTTTTATTACTTATTAACTTCAATGAGAAGGATGGAACTCATTTTTTGTCATCAACAAGTAGGTAGTGGCTGCCATTCGAATACAGTTGTCCAAGTATTCATCAGTGAATCTGTTTCTGTACTTATTTTTAATAAATTTCATACTGGAAAAAGAAACCTCACACAGATATGTAGAGCTGAACATTGCCTTCACTTTGAGAGCAACCTGGACCAAAATTGGATATTTTTCTTTAGGAACAAGAGGCCAAATATTTTCAGAGCATTAAGAAAGCGATTTTACAGATAAATCATTTTGAAAATCAATCGGTTCCAACTCCACTGCAGCACTGTCTTCTTCAAAATCAAAATTCCCCATGACACAAGTAGAGAACTCCTGACGCGATCTTCCGAAATTGTCCCTGCGAGCTACTAGTAGCTCCCCGGATGTCATCCAGTCGTCATTATCATCTTAATCCAACCGTTCGGTGTGTGTGTTTGTGTGACTAATGTGTCTTGTATGTGTTCGTCTCTGATGTGGCCCGGCATTGAGCTGATCACTCATCCGGGGAGATCCTTCATGTCCTTGTCTGGTCAAAAATAAGTTTGTATGTGATCCAAAGGTAATTCTTCTCTGGACATGTCGCGGTCTTGTAAGGTCCGGGCAGCGTGGGCCACATAAATGTACTTACAACAAGGGGGGGGGGCACTCAGGAAAAGAAAAAAAGTTATATATCGTCCGGGGATATACACAAATATATGCAACTACTTTCTCTCACTTTTAATGCCACTTTTCAACAAGAATATATATATATATATAGTCTATATATATATTGCAATTTTCCCGAAAACTGCTTTAACGATTTTTTTAGGTAGATTTCTATGAAAAATCTACCTATTGCAATCGATACCATGATGTCATGACTTTCGAAAATTCTTTCATATCTTTACGTTTCATGCCTCCCAAAGTACGAAACCACCGCCCGTTAAAAAAAAAGTGATATTTATATATATACGCAAGCGGCCATAATTTGAAGATATTTGAACCAAATTTTACTATGTTATTTCTAGGCCCAATAGTTCGGACAAAGTTAATGAGCAAAATTGGCCCAAAGAGGGGGTCGGGGGAGGGTGTTGAAATTTTTAAAAATTCATATCTTGGCCCCTATGAAGTATAGAGGGAAACTTTGTTTGAATAAATTAGAGTACTCCCTATGGAGTTCACAGTGACACCAACGATTCGGGGGTTTTGGGGGGGGGTGGAGGATAATGGAAATTAGAAATTTTTGAAACAACGTCTTGTGGGGTATCGTTGAAAAGCTCTTGATGAGCACACTACAAATCAGTAACTGGTTTCTGGATAGTTCTCTTATAAGGCGAGATTTAGCATTTCGAACTCTTCCTCAGCCTGTTGGCCTGTCTAAAGGGAATTTTATTTAAATACAAGATACCTATTGCATCTAAAGCTAAAAATTTATTTGAAACTTTTTTCGAAATAATTCTCTGAAGGGTTGTTATAAGCCACTTTCTGTTTGTAGAAACTCAGTCTTGCCTGGCGCACAATAAAGCTTTTCATCAGTTGAAACAACTGAACACACACTCTCTGCAAAACGGCCTCCTATTCTATATCAGAATGTGAAGCGAGAAAGGAAGTTACGTGAGGATGATACAGAATTCAGAGCGATACGGAAGAATGCATAGAGATTGAGAATCCGGAACAGTTGAGCTTCATTTCGCGTGCTGGGGACCCGCTATGTGGGTCACTGGGTCTTTATGTTCTCACGTATTCACACCATCCTAACAAACTCACATAACTTTCTCTACAATATGTGATTCCTGCACATATTAAGTGGCTGTATTGCGTGAGTGTATATTCAGTTTTCGATGTCTGACTTGTGTAGAAGAGCTCGTTCTGAACCGTGAATGCCCGCTTAGAGCTACGGGGCTTTTCACAAGGGGGGGGGGGACTTACAAAACGTGAATTTTTAAATAACCCATATTCGCTTCAATATTGACGGAGGACCAGCGTCTTTTTCTCTCTTTGATTTTTCTTTTTCGCACAGTGCAAGAGTCAATACTAGAAAAGCCAAATCCCAACTAAAATCATGTCGAAATTTAATAATAATAAATTTAAAAAATCTGATGTGAAAGTCACATAACTTCCTCTGTCCAAATAAAAGTTAGCAGTATTCACATATCCTTGTACAGAATCGCAAGACACAATTTTACGCTAATTATCCTATAAATACCTCTTCTTTCAATGATGCGACTAAAAGCGCAGGATACATTATAACAAACTTAAAAAAAAAAACAAGTGACTGCAGACGTTTATTGAACTTTCCGCCGTAAAATATAATTTCCGAAATTTATCGAATATTTCCCTCAGATTGGCCTACTTCTTTACTCTATGCATGGCCAACAATACATCTTTCTCACTTCACATTCTTATATAGAATAAGAGCGCGAATTCAGTTGTTCATCACCCAAGACAAACTTTCAATAAACAGTGGGTGAACAGTGGGTGGCTTGTAACTACCCTCAGAGAATTTTGTTGAAAAAATGTTTCAAATAAAAGTTTTAGCTCTTAGTATAAGCAACCCATGTGCAAAATTTAAAGAAAATCGTTAGAGCCGTTTTCGAGAAAATCGCGAAAAGTCCCCTTAAAAATAAGAGAAAATAGTCGCCTATCTTAATCTCACATCTTCAGAAGGTACCTGACCCAAATACGAAATTTTGTTTTCATACGATTTTCCGTTTTGGAGCTAGAGTGTTCACAGACAGACAGACACACAGACATGTTTCCAAAAATAGTATTTTTGGATTCAGGGGGGCCTTGAAACGTGTATATATGCTAAAAACTCAACTTCGAATTTTGCGGTCGAAAACAATACTTCCTCTACCTATAGTACCTATGGTACGGGCAGAGGAATTAAAAAACTTGCACCTGAATACTTTTGCCAGAATGAATATTGGTTAGAATATTGATGCTTTTTGAAGCATATTGATCCGCGCCTCAATATTAATGATCGTTTAGGGGGGGGCATAATTATTATTGAAGCAAATGGGGTCTGGACTTTTGCGTCCCAAAACCACTAAACTAGGACTTTTGCGTCCAGAGATTCTCAGATCCAATAACCCGCTTGCGTCCCGGGTCTCTCTAGAGCAATGACCAAAATGCGTCCCATGGAATACAGGTAAAATTAATGCAATTAATGCAATTCGTTTAGCATTACCCAGGGTGCACCGCGAGGAGGCGAACTGTACACACGCCAAAAATTTTAATCGTTGCATTACTGTCATTCTCTATATATATAAAAGGCTTTGTCCTGACTGACTGACTGACTGACAGGAATCAACGTACAGCCTAAACTATAACAGGTAGAGACTTGGAATTTTGACAGTACCTTCGTTTCATAATGTAGATGCTCACTAAGAAAGGATTTTAAAAAATTCTGATTTTAAATGCAAAAAATCAAATGTTTTTGAGAATACTTAATCCTTTCTTACACAGAATTATCGAAAACGAATCACATTTGACATTAAAACATATTGTTGCCAGTGGGTTTCAGATGGGTTTGGAATTAAATTAAATGGAAGTTTGACAATTACAGTTGGCTTTGTCTATTTTTGTCATACCTTGGAAATTAAACTTTCGCGATCGCTTGAATGTTGTAAGTCCTAATATGGTCATCGTTTTATTTGGACGAAACTCACTCTACAGGTGTTTTCTGGAAAAAGGAACTCTAATCTGAGGTCGCTTTTACCAGGTGACGCTATCTAATCGTGGTATGTAGTCCACGCGATTTAGGTGTTAGGCCTAATAAATATAATGATTTAACTATTATGCTCTTAATTTTTAATTTTTGAATTATCGCGGGCGAAGTCGCGGGCACAAGCTAGTCTTTCTGAGTGCAGGTATTTTGCTTCAACATGATGACGACATACGCTTCAAGTGCCTCCCACATCCGCCATACTCGCCAGATTTGGCACCATCAGATTTCCTCATCTTTGGTCCATTAAAGCAGCACCTTGAAGGGGAGAAGTTGAAGTCTGATAGAGACATTCAATGGGCAGTGCACGAGTGGCTACAGCTTCAATTAAAAGATGTTTACTCATGCGGTATCAAGGCACAAACATCCTTCCTGAAGTAAAATAGTGGAAAGAAAAAATTGCTGTTTTCATTTGGTTCTCCCCCCTACCGAAGATAGAGTTGGATTTTTTTTTAAATTTTAAGTAATTTCTTATATTTTCCCCAGATTATGTAATTTTTGACATAGGCTACTGCAATCGTACACTTTGATAGGGCATAGGGGAAGTGTTCGCTGGACCCGGGTTCAACTTCTGGTCGGGACAAGTTCTTTAGAGTGATTTTTTAGGTGGGAGTTTTCCTCACTTGTAAGACAAATGTTGGGAAGCTTTAGTCCTTCCTGGTTCCCGGATGTCATCCAGCCGTCATTATCATCTTAATCCAACCGTTCGGACATGTCGCGGTCCTTTAGGGTCCGAGCGGCGTGAGCCACATAAATGCACCTACAACAAGAGGGGGGAACTCAGGAAAAGAGGAAAGTTAGATATGAAGAAGAAGCTGCAGTTATCTCCTCGTCCGAATAATTGTTGTGCACATAATTTTGAATTTTATTTTCTGTTTTTCAAAATTGCCTCTTGTTTTTGAGATACTAGCTTACGCCTTTCGTTGATCCACAACGCTGCCACCATGTCGTATAGCGGCGTCGACTTTTCTCCTTACGGAGAGTTTGTCTCCGCTGTTTCTACGCCAATGTATGAGATTACTTAGCTTTTGTTGATATGTAGAGATGAGATGTTAGCCTCTTGAAGATGTTGGAGTAGTGGACCCACACATGTTAATTCGTGGGTTTATCTCCTTAGAGATAAGTGAAAAGCGAAGACTAGAGATGATAACAACATTTTTATATAGGAATACATGGTTACATAACACTTATAAATTTACAGTCGAACTTTCATTAAGTTGGCAGGCGTGTCTGTGAACTGCCGTGCGAGATTCTGAGCTGCTGCTTTTTCTAAACCAACGTGCCACCCTGTATAGTCGCAGCTCTTCCACAGTTCCAGATGTGGCATGCGCATTTTCTACTTCGGACTCTTCAGGTCCTGATAAACCCAAACGCCGAGCGCCGCCCCTTCTGCCGATGATTCTGCGTGGCCGAAATCTTCCAAATACACTTTCTGCATTTCTATCCGTTGCAATTCTTTGCTGCCCACTGCAGCTGCCACTCGTATGAACTCTTTCCTGTCCTCTCTTTCCTCCACGTCGTTGTAGCCTGCACATTCCGGTCCGAGGCCAACTACTGCCACGGCATCGAATTCTTTATCTAGGCCGTAGAATATCCTCAAATCTCCGTTATAAGGACATCGTCCGGAAAGTTTTAGAAGATATTCCAGGCGACCCCCGGTGATTTCATTATAAAGTTTACCTGTTTCTGTGAGTTTGGGCGGATCAAGCACAGGGTCTTCTCTGGGTTCGTAGACACCAACTACTAGCCCCATTGCCATTTTCTTTTCTCCACCACATTCTATGTCTTGTTCTTCCGCCGGAGCAGCGTGCTGAAACCTTGCACTTAACCTTCGTACTGACTGTCGCCATGTCGTGTGGCTTCACCTTTGTCCATGCCTTGGCCAGCACCTAAATGAGTGCGGGTACTCCTGTCTTTAGGTGCTGGCAAACGTGCGCAGGGTTCGCCCGCTATCAACGGCGGGACGCCCCCTACGCACGGCAGGAGTACCCGCTAAATAGACATAGCTATTTATTATATAAAACTATTCAATATTTCGCGCTTATGTGAACTAGGATTGCTATAAGCAAAAAGTAGTTCTTTGCTGCCCACTGCAGCTGCCACTCGTATGAACTCTTTCCTGTCCTCTCTTTCCTCCACGTCGTTGTAGCCTGCACATTCCGGTCCGAGGCCAACTACTGCCACGGCATCGAATTCTTTATCTAGGCCGTAGAATATCCTCAAATCTCCGTTATAAGGACATCGTCCGGAAAGTTTTAGAAGATATTCCAGGCGACCCCCGGTGATTTCATTATAAAGTTTACCTGTTTCTGTGAGTTTGGGCGGATCAAGCACAGGGTCTTCTCTGGGTTCGTAGACACCAACTACTAGCCCCATTGCCATTTTCTTTTCTCCACCACATTCTATGTCTTGTTCTTCCGCCGAAGCAGCGTGCTGAAACCTTGCACTTAACCTTCGTACTGACCTTTTCTCCATTCATGTTCGCCATGTCGTGTGGCTTCTTCAGACAGAGGCCGCCGCTGTCGAAGGTGATGCCCTTGCCTACCTAAACGACGGGTCTTGTATCGTAGGACGCTCCATAGTAACTGATCTCTAGGAATATGGGATGCTGGCGTGTCCGGGTTTGAGAATCGCAGCTACTTAAAGTTGCTTTAGAAAATCTATGAAGCTGCTAGCGTATTGCTGCAGCTTCCTCCTCAATCTTGGTGGCATATAATACACTCCGTCACACCAGTCGATCAGAACGTGCTTTCGCACAATATCTTTTTTCCATAACAAATAAAGAATATGCTGCATCCTAGGAAGTAGTTCTTCGTGCTTCTCGAAAAGATCTTGCAGGCCTGACATGAAGACTACTTGGCCTTTCCTCGTTTGGTTGTATTTTTTAAAAACAGCAGCGTATGTCTCAATCCCCTCTTCTGTATCCGAATCGAGCACCACCATGACTATGATGTATGGTAAATCATCCCGGATTTTCAATCGCTGCCCAGCCCTGGCGAGGGCTTCTAGGACTTCTGGGTGTGACAAGTAACCCAAAAGAAAAAAATCGTGGACACGACGTTGGAGAGCCATTGCGTCCCTTTTTTCATCACCTGATGACTGCAGATCTTCGAGATCCTTCAGCATTATTGCCAGGTCCTCAAAGGAGACCTGCAAATTAACAATATGTTTTAAAAAAGTACAACAAAGGTGGCTTCGGGTAAAAATTGAAATGCCCATTTTTCAAGCTTTAGGTGACAGTAAATGACATACATAGTGTTAATAAATAACACCGAAATATTTTACCTGTATATAGAGGGGAGTCGGTCGCGGTGGTCTAGAGGTAGCGTGCCCGCCTCTAGATCCGCAGGTCGATGGATTTTTCAGGACGTAAAAATCCTGAGCACGGAGTCCTCCGGGAGGGACTTTAAGCTTGGGGTCCCGTGTCGTAGATTTACGGCACGTAAAAGAACTCCAAGCCTAAATTAGAGCCTCTGGACTAAATTTCTCGGCCCTTTTACGTCCAAGAAATACGTAGTTTCCAGAGGGGGGTTGCGAGGCGATGGGCTTACCACCTGTCCCTTTACCCTCTCTCGGAAAATAAGCATATCAAAATTAGTACAGGTAATGAAACCTCCATTGGAGGCCCCTTCGCCCCACCTGGGGATCATAGGGTACCAGATACAGATATAGAGGGGACATAGACAAGCAACTTTTATTAGGAGATTTTTGCTCTATGACGTAAAATGTGTATGCTACAGGGCATTAAAGTCATTACAATTTCGTGCTCATAAGTCAATAATGAAGCGAAATAGGGTTAACATTTTCATTAAATTGACTTCATACCTTCCTAGTGATCGATAAAAACCTGACTCTCAATCAATCGTCAACATCTATATCATAATTTAGTGTTTCCCTAATCTGCAACATTTATAGACTAATCACATGACAGGTCGCCACTGCATTAGTCTGTTTTTATTATTCATAACTACTGACTACAGTGTTAACAACGAAGTCCCTTTGTTTTGATTTTTTTCTAATGTTAGAAGTCAGTGGCGGCCACACCCTGGGAGATTTTAAGCTGTAACAGGAAAAATTGAATCCATAGATCAAAAATCTCCTAATAAAAATTGCATGTCTATGTCTCCTCTATACACAGGTAAAATATTTCGGTGTTATTCATTAACACCCTGTATGTTAAACTACAAACACCATATTCAACTGCAAAAGTAGGCTACGCAAAATCACACCATATTTTCAAACTTCCATCGGTAACTACACCCGATTCCGATTTGTTGATGTGATGCATAATAAAACCTAAAAAAACACGTCGCAAAAAATGTTCCCTCTACACCGCACAGACAAGTACTAGCACACGATAGATATGAAACAGAGTTGGCATGTGCCTTTACAATAGATACGAGACGGAGCGCATTGGGACATTTATTTCTATTTACACAAGCAAGTTGGGATGGGATAGTCCAAGTGTTTGAAAACACAACACAATTTTCTCGGTATGGTTAATATTGTTATTTCGGTTAAAAGTGTTTCGGATAACAGAGGTCCTACTGTATTTCAAAGTGTTTCATGTTACCGTAATTAAACATATAGACCTTCAATTCAAAAGTTAATAATGAAAACAATAACAATAATAACTGAATATCGGCCTATATCACTCAATTTATCTGAATCACTCAATTTATCTGAATATTTTATACGAATCTTTACTTTAGATTCTAGATGGTTAAAAATATGAAATTAGTTAAGGAAAATATCAAAATTTATAGCCTATTTACTATCATTTCACGAGTAGAATTCCTGTAAACCCAGAGACAAAACAGGAAAAAAAGAATGAGGCAACAAGAAAAGCCATCGATATAGCCTTCTGTGCATAGAGCGTCTATTCCCACTGCTAAAAATTTTATTCACAAACATAAGCCATACTAATTATAAGTTTGTATATAAAATCGCATTCTGTTATGTCAGGAGAACGTGAAGGCCAATTTACAGAAGCCAGGGCAACTCTCAACAAGGCGCTTATTTCAACTCTTATTTTGCCACCTGTCCTGAACATCTACTTGAGTTGAAGAGATAGGCCTACCAGACATCAGACAAAAGTATTCAACCCCATTGAAACTGAAAAACTTAAGCTGTGTCTCCATTGATATACATTTAACACCAACATGTCAATATTAACAAGTTGATATTGACATGTATATTGCAATTTCGCGTTCCAATTGACTTGACATGCAAACCCAGCGTGTTGCACTTAACATTTTCAGATGTTAATTTGTTTTCCGGAGAAAATGGACAACATGTCAAGTCAATTTACAATTCGGTCAATATCGGCTTTGTTTCGGGAATTTCCGGGAAACGAAAAGCGATCGCCAGATTAATCGGCTTTGGTTCGGGAATTTCCGGGTGAACAAAAAGCAGTCGACAGCTTCCTCAATATTTCCGGCATCCATTTTGTATTATGTGAGTTTTTGGTATATCAGTGTTCTCAATAGTATTGCATCTACTTTTAAAAATTATTTTTTATGGGATACTCCATTATTGAAAAATGTTATAGTTATTTTGAAAAGATAAAGACATCTGTACAAAATTAGTATTTAAGAAAGTCATAGACAGTCAACAAGAAGATAATAACGAGTATATAAAACTACTCTAATTTTGTAATGTTGGCTGCCCTCTTCAGAGGCGTAATGTTATTAATTTCTGTTCGTAACCTCATCAACACATGTTAACCTATAACATTGTAGTGGAGACAGTTGTTAATTGGCAAACCACTTGACTTGTATACATCAACAAGTTGATGATTAACATTTAACATATGTTAACTGCAACATGTTGGTGTTAAATGTGTATCAATGGAGACGCAGCTTTAAAGATCTGATGGATCTTTGTAACCAAAGTATAATTCCCCATCAATATCGCTATTTCCATCAGAGCTTATAACAACCAGGGCCGTATTTGTAACCAGGGCCGTATTTGTAAGTAGGCTAAGTAGGCTGCAGCCTAGAGCGGCAAATTTTCAGGGGCGGCAGTTTGGCAATTTATTCAAAAGTTAAAATGAAGTATTTCAGATGTTAATAATATTTTCCGTTCGAATTACGTGGGGTGAGTTGTTTTAGAGAAGTTTATATATTTTTCAACAAATAAACTAGTAATTAACTAGATTTTGTGTAAATTCATTTCACCGTGTAGGACAACTTAATTCAAAATGAATACAGTTCTTCAATTACGTAAAAGATAGTCATTAGCATTAAAAAATATATATATTTAAAATAGTGATCACTGATCTCCAAGAATTAATTAATTAATATCGAAACCCATTTCATTTTTTAACGAATCTTAACAGAAGTAAGATAAAAAACAAGTAGATAACTAATTTGATTATATAATTTATTATGTAAACCATTAAAATTGTAGTTTTATCTAAACTAAATGAACTTTATGTTTAAAAAAGATGAAAACACCACCTTCTTTGTAAGTTATAAAACAAATGTATTAAGCAAATATGAACTATAGAGGGGCGGCAAATGGACTTCAGCCTATGGGCGTCGTACTCTTAAATCCGGCCCTGATAACAACGAGATGTACCCATAGAAGAGAACAGAGATAATAGACTGAAAGTAGGGACGTTCATAGAATGTTATTCTTAAACTCAACTCTACTCTGTTTTATGTTATAGTTAGAAATTATTTCTATGATTTTTCTCTAAACAAATGAACACTATCTCAGCAATTTTGTTAAAACCTTAACGTCAGAAAATATTATCGCCACATGCTAGTAATTGTCATCGTGATTAATATATCTTGTACCATTTGTTGTTCAGTGTAATAAACATAATATGCGTTAATTATTGTTAATAATAAAGGGATTATGTTCAGGCTTCTCGACATTTTTTTGTTGATTTCTGGAAAACTTGATTTTAGTTGATTGTAGTTAGTATTGTTTGATTATAATTATTAGAGCATGGTGTTATGGGATATTAGGAAGGGTCCTGGGTTCAAATCAAATTTCGTAGCCACCCAAATTTACCAGTAGGCTCTTGTAATACTTCATTCGTGCATCATTTGCTTCTTTTGCTCGGCTATATCTCATTGTATCCTGCATTTTTGCCTTTGAGAATGAGGGAACCATCCAAATCCCAAGTTTTTTTATTATTGTTATTATTATTATTATTATGGATTTTTGGAGGCGTTCAGGAAGAAAATTTAAAAAATCGGAATAATAGAATAAGAGGAATAATGCAAGTTGAAAAGAATATTTTGGAAATTGTAGAAGAAAGACGCTTGAGATGGTATGGACATGTACTCAGAATGACAGAGGATAGAATACCCAAGAAAATGTTGGATTGGAAAGTAGAAAGAAAAAGAAAAGGAGGGAAGCCCAAAGAGTGCTGGATGGATGGGGTGAAAAGGAGTATGGCGGGAAAATGATTGTGAAGAAAATGCTATGGACAGGGAATTGTGGAGGCAAAAGATTGTTGTGGGATGAAGGAAAACCATTGTATTGTGGAATATTCCTTAAGAAAAATTATTATTATTATTATTATTATTATTATTTTGGCATGGAACATAGAGATTGGTTCTGATACTTTCCATTCTAGACAGCTGTTAGTTTTATGAAAATGTAATAAGTAAAATTTAATTGTCTCTATAATTTACTTTTTTCTGTGTTAGCTTTTAATACGTATATGCGAGAAAGTTTGTGCAACATATTTTGCACCATTTATTTGTAGTTAGTAGTCCGATAATGCTTATGGTTTTGAGGAATATAAATTTTTTTATGGGTTACTGTCATTAAGAAGGAAGTTAATTCCCTTATAAAGTAAGTAAGGGTGATAGAAATGATATTAGAGAGTTTTTGCCACAGCGTGTTCTCTGATACGGTATACTCTAATGTCACGTGATTGAATACGGTAAATGGAATAACGTCTTGTGCTACGATGGAGTTTTTGCCAGCTTAAATTTATACGGTACGGTAAAGGTAACAGAGAAAATGGAGGAACTGTTTCAGATTGCTGCACTTGGAAATTTTAACAATGACTTATTGAGAGATATTATACCAAATTGTTCTCAGAATGTGCTAGGCCTATGACTAAACCTAATTGTCCATTGTTCCTGTTATAAGTCTAAAAGTTATTCCTCAGGTTCGCGAGCGACCCCTGGTGATCCCGTAAGGGGATATTCACTCCCCTCTCATATCACATCACAAAAAACAGAAATTTCATTTAAGAGAATGCTCAAATCCTTTCTTTTATCAAACTGTTTTTATAATATAAGTGATCTCTATTCTTTGTAAGTGTGTATATACTGTATTCTTAAATTTATCATTCAATTTGTAAAATTCATTTTCCATATACTGTAAAAATAGAGCTAGAAATAATATTAAAATGTATGGCGATATTGTGTAAGAAAATAAACTAACTAACTAACAGCGGATTTGTTACCGGGGTGCGCCAGTCCCCTACCTACTTATCCTAAGGACACACACACACACAGTCCTGAACCCGGGAAAGAAATTTCTCACTACTGAAAAATCCCCCACCCGGCCGGGAATCGAACCCGGGCCGCCGGAGTGGAAGGCAGGCGTGCTACCGACTCACCCACGGCGGCGGACTAACCTTAAGCTTTACGCTAATCTGTCCGAAATAACGTGTCCCCTTATCAGATATAGCTTTACGCATGCGCAGAGCATCCATCACGTGACTTTAGGGCGGCATTCCACTATCCAATTCATTGGACAATAACTTCACGAAGAACTTGTCAGGCGATATTTGAATCAAAGATGCGCTATTACACTACAGGTACATCCAATAGCTTTGACCAAAACCAGTTTTCTCTATATAGGGAAAGCTTGAATTTCGAATATTAAATCATTAAAACATTCTTTATAATGGCATTAGTTTATTAGTTTTATATAAATGTTTTGTAGCATAATTGCAGAAATATCTAAATGACAAGGAAGTCAGGCCGAATCGTTACTTTTTTTAAAATTGAAGGTTATGTTAACGATGCCACGAGTTTAGGTTCGCTTGCAATGCCAACATTTATATCTTCTGGTATGTCGCTTTCGAAATATGGCTTAAATAGTATAAATGCTCTACCATGAAAGTACTGTTTGAATGTTTGTGATTTATAATGCGGAAATACATTGGGTCTGCTCAATACTAAGTAAAAAATCTACAGAAAGCTTGAGTTTCGATGGTGAATCGTAAAACAGTATAAATAATGGCATAAATTTATTAGTTTATAAATGTTTTTGTAGCATTTGAGAAATATCTAAATGACAAAATCAGGCTGAATCATTGTTTACATTGGTTATGTGAGACGAGTTTAGGTTAGTTTGCAGGGTTTTTAAAAATATATCCCTATATTACTACTATAGCATGTAGTACCGGTACATCATTTTTGAAATGTGGATTAAATACTGAATATTCATATATAGGTCTACTTGAATAAAATGTGGTATCAAACTTGGTGCCGTTTATTTCTCAAAACAGTCGATGTTTAGCCGCCATTTTGGACCCCTATGCTATGAATGCCGGGAAATCTTTGATCCAATGTAACGACATGCAGAGAGTATTCAAATGCTCGTCCAATACGGTTTCCTTGAAGCAATACGATTTGATCAAATAACTTGGATAGTGGAATACCGGCCTTAGCGTTTACGGTAACTCAACGTAAGCTGGGCAAAAACTCTCTATTTTCTCCGTTCTAACATAGCCTACGTTTGAATAATACTCACCTCAATGCTTAAGGTTGATTGCGATTTAACTCTCGAGAGCTCAGGGTTAAAAGACACTCTCAGCTTCGTTGAAGTTGGTGTAGAGGGCTCAGTTTCTTGACCCAGACTTCTGGGCGCGTCCTTTGGTGTATTGAGTTTCCCTCTTGTAATTACCTAATAAACAAATGGAATACAAATTAATACAATTGTTCCCTCCACCAAGTAATCCATTATTTAAACTCTCTCTCTCTCTTTCTCTCTCTCTCTCTCTCTCTCTCTCTCTCTCGTAGTTTTACCTCTCCCTTACAGGGACATTTATGCGGCCCGCGCCACCCGGGCCGCGATCTGTCGGGAGAGGAATTAACTATGGATCACAACACAGACAGACATACTTTTTTGACCAGACAAGGACATGGAGGGCCTCCCCGGATGAGTGATCAGCCCAATGCCGGGGCCACCTCCGAGACAACACGAATACATAGGACGATACACACCATTCACACACACAGTCACTCAGAACAAGGCGAGGATGGGGATGAAGATGATAATGACGGCCAGATGATATCCGGGGACCACAAGAGCCTAAAGTTACCTGACATTTGTCTCACAGGTGAGGGAAAACTTGTCCCGACCAGGAATCGAACCCGGGCCCGCTGCGTGAGGGGATTGAACGCATCCCCTGAGCCACAGAGGTGGACACGATATGTTCTTGTGTAATTTAATTGTACAAATACAAATCCGAGCTGCCGCACCTAGCGGACGCCTACCGAACTACAAGAAAGACACCTCTTCGCTCAAAGAGCTAAGGATCACTTTATAAAATTTTACTGCGTTCTGGCAAATAGCAGTTCAGCGGTGGTATTACAAGACATCTTCTAGTTAAGCTATCTGGAAGTCACTTATTGGGAGGATTTGTCGGCAGGTGGTAATACAGGCCCAAATATCACATCAGCTATTCACATACCTGATATAAAAAATAAAAATAAAAATATCTTTCCATTCAAAACTATAGCATATAAAAATTACATACTGAAAATATTATAGGAAAAAAATATATATTATACATTATCATATACCCTATTCAATACATTTTTAAAAATTTTCGCTTTAGCACGAAACGTTTCGAAGATTTCTACAGGTAAATCATTCCAATCCGGAATCCCTCTATTTAAAAAAAAGAAAATTTGGCAATATTTGTTCTCTGAGATCTACCCCTGATCCTTCCTACTTTTTTAATCTGCTCTGTTAAGCTCTTCCCATGCCGGTTGTTTCGTGTATACACAATACATACATTTTAATCTATTTATTTTCCTTCTAGATTCTCAAGTTTTCCATCCTAGTGTTTTTAACATAGCCGTAACGCTGTCAGTTTGTTGGTGCTTATTCATAACAAATCTTGCACCATTTCTAACTGTGTTATTAGGCCTGCCTGATACGGATCCCGGAAAATTGGTACATTGCGACTCACCCGAGTCCCTCCACTCCTACTCTCAATCCCTCCCCTAACGGTGGCATTTGAACTACTAGAAGCGACGGTAGCGCTATCTCTGAATGAACTGATGAAACAGAAAAAATAATTTGTTTCTTCTTTATTCTCTTCTCTTCCTTTCCCGTCTCCTTTCCTCTCTTCCTCTCACCTCCTCTTCACCCTACCTACTTGAGACCTATTCCTAGTAGTAAATTTTGGATCGACCGGGATTCGAACCCGGGACCCCTCGCATTATAGCTAGGAGTCTTGACCTCTACGCTAAGAGTGAATGTTGAGCACTGAAGGAAGCTTTCGTATATTAGAGTTATGTTAGGGGGATTTCATGAGTTTTAACGCAATAATCGGTTTTTATAAGTAGTGTTGGTATAAGGGAATTTTCCTGCATCAATTAAGCCACATTTTATGTTATAATACGGCGCTTTTTATTATTATATATTATGTATGGTACAAGGGTATTTTTTGTATTGTGAAATAGCCTATTTTGTTGGAAGGGTCGTTTTTATAATTGTGGAATATTATGTGGAGGTGTAAGGGATTTCTTTATTGTGAAATATTAGGTGACATATCAATTGCAATTATGCATTACCGGCGTTGAGCAACGGCTACAGGCATGAAGATATGCGTTGCGGGGAAGCGGAGCAGGCGGCACGCGGTAAGCAGCCGAGAGGGGTGGAAGCTGCCAGGCGAGTGGCGAGTGGAAAGGGGAGCAGGGTGAGTCGCAAAGTACTAACTTGCCCGGATCCCATACACTAACAGCTTATTCCAAATTTGGTCTCACCAATGATTTATAAGTAGTGTTCGGATGTTGATAACCTAAAAAAGTGTAAAATATGACTGTGAATATACTCTTATAAAATACTAAATATGACCGAAAAACCCCAAAAATGACCCAATAAAATAGCGTATTTTGAAAAAATAAATTTTCTAATTTAAAACGTTTAAAGACACTAAATTATTACATCACACTAATGAAATCAGATAATCACTTTTTAACAATTCTGGCGATTTACAGTTTTACTTGCAATGAACTTCTATTTTTAAAGAATTTTCTCCTGTTTGCCCATTTCATCAGCTCCAAATACTATAATTTAGTAAGTTAATATTTTGTAGAGCTTGTGTGTCCCTATAAAAGGTGAATAATTGCATTAATTTTACATTTTAAGTTACCTATTAATTTGGCATTAAATTGATGAAATAAATTTCAAATTTAACTCGACCATGTAGTACATACACTGTAGGCCTATAATTGTGCCCCTTCACCGAATTTATAACTGAAATATGACGATAAATTACAAAATGGCCGAAATATGAACAAGACCACAAAAATGACCAAAATATGATTTTATATGCAAAATAAAAACAAATGTGCAATTCATGTTTAATTTGTATTTGCAATGTTTTGCCTTGCTAATTGAATTTCCTATATTATAATTGTTGATCCTGTTCAAAACAAAGAGGCGTGGCTGTCATAGTCCGCACGTGAGAACGCATGTCATCACCGTGTTATTGGTAGTTTGTTTATTCTCAGTACAACTCACCCGCAGGGTCGTCGGAACAATGAATCCTTTGTTTTGTTTGCTAATTGATATACTATAATGATGACGATGCCAGTGAGAGTTTGTTATTTCACGTGTAAATGTTGATATTATTGTTGCATGAACTTATGAACACTATTTCTCTACTATTAAGCCACACCCTGGTAATGGCGCATGCTAATGACATTAACCAATCACATGATTCTAATTTTCCGCGAACTCTCTGTGAGTTCTCCCCTTTGTTTTGAACAGGATCAAACTTGAGTGGGATGAATTATAAGAGTTATTCCTCGATTGATCGATTCTACTAGTCATTATATAGGTATTTATAATTTGAAATAGGAAGAACGATTTATCACACTCAAACTATTCCCTCAGAAAATGCTTGGTATAGCTTTTTATGGCTCATGGAGGATGTAGAATTTTGCATCCCATCGCTTCTACACACCAAGCCTGGTATAGTAAAGTGTTCCCTACTACAGGAGGTTGAGGCTCCCAGATTTTTAGACATCGGCACATGAAGGTGGTAAGGTTGTCATCCTTACGCACCGGCCGCCTTTACTCCCAGGATTGCTCCTGGTACTCATTTCTGTTAAAGGCTGAGTCAACCCCAGGGCCATAGTGCCACCAGAAGGATTAGGCCAATTGAAAAATTCCAACGACCTCATCGGATCGAACCCGCGACCTTCCGGTTTGTAGCGCAGCGCCTCAACCACTACGCTACGGCGACATATGCTTATCCCATTGTAATAATGAGATGATAGTTTTAATTGTTATGAATGAAATTCTATTATTACATTATGATTGAATAATACTCACCACATTGTTCTTGGGGTGAGATGCTCTTTTTTTCTTAGCTGGATGAGCAAATTGCAATGGGTTCGGGGGCTTTACTTTCCTTTCATTGGAGACAAATAAGTTGGTGGTTGTTACTTGTCGGATTGGACCCGATGCAGTGTGAAGTTGACGAGACGCACTTGTCACTGTGTGGGCTGGCATTTCACTCGCCTTTTTCAGACTAGGCTGTATTTCTTCACGTTTTGTGTCCTAGTAAAATAATAGAATAAAACTTTATACAATTATTTCCCCCCTAAATGCTGAATTTCTTATTATCAGGGCCCGGATTTTGATGACATAAAAATACTTTTAAAAAAAAGAGCTATAAATACACTGGAAAATGACCCAAAAGCTAATAAAAAAAGACCCAAAAAATTGTATGAAAATGCTCTAGTTTGTCAGATTTGTGTCTATTCTACATCAATGTTTTTGATCCAATTATATAGCCTTGTATTAGTTAATTGGTACATACGTTTTAATGCAAACAGCAAACACAGTCTTTCAGTATCCAAAATAAAATTATAACATGATCTATTTATTTATGCTTATTTACAGTTCTCATAATATTCAATGTAAGTAAATGCACAAAAACTCTATAAAATGCAAGAAACAACACAACATGAAAAAATGACTTTAACATAAAAGAAAATACCTAAAAATATGATATGTGGGAATAAAAGATCGTAGAATGGCAAAAATTTGATCAAATAATGACTTCGAATTCCAAAAATTACCAAAAATGAAGAATGAAAAAATTACCAAAATTGGCAAAAAAGTTACCATTTTTGTGGACTAGGAGTCATGATCACAATATATATGCACTAGTAGGCAACTTCCAGGATGTTCCAGTTAAGTCATGATATCAAAATCCGGGCCCTAATTATTATTATTATTATTATTATTATTATTATTATTATTATTATTAAACATACGAGCTAAGCAAAAGTGTAGACTAAACATAGCAGGAAGGAGAATAAAGTACATAAGATTTGGAGATGATATGGCTTTGCTAGCTGAAGATGAAATGACACTATGCTATTTTTCATAATTTTGTTTGTTTCTTAAGAAGGAAGCTATGTCTGAATAATACTCACATGACTTTCTTGAGTTTTCTTGCTCTTGTTGGGTTTGGTGCGAGGAGTTGGAGGTGGCGCGACTGGCTGTTGTGGCCTGGACGCAGGTAGACGCACATGCGCCCGATCTTTCTCCTTGGGTGCCGGCGGAGGCGATGACGTTTTTAATGGGAGCACCTTCGGTCGACAGCTCGTGGATTTGGACTTTGACTTCTTCTCAGTCTCCTAGTAAACAAATGGAATATAAATTACCGTATTTTACGGACCATAAGACGCACTTTTTTACCTTGAAAACAGAGCCTTGAAAGTTGGGTGCGTCTAATGGTCCGAAGTACACTAAAAAAATAATTATGTCCTATAGTTTTTGTTTTGTATTATAGTATATTGCGATACAAGTGCCGTAAGGCACGTTTACGGGTCGAGGAAACAGATTGAAAACCCGAGGCGCAGCCGAGGGTTTTTAAGTTTTCGAGACCCGTAAATGCCTTTACGGCCCGTGTGTTGCATGCTATTTTTTGCACGACGGTTACTTATATCAATTTAATTATATTAATTGTGATATTACCTGAAAACATTACATAAATACATTCTTGAAAATAGATGTTTATTTCAGAAAGTGATTCGCATGTGTTTGTTGTTATGGGAACCGAATATTTGTCCTGGGGGCCATGTCCATATAAGCTTGTATTATGAAGTGTATCGTAATGAATTATGACGTAGCGCTTGGACCGTAAGTAATTTAACCTCATCGCAACGGCCATAGCAACAAGACTGTGTGGGAATGTCAACTTACGATCCATGTAAACAACATTCGTAAGTAACACTTACTAGCTAAGGAGTGCAAAAAATATATTTCACATGGTTAATTCTACAAAATTAGTAAAAATAGTATAGGGTCATTTTTTAGGGGTCCGCAAATACAACATTAATAATAATTGAAGGGCTCCCTTGAATAAGGATGTAACCATAATTTTCTGAGAAATCTGGTTTTCAGTGGAAATAGGATGTAAAAGCATAGATCTATAACATGGTGCCATCTCCACGTGAACAACTGAACTATTTGAAGAGATGCATAGCTTTTAACAGCAGCTGTAAAGGAATAAGGATGGAACATCATTCAAGATGGCTGACGTGGATTGTGTTGTTCTTACTCCTGGTCTAAAGAAAGATTTAAATAAAGGTAGAAAACGTAAAATCACCGTTGAAAATTGGAAGAATATTGCACGTAAAAGGCTGAAGCAGAGTGGAAAGGAGCATATAAATAAAAAGGGCATCTTAAAGGCAGCAAAAAAAACATGTACTGAGGTCAGGATGTAACACCATTGTTTACACAATAAGTAAACTATTTTTACATCTATATATTATCGTCCTTCCTAATTCAATTCTGATTTTATGCAAAATCTACAATAAAATTATGTTATACTTCCTATAACACTTGTTTTTTTTTCTAAAATTGAACTTACTATGTTGGATGTTACATCCTTTTTCTACTGGAAATACTTTCATATAACTCATAATAAAATATTGTGTACCTTTGTTCACCACAAATCGTGTGTAATAGAATTCAATAACTCTACTGAATGTATGAGATATTATTTTATCATTATTTGGTGGAAAAATAAAGAAGAAACTGTTTTTTGTATTTCCTGAACATTTTTGTTATTGTTGGTTACATCGTTATTCAAGGGAGCCCTTTAAAGGGGTCCTCGAATAAAGGAAGTTTGAGAATATATTGTTGGTGTATTTGATATTTTTGTGTAGGCCTATGCTATTTTTCATAATTTCGTTGGTTTCTTAAGAAGGAAGCTATGTCTGAATAATACTCACATGTCTTTCTTGTGTTTTCTTGCTCTTGTTGGGTTTTGTGCGAGGAGATGGTGGTGGCGCGAGTGGCTGTTGTGGCCTTGAGCTAGGTATTCTCTTCAGGACACGTTCTTTCTGTGGAGGTAAAGGCGGTGGGGACGCCGATGAGGAAGGAGGAATCTTTGGACGAGAGCTCAGGGACTTGGACTTTCGCTTGTTGTCAGTAACCTAGTAAACAAATGGAATATAACTTACCGGACCATAAGACGCACTTTTTTACCTTGAAAACAGAGCCTTGAAAGTTGGGTGCGTCTAATGGTCCGAAGTACACTAAAAAAATAATTATGTCCTATAGTTTTTTGTTTTGTATTAAATATATTTCACACGGTTACTTTTAGAAAATTAGTAAAAATAGTATAGGGTAATTTTTTAGGGGTCCGCAATGACTGGTGTGTTTAGTGATGGGAAAATTAAAAAAAAAATAGTAATTGGGCTGAATTACAATTACTTGAGAAATATTTTACTTAATTACAATTACAAATTACTTTACAAAATGGCAGTACCTTAAAATTCCTTCTCTTTTGTGGACACAAAAAATAATCAATAAAATTACAATTACAATTACTTTACAAAATGGCAGTACCTATTTTTTTCTTTTTTTGGGGGGGGGGGCACAAGGGCAGAAACTATTGGGCCATTCAGCTAATGAAGTTGCTTGGGACGTTACGAAGTCTAAAATTATTAATGAACAAACAAACAAACAAACAAACAAAACACATCAATACCAGTATTTCCATACACATTGAGTAACTTTTGTTAATATTACCTCTAACATGTGTATTACAGTAGAGCCTCGATTATCCGACGTAATGTGAACCGAGGGTACCTCGAAAACTCGGATAACACGGACTCTGTCAAAAATCGAGAGAGAAACGTATGGTAAACTGGTGAAATGAACGAAAACGTGATCAAAGATGTGAAAAACGGCATCTACTGTAATATCAAATGAAAAACTAACGTACAAATAAAAATAAAATACAAACTTTGCGCGGTTACTTTAACACATCTACCGCAAAACGAACTCCCGTTTTTTTGTTTGTTTGTTTGTTTGTTCGTTGACTACCTCGGTTAACCCGGAACTCGGTTAGTCGGGGCTCGGATAACCGCGGTTCTACTGTAGTTGTGAAAACAGTAATGACGACGTTAGCCTATAGCAATTGAGAATGAGAAGCAAGTTTCAAAATGTACTTAATTAAGAAATGTTCTTACTGAAAAAATTTAACTGAAAAAGTTTTAAATGGGAAGAAATAGATATTTATTTATTTTCCCACGGCTTACAATATAATGCATAATCTTTTTAAACATCAAATAATTATGATATACATAGTTATTCCAATGGCATTTTTAAAATGTCTGATGTTATTGCATACCGAACCCGTTCTGTCCGAGAATGATTCTTTCCGTTCTTTTTTAAACCGAATCGTAAATCGCTTCAGCTTCACTGTGGTTAAAAAGAAGGCCATGACAGTTCATGTAGCAAAACCCATAAAGTGACATTTACAATAATGAAACCCCCGCAACACGCGGCATAATATTGCAGGATCACAATAGATCAGATTTGATTAAAATTTGAAAAAGACGAATACCGGGATCCAGAATTATATGTGAATGTCACCTTGTTGTAAATCACTGATCCTCATACAGCATACATGAATTTTCAATGCCAGAAACAGTATTTTCAGAAGAGGCTCTAATGCTCGGTAATTAACTTCGAAGTTGAGGTTAGTTTGACCTTAGTTTTATACTGTGGGACACATAACCTTCTTTTCAAAGAAAGGGATATAAATCAATTTTATAGGCAGAGAATAGCAATTTTAATTTCTTAAACACGTCTTGAAATAAATTGAAAACATACAGAAATTTAATTAAATGTAGTATCGCTTCCCGTAAATTGCTCTGGCTGTGGTCGCCATTGAAAAAAAAAACACACACACACATACACATACACATTCGACTTCCGCTCATCTCACCTGATGTCGCGTTGCCACGTTTTTCCGCAGAAATGCTGACTTGCCATGTTGAATGTCGCGCCGCTGCTTAAATCGCTACAGTTTCGCTGCAGTAAACTAAAGTGTAAAAAAAGAACGGCTGATAGTCCATGCAGCAAAACCCGTAAACCCAGATCTGACGTCGCTTTCCCACCGCTGCAGCGACCATACAGCAATGCTGCAACGGCTGTAAAGCGTTTTATGTTCGCTTTAAAAAGAACGCGAAGTTCACCGCAGCTGCAGCGACTGCCAGCGAGTAGAAGAAAGCAACATTGCCAAATTCTCAATTCGATACTTTCCGATTACTCAAATGTAACGATTACAATTTTATTTCCAGAAGTAAATTCGAGTAGAAATTACATTTTATAAAAAAAGTAACGATTACAATTAAATGGGACCAAAATAGGAATCGTTACTGTAATCATATTCATATTCACATTCACATTCACACTCTTTCTCACATATTATGCTATTTCTGAATAATACTCACATGTGGTTTTGGCTCCAGTTTAGACTTGTGCGGAAGTGAGCTGGGAGACGGTGGCGGTGCAGCCGGGAGGCGTGGAGATTTGATAAGCGACGACACCTGAGGTCTTTTCTGGGTGATAGACTGATTGTTCTTCTCAGTGACCTAGTAAACAAATGGAATATAACTTACCGGACCATAAGACGCACTTTTTTACCTTGAAAACAGAGCCTTGAAAGTTGGGTGCGTCTAATGGTCCGAAGTACACTAAAAAAAAAAGTTATGTCCTATAGTTTTTGTTTTGTATTATAGTATATTGCGATACAAGAAATAGATGTTTATTTCAGAAAGTGATTCGCATGTGTTTGTTGTTATGGGAACCGAATATTTGTCCTGGGGGCCATGTCCATATAAGCTTGTATTATGAAGTGTATCGTAATGAATTATGACGTAGCACTTGGACCGTAAGTAATTTAACCTCATCGCAACGGCCATAGCAACAAGACTGTGTGGGAATGTCAACTTACGATCCATGTAAACAACTTTCGTAAGTAACACTTACTAGCTAAGGAGAGCAAAAAATATATTTCACATGGTTAATACTACAAAATTAGTAAAAATAGTATAGGGTCATTTTTTAGGGGTCCGCAAATACAACATTAATAATAATTGAAGGGCTCCCTTGAATAAGGATGTAACCATCATTTTCTGAGAAATCGGGTTTTCAGTGGAAATAGGATGTAAAAGCATAGATCTATAACATGGTGCCATCTCCACGTGAACAACTGAACTATTTGAAGAGATGCATAGCTTTTAACAGCAGCTGTAAAGGAATAAGGATGGAACATCATTCAAGATGGCTGACGTGGATTGTGTTGTTCTTACTCCTGGTCTAAAGAAATAAAGGTAGAAAACGTAAAATCACCGTTGAAAATTGGAAGAATATTGCACGTAAAAGGCTGAAGCAGAGTGGAAAGGAGCATATAAATAAAAAGGGCATCTTAAAGGCAGCAAAAAAACCATGTACTGAGGTCAGGATGTAACACCATTGTTTACACAATAAGTAAACTATTTTTACATCTATATATTATCGTCCTTCCTAATTCAATTCTGATTTTATGCAAAATCTACAATAAAATTATGTTATACTTCCTATAACACTTGTTTTTTTTCTAAAATTGAACTTACTATGTTGGATGTTACATCCTTTTTCTACTGGAAATACTTTCATATAACTCATAATAAAATATTGTGTACCTTTGTTCACCACAAATCGTGTGTAATAGAATTCAATAACTCTACTGAATGTATGAGATATTATTTTATCATTATTTGGTGGAAAAATAAAGAAGAAACTGTTTTTTGTATTTCCTGAACATTTTTGTTATTGTTGGTTACATCCTTATTCAAGGGAGCCCTTTAAAGGGGTCCTCGAATAAAGGAAGTTTGAGAATATATTGTTGGTGTATTCGATATTTTTGTGTAGGCCTATGCTATTTTTCATAATTTTATTGGTTTCTTAAGAAGGAAGCTATGTCTGAATAATACTCACATCACGTTCGTGTGGTTTCTGGAATTTCTTGGCAGGGCTGCGAGGAGATGGGGGTGGTGCATTTGGCACACGAGGCCTTGGCCCAGGTTCTCGGATAAAGACCCGACCTCTCTCCCGAGGCACAGGCGGAGGTGATAACTTGGACTTTGGCTTGTTATCAGTAACCTAGTAAACAAATGGAATATAAGTTACCGTATTTTACGGACCATAAGACGCACTTTTTTACCTTGAAAACAGAGCCTTGAAAGTTGGGTGCGTCTAGTGGTCCGAAGTACACTAAAAAAAATTATGGTAAATATTGCCGGTATACTATCGTTATAAACAACGTGTTGTAAGTTTTGGCACATACTGTTCATTAGTGCTTTGTCATAATTAGACTTCGGACTTTTAGGTCGCTAAAAATGCTGTTTTAGGTACCTAAAATAGGCTCTAAAAATTGGATAATATGTTCTAAAAATCGTAAAATAGTCTCTTATAAAATCGTTAAGTTGCCAATTTTCTGAAATATCTCAATTTATTGAAGTCACCATTAATCAATAATCATGATAAAACACAGATATAGGCCCATGGTACACATAATTATATAGACCTATTAGGCTACTAGGGCCTGTATTGCTATCATAACAGTGAAAACCTAATCCCTGCCCCCAGAAGCTACGCATATCATACTAGCATATTCAACCCCGTGTATCCCTCAGTGATTCAGAGAACTACCGGTACGGTTTTTTTATATTTTATTTATTTATTGATTTATTATTATTTTTATCTAGATGTGGGAGTCGGGAGAAAAACACTACATTTTCTTGGGAATTCCAAGGAATTTTTCTACTGAAGACGAAACATTCCTTAACCACGTCATAAAATAATGTGTCATGTACTGCATATTCCGAGCTAAAAATTTAGGACGAACTGAAAATAAATGCTAGAATTTATAAAAAAAAATAATTTATTTTGAACTTTAGAGGGAAAACAAGCAAAAAGGCAATATTAGGCTCTAACGTAAAAATAGGCTGTTTTAGGTCCTCTAAAAGTATAATTTTTAGGCATAGTCACTTATGAAACATGCATATACAAGTTTTCGTCCGTATATCACTTAAGGATTAAAATAGGTTTTTACCTAAAATCCGAAGTCTAGTCATAATCGTAAAATGAGGGTATACAATGCGAAAAGAAAGAAATGTTGAGTTCTTTTATACGAAAAGAGTTGTCTCCGTCGAGTGCTTTAAATGAAGGCAATGACCTCTAAACAGCCTTTTCCCGTTGCCCTTACCGAATGGTAAATTGAGGGTTAGAGGATGTAAAAGTATTTTCAGTTCTGTTGTTAAAATTTACACGATGCCACCTGTACAGAAGAGATTTTTGTACAATGCAGGTTTTAGAAGTGTTTCAGGGCCGTAGCAAGGTCCTTCTGCGCCCTTGGCGGGTTTGACAAATCTGCGCCCTCCAATACGGGGGGGTTCTGAACATTTTTTTTTAAATTTCTGTAAAGTTGTTTATTATTTTAATATAAAAACACTGTTATTATCAAAGAGAACCTAAACCACAATTTGAAAATGAACTAAGTGTTGGACTTTCAAGGTACTAAAACCTTATTTTCAGACGATTGAACTACTTAAAAAATAATTAAATAATAAAATCTAGTATCAAAAGTAAATTACATATTAGGCCTGAGGCCTACTAAAATGTTTAACACATTAATATAGGTAAAAGTATTTTTTTTCGAATAGTTGAACCACTTTCATCTCAATAATAACGTACATTTTAATTTTTATTGTTATATCTTTCCATACTGTTCATGATTTATGTTATCATACCCTGTCAATAAAAAACGTGTTAATTAAAGAACGATGCATGACTGCTTTTTGTTTGTAGACAATCGGCATAATACTACAGATAGTTCACGTGCAGTAATTTTTAATAACCTGATAGATTTCTTCCATTAACGTGGCATTTTTATTGCTTGATAAATTGCACCAGTCCAAAAAAAAGGCGGGATTATTCATGGTTAATTTTGCGCCCTCTCTCTACCTGTGCCCTTGGAGGGGGCCCACCTCGCCACCGCCTAGCTACGGCCCTGAAGTGTTTTACATTGATTCCATTGTACAAGGTTATAATTTTTTATGCAATGAAGTATATTAAATTAACTAACTCCGTGGCGCTAACATCCCAGAAGAGACGAGGCCTACCACCCGACCGCTGCGTCATCTGCCTCATCTACCATAGGCAGATGACAGGACTGGGGGGCATATGGTCAGCATGAATGAAGTACAGGGTGTCCGGGAAAGACCTGACGAAAATGAAATCATTACATATATGAAACTATTGCATATATTGACGTGATGTTTTCACGGTTACAAAGAGAAACACGATGAGTTTTAATAAGCCTCTATGTGAGCACCATTTGTGGCCCGATACTCAATTTCGTGCCACACACGCGAAATCATCTCCGGTGTGACTAGTCCTATTGCATTACCGGTCACAGGCATGCGATACACTTTGTCTTTCACAAAACCCCCGAGAAAAAAAATCCAGTGTGGTCATGTCAGGTGACCTTGGTGGCCATGGTGTAGCTCCTTCTCTCCCATAGACTGTGGATTTTGGCATTTGCAGTTGTCTTGCCGCCCCACGAATGGATTTCCTCGGGCTTCTTACAAAAGCAGCCCGTACCCTTTCAATGTCATTGTCGTTTATGCGCGATTTCTTTGCCTTTCCCTGCTGTGACTCAACATTACCTATCTCCAGAAATTGCTTGTGCCAATGAAGGATGCTGTTTCGGGCGGGAGGATTTCGGTCTTTGTCTGATTGGAAACGACGTTGTAGCCTACACACAACTTGCATTCCCAGTTCTCAGAATAAGACTGACTATACACGCTGCGCAGAACAAGCTTTTTCTCGTTTCTCCTCGTGCATCAACAATGTGCATGCTCATGGGCATTACGGGATGCTACGAAACAAAACTTTTTGAGTTTGTCTTTCTAACTGTGAAAATACTGAGGTAGTAACTGTAATAGTTTCTGATATATAATTATTTCTTTTTAGTCAGGTCTTTCCCGGACACGGTGTATATTATTCATAGGTAATCCCACGAGAGTTGACGAGTTTATCGATAGATTCGCGACTGCGCAGCAGGTGCGAATTTATCTGATGCAACTCGTCAACTCGAGTTGGATTTATTAAGACTATTCCATGAATAAAAATCCACCAGATTATACAAATAATAATAACTTTCGTGCTTTGTTCTACAAAAAACAAAACTAACAGCTGCGAGATCACGGCATACTATGAATCGATTCGAGCTGTTTTGGTGTAATCAGTGCTACCACCAGTGCATATAAGACATAGTTAACTTCATTCAATTAAGCTAAAAGCAGAACAGAATAAACGCACACGAACTGGCTTGCACCGAATCGAAATTGTGTTCTTAATCAATGTACATTTCTATTATTTCAATTTCCAAACAAATTATGATGTATGAAATAATCTGTTTTCGTGCCGCTTAGTGGCACCATCTGACTATTAATCACTGCACACTGATACTTGCGTCTCCAGTAACGACCAGACCATTTTACCCGATAAAATGCCATCCTCGCGATTCCTACAAGAATATTGTAAGATAAACGGCCGTGATTGGTCTATATCCGAGGAATTGCTAAACGTTATTGGTCAATATCAATGAGTTGAATAGTCCCTTTAAAATGTTTTGTTTAGAATCACACTATATATATATATATTTATATATTTTCCATCCTAAATTCAAGGTATAGTCCATACGGTGATACTCACAAACTTGAGTGGGATGAATTATAAGAGTTATAGTCTTAAAGTCTAGTCATTATATAGGTATTTATAATTTGAAATAGGAAGAACGATTTATCACACTCAAACTATTCCCTCAGAAAATGCTTGGTATAGCTTTTTATGGCTCATAGAGGATGTAGAATTCCATCGCTTCTACACACCAAGCCTGGTATAGTAAAGTGTTCCCTATTACAGGCCATGGAGGCCCAGAGGGTTCCAGGAGGTTGAGGCTCCCAGATTTTTAGACATCGGCACATGAAGGTGGTAAGGTTGTCATCCTTACCGGCCGCCTTTACTCCCAGGATTTCTCCTGGTACTCATTTCTGTTAGAGGCTGAGTCAACCCCAGGGCCATAGTGCCACCAGAAGGATTAGGCCAATTGAAAAATTGCAACGACCTCATCGGGGATCGAACCCGCGACCTTCCGGTTTGTAGCGCAGCGCCTCAACCACTACGCTACGGCGCCCTATGCTTATACCATTGTAATAATGAGATGATAGTTTTAATTGATATGAATGAAATTCTATTATTACATTATGATTGAATAATACTCACCGACTGTCTCTTGGGGTGTGGTGCTCTCTTTGACTGAGCTGGAAGAACTAATTGCAAGGGGTTCGAGGGCTTTGCTCTGGAGGTACTTTCTTCTCGGATTGGACCCAAGTTATGTCTACGGACTGATGCAGTCTGCTGTTGAAGAGGAACGCTTTTCATTGCGGGTTTTTTATTCTCCTTTATCGGAGCAGGGTGTCCAGCTTTTACATCCTAGTAATCAAGAGGAATACAACTTAATACAATTGTTCCCCCCACCAAGTCATACAGCATTTATAAATGCTGAATTTCTTATTATCAGGGCCCGGATTTTGATGACCTAAAAATACTTAAAAAAAAAAGAGCTATAAATAGACTGGAAAATACAGAAAAATGACCCAAAAGCTAATAAAAAAGACCCAAAAAATTGTATGAAAATGCTCTAGTTTGTCAGATTTGTGTCTTTTCTACTCCAATTATATAGGCTTGTATTAGTTAATTGGTATATACGTTTTAATGCAAACCGCAAACACAGTCTTTCAGTATCCAAATTAAAATTATAACAAGATCTATTTATTTATGCTTATTTACAGTTCTCATAATATTCAATGTAAGTAAATGCTCAAAAACTCTATAAAATGCAAGAAACAACACAACATGAAAAAGTGACTTTAAAATAAAAGAAAATACCTAAAAATATGACATGTGGGAATAAAAGATCGTAGAATGGCAAAAAATTGACCAAATAATGACTTCGAATTCCAAAAATTACCAAAAATGAAGAATGAAAAAATTACCAAAATTGGCAAAAAAGTTACCATTTTTGTGGACTAGGAGTCATGATCAGAATATATGCACTAGTAGGCAACTTCCAGGATGTTCCAGTTAAGACATATCAAAATCCGGGCCCTAATTATTATTATTATTATTATTATTATTATTCTTATTATTATTATTCTTATTATTATTATTATTATTATTTATCTGTCATTAAACTTATCAAAGTTGAATCAAAACACTTTCATTAAGGCACTTTATTTTACCTTAGTAAACTTCTGGACGGCCGTTAAAATGTTTTGTTTAGAATCACACTATATATATATATATATTATATTTTCCATCCTAAATTCAAGGTATAGTAAGTAAAATACGGTGATACTCACATGACTGAGCTGGGTGGTGATACAATGGAGGCCAGCTTCCCTGTGTAATGGAGGAAGTTGCCTCGTTGGTGGTGGACGAGGTGCAGGACGTGTTGGCGTGGGTTTTGAGATAGCAGCAGGGAGTTTACACGTCGAGGCAGCGGAAACCCGACGTGTAGGGACTGCTCGTGGGCACGCCTAGTAAACAAGTGGAATAATCTTAATACAATTGTTCCCTCCGCCAATGCTGAATTTATTATTATTATTATTATTATTATTATTATTATTATTATTATTATTATTATTATTAAACATACCAGGTAAAGAAAGGATGAAGGAGAATAAAGTGCTTAAGATTTGGAGATGATATGGCTTTGCTAGCTGAAGATGAAATGACACTGATGGAGGTAAATGACGAATGTGAGTACTACGGGATGAAGATAAATAAAAAAAAAATCCCTTTTGGCAAGCCTACAGGCTGATGTAGATTTCTAAGTGCTTTTGGTTAATTTACTGTCGCTGCGTAGCACTTTTCTTCTTTAGCCTTGGTACGACAAACCCGCAATAATAACAGCAAAAAAAGGGAAGATCACTCGCCTTATATGAAAACTATCAAGAAACTAGTAATCGATTTGTAGAGTACTCATCAAGAGCTTTTCAACGATACCCCACAAGACGTAGTTTAAAAAAATTTCGAATTTCCATCCCCTCACTCCCACCCCCAAAAACCCCTGAATTGTTGGTGTCACTGTGAAATCCATAGGGAGTACTCAATTTTATTCAAACAAAGTTTCCCTCTACACTTCATAGGGGCCGAGATATAAATGTTTTAAAATTTCAACCCCCAACCATCCCCTTGGGCCAATTTTGCTCATTAACGAACTTGTCCGAGCTATTGGGCCTAGAAATAACATAATAAAATTTGGTTCAAATATCTTCAAAATTACGGCCGCTAGCGTGTAAAGATATATATATATATATATATATATATATATAAATATCACAATTTTTTTTTAACAGGTGGTGGTTTCGTACTTAGGGAAGCATGAAACGTAAAGATATGAAAGAATTTTTCGAAAATCATGACATGGTATCGATCGCAATAGGTAGATTTTTCTTCGAAATCTACCTAATAAGACGAAGACCATAGTTATTGGAAGAGAACTAAAGAAGGTAGAAGTGAGAATTTAGGATGAGGTTTTGGACCAAGTAGACATGTTCAAATACTTGGGTTGTACTATCAGCATCTACATGAGCTGTTGTCAAGAAGTGAATCAGAGGATAGCAATGGCGAAAAAAGTTTTTAACAGGAAGAGGCCTTTGGAAAAGGCTAGTGAAGTGCTTTGCATGGAGTGTGGCGTTGTATCGTACAGAGACTTGGACATTACGAAGGAATGAGGAAGCATTTGAGATGTGGATATAGAGAAGAATGGGGCGAATACCATGGACAGATAAAGTTAAAATAAAGATGTGCTGGGCGGAGTGGGAGGAAGAAGAGTTTTATTGAAAATCATTAGGAAGAGGAAAATAAATTGGATGGGACATTGGCGAAGAAAAGATTGTCTGCTGAAGGATGTCATAGAAGGGATAATAAATGGGAAGAAGGTTAGAGGCAAAATAATAATAATAATAATAATAATAATAATAATAATAATAATAATAATAATAATAATAATAATAATAATTATTATTATTATTATTATTTATCTGTCATTAAACTTATACAAAGTAATAGACATCATCAGTGTAAAATTCTAAAACTATTAAAACACCAGATCATGCAGATTTGTCTCATCGAAAATAGTGTAAAATGCCTTGCTTTTTAGCCATTGCTTAATTACTAATTTAAATCTTTTAGAATTAACATTTCTAGCATTTAGTGTGAGTTTGTTAAAACGTTTGATTCCAACATGCTTAAAACTATTCTGACTTTTATTCAATCTTGTAAAATTAAGGACTAAATTGTTTTTATTTCTTGTTTCGTATTTATGTTTATCTGAACTAATATTAAAATCATCATAATTATCTTTCATATACTGTAGCACATGTAATATGTAAAGACTAGTCAAGGTCATAATGTTCATTTCAATAAAATGGGGTTTGCAAGATTCAGTATTTTTGATGCTCTTTATTACTCTTATGATCTTTTTTGCCAGAGAAAAACTTTTCTGGCACCAGCCGAATTTCCCCATAGCTGTATACCATATTGCAAGTGAGTATGAAAGAAGGCACAGTATGCCTTAATGAACAGGTCAATATTCGTGTATAATTTTAAGTTTCTTATTAAATAGGTAACCCTAGGTAATTTTATACAGACAGCTTCTGTATGAGTGTCCCAATTTTATCCAAATTAATTCCCAACAGGTTTACATACTTGTCATTATTATTCAAACTAAAAACAATTTCCTCAGTTTTATCTTTGTTAATAGTTAGTTTGTTAACTTCAAACCATAGTTCAGATCTTGTAAAAACATCCTTATTCAACTGCTCAATCATGCCAGAGTTACTGTTTGTTGTTAAAATAGTCGTGTCGTCTGCATATAAAATACATTTGTAAGGCACATAGCTAGGGAAGTCATTAACATAAATTACAAATAAAAAAGGACCCAGAACTGAACCTTGTGGTACACCACTAAGGACTTCTTCAAGTTTGGACATTTCTGATATGAATTAACAACATTAATAACAACATTAAGACCCTAACAGTAATAGCAGAACAGAAAATGAACATTTGTTTTGCATCATTAAAATCAGTGTCGAAATAAATGTCCCACCCGTAATAGATTTTGAAAAACAAATTAAAAATATTTACAATAAATTTTAAATAATGCTTTGCATGTAGTGTGGAGGAGAAGGCATTGTAAATTTTACAGAATGTGAAGAACCAATTCTAGTTTATTATTTAAGATATATAATAAACAAAAATAGTTTTTATAATTTGCTAGAATGCCCCACCCGTAATTATGAAATGGCTGTATTGTTACTGTTGATAGAAGAATATTTTCTACATCGATTTCAACCTGACGTTTCTTCTACAACATATACGTAAAACAAATTTATTGTGTATATAAGTTATCAAAAATATAATATTAGATACTGTAATAAAAAAACAGGTATTATCAGCTATCTAGAAATTCTGCGTCAGCACCCTATTATTTCAATATCAATATAAAATACTAGTGCTTGAAGGTGGAAAAGAATTCATAATTAAAAACTTATTGTTATTGAGTTTCCAAAAGTACATATTACAATTTTGCAAATACACTATTCATGAAATTTAAAACAACATTATAACTAGACTTCGGACTTTTAGGTCGCTAAAAATTCTGTTTTAGGTACCTAAAATAGGCTCTAAAAATTGTAAAATAGGTCGTAAAAATTGTAAAATAGTCTCTTATAAAATCGTTAAGTTGCCAATTTTCTGAAATATGTCAATTGCAATGCAGAATATTATATTTAATGAAGTCAGCATTAATTAATAATCATGATAAAACACAGATATAGGCCTATGGTACACAGAATTATGTAGATCTATTACCAGGGCCTGCATTACTACCATAACAGTGAAAACCTAATCCCTGCGCCCAGAAGCTACGCACGCTAGCACATTCAGCCCCTTGTATCCCTCAGTGATTCAGAGAACTACGTTTTCTTTTTGTTTTTTTTGTTACTGTATGTGGGAGTCGGGAGAAAAACGCTACATTTTCTTCGGAATTCCAAGAAATTTTTCTATTGAAGACGAAACATTCCGTACTAGGCCTATTTTACCACGTCACAAATGTGTCATCTACTACTGCACATTCCGAGCTAAAAATTTAGTACAAACTGAAAATAAATGCTAGAATTTATAACAATAGATAACTTATTTTGAACTTTAGAGGTAAAACAAGCAAAAAATGCAATATTAGGCTCTAACGTAAAAATAGGCTGTTTTAGGTCCTATAAAAGTATCAGTTTTAGGCATAGTCACTTATGAAACATGCATATATAAAATTATTGAAATAACTCATATTCAACATATTGAATATATTGAATATGAGTTATTTCAATAATTTTGACACAGCCAGCCAGGCCAAACTCATTAATGTATATTATATGTTAAGGGTAAAGGTGGAATAGTATATTAAATATGCATATATAAGTTTTTGTCCATATATCACTTAAGGATTAAAATAGGTTTTTACCTAAAATCCGAAGTCTAATTATCAGCTATCTAGAAATTCTCCGTCAGCACCCTATTATTTCAATATCAATATAAAATACTAGTGCTTGAAGGTGGAAAAGAATTCATAATTAAAAACTTATTGTTATTGAGTTTCCAAAAGTACATAGGCCTAACTCTATTTTACCAGCTGGAATATTAGGGTTATAGATTAAACATATATACAGAGTATACAGTAGACTACATGTAGGCCTACATATTACAATTTTGCAAATACACTATTCATGAAATTTAAAACAACATTATAACTTTGCTTATTTAAGAAAAGACGACGGTCTAATAACTTACGCCGCTGGTAGAGGGAGGATTTGGTGTGGCTCTAATAAACGGACATGTTCTTCTAGCTCCTTCTGGGGCTCTTGGGCCTCCTGGGTTCTTCCCTTTACACGCCTAGTAAACAAATGAAATACAACTTAATATAGTTTCTACACATAATTACAAGAAAAATGACACTAAACAATGTATAGGCTAATTTACTTTAATAGGAACATTTCTAACAAATGATGAATAAGTCACTAAGACCACTCGTAAATGTTCCTATTAAAGCAAATTATACATTGTTTGGTGTCATTTTTCTTGTAATTATGTGTAGAATTGATATGTAACTAACATTTTAAGATAAAATGACATATTAAAAAAATCTAAGATTGATTGATTGAAGTAGACTAGGTGACTCATGGGGAGAAAATTACGGTTGGTCCTAATTCCCTCTGCTTGTAAATGTGAGGGTGCATGCGGGTGAAGGAACCTACCTGGCCTCAACCGCCTTCCCTGGTTGCTAAGGGTATAGTGTAATGGAGATAATCTAGAATAATTGAAAATAGATACGATTGAAGTACCCCCGAAGTCATTTTCCCAGAAAAAAACGGATATAGCTATTTTATTAGTCATAGATAAGAGTTTCCAATTTTACATTTTTATTAAAATCGTTAGAGCCAATTTTTCTAAAATCAAAATTTTTCAAAAAAACTTTCATGAAAAATCCCCTTAATATTTCAGTTATAAAACTCAATTTCTGGCCGGTTCAATAAAATTCCGAAAAAAAGTCCTTAATTAAAAAAATAAAGTAAATACAATAAACCGTTTACCCGCTGTGCTTGTCCACAGACAGACGGACAGACGTCATTTCAAAAACATGTTTTTAGGTTTCTAGGGATCGTGAAACATGCTTTCCCGGTGTTAATCTCGATTTTGATTTTTTGTCACTATCACAATACTTTCTCTATACTACGTATATGCGAGAAAGTATAATGCAAATATCATCCAGTTTTATCTTCTCTGGAGTTGATGATGTTATGTATATATGTAAATACAGAGCAGTGTGTTATATTCCAGGCTGTATTTGGAGGGCCACACAAGGAGTTTGTGTTTTTGAATCTGATTTTGGATTTAAACTCAACTGCGCCTTCAAGAAATCTTCTCTGTTCCGAGTGAGAAATCTGGGAGGCGTCAAGGGATACGTCGGTGTGGGTATGTTCTTCTTCTTCTTTCCTGTAAAACTCTTCTCTTCCGCTAATTTTCTGTACACCTTTACAATGTGTGTGTGTTTGAGAGAGAGAGAGAGAGGGCAGGGACGTATCTAAGATATTTTTTTCGGGAGGGGCTATATAAGTCTAACACTGATATCACTAGGGCCCGGAAATTTATGAAAATCATATTTTTAATAATGCAAATTATTACAAGGTGTCAAAGAAATATTAAGAAATTGATGGTTTAATATTGCATATTTTGTTAGTTTTGCAATGATGCATCATATTTGCTCAATATTAAAATATTTGTGCATATTTAACCAATTTTTCACATTTATAACAGCATATTACGAGAGATGTCAAATATTGTGCATATCTCTGTTAATTTAAAAAAAAAAAGCTATTTGTCTAAGTGAATGTTTTGGAAACCGACTATAAAATTTGTTTATAGTAAATAGACTATATATTTTTTTTTAACCGATTATATAATATTAAAGCAACGTTATAGTCGTTATTTTTCAATTTACTAAAATTTATTGCAATAACTTAACCTTGTTTTATTTTAATTTTTATTATGTAATTCATAAGACTTAGCATATACGATCTTTTAAAATTCGTGATGTAATTCAGCCAACAACAGAACGTCTAGTACAGTATTAAATTTACTTAAATAATAGAGCATACCTCATTTTTCCGGGGCATATTTCACAAATTTCAGGTAAAAATTCGATGTTAGGCTGAATTTTGTCAGGATGTGCAATTAAACTGTCTACTAAGACCTATTTGTCAAATTAAAATGTTCCTATGTGCAACATATTAGCATTACTTAACGTTTCGGGGGGGTTTAGCCCCCTCAGCCCCCCCTCTGAATACGCCCCTGAGAGAGAGTGAGAGAGGAAGAGAGAGTGTATGTGTCTGTGCTACTTCGGGTTAAGGGGCTGATTTTCCTACATATCTTTGTACTAAGTTTCAAATTGTTTACATAAATCGATTTCCTTTAAATTTTGTATATGGAGTGCTTAAACGAAGAGCTAAAACTTTTATTTGAAACTTCTGGACGGTGGTTATAAGCCACCCACTGTTTACCCACTGTTTGTAGATACTCTGTCATGTCTGGTGAACAACTCTTATTCTATATAAGCACGTGAAGTGAGAAAGATGTATTGTTGGCCATGCTTGCAGTAAAGAAATATCTGAGGGGAATATTCGATAAATTTCGGGAATTATTCTTTACGGTAGAAAGTTCAATAAACGTTTACAGTCAATTGTTTTTTTTTTTTCCCCATGGCCTGCGTTATTAGTCGCAACATTCAAAGAAGAAGCTATAAGAGATTTATAGCATAATTATAAATAGTATAAGGTTGTGTGCTAGAATTTCTCTACCGGTTCAAGGATAATATGTGAACACTGGCAACTTTACCGTTAAACAATTTTTTGTTAAATTTCAGGCTGGATACTTAGGCCTATTGTAAATACTAAGATGCTAACTTTTATTTGGGCAGAGGAAATTATGTGACTTTCACATACGATTTTTCTTCTTTGAGAATTTACATTACATATTCATCAGAACTTAAGTATAGTCAGCTAAATAGCGGGGAAAATACGCCAGAAAGCTAATTTTAGCTTTACCATTTTTAGTACTTATATATAGACCTGGGATTTTAAGGTAAATGCCTATTTCGTTCCTTATGAAATAACATGAAATTTTTTAAATATGTGGATGTTTCATGATAAATCACTTACATTTATAGAGTTTTATAGTGCCCTAAAATGCCTATTTGGATCTGTAGAGCCTATGTAACTATTTTAATGCCTAAAATGCCTATTTTGTATATTTCAAATAAAATTCAACTTCTGTAATGTTTACACTCTTACAATGGACATCCCTCAATGAAAAGCAGAACAGCAGAGGTGGGTTTTTCACAGAAACTTGATTATTCCAAACAACTGTCGCTAAAGGAATGCTGACTGACGGGTGAGGGGGAGGATTAAGGGGGAAGGATTACTGTGTCAAGTCACCAGTGAAAGAATATCTGTTTAAGTGAATATAGTTCATGATGCCTAATTTTGCAATTAATCCTGTTAAGAATAGGTGTACCATGTTTCTTGCAGTAAAAAAGGGCAATGTTATTTTAAGTGTATATTGTAATATTTTAAAGTCTATTTTCTATCTATTTACACATTTTTAAAGCATATTTTAAGTGCTTATTTTATCTTTTAAAAGCCTATTTTAGGTGCCTAAAACTATTTTTTTAGAGCCTAAAATCCCAGGTCTACTTATATATTAGGCTACTAGGCCTACTGTAGGGCAAGGCATTTGATGATTTTGCATCTTTTTTATATGAAGGTTAGAAGATAGCTGGAATATATATAAATGTGTATCATGAAATAATTGATTAAATAAGGGCAATTTGTTTTTGCACTTTTTTGCTTTATTTATCATTTTTCGTCATTTTTAAGAGAGAGGTCATTTTTTGGCAATTTTTAGGTCATTTTCGGCATTTTAGGTCATGTTTCAGTGGACGTAGAGAGGAGCTTTTCCATATAGGCTGCAAATGATTACTTTCAGACAACAGACAATCGTTTTTATTTGAGAATCTCCACCAAGTGTTCATAGTTCATTTTAATTCAGTTTTACTGTAAACACCACAGCAGTTTGTCTTGTAGCAATAAAGATTTTTCTTTCTTTTTAAATGGCATATATTTGCTAGGGAAAATTTGATGGGCGTGCCAGTTCATAAAGATTTTTTTTTTTTTTGCTAAGGATGTCCAAGTGGTATAAATTTACTTACTTTTTAGTAACAAAATAAGTGTGTTTTATATCGTAAATTCATATATAACACACTGTCATCCATTAAATTGCTTTTTTCAGTTCATCACTTTAAACAACTAAATAGTAATATTTAAAATTTACTAGTCATTTAATATATATATATATATATATATATATATATATATATATATATATATATATACATAGGCGTAACCAGGCCGACCATATGGGGGGGGTTATAACATCCGCGGGGTCTGGCGAGTATGGAAGGAGAGGGGGGTCCGGGGGCCCTCCCCCGGAATATTTTAAAAATTAAGACGCAAAATAACGAGTTTTAAGCTTCCCACGCTTTATACTTGTATTAAGCAATTTATGGGCAGACTTAAAAAAATTATACAATTTTCCATTTTTTATTCAATGGGGGGGGGGGGGGGGTTCAAACCCCCAAACCCCCCCCCTCGCTACGCCTATGTATATATATTGTGTCATTTTTTCACTATTTTAGGTCATAAATGCTTTTTTTATTTTGAATTTCTTCACTATTTTAGGTCATAAATACTTTTTTTTATTTTGCATTTCTTCACTATTTTATGGTCATCAAATGCCTATTTCCGTGCTGTAAGCGCCTTTCTGCCTCCCGATTTTATCCAAAATAAATGTGCGAACAAATTCAAAGAGATATTGTACTAAGAGTTAAAACTATTAAGTAGAGATTGCAATAGGTTACTCACTCCAGGTGCAGCAGTAGGGAGAACGATTCTCCTTGCACGTCCGCCCCCGAAGATGTTATAGGGGACGGGACCCGGCTCTAACATGGGTCTGGAGGACTCTTGGATATAGTTGTAAAATCCGGCATAGGCATCCAGAACTCTTGCCTCGTGAGGCCTCATTGAGGGCTTGTTAAACGCTTTGAACAACTTCTTCATCTTCTCGAACTGAACTCCTAACTCTCAACTGACATAATTTCCTAGGAAACAGTTCCACCCACTGTTGTTATCCCGCAGGTCAATTATAATATGTTTGTTCGCAAAGCAGTCAGAAACCAGGAACAAATCGTTCGCGCATGCGCTCTTTCTCCACACGCGTTCGCAAAGCGAGAATCCGTGATTCTGATTTCAATCTTCTGTTCGCAAAGCTCTCACGGACAGTTTCTGTACTATAAGAAAAATTTGCAGGCTCTACCATGAATTGTTATCAGAGACATGCGCAGTAACCTATTTTCACGCGCCTGACTCCTCCCTCCAAATCCTTGCTCCAGATTTATAAGCATAGGCTACTTATATGTATGAATAATGGAAGATAATTAAAAGTTTCCCAAAATATAGGCCTAGTTTATATTGCCGACGTATATTGCATGTATAACATGTATAAAGGGAAATATATATTTTATTTGCATATCATATCGATTATACGCAGAAACTATCGATTCCAAATTCTTCTAACCGTTCGCAAAGTGCAAATCACGGGTAATTTACAGACTGGACATGCGCAGTACAACCAATTCTCAACCAGTCACGGATTTGCTTTGCGAACAAACCTAATATAGGCTACATATTAAAAGAACACGTTAAATATTACAAAAGTAGAAATAAGTACAGCATTTCTAGTGCCTCATCATCATCATCATCATCATCATCATCATCATCATCATCACCTCCCTTAAGAGGTGACAAGCACAATCACTTTACCAGAAACATGAATTTAATAGATTTACCACGTGTAAGCCTCTCTAAAACCCAAGAATCTTACTCATATGTTGGCCTGAGAATGTTCAATAAGTTACCTCCTGAAGCTCATCTGGTTAACTTTAAACGATTTAAATTCATTCTGTACAACTGGCTAGCAGTTAATCCTTTTTATAATTTAGATGAATTTTTCAACCTTCCTTCCATCGACATATGTTTTTAACACATTTAAAAATAATTGTTGTACTGTTCTGTTGAAGTTGTATTGTATTTGGTATTGTGTATTGTGTACTGTTTTAACGTTTGACGTCAACTACACAAGTCCTACTTGTAATTTGTTGATAATAAAGAAATTCTAATTCTAATTCTAAAAAAATCATCATGGTCACATTAATGTTACCCAATTCCAGATGAGCTAGAAACTTGAAATTTGGCACACTTAAAGATTTTGCCCTATATCCGACGGGAAATTTCCAAATAGTTCAAATTTTTATTTTTACGCCCTCCCAAAACCAAAAATGGCGGACACAGGGTTAAATCGCTGCAGACTTTTTTTTGTGGCTTATAATAGCAAAAACGATAAGTCGTTTCATAAAACCGATTGCACTCCCAGTAACGGATTTTGATTAATCTACTGTTTTGACTTTTTCTCATATCTCCATCGGTTATGCCTTAAATAGGATTTAAATTTTAAGTAAATTTCGTACATTTTCCGCACGTTATGTAACTTTTGACAGACTTACATGACAGCTAGAATTATAATATTTGGCAGGAATATTGGCACATCCAACTGCCATAAGCATGTCAAGTTTTGTGATTCTAGCTGCCCTACAAGTATGAAAAAACTCACTGTTTAGCCAACGTCAATCACATCTACCACAGTCTGACATTAATGTTTACCCTCTTCCAGAAGAGCTAGAAACCTGAAATTTCACGTACTTACAGTTTTTAGCCTCCAATTGACGAGAAAATTCCGAAAAAGTTAATATTTTCTATACGCCGGCGTGGTCTTGTGGTTAGCGTCGCTGACTACAAATCCGTCGGCCCGGGTTCGATCCCCGGTACCTCTTCGGAATTTTCTGAGGTAGGGAGGTCTGGAACGGGGGGCATTCAGCCTCATGATTCAAATTGAAGAACTACTCGATAGAAACCACCATTAACGGCCGTGGGAGTCGGCATACTGAACACATGCCCCCCAATCCTGCCATTTGCCTGTGGTAGTAGACGCAGAGGTCGGTTGGTAGGCCAAGTCTGTTAAGGGATGTAGCGCCATGGAGTTTTGTTTAGTTTTAGTTTAGATTATGTTATTGTGAATTGTAAATCTATATTAATAGAAATGAATTTACGAAAGGGTTGTTGCCGCATCACTTGAGAACGGCTCGACCGATTTGGCTGATTTCTGTTTTGTTGTGTTCGTAATTGTCAGGACAAAGTGTGTATGAAAGAAAATTTTTGGAATATCCACGGGAAAAGTCGGAAATGTGAAATGAGGCATAGTTAGAGAGTCTGCTGTCAATTGTTTACATAAAAAAAAAGAAGTGTGACATATTCACAGTTTGAGAGTTCCGCTTTCACATGTTTTCATAATAAAACAAACAAACAAAAAATATAGCCTATAGTGCGGTATTAGATTTGATTTTTATAACAGTAAAAGCTCATAATTTGTGACGAAATTATCAAGATAACAATATCAACTTACTACAAATGTTTCAATGTATTGCGAATTGTGGTATTTGTAATATAACCCTTTAGTCTGCGAGTCATTGTTGTGCATAATATTGAAAACATATAAATTTCAGTGGATAGCGAAATGTGGCACTTATAATTTATAACCCAGTCTTCGAGAAGCATTAATCATAATGACTGAAATCCGACCCGGTCCGAGTGGCATAATTAAAAATAAGAGAGGTAAATCTTTGCGAAGTGGACAAAAGGAAATAATATTGAATGTGTTTAGTGGATTTCTTAAAAAATATCCAAGAATTGCAATAGAGGACATTGTAAAATTGACATTGGAATTCACCGATCTGGAATGTGACTGGAAAGTGGATAGTGAATACAGAGACTCTGATGTAGTGAAAACTCCTCCAATAAAGGCTCAAATGCCGCGTAGTGTTTTAGATAACATTGATGACTTTGTGAAGAGTGCTATTCGAGCAAAAGTTCATCGGTTATTTTTTGGGCATAAGAGAAGATTAAGTCGCCCCCTTACGCTCCAAACAATGCGTTGCTGTTCGCTTGTTATCTCGGCACACCCGATCGTCCCTTCTCTCCAAACTCCCGATCGTACCAAATACAATACATTTTTTGATAACATACCTCCAAAAGTGGGTAAACTTCATGAGGACACCGATCCCCTAATTTTATAAGTTATTGCTGGACGTTCAAATGAAATAATTTGCGAAAAGAAGTGAGGTTAATGATTGTACTTTGGAGATGATGTCAGATTAATCGGATTTGAGAGTTATGCCACTGCCGGAGAACTCGGAGTAAGTAGGCCTAATTATTTCACAGTAATCTTCTAATGTAGCACTCATTTTCAGCTTGAACGAAATAAGTAATAAACATGTCTTTATTTTTAATGCTGAGAGTAGCCCTCATGGATAGATTATTGGGTCATTCTTCCGATTGTGGGGAATTTCGTGTCCCAACCTTGCCAGTCTCGTAAATTAGAAATTTCCTCCCTTTTTACTATTTATTCGTATGTAATCATCATTTATCTAGTTAAAATATAAAGAAGTATATTTTTATTCTGATATATTGTGGTATTTAATAGCTTGAAATGTTGACAGGAACTACAAATTACCCATGAATTCAATGTCCCAACTCGAAGTATTGCATGTACGAAAGCTAAGAAATTGACCGAGAAGTCTTCTAAAAAAAATTGTAAATACAGGAATTGCAGAAGGCATGCTTACTCTAATTGATGATATTAAGATAATTATTTTATTCTTATTTATACTGTGTTATTTATTTTTATTTAAGTACTTAACTGAGTGTCCCTGCATTACGCCAGTCAACACCGTAACGCACGTAGAAATTAAATTTTCGCCAACTATGCTATTGCGGCATTACTTACGGCCATAAGTTAATTGGGAAGAACGATGGCAACAATGTGGCAACCACAAAAGTATTCCTTGTGCGATTGTAGGAAGCGTAAGAGCAAAAAACCATATTTTTCAGGAACGTACCTTAATTGCATGTCAACACCGTAACGTAGAAAAAAGTGTGATTTTGTGATTTTTAAAAATATTTTCAGTCTAGCAAAGAATTTTTGGCTGTATTTGAAGATAAAGCATGTGATGAATCGTCGATTTTTTCAGTCTTAACTTCGAAAACTTATGAACAAAAAAATATGTCAACTCCGTCACGAAGAATGAAAACTGTTACAGTGGTGACTTTATTGGCTTGCATACGTTTAATTTAATTTAAATTTAGCTTATTAACTGTATTTACCTCGTTATATGAATACATTATCGAAAACATGTCTACATCTTGAAATGAATGTCCACACCATAACGCAAGTGTCCACACCGTAACGCAGTCTCCACCCCATAACAATAAGTAAAATGGCAGTAAAATAGCAATAGTTAGCACTAATATTTAAATGTATTTTTCTTAATGAGGAGGCATTTATGCACTCTATTCTTAGCATGCATGGGATATGAAAATAAATATTTTACATTAAAAAGTCAAACCATAGTAACAAAATTTAGCATTAAAAATCTTGATTCTATATTCTAAATTAAAAGTTTTAGTTTTTTTGTCCATAATAGTAAATATTTGAGATAAAATTGATACAAGGTGAATCGCAAGCCGATGACCTATAGAAACAATGAATAAAAATGCTTTAATATTTCAAATTGTTAATATTAGGACGGGAAAACGCTCCGTTACGGAGTTGACTGATATTTGCACCTACTGATATTAAAAAAATTATATCTAATTTAGTGATTAACATTGAGTTCGGCCAATTCACTGGGAATAGGTTTTACATCATAATAAACGACATGACATCAATAAAACACAGTTTTTTGACAATTGTAATTCCAGCTTAACAGTGGATGAAAATCCCCACAATCGTGAGAATGACCCTATTATGGAATGAGACACGGCCCACTATAGTCCAGGCAACGAATGAAAAATAGAAGAAAAAAAATCGTGTAGTTTTGAAATTTTGCAGAGTTGTCGGACGCAGTGTCCTGAACAACATACTAAAAGTCCCCGAAGGTGGGGGTGAGCGGGGGGCAGGGGGGCCCGCAGAAAGTCCCATTTTTAGGTTTTCACTTATATCTAAACAATGGTGCATCGTAGAGCAAAAATTGCTATATACAAAATTAAAGCTGATAAAATTTCCTACAAGTTTGATCCTACACATTTCTTCCTATTTCCAATAGTTTTCCAGATATCTGCCAACGAAAATAACAAATTTTCTAAAAAAGCTCTTTCGGCTCGCGCTTTTCGACACATTTTGTCTTCAAGCGCTTCATCCCTTAGGTATATAGCAATGTTCTCATGAAAGAAGTTATAGGGAAATAAATTCACTTTAAAATGAGTAGTCATTTGTTATTTTGTCTTCAAATGTTCAAAAGTTATAACAATTTAAGTTTCGGTCAAATTTAGAGATTTCGAAAGAAAACCGTACATCGCACTTTCTCTATATTTAGGGGTTATATCTTTGTATATAAACTGTATATTGTGTATTTACATCATGAATCAAGTGGAGAAATATCACACTACCATTAAAATTGAATTATTAAAAATCCGTTCACGGTACAAGCACAGGACATGTAATGGAAAATACATTATATTCCAGTCAAGAAAGGAAAAATAAGGACAAGAAAATATCATGTAGTTTTGAAATTTGTCAGAGATGTGGGGGGAAGAGTCCTAAACAACATAGTAAAAGTCCCCATGGATAGGGGGTGAGCGGGGGGTGGGGGGCACTTTTGAATGTCATTTCTTGCAGTTTTCCTTAAACACACAAAGGCTATGGGTTCTAGCAGAAAACAGTTTATGGCCAAGGGATATTTGTGGGTCCACAAATACGATCACTAATGCATGATGAGAAGTTTGAGGAACTATTGAATCCACTGGAGAAAGCAGCTTGGCAAGCATTCAAAAAAGTAACTCACAGTTTTTTGGGAAATCGAAAGGCGGAAAATTACCGTGATATTGTCAATGATCTTACAACATCTTATAAAAATTTGGGCTGTAATATGTCCTTAAAAATTCACTTCCTGCACTCGCACCTAGATTTCTTCCCGGAAAATCTTGGCGCGATGAGCACGGGGAACGCTTTCATTAGGAGATTTCAGCTATAGAAAAGAGATATCAAGGCAAATGGAATCCTAATATGCTGGCCGATTATTGTTGGACCATTAAGAGGGATGCTCCACAGGAGAAATATAGCAGAAAATCGTCATTTCTTACTTTCTAGGTGAGTCCGAATGTTCGGATATTGTGTATTTAAGAATGTAGAAAATATTAAAGTGTTTGAAATTATAAATGCCTGCCTCTCGGAAACCTTGCGTGATGGAGAAAAACCGATATCATATTTGAATTCAGGAGAAGAAATGCTATCAGAATCACATATTTTTCTTTCTGAGACAAAAAAAAAGTTTCTTTTTTGTTGCCCAGTGATTATTCATTTGTACGAAAGGAAAGAGAACGACAGTGACATCTGGTGATATTCTCAATAATCTTTTTAACGTGCTTGCACTTTACTTTTTACTTTATTTTTTTCAGCCCGTAAAATGAAACTTTACGTAGACGGCAAGAGTTCTGTTAAAAAATGTTTACGATCCAAAATAACATAAAAAGTTTTTTTTTCCCCTAGCCGTATAAGGAGCTAATCATCCAGTCCGTAATATTTATACTAATGTAAGATTAATAGTTTAAGCTAAGAATACACACATTGTAAATGGGTCATGGCCACGATCACAAACTTTCTCCGGTCATGATGATGGTTGCGTAGTGTCCACGCCCACTTTCAAGATCAGCTGATCATTGAGTTTTTAAAATTAAAATAAACATTTTATTTGTTATACTTGATCCAAGATGTGTACAGAGTAAACAACTGAATGTGAAAGTACAAAGCACAGTTCACAAGTGTTCGTTTTTGGGACTGTTTAGCCGATTTACATACCGTAAAGTCAATTGAACTTTCTTTTTAGGTAGATTTCGAAGAAAAATCTACCTATTGCAATGGATACCATGTTATGATTTTCGAAAAATTATTTCATATCTTTACGTTTCATGCTCCCCTGAGTACGAAACCACCGCCTGTTCAAAAAAAAATTGTGATATATATATATATATATATATATATATATCTTTACACGCTAGCGGCCGTAATTTTGAAGATATTTGAACCAAATTTTAATATGTTATTTCTAGGCCCAATAGTTCGGACAAGTTCGTTAATGAGCAAAATTGGCCCAAGGGGGTGGTCGGGGGAGGGGGTTGAAATTTTAAAACATTTTTATCTCGGCCCCTATGAAGTATAGAGGGAAACTTTGTTGGAATAAATTAGAGTACTCCCTATGGAGTTCACAGTGACACCAACGATTCGGGGGTTCGAGTGAGGGTGGGGGTGGGGGATGAATATTCGAAACTTTTGAAACCACGTCTTGTGGGGTATCGTTGAAGAGCTCTTGATGAGTACTCTACAAATCAATAAATAGTTTCTTGATAGCTCTCATATGACGCGAGATTTTAATGTTTGAAAATAATAACACTTAAAAGTATTGTTATAATATCATAATTTTGTCTTGTTTAGCGGCTTTGCTAATTTTATTCATTGCTGATCTTGCGCACGGCCTCCCAGAATATTATATCCCATTCTTGTTGTCAAAACAAATGATTGTAGGCTCTTCCTCTTTACCAAATTCAGTTCTTATTACTGCAGGTTTGCCATGCCAAGGCTAAAGAAGAAGAGTGCTATGCAGCGACAATAAATTAAACCAAAAGCACTTCGAAATCTACCTCCGCCTGTAGGCCTGCCTAAAGGGATTTTTTTATATTAAGCGCCAAGGGTCCCGCGTTCCATTTCCAATGTTTTATTTTTACTTGCCGTATTTTACGGACCATAAGACAGAGTGTTGAAAGTTGGGTGCATTTATATTGGGTGCTGCCATTCACTATCGCTCCAAATGGACAGCATCCACTAGGTGGTCATTCACTGTCACTCCACCCGCGCCAGTTGCCTCGTGGAACAATTAAGTTGAACCTTGATTTTTGAATATTTGGCTCTAACGATTTTAATAAAAACTTAAAATTTGAAACTCTTGTCTATGGCTAATAAAATGACTATATCCGTTTTGCTGTAAAAATTACTTAGGGGGTACTTTACTCGTATCCATTTTCAATTTTTCTAGATTATCTCCATTACAGTACTGTATGCGACACATAAAAACCTACCACAGTAAAGTTGTAGAAAAAATTAAAGTGAACATTTTTTTGTTTAAAACATTTTTTTATACATCTAATTGATATCAAGATAAACACGAAATAAATACAGCTTAAACGCGAATTTCAGAACATACATATCAATTTAAAAAATCTGATGTGAAAGTCACATAACTTCCTCTGCCCAAATGAAAGTTAGCAGTATTCACATATCCTTGTACAGAATCGCAAGACACAATTTTACGCTAATTATGCTGTAAATACCTTATAGCCCCGCATTTGAATGTTGCGATTAAAAACACAGGCTATGGACAAATTAAAAAAAAAAAAAAAAAAAAAAAAAAACAAGTGACTGCAAACGTTTATTGAACTTTCCGCCATTCAGAATAATTTATCGATTATTCCCCTCAGATATTTCTTTACTGTATGCATGGCCAACAATACATCTTTCTCACTTCATTTATTTATTTATTGATTTATTTTCATTTATTCCTTCAAGTCATACAATGTTCACGGTACAGTGACATAGGAAACGTCATACAAATACAAATACAAGTAAAAAAAAATACAATAACATAAATAATGATGAAACATGAAATTGAAGTTATGAGCTATAAATGTAAAAACCCTAAATGCAAATGAAATATAAAAGTAAAGTTGTAAAATTATAAATGTCAACATACTTAGATTTTCCCTTTAAAATATTCTTTAAACGTACTTATATAGAGTAAGAGGCCGTGAATGTCCGCGTATTGAGTTGTTCACCAGGGAAGACGAGAGAGTATCTACAAACAGTGGGTAGTTTACAACCACCCTTCAGAGATTTTTTTTTAAGTTTCAAATAAAAGTTTTAGCTCTTGGTATAAGCACTCATGTACAAAATTTAAAGGAAATCGTTAGAGCCGTTTTTTAAAAAATCGTGACAAACGTACATTTATTCGTGTAAAGTCTCCTAAAAAGTAAGGGAAAGTTGTCGCCACTCTTCATGTCACAGCCTCAAAAAGTACCTAACCCATACACAAAATTTTGTTTTCGTACGACTTTCCGTTACATGAGGCCGCATTGCAAAGTGCGTGTATTCACAGTGGGTGGCTTATAACTACCCTTCAGAGAATTTTTTCGAAAAAATGTTTCAAATAAAAGTTTTAGCTCTTAGTATAAGCAACCTTGTGCAAAATCTAAAGAAAATCGTTAGAGCCGTTTCAAGAAAATCGCGAAAAACGAAAAATTCTTCATGTAAAGTCCCCTTAAAAAGAAGATAAACTTGTCGCCAATCATATCCTCACATTTCAGAAGGTACCTGACCCAAATACTAAATTTTGTTTTCATACGATTTTCCGTTTTGTTGCTACCCTGTTCACAGATATTCCACACACACAGACATGTTTCCAAAAATAGTATTTTTGGATTCAGGAAGCCTTGAAACGTGTATATGTGTTAAAAAGTCAACTTTGAATTTGGGGGTCGAAAACAATACTTCCTCTACCTATAGTACCTAGGTACGGGCAGAGGAAGTAATATGAATGACATTTTGTTGCCTATAGTAACATGAAAACTATAATCTACTCATTGCTGTTAAAAACAGTCAGTTTAGCTCAGTCGTAATGAACACACCAAACCCAATTACAGCGAGGTGGTATAGGCCAATAGGGGAGAGGTCCTGGGTTCAAATAAAATTTCGTGGCCACCCAAATTTACCGTAGGCTCTTGTAATAACGCATTCATGCAGCATTTGCTTCAATTGTTCGGCTACATCTCAATGTATCCTGCATTTTTGCCTTCGAGAAGGATGCATACCCTAAGTTATTATTAGGCCTATTGTTGTTGTTATTATTATTATTATTATTATTATTATTATCATCACTGTTATTATTATTATTATTATTATTATTATTATTATTATTATTATTTCACGGTAAAAGCATTGAACATAAGGATCGACCCTGATGCTTTCTTTTCTAGAAACTGTACTTGTTAGTTTTACGAAAATGTAATGAACAAAATTTAATTGTCTCTATAACTTCCTTTTTTTTTTTGTTCTACCCTTTTGACACGTAGGCCTACATGCGAGAAAGTTTGTGCAACATATTTTTGCACCGTTTAATTATTTTTTTGTGATAATCGCAATTAGTAACTTGCCATAGGCACGAAAACTAGGATTCGATTACTTCGAGACAGTGGGTGGAGTGAATAAAAGTCAGTAAATGCTTTTACTGCAAAATTTTAAGTAAATACTAGCATTTTAGTGAATAAAATATTTCAGTAAATACTGTTGCTTATTAGTAATCAGTACATACTAGAACAAGTAGTACCTACTGCAAGATATGTGAATAATAAGAAGTATTTACTTATCAATACCAGTAAATACTGTGAAATTTTCAAGTGTGGTACAGACCTTGCTGAAGATGGCAATGCCTTATCTGAAATGCTTGTTTTTACAAGAATTATGAAGCAAAAAGTGCACAGAGAGAAAATGGAGGCTGAAGAATATGATTATCACAATTTATTTAGATTCAGAAAGGAAAATATGAAGTGGCATACTTCACATTTCATGGATGAAAATATTGTAACAAATAGCAAACAGGCAGAAGTTATAAATTTTTAATTTTTTAAGTGATCCAGGCTATCAGTGTCATAATTCATAGCACTTAATTGCGATTGAATTTTTTTTCTGTGTATTATTACCTAAACTATTTCACAATTTTCTTTTGTTGTTTTTATTTAAGAAGCATGACCAATCATATGTAATATTGAGGTTATGTAGTATTGTGGTTAGCCTATATACCGTATTTTATTTTGTTTTATTTTAAACTAGCAGGTGTCTGTGACTTCGCTCAAATTTGCTAATATATGTAATTGCTAGATTTTTTAATAACAGGTCTACATTTAATAAAAAAAAATAAAACTTCATTTATTAAAACTTACACCGATTTTAAATAGGTTGCATTAATTATCTAATTTTATTGTAATTTCTTGTCAGACATAGTAAGTATATAATTAGAACTACTAAATGAATCATCTGCTGCCATGTGAGGATACAGATTGAAAGTGAAATGATTAAAACGAACCATAGAATTATGAACCTTCCGCTTAAGTGCTAATCATTCATAAACAATTAAAAGATTAATGATTTTAAAAACATCCAGCTTTGGGGTGCATTCTACGATTAGAGTACACTATAGGGAAAGAAATTATCTCAGATTTGAGTTTCAGGCTCAACCCCCTCCCCTGCACAGTGAGTTTCATCCCAATCGAGCAATGTTTCCCATTCAGACCTACATGATCTTTCTTCCGTCCACCTATGTTAAAAATTTCAGATCTCTTCGTGCTGCAATGTTATAAACAAATAAATGAAGTAGTGCGGGCTAACAAAATCAAAGCAATCGCCATCTCCATGCGTTATGTTGAAAAAATTTATTTCCGCAATGCTCTTCTTCCCCAGTTTCTATAGCAGAAGAGGAAGAGTACTTAATAATTTTACAATTGAAAAATCGCTTATTACTAAATCTGATGCTGCAATCGTAGAAAAAATTATGTTTTCTGATAGTTTTTATTTTTTTTGGGGGGGGGGGAGCTCATAATTTGCGAACAAAAGCAAAAAATTGAAAATCCGGCTTTAAGGTGAATTCAGACATCTTTTAATCCATCTATGTTAAAAATTTAAGATCTCTGCACGCCCTAGATTTGGCTGGGTATCGCACTCAGACAAACACTTCCTCTTATTATGTAGATACCATGGCCTAGTTTAATTAATTATGGTCCACTATATGTAGTTTGCATAGATAAGCAGGTAGTAACTACTACTGTTCATCCAGTATTAATTTATAAGTACTAGTATAAGGTTATTCACTCAAAATTAAGTAAAAGCTGGTACTTGTAAGTATCTACTGAAAGTAATTACTATTACTAGTAGTAACTACTCAATTTTTATTCACTCCACCCAGTGTCTCGCCCCGACATGGCGCTGAAATTAGAATACACGTCTGCACTGGAGGACACCTGAAGACAGAATGAGGCTATTTGGATGTGGGTTTGGCCACTGACTAGCAGATTTGCGGGATGGCTTGGAGTCACTCCACGTCGTTTTCCCCATTCATTGTACGATGGACGGATGGACGGATGGAGTGAACGGATTGATTTTTGCTCGACTGGATATCCAACAGACCCATCGCTCCACGCCAAACGGACGACAGCCTTCCCATTCATTATGAGATTTTGGACTGACATCATCACTCCATTTGGACGTTTGGAGCGATAGTGAATGGCCACCTTAGTACACTAAAAAAATTAAAATAACGGTAAATATTACCGGAACACCATATTTATAAACAAGATGGAACAGACTGTACATTAGTGCATCAATAGACCTGGGATTTTAAGGCAAATGCCTATTTTGCGTGATGGTCAGTGCCACAGTCGGTGCGCATGAAAGTAGCAATTACAAATCCTGTTGATGAAAGCAGCTATAACACACATTCACCAACCTTGTTTGTTTGTTTGTTTGTTTGCTTTCTTGCTCTCTTTTAACTTCATCTACCATTAGACCTTACTTACTCACTCAAAGGCAATAGACAATTTCTAAGCAAATTAAAGGAATACATTTACGTATTACGTATCTTTTAACCTTCGTATAAGAAAGATGCAAAAATATCAAATGCTTTGCCCTAATAATTATATTATTGTTTATAGTCCAGTCACCAGTTATTGAAAATTGGGTTTGCCTGGAAAAAGGTCCGAAGTTAATGATTTTTTAGTATGTTGTATATGGGTATTCTGAGGTGTAGAATCCATGTTTTCCAATTCGAGAACCTTGTGCTAACTTCAGGGCAGCCGAAAAACCCCGAAATTTTTTTTTTTTTTTTTTTTAATGTTTTCCTTATAACTCCTAAACAACGCGTTTTATCTGAAAATACTCTATTATAAAAATTTAAGGGCAATAAATTTTCTACAATTTTCACTGCTTAAACGTTTTTTAAGTCGAATTCGTACCGAGATATGGAGCTTCGAAGTTTCGAGTTATTTTTCAAAATATTGAAAAACTGCAAAATATGCAGGATTTTCCCTAGTAAATTTCATCTTCCAACATTTCTATATGGATAATAATAGTAGTAATTGTAGGTGAATCTAAATTAATAAATTTAACATCATCATCCCCCCCCCCCCGTCAGGACGTTCTGTTGGGTGATTTCCTTGAAGACCGTGGAACGGTTTATAGTCTAGTCACCAGGTACTTTTGCCTGGGAAAAGGTCCGAAGTTATTGATTTATTAATATGTTGTATGTGGATATTCTATGGTGTAGAATCCAAGTTTTCCAATTCGATAACCCTTTGCAAACTTCAGGGCAGCCGAAAAAGCCCGAAATTTTGGGGCCTTTTTCAGTGTTTTCCTTATAACTCCTAAATAATGCATATTAGCATAAAACACTCCATTACAAAAGTTAAAGGGCATGAAATTTCCTATTATTTGAACTGTTTACATGTTTTCTAAAATCAAATATGTACCGATATATGGCGCTTCAAAATTTTGAAAAATTCCCAAAATATCGAAAAACTTCGAAAATGGAGCATTTTTCCTGGTAACATTCATCTTTAAACATTTCTATATGAATAACGTTCAATAACCTACACAATAGAAACACCATTCTTAATCAGATGTTCATTTAAGAATAAAGTACACAATAATCGATACATAAAAATGTACTTTATAAATGTTTATACTATCCTACATATGATATGTGGATATATTAACTAAGTAGAAAATATGTAAATTATTACAAATTTCCATTAATATTGATTGATAAAAGCATTGATCTCTTTTCTCCCGATTGGCAAATCGGCATCATCTCTCAGTAATTCCTCCTGAGCAATGATCTTATCGATGATGTCCTCCTTTGGTGCCATTTCAGCATTCACTTCTTACAGGATGAAGACCTTAGCAGCAGAAAATGTGTAGTAAGTGACTGCATAAGGTTTCATGGGGTAAGACTACATCACGCATGTTCGAGTCAGTGTACGTGGACTATGTACAGATACACTTTGGGTATAAGAAAGAGCAGGGCAGTTTTAAAAGCAGAAATTGCGTATTAACTTTGAATTCTTTGAAGTTTATTTTTCTTAGCATTTCCCCGTAAATTTCACTATTCAAATTGTTCCTTTCGTAGCAGTTCTTAATAAATTATTCTGAAATTTTCATCAAAGTTCCTAAACATACCAGCAAGTAAAACTTAATACGAGTATATGAATTTATAATAAAAAAAATTGTCTCCTTATAACATATAGTTTATTATTTAAACTTAACAAAATCAAATAACCGAGCGAGGTGGCCGAGAGGGTAATGTCTTCGACTCGCATTCGGGAGGTCCCGGCCGAACTTCTACTGGAGACTTGCTTGAAGGTGTTTAATCCTCCACCCTACAGCCCGGACTTCGCTCCCAGTGATTTACATATTTTCCTACACCTCAAGAAATGACAGGGAATGACAGAGAGGCGAAAATTTTTGTCACACAGTGGTTCAAATCCCTGGCGGCACATTTCTAAGACACAGATATTCAAAACTTAGTGCCATGGCAAGACAAATGTTTCAATTCCGATGGCGAATATGTTGAAAAACAGCTGAACACTGGCTGTGTCTGTTGCAGTAAATATTTCCTTGAAATTGTGTTTTGTTTTTTGTAAACGCCCCTAGGGAATCTTACTTTCTGGACGCGCTTCTTACGTAGGCTACATTGTAGATTGTACATTTCATCTGTGTGTGGTGACAGATGACGCGACTAAGGTGGAATAGGGCGAAGTATGAAAGTGAAGACAACTCACTGGAACGTCTTGGTTTCTGAGCATGAAAATGACTGTTTTTTTCCACACGGAATTCGCTAATTCATAGCACTTCAGCAAGTGAAATTCATATTAATCAACTGCAATTTTGTGTGCAACATTTTAATAGTAGCTTTGTCTTATGGTTTCAGTTTGTGCATGGCTAACTCAAAGCACTTTTACATGGCACGGCCCCCCTTGAAAAATACTTCTTTCTTTAAATATGTCAGCTGTTTTTACTTCCTCTGCCCGTACCATAGGTACTATAGGTAGAGGAAGTATTGTTTTCGACCCTAAAATTCGAAGTTGAGTTTTTAGCATATATACACGTTTCAAGGCACCCTGAATCCAAAAATACTATTTTTGGAAACATGTCTGTGTGTGTGTCTGTGTGTCTGTGTGTCTGTGTGGAAGTTTGTGAACAGGCTAGCTCCGAAACGGAGAATCGTATGAAAACAAAATTTCGTATTTGGGTCAGGTACCTTCTGAAGATATGATTCGAAGATTGGCGACAAATTTATCTTATTTTTAAGGGGACTTTACATGAAGAAATTTTCGTTTTTCGCGATTTTCTCGAAAACGGCTCTAACGATTTTCTTTAAAATTTGCACATGTGTTCCTTTTACTGAGAGCTAAAACTTTTATTTGAAGCTTTTTTTCGAAAAAATTATCTGAGGGTAGTTACAAGCCACCCACTGTTCACCCACTATTTGTAGAAATTTTGTCTTGTGTGATGAACAACTGAATAGCGCTCTTTCACGGCCTCTTATTCTATATAACAATGTGAAGTGAGAAAGATGTAGGTTTTAAATTGGAACACTTTATTTTGTGAAAATATGTTATTTTATTAGGTCATATTTAGGATTTTTGTGTCATATTTAGTTATTTTTAAGGACATAGATATTTGCAGTCATATTTTCCACTTTTTAAGGTCATAAACATCAGAACCCTAGCCATCATTATGGGAAATTCTAAACATTTATGATGGTAGAGAAGGAAAGGGTTACACTCACCAAGTGGTAGCCGGCCTGTTTTCATAGTGGATCCTGAAACAAGCAATACATGTAATAAATATGCTTTACCTCTCTAACAGTTCACTTAAACGAACGGAGTTACTGTAAATTCAAGACTAGCATCTGACTGTAAAATAATAATAATAATAATAATAATAATAATAATAATAATAATAATAATAATAATAATAATAATAATAATAATAATAATAATAATAATAATAATAATAATAATATTAATAATAATAATAATAAGTTAATAATAATAATAATAATAATAATAATACTCACTTACTCAAGAACAATAGACAATTCCTCAATTAGCTAAAGAAACCCGAAGGTTCATTGCCGCGCTTACCTGAGCCCGCCATTCAACCCTATTCTGTGCTAACTCTATCCAATCATCCCTCGCAAATGATACTTCCCGTAAATCTATCCTAGTATTGTCCTCCCACCTACGTCTAGGTCTTCCACGTGTTCTTTTCCCTTCGGGTCTCCCAGTCAATATTTTTTAGATACGTCCTTCCTCGATCCGTATGCACCGCTTACGGCACTTGCATCGCAATATACTATAGTGACACATAGTATGTGTGTTATGTTAGGTAATAGAGACAATATTTTACATATAAACTTTACAGTGTCAAGATAAAAATTACTCCGAACATAGCCTACTTTTATTATTTGTTGTTTTTTTTACTAAGGTGTATTTTATCTTCAAAATAATTTAAGTTATTGTGAATCTAACCATAGACGTAGGCCACAACAATCAGTAGTGAAAATACTGTTATGCAATACCAGTATACAGGGTGTTAATGAATAACACCGAAATATGTTACCTGTGTATAGAGGGGACATAGACAAGCAACTTTTATTAAGAGATTTTTGCTCTATGGATTCATTTTTTTCTGTTACAGCATAAAATCTCCCAGGGCTTGGCCACCACTGATTTCTAACATTAGAAAGAAAAGCAAAACAAAGGAACTTCGTTGTTAAGACTGTAGTCAGTAGTTGCGAATAAAAAAAAAAGGCTAATGCAGTGGCGACCAGTCATGTGATTAGTCTGTAAATTTTGCAGATTATGTAAACACTAAATTATGATATAGCTGTTGACGAATGATTGAGAGTCAGGTTTTTATCAATCACTAGGAAGGCATGAAGTCAATTTAATGAAAAACTTTAACCCTATTTCGCTACATTATTAAGTTATGAGCACCAAATTGTAATGACTTCAATGCCCTGTAGCATTCACATTTTACGTCATAGAGGAAAAATCTCCCAATAAAAGTTGCTTGTGTATGTCCCCTCTATATACAGGTAAAATATTTAGGTGTTATTTATTAACACCCTGTATATCTACTGTTTTTACTGAAGATCTTATGTGATTTTAAGACATTTTATGCACAAAATACTGGAGATAGGCCTATATGAATATTCTACAATACTGAAATAAAACACTGAATAAAATCCATCACGTTCTATATTTATTTAAGGAATATGAGGGAATAAGGTGAACACTTAGGCTATTTTAAATTTATTATATACTAGCAGGTGCCCGCGATTACTTACTCAACTGCTAGATATTGTGTTTAAATCATTTATTAACACTGACATCGTTTTTACATAAATTGCAGGAATTAAATAATTTTACTCTTAATTATATTGTTTAACGTTAAAAATATAAATAAACAAACGAACACAACGAATCATATGCTGCCTAAAGGGATTTTATTTTCCTCCTTGCTGATCTGTGTCCATTTCTTCCAGATGAAGAGACAAGAACAAGCCAGACTCCACGCCGTCACTGCCAGAACAACAGCCTTGCCAGCTATAACAATCCCCCCATTTAAACAGATTCCTCCGGCACAACCTCAGAACGTGTCCCGTCCCACTCGCATAGCAGAAGGAAACGGCATCGGGGTGGGTACTGTGGTAGCCGTCCCAGTTCAGATCCCGCCATTCCAGGCGCTGCCATCATCCATATCACACTCTGCGGCTCAGCAACCCCATCTGGTGGTGAAGGCACCTGTAGCCTTCAGGAACTCCCTGCAGATGGCTACCAATCACTTCCAGGTACTCCCATATTCTTCACACACACAGAAGTGTCCAAAAAACGAAAATGATAGCTAATTACAATATTTTGAATTTCCTATACATACAGAGTGTTAATGAATAACACCGAAATATTTTACCTATGTATAGAGGGGACATAGACGAGCAACTTTTATATTTTTGCTCTATAACGTATAATGTGTATGATACAGGGCATTAAAGTCATTACAATTTGGTGCTCATAAGTCAATAATTAAGGCAAATAGGGTTAAAATGTCCTTTAAATTGAATTCATGCCTTCTTAGTGCCCGATAAAAACCCGATTCTTAAACATTCATCAACAGCTATATATCTTAATTTAGAGTTTTCATAATCTGCAAAATTTACAGACTAATCACATGACTGATAGCCACTGAATTAGTTCTTTTATTCATAACTCCAGTGTTAACAACGAAGTTCATTTGTTTTGCATTCTTTCATATGTTGGAAGTCAGTAGCGGCAATGTCCTGGGATATTTTATGCTTAATAGGAAAAATTGAATCCATAAAGCAAAAATCTCGTAATGAAAGTTGCTTGTCTATGTCCCCTCTATACATAGGTGAAATATTTCGGTGTTATTCATCAAGGAATTCATTGAAAAGAATTGTGTTCCTTTTCACATGCGCCTGTGAATATTTTCACTTCACTGACAGACGCAGGAGCTTCCTTACATAGTGTACCAACAGTGTATAAGATAAAATTTCTACGAGCGAAATTAATATTATTCAATTTTGTGTAATTTGTTTTGCTAATTTTACTGTTTTATTTATCATATAAATCCGGGCTCTAGTTTATACATTATATTCCAGTAAGCAGACTACCTTGTCAACTTATGTTTTCAGGTGAGAAAAGATGGTCCTACGTCAGGGGACGGAGGACTGACTAGCAACACATTGACGCTTCGAACAGGAACCACGAAACAGAAGACAGCCATTGACACAACACTTAACACCATGGGATACTCCATAAAAACCCTGGCGAAAGCGACCAATCTATCCGAAGAGGCAATTGCAGCAGCTATAGCATTGCGACAACAGCAACTTCTGCAACAGCAAGAAACAGCAGCTGCAGCAGCGGCAACTACCACCACCACGACAACAAAACAGCCCCCCCCCCCCATTGCAAACACTATCAAGAAATATCCCCTGTCTGGCTTAGCAAATTCATGAACGCACCCAAAGAGTACTATCCAGTAGGTTACGACAAGAACTTCGATGACAACTTTGCTTCCAGGGTGGAGCTTCCTGATACGTCTTTCTATTGCGGGGATCAGAAACACTTCCCAGGACTCTATGCAGATGAGGACCTCGGATGTATGGTGAGTAGAGGAGGTTATCTTTACAATTCAGCTTTATTAAGTGCCATACTTTATAAGATTTTGTTGGGGATGGGAAAATGTCTGTCTGTCCATCCGTGTGTATCCGTGTGTATGCTTTATCTGATTTTCATGAAACTTGGTATACACATTTATAATGTCCATGGCAAGAAGCCTATTGATATTGGACCAAACCGGTTGAATGGTATCAGAGTAAAGCCCAATTTAGTGCCTATTTTATCTCTATATATATAAAAGGCTTTGTCCTGACTGACTGACTGACAGGAATCAACGTAGAGCCTAAACTATAACAAGGTAGAGACTTGGAATTTTGACAGTACCTTCGTTTCATAATGTAGGTGCTCACTAAGAAAGGATTTTGAAAAATTCTTATTTTAAATGCCAAAAATCAAATGTTTTTAGAATACTTAATCCCTTCTTACACAGAATTATCGAAACCGAATCACATTTGACATTAAAACATATTTTTGCCAGTGGGTTTCAGATGGGTTTGGAATTAAGTTAAATGGAAGTTTGACAATTACAGTTGGCTTTGTCTATGTTTGTCATACCTTGAAATAAAACTTTCGCGATCGCTTGAATGTTGTAAGCCCTAATATGGTCAAACATTGTTTTATTTGGACGAAACTCACTATACAGGGGTTTTCTGGACCAAGGAACTCGAATCTGAGGTCGCTTTTACCAGACGATGCTATCTAATCGTGGTATTTAGTCCACGTGATTTAGGTGTTAATAAATATAATGATTTTACTATTATGCTCTTAATTTTTAATTTTTGAAATAATTATCGCGGGCGAAGCCGCGGGCACATGCTAGTTATAATATATTAGAAAGAAATTCAGTTCAAGGCTGTGGGTGTCGGTATGCTGACAACATGCTCCCCAATCCTGCAGTCTGCCTATGGTAGATGATGCACCAGTCGGGTGGTAGGCCTTCTCCCTTCTGGGACGGAGTTAGTTATTAGAAAGAATTTATCAAATGCAAATCAGTTCTCATGACAACATATTGTTTTACAGTGTTCTTATACGGCTTTGGAAGTTGCAATACAGTTAGCTTTGGCAAATAACACTATTATTTCACATATGCTTATCAAACTAGACTGTTAGACTGGGCGAGGTAGCCGAGAGGGTAAATGTCTTGGACTCGCATTCTGGAGGTCCCTAGTTCAAATCCCATTGGCGGCCAATTTGGCATTTTTTGTATTTTGATGTGGGTGTATGAGTGTCAAGATATCACAAATCTGTATAGCTCAGCTGATTCTGGACAATTTTAATCTGATTTTTTTTTTTTAAACTAGACCTTTGTTGTTCTGTGAGCCCTGCTTAATGTATCAATCTGGAGCTTAACTCAGAAATCGTTTAAATATATCTTATTTTCAGCATATCGTAATTGCAATTATCACTGATTAAGCTAGAGCATTCTGGCACTTTGTTATATCATTTTACCTGATTTTTTATATTACAACAGGGAAACCAGAGTAACTTCACATTAAACCATCCTATGCATCTACAGTTGAGTTCATGGAATCTTTCTTACATAATACGCAGTGTGTAATGTCCAACAGAGACAATAATCTGTTGTTCATGAATACATATATATCCATAGCAAGATTGAGATTGGAAATACAGAGTGTTAATGAATAGCACCGAAATATTTTACCTGTATATAGAGGGGACATAGACAAGCAACTTTTATTAGGACATTTTTGCTCTATGACGTAAAATGTGTATGCTACAGGGCATTAAAGTCCTTAAAATTTGGTGCTCATAACTCAATAATTGAGCGAAATAGGGTTAAAATTTTCATTAAATTGACTTCATGCCTTCTTAGCGATCGATAAAAACCTGATTCTTAATAATTCATCAACAGCTATACCATAATTTAGAATTTTCATAATCTGCAAAATTTACTGACTAATCACATGATTGCCCGCCACTACATTATGTTTTTATTCCTAATTCCAGACCTAACAAAAATATTTCGTTTGTCTTTTTTTTCCCTCAGAGTTGTAAGATATCGATCGTAATTCTTTACAATTTTTCCGACCACTACACAATATTCACTGTTCCTTTGTTTCCCATCATTTCAAGTATTAGAAGTCAGTGGCGTGCATATCTTTGGGAGATTTTATGTTTTAACAGGAAGAATTGAATCCATAGAGCAAATATCTCCTAATAAAAGTTGCTTGTCTATGTCCCCTCTATACACAGGTAAAATATTTCGGTGTTATTCATTAACACCCTGTATACACACTAAACTTCTCTAAAAGGCATATTTACCCAGGTCGATCATTTCAATGGGTCTTCCCATCATCATCAGCTGATTTCAACTGGTCCTCTAGCGGTGGGTGAATGAACTTGTCGATCAAAGTTCCTTGTATGCCAACTGAAGTGTTGAAGTTTAAGAGATTTTTTCGGTTCGTTTTAATGAATATTTTTTCCCAAACTGTAATATCTATTGGTTTTTCAACTTATTTTAGTAGTGCAATTTCATTTTCAATTTCAACTTCATGAACAAACAAATCGAAAAATCCGCTTTGGCAATGCATTTCTGGGAAGTAGGCCATGAAATTGGTGTATGTATCAATGCATTGCTTAGAGAGAGGAAAACTTCTAATTTGCAATCAAGTTCTACAAAATGGTTACTTTCGTCAACAATTTGCTGGAATTAGAACATGTTCTTGATAAAGGTATTATAAGCTCATGCAGTATCAGTCCTGCCCAATATTCTCTATGGGATTTTTTCTTGATTTCTTATTCTATGTGATCAGAACATCAGGATATTTTCCGATTGACTTGGAATCAGCTGATGATGGTGGGAAGACCCACTGAAATGATCATCCTGTGTAAATATACCTTTTAGTGAAGTTTAGTATGTATATTTCCGATCTCAATCTTGCTACAGATATCAACGATGATTATGCTGTACGATCGGAAATTCATTCTTATAATACAAGAAATTGTGGTGCTCTTCAGACCAATCAACTTCGCACGTCAAAGGCTTGTAAATAGCTGGGAATCTAAAGGGATCAGTATGTTTAATATGTTGCCGCCTTCTGCTAAACATATACCTACCAAATGTTTTAAGAGAATTTTAAAGACATGGTTGTTAAACAAGGCTTTTTACTCTGTTAATGACATTTTTATATCAGGAGTGCATGATCTGACCTTTTAAATGTACTCTTTTATATCAATCGACAATGCCTTGTAATTGATTATTCTGGCTGTAATTACATTATTATTATTATTATTATTATTATTATTAACACTTCAATGTATATTTCCATCTAATATTAATATTGATGCATATATATCCATCTGAAGTTTCAGCTTTCTTTCTGGTTACCTACATGATATCTTTGGAGTAATAAAGTCTAAAACAATTTGCATTCAGTCTTATTTATGAGTGAAATTTAAAAAGTTAGGTAGACAAGAGAGCAATGCTTATTGGAATTATGTTACAGGTATTTCATGTCTGTGCCTTCACGGATGACGGTCTCATCATGAAGAGTTTCCTGTGCCCTGAGTCGAAACTGTTTGAAGTGCATCCTGAAGTGCAACTGGTGGTTGTATGTGGACTGCAAAGCCTCAAAGAAACTCTACGATAGTAACATTCCCATATCTAAGAGCTACCAGCTCATGAAGGCCCTGGCATTCTTTTCCTCATACAACAAGAGCTAATAACTTGTTCTAAACTATTTTCGTTGTTTGCTCAATATTTGTCTCTAAGTCCAGTTTTCAAGCCAGATTTACAAATCATTTCCTAGAGATATTATTCCAATGAGAGGGCAATGCGACATACCATTCTTGATTGGCTTGTCGACTTTATGTTGTCGAAGTCTAGGGTTAGGCTACCGGATTCTTTTAATGAAATGTAATTCGCTAGTGCAGTGGTCAAAATTGGGAAAAAACCAGAGGCCAACTTCATTTCATTTCCTTTCTCTGAAAAATATTAGTTTAGACTCAGAATAATCCAATCAGAAAGTGATCTTTAAACTTCTAGTGCCACTAGTGTCAAAACACCAAAGAAAAACAAAAGAAGTAAAAGTTGCACATTTTTGCTATTTTTTTAAAGCAGGTTGTTTTACAGGTTTTCTTTTTTTTTTTAAAAAAAAGGTTGCGTAGAAAGCCACTCAACAGAAGTGAAACTTATTTTAATTTTTGGATTTTTTTCAATTTTGGAACTGTTGGACTTTTTAATATTGGCTTATTAATGTTAGATTTTGAATTTTTTTAATGTTATATCTTTAAATTTTGTTTTTTGGATTTTTTATCTTTCGATTTTTTAACTTTAGATTTTTTATTTTTAAATTTTAGATTTTTTAATTTTGGATTTTTTTATTTTTTTAATTTTGGTTCTTTTAATTTTTAATTTTTTAATTTTAAAAGTTTGGATATTTGGATTTTTTTTCTTTTTTTAAATTTTGAATCTTTGAATATTTTAATTTTGGAATTTTGGATTTTTTAAATTTTGGATCTTAGAATTTTTTATTTTTTGAATTTTTATTTTTTTAAATTATATTTTTAAAATTTTGGGCTTTCGATTTTTTTATTTTGAATTAATGGATTTTTTAAATTTTGGTTAAGCCCAATCATTGAATTCATTGTTTTCTGTGCAGTCCATTCCGTCACACCTCACTAATTTTGTGACGATTTTGAGCTCTCGATTTACCCCTACAATGGCTAAAGAAGTTTCTCTTCAAAAATGCTCATTGATTTGTTTACCAGTTTGGTCAAATAAATATGTTATTAAAATAATACTCAAATCAACTCTAGGGGCGGTATACCATTAATCATTTATTACCAGTGCATAATCTCTCATTTTGAACACTGCACTAGTACTTAAATATAGGACTTTATAGAAAGAAGTTCATTGTAAGAAAATTAAAGTCCAAAACTAAATTAACCACTCAAACATGTATGCATAAGTTATAAATTTTCTTTAAACCTCTTTGCTAAATCATCAGTAAACTTACATTTTCTCTTCGGCAACTTAGATATGTCTTACAACTGAATAACTAAACAATTCTTGCTTGCGTTCACCATTACAAACAAAATACAAATGGAAGATTGTAGTTTTGCTATCACTATTGTTCACGCCGGATGATCACTGCACCGTTGCAACATCTTCCGTTCACTGTCACAACAATAGCTAAGAAAAACTATAGCCTTTGACATTAACCAATATTGTTATGGCAAACTGCAATGTTTCCCAAGTTGCTATGTAATCCATTTGAAACTAACGAATGTTTACATTTCTGAAAATATAGGATGTTCCAGATTTTTCATCAATTCCCTCTGGACGCTGGACATAAGGGCGTATCTCTGATTTTCCAGACATCTGATACCACTGTCGAAGTCATATGGTCCATTTTCATTTGGCACCGGACATAGAAATTTCATCCAGTTGTTTTTACCATAGACATCTCTTCAGTTTATATTACTATTACAAAATACTATATAGGACAATACAGGACACTTTGCGATATATCGAGGGACAATATCTTGAGCACCATCTAGCGACCCAACCTGGCTACTACTGAATACAGATGCAGTAACTAGATTCAAAGATATCAACCAATTTCTATCAGAGGGGACGAAGTAGCCAACCTCGGCATGTTATGTATAAGGGATGTGATTTTTCTATCTGTGTATGGTCCAGAAAAGAAATGCTGGTTTGGAAATAAATGACCTAAAAAATTAAAACAAAAAAGCAACTTTGAAAAAAAGAGAAAGTAGTTGTTGTTGTTAGCAACCGTTAAGTTGAAATATTTGTGTTTTCATTGATATTTTGATAACTATTTCGGAAGTTCTGTGTTTTGTTTGCTCATTATTATTCTTATAATTACTTAAATAGTGTTTTGGTCCTTAGTGTTTGGTGAAATTGCAGTTTATATGTGTTTTGAATATTTTAATTTGCCCCCAAGTTTGCAGGTTGTGCCACCAGGAGTGCTGCAAAATCTGTCCCCCATTTTTCCATTGTCAAAGGAGTAAGTGTCCGGTATTGTCCTCTATAGTATTTGCTATTAATCAACACAGAATATATTTCTATAACTTTTCAGATTAGGGGTAGCCGATATTCTGAACAATGAACTTAAACAAATTAGCCTAGATCTTAATTACGAATATTTGAGCAATCTACACATCTGTAAGGCTGAAATGAAATAACTTGATTCCAGTCTCATGTGCAAAAAATCTTTGCAAGTTTACGTAGGCATATTCCTTTACAAGGACAAAGGTGGAAGGATATAGCCTACTGGATTGTTCAATGAAAATCAATAGTATACGGTACTGTTGGTAAAATTTATGAAAGTTGACTTGTGTTTTCAACAGTTGTACAAGGAAGTGAGGTTATGTCAAAACTACAATAGCTTATTTCTTCACTGAAAACTGCCATTCCTATCTAATGATAATTCTTGAAGTCTCATTTCAGATTGGAGGCTATGTGGTGCTATTTGAGGAGCTTTTTTCAAAACTAAATTTCAAAAACAAAATCAAAACAAAATGATCAAATTAAACAAAATTGGTGGAAACATTGGTATATATGAGACTATCCTTTCCACTACTCGACTACATGGGTGTTGATTTGTCCAGTGTCGTTGAGTGACTATGCCGGAATTCTGGGGTTCGGGTGTAATGGCATGGAATGAAATAGATGCTGTTCGTTGATTCTGTTTTCAAATTTATTTATTAAGAACGAGCACAATTCCTTCCTGAAGCTATTCGTTTAATTTAATAATTAATACCCTTGAAATGGAAAAGACAGATTGTGTTTGCAAAAAGCAATATCTCCACTTTTTTCAAAATGTCTAGACAATGGGAATTGTTTCACGAACACGATTTTGTATGGCGCAGTCAGTATCGTGCTGGCTTTCTGTGCCCAAGGTTTGATCCCTGCATAGGTCGATGGCATGTGTGTATAAATGTGACTGGCCCCTGTCTTTGCATATTCATGTTATGGGGCACGTCAAAACAGTTACAATAAGAATAAAACAAAAAAAAGTGTGCGTGGAACGCCATGCGACAGAAGTGAAACTTGTTTTAATTTTTGGATTTTTTCAATTTTGGATTATTGGATTTTTTCAATTTTGAATTCATGGACTTTTTAATATTGGGTTTTTGGACTTTTTAAATTTTGGATTTTTTAAATTTTTGATCTTTCAATTTTTTATTTTTATTTTGGATTTTGGATTTTTTTAATTTTGGATTTTTAGATTTTTAAATTTTTGGATTTTTAGATTTTTAAATTTTTGGATTTTTTAAATTATGTATAAGCCTAATAATTGAGTTCATTGTTTTCTGTGCAGTCCGTTCCGTCACACCTCACTAATTTCGTGATGATTTTGAGCGTTACACAAGCTCTCGATTTACCCCTACCGCGGCCAAAGAAGTTTCACTTCAAAAAGTTACAACAGTTTGAGATAGAACGTACGGACTTTACAACTTGTACAGTGCTTAGAATCTAGTAAACCTAATATTAATACAACGTTTTAATATTTACATACTCTAAGTTATAAGGTACCAAGGTGTTGAGTTATTCTGTTTTTGAACGATAAAAATAATATACTATATATTAAAGGCAATAACAGTAATTTATATTAAATAATTGAGTTATAAATTCATGCAACAATATTGAACGATTGTAACTTAAAGAAAGACTAAGATTAAATTAAATAATCTACAAGATATGAAACCAGAATAATTCAGCACCTGCCTAAGTAATGACATGGAAGTCTATAGTATGTCCACAAGTCAACACTGTGCTCTATACGAGGCTGGTATTGGTCCATTCATTTCACACTGTCATCACTACTAAATTAAATTCAAACTTTCGCTTTGCAAGTGGCATGCCTACGTTACTATTATATAGAACTCACCTGTAGCTGATGAATTCCATGTATGGGTTGTCTGATGTGAATGCTATGGCCAGGCTGATTGGATATGTCTTGTATGGCAACGCAACGATGGAACAGTTTATTTTGTTGAGAAGCGGCATAACACTTTCTTGTATGGCTAGGAAAGCGTACTTGATAGCGCAGGCACGTCGGAGCCCATCGATAGCTGTTGTAGGGAAGTTGTTGCTATCCGTTGCCATTAGCTTCTTGTATACTTCTCCAAAAATTCCTTTCTCCTTTGCATCCTGAAAAATAAAGATATGCATACAAGGTTTATGGCCAAACCAAATTTTGTGAGTCCTAGTTACAGAGCTACATGTACAAAAGATATGAATAAGGCACTTGTTCTACACAAATATTATATATATATATATATAAGTTTTATATATATATATACTAGGGATGGATCGATACCAGATTTTCTCGATACTCGATACCGATACATGCTTTTTTTCCTTGATACTCGATACCGTCAACAATTCCAGTTTCAATAAATAGGTACACTAAAAATTAAAACTTGAAAGAACTGTGTATTACCAACTAAATAAATTAAGTGTGTATATTTAATGAGACAAAATTTAATATCAGTAGCCTTTAATTATTTTTAAACTCTACATTAAAACTAAACGTTTAACAGGAAACGAAACAATTAAGAATCTCTTCTGCTTGGATTTTAAAAGTTGGAAAGTCTTTATTTATGACTAGACAAAAGTCACAGAGTGGTTTTATCCATTTCAAGGAGAAATAGAAGTATTTACTATATTTAGTAGATTACTAAAAGCAGAAAGAGATACCGCATTTCCTTAAATTGCAGAATTACCAAAGTATTGAAAAAGTACTGAGCGAGTTTTCTGAAGTATCGCTCGATGCCGATACCATGCAAAAGTATTGAAAGTATCGAGGACCTATCCCTAATATACACACCCACACACACATTTTCGGTTTTATTATATGGATGTGAGACATGGTCGCTTACTCTTGGGGAAGAACATAATCTGAGAGTGTTCGTAAACGGGGGGCTTAGAAAAATATTCAGACCTAAGAGAGATGAAAACGAAGACTGGATGTAGATGTAGATATCTCGTTCTGTAGATCCTATGTTGAGCGAGGCTCAAGGATATAGAACACGTCAGATCAGAATAAACATGCATGTTATAACAACGACATACAAAACTGTAAGCTGAAAACCTTATGCAAGCTGAAAATATTCATTCATATTGTAGAAGGTGTGAGTTATTAAAAATTCCTTGAGAGATCTTTTGAAAGATTTGCATTTGCTTTTAATACACAATAATTAAATGTTTCTTGGAAGCTTATTGTAAATCTGTACTGCAGAATAATAAGCACCCTCCTGAAAGAGTTTTAATGAATTAGCTCGTATATGTAAATCATTCATGCTTCTAGAGGTCATGAAAGAGTGCGTATTCAGTTGTTTCAACCTGAGGCAAGACTGTTCACCAGGCAAGACTGAGTTTGTACAAACGTGGGTGGCTTATAACTACCCTTCAGAGAATTTTTATAAAAGAAAAATGCTTCAAATAAAAGTTCTAACTCTTAATATAAGCATCTTTTTGGAGAAAATCGCGAAAAACCAAATTTTATTCTTGTAAAATTGCATTGAAAGTAAGAGGATACTAGTGATACTAGTGGACTTGTAACAGGAACGTCACAAGAGCATTTATCAGGAATAGCTACAAAGGCTTTCCACAAGTTAAACACATGGTTTCTAGCTAATAAAATGACCCTTAATATTGATAAGACTCATTTTATACAATTTAGGACAAAAAACAGATGTATCTCAAATCTTGAAATTAATTATCAAACACAAATCATAAAAGAAATTAGCAATGTAAAATTTTTAGGACTGCAAATTGACCAAAATCTTGACTGGAAGACACACATAGAAATGATAAGTCCAAAACTGAGTTCAGCATGTCTTGCTTTACGAATTTTGAATAATATATTAAAACAGGATGCATTACTTATGGTATATTTTGCATATTTTCACTCGGTAATGAGGTATGGAACCATATTCTGGGGCAACTCTTCCCATAGGGAGAAAATATTTAGATTACAAAAACCGGGCAATAAGAATAATATGTGGAAAGAAAAAAGGGAATCTTGTAAACCGCTATTTGAAAAATTAGTCCTCACTCTTACAGGGGAGTATATAGGCTATATTCCGTTATGTGTTATATAGTAGATAATATTAATAAATTCCAAACTAATTTCAGTGTACATGGACATACTACAAGAAACATGAATGATCTACACAGACCAAATAACTCGTTAAAAAACTCTTTCAGAAGGGTGCTTATTATTCTGCAATACAGATATATAACAAGCTTCCAAACAACATTAAATTATTATGTATTCGAAGAAAGAGCTTCGATAAATTTGGCAGCTTGCAATTTCTGTAGGCCTATATTATTGTTATGACATGCATGTATTTTTTGATCTGAACATTGTCTGTATTTTAGTCCATTAACTTACACTGTAGCTTTCCCCTTAAAAGTTTGCTCTGCCCTACACTTTTATTTTAAGAAATAATTTGAGTTTTGTCCTGAAAATGTCAGCTTCAACTCTGGTACCGGTAACTTAATTTATGTTTGTAATGTTCTTACCTGTTAGGCCCCTGAACTTTTTCTTTTTAAGATGGGCTACTTTACACAAATGAAATTTCGCGCCTAGTCGTTTTTAGAGAGAGAAAAAACTGAGGAGAAATATGACGCAATTTATAAACTTTCGTGCAGCAAATTTACCAATGCCGATTCTGATCTGATTGCAGAACAGTAGGCCTACACTTCATTAAATACTGTATAGGCCTAATTATACCCTTTTAAATTTATTTTATGATATTTGCGTCGTAAAAACGGAATGATTTTGCCTCAAAATCAGAAAGAAATAAAACAAATTATGGACGGCGGGAAGCATGATGTTGGTTGGCACCCCTGGACACGTACCAACTTCGCAGATGCGCCAACTTCAATTTCAGAAGGATGTCCTCAGTTCCGTTTTTTTATAACCTGTGACCAGTGATACAGTGTGTTTACTTTTGTGGTGAAAAACCGTGGTTTTGACAGGCTGAAGGATTTGTTTAGCAGGTAAGGCATAGCTTTAGTGTCTTCTGAATCTATTTAGTAATAAGTTTCGATATTTAAGTAGTGTTTGAAAACGAAATTACTGTTTTCTCAGCACATGGTGTAAGTTTACAGCCGCTTCAAAATGCACAGAAGAAAATATAATACAGCGTGCAGAATGCCAAAGAAACCCCGGCAAAAACCAAATATCGGGTGCTAAATAGGCTCCTCCCATACTCGCTATCGGGACCCGCCCGGGAAGGAGGGGTTTAGGGCGGGGACTAACTAAATGAAACAGTGGGAGACATCTAGTAGGTAATGGTGGAATTAGTAGTAGCGGCGCAGAGACATCTGGCGGAAATAGCAGAAACACAAGAAAATTAATTTTTTTATTTTCTCCTTTTATCTCTTTTCTCCTCTTCCTCCTCCTCTCCTCCCTATTACCTCCTTTCTCTCCTTCACCCTACCTACCTATTTGGGACCTATTCCTATCCTACTAATTTTCGCACCTACGGGGATTCGATCCGGGGACCGCAAGCGTACTAGTCCATCGCCTTGACCACTATACCACGAGGGTTCGTTGCAATAAAAATCGAGAAAACTTCTAGCCTTTGTACTACAGAGACGTGTAATACATGACGAGTAATAAGAATGATATGGTAATTCGTAAATAAACCCCAATCGTGGCTTTAATAAACGAATCGATGTATTTACGAGAGAATAATGCGATCAATTTAAGTTATATTATGACGTTAGTAGGCCTATACCAACTTCACTTAAACTTCAGTACATGGACACAAACCTTTATAGAACCACAATTTGTCGTCTGGCTTAGGATAATTGGGATCTCTTTGAGACTGCTTATGTATGTCAAACGAAAACAGTAAAATTTGAGGTTATAAAGTGCTTTTAAGTCTACCGAATTAACGTTTAAACACAGTCTCTTCCTGAAATATGCAAAAATACAAGTACAATCTTGAAGAAGTGGAAACTTGAGCCTGTATAACCTAAAATAGCTTAACGGTGAAAGAAAACTTAGGTTGCGCACCAGCGAAGCTCTGCTCACCGTTGCCCGCCAGCTCACTGCCCCTGCTATTCCTAGCCTCTCAATTCAATTCAATTCAATTCAATTCAATTCAATTCAATTCTGTTTATTAGTCTTTTAAAACATAAATGTTATTGACATCGTCAAAATTATAAAACAAATTAGAATTAAAAATAAAAATAAGAACAAAATTAATTAATTAAAACAAAAACATGATCATTACAGCATTATGTACCCTTAAAAAACTAAGGTATTAAAGTTCTCTTCCTCCACTTCCTCCATGCTGTAGAAACATTTTTGCAGAAGCCACCTTTTTAACACTGTCTTAAATTTCGCATCTGAAACTGCTCTAGCATGCACTGGCAATCTATTAAACAGCCTGACCCCCGTTGCCAGAAAGCTGTTTTTAGTCTTGCTTAATCTAACGAAATCCGTCTCAATCATGGATTTCGTTCTGGTATTATGGGTGTGACAGTCCCCTCTCAGGCTAAATTGATCCAAATTTTCTTTGACCATAAGGAGCGTACCCAGAGTGTACAGACCAGGTAGTGTCATTACTTTGAGATTTACAAAATGAGGTTTGCATGTTTCCGTCTGTGCAATGCTCGTGATAACCCTGATGGCCTTTTTTTGCCATTTAAAGACAGTCTTAGAGCCAGGAGTATTACCCCATAAGGTAACCCCATACGCCAAATGTGCGTGAAAGAAGGCAAAATATGCCCTAATAAGAAGGTTTGGACCTATACATTGTTTTAGCTTTCTTAAGAGAAAAATAACTCTAGAGAGACGGATACATAAAGAGTTAATATGTGCATTCCAGTCAAGCTTACTATCCAGATAAATACCCAGTAGTTTCACATTCTTTACTTCATTCTGAGAAAGGCTGAACCTAATTTCTTCGGTCTTATCCTTATTTAAAACAAGTCCATTTGTTAGGAACCAATACTCAGATTTTACAAGAGCACTATTCTTCATTTGGTCAAGTATTTCTATACACTTGTTTGAAGTTAAAATAGTGGTGTCATCTGCGTAAAGTACACAGTTTGTTGAGAGGTAACCAGGTAAGTCGTTAACAAAAATTATAAAGAGAAAAGGTCCCAATATAGAGCCTAGGGACTCCAGTAGTTGTTGGTAGGCGATCCGATCTTTGCTCATTTAATTTGACTATTTGATATCTGTCGGATAGATATGATTTCACAAGTAATAGCTCAGTTTCAGTTACACCATACACACTGAGTTTATCAATAAGAGTCTCATGAGAAACCAAGTCGAACGCCTTACTAAGGTCTAGCAAGGTTGCCGAGATATGGCAGTTATCTTCAAAACCCGATAAGATGTAAGAAACAATCTCTTCAATTGCTCTTATGGTAGAAAGTCCTTTTCTGAATCCATACTGGGCTGATGTCTAGAGTCTGTTTGTCTCAAAATAGTTTTCCAGTTGGTCTTTCATTATCATTTCAATAATCTTCGATACAACTGGTACCAGGGCTACTGGTCTATAGTTGTTGCAACTATCTCTGTTTCCTTTTTTATAAATAGGTACAGTCAAAGTTGTCTTTAAGCATGAGGGAAATATTCCTTCATACATTACTCTATTTATCAAATATGTCAGTGGAAACTGAATTGGTTCAAAGAGTTTTTTAAAGACAAAGTTAGATAACCCGAAGATATCTTCGGATTTTGAGTCACTAAGTCTCTTAACACAATTGCCTACATCTTGTGCACTCACAGGCTTCCATTTAAATGTCCTTCCTGCATCTTCATCATAGACTTCCTTCAGCAAATTAGTAGGATTATTCAGATTGCATACATTTTGATCAGGCTTGAGTTGTTTATGTACATTTACAAAGAATTCATTAAATTCGTTTGGTGTTATTGGAATATCTAAAGTATGCATTGGAAGTCGACCAGCCTCTGTATTTATTACCCTCCACACCGCCTTGCATTTATTTGCGAAGCTCTGCTCACCGTTGCCCGCCAGCTCACTGCCCCTGCTATTCCTAGCCTCTCAAGCCAATGCGCATGCCACCATTTAGGCCCTACTTCCCACTGTCCTACCACGGCAACATGCCGGTATTAAGGGGGAAAAATAGTTTAATGCCGTGCACCAACTCTCTATTGGGACCCGCCTGGGAAGAATAGAATAGAATAGAATTTTATTGTCTTTTCACAATACAATTACAGTGTAATGTTTGTATATTCAAATTCAAATTCAAATTTATTTATTGGTCTTTAGGCAACTGGAGTTGCATTAGACTAGTGTCAAATTACATATTATAAGGTGATATAATACCTTAATACAATAATAAATACAATACCATAATACAATAAATACATATACATAAGTAAATAAGTACATAAATACAATAATACATATAAATTATATGAAGGTTGAAATATAATATATAAACAAAGATTCAAGTGGAATTACTTGACATTTCAAATAAAAAAATAAAATAACATACTACAATGAAAACCTAGTCTACACAGTTCTTCTAAACTCCTAAGTATTGGAAAAGTAATATATATAGTTAAATTGCTATGTTCAAATATAATAATTAATCATGTGTGAGTAGGATGAGATATTATAGTCTAATATTATCTTCTAAACTGTAGTGGACAGCCTTAACAGTTAAAACTTTATAGATTCCTTAGTAGGATTGTCTTTGAATTCATTTATTGAGTAGAGACCCTGCCTCCTGAGCCAGTCGTCAATTACAATTTTAAATCTTTGCAGCGGAACATGATGTGCACTTTTAGGTAGGAGATTAAATAGTTATATGCTCAAGTATTTATAGCTGTTATGGGTTGTTGATAATCGAAAGCGTGGTGGATCAAGCTTGTGATTATTTCTAGTTTCATGAGTATGAATTGATTGCCTGAGGGTGAAGTTATTAAAATTTTCTTTGGCAAAAACTAAACAAGAGTATATGAATAATCCAGGAATAGTTAATATTTTTAAAGTTTTAAAGTGATCTTTACAAGAGTCTCGGTTTTTTAGTCTCAATATACATCGGAAAAATGTATGCATAAACAAATTAACTCCTTCTTTGAAAAATCAAGCCTACTATCCAGTTCACAGTTTGGTTTTAGAGCAAATCTCTCAACTGTTAAAGCTGTTGAAAATATTGTTTCTGACATCTATACAAATTTTGAAAGTAAACGACTTACAGGTGCTACATTAATTGATCTCAGTAAAGCCTTCGATACAATCTCACATAGCATATTACTAAAAACACTAGAATATTATGGGATAGATCAACTATCACTCCGATTACTTAACTCATATCTGAGTAATAGATACCAAAAAGTTAGAGTTAAAGAACAAGAATCCGAATTACTTAAAATAACAAAGGTAGTTCTGCAAGGATCTATTCTTGGACCCCTCCTATTTTTAATTTATATAAATGATCTCCCAAGTTTTTTACCTTGTAAATCTGTCTTATATGCAGATGACACTACCATCATTAACATAGACACTTCAATTGAAAATTTAAAAAATAGTCAAATGTTAGAAATAGCCTCATTTTTGTTCAACTCAAATAAATTACATTTAAATAACTCAAAGACTGAGGAAATAATCTTTACCTTGAACACACTAAATAAGGAAAATAGATCAGTCAAGTTATTAGGGATTACCATCGATCAAAAATTAAACTGGGATAATCATGTTACCAATCTATGCAAAAAGCTAGCAAGAGTTAACTTCCTACTACATAAGCTAAAAAATAATGTTAGTGATAAATTACTTTTTGATTCTTATTATGCCTTTTTCCATTCTCATCTGCTATATGGAGTTTTATTATGGGGAAATTCTGCTAAATCACATTCTGTTTTCATATGGCAAAAAAGGGCTCTCCGATGTATATTGAGACTAAAAAACCGAGACTCTTGTAAAGATCACTTTAAAACTTTAAAAATATTAACTATCCCTGGATTATTCAGTTTTTGCCAAAGAAAATTTTAATAACTTCACCCTCAGGCAATCAATTCATACTCATGAAACTAGAAATAATCACAAGCTTGATCCACCACGCTTTCGATTATCAACAACCCATAACAGCTATAAATACTTGAGCATATAACTATTTAATCTCCTACCTAAAAGTGCACATCATGTTCCGCTGCAAAGATTTAAAATTGTAATTGACGACTGGCTCAGGAGGCAGGGTCTCTACTCAATAAATGAATTCAAAGACAATCCTACTAAGGAATCTATAAAGTTTTAACTGTTAAGGCTGTCCACTACAGTTTAGAAGATAATATTAGACTATAATATCTCATCCTACTTACACTTGATTAATTATTATATTTGAACATAGTAATTTAACTATATATTAATTTTCCAATACTTAGGAGTTTAGAAGAACTGTGTAGACTAGGTTTTCATTGTAGTATGTTATTTTATTTTTTTATTTGAAATGGCATGTAATTCCACTTGAATCTTTGTTTATATATTATATTTCAACCTTCATATAATTTATATGTATTATTGTATTTATGTACTTATTTACTTATGTATATGTATTTATTGTATTATGGTATTGTATTTATTATTGTATTAAGGTATTATATCACCTTATAATATGTAATTTGACACTAGTCTAATGCAACTCCAGTTGCCTAAAGACCAATAAATTTGAATTTGAATTTGAATTTGAGAGACAATGGTAAATCCCTCCGGTATCGCCCTTCCCTGAAAGAGCCTTAGCCAAGTAGTGGTTATCATCCAATGGCTGCCCAGAAAAATTATCATCACCACCACAATGGTAAAGATACTGCTGTGCATTTTTCTAAAAAAATTTAGTTTGATTAGACAATCATATTCAGTGTTGGGAAAAAATGGTTTAATGCTGTGCACTAGGCTTCTCCCACCAACTTTCCAATAGGAACTGCCTGGGAAGTTGGGATTTAGGGTTTCATCGCAGAAGAGGTTGAATGTGAGACATAATAAACCTCGTGCTATTCAGTATATTGCTCCTAAACTAACATAAACGTTCCTGACCTAACAAAACGGCGGAGCTTGGCTGGTGCACGGCATAAATCTATCTTTTACCGCAGTGTTTCTCAACTGCCAGGTGGTGAGCCAATACCAGGCCCTGGCATCATTTGTACCGGACCGCGAGAAGTGTTGGGTAGTGTAATTTGAAATTTCAGTTTCTAAGCAAGTTCTTTATTGTGGCCCTTTGCTGAAAATACTTTAAGTAAGAAAATGTGGACAGCCCAGCAGTACGATAGACTAAGGATGGGTGGGTCCCCCTGCAAGAAATATTATTTTGATCCCTCTTCCTCAAACTCCGGTATCTTGCCTAGATTGTTTCCTGTATTATTTTCTAAATGCTTCCTTAATACACAATAATTTAATTCTCTGACATTCACCAGAACTGCCCTCCATCACACTTTTCCGAAGTGGCATTCTTTCACTGGCCACACTTTCCACATCAATACTGCTGCTTTCTTCATTTTCAATGGAAAGTGTAGCCGGTGAACCAAGCCTCATCTTAGACATGGTACAACACAGATATGTTTTTATAAGTCAGATAAAGTTAAGTTTTAATAAACATTTGGGGGAAAAAATTAATGAAAATAATATAAATAAAACTATACAACTTTTGTCAAGTTAGAAATATAGTTTACGTTCCTTCTCAAAATAATATATGTATACACTCTTGTAGAAAAATATTTCTTGTAGTTTGCCCTAACATGGAATTGAATTCGACCTGAATCCAATCTGTTTGTCCATTTGCAGAGGATTGGATTGAAAATTCATTCCGGACTGATTCCACGTTTACACAATCTCAATGTGGGGAATGGATTCAGATCGATCTAAATCCTGCATGTATCAGTATACGTAATGATTATGCATTGACACATTTATCACTCATTGTGTTTACAGTTTATCAGGACAAATCCATTTGATAAATGAAAAGAACAAGCGAAGATTTGCTTAGTACAAAGGAAACTGCAAGATGAATTATGTGCTGGGGATATCAGAACTGAAAGTCTTGAATGTGTAAAAATGATATATTTTATTTGTGCTACAGTAGCAACAAAGTTATGATTATAAAATGAAAGATATAACTTAACGATACATAATATACTATACTATACATGTTTCAATATCATGTTATTTACACTTTTTGATGTATTTTATATTTTAAAACTAGAAAACCCAGAAAGCTGATTGCCATGCACATCTTCTGGCAGTACTACTCTTACTATGCAGAACATGTTGATTAAGTGGGAAGAATTAATGTTTGTGAAAATATTAGATTCATTTGTACCCAGTCAAGGAAGTGGGAAAAATCCAGATGCAGTATGCTATCCCAAAAGTTTTCCCTATCATACCTGAATTTAAAAAAAGCCCATTCCCTCCCTTACAACGTAATAATTATATGATACACACTTGGCGTATTTTAAATTAACTTCCTCCATGCGTAACCAACCCTGCTTTATAAATGATTGCCAAGCAGGAGCACAACACAAGACCAGAACATCTTGTATTGTCGATTGGCAGACCTTTATTTATTTCACGGTCACAGAAACGACCAATACTGGCTGTGGGTGTTGGTATGCTGACCACATGCCCCAAATCCTGCCATCTATGGTAGATGATCAGCGGTCGGGTGGTAGCTTAGTCCATTAAGGGATGTAGCGCCATGGAGTTTAGTTTATTAATTTCACATGAGATATTTTTAAAATATGTAAGACCTATTTAAACAATATAAAAGTTACAACATTTTGTTACCGAGAAATATTTTTAAAAACATTGAATCAAGTGGTATACATATTAAGATGGCAACAAAGACCATCACAAGTTATCGTCGCAGCCTTCTATATTGACAATGGCTACCGATGAAAACGTACGAGTGGATGAATAATCATGAAAAGTAATAATTATTATTATATTACGACTCAAATGAACATTATCAGTTGGTATTAAATAGCCACTGATTTTCAGTGACGGTATGCTATATAACGATTGAAACCAGTGCCGGTATGCAATTGGACCTCTAAAAGCAGTGATGGTATTCCATACCGGTGCATACCACCTCACTTCCCTCACTGGTTGTATCTTCTCATTTGCTAGGTTTCTTGAATTGATTTTTACAGAATCTAGTTTTCTGTTTAATTTCAGTTCACCCTGATTCACAGTTTGATTAATAATAATTTATTTAAATTATTCTAAGTCTTAGAGTTCAAGTCAGGGTCACAAACGAATCCTGAAATTTCCAAGCCCTAGCCCCATTGGTAGCAGAGAAAAAAGTACATTTTACATCTTTTAAAAAGTCAATCGAAGAAAAAAATAATTTAAAGTTTTTCAGCTCACAATATGGTATGCTCACAAAATGGAAATTTGATTTTTACACATTTCTGATGAATATGTAGCGATGAAACTTTAGTGAATTAAAATAGACACTATAAGCAACATAAAACACAATAAAAAATTATTTTTTAAAAATATTTCACCATTGACACCCCACTTAAAGCTAATGAACATTTGAGTTTGCCATCATCTCCCCTTAAACAGTGTGCAGATTATGTCATAAGCTCTTGTACCTAAGTTTCTGCCAACCACTTAATATTGTTCAGCTTTCTGGGTTTTCCACATTTTCATTAGTTGCAACATCTCTCTATACATCTGCAAATGAGGTGTAGAGAAATGGATAATGTGCATAAGTGTGATCAAAGGGTGCAACTGGCAGCTGCTAGTTACTCCTGATCAGCAGCATTCCACCATTACGGTAGTGCTGGATCGGATTAGTAATAAATAAACTTTGGAGCCCAGATCACAGTATAACTTTACCAACGAATAAGGAGCTTGCCCATTTCAGTGTTCCCTTTTTTTCTGTGCATTTCTTTATCTCTCAACCTGAGACATTCCTCGCTCTTTGTTCATCACTATTTTCTGATACAAACAAATCACGATAAACTATTCTGTAACAGTTAAATTGCATTCAGTCATAAACTGCAATCAGCTGAGCAGAAAAAAGTCTCTCTAAAGTTTACAGAAATAATGCAAATTATGACAGTGTTTGGGAACACCAAAAACAAGGATCTGTCCCTGCTGGTTGATGCTTATACTGTGTCAGGTTAAATTGAAAATCATAAATATAGTCTATTTGAATAAAGAATCTTATAAGAACGTAGACTGTATTCTCAGTAAGGATGAGATTGAAAAACTGGGTATCTGCTAACTTCCGTTTGATTATTATCAGCAGAGTCTGGATGAACAAAATAAATAACTATAGCACCAAACAGCATTGCTCTTTCAAAGGCAACCCTCAATCTCATTAAATTCTATACATTAGGAAAGAAACAAATAGTGTTCCACATTTATTTAGTGTTTTAAATTTATCGTTATGTTCCACATTGTGGCCTGTAATCAGCTGTAGTCAGCATATTATTTCTCTCTCTTCGCTTTCCATGCTGTGCACTTCTTATTATCTCTTTGATTTATATCAAGACATTCATTCTTTCTTTATCAGAAAAGTACTCTGAATAAAGAAAGTGAGAATGATTACCAGTTTTGCAAAGAAATGTATGTCCGTGTTTGTTATCTTCTGTGTTAATTTCTGGTTTCTTCACTTTTTTGCCATGAAATCTGGTATGAAAGACATCTGGTTGTTATTAATTTTGAATGAAATTGTTAAAAAGATTAAGGTATCTTATGTATTATGTATGTATGCCATCTTCTTATGTATTATTATTTCTTGGGCTTCGAGTCAGAGGTTTGGTTCCAAGCTTTCGGCAGCTTTCTCTGCTGCCATCTTCTGCCATCTTGCTGGATTGGGAAAAAACTGCTTCATATATAGGAAAAGACTGGATATAATAGAATGGGTGGGGGGCCAATAGGAAAATTAGAAAATGGAATAATTAAATGGAGAGTTCTGATTAGTCGGGAAGGAAAATGAGAGTTTAATAATGTTGTTGGATGTGAAATCAGTCCTGATAAGGATCAATCGGAATCAGAACCCGGGAAGCTATTGAGATTCAGAAACACACCAACTACTTTAGCAGAAAAGAAGAAATGTAAAGAGTAACATGGATTCCTGTCATTTCTAAAACCAAATGCAGGCCCACAAAACCCGGACCTATCGGAAGAGAAGATGGCTCACGACAGCCGAGTGCCGACCAACCAGAGCGCAAGAAGGAGGTATAAATACCAGTAGTTTGAGAGCTTGTCAGCAGTTTGCAGCCGACCAGCTAGCTGTAACCATCTCTGAAGATGACCGACATAGTTTGTGGCGAAATGTCAGCAATATCAATGGACAAACCATGGCCATACAGCCCGGAAATGGAAATATAATTGAATGCCAGCCGTGAAAGCCTTAGTAGTTACAGAGATTGTTAATTGATTTTCAGTCTACTAGAGACATCCTACGGGCAAGGTTTCTTGCCACAGTTTCCCTAACTTGACTATGAAGAGTTTAAAACTCTAATTTATTTAGCACAGGGGGCATTTTGAACAATGTGGGGTGCACTTAGAACTGTCAACAATATAATTTGTAACACAGCACAAACACCCATTCACTGATGCCAATAAAAGAAACACCTACACTTAATAAGGTTGCTTCCTTGTAGAACAAATGAGATATCCCTAGACTGTGATTCCACGTTGGAACACGTGATAATAATCAATAAAAAGCAGGGAGGGAAGGGAGAAGAAGGATGACGTGTTGGGAAGGACACATGATTTCATGGTCTTCACGTAAATTGGTTAAGCGATGCAGCTGAATTATATGACTACAGCTCTATTAATATTGACCACCGATGTGGTGAATGATGCCCTGGTTTTCAGTTGTGAATAATAGCAATCCCAGCTGTGTCACAACAGTTTCTTTGGGGGGGGGGGGGGGAGGTCGCTTGCTTACAGCTCCCCATACATCCAAGATAATTTTGATGAACAAATAAAACAGAATTTTTAGAGACTTATACATTTTGTTGCAATAATTATGTGATCTTTTTTGTAGCAACTTCAGCCTTATTTGTAGGTTAATGGTGCTGGGCACTTAGATAAAACTTCTTTGAAAATAAGTTTTTCTATTCCCAATTTCTCTAAGCTGTTCCACTCCAAAGTACATTTTCCTTTAAAACTGGTAAACTGTGTGTTAGTTTTAGTACTTCATTTGGTTGCTTAGCTCCAGGCTAGAACACTGGCAGTGAAGCAGAGTATAGTACATGCGATATAAAGCATTCGTTGTCTAGCAGGCCTTAAATACAGAAGGCAACATATCCATGATAGTATCCAAGATCAAGACAGAGTTATCTTCAGTCCACAGTCTTCTCGTCAAGCCAAGGTCGAAATATCGGTAACGTGGAAGGGTAGTGAGTTCCTTGTTTTCGCCGCAAAGTACCGTCTGGTGAGCGCAGAGGATATGTTGCCAGCATGATCGGCAGCTGAAGTTTAATTTCTTTCTCAAAGCTCTTTGGATCAATGATGAACTGTAAATAAAAGCATAACAAGTTAAAGTACTTCACTGGCTAACCAAAAAGACATGAAAATGTAATAAGTAATTTTTAGTTGAAAAAAGCGTTAGATACAAAATTTTATTCATCAATTTTGTTTCAAATTTTCTAATATAAACTTTTTCCCATATCTCCAGAACTTATGTATATTTTTTTGTATTATCATTTCTTGGGCTTCCAGTCGGGTGAGTTGGAGGTTTGGTTCCAAGCTTTTGGCAACTAACTGGAAGTCAATATTGGCAACTCTTACTCCCAAATAAGTTAGTGTTCCTGATAAGGACCATTTCACATCCAACAACATTATTAAACTCTATTTTTCCTTCCTGACCAGTCAGAACTCTCCATTTAACTATTCCGTTTTCTAATTTTCCTATCGGCCCCCACCCGTTCTAATATATCCAGTCTTTTCCTGTATATGAAGCAGTTTTTTCCCAATCCAGCTCACTTCTCCCAGAAGATGGCAGCAGAGAAAGCTGCCGAAAGCTTGGAACCTAACCTCCAACTTACCCGGTTGGAAGCCCGAGAAACAATAATACATTCTCAACACCGGGAAAGCCTCAAGTCACACATTATATTTTTTTTACTGATTTTAATAATTTTGCTTCTTTACAGATTTCATGATTACTTTCCCAAACTTGCAAAGCTGATTTTCAATTTGATTGTATCTAATGTTCCTCATATGTTCTTTTCCACCAGGTGTGCTTCAGGATCTTCCTGAGAAGGATCTGGAAATGCAGATGAGGATCCTTGAAACATGTCATACCAAAATAATGGTAAGTGAAGCAACAAAGTGTTTACAGTCAACTCATGTAATAGATTAAATTTATTATAGTCGCTTCACTGTGCAGATAAATACTTAATACGATTATTGTTTAAAAAAAAATTCTATACTCACGTAGACATCGTACTGAATCTTTATAAGGTGACAGCCTCGCAAATTTGTTGGTGGGAGAGGAGGCACATACAGCTGTTCATTCTTCCATTCATCACTATCTCCTGGTCGAATCTTGCCCCGTGTGAGTGAGGCAAGTTCTCGGGTCTCTGTCTGCAGAATTTTATTATGAGCCATATACTGTATTGTCTGGAAAAGAAAACCCATAACCTGTGTGAATGACTCATACTGAGAAGCATCAGCAGGATTGCTATCTGCTTGATAACTTGCTAACCTAACTGATAGCCTCACTATAGTGATCGGTGATTTATTAAAGGAGTATATAATAGAGGCTTTTTCCATGCAACGTTTAAAATATATAGCATGTTAATATTTTCAGAGCTGAAATTATATTTGAATAAAATCATTCTATCAACTAAAGTCACTAGTGGGTTATAAATTTCAAATTAAGTGGGGCAATTTTAATGGAGTACCGGTACCTGGTTTCAGTGATGACAATTTTAATATGTGAATAAATATCTTTTTGGACAGTTGACGGTAAAAGAAGCATTTTTAAAGGTAGATGATATTAATTAAAAGGAGAAAATTGTGCTACTGACTGGTAAAAATTATAACTCCAGTATAACCAACTTCTTTGATTGCTCCACATGGAAAATACTTTGTTAAAAATATTTGCATATGATTATTAAATAGACTTAATTTGATAAAAATTAAAAACTGTAAAATTCACTAAGCCTTTTAAAATGTGAAATTTCTCACAGTAATTAAAAAAATTGCCATACTTAGTGGGTGAAAGACTTGTTGGGAGACCTAAATGCATGACTAAGTGACATACGCAACTGATTTAACTTCATGTCCATAAAATATATCTTCTGGTCTGATGCCTCAAGACTTCCACTAGGCATGTGGATCATCCATAGTAGGAGAAAAAGAGATATAAGAGAAATAATTACTTCAACGAAGTCAAGTGCAACTTAGCAGTTATGCAGAAGGTTCAGATCTTAAGAAAGTCTTTTATAGAAATATTCTCTTTGTGGCCATCATGGTCTGTCATTTGCAGTAATTTGTAGGTATCTTATACACTTTAAAATTTGATAAAAAGTCTTTCATTCCTACTTATGTCAGAAGCTATTAACATGTAGGTGTACTGTTCATGCACCAGAAGGTAGTGGGTTCGATCCCCGATGAGGTCGGGGTTTTTCCATTGGCCTAATCCTTCTGGTGGCACTATGGCCCTGGGGTCGACTGAGCCTCTAACAGAAATGAGTACCAGGAGCGATCCTGGAGGTAAAGGCAGCCGGTGCTAAAGGCTGACAACCTTACCACTTTCATGTGCCAATTAAAAATCTGGGAGCCTGAGGGCCTCCATGGCCCATAATAGGGAATGTTTTACTTTTTTTACTTTATACTGTTCATAATAGGACAGTCAACTTAAAGGCAGGTCTATGATGCAGTGTACAAAGTGAATGATAGAAAAATCTATTGAAAATTACTATAAAATGAGACAAAAATCTTTGAACTTATAGATCTTAGCATAAGAGGTATTAACTAGAGACTAGACCCTACCTCAGTTAGAGAAGCCTTTGTGCTCTTGATGGTTACTCTACTTTTGTTGTGAACTGTGGCAGAGATGCCGATTGTTTCTCCTGGAACATATCCACCGCGGTCCAGTGCCACTCTGCAGAGAACAGGGCCAGAGTTGACACAGCTCACTCCCAGTTTGTGTTCAATCTCGCATCGGAATGGTTGCTGAAGAAATAAAACATTGACATCATTGAAATTAGATATGACAGAAACTTATTGGAGGGGATTACATTCCCCCTATCCCTACCATGTCTGTTGTAACTACTCACAGCGAGGATAGGTGGCTCTAAGTTGAGGTCTATGGGGTTCATGACAATGAAGACTTGCTGATTCTTGTGAGTTAGCCCATTCGGTTCTCTGAGAGCTGCTTTGCAGTAATACTGTACCCAACCATGCTTCCCCAGGAATGTGGAGGGTAGGCCCAGAGGAAGACCCAGTTTAAATGGGAAGCTGTGAATTCCAGGTGATAGCACCACTGGGCCCTGGCCTGAAAAAATTGTCAGCTATTACCATGTGCTATAAATACAGTGATGTTTGCAGGCTAGATGTGTGATTTTGGTGTCAGTACCTGGTTCTCCAAGAAGCCTCATTCTGAAGTCTATGTAGTTTTCTCGGTCATACACTCGTTCTGCTCTCTGACTCCGCAACCGTACAACTCCCTCTCCCACAACATGGAAATGAAGTCCTGGCAACATACAAAGCCAGTTATAATTGTGAGTTGTGAGAACCTCTGTAGTATGCAAACAAATGGAACATTTACTTGCAGAATATTTGAAACAATATGATTATGATTGGTAATATGACGGTCAGCATGGGTTTCGAAGAGGCTATTCATGTGAAAGTCAATTAATTACAATAGCTCAGGATTTGGCTGATAAATCAGATGAAAATATCCAAGTTAATGCAGCGGTGTTGTTCCACACAGTAATTTATTGGATAAACTGCAAGAATCAGGAATTGATTACCGGGTACTTAGCTGGATTATGGATTTCTTAAGTAAATGCACACAGAGTGTCCAGGTTGGAGAGGATATATCAAGAACTATAGAGATCACATCAAGGGTCCTGGAGCCACTTCTATTCCTGACCTTTGTGAACAACCTACCTAACAATATTTCATCTACAGTTAAATTATTTGCTGATGATTGTATTGTATAGGGAAATTAAAAGTCATGCTGATACCATCCTCCTCCAGAAAGACCTAAATAGGATAAACAATTGGGCTACACATAACAAAATGAAAATAAGGTCTTTGAAGAGCAAAGCCATTCATTTTACAAGGAAAAGAAACAAAATAACCGCAACACACAACTTAGGGGGTCAAGTCATACCAGAGGTAAAAAAATAGCCAACCTTTGTTCTTCCGTAAGCTCTGCTTAATGAATCGATGTGAAGCTTAACTCGGAAATTAATTTAAAAAATAACTTATTTTCTGCATATCATAATTGCAATGATCATGGATTAAACAAAAGCATTCTGGCACTTTGTTACATTGGTTTACCTGATTTGATTTAGTATGCCGTGATCTCGCAGCTGACTTGATTTTATTTTAAAATACAAATTAAGAAAGTAATTGTTATTTATATAATCCATTATAATTTATTCATGGAATAGTCTTAATAAATCCCACTTGAGATTATGAGTTTAATCATTAAATTTGCTCCTGCTTCGTAGTTGAGGATCTAATAAGCTAGTAATCTCTAGTGGGTTCGGCCCATCTTTGATAATATCCTTCTCAAGTTCATGGCAGAAAGGCTAAATGAATAAATAAAACATAACTATATCACAAAGTATATTCAATGATCAGAATAAGGACATGTAACCAACTACTAATTTTGGGTTATGTAGTAACTTAAAGGTTTTATGACAATGCACATTATTAAATGATTATGCCATCTTGTGCAAAATAATGTAATTTTCTTCTCTTTAATGCATGATGATGACATGACACTAAATAGTGCTTAGTCACCTTTTGCATTTCAGGACCATCTTCATTTTTATTTATGGACTTTCCCCGTAAGGAGATTGTCACAAGGACAAGGTATAAGAAACAAATAAGACTATATTATAGTCTGAGTACAATTAAAAAGAACTTCTGAAAAATTATTAAAAAATTAAAGACAAATTTTCCTAACAATTTTCAAACAGATGAGTGATGCTTCTTCTCTAAGATTAACACACTGGCTTATTGTTTACGATATAAATGCAAGTATTGCTAACATGCATTTCTTTATTTTCTCTGTGTAGATAATAATATCTCATCAGAAGACAACTCTGCTATCAAAATTTGCCCTTCACTACACTACATGATGTGATATTTTCTCTGAATACATGGATGTAGATATCGATACTTAATAACGAACAATACAACTTAATTGATTATTCAATTTACTGGTAATATCGATGGTGATATCGAAATACGATTATAGTTGATCAAGAATAAACTTCACTTGACCAATATTAAAAGATAGTAGACTTTTTATTAAAAATGGTACAAGATCAGTAGACTCATATTAAAGCACTCCCTTCACAGATTTAGGTAGACTTTAAGGGTTTCTAGTGGTTAAGGCTCTTGAATGCATATACAGTTGGCACACAAAGTTTTAATTTTTTTTTCCTGACAGACTTTCTCAACAACAAAAAATATTGCTATCAGTGGGAATGAGTCATAAAACCATTGTATCACCAGAAGAGTTAAATGATTTTATCAAATACTTTCCTAAACAATCAACATTCTGGTTTGTAGTACAGTGTCTTGACTTGTGACCGTAACGTTTGTACTGCTAACGAAATATTCAAATCATTTCGAGATAACATCTAAAACAAAGCATCAGCTTGATTTTTTATGTTCCTTTTATTAATAGTCTGTTATTTTGTTCCTTATTTATGATTGGTAAGGGGACTGGAGAACAAATGATGAGATAAAGATGCCTGATAACTTGTCATTGCTATAAATGTATTGTGGGAACTGAGTAGCACTCTATGATCTGTGTGTCCTGCATCAGTGCACAATCCCCTTCACTCATACAGCATTGTGTGGTAAAAGTCTCCCATTCACATCTACAGCAGTTTCATATATCTCACTTCAGTTCTCTTTGTATCTTAACCACTCGGGGCAGCGATTCTTAACCCTTTGGCAGACGCGTCCATGTTTGCACTTAGTACCGCCATGCTTTAAATACTGTATTTACCTGAATATAAGCCACACTTTTCTTCTCCTAGATTGAACCCAGTGAAATATGGCTGTGGCTTAAGTCACTTTCAAATGCTTTTAGGCAGTAATGGTAAAAAAATGCCAGCAATGGCTTGTTGATCTATTGTGGCCAATTCCCTATTTTCCAAGCATCGATATCTATGAATATTCCTTTTATTATAGTGTTAAAAAGGCAGGCACAGCTTAAATTCAAGGATGGCTTATATTCGAGTAAATACAAACATCTTTTTTGAGAAAATAAACTTTTCTTGAAATTTCTATCCTTCATATAGGTCACAGCTCATCTCTTCTTTTCTATGTTATATTAATTTGTGTTCAACAGTAGCATTTTTATCTCAGTATTAAAAAAAATGTTAGGACACTGTACAGATTCAAGGGGGTGGGATATAACACTAAAATAAACATAAAACCTATTTGGCGTTTTGTGATTAAGGCTATGGTTTAAGAAATAATTAGATTACTGGTCCCGCAGAATTGCAACAACGCTTTGCCAGATCACCAATGCAGAGTCAACAACCGTGTCTTTCACTTTAAAAAAAAAAACTCACTACGCGGTGGACGACACTTGCTGTGACATGGTTAAACTGAATGGAATTTGTTTTCCATGGAATAATATTTGTAATTTATTTGCATGAACATTACCAAGTTTATTGAAAAACAGCAAAGGGAAAGTTTATTCCTTATTCTTTCATCTGCTAATGCAGAAAAAAATTAGAGTAGTACAGTATGCGTAATACTTATTGAGTAAAGCACAATTAAAAGTTTATGGAATCTTTTTTTTTCTGAGAAAACTAATCACTTGGAATAATTATGACATTTTAATTTTTCATTGTAATGAGTAGGCCTACACTTTGGATTTTTGGCAAAAGCCTTTTTTAATCCTTAACAGATAAAAACACAAAAACATGTATATATTTCATAGGTGACAATACCTGAAACTGACACTTCTATTGGGCCTAAAGTGGCCTATTTTGATGTTAGAGCCTAATACTGCCTTTTTATATGTTTTCCTTCTTTTCTTCTTCTTTCGTTTCACCCTCTTTGGGGTACGTTGAACCAGTAATTTCTTTGTGTGTTGTTCCTTTCTTCGTGCCCAGTATTTCTTCATTCTTTCTGATCTTCTTTTCCTCTCTTCTTCCGAGATAATAGGTTTGGATTTCAGTGTCGACCTGCCTTGGAACCTTGTATTTTCGTCTTTAGTTATTATACTAGCCGTTCGATCGAGTAGTGAATTTCTGTAATTTTTAACTTGACTAGGTCTTTTTCAGTTTCTTTAAACCAGTTGGGTTTTGTTTTGTGGTTGCGGAAGAAGTCAAAGATTTGTTTGGTTAATCTATCAGAGCCCATTCTGAGAAGATGACCATATAATTCTTTATTATAATGAGATATTTAATAAAATCTCCAAATTAAATGGAATTCACAATTTTATATTACAGCCTATTTATTAACTTTCAGATACTATTTTAGGCATTTAAAATTGCATTTTAGCAACCTAAAAGACTGAAGTCTACTAATAAGGTTTTAAAATCTGCACAGCTGTACCCTTTCCACACTGTATAAAACTAGTTTTCTGCTTCTCTTTCTTATGTAAAAATAAATATTACATACTACAAACTTTGGAAATTAATATTGCATATTCATCACTTTATTATTTGGCACTAATCTAATTCGTTATAAGCTTCCAAAATTATCAGTAACTGATGAATGTTCCTACCGTATCATTTTAAACTTGAGATTTCCTTGACCCAGGGACCTACATGTAAGTTTTACAAGTGTTAATGTATCACTTGGTTATCACTTTATGATATCTGGTGTGATATTTTCTTGGCACCAGAGTTCTCATATGACAGATGCGTGTGTAATAGGTTGACCTTAGTGCTGTATGCCACCAGAAGTGTGAGGTTAATAAAAAAAATCCTTATGATCTCATCGGTTATTTGACTCGAGACTTTCTGGTTTCTTGCTCAGTGCCTCGTTCAACTCCTCCATAATTATCTGGGTAAATCATTTACAGAAAAATTCTTCAGTCTCTGTTATGTAGTTTTCTTAGTTCATATTATATATTATGAAGTTACCATTTAGTTTTTTTGGTATGATCGAACCATGATTACGAGCTGATTGTGATTCATGAATCACAAAGGAATTTGAAAATTCCACAAAAATCTCCGCCTCTCTGTCATTTCTTGAGATGTAGGAAAAAGATGAAAATCACTGGGAGCGAAGTCCGGGCTTGAAGGTGGATGTTTGAATACCTCCTGGCAAGTCTCCTGCAGAAGTTCGGTGTTTAAATATCCACCCTAAAGCCCGGACCTCGCTCCCAGTGATTTACATCTTTTCCTACAACTCACGAAATAAATAATGGCTGAGAGGCGGAGATGTTTGTCACACAGTGGTTCAAAATCCCTGGCGGCAGACTTCTACGACACAGGTATTCAAAAGTTGTTCCCATGATGTGACAAATGTCTCAATTCCGGTGGCAAATGTGTTGAAAAATAGCTGAACACTTGCTGTGTCTGTTGCAATAAATATTTCCTTGAAATTGTGTTTTGTTTTTGTAAACGGACCCAGGGAAACTTACTTTGTGGACTGCCCTCATACTTATAAATTCACAAACTCCGGGAGAAGTTATCATACTGAACAGGTGGCTTTATACATAATGTCTTGAGTAATAGACAACCATTAGGAGACTGGTTTTCTTAACTATTCAACCAAAACATTTATTTGAACACACCCATCCTACACCACGTATGTAAACATCTTTGACAGTTCAACTTTCTCCTGACGTAACACTATGGTTCCTGTATCTATTTATGTTAGCATAGTATACCCACATGCGACGCATGGAATAGAAACCAATTATACTTAAATCTGTCACGAGTGAAAATGGGTGTCAAGAAAGTGTCACACCAGATATCACAAAGTGATAACGAAGAGATTCATTAACACTTGAAAAGCTTTCATATAGGTCCCTGGGTCAAGGAAATGTTAAGTGTAAAAAAAATACGGTAGGAAGATTTTTAGACTGCTCCATTTGACAGATTCGCTGGCGTGGATACCGTAATTTGGTTGAAATAACTCATCGTCGGTACTACAATTCTTTGTTATTAGTTATTACTAGGGCGCGGATTTTGTAGACGTCATCTTTTAACTGGAACATCATGGACGTTGCCCACTAGTGTAGATATTCTGAGCTGTCTCCTGGATTATAAAAATGGTAATTTTTAGGGTCTTTTTTGGCCATTTTCCCCATTTTCAATTTTTAGGTTATTTTTAGAATGTAATATTATTTGGTCATTTTTGGGTTATTTTACGGGTTTTTCCACATTTCTTATTTTTAGGTAATAGGGTACTGTATTTTAAAATATAAAATGATTATTTTCTTATTTTGTGTTGTTTCTCGCATTATATAGAGTTTTTATGCGTTTACTTAGAAAATTATCGGAACTCTAAATAAGCATAAATAAATAGATCTTGTTATAATATTAATTTGGATACAGAAAGACGGTGTCTGCTGTTTGCATTTAATTGTATGTACCACTTAACTAATTACAAGCCTATAATTGGGTCAACAACATGAATGTACGAGTAGAATAGACCCAGGTATAGCAGGTGGTATGATGCTGTCAATTACAATTTCCTATGACTGTTACAGACATAATTGTAAATAATTTTAAGTATATTGTAAATACTGTATAGAACAATGACGAAGCCAATTGCACCATGTATTAAACGGCAAATAAAGATTCTTATCTTATCTTATCTTAGATCTGATGAATAAACTAGTAATTTCATACAAATTTTTTGGGTAATTTTTTGTAGCTTTTGGGTAATTTTTTGTATTTTTACAGTCATTTTATAGCTCTTTTTAAAAGTATTTTTAGGTAATCAAAATCCGGGCCCTGGTTATTACTAGTTTTGTATAATTATACTAATGTTGTATGAGAAAGTGAGACTACTACAGCATTTCTCCATTTAGGCTAAAGCTTTTAATCTCCTTATGGCCACTTTTCGTTTATTCAACTAGGAGTTGAATTTTGGGAAATATTGAAATACCTGTTTCATTATTTGTGATGTAGAGTATGCTACGTTTCAAAATATATTTCAATTCAAACATTTTATGCCCTCTTTTCACCCTTTAGGGATAGAGTATTTATGCTAAGTTTATGCTAAGTTTATGCTAAGTTTCTAGAAAACCCGACCAAAAAGTACACGCATTTATACCCCCTTTCCCCCTGTTTCACCCCCAAAAATAAAAATACGTGTTTAACTATGTATCGTATGTTTTGGAGTACCTTACCCTACCTTTACCAAGTTATCTATATTAATAAAAGGAAGTGTCTGTCCTCCGTCTGTCCGCGATGCCCAGCGAAATCTACTCAACGCAGAGATCTGAAATTTTAAACATAGGTGGACTGAAGGGTCGGAAAATGCACCTCGAAGCCGGAATTTTAATTTTCGCTTTCGTACATGAGTTATGGGTGAAAAACGGGCAGAAAACGTGTATTTTTTGCGATTTTGAAGCATCAGTTTCAGTAATATATTTCAAATGTTAAATCAATTACAGCTGGCTTTGGCTATTTTTGTCATCATACCTCATAGCCTACCTTGGGAATAAAAGCATCGCGATCGCTTGATTTTGTAAGTCCATCGTGGACGATTCATTTGTTTAGAGTGTCAAGGCCCGCAGATATATGAAATTTTCAACCTACACGTAATAAGGATATCAACATAGGCTTAATTATGGTCAAACATTGTTCGATTTGAACGAAACTCGCTATACAGGGGTTTTCTGAGCCAAGGAACTGGAACCTGAGGTCACTTTTTCTACCAGGGGACGCTACCTAATCATGGAATAGACTCCACGTGATTTAGGTGTTAATAAATATAATGATTTAACTACTATGCACTTAAGTTTTGAAATAATTATCGAGGGGGAAGCCGCGGGCACATGTTATCTTATAATAATAAAAGGACGTGTTTGTCTGTCTGTCCGCGATGCCCAGCGAAATCTACTGAACGCAGAGATCTGAAATTTTAAACATAGATGGACTGAAAGGTGGGCGAATGCACCTCAAAGCCGGATTTTTAATTTTAGCTTTCGTTCGTGAGTTATGAGTGAAAAACTGGCAGAAAACGTGATTTTAGCGCTGTCGAAGCATCAGATTTCAGTAATACATTTCAATGTCAAATCAATTGCATTTGGCTTTGGCTATTTTTGTCATACCGTGGAAATAAAAGCATCGCGATCGCTTGAATGTTGTAAGCCCACGCTGGTCGATTCATTTGTTTAGAATGTCAAGGCCCGTAGACATACGAAATCTTCAACCTACACGGAAGAGGGATAATCAACATAGACCTAAATATGATTAAACATTGTTCGATTTGGACGAAACTCACTATACAGAGATTTTCTGGGTCAAGGAACTCGAATCTGAGATCGCTTTTGCCCGGCGACGCTATCTAATCGTGGTAAGTAGTCCACGTGGTTTAGGTGTTAATAAATATAATGTTTTAACTATTATGCTCTTAATTTTTTATTTTTGAAATAATTATCGCGGGCGAAGCCGTGGGCACATGCTAGTAAGTAAATAAAACCATTAAAGTAATGTTGTGCTATTGTTTACTACGTCAAACAATATAATCTCTTCTCTCTCTTCTCTTCTCTTCTCTTTATCTTAGTTTTACCTCTTCCTTTTAGGATTTAAGCGACCCAAGCCCCCAGGCCTTACAGGGTCGGGAGAGGAATTATATTTGGATCACATACATGCTTTTTTGACCAGACAAGGACATGGAGGGCCTCCCCGAATGAGTGATCAGCCCAATGCAGGGGCCACCTCCGAGACAACACGAACACATAGGACGAGACAAACCATTCACACACACACTCACTCCGAACAAGGCGAGGATGGGGATGAAGATGATAATGCCGGCCAAATGATATCCGGGGACCACAAGGGCCTAAAGTTACCTGACATTTGTCTGACAGGTGAGAGAAAACCCCGGAAAAAATCTCACCTACAGTATTTTTCAAATGAGAAGCCATTTCCTTCACCGCCAATCACGTGTACGAGCTAAAGGAGTGCCGCTAGCAGTAAGAGTCTTCCCTCCGTCTCGCCGTCTCTGATTGGACCGCGTATGTAAGCAGGAGAAGGACAAACGGCTTGTCATCTGCAAAACACTTTAGGTAACTTGTCCCGACCAGGAATCGAACCCGGGCACGATGCTCATCTCACGCATCCCCTGAGCCACAGCGGTGGACTTCAAACAATGTAATTAAAAATAAAATTATGTAATTCATTTTTTTTTATGTAAAAACGTTGTTATTGTTAATAAATATAATGTGCTAATTATTTTTATGTTAAATAAATTATTTAACTAAAACATCTACAGTTGGGAGCTGACGAGATGATCCCTGGCATGACTATGGAGCTCTTATCTGCAGCCAATAGCAGCGCTCCCCTACACTTGCAGTTATAGCACAACACCGTCTTCCCCCTGCATGCCACCACCAAATCACGGATCATCTCGTCAGCTCCCAACAGTAGCAGTTACGTAAATAATCGCGGGCGTAGGCGCGGACACCTGCTAGTCAAAAGCGAACGAATACAAATGAGAAACATTTTTTAATATGACAAAAACACTTTTAATTGCATTTCCGCCTCTGGAGATGACGTAAAAACGCTCAGGTACCGCTGTTAATCGGTCGATTTCCTGTAGTCTTTACATGACAAGATGGGCGTGACAAGGGAAGCGCAAGAGTGTGTGACCTTGGTAACGGAGTCCTCGGAGCGCGAACCACAGGACACCCACCTGCACCTGTGTTTTGTGTCAAGGCCCGAACTTTATAAGGAGACGACAGACATCCACGCGTGGGAGGCCAGTCCCCTCTGTGATTTCAAAAGGAAAAAGTGGCGCATTTTCATTTTCCATCCCGTGCCTCGCTGCCTACGAGATAATAAAAATGAAAGTGCACTGTTCTGAAAGAGAGAACTATTGTTTACATGTGGGTGCAGTCATAGGGGCGTAGAGTGCCATCGCCGGCCACTCTATCATTGAAATGATCACAACATAGAACATGTGTTGTAATATATGAGTAATTATAAGACTAGATTTAAGGGCGGGATATCAATGGTAATAGCTATTTACGTATCAAGTACGCAAAATAATGCTTTAGCGGACGAATCTATACCCTTAGCAACCAGGGAAGGCGATTGAGGCCAGGTAGTTTCCTTCACCCTCAAGCACCCTCACATTTACAAGGGCATGAGATTTAGGACCAACCGTAATTTCCTCCCCATGAGTCACCTAGTCTACTTCAATCAATCAATCTTAGATTTTTTTAATGTGTCATTTTATCTTAAAATGTTTGTTATATATCAATTCTACACATAATTACAAGAAAAATGACACCAAACAATGTATAATTTACTTTAATAGGAATATTTCTAACAAATACATAAATAAAAGTTACGAGAAAACTGCTTTCAAGTCCTGTGTTCCTATTAAATCAAATTATACATTTTTTGGTGTCATTTTTCTTGTAATTATGTGTAGAATTGATATATAACAAACATTTTAAGATAAAATGACACATTTAAAAAAATCTAAGATTGATTGATTGAAATAGACTATGTGACTCGGGGAGGAAATTACGGTTGATCCTAAATCTCCTGCCCTTGTAAATGTGAGGGTGCTTGCCGGTGAAGGAACCTACCTGGCCTCAACCGCCATCCCTGGTTGCGACCGAGGCGTAAGCCGAGGCCAAAATACTGGAAGAATCCGATAAAGCTTTTGCGTACGCGGTGCATACAATATTTTTTTGTAAAAGCTCTCCAAATTATATGAAATTACATAGAAATGCCGTAAAATTAATTATAAAGAAAGGTATAGTCAACCATTTGTTAACGTCATATTCTCACAGCCACCTGAATCGCAGAACAACAATGAACTGTACCAATACGAAATGCGGTATAGATGCATAATATAATTATGAGTCTCGTCTTTGTAAACAAAAATGCATACGTATTTGTGTAAATATGAGTGAAAATCCCTAGGAAATTTAAATCCAAGTCAGAAACCACTGAATTGGAGCTGCTGCACGTAAAATCTCGGCAGCAGTAGACTATGAGAAGGAATGTATTATTCCATTTAAATGCTGGTGCATCCATGGTAAACAATGTTTCTTTTGTGAACCAAATTGTGAAAAGTTGTTTGCTTATAATATATTATACACATATATATTATATAGGCCTATATTATATATATGATAATATGTAGGCCTACAAATATTATTTGTTGTTATGTGATGAAGTAAAGTTTCTGATTATCCTAAAGGAACATGTTGGCTTAAATTTGTTGTTTTATGACCAAATTATTATTTTATTATTTATTATTTATTTATTTATTACAAGAGATATTACAAGAGGTATTACATTTAGTAATACACCCGAATGAGCAAGACTGCTCGTGCTCGGGTGCCGTTTCAAAAATATCAAAGTGAAGAAAGAGGAGAGACAAAGAAATAGAGTGTATAATGTGCTTAACTAAAAAAGAAAGTAAAACAAAAACATTAAACATAAAAACATAAATACATAAAAGGAGTGAAACAAAAATTACTTAAAAGCTAAAAAATTACAAAAAATTCTTTACATATCTATTAAATTTAACAGTGGAGTATGCTGAGAGATCAGGATTTTTTCTGATAATTGAGTTATAGAAGCGCGGTCCAAAATTAATGCTATGCTTTAATCCTGCCGATGTGAGACATTTGGGTTCTAATAGGAGTAAATTAGTATTTCGTCTAGTTTTGTAGATATGATCACTGGAAGAGTATTTTATACGATGTTTGTGAAAATATTTTAATATAGAAAATTTGTAAATTTGGTCCAAACTTAAAACATTAAATTCCGAAAATATTAGGCTAGTTGGGTAATCAATGTGTTTTCTTAGACAGATTTTTATTATTCTTTTTTGTAAAAGGCAGAGGGGCTTAAGGGTAGTTTTCGCTAATCCTCCCCAGACGAGAATGCCATATTGAATAATGGACTGGAAAAGTGCTAGATAAACGGAACTTAAAACATATATGCTTAAATTCATGTTGAAGTTGCGTGACTGGTCAGTGCCATCTGGATTTTGTTTATAGATTGCCATGACGACTTTCGAGTCCTAGGCCGATAAAACTGCAGTTTGAATGCAGTTTTATGCAATTTTAGCGGCCTAGGTTGCTGAAATGTGATTTTTCGGCGTGTTACCAGTCCGACAAGCAGCTGTTTTAGAGAGCATGTACTAAAAAATAAAACAATAATTTTGTATTTCCCTTACCCATATCATAGGTAGGGCTACCAAAGGTACTGTATAGGAAGTCTAAATTCAATGTCGCGTTTTCAACATATAACATGCGTGTCGAGGTTCCCTGAATCCAAAAATGCTATTTCCGGAAACATGCCCGTATGTTTATATATGTGTGTGAAAGCCTAGCTCAAAAACGGTAGATCATAATTAAAAACAAAATTTTATATTTGGGACAGGTACCTTCTGGGAATATTACACTAAGATGATGACAATTTTCTTTTACTTCTAATGCCACTTTAGGGCTACATGAAGAAATTTTCATTTTTTGATATTTTCTCTAAAATATCCCTAACGGGTTTCTATAAATTTTATATACAAGGTGCTTATACAAATGTTTGTTTAATTTATGTGCAAAAAATGAAATGCAATGAAAAAAGAAACAGACTATCTAACATTCAGGAAATAGGACGGCTGACCAAACGCAAGGTAATTTATTTTTCGTTGAAGATTACACAAGTGATTATGTAAAACACTCAATGAGTCGCTAGAAATGTGTGAAAACCAATTAAGTAATTAATCATTCGTGAACATACTACATTGTGCGCTGAGAAAATTTTATTTTTCTCCCTCGGATTGGCGTTTTTTTTCTTTCTGCAACCACTGGAAATTTCAGCATTTGTTTTTGACGGTACCGAAACTTGATTTCTTGGAACTAAAATAAATGAAATTAGGTGATTTAATACTGAACTGTGAATCAGGATGCATTGCATTTAAAAAATCGAAAAAGGAAAAAGTAAATTCTGTAAGATCAAGTCACTCAATCTGTATATTTTAAGTTCCTAGAACGCAATGACTTTTGGGTATTATTAATAACAAGATTAAGTTCAAGTCTAGTGTAGTTGAAAAAGGGCGTAAGGTTCACTTCTTATATTTTGAATATCTTAGACATTCTATATGACAATTTTTAATATTCTAAATTTTATTAGAAAGAGCGAACGGCGTTTATCAAGTATTGTGTATAGCATTATTTTGAAAATCTTAACTAGAAAAAATGACGAAGGAAATGTTTGAAGCAAATAGTGCATTTACAGTATTATCCCCCTTAAGGATGAACATTAAATCTATTATGAAATGACAGCTGTTGATGGGGGGGGGGGGGGGTGGCCACGTGAGTGGGGAACTAGAAAATAGCTAGAAAATAATGTTTAAAAAAAATAGTTTTTTCCTATAAAAATGCATAACAAAAATGACTTGAAATATAATGCCCAATAAGTTAATTTTCTTTGGATATTTCGGTAGAATGAATATCTAACTGTTAAAAAATCCATGTAATCAATAAGCATAACATAATGTTATAATAATTATAACTTTTAGTGTAACATAAACAATTATTCAAAATCTACACATCAAGATATAAATCAATGTCTATTATAGGAGCTTAATTGGCCAACTTCGACATGCTAGGTGTTAGGGTTATGTTTTTCTGTTTATCTATGGTCTGTAAAGTAGTCTAGCACAAATAAATTTAAAAAAAGCTTTTGTTACCTGGAAATAGGAAACTAAACATTTAATCTAGTAACAGTAGTAGATAACCGTATTTGTGAACACAGATCATATTTTCAAGATTTCATGTTGTTTTTCTCCTACGAGGGATTTGTATGTCGTGTATAAAATAATTCCACCTATTCCCTCGTATAAAATGTTTTTGTTAAAATATCAGCTCATAGCTTTGCCAAATCTAAAATTTATACTTGTCAATATTATAAAACATAATTAAAAATTATAGCTGATCTGCTATAGCTATAGTATGAATTTTAGATTTGACAAAGCTATGAGCTGATATTTTAACAAAATCATTTTATACGAGGGAATAGGTGTAATTATTTTATACACGTCATATTTTCAAATTTCTTATAAGGTTTTACAGTGACTGTAACACTAATTTCTCAAAAGGTTGACCTATGACTGTACCTCTCCAAGTCCTTCAATAACGTACGCCTCTAACACTCTCGGAGCCAATTTTTTGTTGAGGATGTACACTTTTTAGTTTATAACAATGTATTTAATAATACCATTTACCTAAGGACACAAGGAAACATAAAACGCCCTTTGGTCATTCACTGTAGTGACCATTTAGGGAATTGCTTGTTCACAGAAATAAAAGGTTTTTAACACCACAACTTCTAAATCAATTTGCATACTTTTGAGTTCTTTCCGAGTTATCAGGACCCTTTTATTTAAAAGTAGATCGGACCCTGTACTTTATGACCTCACCCGATACACGTTGGAGACCAGTTCTTACAGTATTTGGGACAAGGAAACACAACAATTAAAAATCTGATCAGGCTGACCAGGAAGAGGTCAGCGCAGGGTGAGGTTATGCAACATAACTTATTTGTCATTTTGAGGTACTTACCGAGTGCTGGGGTGTCATCTTCGAGCTCCACAAGAACTCTTCCACTCAAAAACTGTCCGGGAAAATAAAGTAAGTTCGTATTATCAAATAAAATGAGGAACTTTAACAACTTTCTGGCAGCCATCTTCACCATTGCGACTACCAGTACAGTCTGACACCAACTAGTCCCACACGCATGCGCGATGACGGAGACCCAACTGGATGAGGCGTGAAACTTTGTGCAGTGGCGTGCAGTTAGAAGTTAACGGAGCGTAAACAGTGGCGTAAAGAATCAAAATAAGAACAAATAGTTTAGGAAAAATAATATAGATATCAAATAATGCAGTGAATAGAAGTGAACAGAGCAGAACCCATTGAACAGTATCGGCGGCTTCGTGGCTTAGTGCTTGGATAATTTCCTTCACCTTTGGTTTTTACTGTTACATAAACTCTAAGCCTCGAGAAAATTTATAAATGGTATTAACCACAATTGATTTCATAACTAGCATCGTCTATTTTTAAACGGTACTACTTACACGTAATACTTGTTTTTGCTTGTAAGGGACTGTATGTTACTAAGGAAATAGTGGTACAATTTTATGGTCAAGAATTTGATCTCTTAGGAATTTCTACATCTCCGTAATCTTCTACATGTAAAAACTACAGGCATGTGCTTTCTGACAGTAGCTTATATACGTTGAGATGGTAACGCCATGAATTTCTGGGTTTCGATACATACCACTAATGTCCAAAGATTTCATAAACATTGAAATATGTAATAGAAATTTTCAGAATATTAAAATATTATTTTAAGTCTTAACAGTGGTGTCTATAAATATGCAGTTATCCTTGAGGTAGAAGTTTCTGCAGATCTAATTGGCAGCGCTTCCAGGTGGTAACTACTTGGTAATTTGTATAACCGTAAGATATGGGACATACTGACACAGGAAGTAAAAATTGAAATATATCTCAACATAATTATTTGAATAAAAATTTTAGATGCCAAAAATTCATACGATAAAAGTTCCGACAAATACTTCACAAAATGTCATAGTATGAGTGTTTAATGAGATAGTGTACATATATTTGTATGAGATCTTTTAATGATTAGGCTTGAAGGACAGTACATGGTTTGCTGTTCGGTGCAAGAGGCGGAACAGCATTATATACCTACAATTAAGTTACAATTACATAATATATATCTACAACGACGACTACGTTTGAAGTTTACGGCCATAACTCCGAAAGTGTTTTACATATTTCAAAAATTATTTCACCAAGTTGAATAGAAAAGTATGTGCTACAGAGACAAAATTAATTGAAAAATTCATTTTTTTACCCTCAAAGGTGCACCTCCCCCTTAATTCAATTCTACTATTTAAAATTAAAATTATATCAGTATTGTGATGCCGTCGATTCATCTCGGACAAAGTGAAGGAGATAGTGCATAGATGGAATGTTGCTGTCAGTGAAATACTTTTTTTTTAGAACATTCAAAAGCTAGTGGAACGATGAAACAGGTGTATCGAAAACTCCAGAGATTATGTTAAACAATGATACCATTGTAATGCCTCTGCTGATGTTCAAATAAATCATAAAACTTGCATATACTTATCGACTTGCCCTCGTTTTGACAGTATCTTCGTTTCATAATGTAAGTGTACATTAAGGAAGGGTTTTGCAAAATTTTAATTTTATAATGCCAAAAATAAAAATGTTTTCGAAGCGACGAAATACCTTCCATAAGAAACACACGAGCAATTAGATTGTTGTGGAAAACATGAGCAAGACAGTATTCAATTGTGAAATTAATTCAAGATGGTCTTACTTGGTTCCTATCTTGATTCATTTGTTTACGATTTGCAGAAATCTGATTTACACAGATGGGGATCATGAAAGCACGCCTAAATGGAGATGGTTTGGACGAAACTCACTATGCGGTTTTTTTTTGGGGGGGGGGGGCTAGGAAACTCGAATCCGAGGTATTCCCCCCCCCCCCCCGGTGGCGCACTTAAATCGTGAAACGCACCTCGAAGCCGTTTTTTTTACTTTACTTTACTTTACTTTACTTTACTTTACTTTACTTTACTTTGCTTTACTTAGCTTTACTTATCAATCGTTATAATAAAATTGTTTTGGGATTACCTACGATAAATGTGCATTTTCCTAATCTCTGAAAGTAAGAGGAAATTAATGTCTATTGTTTCTAATTCTTCCATATTATATGAAACCTTGAATAGTGGCGTCATACTTGTTTGAATGACGTCGGAAGCCTTGAAGACACCGCGGTGCCGTCATACACGAGCAGACGAAGCTCCCATCCTTGAACAGTGGCGTGCAGTTCTTTACAGCGATTGTAGGCTACTAAACTTCTGGTAAAGCAGTGATTTAGAAAAAGACGTATTCGTATTCCCCTCGATTCGTCCGCTATTTCTGGGATTGTACGCAGTTCTGAAATAAAACTTGGCATTTAATGTACAGGAACGCTGCGAGACACTTTAAATATTTTATTTAAATAAGGTAATAATTGTGTAGGTTGTGAATGAAAAATATAATAATATTACCAACCCTTTACTAACGTGAAACTGATTAACGAATTAACATAATAATTTTCTTGCACCTTATTCTGTAAGTTTACAAAAATAGTTCCTATTTCGTTTCCATCACTTTCTTTTAAATTTAAAATAAATTACTGCATCCCGTTGGATACATTATGAATTTAAGGGTTAATGGTATTAGTCATATTGTTTTTTTTTATTAAATATAATTGCCTGAAAAATCTTATTTATTTACCTAAAACTTGTTCAAATTATGAGAAAACAATTAACAAATATATGTTATGGAAAATCATCGTTAAACGTATGAGGTGTGGTAGTAAATTGAAATTAGGAATTTGAATTGACGTTTTCATATTTTTCGTCATAACTAGAAACGTTTTGGGATGTTTTGACGTTCTTTTCACTAATTTAAAGAGGAAATGTCACTTAATGAAATAGAAAAATTAGTAACAGTTTTTAACCTCAATAGTATACATTAACCCTTGTAACTTAGCGAAGCCATGTGTACTTGTGCAACACAGACGGCGAATAAATAAACTAAACTAAACAAAAGTTTGTTGTGATGTTCTAGAATGATATCTCAGCTTGATGCTATGTTTTATAATGACATCTTCTTCCACGATCTTATTTTACGGAATTGTTTTTAACCTTTAAATTTAATGTGTCCTATAGCTATATAACTATATAGCTTCCATTCGTAACCAATAAGGGATTATTGGCAAAGGAATATAAATTGCATGCTAAATTTCAAAATATTTGTACAGGAAATTTACTAAAGTTTGTGGAATCTATTTTCTTTGCAGTCCGACATGTTTTACATATCATGTGAGAAATTCAATCTCGCCAAATATAGGAATAAAAATTAAATAAAGGAGTACAACCTAACACAACGTTTAATAGTCACTGAGAGAGAATACTCTAGGATCTTGGCACTCAGAAACTCCAAATTTTCCCGGACGCTATCTCTTGCTATTTTTGCAGGATGTCCGGTTCTCACTTTCTCCACTTTTTCGCTTTCTATTTCTATTTAAATGGGTAAGAGGGTAGTGAGTCTGTTCCTAAATAGAGGGAATTCGAACTTCAAACGGCTCTAATAGAGTGATCTAACCTCGTGTAATCCGCAAAACATAATGAGCTCGACAAATGAATTCATGCTCTTCAGCACAATTAATGACGTGAGGTCTTAGATTATGACTTGAACTATTGTACTTGGGCAAATTAAAACTCGCTCGATATAAACGGCTCGTTGTGGTTCTGGTTCTTCAACCTAGGGGTTTTTGTTTCTAGCAAAGCTGAAATGACGAATTCTCCCTGGTTTGAAGTCACGGGTCTCGAACCTGAAATGTTAGGCTCATTAAGGCTCATTGAAGGAATGTTATGAACAAAGCTCGGAAGTTGATGACCTAAAATGCCTGAAAAAGACCTATGATATGACTTCAAATTAATGAAAATATGACATGAATATAAAAAAAAAGACAATATTTCTAAATATGCATTTTAAAGCGGGAATTTACAGTAGTATAAAAATAAATAATAATAACTGTGATGTGAAATTCACATAACTGCCGCTGCCCAAATAAAAATTAGTTTTTTAGTACAGTATAATATAATTAATGTGTATGACATTCTCTTCATGTAAATTCGTTTTAAAAATAAAGAGAATGTCGTTACCACATCACAACGCATCCACGAAGGATACATAACCCAAATAAAATCTAATTAATGTACTTTAATAACTTTCTTTACTTCAAGCATGACCAATACATTTTTCTCATTCCACATTCAAATATAGACCAAGAGGCCATATTACAAAGAGCACATATTCAGAGTGAATGGTTTATAACTACTCTTCAAAGAATTTTTTCGAAAAAAAGTTTCAAATTCAAGTTTTAGCTCTTAGTATAAGCACTCCTTGTGTGTAAAATTTAAAGAAAATCGTAAAAGCTGTTTTCGAGAAAATTGTGACAGACGAAATTTTCTTCATGTAAAGTCCTCTTAAAAAGAAGAAAAAGTTGTCACCAATCTTCGTGTCACATAGGCTACCCATAAGGTAGGCCTACCTAACCCAGATACAAAATTTTGTTTTTGTACGATTTTCTGTTACAGAAAGCTGTATTGCAAACAGCGCGTATTCAGAATGGGTGGCTTATAGCTACCCTTCAGATAATTCAAAAAAGTTTTAAATAAAAGTTTTAGCTCTTGATATTAGCAATCCATGTACAAAATTTAAAGAAAACCGTTAGAGTCGTTTTTGAGAAAATCTAAAAAAAATGTAAATTTCTTCATGTAAAGTCCCCTTAAAAATAAGAGAAAGTTATATTCTGCAGAAATTGGATTTATATACTCTGGGGAATCATATAGCATAAAGGAGGAAAGGCAACACAAGGAAAAGCTGAGAAGAGAGCACAGGCTAAAACCTGCTAGGCTGATAAGGCTGCGGAGTTATACTTTGTAATGGATGGGACTCACCTAAGCTAAATCTAAATTCTGAATAATAATAATAATTATATCATTAAGTCCACCGCTGTGGCTCAGGGGATGCGTTCGATCCTCTCACGCAGCGGGCCCGGGTTCGATTCCTGTCGGGACAAGTTACTTAGGTGGAGTTTTTCCTCACCTGTGAGACAAATGTCGGGTAACTTTAGGCCCTTGTGGTCCCCAGATATCATCTGACCGTTATTATCATCTTCATCCCATCCTCGTCTTGTTTGGAGTGAGTGTGTTCGTGTTGTCTCGGAGGTGGCCCCGGCATTGGGCTGATCACTCATGTCCTTGTCTGGTCAAAAAAGTATGTATGTGATCCAAAGATAATCCATCTCCCGACAGGTCGCGGCCCTGTAAGGCCCGGGCGGCTTGGGTCGCTTAAATCCTAAAAGGGAGAGGTAAGACTCAGATAAAGAAAGAAAGGAATTATATCATTAATGTTTTCAATTAGAATTAACTGGTCATCAAGGAAATATGTTTTTGTTACGTGAACTGCAATTTTTGGTAATAAATGCTTTGTCGTAAACATCCTGGCCCTGATTATGAGGTTACAGAACGTGTTTTGTGTGATAATAACTGTTGTCGGATGCACAACACAAGGTGCTGTATACAGAACGAATGCAGTTAGCCCACTTACATATAATAATAGTACCATGAGCTCTGACCGCATCAGTGTTTCCTATCTGCAGGGTATGCATTCCATTCCTAAATCACTTTTTATCCTAACTTCTCCATATTACCATTCTTCTTGCTTGTATGTGTTGATACCTTTGGCCGGTATTTCACTCATTGATGAACTTCATTTTCCACTAGTGCTGATAAATTAGTTTTATTATAAGATAATGTTTCCACCTTATGCACTAGTACTAAATAGATTGATGTGAATGGGTGTTGACAAGGAATCTGTTTTTTTTATACCTGTTGTTTAATCGTTAATTAGATGTACATGTATTTATGCAGTAACATGAACAGCATTAAAATACAATAGTCGGTGTTTTTGATAGTTATAAATATAAAATAGTTTTTTATTTCTATTTAGGTACACAAAATACTACAGTTTTAGTACCTAAATAGAAATAAAAACTTTTATATTTATAACTATAAAAACACTGACTATTGTATTTTAATGCTGCTCATGTACTGTATAAATACATGTACATCTAATTAACGATTTAATAACAGGTAAAAAAAAAACAGATTCCTTGTCAATACCCATTCACATCAATATCTATTTAGTACTAGTGCATAAGGTGGGAAAATTATCTTATAATAAAACGGTATTTCACTGTTCAAGTTCTTGAAAAATAACTGAGCAAAGAACTTGAACAAGAATAAAAGGCGATATTTGAATAAAATATATACTGTGTTCAGTGATGGGAAAAGTGCAAAAAGAAAGTAATTGGGCTGAATTACAATTACATGAGAAACATTTTACTTAATTGCAATTACAAATTACCTTTTCAAGAAGTAATCAGTAAAGTTACAATTACATTTACAATTACTTTACAAAATGGCAGTACCTAAAAATTCCTTGTTTTTGGTTTGTTTTGGGCACAAGCCCAAATTATTAATGAAAAAAATATCAATAAGAATATTTTCGGAAACATTGAGTAACTTTTTGTTAATATTAACTCTAATTTGCATATTAGTTGCAAAAACAGTAATGACGATATAGGAAGCGAGAATGATACTAACACAACTACTAAATTGTAACAATTACAATTTTATTTCCAGAAGTAAATTACAAGTAGAAATTACATTTTTTAAAAGTATTGATTACAAGTAAATGGGACCAAAAAAGGAATTGTTACTGTAATCCGATTACTTTTACTCAATTACTTCCCATCACTGACTGCATTACACTACATCAAAGATCTTTGAGGAAAACCAGTTATATATATATAATTCATTTGCATACTAATGACATCAAAGTTTTTGCCACAAGTCACCTAGGTGGGGGTTTTCTGGGGTTTTTCCTCACCTTTGAGACAAATGTCGGGGTAACTTTAGGCCCTTGGGGTCCCCAGATATCATCTGGCCGTCATTATCATCTTCATCCCATCCTCGCCTTGATTGGAGTGAATGTGTGTGTGTGTGTGTGTGAATGGTGTGTCTCGTCCTATGTGTTCGTGTTATCTCGGAGGTGGCCCCGGCATTGGGCTGATCACTCATCCGGGAGGCCCTCCATGTCCTTGTCTGGTCAAAAAAGATAATCCCTCTCCTGACAGGTCGCGGCCCTGTAAGGCCCGGGCGGCTTGGGTCGCTTAAATCCTAAAAGGGAGAGGTGAAACTATGATAAAGAAGAAAGATTTTTGAATTATCCTCGTATATTGATGACCTCAATGAGCACCCCAGTGGCCGATTGAACATCATTAAGCAGAAAGAGCCACATTTTAAAATTATCAACAAACATCAAATCACATGTCATTTAGTTGACGGAAGTTTCTTCGTTTTGCGATCCCTCTATCCCAGATAAACAATCACACGACCTTAATACCGGATCATTACGACGTAATGTCGTATAATGTAATACGAGATAATTTTACACCAGAAATATGACATTATTGGTACTTTGTACGCGACATTCTTGTACGGAGACAAATTATAAATAAACTATTGTCCTTGACTTGTGTCTCATGTTTTAATACATCTGTGCTTCCATAATATTATTGCGGCTTGAATAACAAGAGATAAAGACTTCAAGATGGCACACAAACAAAATAGTTCCTTATTTTCCATTTTGTGAATGAATACTAGCATGTTTATCAAGTTAACAAATCCAAGTGCTCTGATTACCTAAAAATTATGTAGAATTGTGTGAATTGAGGTTACAAGATAAAGTAGTTGGGATAAAGTTTTGTTTTAGCATGATGTAGGATTGTAGGATATCTATTTATTAGAATGCACATTGTGTCCAGTGGCGAAGGGAAGGAGGGGGGTCCAGGGATCCGGACCTGCCCTGAAATTAAAACCTAAAATTCTATTCAAGTTATTTAGGTTCAATTTTGTCAAATATTTAATTATTTTATTTAATAATAAAATACTGAATTTGTAAATGTCGGCCTATTATTTCCACTGCTTCATGTGTTATTTAACTTTTCTTATAAACAGTAACGATTTCTTGTTTAAGTTGTCATTTCTTAGAGTATAGTAAACAAATTTTCTAACTAGTTTTTCAGTGCTAAAATAGGGTAAAATGTGATTTTCATTAGTTAAATAGTTTAAAATTTTCCTAGGGTGAGCCCCACTTCGACCCTCCCCGAAATTATTTTCTGGCTACGCCACTGATTGTATCACATTCTTAAAAACTTTATATTTTCAATTAAGAAGCATGTTTAGAGATCTTTATGTCACTCGAAAGTCTGAAGTTTTCCAAATATGTATCTTTTGTTTGTTACGATATTTATTTTTGGTTTTCACAATTCAGAAGCATATAATTCAGTGACTAATGACCTTTATTTTTCTATTTTCAAGATTCTTATACCAAAGTGTAGCTAATAATGGAGCTAAAATTATTATCCAGTTCCTTCAGTAACATTTTAATCGAAAGATGTGAACTATTTTAAAGAAAAAATTACGATTTGAATAGTAAAAACAATTCTATAATAATTGAACTGAGATAGCGAGAATGAAACTACTTTTTTCAAAGCTTATTCTGAATAAATCTGCGATTCAAAGGTCGTAAGAAAAGTGTTCTAGCTTTATTGTGAGCCAAAGATTAAAACAAAGAATCTGTTTTTTGAAGGAAACAATTTCCTCCCTCCAAAAGTATTTTTTGTATATTTTTGGTCCGAATCTATTAATTTGAAATCAGGCTAGGAAAGACAAATTAAAAAGATCGGGTAAAAGAGAAATATGACTTTCGGCATGATTTATTTCACTTTCATTCTTGTTACAAAATGTGACAGGTAAATAATTTAGCAAAAGCGGTTATGTTTTTGAAGTAAAACTTCTTTAGTGGCGGTAGAGGGTAAATCTGGAAAATCAGTCACACTAAAACCGTCACGAAATCAGTCACAATCAGTCACGAAATCAGTCACACTTTTACTTGTTTCGGTGCGGACTGCACAGAAAACAATCAACTCAATGATTAGGAGTAATCAAAGGAAATTTTTCAGACCTTACTTCCTCAATGGCAATAGACAATTCCTAAGCAATCTAAAGGTATATTATCTATTTTATGGAACCCGGAGGTTCATTACCGCGCAAATCCAAAATTAAAAAATACAGATTTCCAAAATTAAAAAAAATTAAAATTATAACATCCAAAAATCCAAAATTTAATAAATAATAAAATAAAAAATCAAAAAATCAAAAAAATAAACAATTCAAAGATCGAAAATTTAAAAAATCCAAAATTAAAAACTCAAAGCTCCAAAATTAAATAGTCCAAAATTAAAAAAAATTTAAAAAGTCCAAAAACCCAATATTAAAAAGTCCAATAATGCAAAATTGAAAAAATCCAATAATAAAAAATTGAAAAAATAAAGTTTTACTTCTGTCGCGTGGCGTTCCACGCACTTTTTTTTTGTTTAAATCGCCCAGTTCGCCTTCACGGTTTTTAAAAGCTAAAATCGAGTTCTTGAAAAATAAATTGGTAAACCATCTCAAGATAGCTTACGAGGGAACAGTTAATTATCCTCGCTGGTGTATCTGGTAGCCATATGTAATATTAGCACGCTCCAATAAACCTTCTGAGCTGAATAAATGATCCCGAAATCACGTGTACGGTCAGTGTGGAACCATATCAGTCTGCACGCAAAACATGTGTAACTCCACCACAACAAACGGAGAAACTTGGGTCTTTAAAACAGAATATTTGTGGTTAAAACTGCGTACAGTTTGACATATATATTCGAGGGATGTAGCATTTATAAGTCATGGGAACTATTTTTTTTCTCGAAGTAAGGCGATGGTACCATGAGATGATGTATGTAACGGGAGAGTGTGCCATGGATACATCATTTCATAGCATTGTGATGTACGGTTATGCGAATAGAGGCGATGGTAATTTAGTTGTGAGACTGCCGCCGTGGAGAATGGACGTGGGAAGATGTGAACAATGCCAGAGAATACTACAAAGAGCTGGCGGAAGCTTTAGGGAATAATGCCTATCCGTATCGAACTTTAAGGAATCATGGAGTGGATATTGTGCTTTCGTGCTTTACCGCAATACATTAGAGTGGCACGATGTAGTCGCGTATGGTTGTTTATGATTGTTTGTTTCCTTCACTATCATACATCTAGTAGGTGCCCATAATCTGCGGTATACATACATTCCATACCCCTCCCTTTCATTGTAGCCTATATTTGCAAATTTTAAAATGGTCCACATTTTCAAAAATAAAAAATAGTTATGACTTATGATGCCCCATCCCTCGTATCTCCCATCACATCTTATATATCGCTGACTGGTAAATTATTAAATTTCGGAAACCCAATTGCCATGAAAAACTGTCGCAAAGTAAATTAAACGTGCAACTGTTTTTTTTATAATTGAAAAGATAGCTCGTTTCTTATATCCCCGCCCACAAATTGAAATATAAGTTATCTTTTTCTGACTGTGAAGTAATCGGGTTCGCATCAGAAGGGCACGAGGTCGATCTTTCCAAGTATTTAGAACATTTGAAAACACCCAAGTGTGCGTCCACTAGATTCTAAAAAACTATCTTTTCGTCACATTGTGAATAAATCTTCAACGTCGATAGCGTTTTTGCAACCTCTTAGAATCACTGTGGGTCTAATAATTATTATTAACATTATATTTCACACTTGTCTTGCAATTTAATTCTGAATTTTGCTAACACGAAAATCATACTCGCAGAAACCCATAAGAAAACAACAGCAAAGTAATAGAAACACAGGTAATAATTTTATCTACATATTTGCTGTTTTTGTACTTTCCATAACTGTTAGTACTTTCGTTTCTTTTTCAGGTAATGCACTCAATTCTTCCGTGCACTGAGAAATTACTGTTAGCTGAATCTGATTAAACCTATACCGTGACAGAGCTTAGTGTGAGATAAATCTCGTTAAATCTGTCTTTGTGATAGCGAATAGTTTGAGATGAATCTGATTTCTAGTAGATCTGTCGTTGTGTTAGCGAATAGAGTTAATCTGACTTGATCTGTCGGTGTGGTAGCGAATCATTTTATATCAATTTGGCTAGATTTGTCTTTGTGATAGCGGAATAGTTTGAGTTTAATTTAGTTAGAACTACAGTCAACCCTCGATATAATGTCATCATCCGTACTCTAACATTTAGTGGCACTAAAACGAAATTTAATTTTTAAAATTAAAATGACTGTAACAATGTACTGAACTGTATTACGAAAGAAAAATTAAATAAAAGGCAAATAGAGAACTTTAGCACAAAATAAAACACTGTACAGTAACTCAATTTATTATAGTATGTGTACACAATGGGTTGAAAATCATGTAAGTCCATGTAAGTTATTATGATTACAGTACCTTATCTTTAGGTCTTGTTAAAAAAACCTGTAACTGCAGTGTAGTGTTTACAACTGAATGGGCACTGCAGTAAAATAAGTGAAAGTTTGGAATGTCCATTGTATGAAGGGTTCTTTCTACCTGCTCTACCCTCACGCAGGCTGTCTGTCCGACTACTTAATATAGCTTCCTCATTCCACCGCACTACATTTACAGTTAGTGGCAGGGGAACACTCACTTCTTGGAAATGCAGTACAGTATGATTCTTATACAATCTTCCTAACATTCACGCCAGTTTTAAAATAATTCTGCAACTGAAAAAAAATCGTACAAATGTTGTCTTATATTCACTCGCTCTAAATGAATTTGCACAGTAACGAGGTTTCTTATGTATTTTATATAGGAGAAGATCCGTTCACTTGCATTTATTGGCACAGTGCGAGAGTGGCACTGTTGACTGTATCTTTAGAATAGCTAAAATTTTGAGATGAATTTGGATAGATCTGTGTTTGTGATAGCGAATAGTTTGAGTTGAATCTGGATAGATCTGTCTTTGTGATAGCTAATAGTTTGAGTTGAATCTGGATAGATCTGTCTTTGTGATAGCTAATAGTTTGAGTTGAATCTGGATAGATCTGTCTTTGTGATAGCTAATCGTTTGAGTTGAATCTGGATAGATCTGTCTTTGTGGAAATAGCCGATTGAGATTTATCTGGAGTTGCCTTAATCATCGAATGCGGAAGGCTGGAGGTCGTGACGTCACTCCACATTAGAGTGCAGTAGAAGATGTGTATCGCGTGTGAGGAAAGAGGTTATCTATATCAGGCAGTGAGACCTCTCAGCATGTGGCGAGGTCTTCACGTGAGAGATGTGCCGTATTAGCTCAGACCCATTTACCTTTTTTCGAGGATTATTTCGGACGAGGTCAGAGATAAATTACTCTACTGTTATTATTCCTTTTATTTTCCCACGGGAGTACTGGCAGAAGTCCAGGTTTCGACCTAATTGGAGCAGTCATTGTCACTCTGGTTCTATGTTCCGAAGATCAGCGAGTACCATCCTGGCCCATGTTGATGGTAATTATGTGTGCCCAGTGAGACGGTCCCAAGCCAGTAGATTTTTTAGGCAGGTAAAAGATCTTGTGTCGGGTCAAGATTCCATCGTAGTGGAGATGGTTACAGGCCTAAGTAGCATTGTAAAGAAACAAATAAAAGTAAAGGAAGCTAGCAAATTTTTACTTTTCCTCTTTCTTTCTTTCTATTTTTATATTTGGTTGTTTATTTTTAGATGAATATCTTCTTTCTTACTTACTTACTTACTTACTTACTTTATTTCTGCCTTTCTTTAAAACCTTTCTGTTTTCCTCTTCTTGGCATTCTTTCTCTTTCTTAACTTTGTTTTTTATGAGAATATTATAGGAGAAAAATTCCTCCGACACTGGGACTTGAACCCAGGACCTTTGGCTATTCGCGCCAATGCTCTACCAACTGAGCTAAGCCGGAGTTCAATTCACAGCGCCAGATGAAATCCCTCTCCTATGACTGATTGCCCTAATGGTCTACCTCACAGAAAAGTTATGTCATATTTGTTTTTTATATTTTCTCTATCTTTGTTTTGTTCTTGTTTTGTTCATTCTTTCCTTCTCTTTTTCACGGCAGATGCGGGAAATTTAAACGCTTAGTTTGAGTTTGTTGTGTACCTGAAACCCTGGGTTCCTATTCAAAATATTGTCTACTCAGTCCCCTCTACTAGCCCTAGAAGTTTGTAAGAGGAATATCCGAGAAACCGAGGTAAATTAAAATAATTTAGTACGTCATTATTATTTAGTAACTGGTTAATATTAACTATGTGATTATAATATGATATTGATCTTAAAAAATAGTCTCATCAAGGCGTTGTTGAAAATCTTAGGTGTGTTATGCAATATTTTGTAGCAAACAATGCAGTAAACAGAATGTTTTTTGCCCTGGTTATGAATAATGTATTTCCTGTGTTGAACTATTTTGCTCTATTTATAGAATCACTTTGCTAGCGTGTTTGCTGTATTTGGCCTCTCAGCCGTGGCATGCAAATAGTTTTCTAAGTTTGGAAAAATAGCTCTGATTGCCATGGCAATAACTGATGGAATAGAGGCACTAAATCCAGTATTCTCGTTTTACCGTTTCCTTGAAATTTCACGGCACATTTCTGACTAACAAACTAAATCAGCATTTTCAGTATTTTAGCTATGCAGTTGGTTTAGTTCCTAGTGTAAAAAACTAGGGCAAGGCATTTAATGACCATAAAATAGTGAAAAAAATGCACAATAAAAATGCATTTATTACCTGAAAATAGTGAAAATGACACGAAATGTTCAAAAAATGACTAATAAATTTACCATTATTACTTATAATGAGTTTTTTAAAATAATGAATTGTTTAAGTCATTTAATATATGACAGTGCGTTATATATGAATTTACAATATAAAACACACTTACTTTGTTACTAAAGAAGTAAGTAAATTTATACTACTTGGACACCCTTAGCGAAAAAGAAATTCTTTCTGAACTGACATGCTCATCAAATTGCCCCTAACAAATATGTGCCAAAAAGAAAGAAAACATCTTTATTGCTACAAGACAAACTCCTATGGTGTTTACAATAAACCTGAATTAAAATTGAACCATGAACACTTGGCGAAGATTCTCAAATAAAAACGATTGTCTGTTGTCTCAAAGTAACAAATTGTACATGGAAAAGCTTCTCTCTACCTCCACTGAAACATGACCTAAAAATGCCGAAAATGACCTAAAATTGCCTAAAAATAACCTACCTCTTGAAAATGACGAAAAATAAAAATGAAGCAAAAGAATGAACAAAAATAATTGCCCCTATTTAATCAATTATTTCATGATAGACCTTTATAAATATTCGAGCTATCTTTTAACCTTCATATTAAAAAAATATTCAAAATCATCAGATGTCTTGCCCTAGTAATAAGGAATTCGATGTTGATTATCTCTGACCATAGGCGCTGTAAAAGTTTATTAATATAATATGTTGAAAGTCAAACGACATCATTAATTAATAAACATAAACTACCTGTTGTCCACCGCTGTGGCTCAGGGGATGCGTCCAATCCTCTCACGCAGCGGGCCCGGGTTCGATTCCTGGTCGGGACAAGTTACCTAGGTGAGGTTTTTTCTGGGGTTTTTCCTCACCTTTGAGACAAATGTCGGGTAACTTTAGGCCCTTGTGGTCCCCAGATATCATCTGGCCGTCATTATCATCTTCATCCCATCGTCGCCTTGTTTGGAGTGAGTGTGTGTGTGAATGGTGTGTCTCGTCCTATGTGTTCGTGTTGTCTCGGAGGTGGCCCCGGTATTGGGCTGATCACTCATGCGGGGAGGCCCTCCATGTCCTTGTCTGGTCAAAAAAGTATGTATGTGATCCAAAGATAATCCCTCTCCCGACAGGTCGCGGCCCTGTAAGGCCCGGGCGGCTTGGGTCGCTTCAATCCTAAAAAAAAAAAAAAAAAAAGGAGAGGTGAAACTATGATAAAGAAAGAAAGAAACTACCTGTTCTTAGTCTGTTTAATAATAATAATAATAATAATAATAATAATAATATTAACAACACTATCACTTTTCTTCTTTCACTGAGTCTTACCTCCCTTTGAAGACACATTTATGTGCCCTACGCCGCCCGGGCCTTAGTGGACCGCGTCCCATCGAGGGAAGGCGTTTCTATGGATCACATACATCCTATTTTGATCAGATAAGGACACGCAGGGCCTCTCCGGATGAGTAATCTTCTAATTTGATGCAAGATAAACTATTTACGGATAAGTTAAAAAGTTCTTAAGTTAATTTGGGATTGACAAAACCCAACAAAATCCCATTCTTTGGCAATAATACGAAACCACGTATAAGTTACAAAATCGCTTAATTGTGATTAAGTAAGTTAATACATTTTAAACTGAATGCATAACATTAATCTACGATAACATTGATTCATACGATATGTCCCAAGGCTATGCAGTTTATTTCTTTTAATAGCAGATTTTATGCATTTTTGAATTTCCTAAATTATTATTTCTGAATATTTTGTAGTGTAAATTAAGTTTCTTGGTATGTGATAAACTTATGATTTAGTACATTAAACTGCATAAAAACAAAGTAGCAGAGCTTAAGTCGCGCATGTACAGTAACGTTGGAATGATTAAATCATTCACAAGGGAACGGTGGGAAAATATGTTAACAAGTCTGTGAGGTACTGTTATTATTTGTTTTGCTTCTCAAGGCTACAAATGCTTGCTTTTTGTGATTCCATTGGTTGATTACATACGGGTACAGTACGTTTGAATTTATTTACATGTTTTCATGCCAATACAGGAAAGGTGACAATCTAGTTAAATAATTTTTTTTAGTACACTCTCTCTTAAGCGGTTGCTTTTCGGACTACTAACACGCCGTAAAGTGGCAATTTATCGGCCTAGGCCGGTAATATTGCCATGTTTTTTTAATTTTATTTTTTAATTTCATTGGCGTTTATTTAAAAGTGCCAGGTCTCAAATTGGACCCCTGCCTTATACATGATTTCCATGATTGCCATGGTAACCCCTAATAGACGTAGTTCAAATTACGGCTCCTAGATGTCTCTACAGTGTCTCCCAATGTAAGTTCAAATTGTGCATGTTAAGGGGTTTTATCGTTCATTGTCTATTAACAAGCACAGTAAATGTTACCATTTAGAAACCCTGAATTTAAGAAATAAATTTGATAATAATAACTTTTTATGTTTTTAATTATTGGGGGTTGGCGTTAACGGGCGAAGTTTGCGTTACTACGCCATAGCTTAGTCCCCTAGACCACGAGTGCTAGTTGAAAGAAACGACTTCAGATGAGCCTCTTGTACGATTGCTTCTTTTCTTTCTTTCTTTCTTTTTCGTAGTTTTACCTCTCCCTGTTAGGATTTAAGCGACCCAAGCCGCCCGGGCCTTACAGGGCCGCGACCTGTCGGGAGAGGGATTACCTTTGGATCACATACATACTTTTTTGAACAGACAAGGACATGGAGGGCCTCCCCGGATGAGTGATCAGCCCAATGCCGGGGCCACCTCCGAGACAACACGAACACATAGGACGATACACACCATTCACACACACACTCACTCAGAACAAGGCGAGGATGAGGATGAAGATGATAATGACGGCCAGATGATATCCGGGGACCACAAGGGCCTAAAGTTACCTGACATTTGTCTCATAGGTGAGGGAAAACCCCGGAAAAAACCTCACCTAGGTAACTTGTCCCGACCAGGAATCGAACCCGGGCCCGCTGCGTGAGAGGATTGGACGCATCCCCTGGACGATTGCTTCTTTTAACAAGGCATAATAAGTTTCGCTGCAGAAAATATGGTAAAAAGACGCGTAATTTCAATTGATGTAAATATATTTAGTTTAATTGATCAGCATTATTATCTTAACCGTGTCTTTAAAAGATTTTTTTTGTTTTTTTTGTTTTTGTTTTTATTTTGTTTGTTTAAGAAACAGTCCACAGCAAGCGAAGTTTATAAGCATGCACTACTGATACAATTGCCATTATCTTTGCTTTCTTTATGCAGAATCATTGAAAAGGAGTGAAAAACTGAGCTCATAAAATTAGAGAACTTTTACTAAAAACTATTGTGTGCACCACGTACGCAAAAACTTTAGCAAACTCATCTAGTGTTTCGGCCGAGGCGTAAGCCGAGGTAATAACTAGATTCACTCGCTAATGCCTTATTTTGCATACTTGATACATAAATAGATAACTATGAACTTAAACAGAACTTATCTAAGGTAGATTGTGCAATAGATGGTGGTTTATCTGCTACTAAAATATTTTGAAGTGAAGTACTGTAATTTGAGGGGAATATTTACTGTTATCTTGCCTGTCCGTATTTTCGCGTAAATTTCTTGATATATATGGCAGAAAACCAAGTTGGTCAATATCTTGATAGTAAAATTTGCTGTAAAAGCTATGATAATTCATATTATAAATTGCATGTCTGTTGTGATATAGGAATGATTAAAACGACGTCTTGACAGTTATCTATTGCCTTGCAAAGTAAATTTATCGACCTTTGAAATAATATACAAGTGACAACCACAGGTTTGAACCCGTGTCCAGGCACGTGCACCTCAGTGACAGCTGAAAAAAAATTGAATATGCTATTAAAAAGAGGGATATACTTACGTAAAAATCTGATGTGAAATTCACATAACTTCCTTTGCCCAAATAAAAGTTAGCATCTCGGTACAATTTATTATGTATGACATTCTCTTCATGTAAATTGGTTGTAGCAATGAAGATAATGTTGTTACCACATCACACCGCATCCCCGAAGGATACATAACCCAAATAAAATATGATTAATGCACTCTCATAACTTTCTTTACTTTAAGCTTGGTCAATACATTTTTCTTACTTCACACTCTGATATAGAACAAGAGCCCATATTGCAAAGAGCACGTATTCAGAGTGGGTGGCTTATAACTAGACCTGGGATTTTAAGGCAAATGCCTATTTTGTTCCTTATGAAATAACATGAATTTTTTTTAATATGTTGATGTTTCATGACAGATCACTTACATTTATAGAGTTTTATAGTGCTCTAAAATGCCTATTTGGGCCTTTAGTGCCTATTTTACTACTTTAGTGCCTAACACGCCTATTTTGTACATTTAAAATGAAATTAAACAGCTGTAATTTTTACAGTCATGGACATCCTTGAATGAAGAGCAGAACAGCAAAGGGTCGGTTTTTCACAGAAACTTGATTTTCCCAAACAATTGTTGTCAAAGGAACACTGGTTGACGGGGAGGGGGAGGATTAGCTCAAAAGAACAAGGAACAAGCAGTAAGAAGGGACATACTGTGTCAAGTCGCCAGTATGTTGACCACACGACCATCCAATATGCCATCCAATATGTCGTTATTGAAATCCAAAGCCCTTCAAGGCCTGTAGTGATCTAATTTTTCTAATGACCCATAACTGCTTTTGATTTATTTTTTTAAAAACTGTCTTAATTTTGCAGTTATTTCTGTTAAGAATAGATATAGGCCTACCACATTTCTAACAGTAATAAAAAGATCACGTTACAGTTTAAGTGTATGTTGTAATATTGTAAAGTCTATTTTCTGTCTATTTACACATTTTTGAAGGATATTTTAAGTGCCTGTTTTCTAGTTTAAAAGCCTATTTACTTGTTTTAAAAGCCTATTTTAGGGGCCTAAAACAAAGTTTTTTTAGAGCCTAAAATCCCAGGTCTACTTATAACTACCCTTCAGAGAATTTTTTCGAAAAAAGTTTCAGATAAAAGTTATAGCTCACAGTATACGCAACCCATGTGCAAATTTTAAAGAAAATCGTTAGGGCCGTTTTCGGGAAAATCGCAAAAAAACGAAAATTTCTTCATGTAATATCCCCTTAAAAATAAGATAAACTTGTCGCCAGTCTTCGTGTCACATCTTCAGAAGTACCTGACCCAAATACAAAATTTTGTTTTCGTACGATTTTCCGTTCTGGAGCTAGACTGTTCACAGGTGTCCACACAGACACACAGACACAATCACATACAGACATGTTTCCGAAAATAGTATTTTTGGATTCAGGGGCTCTCAAAACGTGTATTTATGTTAAAAACTCAACTTCGAATTTGGGGGTTGAAAACAATACTTCCTCTGAGAATATTATAGGAGAAAAATTCCTCCGACACTGGGACTTGAACCCAGGACCCTTTGGCTATTCGCGCCAATGCTCTACCAACTGAGCTAAGCTGGAGTTCGATTTACGGCGCCAGATGGAACCTTTCTCCTATGACTAAATGCCCTAATGGTTTATCTCACAGACAGATAAGTTATGTTATGTCTGTTTCTCCTATAATATTCGCATGACGTAATGTCCAACAGAGACAATCTGTGGTTCATGAGTTCTTACATGTCTGTCTTCAGTGTTAACTGTATAATAACAGTGGGAGCCAGGTCACAAAAATCACTACTTAGTGTGCCTCACAGTACTGCATATGACATAACTTGTCTGTCCGTGAGGTAGACCATTAGGGCAATCAATCATAGGAGAGAGGTTCCATCTGGCGCTCTAAATTGAACTCCGGCTTACTCAGTTGGTAGAGCATTGGCGCGAATAGCCAAAGGTCCTGGGTTCATGTCCCAGTGTCGGAAGAATTTTTCTCCTATAATATTCTCATGCAATGTCCAACAGAGACACTATTCTGTGGTTCATGATTGCTTATATGTCTGTCTTGAATACTTCCTCTACCTATAGTACCTATGGTACGGGCAGAGGATGTAATATAGACATGCTCTAAAAAAAAAAAAACTTGTTTGAAGTCCCCTGAGTCCATCCTGACGATATTATATGGATGTGAAAATAGGTCCCTTACTCTCGGGAAGAACATAGGCGTAATATGAGAGTTCTCAGATACGTAGGCCTATAGATAAGGGGAAACATCATTTACAACATGTTCTTTAAGATAGGTGAGATAAATACTAAAGTTCATTTTATTTTTCTATTATCTTACTTTCATCTGCCCAAAAAATCCATTGTAACGAACTATGGCTTCATCTTTGGTTCTCTCACTGTGTCTTCAATAAGAAAAATTCTTCAAAATCGAAAATTTCTGAAGTTGCGGATTTTTAAAAGCGGAATTCAAGCAGAAAGTTGAGAATTGTATACAATCTTTATTGAGCACGAGTTTTTATTAATGATAAACCCTTCTTTACTAGATCTCTTAGTACATGTCCATAACAACATTAATCTACCGTTCAGGATTTCGTTAGGTTGTAAATTTGTCTGCTACTCAGTTATGAGTCCAGGGCTAGGATTTATATGTAATTACATATTTCTTAATTTCACATATAGACATATTTTTCACTTATCTCCATCTATTATGTTGTCCTGTATTCAAATTAAACAAATTTATTTTACATATTTTTCCATATTTCTGACATTAGTACATATTTATATGTAAAATAAATATTTGTCCATATTTAGTGATTTTAATGCAATATTCGTACATAAAACTATATAAAATTGTCGTTTTCAGTGACAGAAAATATGACAGCACAGGATAAGTTTACAGTTATGTACAGAAATGAATGTGTGAAAAATGATTTATGTTACACTGAATCAAATTTTTGTAATATAACAAAAATAATTCAGAAACCACAAAATAATAATCTCACATTACTTGGAAATATTGACATTGTGAAAAACATGATTCATGAACTCAAATGTATACGTGGACATTAGCCGATCTTATCAAATGTAAAGTGGACAATGTGTTTTCAAGAAATCCAGGCTTTGAAGAAATGTGTAAAATCAGTGCAATCTTAAGTGGCTCGTCAAAATTAAAACTAGAATCAGTGAATTTTAAACACGCGGCAATCACTTCATATGCAGTAGAACGAAGCTTCAGCCAATACAAATCACTTTTGAAAATTTAAAACAACATTTTTTGGCATACTGTTATGGTAGCAGAAATAATTAATCAATGAATGATTACAAATAAAGTAAGTGATCTGAAAAAAAATTGAATAATTTAATTTATGAATCCAGTATTTGTAATGCATTTTTATTGGTTCTAAAAGTAACAAAATGTAGTGTCTAGTGGTTAAATTTGTTTTGATGTCCGTATTTTACAAAATATATTTGCATATATGTGTACGTATTTTGACATTTTTAGTACATATATATGTACATATTTTGACATTTTTAAGTACATATAAATCCTAGCCCTGGTTATGACAAAACATGTTCGATTTCTTCCAATTTGGCATGAATGCTGACCACATAGCCCTAATCTTGCATCTGCATCTGGTGTAGGATGCAGCGGCGGTTGGCAGACATTAGTCCTGCAAAGGGATGTTACGGCATGGAGTTTAGTCTCTTAAATTTTATTCTTAATCTAAGCTGCTTTTAAATTCTGGTTAAGTATCTTTCAGTTGTAACAGCAAGTCTGACGATGACCTCGTACTTTTACCAACACTGCTCTAAGGATTTTGTAAAATGTTGGACAGAAACTGCATTCGACCTTTTTCCCAGTGATTTCTGTGAAGGATAGTTATAAGTAGATTCTGGATTTCGAAGTAAAATTAATATTTATTTTCAAACTGCTAAATATAAGCAGAAATGTTATATTTCATAAGACATTCCTTGACAAGCAATTTTAGTTTTATTTAATATTTTGCTTATTGTATTTGCTTATTTTATGATTTTGAATGAAAATAGTATAGGATTATTGTGCTCACTCTGCACGTCATTATCTTCGGTTTCCTTTACTGAAAAATCCGATTATTAAACATTGTCAAATAAATAAATAAATAAAAAATAAACAGATACAGAAGACACAGATATCGAAGAGGAGCAATTATAGCCGTAGATGAACAGTGATGCTTTTCACATGTGGCTGTGACGTTGAAAGAAGATTTTCACTTTACAAAACATACCCAGAATCTTCACACAACAAAATCTGTGGATGACCTTACACACCATAACAGCCGTGGAGAAGATAAGATTTCTACGAATTATATTGTTTTATTTTAGCGTAATTTGATTTTGCTTATTTTGATGCTTATTTCTTACATTTTTCGTGCTTATTTGCTTCCTTATTTGGCTGTTTTATTTTGCTAATAAATCCGGACTTTACTTATAAGCTAATCCTCACATCCGCCACACGAACATTTAGGTCTTACCTTGAATGAGATTTAGACAATTGAAACGTTGTATGTAGATGTAGATGTAGATGTAGATAATCTCGTCCTGTAGATCCTGTGTTGAGCGAGGCTCAAGGATATAGAATACCTGTATGTCAGATTAAGATGTACATTCATGTTATAATATCAATGTACAAAACTGTAAGCTGCCAAACTTATTCCAGCTGGAAATATTCATTCATATTGTAGAAGGTGTGAGTTATTAAAAATTCCTTGAGAGATCTTTTGAAAGATTTGCATTTGCCTTTAATACACAATAATTTAATGTTTCTTGGAAGCTTGTTGTAAATTTGTATTGCAGCAAAATAAGCACCCTCCTGAAAGAGTTTTAATGAATTAGCTGGTATATGTAAATCATTTATGTTTCTAGTTGTACGTCCATGTACACTGTAATTAGTTTGAAATTTATCAATTTTATCTACCTTATAGCATATTACCGAGTATATATACTCCCCTGTGAGAGTGAGGACTTTTAATTTTTCAAATAGGGGTTTACAAGATTCTCTTTTTACTTTCCACACATTATTCCTATTGTACGTTTTTGTAATCTAAATATTTTCCCTATGGGTAGAATTGCCCTAGAATATGAATTTGTATCTCATTATGGAGTGAAAATATGCAAAATATACCATGAGTAACGCATCCTTTCATAATATATCATTCAAAATTCTCAAAGCGAAACACGCTACTCAGTTTTGGACTTATCATTTCAATGTGTGTCTTCCAGTCAAGATTTTGGTCGATTTGTAGTCCTAAGAATTTTATGTTGCTAATTTCTTCTATGATTTCTGTTTGGTAATTAATTATAAGGTTTGAGATACATCTATGTTTTGTTCTAAATTGAATAAAATGGGCCTTTCCAATACTAAGTGTCATTTTATTGGCTAGAAACCATGTAATTATTCGTGAAAAGCTTTTGTAGCTATTCTTGAGTATGGAGTATGCCCAGTGAAAATACTTGAATAGGACGCTGATTAAAATAGGTAACATGATTTCATTAGGTTATATGTAACTGGATGATATTACACGAACAGTGAACCTTGTGTTATGTCAGACTTGGAGTTATTTCATAAACTGATCTCTTCACGTAACGCGCAGTCAGGATCACTTGTGGAGCTTCTCCACATTTAGTTAACCTGCTCGGAAGTTCATTGCCAATATTATATTGTTCTCCTGCGTCAGCACAGAGTGAGTCTTGTGCCAATTCGCTATTGTGACGCCATTCTGATTATTCCAAATCCTTTATTTCTCGCCTCTGTTTCTATGCCACTTTGTTATAGTATTATTACTAAGGACTGAGTTTTTTGGTAACGGCTATAGAAAGCGAATAGTTCCAAAATGGGTTTAGATTGAGATTTTCACAATACTTATTGCAGTATTTAAACAAAAGTTACATAACTGTCTAGTTCAAAATATAGCCTACAAAAATATACAAAACATTTTCAGTAAAAAAAGTAAATATTATATTAATTTCTTGTATACTTTCGTTGGTATTTTGGTTGATTTTAACACATTTTAATTTAAGCTATGGAATATTATTAATAAATAATTTTCTTTTAAATTTTACAAGTTACTTAAATTGTATATTAAGTTTGAGTTTGTATTTATGTTGTCTTGATCTTATTAAAATCATGACGTATATTGCTGTATAATGCCGAATGACAATACAATGCTACTGCTATTATTATTATTATTATTATTATTATTATTATTATTATTATTATTATATATTTCTGTTTACGGCCATTAGAGACCATGTTAGGCAATAGATAGATACACGTTTCTGGAAGCCCAAAATCTTTGCATTCTTTCTTTGGCAGACTGTGATCTTTCTTTTGTCCAACCACTGTTCAGTTTTGGTTCGTCATGGAATCCTTGAAATTTGTCGATCACTGACCTAACTTTGTTCGGTTCGGGATGTCTTCAGAATTTAGTCCAATCTGCTTGAGATCCTTTCTTACCTCTCTGAACCATTTGTCAGACACTTTAGGTCTACTGTCAAGTATTTTAAAAATATTTTTTGTAGTATCTTCTAAATATAAACTCATAGAATTTGAGTCTCCGTTTTCTCATGAACTCAATCAGCCTTTCATTTTCACAGTAAAGTTCTTCCCTTCCTTCTAACTTATAGTCTACTGTCCTCCACAATTATTATTATTATTATTATTTAGCATTTTGGCTGCTTAAAATTCCACTATGGCAATAGACAATCCTTAGTAAACTAAAGGAATATTATGTAACAGTTCTTCACGGGGTAACAGCTGGAACTCACCAACTGCTCCGGCCTATCTTTTACATAGCATTCGCCGAGAAAAGTTTAAAACGTTTATAAAGGAATATTATCTATTTTATGGAACCCGAATGTTCATTGCCGCGCTTACCTGAGCCCCCCATTCAACCCTCTTCCGTGCTAACTCCATCCAACCATCCCTCGCAAATCCTACTTCCCTTAAATCTGTCCTAATATTGTCCTCCCACCTACGTCTAGGTCTTCCAAGTGGTCTTTTCCCTTCGGGTCTTTCAGTCGATACTTTTGAGATATGACTTTCCTCCCCCATGCGCGCAACATGTCCAGCCCATTTCATCCTCCGTGATTTGATTACTCTTACTATATCAGGTGAAGAGTACAGGTTATACCACTTAAAATAATACTATTAAACGAAATAAATATGTGAAATATCACTGAATTTGTTTGACTTAACAAAATAAATATGTGAAATATTACTGAATTTGTTTGATTATGCGAAATGTGTGAGGTGTTCCCCCTTCACGTGAAATGCGAAATATATTTTCGAAGAGAATTAAAAAAAAAAGAAAAAAACTTAATTGTGTTGTGAGTTAGTGTGATTATTTTTCACTAGTTCCTTGTTTATAAAACAATATATTTACAGCAGAGATCAAGCAATGTATGCAGTTAAAATGTTTACCCTATTTTTTAAGTAGTCCTGCCTAGTGTATTTTGGAGGAGGATTACCGTACCTAAATAAAAAAATGAAAAAAAAAAATATTAGTGACAAGTGTAGCAGCCTCAACAATAACAATCAGTACAGTACGCATTATCTCTGGTACCCTATGATCCCCAGGTGGGGCGAAGGGGCCTCCAAGTGGAGGTTTCATTACCTATACTAATTTTGATATGCTTATTTTCCGAGAGAGGGTAGAGGGACAGGTGGTAAGCCCATCGCCTCGCAATCCCCCTCTGGAAACTAAGTATTTCTTGGACGTGAAAGGGCCGAGAAATTTTGTCCAGAGGCTCTAATTTAGGCTTGGAGTTCTTTTACGTGCCGTAAATCTACGACACGGGACCCCCAGCTTAAAGTCCCTCCCGGAGGACTCCGTGCCCAGGATTTTTACGTCCTGAAAAATCCATCGACCGCGGCCGGGTTTGATCCCGCGTCCTGCGGATCTAGAGGCGGGCACGCTACCTCTAGACCACCGCGGCCGACACAGTACGCATTATAATGAATATTAATAATACAAACAGTCTATATTTTAAACAAGATGTTCGTGCAGTCAAACTTGAGTAATTTCGAATGATTTGGATTTCTCAGGGATAAATAGAGCTTCTCTCTAACGATCAGGGCCCAGATTTTGATGACTTGTCATCTTTTAACTGGAACCTCGTATACGTTGTCCATTTGTTCAGATATTCTGATCATGACTCCTAGTATATAAAAATGGGATTTTTTGTTCATTTTTCCAAACTTTTCATTTTTAGGTCATTTTCTAAAATTCAATGTCATTATTTGGTCATTTGGTGGCCATATATGGTCTTTTTCCCCATTTCATATTTTTAGGTAATTTGTTTTTAAATCTCAAAGTCATTATTTTCTTCTTTTTTTGTTTGTTGTTTCTTGTATTGTATAGAGTTTTTGGTCATTTACTTACAATGAATATTATCGGAACTCTAAATAATCATTAATAAATAAATCTTGTTGTAATTTTAAACTGTATATAGACTGGCGATGTTTTCTGTTTGCATTTAACCGTATGAAATTAACTAATTACAAGCCTATAATTGAGTCAACAACATAAATTTACAATATACACAAATCTGATGAATAAACTAGTATTTTCATATAAATTTTGGAGTCATTTTTATTAATTTTCGAGTCACTTTTTTGTATTTTTGTAGTCATTTTATAGCTCATATTTTAAGTATTTGAAGTCATAAAAATCCGGGCCCTGCTAATGATAGATTTGCTTTAAGTTCTGAGTCTATAACTTCTTTGTACATGTGCTATACTGGATGGCGATGACGGATAGATAGTTAATCGGAAGTTGAGTGTTACCAGTTCTCGTGTGAGTTCCACGTGACTTATTGTTTCAACACACAAAACATAGGCTAATTATGATATGCCATAATTACAATGCTTTAACTAACCATTATTCCAGGAATTCCATTCTGACAGGAACATATCAAGTAATTTACTGTGCCATGCGTTCATAACTACTAACGAAGAATGCCTGTTATAGGACAAATGCGATAATGTAGCACCTAATCAGCCCATAATGGTAGTCAAGCCGCATTCGTATTCAGGACCCTGTTTCATAAAACTTTTACTTTCATATTAATAGCAAATAGGCTTAATAATAATATTAGTCATTATTATTATTTTTCTGTATCTTAAGAATATTGGTTGATATCATTAGTCATGAGTAGGGCCCAGATTTTGGGGTTTTTATAAACCTTGTTTTAGTTTTTTAAACATACAAAATAGTTTTATTTTACCATTTTCAGACTTTTTTTAGTTGCACTTTAATAAGTAGTTGTCAAGGCAGTCACATAGTCCAATCTTATAAAACCCAAAAAATGGATAAATAAGACGTTAAAAACTAAAAAGGGCAAAAACGGGGTTTTATTAAAATACGATAAAATACTTAAAAACGAAAAAATACTTGTTTTAATATCTGCCTACAGTTTGCATCTTGCTCATTGTTACCAGCACATTTGTAAAAGAAAAAACAGCATTGCATTTTGGAAGTTTATCTTTTTGTAACGCCAAAATCCCTGATTTCTTTAGAAGCAAATTAAAGATGTTCTTAAGAAGCTTACACTTGCAGTATATTCGCAGTGTTTGCTCCAGCAAGGTGCCAAAAGTAAAGTATTCTAACAGTTGGTTAAGTAAAACACGTTCTTCTTTAGTTTATGGAGTTGAAAATGACAGGGATGATTCCAAAATTAATTGTTTTCTATAAATTTTGGAAAATTAAGCAAAAAAAAAGTTCTTATAGTTTTGAGTCATGGAAATTGCAAGAAAAATAAAATCAATTAATATATTTGTTTCAATGCGTTTATTGGACGTACTAAAATGAAAATTATAAAAATTTGTCTGAAAACAGTAAAAAAATTATTTTAATATGTTTAAAAACTATTACAGGGGTTATAAAAACCTAAAACTCCGGGCTCTAATAATGACTGTTTAACGAATGTGTGTAAAAGGTTCGCTTTCCAAAGATACCTAAAGAAGGACTAATGCTTATTCTTATCACTTAAACGTGGACTCCCAAAATTAAGGACAGTAAACATCTGAGGTGTCCATCTTTCAGGGCCGTAGCAAGGTCCTCCTGCGCCCTTGGCGAATTTGACAAATCTGCGCCCTCCAATACTGGGGGGGGGGGGCTGAACAATTTTTTTTAAATTTCTGTAAAATTGTTTATTATTTTAATATAAAAACACTGTTATTATCAAAGAAAACCTAAACCTCAATTTGAAAATGAACTAAGTGTTGGACTTTCAAGGTACAAAAACCTTATTTTCAGACGATTGAACTACTTAAAAAAGAATTAAATAATAAAATCTAGTATCAAAAGTAAATTACATAATAGGCCTGAGGCCTACTAAAATGTTTAACACATTAATATAGGTAAAAGTATTTTTTTCTAATAGTTGAACCACTTTCATCTCAATAATAACGTACATTTTAATTTTTATTGTTATATCATTCCATACTGTTCATGATTTATGTTATACTCCGTCAATAAAAAACGTGTTAATTAAAGAACGTCGCAAGACTCCTTTTTGTTTGTAGACAATCGGCATAATACTACATATAGTTCATGTGCAGTAATTTTGAATAACCTGGAAGATTTCTTCTATTAACGTGGATTTTTTATTGCTTGATAAATTGCACCAGTCTAACAAAGGCAAGATTTTTCATGGTTAATTTTGCGCCCTCTCTGTACCTGCGCCCTTGGCGGGGGCCCATCTCGCCACCGCCTAGCTACGGCCCTGAATCTTTGGAAGGATGAGGGCAAAAAAGCTGCATTACTCTTCTGAATTTCAAGTCGATGTCATGTTCACTTCGAAGAAAAACTCCTGGAATGGATCGACAGTCATCCGAAACTCCTTATAAGGGTTCTATATTTTTACTTCTAGAAATTCAGAACTCTATCACCCTATAATTGAATTTGTGTGGGGTATGTTAATGAGACAGTGTGTGTGTGTGTGTGTGTGAATGATGTATCTCGTCCTATGTGTTCGTGTTGTCTCGGAGGGCATTGGGCTGATCAATCATCCGGGGAGGCCCTCCATGTCCTTGTCTGGTCTAAATAGTATGTGATCCGTAGATAATCCCTCTCCCAACAGGTCGCGGTCCTGTAAGGCCCGGGCGGCGTCGGTCGCTTAAATGTCCCTAAAAGGGAGAGGTAAACCTTAGGTAAAGTTAAATAGATATGTTGATGAGAGTAATACCGTATCCAAAGACGTGAAACGTTCGTTTGTTATGGAGTCCTAATTAACCGTAGGGAGCAATCAGATAATTAAAATACATTTAAAGGCTAGTTTACACAACGAAATTAGGTTTCGTAACTGAGTTTCGCAACTATTTTTTACTTGAATGCGCAAGCGCTAGATGTACTCGCGTCAATGAGTTACGACACTACGCAATTTCGGCTGATTCCAACTTTTCACGAAACTATAATAGTAATTTTGAGATTATACGCTTATTTAGCTTGTTCGCATTTCGTGAAATGAAATGGGGAAGTGAGGAAATTGTGAAATCCCTGTATTCATACGTGTTTCAAACGTTTATTTGGGATTTAACAACTTGAACTTTAGAAAATAAAATCAGGTAAACTGATGTAAAAAAGTGCCAGTATGTTTTTGTTTAATCAGTTATGACTGCAATTATGATATGCAGAATATTTTTTTTTAATTGATTTCCAAGTTAAGCTCCAGATTTATTCATTAAGCAGGGCTTACGGAAGAAGAAAGGTCTACCATCTCGGCCACCTGGGTCATTTTAACGGTCTAGTTGGATAAGCGCATGTAAAACAATAGTGTTTTTTGTCATAGCTACCTGTATTTTAATTTCCAAGGCCTTATAAGATCACAGTAAAACAATAGTCTATGTTGTCAAGATACTGATTTTCATTTTTTTTATAAATTCTTTCGAATACGTATATTGCCATAAAATAGGCACTAAATTGAGCATTACTCCGAAACAGATCAACCGATTTTATCCATTATGAATAGACGTCTTCCCATGGACATTGTAAATGTGTATACCAAGTTTCATAAAAATCCGGTAAAGCGTATTTGAGTTACCGCGTCTTTAAAATATACACTAAATTGGGTTTTACTCCGGTACCGGTCAACAGATAAGGTTCAAATTCAATAGGGCACTTCTCATGGACGTCATAAATGGGTATACCAAGTTTCATGGAAATCCGTTACAGCGTATTTGAGTGAATTAAAATAGGCACTAAATTGGGCATTACTCCGGTACCGGTGAACCGATTTGGTTCAATATCAATAGGGTTCTTCCCATCGACATTATGAATGTTTATACAACGTTTCATGAATATCCGAAAAAGCGTACTTGAGTTATGGTGCGTACAGACGCACGGACGGACAGACGGACGGACAGACGGACGGACAGACGGACGGACAGACGGACGGACAGACGGACAGACAGACAGACGGACAGACATTTTTTCGTCCCCCACACAATCTCATAAAGTACCATACTGGCACTTAATAACATGAAATATGCGGTTGCATTGGAAAGAAAATTTGTGTAATTAGATTCACGAAATCACTTTCATGAAAGTGGTTACGGAACCTAGTGTCATCGTGTGAACTAGCCTTAATATAAAAGTGTATTAGAAATCCGTATTTTAATATTTCTGAGGCTTAATAGAAACAAGGATCACAGTTTTAATGTTACCTTTTTTGGTGCACCCTGTACACTTCTATATCCTGATACAGTCAGTACACAAATTATCAGAAAACAATGTGGAATATCAGAAGTGGAAGCAAACATGTTGACTCTTAGACCCTGAAAAGAGTTCCGGTAATTTCAGAGTCCACAGTACTCCTGTACAATCCACGTGGTGAACTGCGTCATAGCATTCTCATGTTACGCTTTCAGTATCTGCAGGTATCAATTAGCAACTCTGATTGCAGTGGTCTTCAACCTTTCTTTAACTAAAAGTTCATTTTATTTTTGGTGATAGACTAGCGGGCCACATTGGTTTATAGGATTTTTAGGTTTTTAAAACCCCTGCATTAATTTTTTAAACATATTAAAATAGTTTTTTTTTTACCATTTTCAGAATTTTTTTCACTTTAATACTTACAATAAATATAATATTAAAATAAATTTATGAATTAATTTTATTTTTGTATACAATTTCCATGGCTTTAAACCACAAAACTATACGAAAATTCTTTGCTTAATTTTCTACAGCTTATAGAAAATTATTAATTTTAGAATTACCCCTATCATTTCCAACTCCACTACATAAACTCAACAAGACCGTTTTTCAATTAATAAACCAACTTTAAAGTACCTAACTTTCGGCATATTGCTTGAGCAAACACTGTTAAAAACTGCAAATGTAAGCTTCTTAAGAATGCACTTGCTTCTTAAGAACCGGGGATTTTGGTACACTAATCGATTTCTTTTAGCAGGACAATGAGGTTGCAAAAAGACAAAATTACAAAATGCAATGCTATATTTTCTCTTAGAAATTCACTGGAAACAATGAGCAGGATGAAAACTGTAAGGAGATAATTAAAAAGAAATTCTTAGTTTGTTAATTATGCTATTTTACCTTATTTTAATTAAAAACTATTTTAGCCATTTTTAGGTTTTAACGTCTTATTTGGCCATCTTTAGGTTTTATAGGATTGGACTGTGTGACTGCCATAACAATGAAACGGATCTTTATGTCAAAATATCACAGTTAGCAAGCAGTGAACAAAATAGTTTAAAACGTAAGAATCCGGGCCCTATTATAACATGATACTTACGTAACACAAATGTATAAATTATATTACAATATACGTTGGGATTATTTAACATTATACATGAGAGTGTTTTATATTTTGTCTTCCACTATACAATGTTAATGTAGTGAATAGGGTTTGAATTTTAATAACATGTCATATTTTTATCCTGACCTCCATTCTCGCCGCAAACACAAATTAAACATGAATTGCACAATTGTTATCCTAATCGTACAGTTTTTATTTTGCATATAAAGTCATATTTTGCTCATTTTCATGGTGTTGGTCATATTTTGGTCATATTTATAATTTAAAGTCATATTTCAGTTATAAATTCGGTAAAAGAGCATTATTATAAATGTGTGCACAACATTGTTGACTTAATTTCTTGCCGAAAAAGAGTCACGAATATTTTGGTTTTACTGTAACTGAAATGTGAAGGGACAGTCACAAATAATAGCACAATCTCTTCTTCCTTGTTGTTAACAACTTCCAATATTCGTATTCTTAAAATATTATCAGTTCACATTTGCAGTGATATCTGGAAACATTAACAGATTAGAAGTTCATTGCAAGTAAAACTGTAAATCACCTGTAAAACTGTTAAAAAGTGATTTAAATTAATGTGTTGTAATAATTTAGTGTCATTAAACGTTTTAATTTGGAACATTTATTTTTGGAAAATATGTTCTTTCATGAGGTCATATTTAGGATTTTTGGGTCATATTTAGTCATTTTTAAGGTCATATTTGCAGTAATATTTTCCATTTTTTTAGGTCATAAACATCCGAACCCTACTAATGAATAACACAAAGCACAGTAATATTCTCGAATTTAATGTGAGATGAAATAATGAATAAAACAAAGCACAGTAACATTGTCGAATTTAACGTGAGATCTGACACTGTATCTTTATCACTAAATTGTCAATATTGGCATTGTAGTTAAAATCAGTATATGTTTGCGGACCTCCAAAAATTAAGCCACGGGCCGCGGGTTGAAGACCACTGTTCTAGGGGATAGAAATATCTAAAGTCTGACCGCTCTAAGAAAGAAACCTGAAGTAAACAAAATAGAGGTGTACATATTCTGATTTTAGCTTGCCTGCCCCTTTGAAATTCTGCAACCAGTCACAGCTTTTAACTTGCTTGACTTGAAAGCAAGCCAGATTACAACGATGATAAGAAATACTGTCGCTATGAGTCACAAGCTCTTCATAACTTGGTGGGTTGCACAGGACCTAAGGAAACTGCAAGGCCTGGCGGAAAGAATATGAAACTGGGTATAGCAGTGCACTGGTAAGTCGTGCAGTTAAGTAGTTGAGGAACTTCATATGCATTTAGAGAACTTTCGTTCAAGCGGGTTTGGGCAAGCTTAAATCGAGATTTGTACACCTCTGAAACAAAAAGCGGCATAGTCCCAATTACGGGGACCAATTCACGCGATATTCACATTTCCACAGACTGTGGTGCTTTTTGTTTATGAGCGATACACGGTTACCAACTGTTAGGTTAGGAACGTTTATGTTAGTTAAGGAGCAATGTACTGAATACCTCCGATGTTTTGTTAGGTTAGGAACGTTTATGTTAGATAAGGAGCAATATACTGAATAGCACAACCACCATTTCTTACGAATAGCTAGTGGCTTGCGCGTATTCTGTGGTGGCTGTACCTTTGTAGGTTTGTCACACTGTTCATCCACAATCATATCTTGTTTAGCGATATGACGTCACACCTCCAACGTCCAATCAGGAGGACGAGGACAGAAAAATGGTGGAGAAGAAGGGAGTTTTCGCTGGATCGTGATATAAAATAAAGTGTATCAATTAGGGCAGGTGGGCTGGACCAAATCATTCGCCAAGACAACATCTCCTCTCCACACATCTATCTATAACAAAATTTGTTTGAGTGTTTTATGAAGAGAATCTCTGTTCTAAAAAATGGTCCCCGTAGATGGGATTTTACCCAAAAAGCAGTAACTCTAGCACATTACTTGTATAACCTAAGCGTGGGACAGAGACAGTCATCTTTCACGTAACATCGATTTGGAATAAAATGTTTTTGTTCGTTGCGATGCTCAGCATATTTTAAGTTTTTTGCACGACTTAACTAATTAGTGGTACTTACGAATATTGTTGCCGTGGATCGTAAGTTGACATTCCCGCACGCAATCTTGTTGCTATGTGCGGTAAGAGTTTCCGTGCGGTAAGAATTTACTTACGGCACATCATAATACAAGCCTTTATGGACAAGGCCCCCCAGGACAAATATTCGGTTCCCATAACAACAAACACATGAGAATCACTTTCTGAAATAAACATCTATCTTCAATAATGTACATACATAATATTTTCAGGTAATATCTCAATTAATATAATTAAATTGATATAAATAATCATCGTGCAAAAAATAGCATGCAATACTCGTGCCGTAAGCGCATAACGGATCTCGGAAAATTGAAAAAACTCTTTCCTCGATCCGTATGCATCGCTTACGGCATTTGTATCGCAATATACTATTCTGAAATTGGTATTTTTGGATTCAGAGAACATGAAAACTCATTATATCTAGTGAAAACACGATATTGGATTTTAGGATTAAATATGGTTTTTCTTACCTACAGTAGGGATAGAAAATAGCAGGGAGGATTCCTTTCTATTCTGAGAATGAAACAGGAAAATGTGTTCAAGGACTACACATTCGTCTGGCATTTTCAAGTATTGTAATGAACAAAATCTTGGAAGAAAACAAAGGCATTGACGTAATAAATACAGGTTTAAACAGTGCAATTATTTCCCCAGAGTGACCTTCGGCTGCGAACTCTGAACGTTTAAGACAGTTGAATCAAGACAAACGCATTCGAGATAGGGAGTTGCCGGCGTTGGGGAAGCAAGTAAAGAAACATTCGTTGAAAAAAAAAAAAAACTTTAGATTCCGGTACTCTAAACTACTTATGGGAAAAATATTGGAATTTCTCTCAAAGTTTAGAGAACAAACCAGGTATAATTGTGTGATATGGAAATGGCAGAATATATGTCTATTATAGTTAGTTTTTCTTAACTCTTGCCGCACGAAACAACTTCCTTTTTGGAAAATTTTCATAATTCTCAGAATTCATTGCATATATTCTCGTCGGTAAGAAACTGCTTCGTTTCAGCGGTTCAGATAAGTTCATAAATGTAAAGACTAGCCTGGAATTTTCCTATTTACATGATTTAGCAGAGTGACCAGAGCACCATTTTCTCTCTTACTAGGAAACTTCTATTAGTAATGTGTGAAACTTGTAAGCAAAGAATCTGTGGAATATTCATATAGATCTTTCCTGCAAATAGCCTTGAAACCTTTTCTGAATAAGATATAAAGTGTCCTCTATACAGGCCATGGAGTCTCTTGAGATTCTAGAAGGATGGGGTTCCCAGATTTTTAGAGATTCGAGTTTTGAAGTTGGTAAGATTATCAGCCTTAAGTAATCGTCTGTCTTTACCCCAGGATCGCTGGTCCTCATTTCTATTAAAGGCTGAGACGTCCCCGGGGATGCACTGCCAGAAGTATTAGACCGATTGAAAAATCACAACGACCTTATCGGGCATCGAACCCGCGACCTGCGCCACCGTGTAAATATATATTTATGTAATAAGCTTAATTATTTTCTTAAAATTTTAATTGTTTACATTATTTAATTCAGGGTTATTTTTAACATTGGAATTGTATAATCTGGGATCAAAACTAGAACCGTGTTCAGCAGTAAATCTTTTCAGATTTTCTTGCAATTTCACTGAATATTCATTCCATCGCCTGCCTTTACCCCAGGATTTTTTATTCTAATTTCTATTAAAGGCTGAAACGACCCCGGGGATGCATTGCCACCAGAAGTATTAGGCCAATTGAAAAATCACAACGACCTTATAGGGTATCGAACCTGCGACCTTCCGGGTTGCAGCCTCTACCAACTGCGCCACCGTGTAAATATATATTTATGTAATAAACTTAATTATCTTCTTAAAAATGTAATTGTTTAGATTAATTATTTCAGGGTTATTTGTTAACATTGGAATTGTATAATCTGGGACGAAAATTATTACTGTGTTGTGTAGTAAATCTTTTCAGATTTTCTTGCACTTTCGCTGAATATTCACGCCTTATAAAATATAAACTAAATTAAGCACCCGCTTTAAGAAGTTTTGTCAAGAACCCGAGCAATGTCCCTTTAAATAGTCCGTTTCTTAATTTCCTGAAATTTTGTTTTATAAATCACATACTGAAAAACCCACAGTGCTAATTTCCAGGTTCCTTTAGCATGTATCTAAAGTGAGGTCCTTTAGTTTTAAATTACGTGTAGATAAATGTTAATGAAACCACATAATATTGTTTCTTTTGAACTTTACATGAGAATATTCTCTTTCAAATTAGAATTAAAAAATGAAACCCAAATTTGAACCTGATTTTAAAAGATGAGAGAGGTTTAAATCCAAAAAGTAAATCCCTTTCCCCCCGAGTTCATTTAGGATCATATTCTATTTATCCTGAAAATTTTCGTCCAATTCTGAGCATTATAAAGGATTTCTTATGTAGCTTAAATTTCTCTTAAATTTAAGTATAGGTGCTTAATGTCTAGATGGAAATTTATTATTTTTGTGCTATCCAGCGTAATTTTTGTTACTTGAAAAACAAGGGTTGTGTTATGTGTCATCGTACTTGTAGTGATTGATAGTAATAGCAAGGGAAGGATTTATACATAAATACAAATCTTCTTATGAAGCTAAAGAATTGCAGTTTGCATTATGTTTGGATTCAGTAAGTGCAGAGTTTAAAAATGCAATTTTTATTCTCTATATTTTTTTTCCATATTATTGAGTTTGATATTTTAGAAAGCTAGTTGTAAAAATATAAAAAAAACAATGTTATTCAGTTTAACCAATGAATCAATGAGTTTTTTTTTTTGGGGGGGGGGTGAAATAAAAACAACCAGGTCCGTGGATTCATCGCCTTTTCCTAAATCCACATCTTGAAGAATTTCTTGTCATCATGTAGCAAATAATTCAATGAGCCTAAAAATATACATTTTTTTGCTTTTGGCATGGCAGTGGATAGGTTCGTCTTTCTTTGGCCCTTACTGCATCTGTATCGCCTTTTCGCAGAACGGGTCTCGAGAAGGTGTGCACAAATCAATACAGTTTCTCCGAACTGGAAAATTCTAAGATAAATCGTTTGTGATTCATGGCAAAGTTTAAGAGACCGTGCAAAATAACAGGCTTGCGTTCATTATATCCTAGAAATACGCAGAAACACGTGTAGGTTCTTGAACTCCATTACCGCCTTTTCCGAGAAATCTCGAGATTCTGCATCCCTTATCCGGCCACATTTCCTAGTATCGCGAGACATTTTTTCCCCTCTCTCCGCCATTCACATTTCCCTGAATTTGCATGGGGCCATGGGAATGTTGAGTCACGGAAACAGAAGTCATTGAATGGATCAGAGATGTTATGATAGGAATGGACTATGACTTGTTCAAAGTCCAGCCGGCTTGTTCGCACTGCTTTGGAGGTAGGGATCGATATCGCGCACCGTGCCGTGTACATAAGCCCGCGCTGAGCAGTAAGCGCTGCCAGTTGCTTCCCAGCGACCTCAAGCCCTGCACACAGTGAGTACAATACAGTTCAGTGCCGCCATTTTGGTCTCACTATTATTCGCTTTATCATTCTTATAATCCATCAATAGTGTGTAAAAAAGTTCAAAATACACTTCTTTCGCTTGTCTGTTTATGTGCTTTGTAATTCGCCCTATTGTCATTTTTCAAAATTCTCCATTTTAAAGTTTCGTCAAAAAGTAGGTCACTTCTTAGGTCCTCTATGATTTTATTTTCTAGTAATGTATAATTTTTAGGAATACTAGATCACAACTAGGTAATGTACTTAAAAAGTTTTCTTTCATACAGAAGTTTTGGATAGTTTTTCAGTTTTGAGTATTTCTACAGAAAAATGCAATTATCAGATTTTCTGTCATTAAATTTATTTATTTTCCGCTACCCTATTCTTCAGATTCACAGATTTTAATGAAGTAACTTAATTTTAAATTTCCTTTATTATACAAAATTTTCGATTACTATTTTACAATATTATAGCAGACAAATTCCTCTGACACTGGGATTTGAACCCAGGACCTTTGGCTATCCGTGCCACTGCTCTACCAACTGAGCCGAACCAGAGTTCAATTCACAGCGCCGGATGGAACCTCTCTCCTGATTGGACTGATGGACTGATTGCCCTTAATGTTCTACCTCACTGGCAGACAAGTTATGTCATATGCAGTGCTAATTAGTGATTTTTGTGACCGGGCTTCTATTGTTATTGTACAGTAACTTTAAAAATGGATATATATATATCTCTGTTGGACATTTCATGAGAATACTATAGGAGAAAAATCCCAGTGCTAGAGGAATTAGTCAGCATATACTTCTAGTCGACTAATACAGTACTGCTTTTATTCCACCTTTACTCTGCATGTATAATATCATACGTTTAAATGTTCATTGCAGTGAAAATTCTTCTCATCCTTTCGAGGTTACTTTATTAATTTGACATTTCTTGCGTTAAATTCTATAATAAACTGTTTATTAATTTGTTACGTATAGTGATTGAAAATATTTATTGGCTGTCTGTTTTGTAAGTTACTGAAGAAATCTCGAGAGAGAGACAAAGTCTTTTAACACAATACAAACCGTTTATGTGTTACATAACAGAATTTAAAAAATAGGGCGATAATAGCTGAAATATTCTATTCAAAAAAATAGTCTACTATTTCTGGATACTGAAATCATAATACAGTAATTGCAACGTAGGGGATGAATCATTTAAAAAATCAATCTTACTAAATCATTTTAGGCCTAAATTACTTTGTTTTATATTCCACAAGAATTATTGATTTTCATTTTCCTATATAAATTTTCTTTACTATAAATATTTTCACATCAGTACAGGTAAAAACTGTTCTTAAAATAAGGCAAATATATTTACAGACAATTATTATATTGCTGCAGTGTACTGCTAGGTAGTTTCATGATTACATTTAACATAGTGTGATAGTAAGGTATGGTGCTTTTCTTTAAGTTTTCGAAATGTTAAGACTATGCTCTAGGTGCATGACGATTGCTCTATCTTTAATGACAGTTGTCTTGATGTTATTAGACTATTACTAGGGACACGTCGTATGCTAGTGAAGCATAGTTTTGTGGCAAAGGAATTATACCAAATAGTTATAACACCACCGAAAACGAAGTTGAATGACAAGTCAAACTCTAAATAAGGCAATATTTCGTGAATGAACAATACATCATGAACAAATTTGGATTTCACTTTTGATTTGTAACGTAAAATTAATTTTGGCAGTCATGAAATATTTAAGTATCAATTTTTCTGTTTTTCTTTTTTTTAACTGTAGAGAACTTCACATATAAGTCTATCACCACGGAATTGTGTCTCCACCAAAAATAACAATACCTACCTAAATCTAATTTTGAATCTTTTCTTTGATGACTCCTTTCCATTTCTTCACATTTTTGTCCACCATAGGCTTCGGTGCTAATAAAACTATAATATCCTTATGATCTTTGGCATGTGCCATATCAAGAGCGGTGTTATGGTACATATTGTATGGCGTCTGGTCGGCTCCTGCGTCCAGTAACATCTTCACAAGCTCTTGACGTCCTGAAAGGACAGCTTGCATGAGACAAGTCTGACCTCTCCGGTCAACTGCATTCACTAGAGCACCATTCTCTAACAATCTTTGAAGAACAGGCACACAGCTCTCTAACACCACTCCTCTCATGAGAGGCGTCCATTCTTGATTGTCTTTTGCGTCTATACTTGCACCTTCCTCGAGAGCTAGTTCCAATGTGTCCATCTGAGAACCATCCACTGCATAATGAAGAGCGGTACAGCCATTTCTGTCTCTGATGTTCCAAGAAGCACCCTTTTCGCTCAGCTGTCGTGCAATATTTGTTTCCCCACTTAGGCAAGCATACATTAGTGCTGTTCTTTCGGCAGCAGCGCTAATTGCGTTTACATCTGCCCCTGAATTAAGTAGCAGTCCAACCATCTGAGAATCTCCACGTACAGTGGCTTGCATCAGAGGAGACATGCCCATCGGATTGCAGATCTCTACAGCCCCATATCTGTTTGCCAGTATCTTCTTTGCGTGTTTTGGTTGTCCGTACTGTATGGCTCTGAATAAACCTACAATAGCAACTTGATCGTCTTTGGTAGTAGCAGTGACAACGGGGCTCCAGTCACTCTCACGTTCCTTCCATTTCACTTTCAATCTGAAAACGTAGCAGTCTTGTGGGCCCAGTCCAGTCACCTCAAATTCAGTTCGAAACCCCCAGTAAACGTTAATCCATCCCCGAACCCTGTCTTTGATTTGAAGTGTATACTGAGTTAAGTCTTCTTCTTCACTGTCATTATCTGTAGTATTATCTGACGTGTCGTTCCATGCTAAAGTAATAGAAGATCGAGTTGAAGCTAGTACTCGAAGGATAGGAGACACTGCTTCCATTTGAACTAGAAATAGAAACTAAGCAAACCGAGCATGGGAAACTCATGTAATGGCTTCCCGCTTGCTTGGTACAAGTTGAACAGACGGCACGAGTCGATTATCGATTACACTTGTTCCCTGGGACAGTCCATTCAGGTGAAGAGACTAGTTCGATACTCTGCTTAGTAAAACGGCTAGTGTATACTTCTTTGATAAATTTGAAGTTTTTGCTGTCGTAAATCTTTTTTGTCTAATCTCGAGCATTTACATTTTAAGAATGAAATACGTATTTACTATCTATATGAATATAACTAAGATTATTAGTGGGTTAGATGTGCCAGCATTTAGATTTATCGAACATTATTCAGTATCATATATATCTTAAAGTGTTTTAAACTGCTTTTAATCTTTTCGCTGCTAATGGCGTATAAATGCGTCGTCTCAAAAACTATATAAAAGCAGAGATAGTCCGCCGCCATGGGTATATAGGTAGCATACTTGCCTTCTACCCTGGCAGTCCGAGTTCGATTCCCGGCCGGATAGTGGGGTTTTCAGTAACGAAAAATCTCCGAATTCAGGACTGGACATCACCCAGGAAAATTATAGGCTATATTACAACGCCTTAAATTAAAGTGGTGACTGCTAGAATAGGGTAGACCTATAGGGTATTCACAATAATTAGGTTAGGGACTACAGCGTGAATCAAAATAATTTTTCTCACGCTGTATCGAAGCATTTTCTATCAGATGGCACAAGTCCATTGAATTGGGAGGGGACTATATAGAAAAATAATCTACAAGCAAACATTCTTCCTGCAGTAAAATAGTGGAAAAAAATTAATTGCGGTTTTCATTTGATTCTCCCTCGGTATGCCTATATAATGGAATATACTAGTATATATGGGTTATAAATCTTCATATAATAAACCTATATAAACAGACGTAACGACAAAGTAGGCTACTATTTATTACGGTGGCATGAACAAATACAATAAATCGTCTAATGGTTAATTGATTTTCTCTATATAGAGTTTTCTCGGTAAACAATGATGGGTACATAGTTTTCTCTGTCACTGCCGTTTTCTCAGTTCGCCTGTAACCGTACCTGTTTCAATTAACTTTTCAATGAAACGATAAACTTCTGCTATTTCGTCTAATGTAGTTTTACGAGGAAAAAAAAACTGACCTTGTTTTACATATAGAACTGGTAAATGTCAACTCATTTCCAGTAGAAACGTTTTTACTATTGTATGTTATTAATTGCTGTCATAATGCGTGGGCTCTGTCAGAACTCTTGTCATATTGCATGCGGTGAGCGGAAAACGCCTGCAATAAAACGTGCGCACAACCCACACTACATGCAACTGCGACCGGTAGCCTATGAGTCAGGGGTTACTTTTTTACTCATGCAACCCTTTGAGCGAGGTCAGTGAAGACATGTTAAGCATGTTTATTATTTTCATTAACAGCTCCTTTGTTTGTTCCTGTTAGAAGTATGTCTTAAAAACAATTAGCAGAATAGAAAGTTAAATGTTTGCTATCTCCAAGGATAAGGGTTACAAGTAAAAGGAAATGAGCTTGATATTTATTTAATTATTTTATTTTAAAGTGACATAAAAACATACATAATATACAAAGGAATCCTTTGCAAGCTGATATACTCTGCAACCGAGTCTGCACACAATATCACCTGTTCGAGTGTACCCAAAGAACATTACCACTCTCACATTATGCAAAGGACGAATGTCAGTAACCTCCCATGCACAACCCTTTGTACATATTGTGTTTAGTTCCATTTAATAATAATAATATATAAGGTCCTGAAACCCCGAAAGAGCAGGAGCTCGTGCTCGGGGGCAGTTCCATGCTTATATTTACATGTGTTATATTATTTAAATATAATCTTAACCTAAAATTACCTTAGAACTAAATTATTATTATTATTATTATTATTTGTTTATTTATTTTTCTGCCTATTGTTAATCAAATCAAATACAAATACAAACATACACAAATAAACAAAAAACATTTACAAATTTCAAAATTAAAGTACAATACTTTTTAAGAAAAGAAAAAGAAAGAAAAGAACCAGATATTTATTTAGAAATACACCCGAATGAGCAAACTGCTCGTGCTCGGGTGTAGTTTCAGAACATCAGAGTGGAGAAAGAGGAGAAACAAAAAACAAAGTGAGAAAGAATGACACACTTATAAAAAAAGGTGAAAAATGTTAAACAGAGCTAGAAATAGACAAAATAGACAAAATATTGTGAAAATACAAAAGCTGAGTTGAAAAGCATGACTCAAATGATAGAAAAATAATTATAATAATGAAAAATAAATTATTACACACGTAGTAGGTACCACAATATAAAACCTATTTTTAAAGGGATGAAAATCTAAGTTATATGAGATTTTTTAAATTTTAGATTTAAAGACTCCATAACTACATGTAGCTAAAACTGGATGTAATGTGCTTTAAGAATATTATACAAACGAGGACCGGAACTAGAGCTATGCTAGAGACCAGCAGAAGTGAAACATTTGGGTTCTACTAATTGTACTAGTTTTATCGTCTATTGCTTTGTTCATGTGGAACAGCTAGGAATTTTGTCTTATTTTTATGGTAGAATTTTAATAAGGAGAATCTACAAGATTTGGTCAATGCTAAATACATTAAAATCGGAATAGATTAGCTTATTTAGCTGATGCCTCGATATTTAGGTTTTTGATTAAGGGCTTGGATACTAAGACATATCTAATTCCAACAGAAGTAGTTGTTTGAATTTTTCACAACCAAGGGGATTGGTGCATCGAATGTACTCGGTATAGTAGATTTATCCAACAAATAAACGTGGACCCATAAAAGAACTACTTGTTAAATATTACCCCTGTAATATATAGAACGTTTGATGATACTCAAACAGCTTTGAGCAACTTAGATTAAATTAGATTAATGAGGGGTAGTGTAAGCCCTTTCGGCTTCTCTGCGACCTTAATAGATCTTTTGTGAATACGCTATACCCTATTCTAGCAGTCACCACTTCAATTCAAGGTTTTTTAATATAGCCTACAATTTTCCCGGATGATGTCCAGTCTTAAACCCGGAGATTTTTCGTTACTGAAAAACCCACTACCCGGCCGAGAGTCCAACCCGGACCGCCAGGTTGGAAGGCAAGTATGCTACTTATTATTCACCCATGCGGTGGACTTTAAGTAGCTTAGTGTTAAGACGTTTCTTCGCTTAGTCGAATTAAAGCGAAAAGTCTTTTGTGCTACATTTGCCCTAAACAGATTGCGGCATTTAACTGAAATTTGAAAGTATAATTTCAGTTAAGTATGCCAAATTTCAATCTTGTAGCACAAATAGTTCACTCATTACTTCGGTCACCTCTTAGAAATTTTCTTTGTTGCTTCTTTATTTCTTTGCAACCAATTCGCGGTCAAGTTAATGAAAAGTCAACCTCACCCATCTAAATCACCTTGATATAAGGAAACGTTTTTTGTTGTAAGAATTGTTACATTTGACCATTGCATAATGTAATATGGGTGTATCTTGTATGGATTCCGGGTCGGGAGAACATGAAGGTCAACGAGCCCGTATTGATCCGCGACAAGCAGACGATAACCCGCGTGTTACTAAGGAGTCCTTTATGGAGCCCTAACAACTGTACTTCTGCTACATGAGGCATTACTTCCTGATTAGTTCAAATGCTTCTACATTCTGCTTGCATTATGAGCTTGAGCTAGGATTTCAATGCATTTATATATTTTCTTCTCCTGCTTTTTTTTTTTCCTGGTAAGGCCAATCAGTACATTGCTCTGATATAAATGTATGGTTATTTTGTAACAAAAGGAGCTAAGCTAGGCATATCTGTTGGTACATTTTATTTATTTTTTGCCTATTTTGTGGAATGTAGCAGGCTTAGGGATTTGTGGCATTTTTATGCTTTTTTAAAAACAATTTTTAAACGTTATTTTGCTTTTTTGTGTTTCCATAGGCCCTATAGGTAGAGGAAGTAATGTACTTAGTCCTGAAATTTGTTTTAGAATTTTGAACATCAATGGACGTTTTGAGATCCCTGAGCACAAAAATAACATTTTGAGGAAAAAAATTGTGTGTGTGTGTGTAACAATTCTAGCTCGAGAATGAAAAATCGTATCAAAATGAAATTTTATGTATCGCATTGGTATTGGAGGTTACTATTTATTATCATTTCGTGATATTTTGACAGTGCAATTTCGCAGAAATTCGTGCATTTCGCATTTTATACTAATTTCGCATTTTATCTCGGATTGAAAAAAAAACAATAATTCATACGCTTCAAAACCAAAATATTACTTATTTTGACAGCATTTGGGTTCATTTAGCATTTATTGCGATTGCGAAAATCTACCATCCCTACTCATATCTTCCGGAAAAACTGTGGCAGGATTTTTGCAACCTGAATATTATATCGCCCTCTATCGGGTTTGATTCCGCGACACCTGAGCTCAAAGCATGAAGACTATGATCACGTGTGACTTTCAAGGAAGGTCAAGTAAAGTAAATGAATCCCTGTCCTGATGTTACGCCCCTCGTTGGCCGCTACGCATCAAACACATTTAACAGTGGAAAATCACCCTCTGTCAAGGACTTCTTAACCTTGCCAGAATTTCCTGGCCATTACAGTTTGTTTCTTTTGTAGTCAAGACATCAGACATCGAAACACAAGCCAGAATGCTTTATAATTCATTGTAGCCAATTCTAAATTAGTGCAGGTGGTGGTGAATGCCTTGGGAGAAAGTCTGTCAAACCAAATTAGAAACCAGGAAACGGTCAGTTTAGAAGATTCACACTTGTGCGTTAGTGTGCAGATGTGAAGTGTACATACTCAGTGTTCAAGATGGTCCAAGGACGCTGTAAGTATGTACAAGTGCAAAGGATAATGTTGTTTGTGTATTTGTTTATGTATACAACAGATAATGCAAATCCAGACAAAACATCCAGTCATCATGTGAGCTACAATGTTAAGACGCATAAAATAGGATATACTGTATTAAGTAGCTATTGAGGCCAAGCGAATGGGACTTTTAATAGTATAGCCAACTGGCTGGTGTGATATGCAATATTTTATTTTCCGCGCTACTTGTTGGATCAAATTAATGGCTCGGTCTTCCTCCTAGTCTTTTATTTCTTCTTCTTCTTCATCGTCTTCTTCTACTTCTTCTTAATCATCATCGTCACCACCACCTTCGTCTTCTACTTAATTTATTGTGTTTGCTCCTCATCGTTATTATTATCGCTATCATTATCAACTTGCCATATTTTCTTCCATCCTTCTTCCTCCTAACTCTTTCATATATTCTTATCTTCTTCTTCTTCTTCTTCTTCTTCTTCTTCTTCTTCTTCTTCTAGTAGTTTTAATTTTCCGTGTTCTTCATCAATGTCACTACCACACTGCAATACTATTTATTTATTTATTTATTTACTGTACTAAGAATATTACAGGCTAATGCCCAATTACAATATTCTCGCTTACATTAATACACCAGATTCTAAAATTAAATATTAACACCACACCCTCGACCATGGTCTCAATTTCATCACCACTAACACCGTCTTCATTCGAAACGCTTTTTTGGCATTTGCAATGAAAAAAAAGTCGTAGAATGCACATAAGGATAACTCAGAAGTAAATTTTACTTTTGATTTCATGATCGAGAAATCATAAAATAATTTTATGATCTGTGTTCGATCCCCGATGAGGTCATTGGGATTCTTCAATTGGCCTAATCCTTCTGATGGCATTATGACCCTGGGGACTACTAACCCTCTAACGTCTAACAGAAGTAAATGAGTATCAGGAGCAATCCTGGAAGTAAAGAAGGCCGGTGCGTAAGGCTGACAACCTTATCACCTTCATGTGCTGAAAAAGTATATAAATTTGGGAGCCTCAACCTCCTGGAACCCTAAAGGCCTACACGGTCTGTAAAGGGACTACTTTACTGCACTAATCTGTAGCATCATAGGCACCTGCTTAAAGAATTTAGCACTCAACATACCCCCTCATTAAGACGCGTGAGGGCTTGGCACGAGGTTTTGCAGTGTGTTATACCGATTGACGTATACTGTAGCATAAATGTCACATGATGCTGCATCTGCATCAAATTAAACTGGGGAAAATATTCCAGAAATTGAGATATAAAGAAATAATACAGATTTCCATTGAATATACTAGCTTATATTTTTTGTGCAATGAGATTCGTGCATTACGAAATGTTTGGGAGATGTCTTTCTGCTTTTATTATTATTATTATTATTATTATTATTATTATTATTATTATTATTATTATTATTATTATTATTATTATTATTATTTCTTCACCACCGCATTAGGCTATAGGCTTAGCGTACGGTTTGCTCATGGGGATAATGACTTGGCGGTCTGTAACTTAAGAGAATAAATTCCACAAATCGTGAATTAACACCCTTAATCGAATAGCCGATAAGCGCACTCACAATCCGAAAGCGACTGGTTCAAATCCCGGGCTTAGGGCCACCGCTTTTACGGCTGAAAGCCTGGATCGAATACGAGACAATCCTAGAGTAGAGAATTGGGGTCGGGAAAGATTTTCTCGAGGTACTGTGCCGGGCATCATTCCACTTGCTCCTCATAAGGAATATGATCAATGTCTTTGATATCTCCTTGGTTTTTCGGGGATCTTCCCTCTCTTACAGAAAATTATTTTATCAGTTCAATTTATTCACCATTTACCTCTGTTCTCGATTTCTCGAATGTTGTGATATTTTTTTGAGGAAACCCTACCTTTTTTCTGATCCCACATGAAGGACTTCTTAGTGTTTCTTTGTTATTCCTCTGTAGAATATCTTCGGATGGTTCCCCTCCTTTACTAACGGTGGATTGCATACTGGTTATTTAGAACAGCGTTTCTCAACCTATGGTCCGCGGACCACTGGTGGTCCGCGAAGATGGTGCAGATGGTCCGCAGACATAATTAAAAAATATCATAAAGCAAGTGGAAAGTAATTAAGTAAAATTTTTTTCACATATTTCGTTATAATGACCTATAATTAATACCCCAAAAATTAAGAATAGCCTATAGGTCTTCTTTGAAAAATGGGATGTAAAATTAGGGGTCCTTAAAATTTTAGACATTTTAGAGGTCCTCGGGCTCAAAAAGGTTGAGAAACGCTGATTTAGATTATTATTGCATGATTTTTTATTATGACATGCTATTTTTTGGATTAGTCAATACTGTACTTTCATTTTTAACATGGAATCCAACCCTTGTTAGAGCCCAGCATATTTCATATGGCAATATCAGCTGTAGAGAAATTTAGTTTAGTAGCCTATAAAATCCGTACTGAATCTGAACGGACAGAAAGTTAGTTCATTCACCGAAGTATGTGTGGTAGAGAGGCAGAATTGAAACTGAACTGTATACTACACTTAGAGAATAGGTAAATAATATCGTTCTCTGAAAGAGAAAGTCGTAGTGGCCTCAGCCGTAGTCAGAGAGAATCACTATTGTTACAGTAATAAATAATTGAATGAGTTCTGTGTGACGAGAAAGCAATTGTTTTGAAGGTGAAAGAAATTAATGTAACGGTGCCAAAATAACATTACACAATATCAGCTGGCTTGAATAATCTAAGAATAGCTCCTAACAAAGGTCAGTGATTTTGTAACTTTCCCATGATAATTCTGGCACACGCCGCGTGTTCTAGGTAGGACATTGATAGCATTCCAAAAAGAAAGTTAAGGGACATACATAAAAGGCTGTAACTAGAAGAGAGAGGTTGCGTTGAAGATTCGGAACGGTATACAGCGTCATGGAGTCCGGAATACGGCACCAGTCTTAGGCGGTACGAAGTGCTTTAGATTAAGTATTGTATTACTAACCATAATTAATTGGTTTTTACTAGCATAGTTTAATATTTGATTGGTCATTTATGCATTCTTTCTATGTATCACAGTCTTTCTTTCTTTGTCGTAGTTTAACCTCTCCCTTTTAGGATTTAAGCGACCTAAGCCGCCCGGGCCGAACAGGGCCGCGACCTGTCGGGAGAGGGATTATCTTTGGATCACATACATACTTTTTTGACCAGACAAGAACATGGAGGGCCTCCCCGGATGAGTGATCAGCCCAATGCCGGGGTCACCTCCGAGAGAACACGAACACATAGGACGAGACACACCATTCACACACACTCACTCACTCAGAACAAGGGCGAGGATGGGGATGAAGATGATAATGACGGCCAGATGATATCTGGGGACCACATTTGTCTCACAGGTGAGGGAAAACCCCGGAAAAACCTCACCTAGGTAACTTGTCTCGACCAGGAATCGAACCCGGGCCCTCTGCGTGAGAGGATTGAACGCATCCGCTGAACCACAGCGGTGGAGTATCGCAGCCTTCATACTGAAATCTCCTTAAAGATGCGTTGTTCCAAAACTAGACCATGTGTAAATTCCCCCCTCTATTTTTGCAATGAAAGACCCTGAAATTGAAGTGGAAATTTTAAATGACGCGACTTTAATGGCGCTCAGCTTGACAGCTCTACTTCATTACAGGCCCAGCACAGCGCCTCGAAAAGTTTTCATGGAATTTGAAAGTTTAGTATTCTAAGAAAGTTCTCGAATAAATACTTTGGGTCCCTTGTTAGAATTTTAGTTTCAGTGGTAATTTCTTCTGTGTGATAATTCGGGAATATTGCAATATTTTATTGGATTGTAAATATTATACGACATTTTCCATTATTGCATTTATTGCAATGGACCATTGCCAATGGTGGTAGGAGGTTCACGCACAGTCAAAAGTGATCAACACCCAATATTTTCCTTTGATACCTTGGACCAAGTTCAAAACTTTTCCAGAATGGCAGCTATCACTGTGTACTTTCAAACTTTGTTCATGCTCTCTAGCTTTGATATCTGTCCAACAAATATTATTTATCACACTCCTTGCTCTGAAATTCTGTGCTGAGTCAACTTTTTCTTCAATATAACTTGTATTGAGAGAGATAAGATGTCCTAGTTGTCACGGGTTCTATCCCGATCAGGGCCGATGACATTTATATGTGCATAAATGAAACAGATCTATATCTCTAGATTTACAGGATCCCTCTACTGAGAGAGAAAATTCCGGTTCACCGGTGACGGTTACAAAGCTACAATTGCAATACACCCCTGATATTACATACCGTAAAATCAAATGAGTTGGTGTGTGGTATAAAAATACTTTCATTGTCCGGTAAAAGTGTACATACTAGATACATTACCTTATGGCAATAAGTAACTAATATAGGCCTAAATAATATTGTATACAGGGTCTAATTCTATTTTTCCTGCAAGTAGTGTATAAATAATTTTAACTTACAGTATTTTAATAGTGAAGTATTACAATTAAATGAACAATGTGGATCATATTTCCTATTTCGAATAACAACAATAGAACTAGTCCTGTATTAAAGTCTCATGAAACTCTATTACATTAAAATTATTTCGACAGCATCTGCATATTTGATTTTAGCCTCTAAAAACAGCTGCAATGACTACGATTTTAAAACCAAACCAGATCGATTTTTTAAATTTCTACCACATAGCCTAACAGAATAGTTATTATCAGTGCCGTATTTAAGCTGCCTTACGGCAGTCTGCCTAGGGCGGCAGATTTGAAGGGGCGACTTTTAAGCTATTACTGTTTTTTTAAATATATTAAACATTTTTTTTTTTTATTCATAACTCTTCAAAATAGTACTAATGTAACGCACAATGAAATAGAAATTGACAACAATACGCACCTGTTTATTTATTTATTTACTTATTTATTTATTTATTATTATGTATTATTATTATTATTACTATTATTAGCCTACTATTTCAGTTACAATAATGCTTATTGTAGGTTACTTTGTACATTCATGCGGAAATAAGGGGGCGAAAATATTTTTCTCTGCCTAGGGGCGCTTAAATGTAGCTAAATACGCCCCTGGTTATTATACTTTGGGTTGAAATGTTAGAACACTTAATAGTTTCTACCTGTAATTAAATGTTACCTTTGGTAACATTGATTACTTTGACAAAAAAAGTAGTTGCCAGGATTTATGCTCCATCCCTCGTTGTACACTTCACATTAAATTCCATTTCGCAGGATATTTTTTAAAAAAATCTGAATAAATTTGAGATTTTAACAGTATTATCCTGCGAAGAGCAGGAAATGTGGTCACCCTAATGTATTGGGCACGAAGATAAACGTATGATAATAATGAATTAAGTTGAATTTACGCAACATCTTAAACTAAAGGCTATTTTAAAGTCATTAATTGGACCAAAACCGGGTCATTCTCTGAATAGAACGCTGAATGTTTGTTGATGTGGGAATTTTTATTTGCTGTCACGGAGATATTGGAAAGACCTTGATAAGTGACAGGCACGCGCCCGATGGACTTCGTCCACTTTGTCCACTCTGCAGGGAGGGCGCCATGATGCAATACCCTTCATTGTTGCGAGCGCGGGGGACAGGGCACAGGCCACGGGTTATCATTTCCCGGGTCGGGATGACTGTGTCCGCCACAACACTGTAGGGGACAATCTGATTGGACAGAGGACAAATGCCATATCGTTATATAGGCCTCATTCTCACGCTTACTGCCAGAGTCGGACTTTAGCCATAAAATGATTTAGAACAGGCCTAATTTATTATTTTTGTTATTGTTATTGTTATTATTATTATTATTATTATTATTATTGCTCCATTAAGTAAAATAACAAACAATAGGCTTCGTTAAAATAACAAATTGCATATTAGACAAATCAACCATAAAAAACTATTTAACTTCATACATAGGATTACTGAGAAGTCGGGTTTTCAGTTTGTTCAAACATAAAATTCTATGTAGTCTGGTGCAATCTAACCGGGGTTTTTGTAGCAAATCGGTATTTCTGGTGCTATAAGAATCTAGGGCCTACAACATTTCTTTCATCGTACTCATTAAGGTTAGGCCTATGTCTGATGTCTAACATTAAATAAAAAGCACAGATTAATAACAGTCATGATCTGTAAATCATTTAAAAATAGTCTTCCGACTTTGTTATTGATTTTATTGCTCATTTCTGTAAAATGAATATGCTGGTCAGCATGACAAAAGTCTCCTCAGAAAATAATATTATACGCTATTCAACTCTGAAAGAAGGCAAATAAGTAGTTTTCAGGTGATTGGCTGGTAACATAATATTTCTGTACAAGAATATAATCCTTCTAAAAATACAATACTTTAACACGATTAGCAAACTTTAAGCTGAACCCCAAATCAATGTAGTGAATTAAAAGCTGGCCAAAGGAACTCGATTGTTGAGTGAAAAACTGCAATTCATAGTGAGTAATATTTCGGGAGGAATTTTTAAAGCTTAAATACCAGGTCGGATATTTCAGGTTCATTGTTCGGACATTTGTATACCTTCTATTCCTATTTCAACAAATTATCCTGGCTACGGCCGAACTTAAGGGGGGGGGGGGGGGCAAACTGCTTTCGGTGAAATTCATTCGTGAGAAATATGTTAATTTCATTATTATGATTATGATTATTATTATTTATTTATTTATTTATTTATTTATTTTTCCCAGCAATGAATTGCTCTACAGTCTTGCAATTTGACATACTCTTTATTGACTATTTCTACAAATCTGAGTTCCTCCCTTATGTGGGAAGTCGAATTTGAAACAAATATGTAATAGGAAATGAATTAAACCTTCAATACAAGTTAGCATCTCCGTCTTTCCTCAGAATGGAGATTGCCGGGTTTGCTAATAGACCCCTCACATAATACCAGGTCTCGAAGTTCGAGATAGAAATGTGCGATTGACTGAAATGGTTACATCGTCAGTTTTTGTATGAAGGGATATTGTGCTGAGAAAGATTTCTTATTTGTGTATTGCGTCTTGTTTATTTCAAAACAGTAAAGTCCAAAGACCATGTGAAAAAGTCCCTCCTTTGTTTGATACAAATGCGATTGACCTCGATAACTCTTTTGAATGATGATTATCTCGAATGACTTGCAAGTTCGATATAAATATTTATTTTAATTTAAAGCCGCATGGGGGGGGGGGCACGAGTCAGCGCGGGTGTGTCGGCTGCAAGTCACTTTGTGACGTTTCTGTGGGCGGTGGCCACGCGTAGTGCGGCCTTCGTGTCAGCTGACGATGAACAGGAATTTGAAAAATTCTCACGGTCGTCCACTTGTTAGATAGACCAGGAAATGCTGAACTTTACCTTATTGTTTGCAATTCACAAACACCTGTATGCGCAGTGCGCACGTGGACTTTTGTCGCGTGCTCATACAAAAATATTTAATATAATTATCTGAAGGAAAGAAAGTTAAAAGAGAACTCAATCTTCATTCTAGTGTAAAGGGTGATAGTTCAATAATTTTGGCTAATTATGTCCTTAAATATAATTTTTATTATGGCAGTGCAGGGGCGTATTTAGCTACTTAAGCGCCCCTAGGCAGAGAAAAATATTTTCGCCCACTTATTTCCACATGAATGCACCACAAAGTAATCTACAATAAGCATTATTGCGATTGAAATAGTAGGCTAATAATAAAAGTAGTAATAATAATAATATATAATATTAAATAAATAAGTAAATAAATAAACAGGTGCGTATTGTTGTCAATGTTATTTATTTCTATTTCATTGTGCGTTACATTAGTTTACTATTTTGAAGAGTTATGAATAAAATGTTTAATATATTTAAAAAACAGTAACAGCTTAAAAGCCGCCCCTTCAAATCTGCCGCCCTAGGCAGCTACCTAGTCTGCCTAGGCTTAAATACGGCACTGTGGCAGTGGCTACCCATAATACCCTTCATTTCAACACGCAAGATCTTTGACGCTAATTGTTTCCTTCTCTGTTGAGAATTCGCGTCTTCTTCATAATACCTACTATTTATCATAGGCTATAAACAATTGCTTACCACCTAACGATGTGGCCGAGATGGTAGGTCCCGGGTTCAAATCCCGTGGCTGGACAATAAGACTTGGATTTTCTCATGGTTTCTCCAGTCGTAAAGGAAAATGCTGAATTGGAAATTTACTTACCAAGATTCATCGCCTCTGTATCATATTTGTTAAAATTGAATATCAGTTGCGGAAAATCGAGATAAAGGAATGTGGTCAACACAGTTCAAGAGTGAATAATAATAACATAATAACAAATCAGGTAAACTGACATAACACAGTGCCAGAATGCTTTGGTTAATCAGTGATAATTGCAATTGAGATATGCAGAAAAAAAGTTATTTTTGTAATCTATCTTTGAGTCAAGCTCGAGATTGAGCAGGGCTTTCGGAAGAAGAGAGGTCTAAAGTTTGATGCTTAACCTTAATTCATACTCGTATACACTGATATAAGAAATTCTTAAAATTTATGTGAACATTTCACAAAATGAACTGGCAAATAACTCCGCTTAATGTATGTAGGCCTAATTATTTCACAGTAATATATACCTTCTGTATGTAACAGTATTCATGTAGTACTCATTTCAACTTGAACAACGAAATAAACAAACATCTGACTGCATTGGAGTCAAGGCCCTCAATGATTAGCATTGTAGTATAATCATGATTTCCCATTTAAAAAGCTTGTGACCTGTAATTAGTTGTTACTCCAGTACTGGTCAACCGATTTGGTCTGAAATAAAGGCAATAGGATTTTTGCCATGGGCATTATAAATGCATATACCAAGTTTCATGAAAATACAATACAGCGTATTTGAGTCATCATGCATACAGACACATGGATGGACAGACAGACATTTTCCCGTCCCACACACAATTTCATAAAGTACCATTCTGGCATTTACTAATTATATTTTATTCAGTCACATAATATTTTACATTACTGAATGGCATTGTAAAGAAGAATGAATACATAAAAGCTAATAAGAATAATTATATAGTTAAAACTAATTTATCCTGGGACTACAAGTCATGCGAATTAATGGCAAAAAATGCATCCAGATTGTATAGTAAACCTGAATCTGCTCAGAAAGATGCTCAGTAGTCTGACGAATCCACTATCAAAATATTATAATCTGAGGGGGTGATGTTTCATTCATAGGGAGTCACATTGCACTAACTAAGGCATACGGCTATAGCTGTCATGACTGGCGGGAAAGAAAACATTTTACTGTAGAAGGTCTGACCTAGTTCCCCGCAAGTGTACAGCATTTTTGTCTCTCAGTTCTTTCATGTATCTGTAATTCGATGGACCTGAGAATATCAAATTTTTGCACAAATAGCTATATAAGCTAGGATTGAACCCGCATACTTGGGACCAGAAAGCCAGTGCTTTACCGATTGCTGCACCCAAGCTGACTGGTACTTAAAATGAAATGACCGATTGTGTGGAATTCCTGAACTTAATAACAACCTAGTTGAACATGCATTCTGTCCCTGTTACTGGAATGCTGTTACTGATAAGCACAATTTCCCTTCACTGTACTTAAAATCTGGCTGTGTCAAGAATTTCTTTATTGCCTTGTAGTAGCAGCGGCGTAGGAAGGGGGGTGCGGGGGGTGCGGGCCGCCCCGGGTGCCATCACTCGGGGGGTGACAAAATAAAAATGTGTCTTTGTAAGTAAAAAATCGCTCAAGGGAATTTAAATAGAATAATAATATTATTTAAAACAATTAAATAAGCTTAACTTTCTACAAATCAACATGCGTATTGAAACTTCTTTTAGTTTTAAATTCAGTCAAGAAAGGTAATAAAACGCGGCTGAACTGGCCGCTGTGTTGATACGAACAATAATATTATGGTTAGGGGGAGGGGTGTTTATTTCTTCCTATGCTTGTCTCTGCAGTTTTATTAATTTAAATGAGACTTCAACAATTGGTGATTAGGCCTATATCACTTAAGCAGCAACCAATTCTACCCGCGGCGGCAGTCATGACTTTGATGAAAATAAACTTCGAATGTGAGTTGACTCCGAAGTCTCCTTCAATCTAGATTTTTAACTGGGATGTGCGCATATTTAAGAATAGATTATTAATAATACAGTTCCGTAAAATAAGTACATTACTTGTTTATGAAATTTATTGGGATCAACCTATAAAAAATTACGTATAAATTTAGGCTTGCCAGACATCCCGGTTTCAGACAAAATCCCGGTGTCCCGGCCGGTTTACTTCACGTCCCGGTAAAAATTAAATTTGATTTTCTAGATGACCAAAAAAGTCTAAAAATAATTAACTATGAAGGATTATTTAGGATAATTACTTTGTCATTTATTTCTGTACTGTATGAAAAGTGAAAACAATGGAAGCAAGAAAAGACTACCAGAAACGTGATTATTTCATTGAAGAAAAATGGCTCAGGCTGTTTGGTCACTTCAAGGAGAATCACATAGCAGCCCCCAATCTGATCAAGATTGTTGAGTATGCCTTCTGCGTACCTGCGACATCAGCACCAGTTGAGAGTGTATTTTCTTTGATGAACAACGCATGGACTGATGATAGGGGTTTGATGAAGGAATCTACTGTTAAAGACTTTATGACATGTAAAATTAATATCGGATTAGCTTGTGAAGATTTTTACAACAAGATTAAAACAAAACAAAACAAAAAAACTTTCTAAAACAAGTTCTAGCCAATGAAATGTACATGTAAATATTGTTCAAATTTTTATTCCTCATTCAAAGTCTTTCTTCTTATTTAAGTAAATTTTTAAATATTAACATGTTAGAAATAAAATGTTTAAATTTATATGCTTATGCTATTTATTATTACACCTGGTTTAGGTTCCTAATCAGTAACTATTTATTCATAGCATTGAGAATAAACTACCCTCTAAAACATTCTAGAAACCCGCCAAGGGTGTGTACCCTTGAATATCCGCGACGCTGAGGGGCATTCCGGTGTCCCGGTTGAACATTTCAGAAATCTGGCAAGCCTATGTATAATTCACATAACTTCCTCTGCCCAAATAAAGGTTAGCCTCCCCTTAAAAATAAGAAAGTTGTCGCCAATCTTCGTGTCACATCCCCAAAAGGTACCTAACCCAAATACAACATTTTGTTTTCGTACGATTTTCCGTTGCAAGAGGCCGTATTGCAAAGAGCGCGTATTCAGAGTGGGTGGCTTATAACTATCCTTCAGAGAATTATTTCGAAAAAGTGTTTCAAATAAAAGTTTTAGCTCTTAGGATAAGCAACCCCCGTGCAAAATAAAATGAAAATCGTTAGAGCCGTTTTCGAGAAAACTTTCTTTATGTAAAAATAAGGAAAACTTGTCTCCAATCTTCGGTTCACATCTTGAAAGGTATCTGACATAAATACAAAATTTTGTCTTTTTATCAAAATTCATTTTTTTTTAAGTTCGAGATTTCGCTTGGCAAACAAAATATAAAAATATAAAAAAATCACTCAAATAATAAAAATTTGCACAATTTCGGGAGTGTATTGTGGCCTTGATGTTCGCTTTATTAACGGTAACATCCTCAGTCTGTCGCTCACGAAAACAATGTATACCTGTCTGTCTATAACGTACTTTAGATTAATAATAATAACAATAATAATAATAGCAGGATTTATTGTCGTTTAACAGTACAATGTACAATGTACAGCATAATGTGCTTGATGTGTATGTCTTTCCTTAATCCTAACAAAAGTGACTGAATTAGGTTAACTATGTCTTATATTCACCTTTGGTAGCACTGGTTACAACATGGCGATAACATGGTAACTCGAATCGCTTTATGGATGGTTGATTCATAGTATACCATGATTTCGGAGCTTAGTTTTGTTCTTATATAACAATGTAATTATTACTAATTTTGCATAATCCGTCGAGTTTACGACTTAGGCCTACGTCAGATAAATTCGAAGCAGCTGCATTTAAAGACAAACTTGACTATCCAAAAAATAACACTTGGAACTGTTCCAACTTTTAATAATTTAATTGGGGGGGGGGGTGACAAGAAATTTTCCGCACCGGGTACCACATAAGCTTGCTACGCCACTGTGTAGTAGATATGCTTTATTTGATAAAATGAATGTTGAACTTTCTGATGAACTTCATGATGTAACATTGTTTGTATGGGGCATCAGCATTCATTGAAGTCATATAAATGTTATTCATTGCCAGTAAACGACACCAGTAGCAATCATGTGTCGTCCAGCGTACAACATTGAGACGGGTACGGAGTGTGAAATTTAGTTCTTCTGATTTTTAAATTTTTTTTTATTATTTTTTTTTTATTTTTTTTTTGTGGTACTGGAATAATGTATATGAGGGTTATCCAGGAAATTAATTTTCTACATAATTGTCATTTCAGTTCAAATATTTGCCGTAACATATTACAAAGTTTGCAAATTCAAAGATTTATCATAATGTATTATCAGTGGTGTAGGGAAGGGAGGGGTCCAGGGGGTCTAGACCCTCCCCAAAACCAAAATCTAAAATTATATTTAGGTTATTTAAGCTCTAGTTGGTCAGATATTTAATTATTTAATTTAATAATAAAATACTGAACTTGTAAATGTAGGCCTATTATTTCCACTGTTCCATGCAATATTTAACTTATCTTATAAATAGTAATAAGTGTTATAACTTAGGTAACGATTTTTTGTTTAAGTTGGCAGTTTTAGAGTATGGTAAACAAATTTGCTAACTAGTTTTTCAGTATTAAAATAGTGTAAAATGTGATTTTCATTAGTTCAATAATTTTAAAATTTCCGGGGGTGGCCCCTGAACACACCTTTCTTGGGGGGTATGGAGTACCCCAAACTCCCAGGTACCATTGACCGTCCCCGAAATTATTTTCTGGCTACGCCACTGTGTGTTGTTATCACTTGTCTCCAATTCCTGAAGTAGTGAAGTGAATGCTGCTTTCAGTTCATCATTTTTTCAAAAAGTCTATCAGTTTGGGAAGAAGATACAATCACTTGGGGCAAAATTCGGGTTATACAATAGATGATCAAACATTTCCCATTGCCAAAGCTCTGCTTGAGTCGCTGCAATAGCATATGGGTGAGTTTTTCACATATTCCCCAAACAAAGCTTTTTTGGTTAAGACCGTGTTTGAAATCTCAAATTACAATGTCAAGAGCATTTAAAATCTATATAGGTTACATTTTATCATGTCAAAAATAAAAAAAATATATAAAAAATAGTCATAATCAGGGCCCGGATTCTAATGACATGTCATCTTTTTATTAATGCAGCATAGACATTGCCAACTTGTGGATAAGTCCTAATCATGGCCTCTAGTTTATAGAAATGCATTTTTATTAGGTCATTTTTTTGTCATTTTATGCAATTTTATATTTTTAGGGCATTTATTTCAATTTTAGGTCATTATTTTGTCATTTTCGTGTCATTTTCTTCCTTATTTAGTCATTTTCATGTATTTACATTGAGAGTATTAACTTTTTTTCGTCGCTAGCGGTGCTGTCTTTGAAGTGTAGTTTGTTTAACGCAAGAAGGAAAAATTCGGCGTTAAGTGTTGTCATGTCTCAGTCGGAAATGAGAACCAAAGAAACGCCAAAATTGTATTATTTTTGTGTACAATAATAACTTTTTATAAATAAAATATCAGTTTTTAGGTCATTTTTTATAATTATTAAGTCATTTTCTTTAAAATTTAGGGTCATTTTATAGGTCATTTCTCAAACAATTTTAGGTCATCAGAATCCGGGCCCTGGTCATAATATTAATTTGTTGTTGATCTTGGCTTGTCTTATTAACTTTATAGGCTGAAATGCGTTTTGACAAAATGGTTTGCAGTCTTCAGTATTTTTGTTGACAGTACTTTGTTAACAGCCTAAATATGAACCTATAGTAATATCCAAGGCCAGAGGATGGCAAATTGTCTAGTCAATGTGAAAAATTTGCAAGACAGGTCAAGATCAACTACACATTAATATAACTTTTCTAACATTATAAACTGTAACCTGTGTAGATTTTAAATGCTCATGACATTTAGTTTACTTCCTCAATTGTTTTTACTCATGTCCACATATTAATCTATTTTGAGAATACAGTGTAAAAATTATACATATCTGTGTAAGGAAATATGCATTATTTTAACTGTGTACAAAAAACCCCCCATGGAAATAAAATTCATTGTTTCCTTTTTATACCTACAGTATTTTTTGTTTGTTCTGTTGCAGGAGTATGGTTTGTCGTGAACACACGAAAAACATTTTTACAACGTCACAAGATGAAAGTCACCGACTTCGATACTCCGCTCTCTGTGAAGCTCCTCACGGCCGGCACAGCTGCATGCGTCGCAGATTTTGCCTCTTTTCCTCTCGATACAGCTAAAGTCAGATTGCAGGTAATCTTTATTTTCATATGGTGTTTTGAACATTGTAGGTGTGTTTTATTGTTTCATCTCAAATAAGTTTTCCCAAAGTTGAAATTATAGTAAAAGTGCTTTTACAAACTCAAAAACAAAGGAAGATGATATCCTTTCAATCAGAAGCATTAGACTTTTCTTCAAAGAAAAATAGAAAATACAAGAATTATTTCCTTTATTCATCAGTGCGTAGAGTAGAATATTTGTATGAGAATTAGCACTCGATATTTTTGTTAGGTCTGTAGGTTGACTACTACAGAATCTTGTTGCTCTCATTCCATCCATAAGTGATAATTGTGAAAAGTGAAGGGCTTATTCCTATATAGGGGGATTTGGTGTATTGACTTAAGACAATGCTATAGTTATCAGAACGAAGGCTTTTAAGATAACATTTTAATGAAACCATTTAAAGCCGAAATATTTATTAAATCGCTGTATATGCATATTCTTGAAGCTAGAAAAATCTTTCAATTGATACCTTATTCATAGATTATGAAAACGGAAAGTATAATATAAATATAATTATATAACATACAATATTTTTGTTGTGGATTCGACCCCGGATGAGATCATTGGGATTTTTCTATTGCCTAATCCTTCTGGTGGCACTATGGCCTCTAACAGAAATGAGTATCAGGAGCAATCCTGGGGGTAAACATGGCTGGTGTGTAAGTTATTACCCTACCACCTTCACGTGCTGAATCTCTAAGAATCTGGGATCTTCAACCTCCCGGAACTCTAGGGGCCTCCATAGCCTGTAAAGGGATCAGGCCCGATGAGAGGGAGGGGCAGCCGGGGCTACAGCCCCGGGGCCCGGGCCTCAAAAGGCGCCCGGCCGACCAGGTTTTATTTTTTACTTTCTAAATTTACTCTAAAGTAAAATTGATTATAAGTCAATAAATAGCTTAAGTTACGTTTTATGTGTTAATTTTTATCTGCATTATACTGCCGTATAACGATGACACGGAATGATTTAGTTAATCTGAAACGGATTATTCTTGAAGAAAAATTGCTATTTTTTAAAAAGTAGAAGCAGAATTCCTTTTGGACTCAACAGTAGGCCTCACTAACGTTCGGCATTTAACATAGTAATTTTCAAAAGATTAAACTGGTACATACAGATAAAATTGTACAGACACCGGACAGACAGACAGACGGACAGATATTTTCCTGTCTAAGTTACCAGACAATCTCATGAAGTATGGGCACCATTCTGGCACTTAATAATTATGTAATATCATTACATAATCTCTTTGTTGCATATATTATAAAGGGTGAGTTGGATAGTGAATTTAACATATGAAGGGGCCCGGAAAAATTTGTACCTGGGGCCCTTGCTTTCTTTCCACGGCCCTGAAAGGGATCACTTTACTTTACTTTACTTTTTACAATATTGTTACAAAATCAAGTACATCTGTTAGTAAACTACAATACTAATTTTGCGATATGTAAATACTACCCTTATTATTATTCTTCGAGTTTTGGAAGCACTTATTTTGTAATGAAAGGACTAGTATTTTGTGTATGCTGACCCATTGTAATTTTCCAGTTACAGGGAGAAGGCCGCCCGCTCGTGGCCGTCAACAATGGAGGAGCGCTTCTAGTGAGAGGGAGTGCAGGATCTCAATATAACGGCCTAGTGGGGACCATTATCACCATCGCAAGGCAAGAGGGCCCCAGGTAAGCTCCTACCAGTCATACCACCACCTTATGTTTTTATTTAGTTTCTGATTTTATTTTATTTTATCTCTCGGGGGAGGGAAATATTCCGTGCAGGTATTGGTACTGGATGTAATTTCAGGAGCTTGTACAACGGACTGTCCGCTGGACTGCAGCGCCAGATGTGCTTTGCTTCTGTCCGCCTGGGACTGTACGATTCCGTCAAGACTCTGTACCAGCAGCTGTTAGACGGTACGACGATACCGGACAGAACCTTATGCAATGCATGTTCTTCTGTCGGCTTGGAGACGCTGCATGGGGGACATGCGTCCTGAGCCGATGGCAGCTGCCATTGTATCTGGAAAGCCTGGGTGAATAAAAGAAAATTAATACGTCATCTTTCAACTTCCATTACTTGACAGGATGTTTTGCCTGATTTGCAGGTAATAAAGGGGGTCTGCACATTGGGACACGTGTTGCTGCTGGTATTACAACAGGAGCTTTGGCCGTTCTTCTAGCACAGCCCACCGATGTCGTCAAGGTCAGGTTCCAAGCTCAACAAAAACAAAATGGCAAGCGATACAAGTCAACAATGCAGGCTTACCGAAGCATTGCTAAGACTGAAGGAGCACGAGGTCTGTGGAAAGGTAAGGCGAAACATAAAAAGCTTCTGAATTTCAGTTATCCTTTGTAATTTAGAACTTTACATTCGCATCCTTTTAGTTTTTCTCATTCTAATTCTAAAATTGACAGACAACTTACAAGTATGTTAGTAACACATATTCATTACTAGTCCTTTTTCCATTGTCTAATGTTCATTAAAACCATAAATGTAGTGATGAGCGAGACCAGTCTTGGTCTTGCAGTCTTGGTCTTGGTCTTGCAGAAAATGCAAGACCGAGACCAAGACCAAGACCGCATCAGCGTTAGCAAGACCAAGACCAAGACCGACCATGCAAGACCGAGACCAAGACCAAGACCAACCCTGCAAGACTCTGGCAAGAACAAGACCTGACTGCAAGACTCTTGCAGTCTTGCTATTTGAAAAAGTTTTATAAAGACCCGTTGTGTATGCAAGAAGCCTGCGATCGCTACTTAGAGGCGCCGCAGAGTCGCTAGCGGGGGTAGTCCCAAGGGCGGTAGGCCTATAATATAGAGGTTGCCTCATCGTGCGGTAACCAATGAGAGTAGACCCGGTGCGTGACGCTGTCCATATCCAAAAACGGGCGCACCATTCAAATAATACATGTGAAATCCGTATACAAGCTCTCTCACCACTTCGTTAAAACAAATTATTGCTATGAAAACTTACAATTAACCTGACGAATTTCCCTGAATGGCATTCCATACAGCTAGTTCCTTCAATTGGTGGGAGTTAAATTCACGGTTAACACTCCATATTCATTTTTAAAATGCTTAATAGTTCTCTAGTATTATGGTACGAAAGACAAACAGATGTAACAAGGCCCTCAGCCATATATGACATTTCATTTTGCGTACAATATAAATAAATTCTGCCATACAATTACTGTATTTAATAATTAGTTTCTCCAACCTCTCACTGGGTTAAAAGAAAGCTATGACTGAGGATTTATAATAATTCTTTATTACAACCAAATGGCCATACTATGACGAATGGAGCAACGATAGAATGATATATGGCAGGAAAACCCGGAGCACCCCGAGAAAGCCTGCCACGACCCCACTTTGTCCACCACAAATTCCACATGGATCCATCGAGGTTCGATCCCGGGTCCCAGCGGTGGAGGGCGAGTGGTCTAACCACTCAGCCATGGGGCGGCCTATGACTGAGGATTTGAAACTTTAAACAGTAGCCCCCGTTACTTAAAACGCCTATTAACACGCTCAGTACCCTGTTTCATTAACGATGAAATCCTTTTTTACATCTATCATTAATATTCATAGCCTACTCTCACATATAGATTATTTTCTGTCTACTTGAACAAAATATAACATAGCTATTCTGCTCATTCCATTCTCCTTGCAGAAAATTTCAAAATAAAGTGAAGTCTGAAAAAATCAGGTTATACGCCCGGTATTCTTCATAATTATTCAATAAAACACAATTAAACCGTAGATTAATTAAAACAGGAACTTATTTGACGCGTATTTGCTAGTTATTTACTTCACAGTTACGTATCTGATTGCACTGTAGCTATACAGGCCTACATTTTGTTGATGACATCCACTGAAAACCTTTTTTACAAGTTCAATTTTGTTATTGACACATAACGGTGGCGGTGTTTAAGTTCTTGCTGCTGACTCATATTAAGCATGCATATCGAATGGGAAAAGATACTAAATGTAGAAAATGCCTGTTCTAGAATTTTTTTTTTTGCATGAAGAATAGTTATGATTATTTATGACCCAATTAGTTGAAGGCCCGAAACTTGAAAGCAAGTAGAAAGTAATTTATGGGGGGTAGCGGAAATCTTTAAAGTGCAGAAATGATCTGTTCACAATGTGTTATAAATTAGAACTAGGGTATATGGAAAGAGAAATATTATTTATTGCAGCCTGTGGGATGGGTTTCGAATGGACATTGTGTGATTTTCTATAGATTGCACAATTTCTAAAGAATCTGCTTCAATGCCGTTATGTTTTGTTACTATATTATACAGTTTTAAACAGGTCAGATAGAACCTCTCCCCTATGCGGAAATCTTTTAAACATTTCATACACGTCCAGTTAATATTAGTTCTTGCCTCCACAGCCGTTCAATTTGAAACTTTACAATATAATATTCATAATTTTACATTCTCAAAAAGTGTATAGCATCTCGTAGATTTTGGGTTTAAAGTTCTGCAATAGGATAATAGAGAATATTTAAATTTATACTCAAAGTTTACTGTTCTAGCTTATATCACCATTGACGTTTCGGCAAACAGCGTGACATCACATTACTGTTTACATGGTCAAAGCAACAAAAAGCAATTACCTTTCGTTACTTTCGCAAGCAATAGCACACATGTAATCGGTGTAACTTTAAATCATGTAAACGCCATCGATCACAATAAGATGCATAAAAGAAAACTGCAAGACTCTTGCAACAAGACCAAGACCGAGTATGCAAGACCGAGACCAAGACCAAGACCATTGATGCAAGACCGAGACCAAGACCAAGACCAGGGTTACCTATGCAAGACCAAGACCAAGACTGAGAGTGCAATACCAAGACCAAGACCAAGACCGCCTCGGTCTTGGTCTTGGTCTTGCATTTGCTCATCACTACATAAATGCAGAAAGAAACACATTATAGAGCTTTTATGTTATGTAACAATCAGGAGGATTTAACAAAAGAGAAGGAGGTATTCAGAATAGGGGAATTAAACTGATATAACTATCAAGCCATGAGCAAAACCTGGAATTTGATAGAGTCGGTACGCTTGTGAGAAACCTCGTGTAAGGAACAGGGACGACAAATATGTTGGGATGGTATACAGACCTAAGATTAGTGGAAGGCTGGATAAAGTACTTCATAAACATGATATAAAAGTGGCATACAAAATAGAGAGAACCATAGAGAACATCTTTTCCGACTATAAACACCCAGGGAGATTGAAGAACAAGATGAAGATGTCTGGGGTATATTCCATATCTTGTAATGAGTGGGGCAAAATATTTGTGGGAGAAATGGGAAGATCTTTTGAGGTTAGGAGAAGTGAACATGGAAGGGACATGATAATCAAAAAACAATCCACAGGTTTTAGTCAACATTTAATAGAGACTGGACATAGTATGGGAAAATTTGGAATAGTCAGGATAGAACGGGATAAGATAAGAAGAAAAATTTACGAAGCTCAGAAAATCATAGAACTCGAGGAAAACAGCCTTATAATAGATATGAAGGGGATTTGTGGTTGAACTTAAACAGAAATGTCATATCCAACAAAACTTCTGTAATCTTTTTACCTCTGGGAATGGCTGGCTTGGTAAGGGAATTCGATATTCCGGAGGATTAGGTATTGAAATGCGGTCAAACTATAGATTTTGGGGAAGAAATTCAGTACAATCCAAGTATCAGTGCATGATGGTAGTCTGTAGATGGGAGGATTGGGCTGCAGTTTAGTGTCATTTGTATTCACCTGAGGAAGACTCAAAGGAGGGTCGAAATGTTGTGTAGACTTTTTAAGTTTCAGATCCATTGTGAATGTGTTTCTTTTTGCTTTTATGATTTTAATGAATAACGTTAGTATTCATGAGCAAAGACAAATCTTGCCATCTGCCTATGGTAGATATTTTGATTACGATTATAAAGAATTTTTAACTTTTGTAATAATTGACTAATGTAGCAGAAAGGAGCACGATACATTGTCAAATGCCAGCAAGCCTGCAAAATTTAAAAGATAACAGTTTGTAAATCACTGTATTCTCTCAAGTCTCTCCCTGCTTTGATGTGTTTACTTTTTTATATTTATGTAGTGGCAGGAATGTTTGCATTGTGATCAAGGGCGCCCATACCCGGGGGCAGGGGGGGGCCGCGGCCCCCCCCTAGCTCTCAGGGAAAGGAAAAAATTCTATATTAATAATTATAGTCTGTTTTTTTCTTTTAAGACAATTATTTGAAAGTCAGTAGAGACATAAGTTTGCAGAAGTTTTACCATATCGACACCATGGAAGCAGAATCCACACTGGATTAGAAAAGGGGATCCTGGGAGTTTGGACCCCCAAAAATCAAAACCTAAAATTCTATTTTTGTATTTTAAAAAAAATTAATGCATTCTTTAATAAATTGCATTCTTTAATAAATTAAACAATTTTTGTGGGTGTGTCAAATATGATATAGCAGTTATTTTGTTTCCATAACATAATGAGTAGGCCTGTTATTTCCATTGTTCCTTGTGTTATTTAACTTTTCTTATAAATAGTAATGACTAATGAGTATTATAACTTAGGTTTGTTTAAGTTCGCATGTCTTAGAGTATGGTAAACAAATTTCCTAACTAGTTTTTCAGAGCTAAAATAGCGTAAAATGTTATTTTAATTAGTTCAATATTTAAAAATTTTCCGGGGGTGGACCCCCGACTTAGGTAATGAATTCTTGTTTACGTTGGTATGTCTTAGAGTATGGTAAACAAATTTCCTACCTAGTTTTTCAGAGCTAAAATAGAGTGAAATGTGATTTTCATTAGTTCAGTATTTAAAAATTTTCCGGGGGTAACCCCCGACTTAGGTAACAATTTCTTGTTTAAGTTGGCATATCTTAGAATATGGTAAACAAATTTCCTACCTAGTTTTTCAGAGCTAAAATAGATTGAAATGTGATTTTCATTAGTTCAGTATTTAAAAATTTTCCAGGGGTAACCCCCGACATAGGTAACAATTTCTTGTTTAAGTTGGCATATCTTAAAGTATGGGAAACAAATTTAATAACTTGTTTTTCAGAGCTAACATAGAGTGAAATGTGATTTTCATTAGTTCAGTATTTAAAAATTTTCCGGGGGTAACCCCCGACTTAGGTAACAATTTCTTGTTTAAGTTGGCATATCTTAGAATATGGTAAACAAATTTCCTACCTAGTTTTTTAGAGCTAAAATAGAGTGAAATGTGATTTTCATTAGTTCAGTATTTAAAAATTTTCCAGGGGTAACCCCCGACATAGGTAACAATTTCTTGTTTAAGTTGGCATATCTTAAAGTATGGAAAACAAATTTAATAACTTGTTTTTCAGAGCTAAAATAGCGTAAAATGTGATTTCAACTAGTTCATTATTTAAAAATTCACCAGGGGTGGATCCCCGACTTGGGTAACGATTTCTTGTTTACATTGGCACGTAAACAAATTTCCTAACTAGTTTTTCAGTGCTAAAATAGCGTAAAAAGTGATTTTAATTAGTTGAATATTTTAAAATTTTCTGGGGATGGACCCACGACCCCCTTGCTTGGGGGTATTCTAAATCCCCTGCCACTTCCAATCCTCCCCGAAATTATTTTCTGGCTACTTCATTGTTGCACTTAATTATTATATTATTAATGTAATGTTACAAACTAACCCAAGAAGTTAAAGGGACAAAAAATAAATTAACTAAAAATTTGGCCCCCCCCTAGAAAATATCATATGGGCGCCCTTGATTGTGATATATAATATTTTTTAAAAATAGGGGATATTATTGTAGTAGGCCTACTTACTATAAGTGACCATTTATTATGCTGTAGGCATAGTAAACTTTGGGTCTCTTATTTTTTGCATTTATCCCTTATTTTCACTTCTGTTATTTCCACTTTCAAGAGTTGGCAACCCTAGTCTGTAGCCCTCAGTCAGGTCAGAAACTTAACACTTTGTTGAGATAATCAATTTCTTTTGAATTCTCAGCAGCAACTTTTTTATTATCTTATTTAAGACGAGTCCCTTAGTTTTGTTTTGCTATTATATTTTATGTTCCAATATTTTTTTCTGTTTTATTTGTGTTACTTTTGTTATGGAAAAGCAATATTATACAAGAGGTGTTGAGAGAATTAGTGCACTCAAACTTCTGCTCTCGACACTCGTATTGTTACAGAAGATACCATGTACTTGAGCATGCTGCACCACTGACGTTTTAGGGACCTTCCCGAACGTGACCCGCAATGCCATCGTGAATGTGAGTGAGATCGTGTGCTATGACATCATCAAAGACCTGTTCCTGAGAAACAATATCATGGAGGATGCGATACCTTGCCACTTCACATCAGCTGTGATTGCCGGATTCTGCACCACAATCGCTGCCTCACCAGTTGACGTAGTCAAGACGAGGTACATGAATTCCCCACGAGGAGAGTACCGCAGTGCCATCGACTGTGCACTTCGCATGCTGACACAGGAGGGACCAGCTGCTTTCTACAAAGGGTAAGGCCACAAAAGATATCTTACTACTTAATACAAGGAGTGAAGCATATGTCATGCTATTTTTCCTTTTGAAACATACAGATGAAAGGTTAGGGTAAGGAATATAATGCAGATTATTGGTAGTAGATGTATTATTTATTTATTTATTTATTTAATATACAATTTCTTTTAGCCCTATTTCACCATAAGGTACATTAGGGCTATAGTTTTATGTCAATTACAATTTATAATGTACCTGTCATCTTGTATACTAGAGTAGCCTGTTTTGCTAAAGTTTAAATAAAATTATCGTAAACTCTTAAATATAGAACATATGAAATAGTGGAATTCTCTACAACAACAATCCTTGCTAAAAATTTTTAAGAGTGGTTTATCATATTTAACACCACAATAGTTTAAGTGTCCTGTTAAAGAAAATCTTTTCCTTTCAAAGAGTGAGCAATCAAAAAGTAGATGTTCTACGGTCTGGTTTTCTTTGCAAATACATAAATAACCATTCTCCCTTATAATATTAAACCTTTCAAAGTAAGAGCCAAAAATTCCATGACCTGACAAGAATTGGGTTAATACAAATTCAGGTTCAATTTTGCTTTGAAGTCGGGATTCAATATTTGGAAAAAATAATTCTTTTGTAACTGTTCCTTTAACACTAGATAGCCACTGATTGTTCCACCTAGTCTTAATGTGATCCCACATCTTTCTTCGTGCATAAGAGTAAGGACAAAGAGAGTAGCTATAATTTAGACTCGAAACTGTGGCTGATTTGGCAGCAGCATCGGCTCTCTCGTTACTGGCAACTCCATGATGGCCTCTCACCCATGTTAAGCAAATATGTCGTGTGTATGATAGTAAAACATTCCTAATTTCCACTGGCATTGGATTTAGATTATTTCTATTATTTATACACTTCAGTGCCGTCTGGGAATCACTATATAAACAGCAGCTAGAATCATAAAGTTTGGCCCAAATTATAGCCTCTTTAATTGTGAATAATTCGGCTTGTACTATTGAGCATTCTGGTGAAAGTCGATTCATCTGTGAGTGGATTTCCTGGCCATTTAGGAAGGATATGAAGGCACATCCAACTTGATCTGGTTTTCCTTCTTTAGATATTTTAGATCTGTCAGTGAAGATTTGGAGCTCATGATGTCTAAAACAACTGTCGAAATTTACAAAGTCGGGGACTGCAGATGGGTGTCCAGTTGTTGTAAAATTTGCTGGTTTCTCAATTTGTAGGTAGTAGATATAGGATACTGAAATAAATTAAATATGATACCAGTTGCTCAGCTGTGATTTATTTTGTTTTGCCGCCTAGGCCTCTCGGGACACCTTCTTCAGTTGGCTTGGAGTTCCAATAATTAAAATCAAAACTGCATTTTCCCATGTTTATAAAATAAGATAAAATTTATAAAATCTCATAAAAGCACTGTCACTGAATTGTCTTCTGTGGCCTCCTCGCCACTTGATGAAATGCATTTTGATTTTAATTATCGGAACTGCAATCCAGCAAAAAGATGCCGTGAAGATGGTGCACCAAAAGGCCTAGGCGGCGAAACAAAATAAATCATAGTTGAGCAACTGTTATCACATTTATTTTATTTCATTGTTCGAGCTCAACAGTTTTGGACATGTATTTTAATAACTTTGTAGGATACTGAAGTAAACATCCATACATGACCACATGGTGCCACTCTAATGAATTGCAGTAGTTGGAAGCATAAAAACATACATATCCACCCTATGAACCCTCAAAGTTTGGTAGGAAGAATTCTTCAAAGCTTCCATCATCTTCTTGTGTTGTTCTCTGGAATTTCTCCCTTCGACAACAGCCATTTTGATTTAAGAACGATTCTCACACCTTGTCACATCCATATGACATGGCGGCCCTCACATGTGAATCAAAGGTGTCGCTACGGGTTGTATCGGTGATGACCCTCTGAAACTCATATCGTGTAACACCTAGGATACTATGCCTTATTTATTTCATTAATTGTTAATTATTTATTCACTTGAGAAACACATGATGGATTTTTATATTTTGGTTGAGCATTTCCCCATTATAATTTGATATGAAGTATCACACACTGCAGCAACATAAAGGAACCAAGAGAAAAACATGATCTTAACAATAGGTGTAATGTTTATATTAATTACCAGTATGAATATTTAATTCTGTGAAAGAAGGGATTCATTGTTTTGAATGCTGGTTGCTTTAAATACTATAAATAACACTTTAAATATTTCGTTGAGATTTGAGGCCTTTACTGTTCTAAGATTTATATGATAAGTAGCAGGAGCCAGTGGCTTTGCCCGTGATTATTTACTCAACTGCTAGATGTTTCATTTAAATCATTTATTTAACTGGAAAATAATTAGAACATTATATTCATTATCACTGACATTGTTTGTACATAAATTGTATGAATTACATAATTTAAAAAAAAATTATATTATTTGACATAGTAAGTACAAATAAATAAATCGAATAAAACAAATCTTGTGCTGCCATATGGACATACAGGTTCGAAATGAAATGATAATTACAATGACTGATAACAAAAAGCTAAAAATCTGGCTGTGAGGTGCATTTCATGATTAAAGTACAGTCGAATTTGGTTAATTCGACGTTGGATAATTCAATTTTTTTCTGATTCCCGTTGGGATTCGAATACTAAGAGTCCACTGTATACCGCCCAGGAAAAAAGACCTCAGATTTAGAGTTCCCTAGCCCAAAAATCCCTGCATAGTGAATTTTGTCCAAATCATTCAATGTTTTCCCATTTTGGCCTGCATCTTAATTCCTTTTCTGTTTACCTGTGTGATAAAAAACAGATCTCTGCTCGTCTTAAAGCTATATAAACAAAAGATACCAAGAAGATCGGGCTAACAAAATTGAAGTGGAATTCTAAGTTGATTTGTTATGTTGCAAAAAATTGATTTCAGTGTTGCTCTTTCTTTCCAAGTTGCTATAGCAGAGCAAGGCCATCTACAATTAGTTTTACAATTAAAATTTATTAGCCGAAACTGGTACTTCGATAGCGCAAAAAAATGTTTTCTGCCATTTTTTCACTCATAACTTGCAAACGAAAGCAAAAATAAAAAAAATTGGTTTAAATTGCATTCGGACACCCTTTAATACATCTGTGTTAAAAATTAATGATCTCTGCAATGCCCTAGATTATGCTGGGCATCACACACAAAGAGACAGACAGACACTTCCACTTATTATATAGACTATGCCACTCATGTGCTGTGTGTTTGTTATTGACCAATAGCATTTAGCAATTCCTCGGATATAGACCAATCATGATCATTTATCTTATAAAATGTTTGCTATAAATATGAGGATGGAATTTTACCTGATAAAATCTTCAGCTCGTTACTGGACACATAAGCATCAATGTGCCATGATTAATACATCACATGCTGCCATTAAGCAGCATTAAAACAATTATTTTATACAATATCACTTGTTTGGAAATTGAAATGATAGAAATTTACATTGATTAAAAACACAATTTCGATTCGGTGCAAGCCAGTTTGTGGGATTTTATTCTGTTCTGCTTTTAGCTTACCTGAATTAAGTTAACTTTGTCTTATATGCACAATTGGTAGCACTGGTAATAATATGGTAACTCGAATGGATTCATGGATGATTGATTCACAGTACGCCTTGATCTCGCAGCTGTTAGTTTTGTTTTTATATAAGACAGCACGAAAATAATTATTATTTGTATAATTCGTTACATTTTTATTCATGGAATAGTCTTAGGAAATCCAACTCGTAAACTCTCGTGGGATTACCTATGATAACATGTATACTCGTAGTGCCTTTTTGCTTTCCCAACAGTTGCAATTATGTGTGCAGAAATTTATTTAAAAAATAAAGTCTTCCCTAGGCAACTCGCAAACGAGTTAGCAAATTATGTTGTTGTTGAACTTCTTCCACACATTAAGTGTGCCTAGGAAATGTGAGGTGGATCATGAAGGAGACTATTCTGAAGATATAAAATATGTTTCAGATTTACACCATCATTCTGCCGGCTGGTTACGTGGAACATTGTGATGTGGATCACATACGAGCAGTTCAAACGAGGAATTGCCAACTTCAATCGCACCGATCCCGACTGAACTTGTGTGAATGTGTAGATAGAACTCATTGTGATATGTAAATTTCATTTTTAGTCACTACGTCCCATCTCTCGTATTAATGATAAATATATTTTATATTTTATTCTAGAATGTACAAAAGCGTTGCGTGCAATAAATATTCGTATTGTTACAAATGAACTGGATGAGGCTGAAAGGCATTTGGTCAGAGCTGGATATTTTTATATATATGACTGCTTTCTCAGCTATTGAATCTTAGCAGATAAGTCAGATAAAAATTTTCCCCATACGCTGTAAATTAAGAAGGCTCCGGTTGTGAATCCATCTTGGGGATATATCAATCAAAAGAGTAACAGGTCAGCTTTTGTAAGGTTTTGAAGAAAGGGGACACTGTCCTCCCCCCCCCCCCAAAGAAGCTTGATTCGCACCCTATTATTGTGCATTTTGCGAGCTCTTGGTGAAATAGTTAACAGTTTATCTTTTCATTCAGGAAATAATTATTTCTAAAATTTTTTATTTCAGATAGGCCTAGATCTTTCTTGATGGTATTAACATTTCTGTAATTCTGCAAAAAAAGTCTTTTTCTTTTACTATCAGTACTTACAGTTTTGGAAGAACCAACCCAATTAAAAAAAGGCATTAGTAGTATGGTGAGAGAAAAGACAAATTGCGTCCCTGACTTTATGTCTTTCAGCTGTGTTTTTGTAATTTTAAGGTTGGCTTGTCGGGAGTTACCCATGCAGCACATTTATGACCACGACAATATTCGCTATACAATATAGTTAATATTACATCTTGTAACTGATGCAATATAAAAAGGCAAAAATGTTAGTTTTTGACAGAAGAATGTGAGAAGATGGTGATTATAGAGGACATATTTTATGCAAAATGAAGGATATTGGACGCATATCAAGACAAATGAGCAAGATTGCACAAACTATTTATAACTTTCTGTTAGTTCCTATTATGAGTTACACTACATTTTGTTAGTATAATCGTATTATGTTTTAAATTCTTATTTCAAATCACAGTAGTCTAAAGTATGAAAAGGGCATTAGGTTCTTTTGAGAAAATGTGGATTTGTAACAGAATACTGTATTTTCTCGTATGCTATGTATATTAAATAAGTCGCTCATCCCAGTTTTCAAGACAAGGTATATACATACATATATATTTTTTACATCTATGGGAAAGTTTAGAAAAGCTATGAACCATCATCCTCCCTAATACTCGGAGAACAAAACTGAGAACAGAACTAAAGACCTCCCGCTTTGAATAATGAGTTCCATCTGTATATAGTTGCCACTTTAATTTCAAGGATGAGTTTTAAAAAATTAAACATACTATATTTCAAAATTTTTACTGGGTTCATAATGTACAAAAATTCTCTCTAACTTCTAACAAGCTTGAACATTTAATAACTTCTAGCTTAAACGTTTTATTCCTTAAAATTAGGGCTGAAAGTTGAATAAAATTTCTAATCGAGTTAACGCTTGACTGTAATCGATTAATTGACTGATTAATCGACAAACAGGTCGGTATTTTAAACGAAATCAAAGTGTACATTTAATATTGTTTTACACGTTTAATAACTACTACACTACAGATAATCAGAAGAAATCCTGAATTAATGAATACTATTATTAGTTAACTAGTGAAAAAATACATAAAAAACTTACATTTCCGGTTACTTTTTCAGCCAAGACTTGAAACACACGAGTTTGTTGACTATACTACCCATCAGGTTTCTGAATAACGGGAATTGTTTGCACACAATAGGCAGAGTGACACATGATGTGCCAAGGCCGAAGAAGCGAGAGAAAGTAGTTTGGTCATTTGACCCATTTCTCGAAGAAGTTTTTTTAAATTTGACTAAACCGATTAATCGGAAAATGTAATTGATCGACAATTAAATGTTTAATCGATTAATTGATTAATCGGTACAGCCCTACTTAAAATGGGTTCCAAAGTTTCACTCTGCTTTGTGCTTAAGAGTTACATTGGTCGCAAAACAATTCCAATTAAACCTCACAAGAGTTGTAATTGTTCTCATGTGGTCATTTTCCTTTCTTTGTGAATTAGTTGAAACAGAAGCTTAAAATTTGGATTATTCATATTAAGATGCACAAATTTAGTTTATAAACAAAATATTTAAGAAAGAATTACATAGATTGTTCGAGAAAATACAGTAAAAAACCTGAAAAATTCATGATCTTCCTATAATGTTATGCATAAAAAGAAAGGAAGAATGCAAGAGGAACAGAAAGAGAATTGATTTCAGTATTTTATACCAGTGTACATTGATTGAAGTTACGATAACATTTGTGTCTGAAAATAAATTTTAGTAAGAAAATTTTACCTCAGATGTTTTACACTTTTTAGAGACCTGACCATGGAGCTGAAGGGTGTTAATTAGAGAGAGAGAGAGAGAGAGAGAGAAATAGGAAGAGAAAGAGAAAGATGCAAGAGGGATTTTAATCCTTTTTTATTTGTTGTAAATTTATCCTCTCAGCTCCTTATAATTCAAATGTTTCCTAAACTTTTCAGTGCCTCAGCTTTTATGCCAACCATTTAAGGCATTTCTGATGTTATACTAAACACAAATCAACTCTGAACATGTGATAACCCAATAGAATATTAGGCAATGTGTGGTGTTGACGACTCAGCAGTGTGCAGCTGTCTCTGTCTAACAGATAGAGAAGGAAGAAGCATGCCTACTCACTAAGAGGAACAAGCAAGCATTGTTTTAAATTTAAGGTATTTCATTATTTTAAATAAGCCGTTTTCTCCTCAATGGAGCGTCGTACAGATATGGGATTTGGGCAGTCGGCTTCCAAATAAATACAGCATTCCAATGATGATTTAAGAAAAGATCTATGGTTATAGGTTTTGAGCGCACAAAGGAATAAGTGAAGTACATATCTTTAGTGAGGCAGTGCAGTTCGTTAACTGTACAACACCGCAACAACCTCATTCGCTTATCACTCGTCACGTGATTCTGCCTGCTCCGCCTCAGGTTCAGAGTTGTTCTGTATTTACTCTAAGCTGGAATGCTGGACACCTGTTCTTAACATCCTGAGTTCCAGAATATACTTGTCCTCTTCCAACTTTCAGTATAAAGAAGCAGACCATTATTTGGAGCTGATAACAACACAGAATGAAACCGTCAAAGTCAAACATACACAAAGATAAAACATTTGAAAACATCAGTGGATAAAATATACCTCGATGCAACGTTTCGACCTTGTCCTCCAGGTCTTCCTCAGGCAACTGACTGCTCCATATCGACGTCGATGTGGAGCAGTCAGTTGTAGATGTGGAGGACAAGGTCGAAATGTTGCATCGAGGTATATTTTATCCACTGATTTTTCCAAATGTTTTCTTTGTGTATGTTTGACTTTGACGGTTTTAACAAGTTACAGTGGAAAGCTAAGGGCCAGTTACTATCATTACACTAACATGGTTAATACAGAATGACTTACGAGCTGTGTACAATATATGCTTCAATTTAGAATTCACAAAGAAATGAATTATCTGGCTGGAACACTTACATGATTTACATAGATCTATGGATTAAGGTGCAGTGTATTTTCTTATAAAAAGCAATATGTCGAAAAATTTAAAAAAGTGGATCTTGATTAAAACAAACTTACTGATGCCACACCGTTTCGGTCCGACCTCCGGACCTTCCTTGGGTGAAATGACTGAAAGTTGTAGCCGCCTGTGCGAGGATGTCTTCTCGATTCACTGCCTGACAAGAATCAACCATGACCCTTGTATATCTCCATGCTTGTCGATCCATTCTCTTGGGAAACCATACTCCTTGCTCTCCAAATGATTTGTAGGCACCAGAGGGAACTTAACCACATGGCTTTTACCAAACATCCTCTTAATAAGTCCCAGCCATTCTTCGCCTAAATCCCCATCATATCTATTTAAAGAGACCTCTCCTTTGCCTCATACACCTTCCTTTTTACCTTCTCATGTTCAACTCTTAATAACTTCACTTCTCCAATATAGTGTCCATCCGATATCATATGCTGACTTAACCCAGTTACCGGTTTACCATTCTCAATGTCTCTTTCATGTTCTTTAATCCTTGTCTTGATATCACAACCTGTTTCTCCCACATATTCCCTCCCACACTTCCTACACGACACTTGGTACACTCCTGGTAATTCCATGATGTAATTTTTCTTTCCCATTCGTTTGTATTGTGAGAATATCTCCCCTACCGACTTTCCAGCTTTGTACGCAGGCACCAGCTCATGCTTCTGAAATACTTTCCCTAATCTCTCACTCACACCTGGTTGGTAAGGTAGTCCTACATATCTCATATCTGTGTTTTTCCTGTTGTTATTTTGATCCATTCTTTCCTTACAGGTAACAGCGCTATTCCAAATCTTTATCTGTTTCTCACAAAAGCCATTAGTTCTAGCCAGTCTGTCTAGTTCCTTTCTTTCCGTGTTCAGATCTTCATCGATGTTACATAAATTTATCGCTCTATTAGCAAAATTCCACCAAACATTATTTTTCAGGGGTGCCCACAGGGGGGGGGGGTTAAGACGCAGATTGCGTCATTGAAATTTCTGGGGGGGGGGCAAAATATTAGCGTTTTATGAATTTTCTGGAGGGGGGGGTTGAAAATTGTTGCAAAATTAGCGTTTTATATGCTAAAATTAAAAACTGCCTAGCTAACTAGTTTTTGAGTGCTAAATAGCGTAAAATGTGATTTTCATTAGTTCCATATTTAAAAATTTCCCGGTTGTGAACCCCCCACTTAGACAGGCCTAATGATTTCTTATTTACATTGGCATGTCTTAGAGAGTATGGTAAACAAATTTCCTAACTAGTTTTTCTGTGCTAAAATAGCATAAAATGTGATTTTCATTAGTTCAATATTTAAAAATTTTCTGGGGATGGACCCCCGACCCCCCGGCACTTTCGACCCTCCCCTCAATTATTTTCTGGTTACGTCATTGTTGCACTTATTATATTATTAATATAATGTTACAAAGTGGCCCAAGAAGTTAAAGAGAAAAAAAATTAATTAATTAAAAAAATTGCCCCACTAGAAAATATAATATGGGCGCCCTTGTCGACAGCCAATTAGGTTGGGGGGGGGGGTGAGCAATGAAGTTGGGGGGGTGAGTCATGAAGTTTGGGGGGATGGGCACCCCTGTATTTTTGATACCATAGTGGTGGGCTGATTTTTTATGGATGTACTTTTTTAAAATTTTTCAATGTATTGCTTTTTATATTTATGTATAAGTGGAAATAGGACCTTAATGTCAATTGTAGTGTATTTTCTTGTTAGAAAAATTATGGTATGGGAAAAAGTCTTTTTAATTGTAGCAATATTGGTTAATATTAGGGGTAAAAGTTCGGACATATAAAGTCTGCATTAATCCTGTACTTACTTATAGATATATCACTGTTGTCATTACATCTGAATCAGAACGCTGCTCTATATAGATATTGAAAAAAACTCAGAATGCAGTACAGATAACCAAGAACATGGTCTTTTTCTTACGAGTGTTTTCAATGATGGGAACATGACACTACATGAATATCGCAGCAAGATATGTCATTATGCACGCCTAACCACCACTTTTCTCCTCTATGCTTTGTTTTAACAGCTAATTTTCTAACACTTATGTGTATAATAATTATTAGAGGTATCTCCCTTTTGGAAAGGCCAAAATGCCACAAAGAAGGGGGAAGAAAAAGAAAAATCACAAGTTTAGTTAAAAATGTAGAAATATTCACTTTCATAAAAATCATGAAACGATTTAGAAATTGTATGAATCACGTTAGAAGCCGTTTGAGGTCAGCAACTGGGATTTGATCATCAAAAGGGAAATGTGATGATAAAGCTTGAAAATTGATGTTTGAGTCATAATGCAAAATATCATTAATCTCTTACAGACATTTATAAATCAATGCCTGCAACGCATCATAAACATTAGATGGCCTGAAATGATATCCAATGAAGAGTTGTGGAAAAGAACAAGTCAGACAACAATTGCAGTGGAAATTAAGAGGAGAAAACTGAGGTGGATTGGCCATTCACTTAGAAAGACAGTAGGATCTATAGAATGGAGAGCATTAGAATGGAATCCACAAGGGGTACAGAGGAGAGGTCGTCCCAGAAAAATGTGGAGAAGGACTGTAGAGAAGGAAGCACTCGAAGCAGGAAAGACATGATAGGAGGTTAAGGCACTGTCAGCTTGAAGACTGCAATGGAAATGCTTCATGGATGCCCTATATTCCAAAGGGAACGAGAGGAATTAAGTGAAGTAAGTGATGTTTGAGTCTATTTCACAACCTATTGATATAGAGAAAACAAAGAGTTCATTTGCACTTTTGAAACGAAACCAAGTCATGTCAATTAAAAGTAATTTTTCTGAAGCTTTCATTCCTTAAAAATCCTAACAAAAACAACAAAGTTGTTGATAAAATTAAATAAAATAGTGAAAACATAGGGTAAAGATAGTGGTATAAAGCTATGATATCTGGCAGAAATTTTCACCGACAATAGGTGCTTTTAACCATTAATGTTAGCATTAATGTTAGCATTAATGTTAGCACGAAGCTCTCATATGGTAGAGGTAGGTAATCTGATAAAACAGAAGAGGGATTCATAAAATCAAGGAGAAAATTGCTGGAATCTGAAGTTTTTCTGATTTTTCTGTAAGTCTGTCAGCCGTGGTTGTGTAGAGGTAGAATGACTGTCCCTAGATCCAAAGGTTGCAGGATCAAACTCGGTTGCGGTCAATGGATTTTTAGAGCCTTTTTACACTGGGTCACTTGTCACTGGCAAAGAAGCATTGGTTTAAATGGGAGCTTTTATACTGGGTCACCGCAGTTACCCACTCAGGCACAAGTGATGCTGCAGTGTCGACTCCAAACACATGTGACAGTCACCGGCAAAGAAGCATTGGTTTAAATGGGAGCACTCACACCAGGACACAAGTGATGGTCACCGGATTTCCAACAATGCAAGTTGTACCAGGTATGTATAGCCTATAATTCAGTTGTATAATCGAGCTCAGTGAAACTAGTTAGCCAGCCATGAGTTTAGATTTCATTAATAATGAAGATTTTATTAGGGAAGTGGAATGTTGACCTGCCATTTGGGATGTCAAAAGCGATGACAAATTGTTTTATCATGAAGATTCAGTTGGCAATACTAGCGGTGACCATCACCATGTGTTCACTGCAAAAACCGGTGACCGTCACAAATGACCCAGTGTGAAAAGGCCCCTAGGGTTACCTGGAATGAGATGTACTCAACCTCACTAGAACAAATGATTATGTGTCGACTGAACTCAACATAATTCATTATTGAATTATTCATCATTGAATAATGAATAATATTATGATACTAAATGGAGAATGATAAATAAAATCACTGTTAAGAAAATAATGCTGTGTCGATGTGTTTAAGTAGCGAATGATGAATAAGATTATGATGGTAAATACGGTAAGTAGTGCAGCTATGTTAAGAGTTCAATGACATGTAGCCTACTACCAGTCTTAGGTTATGGTAGATTAGGAACAGGAACAGTTATATTTTGGTAGTTTAGCAGTAGCATACTGAATAGCACGCGTTTCATTATGTGACGTATTGAATCTCTACATTTACAGGAAAATTTAATCACTGCAGCAATTATTCCTCTTTTCTTTACTCATAGAGGCATGGGCGTTAGTGGTGGAGAAGTCCTCGCGTTTGATTGGCAGTTGTGTTGTTCAGTGGTTCCCTGTCAAGCTCTAGTAAAGACGAATGATGAAGATAGATATAACTGTACTTTAATGAGCTAAATTGAATTGCGGGATGAAGTGGTATGGACTTGGTTTAACTTTAGAAAAAATGGATATGGACAAATGGAAATCAGAAAAGGTGAACAAAATTAATTTACATGACAATATAGGCCTAGCTTACAACACTATATTTATTTTGAACATCTCTATTGAACATAAATTTATTTTCGATTATGTAGAAGTAATAACCTTTTAGAAGTTAGTTATTTTTCAAATATTTTTTCCGAAACTGTATTGAAAATCCAGTAGTTCCTCTATGAATATGGTTTCAATTACAAAGAAATAAATAAAAGGTAAGAAATTCACAACGAATAATTTGATTAGTAATTTTACTAAATGAACACGATAACAATTATAGTTTATTTAAAATTATTGTGTTTATTGGGAAAAATTGTCTTGTTCAGTGGCGCCATAATACAACGGCGTTGTTTCCGTTCACTATGTAGTTCGAGTAAATACCAGCAGATGGCAAGTTCGTGCACTTTGGTAAGGCGGCAGCCATTGCGTTTCGTTGTAGCGGGAATGTGGAATTCTGCAAAGTGTGGAAAGTGTTGTTTTGATAATGTGAATAAACTATGAGTGAATACTTAATAAAGGGTGACAATAATGAAGAATCAAGATTGAACTTCAGTGGATCGGAAGGAGAAGTACTGGACACGAGGTTAGTCAGTTCAGCTAACGTAAACACGAGGCGGTATGAAGTAGCAAAGACGTGAATCATGCGAATTCTCCTTAAATAATGTAGACATTTGATACTGCAGAATCTCCCTCATACATTGCAATTTATTCCATACTTTCAATGCGATTAGATTAGATTACCCGTCGGAACATACATGTGCTACAGAACACGTCGAACGTATACAAATAATAGGTTATTGTACAGTAATAGGCTAAGGAATGCACAATGTCTGTACTAAATTATAGTTTTTGAATTACTGTATTTACCATCTGGAACAGTACCTAAACATGACAGAAAATTAACGTACAGTATAAGGCATAAATTATCAAAGTTCTGAGTAATTTTGTTTTCATATAAGCAGGATATGTAGCCTACTGCGACCGCCGGCGTGGTCTTGCGGTTAGCTGACCAAATGCCCCAACCCTGCCATCTGCCTGTGGTAAATGACGCAGCGGTCGGGTGGTAGGCCAAGTCCCTCCAGGGATGTAGCGCCACGGAGTTTAGTTTAGTAGCACGAATGGTAAATGTTAGGAGTACATTTAAATAACTCGGCTTAAGCAGTGGATTTAAGTATAGAACCTGGATGATACTGTAGAATTAAAAACTATAGAGGTGAAAGCGTAATCTAACACTGTAAACAGTCAAAACATATTACAATCTATGGATGACATCACGTACAAAGCTTGCAGCAAGCGATTTGTGTACTTACAGTGGCTTGTGTACGAGTGCTTGCATGTTCTAAAAGGTTCACGTACAAAGCTGAAACAAGCTTCTGTGGAGTTATAAGAGGCTGTTTAATTACAATAATAATGACAATTTGATTCCGACACACTTTGTCAACTTAAAACCTGTTAGCGGCAGAGGCGCCAACTTATATGGGCCCGTGGGGCTGAAGCCCACCCAATAATTTGCCAAGGCCTGTTTTATAAAATTATTTATTAAAATTGCTAAAGTAAGTTTCGTTGCTAAATCGCTGGAAAGCTAAAATCGGCCTATTGTTGACATACATAATAGGCCTACTATCTCCTCTGGTTCCAATTCTCTCACGATTGTCTGAAGTCGTTTCTCAGTTCATTAAATGTTTACGTTATAATTTGTCAATGCAGTTTTCACATCCACCGCCATATTTTTATGTTTTTTATAAGGTCCAAAAAAACTTTATCACATTGGAATTTAATGGGCAAAGCAAGGAATTGTGATACAAGACAAAAGTGTGGAGTACAAGACAATTAACTTGTAACAAAGTTTGTCAGATGCAATGAAATCATTTCATGTAGGCCTACAGTATTATATTTATACCATAGTCATATCAATATTATATAAGTCTATTTCATGAACCAAGGGGCGGGAGTATGAAACATTTTAAATCTTTGAGCCCACCCAATATTTTTAAAAAATTGGCGCCACTGGTTAGCGGTATCGCAGCTAAGGATGGGTGCATCCCCCCCCCCCGCAGAAATATCATTTGGGTACCTCTCCTTCAAACTCGGGTAACTTGCATAATTTGTTTCCTGTACTATTTAATAATTGCTTACTTAGTACAGATATAATGTGGTTTGTTGAAATTCACCAGAACTAATATCAATCACACTTTTCTGAAGCGCCGTTCTTTCGTTGATAGGAACTCGTTGACCACACTTTCCACATCAATATTACTGCTTTCATAATTTTCTATGGTAAATGTTGCAATTAACTAAGCCTCATCTGGGACTGTGTAATGTGCAGATAAGTTTTTATAAATTTGAGTGTGACTCGGTGGATTCTGTTGTGTCCTGTTTACGTTAACACTGTACACAAATTGGGGTCGTTAATGGCAATGGCAGAGTTTCGACTATCAAAGTTCAGTACAGTTGAAAAGTTACGGATTTTGCCCCTAATTTTATATCCATAATTTATAATCTATTCAGGAAGGGTAGTAGACAAAACGGCTGAATAATATTCATGAAGGTGGAAAGGTGAAGTCAGATTGAAAAATTCAATGCCATAACCGGGATTTGAGACAGGATCTTCGGCTTTCCGTACCTGTGCTCTTACCAATGGAGTTTCCATGGAAACATGCCGATACAACATTAAATTCTCCAACTGACTCAGATATCCCGTTTTAGGCCCACCACCAGGCATTCTCAATATGACATAGCCTACCAAGCCAGTGGCGACTTGCACACTCGTAAGTGCTTTAAGGCCCGGGCTTCATAATAATCCACTAGTAGGCCACAGTGGAATGATAATAATTCCAGTATTCACGAAGTTTGTACTTCTAACCTGATGAGCTCTGATGTCTGAGTAGTGAACATTTCGCTGCAATGTCATTCATACTTCCATAGCGTGTTCCAAGCTGCTGGACCGTTACATCCAGGCAACCATTAAATGTAAATATTCAAAACCTTTCTTCTGGATGTTCAATTCTTTCATCAGATACCAACTAGAGTTAAGGTCGTAGGTAGTCGATAGAAGAGTTGGTATGCAAGCTAGGGTCCACAAAACCACGTGGAAGACCTCGCAAGAAATCCAGATATGAGCTACAGAAAACGACCTTCGGCGTGGTCTTGAGGTTAGCGTCGCTGACTACAGATCTATCGGCCCGGGTTCGATCCCCGGTACCTCGATCGGATTTTTCTGAGGTAGAGAGGTAGGGGTGCACTCAGCCTCGTGATTCAAATTGAGGAGCTACTTGATACAGAAGTAGAGGTTCCGGTCATGGAAACCATTAACGGCCGTGGGTGTCAGCGTGCTGCCGTCTGCCTATGGTAGATGACGCAGCGGTCGGGTGGTAGGCCTTGTCCCTTCTGGGATGTTAGCGCCACGGGGTTAGTTAGAGCTACAGTAAACCCATACTGTTAAGCCTTAACATATAATAAGGGTAATTAAATCACGGAGGATGAACTGGGCTGGACATGTTGCGCGCATGGAGGAGGAAAAAATATTGACTAGCAGACCCGAAGGGAAGAGATCACCTGAAAGACCTAGACTTAGGTGGGAGGACTATATTTGAATAGATTTGAGGGAAGCAGGATTTTCGGGAGATGGTTTGATTGTGTTAGCACAGAATAGGGTGGAATAGGGGGTTCATGTAAGCGCGGCAATGAACCTTCGTGTTCCAATAGGAATTGTCTATTGCCAGTAATAAGTAATAATTTATCCTTAATGAATCAATATGGAGCTTAACTCGGAAATTGGTTTAAAAAAAACTTATTTTTTGCATATCGTTGCAATTATCACTGATTTAACAAAAGCATTCTGGCACTTTGTTACATCAGTTTACCTGATTTTATTTTTCTTCACATCTGCCATCTGAAGAGTAGGTTCTAAGTCTCGCCCTAATCTCCCCAAGCTTCTTCTAGGCTTCCAAAGGCTATTTATAATCCTGGCGTTTTGTACAGGAATCCATTCACCTCATACAAATCTATGAATCTGGTGAATCAGTAAATATTTGGTTGAAACAACTGAATGCGCACTACCGCAATACAACCGTGAGTTTTATACTGGAATATATTAGGTTTGTTCGCAAAGCAAATCCGTGACTGCTTGAGAATTGGTTGTACTGCGCATGTCCAATCTATAACTTACCCGTGATTTGCACTTTGCGAACGGTTAGAAGAATTTGGAATCGATAGTTTCTGCGTTTAATCGATATGATATGTAAATAAAATATATATTTCCCTTTAACAATATACATCGGCAATATAAACTATATTTTGGGAACTTTTAATTATCTTCCATTATTCATACATATAAGTAGCCTATGCTTATAAATCTGGAGCAAGGATTTGGAGGGAGGAGTCAGGCGCGTGAAAATAGGTTACTGCGCATGTCTCTGATAACAATTCATGGTAGAGCCTGCAAATTTTTCTTATAGTACAGAAACTGTCCGTGAGAGCTTTGCGAACAGAAGATTGAAATCAGAATCACGGATTCTCGCTTTGCGAATGTGTGTGGAGAAAGAGCGCATGCGCGAACGATTTGTTCCTGGTTTCTGACTGCTTTGCGAACAAACCTATTAAAGATAGCGGAAGTAATGGGTTTTACATCAGATATTATTTTGCTCATAATTTAAGCTTGATATCATGGCCGTCCGGAAGGGGGGGGGGGGTAGGATAAGCACACTGCCCCTCCCTGGAAATTGTTTACACATAAACCTCTAAATTAAATTACTATAAGCAACTAAATGTGAAGTGAGGTTTAAGTCTCCAAATACTGTTGTATGTTCGCGTTGTTTGCATGAAAACGAGCTGTAACAGCTAACTAGACATGAGTATGTAGGAATAATTACTTCCCCTAAACTTGAAACCATTTATATCCAAACATTTTATTATAATGAAGATAAGGCAAGAAAATATAGCATTTTATATTTTACTAGCTTAAAAGACCCGTCGTCACCCGGGTTTTGTATTTTGTAATTGGAAATTAGCTTATGAAGGATTTTCAATTTTAAATTCTAGGTCCTTATATAGGCATTTATAATTTGAAATAGGAAGAACGACTTATTACACTCAAACTATTCCCTCAGAAAACGCTTGATATAGTTTTTTATGGCTCATAGAGGATCTAGAATGTTGCATCCCATCGCTTGTACAGTGCACAGCAAGCCTGGTAGAGGTTTAAATAAGAAGAAACAGAAATTCCTGTAACATAAAATTGTAATATCGAGGCGGGAAATTTCCCACTCTTATGTTACCATAAAGCATTATCACTTTCATACTTTTCTCTCCAAAAATCTGCGATATAATATAATAATATACACATTACCATACCTCGTTTTGTTTTCTCTATGTCCAGGGTAGAGAAAGTTATGTGATTCCATTATTTTAGTGGATTTCATTCTGTAATATTTATTTATAACATGAATTATTTTGATAACTTCTCTTATTTGTCAAAAGTGCATTTCAATTGTTTTTTCCAAGCCCACCTGATACCATTTGGCAACAATATATTCTGTGATTTGGAATTGATAATTCAATGTAAAAAGGGATTAAGTATTTTCAAAAACATTTAATTTTTGGCATTTAGAATCAGAATTTTTCAAAATCCTTTCTTAGTGAGCACCTACATTATGAAACGAAGATACTGTCAAAATTCCAAGTCTACCTGTTACAGTTTAGGCTGTACGTTGATTCCTGTCATTCAGTCAATCAGTCAGTCATTCATTCAGTCAGTCAGGACAACGCCTTTTATATATAGAGATATGAATAGTACCCATGAAATTGCAAAGTTTTTTTTTTTTTTTTTTTAAGTAACATTTTATTACAGCATGCTCCATTACATTTCGTAATAATACATGCTTATGTACTACTAATTATAAATATAAAATTCCTGTACAATGATTATTGGATCTTATTAATTACGTTCTGCCAATTATTTGCAAGAGTTCAAAGTCTATATTATTTATATAGTTTTGAAATAGTTTTAGGTGCTTTTCCATGAGTTCCTGTTTGTTAATGGGCCACTTCCCGCCTTTCTGTAGCACAGCTTTCTTGAAATTGTTTCTTTCACTGTTTAATATTTCACACTCCCATAGAATATGGTCTACTGTTTGAGTTTTTTTCCTACACGCGCATGTAGGGTCATCAGTCAACTTGAATCTGTGGAAGTATTCACCAAACTTTCCGTGGCCTGTAGTTATTGCTGTTAGATTGTGCGTTAGAGTTAATTTCATGTGAAGTCTTTTTTTAATACTAGGAAAATAGGTCTTCGTTGTTGCACCATTCCGTGTTGCTTCCCACTCGTTTTTCCACAGTCTCAGGCTTTCTTCTCTCAGCTCCCTTTTTATTCTGCTGGTAGGCATTTGTTCATACACAAGTCCTGTTGTTGGGTTGTTTGCAGCTTCTTTAGTTAGTGCATCAGCAAGCTCATTTCCTTGGATTCCTATGTGGGCTTTGACCCATGTAAAATGTATCTTCCAATCTTTTGATTTTAGGTTTCTTATGTTTGATTTTATTCCTTCTATCAGCGGGTAATGTTTTCTGTTGTTCCGAAGAAGGTCTAATGTTATTTATGAATAGTCATGTGAGGGTATATATCAGATGTTTTCTTTGCATCCATGGCCATAGTCCAGCTACAGTAAATGAAGGATGTTGATTAGATAATAATAATAATAATAATAATAATAATAAAGCGATTGTAGTAGTATAATGATGGTGGTGGTGGCAGTAATTTGTTCATTGGCCCCCGTTGACAAAATTTATGTGGACGCCCATTTGATTTACGAAGCATATTATTTGGACATCCCTGGACAACAGATTGCTTGTTTAGATTGTTAGCGATAACTGTCTGGCATTACGATGAAATTGCTACTCCAAACAATTGGCGCCGCATAAACATTTTATGAAGCAATAACTATTGTTTTGCTTTCCATTCGTTTGTAATCAGGACGTAACGTTCATTTGGCGGAGGAAACTACCAGGCTTGCAATCTGCGTTACGTGAAATTTATAGCACAACTTTTCCATAAGCGAAAACATCTGCTACACAAGTAATATCAGAGAATCCTACAGGGAGGTTAGAAACGTAGGTTGCTGTAATCATACAGGGTGTTAATGAATAACACCGAAATATTTTACCTGTGTATAGAGGGGACATAGACAACTAACTTTTATTAGCTGATTTTTGCTCTATGGACTCAATATTTCATGTTACAGCATAAAATCTCCCAGGGCATAGCCGCCACTGACTTCTAACATTAGAAAAAATTGCAAAACAAAGGAACTTCGTTGTTGTAGTTATGAATAAAAAAAAAGACTAATGCAGTGGCGACCAGTTATGTGATTAGTCTGTAAATTTTGCAGATTATGGAAACACTAAATTATGATATAGCTGTTGACGAATGATTAAGAGTCAGGTTTTTATCGATCACTAGGAAGGCATGAAATCAATTTAATGAACATTTTAACCTTTTTTCGCGTAATTATTGATTTATAAGCACCAAATTATAATGACTTCAATGCCCTGTAGAATACACATTTTACGTCATAGAGTATAAATCACCTAATAAAAGTTGCTTGTCTAAGTCCCCTCTATACACAGGTAAAATATTTCGGTGTTATTTATTAACACCCTGTATAAGGCAGCGGTTCCAAAACTTTTTTGTCCTGGGACCCACCTTCACCTAGAAATTTTTTATCGCGACCCACTACTACATAACAATAACCAATAAAGGCTATATAAAATGCAGCACATGCTTTTCATATGCCCTTCAATACTTTTATTGTGTTCAAATGCTAAATTAAACACTCTTTCCTTATATTGAAAACAAGTTTATGTTTCCCGCCCTTTTCGCGACCCATAGTTTGAGAAACCACTGGTATAACGCTGCCAGTAAGTCACTTTAAAGGTGGACATACAGCTTTCGATGAAATTCATTGGTGAGAAATATGTGAATTTCATTATTTTTTTCCTCAGCAATGAATTGCTCTACAGTCTTGCAATCTGATATACTCTTTATTGACTATTTCTACAATTGCATACTATTTTCAAAATTAATCAAACTGTTACAGTTAAGGGTAATTATCGTTTCAAAATGGCTGCCACGTTTCATGCACCGAAATGCCGTTTACCTGATAACTTCCACAAATATAGATATTTTTGAGTGATTATTTTTCTTTGTGATTGTTAATATCATGTGAACAACATAATCTAGGATCTTCGAAATATGTTCAGTATAAGTATTTTTTTAAATATTTTTTTTTAAATTCTCATTTTCGTTAAATTATAAAGGCTTATATATTTTTAAATATAAATAAAGTGCCAGAATGCTTTTGTTTAACCAGTGATAATTGCAATTATGATATGCAGAAAATAAGTTAAAAAAAATCAATTTGCGAGTTAAGCTCCAGATCGATTCATTAAGCAGGGCTTACGGAAGAATATAGGTCTAGTATGATAATCTTATGTGAAGGAATATGTGGGTACTGTTATTTGTCAAAGCTATTGCAACTTCCAAAGCAGTATATGAACACTGTAAAACAATATGTTGCCATGAGAATTGATTTGATAAATTCTTTCTAATATATTACCATAAAATAGGCAGTAAATTGGGCTTTACTCCGGTAGTAATCAACCGGTTTGGTCCAATATCAATAGGCTTCTTCCCATGGACGTTATAAATTCGTATTCTAAGTTTAATAAAAATCCGATAAAACGTATTTGACACTTAATAAGATAAAGATCTCGCACGATATCTGTGCCGATGAGACAGTTACTCTCTAGAGAGAGACATGCTATTGTGCGAGAGAGAGAGGTAACTTGGCCTTTACAAATAAAAAAGGAAGGTACTGTTGTGCGAGAGAGATAGGTAGCAGGCCAATCGACGCCATAGTCCCCACGAAAACATAATGCAAAGACATAGGCAATCGGCACAGATTTCGTGCGGGAACTTTAGCAGCTTTAAAAATTGAATCCTACTCGCCCACCTCAGCATTCTAGTAACCAATGACGATCTGGTGACAGGATAATTTCGCGTCCTGGCATATACAACGAGAGAGGTAAAACTGAGAGAAAGAAGTAGTCCGTGATCTAGTTGTTGTTGTTGTTGTTGTTTTTATTTTTTTATTTTTATTGTATAAGCCAGATTGATACCCTATGCAGAGGGCTGAGCTCCGGCCCTTCAATGTAGTGTTGATTTTGTGACTAAAACACAAAACCTAGTACAGAGTGTGCCGTCATACACAGAGTTTGAACAGCCTTCCAATTTAATATCCGCAAATTGTCATCTTCGCGTCCATCAATCAAGTGAGAGTGATACAGGCGGTGGCAACGAATTTCTTGTAGAGTAGCAAAACTGTTAAAAACGATCCGCACACGCGTTTTTGCATAGATTAGAACGTCATCACGATGGCAGGATGATTGACACGTCAATGTATCTCTGGCATCGCCATCCATTAGAACACATCACGTGACGTTGCTATGCCTACGTTATTTAAAACCGAATTCATAATGTGACAAAAATTAATAGTGGATGGCCATGCATCGAAACATTGAAATCAGTAGGGACCGCATCTATATGTGACTAGCATGTGCCCGCGGCTTCGCCCGCGATAATTATTTCAAATATTAAAAATTAAGAGCATAATAGTTAAATCATTATATTTATTAACACCTAAATCACGTGGACTACATACCACGATTAGATAGCATCGCCTGGTAAAAGCGACCTCAGATTCGAGTTCCTTGGTCCAGAAAACCCCTGTATAGTGAGTTTCGTCCAAATAAAACAATGTTTGACCATATTAGGGCTTACAACATTCAAGCGATCGCGAAAGTTTAATTTCCAAGGTATGACAAAAATAGACAAAGCCAACTGTAATTGTCAAACTTCCATTTAATTTAATTCCAAACCCATCTGAAACCCACTGGCAACAATATGTTTTAATGTCAAATGTGATTCGGATTCAATAATTCTGTGTAAAAAGGGATTAAGTATTCTCAAAATCACTTGATTTTTGGCATTTAAAATAAGAATTTTTCAAAATCCTTTCTTAGTGAGCACCTACATTATGAAACGAAGGTACTGTCAAAATTCCAAGTCTCTACCTGTTATAGTTTAGGCTCTACGTTGATTCCTGTCAGCACTAAAAATATGCTTTAAAATGTGTAAATAGATAGAAAATAGACTTTAAAATATTATAACATACACTTAAACTGTAACATGGTCTTTTTTTTACTGCAAGAAACGTGGTATTCTTAACGGAATTAATTGCAAAATTAGGCATCACGAACTATATTCACTTAAACAGATGTTCATTCACTGGTGACTTGACACAGTAGTCCTTCCTCCTTAATCCTCCCCCTTCCCTGTCAGTCAGCATTCCTTTAGCGTCAATTGTTTGGAATAATCAAGTTTCTGTGAAAAACCCACCTCTGCTGTTCTGCTTTTCATTGAGGGATGTCCATTATACGATTGTAAAAATTACAGAAGTTGAATTTTACAAAATAGGCATTTTAGGCACTAAAGTAATAAAATAGGCTCTAAAGGTCCAAATAGGCATTTTAGGGCACTATAAAACTGTAATATAAGTGATTTATCATGAAACGTCCACATATTACATTTTAATGTTATTTCATAAGGAACAAAATAGTCATTTGCCTTAAAATCCCAGGTCTAGAGGTTACTTATTCTATTCCTTTAAATTAAGGCTAGTTTACACGACGAAATTAGGTTTCGTAACTGAGTTTCGCAACTGTTTTTTACTTGAATGCGCAAGCGCGAGATGTACTGGCGACAATGAGTTACGACACTACGCAGTTTCGGGCGATTCCAACTTTTCACGAAACTATAATAGTAATTTCGAGATTATACGCTTATTTAGCTTGTTCGCATTTCGTAAAATGAAATGGGGAAGTGAGGAAATTGTGAAATGCCTGTATTCATACGTGTTTCAAACGTTTATATGGGTTTTTAACAACTTGAACTTCAGAAATAACATGAAATGTGCGGTCGCATTGGAAAGAAAATGTGTGTAACGAAATCACTTTCATGAAAGTGGTTACGAAACCTAGTGTCATCGTGTAAACTAGCCTTAACCGAATCTATAATATAACGGATCTTTGAATTCTTGTAATTACCAATATAAGGAATCTTTTGTAAAAATCTTTATGCTTCCGGAAATAAGTTTTCCTTGTTTTTTCTCTAACAGAAATGATAGATGAGCTCACAACTTATCAACATCGCAGCTAGAGTACGTTGTATGCAGTCCATGACTTTACTATATAAAGAGGAAGTGTTTGTCTGTCTGTACGCGATGCCCAGCGAAATCTACTGAATGCAGAGATCTGAAATTTTAAACATAGATGGACTGAAGGGTGGGCGAATGCACCTCGAAGCCGGATTTTTAATTTTAGCTTTCATTCGCGAGTTAGAGTGGAAAACGGGAATTTTTTTGCGCATTCGAAGAATCGGTTTTCAGTAATACATTTCAATTGTCAAATCAATTGCAGGTGGCTTTGCCTATTTTTGTCATACCTTGGGAATAAAAGCATCGCGATCGCTAAAATTTTATAATCCCTGGTCGATTCATTTGTTTATAATGACAGAGAGGCGAAGGTGGTTGTCACACGGTGGTTCAAACCATAGACTTCTACGACACAGGTATTCAAAAGTTGGTGCCACGGTAAGACAAATGTTTCAATTCCGGTGGCGAATATGTTGAAAAATAGATGAACACTGGCTGTGTCTGTTGCAATAACTATTTACTTGATTTTTGAAGTAAAACTTCTTTAGTGGCGGTAGAGGGTAAATCTGGAAAATCAGTCACACTAAAACCGTCACGAAATCAGTCACAATCAGTCACACTCTTACTTGTTTCGGTGCGGACTGCACAGAAAACAATCAACTCAATGATTAGGAGTAATCAAAGGAAATTTTTCAGACCTTACTTCCTCAATGGCAATAGACAATTCCTAAGCAATCTAAAGGTATATTATCTATTTTATGGAACCCGGAGGTTCATTACCGCGCAAATCCAAAATTAAAAATCCAAAATTATAAAATACAAATTTCCAAAATTTAAAAAATCCATAATTAAAAATTCAAAGATCCAAAATTAAAAAGTCCAAAATCCAAAATTTAAAAAGTCCAAAAACTCAATATTAAAAAGTCCAATAATGCAAAATTTAAAAATTCCAATAATCAAAAATTGAAAAAATAAAAAAATAAAAAAAAGTTTTACTTCTGTCGCGTGGTGTTCCACGCACTCTTTTTTTTTTGGGGGGGGGGTGTAAACGGACTCAGGGAAACTTACTTTATGGACGCACCTCGTACTATTTCCTCAGCACTTGTCTTCCTAAACAAGGATTAGGACGGAGCACTACTAGAGGTGTACAAATCTCGATTTTAGCTTGCCCATACCCGCTTGAACGCCAGGCAAGCAAGTTGCCAGCGTCATAGCTAGGAAGCAGGCAGGTTTCTTTAAGCTTGATGGGTCAGGTCAAACCCAGCCTGGGCAAGTCAGAATAAGCTTGCGACATTCATATCAGCTAAACAACTGTAGTTGCTGAGTGTAGGTAATACTTTCTTGCTTTTCTACATGCTGGTAGAAGAAATTCACCATGCAGATAAATAAAAGGTGCATAAAGTATTAAAATCGTTTTAGCGTCTTAACACAATTATTATTTTTATTATTAGGTAGATTTCGAAGAAAAATCTACCTAATGACTTTCAAAAAATTCGTTCATATCTTTACGTTTTATGCCTCCCTAAGTAGGAAACCACCGCCTGTTAAAAAAATTGTGATATTTATATACAGTATATGTATAATATGTATATATATATATATATATATATATTTATATATATCTTTACACGCTAGCGGCCGTAATTTTCAAGATATTTGAATCAAATTTTATTATGTTATTTCTAGGCCCAATAGTTCAGACAAGTTCGTTAATGAGCAAAATTGGCGCAAGAGGGTGGTCGGGGGAGGGGGTTGAAATTTTAAAACATTTATATCTCGGCCCCTATGAAGTATAGAGGGAAACTTTGATTGAATAAATTAGAGTACTCCTTATGGAGTTCACAGTGACACCAACGATTCGGGGGTTTTGGGGGGTACGAGTGAGGGTGGGGGTATGGGGATGGAAATTCGAAAATTTCGAAACTACGTCTTGTGGGGTATCGTTGAAAAGCTCTTGATGAGTACTCTACAAATCAATAACTAGTTTCTTGATAGTTCTCATATAAGGCGAAATTTGAATGTTTGAAAAAGTTCTCTTTCCTCTTTTTTGCAGTTATTATTGCGGGTTTGTCATGCCAAGGCTAAAGAAGAAGAGTGCTACGCAGCGACAGTAAATTAAACCAAAAGCACTTCGAAATCTACCTCAGCCTGTAGGCTTGCCTAAAGGGATTTTTGTTATTGTTATTAATGATTTCATTAAGTTTACTCGAAAATGTTTGAAAATTTTTCCCATGCCGGACTAGTACCTTTGTTCATTGATAATTCAAACTGTCCACATTTTAGTTTCTCCTCGGCTTCCTTCAGGGTAAAATTCTCCAAACACATCTGAAGTTCCTCAACTACGTAACTGCACGACTTACCAGTGCACTGCTATACCCAGTTTCATATTCTTTCCGCCAGGCCTTGCAGTTTCCTTAGGTCCTGTGAAACCCATCAGGTTATGAAGAGCTTGTGACTCATAGCGACAGTATTTCTTATCATCGTTGTAATCTGGCTTGCTTTCAAGTCAAGCAAGTTAAAAGCTGTGACTGGTTCATGGCCGTCCGGAAGGGGGGGCAGGGTAGGGCCGCTGCCCCTCCCTGGAAATTTTGTTCTGACATAAACCTCTAAATTAAATAACTATAAGCAGCTAATGTGAAGTGAGGTTTAAGTCTCCAAATGTTGTTGTATGTGTTTGGACGAAAACAAGCTATATCAGCTGACTAGATATGAGCTTGTAGGAATAATTACTTCCCCTAAACTTGAAACCATTTATACCCAAACATTTTTTTACAATGAAGATAAGGCATTTTATATTTTATATGAATAGCAGAAATTGTAAGGAGTAAGAAAAGTCTTGTGAGTGTGTGTATATCAGATGTTTTCTTTGTATCTATGACCATAGTCCAGCTACTGTAAATGAAGGATATTGATTATATAATAAAATCAGGTAAACTGATGTAACAAAGTGCCAGTATGTTTTTGTTTAATCAGTTATGACTGCAATTATGATATGCAGAATATGTTTTTTTTTTTAAATTGATTTCCAAGTTAAGCTCCAGATTTATTCATTAAGCAGGGCTTACGGAAGAAGAAAGGTCTACCATCTCGGCCACCTGGGTCATTTTAACGGTCTAGTTGGATAAGCGCATGTCAATTAATATGTTTTTTGTCATAGCTACCTGTATTTTAATTTCCAAGGCCTTATAAGATCACAGTAAAACAATAGGCTATGTTGTCAAGATAACTGATTTTCATTTCTTTTTAATAAATTCTTTCGAATACGTATATTACCATAAAATAGGCACTAAATTGAGCATTACTCCGAAACAGGTCAATCGATTTTATCCATTATGAATAGACGTCTTCCCATGGACATTATAAATGTGTATACCAAGTTTCATAAAAATCTGGTAAAGCGTATTTGAGTTACCGCGTCTTTAAAATATTCACTAAATTGGGTTTTACTCCGGTACCGGTCTACCGATTTGGTCCAATATCAGTAGACGTCTTTCCACGTACATTATAAATGGGTATACAAAATTTCAGGAAAATCCAATAAAGCATATTTGAGTTATCGCGACTTCTTATATATTAACATAAAAACACTACATTGGGCATTATTCCGGTACTGGCCAACCGATTTGGTCCAATATCAATGCGTATACGAAGTTTCATAAATATCCGATAAAGCGTATTTGAGTTATTGCGCCTTTAAAGTAGACACTAAATTGGGTTTTACTCCGGTACCGGTCAACAGATTAGGTTCAAATTCAATAGGGCACTTCTCATGGACGTCATAAATGGGTATACCAAGTTTCATGGAAATCCGATACAGCGTATTTGAGTGATGGCGCCTTTCTATTATAATCTATTAAAATAGGCACTAAATTGGCATTACTCCGGTACCGGTGAACCGATTTGGTTCAATATCAATAGGGTTCTTCCCATGGACATTATAAATGTGTTTTCCAAGTTTCATGAAAATCCGAAAAAGCGTATTTGAGTTATGGTGCGTACAGACACACGGACAGACAGACGGACAGACAGACGGACAGACAGACGGACAGACATTTTTTCGTCCACCACACAATCTCATAAAGTACCATACTGGCACTTAATAATAATAATGTGAATATTAATAATAATAGCAATAATAATATGAATAGCAATATAAATGATAGTAGTAATAGTAATAATAATAATAATAATAATAATAATAATAATAATAATAATAATAATAATTAAGTGGTTGTAGTAGCATAGTGATGGTGGTGGTGGCAGTAATTCGTTCATTGGCCCCACCTTGACAAAATTTCTGCGGACGCCCATGGACTGGTTGCAGAATTTCAAAGGGGCAGGCAAGCTAAAATCAGAATATGTACACCTCTGAGCACTACACGGAAGCAGTTACAGTATATTTGTAGCGAATGTAGGCTTGAAATGGTTCGGTTATATCTTACCAAGAGATATAAGAGATTATTACTAGACCTGGGATTTTAGGCTCTAAAAAATAATTTTAGGCACCTAAAATAGGCTTTTAAAACAAGTAAATAGGCTTTTAAAAGAGATAAAAGGCACTTAAAATATGCTTTGAAAATGTGTAAATAAATATGCAATAGACTTTAAAATATCACAATATACACTTAAACTGTATTTTTTTAATATTTTTTTTACTGCAAGAAACGTGGTATAGGCCTACCTATTCTCAATAGAATCGACTGCAAAATTATGCATCAAGAACTACATTATTTTCACGTAAACATGTGTTCTTTCACTGGTGACTTGACACAGTAGTCCTTCCCCCTTAATCCTCCCCCTCCCCAGTCATTCAGCATTCCTTTAGCGACAATTGTTGGGAATAATCAAGTCTCTGTGAAAAACCCACCTCTGCTCTTCTGTTTTTCAATGAGGGATGTCCACTATAAGATTGTAAAAATTACAGAAGTTGAATTTTATTTTAAATGTACAAAATAGGCATTTTAGTCACTAAAATAGTAAAATAGGCTCTAAATGTCCATATAGGCATTTTAGGGCACTATAAAATTCTATAAATGAAAGTGATTTATTATGAAACGTCCACATATTTAAACATTTTCGTGTTATTTCATAAGGAACAAAATAGGCATTTGCCTTAAAATCCCAGCTCTAATTATTACAAACGAAACAACGACGGAATGAATCCGGGATCTAGGGCCATGTTCATAAACTATGTATTAATGGTTACTTACTCAGTGGCAATAGACAATTCCTAAGCAAGCTAAAAGAATATTATCTATTTGTTGGAATTTGGAGGTTCATTGCCGCGTTTACCTGAGCCCACCATTCAACTCTATTATGTGCCAACTCCCTTCAGCCATCCCTCTCAAATCCTACTTCCCTTAAACCTATCCTAATATTGTCCTCCCACCTAGATCTTTCAAATGGTCTCTTCCTAGGTCTTCCAAGTGGTCCTTTTCCTTCTGGTCTCCCAATCAATATTTTTTGTATATATCTTTTCCCCCCCCCATGCGCGCAACATGTTCAGCCCATTTCATTCCCCGTGATTTAATTACCCTTACTATATCCGGTGACGAGTACGAGTTATGAAGCTCGTCGTTATGCAGTTTTCTCCAGTGCCTATTTTCATCTCGGAATTAACGTTTATGGCTAATATTTTCAAAAGAAAACTTAACCAGATTTCTTGAACTTTCTGGGATTTCCGATACCCGATGTAGGCTAGATTAACTGCAAAAAAGTGGGGGGAACTGATTTTGGATGATTCTGATAGAATGCACGCCCGTTGAGGGTGGATTTTTTTTGCTCAACTTTAGTAGCGGGAATCGTTAAAGCGCGCTATGAACGGAATGTCAAGTAATTACACCGCTCTTCACTTGTTGCTCAATGACGTAATTACTACATGGTGTGCCATCTGCTGGTTGCCTCATCAAACTCCTGACTTTAATATAATATATTATAATCAGTAGAGCCCAGATTCTTAGGTTTTAAACTATTTTGCTCCTTGCTAGCTAACTATGATATTTTAACATAATTATCCGTTTCATTGTTACAGCACTCACATTGTCCAATCTTATAAAACCTAAAATTGGCTAAATAAGATGTTAAAAACTAAAAATGGCTAAAATTGTTTTAAATTAAAATAAGATAAAATACTTAACAAACTAAACATTAGTTTTTAAATAATATCTTCCTACAGTTTGATCTTGCTCTTTGTTATCAATATAACTCGATCAGCAAGACCTGAGCCAAACAAACGGTTGCGCAGTAGTCTACGATGACGTAATCTAGATCTGCCTGACCTTCATAGTACGTGATGTTCTTTGCTAGTTCATACTGTACAGACCGTGTAAAAACATCTTAGTTAGCCTCACAGCATTCAGTAGTGAAGACCCAACAGCGAAATTCTGTGAGTTACATACCATTTCTTAAATAATATTTCATTAAAAAAAACTTTATTCACTTTATTTTTGTTTTCAGTAGTTACGGGCTATTATGAACTGCAAAGTTTGGAATGAATAGTACAGTATATGCATTCTCTTCTGCCCCTACCCCATTACTACCGGCGGACGATAAGCTATCTGCGCATATTTGGCTCAGGTCTTACCGATCGAGTTATACGTTATTGTAAGAGAAAATATAACATTGAATTTTGTATTTTTGTAATTTGTAATCCCATTGTCCCGGTAAAAGAAATCGTTAGTGAACCTAAAATCCTAGGTTTCTTCAAAATCAAATTAAAGACAGTTTTTAAGAAGCTTACACTTGCAGTTTACTTACATGGTTGTATGCTGAAAGTTGGTTGATTAATTGAAAAAGTTCTTGTTGAGTTTATGTTGTGGAATTGGAAATGACAGGAATAATTGTAAAATTGTTTTCTGGGGCCTTTGTTCCATGTGAGCCCTGGGGCGGACCGCCCCTCCCGCCCACGCCTTGATACGCCACTGAGTGAGATCCGGTAGAAATAGTCAATGTTAATAATGAACCGCCCTTTCATCACTTCATTACACCCATTATTTTTTGATAGCACAGATACTGCTGTTCCTTCCTTTAAACATTTCAATCTGGGGAGGGACAATAAATTTTAAATTTTTGGCACCTCAGTTTGCTACGCTACTGCTTACTATAAATCAACAATCGATTAATCGAATGAATTACCACATTCTACCAATAAAGGTAAAGGTAAAGCGATCCCTGTATGGGCCATGGAGACCCATAGGGTTCCAGGAGGTTAAGGCTCCCAGTTTGTGACAAACAGCACATGAAGGTGGCAAGGCCGTTATTTTACCCCCAGGAATACCCCCTGGTACTCATTTCTGTTAGAGGCTGAATTGACCCCGTGGCATCCCCATGTTGTATAAAATGTATTTTTATATCCTGAAATATCCACGAAATAAAAGGATGTTAACACCGAAATCTGTCATTTTATTTGAACAAGAAATACGATCCCTACTTATTGGTCAATATCAAATACGCGTCGTACGAATGGAATAGTCGTAAAATTTAAACGAAATGATAATATAGTCGTGCAAGAACTGGATACAGATAACGTAGGGTAATGTTGCTTTGGAAAATATTTCACGCCAGTGATCGAGTTTGCCTGACAGAAACCATTACCGAGATAAGGGCCTGTCACTTGTCTTTATTCGCAGCCACCGCCTTCATTTATCAACCCCAACAATCCACAAACACCTCACGTATCGCAGTGCTCCAAATAACGCAATATTATAGACTCGCTCTTTGACTTCTCCCTGGCTTATATACAAAAGTTTTAAGCTGTAGACCCTACTAGTTTTTCCAATATTTCGCTCACTCTAAAAGAATGTCACCCGCAATTAAGAGAATCCCTGTAATATTGGTTTATTTTCATGTATGAACTTTTTATTTTTGTGGATTAACTCTGAGAAATCAAACTCTATACAGTCAAGTATTAATAATTCCTTTATTGCAACCAATGGCCATAGCATGATGAATGGAGCTCTGATGAAATGATGTATATGGCAGGGGAAACAGGAGCACGACGAGATAACCTGCCCCGACCCCATTTTGTCCATAAATGCTACATGGATCCACCGAGATTCGATCCCGGGTCCCAGCGGTGGAAGGCGAGCGGTCTAACCACTCAGCCATGGAGAGCGGCCACAGTCAAGTAATTAGGTATTATAATTGTTCAACATTTAAGGATCCCTTAATCTGAGAATGTTCAGGGTAGACCCTAAGAGAGCTGAAAACGGGAACTGGAGAAAACTGCGTAATGACGGGCTTCATAACCTGTACTCTTCACCGAATATAAAAGGGTAACTAATTCACGGAGGATGAAATGAGCTGGACATGTTGCGTGAGAGAGGAAAGGCACATCTAAAAAAAATTGATTGTGAGACTCGAAGGGAAAATACCACTTGGAAGACCTAGAAGTGGCTGGAAGGACAATATTAGAATAGATTAAAGGAAGTAAGATTTGCGGAGGATGGATTTATGGAGTTATCACAGAATAGGGTTTAATGGTGGGCTCATGTAAGCGCGACAATGAACCTCCGGATTCCATAAAATAGATAAAATTTATTTAGCTTGCTTAGGAATTGTTTATTGCCACTGCGTCAGTAAGTAAACTAAGATGGGATAAAGAAATAAATTACATGTTTAATTAAGTGGATGTGTAGAACGATATATACTCGTAAATTTGTTATCCTTCGATTGATTCTAAAAATCCTCGTTTTAAGAATAATCTATTCATCTATAATATAGTCCATTATCACATATGGCATAATTGGAGAGCTTTGAAAATAATTCTTTCTACACTAATTTTTCTTGAAAAACGTATTATGAAAATTAATCTATCAAAACATCTTGACTATACGCATAAATTAATATATTCCTGATTTAACGTACATTCTATCTCATTTATAAATATATCTAAGTTACATACAGAAAAATTGAAGCTTTAGATCACATCCACTTCCCCATACATACGATACAAGACGAAACTAAACAGGTCCTTTAATTAAACCTATACGTTTCATAGCTGTTGTATTTTTATTAAATTAATTTATTTCCATTTCTCAACCGCCCCTCCCCCCCCCCCCCCCACCATGAGCATGAACTCATTCAGGTGGCGTTTTAATAATAAATTAGGAGTGGCAATGAAATGTGGAAATTTATTATTGTCAGCTCTTTTTATGGGTAAAATTCCTTTGACGACCAACATAGATTTTCTTCATCTGTAAGCGAATCAGATAATTAGTTTTTCATGATTTTTAAAATCACGAAATCTATATCACATATATTTGGGGATAACCTATTAACCCAAATACGCTCATAGAAAAGTAGCCTACCTGATATTATGAGTACATTTTTATTACCTTTAGAGTTTCATATTGGGATAAATAGAAAATAGTGATCTATGAATAGGCTGTCCAAAGATATGGCCATATAAATGCATTTCGTATTCGCTGAAATACCTTGTAATCCTGCTTTGAGGCTGTAGATACAGATAACAGTAAGTATCAAACGTATTGACAGGAAATATGAAAGTATGATGACGTACAATGTCGCGACTAAGTTATGAGGATGTATTTGTCAAGTGGGGGTATAGTTCAGTGGTAGAGCATTCGACTGCAGATCGAGAGGTCCCCGGTTCAAACCCGGGTGCCCCCTCAATTATTTTACTTCACAATAAATTTTACCAATACTAATTTGTTTTCATATTGCTAAACTGCGAATCACACTGGGCAATAAGAAATGCCATTAATATAAAAATAATAAATATATAGGCTTACAGTATGGTCTCCTACAATCAAAGGAACTTCAACGAAAAAGTGAGAACTTATATCTATATTCATTTACCATTGTTCAGTTAATTAATGAATTAATTTACTAATAATAAACTCATGCGAACATTCGCATTTTGCCTCTTTTAACATGTGCTCACGATAAAAGGGCATTTAAATAGGTACTTAAATACACTATTAAACAGTTGTGTACAGTCGCATAAGGAATATGCAAATACAACTCTGTACCTCAGAGCCAAAGGAACGTAACTCCAAATTTCATATTTTTTTGTTTTTTTCATATTCTTTACTAACTTCCCTCTATTGAACCAATTAATATTAAATCCATAATTTCATTAGAAACCAAGATATTGAGAGCCAAATAGTAGTAACTCCATTCCCCTTTATTGTTCATAATTTTGTTTTTCGCTCCTCCTGTAAAATTTAGTTTTTGGCAGTTACGCTCGTTGGCTCTGAGGTACAGAACTATGAATTCTAATATTTCTTTTTGTGTGCCCACCCTTACCCCCGGAGTGCCCAATAATGAAGTTGATTACCTCCGGTCAAACCAAATTTTGGTAACCATTTGTTTGCTGTGTGTACCTAGGTTCGCCCATTTTCATCCTTATTGGACATGTGGTGTTTATGACATAATTGGGCTGTGTACTTGTTTCAGATTTAAGTAGCCCAAGTTTGACTTTTTCGCAGTGATGTCAGTTTTAGCTTTCTTGGTGTGTTGATTGTTTTGTATGGAGATGTTTTCTGGTGTATGTTGCAGTATTTCTGTTTGAGGAGATTATTATCCGGTCCGGCATTCGCCTAAGAGCGAGGGAAACCCCTCAAAAACCTCGCATGGACTGGGTAGTGGCCAATTGGCCATCCACCAATATGAATTCTAATAACTTTACAAAACCTTCTTATATAATTTTACACGAAAAGGTTATTGAAACAGTATTTGATTAAGATATTTGACTGAACTGTCCGCCGCCGTGGGTGTGTCGGTAGCGCCTGCATTCCACCCTGGTGGTCCGGTTTCAATTCCTGGTCTGGGCCCTGTTTCATAGAACTTTTACGCTCATATTATAAATACATAATAATATTAGTTATTATTATTAGTCTTCTGTTTCATAAGAATATTTTCTGATGATATTAGTTATGAGTTCATGGCTCTAAATTAATAGTAAATATTTTTAATATTATTAGTAGGCTATACTATTTCATATATTGCTGAACTAATAAAATTTACTGATAATATTACGTGTTTTTCTATAAGTATATTAGGGCCAATAAGTTATTCTCAAACCCATGTAATTAAGGTTTAGTGAACTTAAATTTGTGGAAAATGAATCACTCTGGTTTAATTATCAATTTAGAAAAAGCTTACATATGCTATCAAAGGAATTTTTGTCATAACAAGCTTTCAGGATTTGAGGTTAGATTTTAGTACATAAGCCTACTGCTATCTTGGATAAGTGCCTGGCAGATTTATCTAGAGCTAGTTACTATTTGTTAAATTTATGAAGATATATGTAGGCCGTGCTACATGAACTTTCCGTTTTCAACACCTTTGGCAGTCCTGTCATGCATCACTAAATAATGTTTCTCGAAAATTAAAATAGAACAGTTACACAGTTTACAAAATATTGTACTGACTTATAAAGTCACCCCATTATGATTGCTGGATTATGTCTTCCACTGGGCTAGAACCCTAAGATCCTCCGAGGCTATATGTGCAATGGTTACTTAATTTATTATTAATTAATATCGAAATAACAGTAATCTTACTTCACCCAAGGTAAGCTACCAATAGAGCTAGTAATAATAGAAGAAGAAGAAAATCATCTAATATATAAAATCGAAAGTGTGTATGTATGTATGTATGTATGTATGTATGTTTGTTCCTTATACAAATCTACATTTCTTTACCAATTTACACGACATTTTGCACACATGCCCAGTTAAGCCCGGAAAGTATAGCTGTCAACATTAAAATTGATCAAATCAGTCCTTCCCTTGAAAATTATATAATTTCTGTGAATATTCTACTGAAAAAAATGAAATGTTGTTCAGTTCACATGGCAACAGTGAATTGTTTACTGTGATTACATAGGGCCTTGGCAACTATATAGCCTAATGCTGGACTTTAACGAAAATAATTACTTAAAAATGAATTACACGAAAATAAAGCACAGTGTGATGCAGTCACATAACTTTCTCTACCCTCGACATAAGAAATATTTTCTCACTTCACATTTTAATGTAGAATAAGAGGTCGTATTGCAGGAGAAACTTAAGTGTGTGAGTATGCTTTATCAGAAGTCGGTAAATAGTCAGTTATCCATAGCTGTAGGCTTTGTATTAGTTGAGATTTATCATAGGCCCTAAGCATGGGATGGAACATTTTGAGTCCTATACTCGCAGTATATTATGTCCCGGGTTTTAGGGGAGGAAAGTATGAAAGTGATACTGCATTTCTATTTTATTTCAGGCCCGAAACGGTTTAACATGAGAATGAGAAATAAAATTTTCCGTCAAGTCAATACAGTCTTATGTAATTTATGTTTCTTCTTATTTCAACCCCTCCCAGGCATGATGAGTAGAAGCAACAGAATGCAGCATTCGACATCCTCTATGAACCATAAAAAGCTATATCTAGCGTTTTCTGAGGGAATAGTCTGAGTGTCATATGTTGTTCTTCCTCATTTCGAATTCTACATACATTATTATATCAGGACCTAGAGTTTCAACATCGAAAGTCCTCCATAAGTTAATTTCAAATTACAAAATACAAAGCCCGGGCGACGCCGGGCCTTTTCAGCTAGTTTATTATAAAAATGAAGCTGCTTGAATACACAAGTTACCCTAAGACACAACTTACCAATCAAGCCATGAAGTCCAATGGATAACAATTTTTGTTTTTGTATTGTGTTAAATTGACAAGTAGAGATGAGTAGAGATTCAGTGCATGTTCCCATAAATATGATGATGTATTATTCCAACAGAGTCGGATATTATAGTTTCTGAGATAGTTATCAGGTGGCGCTTATCAATTCCAAGTTGTTGTAGGAAGTCAGCTACAAACTGATAGACTGTACCCCGTGCTCCAGATACTATATGATTAATATATGATAATATATGATAATACTAACAAAATAAAATAACACCAATACATGATTACAATTCTAAGCTTAACCCTTAAATAAACACGATTTCCCAGACAATATACAGACCCATGGAGGACTGCGAAGTAAACAGCTAACGCAATTATTAGGCTCATAGTTTATTTTTAATTTTTACTTCCTCTGCCCGTACCATAGGTACTATAGTAGAGGAAGTATTGTTTTCGACCCTAAAATTCGAAGTTGAGTTTTTGGCATATATACACGTTTCAAGGCCCCCTGAATCCAAAAATACTATTTTTGGAAACATGTCTGTGTGTGTGTCTGTGTGTGTGTGTGTCTGTCTGTGTGGAAGTTTGTGAACAGGCTAGCTCCGAAACGGAGAATCGTATGAGAACAAAATTTCGTATTTGGGTCAGGTACCTTCTGAAGATGTGATTCGAAGATTGGCGACAAATTTCTCTTATTTTTAAGGGGACTTTACATGAAGAAATTTTCGTTTTTCGCGATTTTCTCGAAAACGGCTCTAACGATTTTCTTTAAAATTTGCACATGTGTTCCTTTTACTGAGAGCTAAAACTTTTATTTGAAACTTTTTTTCGAAAAAATTCTCTGAGGGTAGTTACAGGCCACCCACTGTTCACCCACTGTTTGTAAAAATTTAGGTATTTATAGGATAATAATAGCGTAAAATTGTGTCTTGCGATTCTGTAAAAGGATATGTGAATACTGCAAACTTTTTTTTTGGGCAGAGGAAGTTATGTGACTTTCACATCAGATTTTTTTATTTATTCATATTAACTCCGCTTTAGCTAAAAAGTCATATCGCGACTAAAACACCAAAAAACAATAGATTTACAAAATCAATTACATATCGTTCACAGAGTTTAGTGTCTTTCATGAATTTTAATACTTTATTATGGTATATTGGTTGTCCCAGAGCCATATGGAGATGATGATAGGAACTTTGCACAGAGTTCGTTGTACCTGGGGCAGTGTTCACAGTGGGAGGAGATGCACACAGATCGCACTAAGGAGGTAAATCCCTCGAAAGGATGTGTGAGTGTTGATTTTACTTATTTTAAATTTTGTTTCTAAATCATTTTCCGTTATTTTATTACAAATTTAAGGCAAACTAATGTATCCTTTTGCATGTAAGGGTTAATTATTTTATATTTATATATGATACAAATTGTTAACTAATTTATTTTAGCTATTTTTGTAGAGATACTAAATGTTTTCGGAATCTGAATCAGATTCCAAAAACAACGGTCCAAACCGAAAATAAGCTCGTAGTTCAAGCAATAGCATATAGTGCGAAGAACCGTAATTGATGTATGGAATATAATATATAATTTAATGATGAGTACAGCCATTGAATTAAATTAAAATTTTATTCCGCTGCGGACAGGATTCGAACCTGTGCGGGTAGAACCCATTGGATTTCAAGTCCAACTCCTTAACCACTCGGACACCGCAGCTGATGTAATGTTTACATTCTAAGCGTGAAGCAGCGATCCGAGGTGAATGACTCATTGCACCGGTGTCTTCTTCACAGCATCCTAACTTAACTCATATAATTTCTGCTGGTTTGAGGAAATCATTTCCTGGCATCACAGAAGTCTGTAGATTTCTCTCCATCGGGGGGGGGGGGGGGGGAACTCAAATCAACACTAGTAGAAGATCTACCGGTTTCCATTTTTCTATCTTTTTTCACCAGAATACACTCTTTTCCTCTCAAGCTCCGATTTCAGGTACTTTGCACCCTGGGCAGAGCTTTCTATAACCGCCTCTTTCATATTTTCACTTTTACCCTCCACACCCCAAAGTTCTTGTTTTAATGGTAAGTATGGGTTTTACCCGAGTATCAACCAGTAGTGTTCCGATAGCATTTTATTATAGCGAATAATGCAGTCACTTCCTAGACTACACAGCAAATAATTTTTTTCTGAATAAAAGTATAATAGAATTCCAATTGTCCGGATTATTTGGGACCGGACCCGATCCAATTATCCGAATTAATTTGGGCCGAACCCGATCCGGACAATCAAATATCCGGATGATTAGATAACACATGAAAAATATAATTTCTTTAAAAAAATGTAAATCGTTCAGTACTGTACTTACTTAAAGTGTTACATCTTGATCGATCAGTCAGTTATATTGTTGACAAACTGTCGATTTTGTCTGCTAAAAGTTTTGCTTTTTGGCAAATAATCTTCCCTGTGTTCACTGCTGTAAAAAACATTTTAACACTTCCTCAAAGCGATCCGGATAATTGGCGAAACGGATAGTTGGAGTTCGAATAGTTGGTGTTCTACTGTATTTACTTTTTAGCTAAAAATGAATGATTGCTATTAAAATTTCATTTTCAAAAAGTTACCTAAAATCTTAAAAAAGTATTTGTAATATATAATTTTCTAAATTACCAGTTATAATATGTATTATAGGTACCCGTATATTAAAAATTACAATGCTGAAAAACTGTCATTCAAATCCTGCAAGTTGCACGGTAAGCCTATGTCTGGTTGCATGGGAGGGTTGAGGTTTTACATTCCGAAAGCCCGACAGGGAATTTTATCATTATTTATTACTATTATTATTAATATTAATATTAGGATATTAATTTATTAGGATTTTATTATTGTTGTTATTAAGTGGCGTAGCTTACACCCCCGCAACTGTGCTGGCCGGAGGAGGAGAAGAAGAAGAAGAAGAAAGGGAGAATTTTCGGGTGTTTTGAATGTTAACTCAACTATAAAAATAAAGTACTATTTTTCTTGCTCGGCGATCTGGTAACCGTAGCCAGGGGCGGCAGACTGTGGTAATCTGATCCCACTGGTAGTGTTTCATTGTTACGCACCGTTTCTTCCATACGGAGAGTCACATTCACAAGACAGCTGCGGTGTCCGAGTGGTTAAGGAGTTGGACTCGAAATCCAATGGGCTATGCCCGCACAGGTTCGAATCCTGTCCGCAGCGGACAAATTTTTAATGTGAAGAAGACAAAGTGTAAGAAATAAAACTGTTTCGGAGGTTTCCACTGATGACTAGTAAGTGGTTTTAGCTCTTGGATTGGGCAGCTCAAAAGCTCGGTTTTGTAAGTAATTAAATCGGTGTCTATGGAATATTATAAGGACTATTCATTTTATAAATCCCGCAATACTAAATATACTAACCTAACGAGGATACTGCAGTACGCACATCTTTACACCAAAATAAGAAGGAATATAACCAGGATTTTGTTTTGGGAGGGCCCGCGGATTTTTTGTTTGTTTGTAAACTGAAGGCTTCAAATTTCCTTTTAAGCATCTTTTATGGGGTACATCAAAATAACTTTTCTTAAACACATACCACACTTTTTAATATCCCATAATATTAACATTAAAAAAAAGCATTAAAATGAAATTTGAAGGATTAGGCTAATTTTAAATTGTTAATAAATTTAGTAACGGTACTGTTAGTCTGATATAAAATGTCATAAGTAGGACAAGGCATTTGATGATTTTGCATCTTTTTAAGGTGAAGGTTAAAATATAGCTCGAATATACCTTATATAAATGAGTATCATGAAATAGACTAATTGATTAAGTAAGGGCATTTTTTGCTTTATTTTGTATTTTTCGTCATTTTCAAGAGATAAGTCTTTTTTTTTTTGGCAATTTTTAGGTCATGTTTCAGTGGAGACATAGGATCTTTTACATGTGCAAATTTTTTACTTTCAGACACAAAACAATCGTTTTTTTTTAGAATCTCCGCAAATGTTCACAGTTCATTTTAATTCAGGTTTGTTGTAAACACCATAGCGGTTTGTCTTGTAGCAATAAAAAAAATTTTCTTTCTTTTTAAATGTCACATATTTGTTAGGGATAATTTGATGGGCATGCCAGTTCAGAAAGAATTTCTTTTTCGCTAAGGGTGTCCAAGTAGTATAAATTTACTTATTTCTTTAGACAAAATAAATGTTTTATATTGTACATTCATATTAATACAGTCATCCATTAAATTGCTGTTAGCAATTCATTACTTAAAAAACTAATTATAAGTAATAGTGATAAATTTATTGGTCATTTTTGTTTAAATTTGTGTCATTTTTTCACTATTTTTAGGTCATAACTGAATTTTTATTTTGCATTTTTTTCGCTATTTTGTGGTCATTAAATGCCTTGCCCTAGTCATAAGGGTAATAAAAGACCTTATTAAAGAATACTAAATGAGAAGTATATTTTAATTTAGTGCAATAAAAGGGATTACAGAATAATTATGCATTGATATACATTTAGCTTAAGTAAAGTGTATTAATAGTGACTAAATAAGACCAACACAACTCTTTCAAAATATTGGGGGGGGGGGTTCCCTGTGATTCCAGTTACCAACTGCCATGTTCTGAAGACTTAAGATGCAGAAGGATATCGTATACTTTTTTCGGGTTTGGAAACAGTCTAGTAACATACCAAAGCGCCTTACTTCTCAAGCTTGAAGAGGATTTGTGAGCCCAGCTTAAGGACTCAAAGAAATCCTCTTCTCAACCCACAGCACGTCTTGCAATCTGTTAAGATGGAGATTTTTCATGCATGGTCTTAAACATTACTGAAGTAAGGGCGAAACACAAGCTGCAAACTAGACTTAGTGCCCGGGCCACATTATGAGGATCATAGTTTTTTCTGAATTTTCCCTAATCCGAAAATATATAGTTGGGATTGTTGTTTTATGAATATAAATTGCTTAGGTAATTGAAGCATTAGAACGTTGTTTTGTGTGTCAAAAATATTTGAATATATTCTGGGTTATGAGTAAAGCTGGGATTTCTATGTAATTAAATTTTTGTTTTATCTTCACACTATGTGGAAACCAATAATGTCCATGGCGACTATTTTAATGACGTTTCAATTGACATATTTACATTTTTTTTTACATATTTATATACATTTTAAATACCGTACTGTTATACACGATTATACATAAAATTACATGTTTAACCATTTTAATATCTACATGCATAAATTTGTGTGTGTGTGTGTATGTGTCATATACCGTATATTTCCGCAGATAAGACGATAATTGAATCATAAAAAATACCCCGAAAATCCGGTGTCGTGTTGGAGGACAGATACAAAAAAAAAATATATATACATTAAAACCATTATAAAATTATGTATTCTGATGTCAAGATTATATATATGGGTTCTACAGGTTTTGAAGAACAAGATGACGTAAAATTGCCCGTTTTTCGTAAAGAAATTAAGAAAAAAGACTCAGATATGTGCTACATAAACCCCAATTACAGTACAAAGTGATAGCTGTTGTCCAAGTTTCATCTACTCTTTATGAACGGCACATTTTATTAGTCGCAAGGGATGTTTTAATGGTGAGGTTTGCACTACTGAGTACTGAAAGCTCTCATGCTTTAGTACGTACCGGAATCTGGTTGTGTGCGCACGTGAAGTGATAGTGTGGAAGAAGGCATGTGCGGGGTCTAGATTCTAGAGGTAAGGTTTTCATTCAAAATATCAGTAGACTAAATGTAGAAAGCCGTGTAAGGGTTTATGGCATATATAGCTAAACTACGAACAAAGGTAACATGGTAAACTTAGGTAACTACTGTATTCTTATAAATAGGGTTCGGATGTTTATGACGTGTCATATTTTTATCCTGACCTCCATTCTCGCCACGAACACAAATTAAACATGAATTGCACATTTATCCTAATCGAACCGTTTTTATTTTGCATGTAAAGTCATATTTTGGTCATTTTCATGGTCTTGGTAATATATCGGTCATATTTGTAGTTTAACATCATATTTCAGTTATAAATTCGGTAAAAGAGCACAATCATGCGGTATGTGCACTAAATTGTCGACTTAAATTTTTTCAGATAAAGAGTCACGAATATTTGTATTTAACAGTAACTGAAATGTGAAGGGACAATAACAAGTAATAACACAGTTATAGGTTATATCTTCCTCCTTGTTGTTAACAACTTCCAATAGAAATGTTTAAAAATATTTTCAGTTCACATTTGCCGTGGTATCTGGAAACATTAACAGATTAGAAGTTCTTTGCAAGTAAAACTGTAAATCACCTGTAAAATTGTTAAAAAGTGATTATTTGATAGAATTCTAGTGATGTAATAATTTAGCGTCACTAAACATTTTAAAGTAACACATTTAGGCCTATTTTTTGAAAATACGTTCCTTTATGAGGTCATATTTAGGGATTTTTGGTCATATTTAACAATTTTAAGTCATATTTTCAGTCATATTTTCCACTTTTTTAGGTCAAAAACATTCAAATCCTACTTATAAATAATTATAACTTTATCTAGTATATTTTCTCATTCAGTAGTGCATGTTTATCGAAGCCCCCGGTACGTTTCTGTTCCTCCTTAGGACCAATTCGCACATTGACATTTAATAAAACGAATCATATTGATTATTAACCATTACTGCTTGAATGGTTCTAAATATATTTTATCGGTTTTTCTTGAGCACTCTGCACGGAATTCAATAGATGTTACAGCGCAGGTTATGTAGTCTGTAGATATTTCCCAAGACTCTGTGATTGGCTGGCTTCGATCATTTGACTTATTTCGATTGAATCGTATAATGGTACCATAGCTTTACATGTGGGATGAACAAGCGCGACATGCATATTAGGTTAGTGACATGCAGAACGAGGTTTGCGACATAATCTAAGTTTGTGACAGGTTAGGTTAGCTAAGGTTAGTTTAGTTTAGTTTAGTGAAAGTTAACTTTAGTGGCAAGACCATAACCTCTGCTTCACGATGAGAGAACTTTTCACAAACTCATACCACACTTTTTACTATCCCAAAAAATAACATTTTGAAAAAAGGCATTCAAATGAAATTTGAAGGCTTAGGCTAATTTTACAACTGTTAATAATAACGGTACTGCTAGTTTAATACAAAATGTCGTAAAATATCTTATTTAAAAGTACTAAATGAGAAGTACATTTAAATTTAGTGAAATGAAAGGGGTTACAGAATAATTATGCATTATTATACATTCAGAAAAAAATGGAGATTCTTTGGCACTTTTTGTTTATAAACACGAAAGGTGGTGTTGTGGTGTTCTTTAGTAATTATTATCTATAGAATTCATACATAAAATCAGGTTGTTCTTAAAAAAAATTCGAAGTGAAAGAACAATCGTGAAGAAGTGAGCACTTATATAACCTAACATGTCGTAATTTGTACTGGTTGTGGCTGGCAGTTTCCGTAATCTTTTTCACTGTTGCATGTTGTATTATCTCTTCCAGTTATTTTCAACTGTGAGTTTCACAGTGTATGGTTATTTTTATACAGAATAGTAGTTAGTTATTTTCTAACTATCAGTTAAAAATAACCACCAGTAGTTTTATATAACCAGCCCTAATTATGTGTTGAAAACTACATTGTTCCGAAGTGTATGTAATCAATCTCGTCATTTTGCAAATTAATATTCGTTATTGAGCTAAGCCAGAAGAAGTCTTTCATAAGGAGTAATGCATGCGCCTAAAAATAAATTCATTCCTGTCCATACACTAGAGGGAACTTTATTAAATGGAGAAGTTAGATTGGAACAAATCTTGACGCAAGTTGTAAAGTTTTCCACTTGAAGAGTTCGAATAGGGGTGACTTGAGTTTGAAGAGTTTTCTCACAACACAAACAAAACTAGGGACTTCTAGTGGCTCAGAAAACAAACAGTTCCTCCAAGTTCTCTTCTCTTTTCTGCAGGCAGCGGTGTTGCCGGTTTGCATTGTTGTTTTGAGTTTAATGGCAGTCGTGTGTTATGTGTTTCTACCTTAGAGGTTACAGAGTTCGTATTCATTTCATGACTGAAGGGCCCCGGCAGACCAGGTTTTATTTTTTATCTTCTAAATTTACTCTAACATAAAATTGGATAAAAGTCAATAAGCAACTTATTCGGATTTTGAAATAGAAATTTAAATTTTTTTACTAATATGCATAATTTGAGTTTTAAATGAAGTTGACATTTTTCATGAACACGTTATTATTTTTTAATTATTGTCAACTTCTTAGTGTTCGTTGAATTACAGACTTTTCATTAAAATACTATAAAAAGAAAGAATAATTGTATAATTAAAGGGTAAATTTCTCAATTGTTTATGCATTTTTTCGAGTGCCGATATAAGGAATAGTAATTTATTTTCTAAAAATCTAGAATAACTGTGTAAAAATAATAACACAATTTCCGGAATTAATATTAGTGTTTTATTAAGGGGAGTAAAATCTTTTGTTTAAAACCTAAAACGGGCTATTCCACTAAATAAAAACCTAAAATACCTTTTATAAAAGCCTAAAAGTCCGGACCCTATATATTACCATAAAATAGGCTCTAAATTACGCTTTACTCCGGCATCAGTTAACCGATTTGATCCAAAACCAATAGGCTTCGTCCCATGGGCGTTATAAATGCGTATACCAAGTTTTATGAAAATCCGATAAAGCGTATTTTGTTATCGCGCTTACATGCACACGGACAGATATTTTCAGAGGCGCTGACTTGGAAATATTTCTGGGGGGGGGCAAGAACTGGATTTTCAGTAGCTGTACATAGGCCTTACATGATAAAATCTTAAGACTTGGGGGGGGCAGAAAGTACCTTGCCCCCCCTTAGTCGGCGCCTATGGATATTTTCCCGTCTACCACACAATCTCATAAAGTAACGGTACCATTCTGGCACTTAATAATTATAAGAGTATAATATAATTACATAATCTTTTTGTTGCGTACATTACAAAGGACGAGGTTGGGTTTCAGTGGTGAATTTAATATTTGAAGGGGGCCTGGGAAAATTTGCTTTCTCTCCACGACCCTGTAAATACCACTCACCTTACAAAAAATTTATATAGTAGTTCTTGATTGCTTGCTATTCTTATTTATTGTATAATTATGTGAGAAAATAAAAGTGCCCTGGCGCAAACCTGAAGTATGCCATCCGCTATTTGCCATCAATGTTTGTCCCGTCCGTCACGTCAATATTTTTCTGAATTGCAGACAGAAATGGTGGTGGATTATTAAAATTGCACGTTATTCTTATTCACCAAATAACAAACTTTGAACTCGAGGAATAAATAAAGGATTTAAATAAAAAAATAGGCTATTCGTTTTGAATTTCCTAAGTCTTGTGTGTCCCGTACGTCATTCGTGGAATGCATGCTTTGCAAATGCTTGTTCATTAAAGGCTAAAATTTCACTATACCGGTAGGCCTACTCCTTAAAGAATTCTCTGGATGTCTGTTGCATACAACTGGAACATTAGCTACACAGAAAGTGCTTAAAAAGAGAAAAGCTTAGCTTGAATGAAATTACATTTTAATTTTTTCTGAGGTTAGCGGACCCTAAAGAACGTGCGCATTGGCTTTTGTATTTTTTATGCCAGAGTAATGGAGTTTTTTTTAAAACCTTTTTTTGTCGTCGTACACTGCCACTGTCAGCTGTTTTCGCATTAAATTTATATAACTAATGCAACAACAGCTAGAGAACGAATTCAGCGAGCTTGAAAACAGTTATTGTTACCCAGAATTTTATTCTGACTACCGTATAACACGATTCAAGGGGGCAGTGAATGCGTTCATTTTGCATTATTGCGTGAACCTTCTTTTCTATACACCATTATGACCATTATGAGTGTTAATTTCACCATTTCACCCAACAATAATAAACCATTTATTATTTTATGTCATTTATTATAGTGAAGACTATATATGGAGAGATAAATAAGCCTCATGATATTTTACGATTATTTGGTATACTTTTTGTATGTTTTCGAAGAACTTCCTACGGAAATTCCTTCAGAATTCTGCTGATCAGCTGACCGCAATATTTTTGCCAACAGTTCGTTCGATTAGTTGCCGTTGAAATAATTCATATAATTCGTGAACCACTTTTACATGATCACTTCGTTTGGTTTGAACGGCATTAGTCGGTTCTTGGAAACCAACCGTCATTGTAACAGTAGCTATGGTATGGGTAGAGAAAGTAAAAAAATAGAGAAATAAAATCAGGTAAACTGATGTAACAAAGTGCCACAATGCTTCTGTTTAATCAGTGATAATTGAAATTATGATAATCCAGAAAATTAGTTATTTTTAAATCGATTTCCGAGTTAAGCTTCAGATCGATTCATTAAGCAGGGCTTACGGAAGGACAAATGTCTAGTTTGATAAGCATATGTAAAGGAATATGTGGGTAGTGTTATTTGTCAAAGCTAACTGAATTGCAACTTCCAAAGCCGTATATGAACACTGTAAAACAATATGTTGCCATGAGAACTGATTTGCATTTGGTAAATTCTTTCTAATATATTACTGTACCTTAAAATAGGCACTAAATTGGGCATTACTTCGGTACAGATCAACCGATTTGGTTCAATATCAATGGTATGGGCGTTGTAAATGCGTATACCAAGTTTCATGAAAATCCGATAAAGGGTATTTGAGTTATCGCGCGTACAGTCACACGGACAGACAGACAGACAGACAGACAGACAGACATTCATTCCCGTCCCCCACACTATTTCATAAAGTACCATTCTGGCACTTAATAAAGATAATGAAATCTAAATCAAAAGAAAAACGTGCTATGCCGAGTACTGGTAAAAATCGTTAAAACAATAATTGTGCAAGGGGATTTCAGTACAGTAAATCGAATATGAGTTTCTTAATTAGCGCCGATTTTACGAAAACACTGTGCACAAAATAACAAGTGTACTAATCATCACATAACTTGCAGTATCCCGTGTGGATACTCCTTGTATTTTTGGAATGTGTTTGTTATTGTATTCTTGTATGGTCATCATTTCACCGGGCTTCGTGTTGCACAAATCCTTAGTATCGCACACGTAACAGCTGATGGCAATGTCTTTCACAACGCCCAGATTCTCCTTCACCTTTTCCTTTATCTTCTTGCCCAGTGACTCGCTGCAGATTGCCGTCAAGTCCAATCGCTTGTAACATTTCTTCTCTGTAAAGGTCATGTTTCCTGTAACCGACATTTCAATGCGTGACACCTACAGTAACTCTTCGGCCCTTGCCAAACTAACTAAATCATCAGGGCTCGGATTTTGATGACTTAAAAATACTTTGAAAATGAGCTATCAAATAACTGGAAATATACAAAAAAAAAAGACCCAAAAAATAGTATTAAAATGCTAGTTTTTTCGGCAGATTTGCGTCTGTTCTACATTATTTTATGTTGTTTAATTGGTTAGTTAATCGGTACATACGGTTAAATGCGAACAGCAAACAACGTCTTTAGAACCATAACAAGATATATTTATTAATGCTTTTTTAGAGTTCTGATAATATTAAATGTAAGTAAATTCACAAAAACTCTATATAAGGCAAGAAGCAACAAAAAATAAGAAAATAATGACCTTAAATTAGAAAAAAAATACCTAAAAACATGACATATGGAAAAAGATTGTAAAATGGCAAAGAAGAACAAATAATGACATTAAATTCTATAAGCGATCTAAAAATAAAAAATGGGAAAATGACCAAAAAGAACCTAAACATTACCATTTTTATAATCTAGAAGTCATGATCAGAATATCTGCACTTGTGGGCAACATCCATGATATGCCATTTAAAAGATGACATGTCATCAAAATCCGAGCCCTGTTAATCATTAAGGCTCAGAACTTAATATTCTATCAAAAGACGAAATAAGCATGCAACTATTCTCTAAAATTTGTAAGATATTCTCTGGAACCAATCAAGTGTGCCCTATCATATAAATACTATTATTACTTTAGGTTCTTTTGTTTGATGAATTACATGATACATTACAAAAGAAACAGTTGTATGAATTACATTACAAGAAAAAAATGGCTAATGCAAATTTTTTTTTAGCAATTTGGAAACTAATTAAGTGAAATGTCGCATCAATATTACACAATTGATTCCTAAAACATTAGGGCATGTACCGTCGACTACCGGTTCTCAAAAGAATCACTTAGGAAAATGCAGGAAATGTTTGAACTGCGTCGTGATGTGCGCATTAGTCGCGCAGCGAAACAGAATTTTCGCATGCGTCGTGGTACCTGACAGTATATAAATTAATAAATACGCCCATGCACATGCACATACACATATCTACATACGTACATGCATATATACATACATACATACATACATACTTACATACATACTTACCAAATATAGTGGTGACGTCGATCTGCAAAATGCCACACTTAAGTTTTCCTTCACATTCCTGCACTGTGGTTTCAGTCTTGGAGCAGTTTACAGGCATAACGGCCTGGCAGTCCTCACACAATAGCTTTTCAAGGTTAAAATCTCCACATTTGTTACATTTCAGTCCCAAACCTAACAACATGGTTCATTGTTAGAACACACATAATATTATATAGTCCTAGGTCTACTGTATTAGGACAGAAAATTCAGTGAAATGGAACCATGATCCGTTACTTAAAATGATATACTCATGTAGATAATGTATTCCTCACATTCTGGACATGGTTAGGTAATTTACAATTATATCAAAAGGAAGAACTTCAGTTTTAAGCATTTCGTTCAATGTTCAATTCGACCCCTGCATTTTAGGCATAAAAAGTTATCTGTTCAAAGCAGTCAGTATAGCGCTGGCTTTCAGTGCCCAAGGTTGCGGGTTCGAACCCGGCCCAGGTCGATGACATTTATGTGTGCATAAATGTGACAAGCCCATGTCAGTAGATTTACTGGCATATAAAAGAACTCCAGAGGGACAAAATTCCGGCACACCGTCCACGGTCACAGCCTAAGTTACAGTACATCCCCGTCGTTAATTAACCATATATACTAACCAACCAATCTATCCCTAATCAACTGATTCCAAATATGTTTTGAAATTTACTGAGTTTTAAAGTAATCTGAGATATTTTAAATGATATAATTTGAAAACTTGTGTTAAATTCTACTAAAATGCATTTAGTTCATTTCTAGCATACCATTGTTTACTAAAAATATAATTGAATATGAACATCTTTACCTGAATAAAGACAGCAAAGAAACAGGAAGATACGAACGAACTCACAGAGACGTAATTTGAACATTTATATTTTGTTAATGTCATCCGAGAACTGTCCCCTAACATTTTAAATAAAAAAAGTAGATAAAAGTAGGTAGAATTTATGCCATTTCGGTAATCTAAACAGAATTTATGTAATTTAGGTATTATAAACAGATTTATATAATTTCAGTATTATAAACAAATGAAGGGTCGATAGAGCAGTGAGATCGCAGAAGCAGAGATTTGAGTTTTTCTAGATGGCTTTGGTATTTCTTACTTTATATAATGAAGCATTGCATTGGATTCTGAAATTAGGTTCAGTGTACCTGCTACAGCATGACTAGAAAGTGGTATCAGAATGAGGTTTCCTACTTGAATTAGAGTAGGCTTACTTAACAAGGTTATCATAGGTACTCATAGAATATATTAGTTTTTAAATAATATACTACACATTTATGCATGGGAATTTTGATATATAGGGCTATGGTGTATAATAGAAAATCTACAATGTATTCTATTAATCTATATTTCAAACAAAATGTACACACCTATATCTTAATTTTGGAGGACATTTCAACCAGTAGCTTCCATCCACAATTCTTTCACATCACTTCTAGTTTTAAGTATAGTTTCCTTGGCTTGAGTTTGATCAGTCATCGGATATTTAGGTTTTAATAAACCCTGTTTTAGTTTTTTTACGTATTAAAGTAGTTTTATTTTAGTTTTTTATCTTAGTTTTTAGACAATTTTTTATATTTCACTTTAATAAGTACAGTAAATGCATTGAAAAAATACAATAATTCATTTAATTTTTTACTTAACTTTCCATGGCTCTGAACTACAAAACTTTAAGAATACTTTTCGATTAGTGTTAGAACTACCCCTGTCATTTCCAACTCCACCACAAACCCAACAAGAACATTTCTGTAAAAAATAAACCGAACTTAAGAATAATCCTCATACTATTTAAAAAAACCCTAAAACGTTTGCCGCCCTGGGCAAATGCCATTTATAAATTAGGGAATGAATACAATATATTTTCTTGATGAAGTTTTCTTTTAAAAAGTGTTCTCCTCATGGAAAGTTTTTACATTACAGCAAGTACCACATTGTACAAGGTAAATATAACTAGATAGGGCGCTGAAATGATCCATGCTCCGTCCCTCGTGTTACTTTCTTCATACTTGTAGTCCGGCAGTCCATCGTCGTAAAAAGTAGTTCCCTCAGGGGAGTACCTCTTCATGTTGCCCTTATCTTTGTTGCACATGGTAGAGTTGCACGTGTAACATGTGAAGTCGAGAACGGGGCGATTCCTCTCCTCTACCAGTATCACCATATACTTAATCGGTGTCATATAATTGTCGCATGCTGTGACTACTTGGTTAGGAGTCAGACAGCCCTTGTATTCGCCTTCCGTCAATGGTATGTCTGTAACAGGCAGGATTGACACTAACCGTGATGTATACTGACTATTTATTATTTAATTATTGAATATATACAGTTTTATGAACCCCATTTTACCCGAAGGTACATTAGGATTTTAGTTTTTACAAATTTAGTTTTTAATTTACATATTTATCTTTCTCTATTTGGCTATGACATACCATTCCGTTCTATAACTAGCAGTGCTGAGCAAGGCACCCAATCACCCTGGTAACTTTAAACTATAATCGATTATGTACAGTCGGTCAAATAAAAAACGTCGGGCGGTATTTGATTAAGTATCACGAACGAGCATATGCGCATGTACAGGAAGACTTAAGGTTAGGTACACACCTGCCTCTTGTCTCTCCATGTATTTTCTTGATTATTTAGTCAGTTTTGTTCCAAAACAAACATGTATAGAAGGCTGTGGCTATATGTCTCACATCCGCCATATTCTTGGTTGCAAATTCTTATAATATTAATAATTAATATATTCGCAAGGAATATGATTATTCAAGGAGCGTTTTTTAAAGATTTTATTTTATAATACCGGTATTTGTAGTGCAAAACCAATAACTTACGTTCAACATCTGCAACCAATCTAGCATCGAAATATGCGACCGGCCAGATCCACGATTCCTATGAAAACTTCCGGTCGAATTAAGAAATATGGTCTTTAAGAAATATGGAACCTTCTCGATGCTTCAGAGGCCGAAAAATGCAGGTCAGTTACAGCCCTAACTACACTTTCTGTCACTTTAGCATTTGTATGTGGCGATGACACAAAGCAAAATTAATTATGACAATACATTAAGTCGAATATCGTGTGTTGCGCTTTCCGCGTTGTTCATTTTTTCCCTCCTGTCGCATGGCCTCATATGTTCCGAAAATGACCTGTACTTTATGTTTTTTATAGGAAACTTGTGAACTAATGCATAAAAACTTTAATTTTAACTGCATACGAGTCCCGACGTTTTTTATTTGACCGACTGTACATGCTTACTTACTCAATGGTAATAGACAATTCCTAAGCAAGGTAAAGGAGTATTATCTATTTTATGGAACCCGAAGGTTCATTGCAGTGCTTACGTGAGTCCGCCATTCAACCCTATTCTGTGCTAACTCCATCCAATCATCCCTCACAAATCCTACTTCCCTTAAATCTATTCTGAGATTGTCCTCCCACCTACGTCTAGGTCTTCCAAGCATAGGCGTAGCGAGGGGGGGGTTTTGGGGGTTTGAACCCCCCCCCCATTGATTAAAAAAAGGATAATTGTATAATTTTCTTAAGTCTGCCCATAAATTACTTAATGCAAGTATAAAGCGTGGGAAGCTTAAAACTCGTTATTTTGCGTCTTAATTTTTAAAATTTTTTGGGGAAGGACCCCCGGAAGCTTAAAACTTGTTATTTTGCATCTTAATTTTTAAAATTTTCCGTGGGAAAACCCCCGGAAGCTTAAAACTCGTTATTTTTCATCTTGATTTTTAAAATTTTCCGGGGGAGGGCCCCCGGACCCCCCTCTCCTTCCATACTCGCCAGACCCCGCGGGTGTTATAACCCCCCCCATATGGTCGGCCTGGTTACGCCTATGCTTCCAAGTGGTCTTTCCCTTTCGGGTCTCCCAGTCATTACTTTTGAGATTTCTTTCCTCCCCCATGCGTGCAACATGTCCAGCCCGATTTAATTACCCTTACTATATCCGGTGAAGAGTACATGTCCTGAAGCTCGTCGTTATGCAATTTTATCCAGTCCCCATTTTCATCCCTCTTGGGCTCAAATATTTTTTCTAAGCACCCTGTTTTCACAGACTATGTCCTTCCTGATCAGTTAGAAGCCATGATTATGTACATAAGAAAGAAAATAATAAAATTGTCTAGAACAGCAATTTTTTTAGGAATATATGAAATAATGGTTTAGTGTAAAGAAGTTTACAGCACTCTAGATGTCCTATTAAAACGTGTCTTTCTGTTTCAAACACTGGACAGTTAAAAAAAAAATGTTCAACAGTTTGTTGTTCGCCACATGTACACAGGTATCCATTTTCTCTTATCACTTTGAATCTTTCGAAATAGGAGCCAAAATTAGTCTAGACGGAAATTAGGTCACTATAAAGTCAGATTGAACAACATTTCTAAGACGTACTTCAACCGTCGGATTTGTATACTGACTATTGTGTTAATGTTACAAAAAATCTGGGACAATTCCTCCCAATATACATTTTGTCCCGGTAGAAATATTCCTCCCAGGCAATTCGAACATTCTAATATTATACTTATACCATATGAAAATCCGTTGAAGCTTAGGCCTATTTTGTAACTTTTTTGTTTGTTTTAGTACTAATGGTGCAAAATCACAGCTAAATTTGGTAAGAAAGGTGTGTTAAATTTAAAATAAAACAAAATAACGAAATATAGAAAAATTAACAAAAATTAAATAAAATAGGATGGCAAAATACGCACTTCTATCACACATTGTTGATTCGGAAGATACATTAACCATAATCACAACAATGAATTAGGCCTCTCTACAGTACTCACTTAGTATTCCAAATTCGAAATGAAGGAGGAAGCATACTCCATCTTTGCATGTTTGGTTTTTGACACGATTCGGACGACATAGTCGAATCTGCTTCTTATTGTAAGGCCCACATGTCATGCACTGCTTCACTTTTGCTGGAGCTAAAGTTGACACTAATAAAATTTATTAATTCTTATGTATTGATTCTCCTCGAAACCTATCACAATTCTCTACAGGTAATAACGGATTTTACAAATTACCCCAAATTAATAATTTATGTATCACAGTCTTCTAACTACTAAAGGTAATGCAGTAAATATAAAAGTAAAATAACTCACGTTAGGTAAATTGATGTAACAAAGTGCCAGAATGCTTTTGTTTAATCAGTGAAATTGAAATTATGATATGCAGAAAATAAGTTATTTTTATAATCGAGTTCCGAGTTAAGCTCCAGATCGATTCATTAAACAGGGTTTACGGAAGAACAAAGGTCTATAGTCTGACCAGTCTAATGCCGGTTGTCGACCAAGAGCTAAGCTAACTTAGCTTAGCTTAACTCACATACAGTGAGGGATTTCATATATAGTCGTGCCGGATTTCATATGTAGTTTTGTCGACACAACTACATACAAAATCCCGCACTGTATGTGAGCTAAGCTAAACTAACTTAGCTTAGCTCTTGGTCGACAACCGGCATAAGTAAACCAAAACCATTAAGTCTGTCTCACTTTTAGGTTATATGAGTAATGTGCTAGAGTGAGAAAGGCATACTAGTTTTTGTACTTCAGGTTTGACTGTAGTTTGATAAGCATATGCGAAGGAATATGTGGGTAGGGTTATTTGTCATAGCTAACTTTACTGCAACTTCCAAAGCCGTATACGAACACTGTAAAACAATATGTTACTAAGAGAACTGATTTGCGTTTGATAAATTATAATATATTACTATACAATAGGCAATAAATTGGGAATTACTCCGATAATCGGTCAACCGATTTGGCTGATCGCCGAGGTCAGCTATCTCGCCTAATCTAAAAATTCAAAACTTTTAACATTTAACAATGGTCGGACAAAAACTATCGTACGCAACTTGCCTATAACGCAGTCTTACGAAAATTAAGAAACTAGGGGAGCGAGTGTCTTAAAAATATCGTTATAGGCTCGTTGCATAATGTACTATTATGCTCAATAATATTGTTGTTCACGTTTTACTAATAGAAAGGCCTAAACGAATTCTACACTTACCTCCTGAAGTATTGTTACTACCAGTATTCCCAAATGGTTCAATTGTTGCATTACCACGAAATCGAAAGTCCGAGTCATTTAAACGCAATCGACTCGATATGGGTCTCATAGCAGTAACCTCTTTATTACATTTGTCTGTGGTACAGGAGTGGCACTCTGTCTCTATTGCCACGTCATCAATGGACTTTCTCGGTGGTTGGCAACACATGTTTACATAATCCTTCTCCAACATGCATCCCATTTCCACTATTGTAGAAACTTCCCCTGGAAATATAATGATCAAGTTCATTCAGATGTTCTCTGAATCATTTTTTACAATTTTAAGATAGAAAATATGTATGACATAGATTTGAGTAAAGCTTAATTATTGGTCCAAATTCATTAATAGAAAACACCATATATTATGAGTTAAGTTAATTATTAGAGTAAGGCATTTAATGACCATAAAATAGTGAAAAAATGCAAGATAAAAAATGCATTTATGACCTAAAATAGTAAAAAAATTGCACAAAACTGAAAAATGAGTAACAAATTTACCATTATTACTTATAAATGGGTTTTTAAAGTAATGAATTGCTAAAAGCAATTTAATGGATAACTGTGCGTTGTATATGAATTTACAAAATAAAACACACTTATTTTGTTGCTAAAGAAGTAAGTAAATTTATACTATTTGGACACCCTTAGCGAAAAAGAAATCCTTTCTGAACTGGCATGCCCATCAAATTTCCTCTAGCAATTATGTGCCATTTAAAAAGAAAGAAAAAAATCTTTATTGCTACAAGACAAGCTCCTGTGGTGTTTACAATAAACTTGAATTAAAATGAACTATGTGCACTTGGTGGAGATTCTCAAATAAAAATGATTGTTTATTGTCTGAAAGTATGACCTATGGTGACCTATAGGTGGGGGAATTATAGGTCATTATGTTGTCTTCTCTACCTCCACTGAAATGTGATCTAAAAATGCCGAAAATGACCTAAAAATTGCCAAAAATAACCTATCTCTTGAAAATAACGAAAAATGCAAAATAAAGCAAAATAAAAAAAAAATTAAAAATTTCACTTCTTTAGTCAATTATTTCATGATACACATTTACGTATATCCGAGGTATCTTTTAACCCTCATATAAAAAATATGCAAAATCATCAAATGCCTTGTTCTGTTAATTATCCTTGCTATCTATGGAAGAGTTGACTAAGAATATTATTAATACGTACAAATCAATTAGGACGTAGAAATAATCACTAATAATATTAGCTAACATTTTTATGAAATAGAAGAGTAGTAATAATTAGCTAAAGTATGTTTTATAATAATATTAAAATTAAAAAATAAAATTATTTATTTAATATGGTAGGGATAAGACCACGATATCTTCTCTTCCCCTCTAACAGGATTAAAAAAACTACAATTACAATAAAAAAGTTCAATAAAAATTCAATAAGAAAAAGATAATAGCACTTAAACTAAAGTTAATAAAAATACAATAATAATAATCATTATAACAATGACTTTATACAATAATAAAAAAATAAATCTAGCACTTATGACTTTTTTTAGATAATGTATTACTGTAAAAGTTCTATGAAACAGGAATCTCGTCTTGAAAAATCGACCTCCAAATAATTGTAAACTCAGAACAAATGAAATGTAATGTATGCATGTGAAGATAACGCCATCTCTTAATAATGGAACACGAGTATATTTTACCTGTAGGTGACCTGTACTCCGTGTGGTAACATACAGTGTCCCATCCCAGTCCAAGACAGTCTGTTGTGGTGTTGTCTTCAGGTTCACAAGTCTCACCAAATTAAAAATATCCACATTTATAGCAAATCTGCCCTGAAACTACGTACAAAGTAGCATTAATTTACTGATCTGGCTTTCAATGCCTGTTTGTTAGCTATATAGGTAGGGGAAGTATTGTCTTCGGCTTTAAAATTCGATGTCGAATTTTCAGCAGATTCATGTATTCAGGTCACCTGGATCCAAAAATGTTATATTAAAAAAAAAAGTATTTTTATGTGCGTCTATGGTCAGCATAGCTCGAGAATACGAAATCGTACGGTCAAGCCATGGTACTTATTTTTGAAGTAAAACTTCTTTAGTGGCGGTAGAGGGTAAATCGGGAAAATCAGTCACACTAAAACCCTCACGAAATCAGTCACAATCAGTCACACTAAAACCGTCACGAAATCAGTCACACTCAAAACCGAACGAAATTACTTACTTGTTTCGGTGCGGACTGCACAGAAAACAATCAACGCAATGATTAGGAGTAATCAAAGGAAATTTTTCAGACCTTACTTCCTCAATGGCAATAGACAATTCCTAAGCAATCTAAAGGTATATTATCTATTTTATGGAACCCGGAGGTTCATTACCGCGCAAATCCAAAATAAAAAAAAAAAATTATAACATCCAAAAATCCAAAATTTAATAAATAATAAATAAAAAATTTAAAAATCCAAAAATTAAAAAAATTAAAAAATAAACAATTTAAAGATCGAAAATTTAAAAAATCCAAAATTAAAAATTCAATGATCCAAAATTTAAAAATCCAAAATCCAAAATTAAAAAAGTCCAAAAACCCAATATTAAAAAGTCCAATAATGTAAAATTGAAAAAATCCAATAATAAAAAATTGAAAACATAAAAAAATAAGTAAAGTTTTGGCGTTCCACGCACTCTTTTTTTTACGGAAGGAAGACATTCTAATGTACAAGTAAAGTAGGAGTAAGGCCAGAGTATTTAGAAATCTGGAATTTATGCACTAAAACACCTAATTTCGACTGTCGTCCCTGCTGTAGCTTGCATCAATCTGGGACTTAAGGACTATCAAGGTTTATACTTACTTACTTTTGAGGGCCTCTCCACTCTTCAGCGGTTGCCCTGTATTCCCATTCGCTATTCTTCCCGATCATGCCAGTCATCGACCACTCATCAGTTTATGGATTTGTCCTCTCGAGGTTGTTCTTGGCCTGCCCCATTTCCTTCTGTCCCGAGGTGACCATTCCAAAAGATTCCTAGGCCAACTATTATCCTCCATTCTTCTAACATGCCAATATCATTGAAAAGCTCTTCTTTCAATTCTTTCCACCACTCTCTCCATATCCATCATCTATCTCAACTCTTAATTTCTCCTTCTTTCCCATCTAGTTACTCTGTCACTGCGTCTTATTCCATCCATTTCCACTGCCAATTTCTTAGATTTTTGACCCTCTATCGAAGTCCACCCCTCAGCTCCGTGGGTCATTATACTTTCCACAACCTCCTTTAAAATCCTCTTCTTTGTATGATTCAACATGCTTCTACTCCACATAACTCCAATATTCTAATAGCTCTTCGTGCTTGAACTAACCTATCTACTTCAGCTTTACAACTCTCTGATTCATCAATAAGTGATCCTAAATATTTGAATTTTTTAACAGCTCTAATGGTTCCTTGAGATAGAGAGATGTCTCGTCCACATTCTCCTACTACCACATATTCAGTTCTTTCCCTATTTCCATATTTACTCGTAATCCTCTATCAAGGTTTATAAAAATCTAAAAATACGGTCTTTATAAATAGTTATAAATGTAAGCAAGTTTGAAAGTATAAGATGGTACTAAACAATGTATAAGAAAGGTTCAATGCAAAATTATCTTACCCGTTGTGTTGAATGTAAGTAACATAATACAAGTTGTATATAAGATGAATATATTCAGCACAAATTCAGCAAGAAACATTGCTTTAATATTGAAATATTTCTACATTCACGTTAACATGTGTCGCATATATTACCTTCAGATTTTATTTCAACTGTTGCATCACTATGTTAAGCAGGCTAGCCAACCAATGAACATTCCCATAAAAATAGTACAGATGACCATGGCCACTGCCTTCTTAATTTTTTTTTTTAGAAGTAAAGAAGGCAGTGACATTGACATGAGAGGGACAAAATATAATACAGCTCCGGAAAGCGAAGAGAGTATTATTGAGTATACTAATCGTATGATTATTTTTCTATGTCATAGAAATCTGTAAAATATGTTGATGAATTATACTTTTACTTAAAAAATAATGTCCTATGTTCTGGTGTCTTAACACTAAGACAAGCTTATGTTGATATCCTCCAAACAGGATGGAAGTAGGCCTACGTGGGCCACCTGTTTTATCATTGTTTTTACTATCAAAACAAATAACAGATAGAAAATAAAATAAAAATTAAGGATTTAATTTTATAGATGTATAAGTCGTATCTCCTATATTTCGCATTTTATTATGTCCAGTCTCTTTACAGAAAGACCAAGGGATAGCATATCGTATACAAGTCAATATGAAATCGTGAAATTTATCTTAGCTGAACTTCGGAGAAGATGCCCTCCTCTGGCGTGTGGCATGAACATATAAGCATGCGCCCTTATATCAAAACTATATATTCTTCTTAAGACTACTGCTCTTGCCAAAAGAGAAATAAGATGCTGATTCCATCTATCTTAATACATTCTGCTACAAAATAAAATAAAATTGGGGTAAATTTTTATACACACAAAGAGTCAGCCGCCGTGCAGAAAGATATGACAAGTTGTGAACAGCGTTTTTACGTCAGAATAGCTTTTTTAGAGAGAGAAAAAAGCCAGATAATGCCACAGGGAGCTGATGTAAACTTTGGATTAAGGACCTTCCCTTCCTAACTTCGAGATTTCTATAGGTTGGGCTATGTGAGCTTTCATGCTCCCAACTATTGCAATACAGTAGAGTGGCACGATGCCGTCGTGTAGGCTGTGCATGTTTATGGATATCTGCTCACTACTCTATCCTACCTCTAGTACAATAATTTTTATCACATATATTCCTTACCCTGCCCTTTCATTTATATTTTAAAAAATTTAAAATGATCTCACATTTAAAAAGTAAAAAAATCCCTCGTATTTGTGATATTGCTCAACGTTGTGTGTGAACGCTGTTCATTCTTGAATATGACGCTCAGAGGAAATATTTTCCCTGTTACCAGGTTTTATTGTAGTGTTTAACATAGAGAGTAGAATTTCAGTTCCGTACAGTACCCGATTTTTCTGGACAATTGAAACCTTATTGAGGGAAAACGCTTGGGGAAATAGCCCATGTAATGTTACCGACCCTGCGGTCGATTTTAGTGACTGCTGGCATCAAAGGCTATCCGTTTTTGTTTCATTCGGTGGCTTCAGAGTGGCATTGCTGTTAAAATGGAGTACTGTTGTTCACAGTTCAGTGGGGGAGAATGGAACGTGGAAGACTGATAGCTGAATAACGCTATGTCGTAATTTTTTGTTTTGAATGCACTATAATTCTCTCTTTAACAAAAGTAGGGGTGCTCTACTAGATGTACGCCCGCAATGTAAAGAATAGACACATGTAAATGTAACAGCTTATGCAACATTCCACTTCCACCACGACAATAACAGTGTATCTTCACTGACTATTTCAGACATACTGCATGGATTACAGTGAACGAAGAGTGGGCAATGTCTGATACTGTACATAAATTCTTTCAACAATTGAATTTTTAAGTCTGAAACAGTAGGCCTTTACTTCACAAATCTGATTAGTGTGTATATCTTTTTCCATGATTTATCTAAACTTTTATGATTTTCTTTTTAAGTGCCAGTATGGTAGGCCTACTTTATGAGACTGTGTGTGGGGACGGGAAAATGTCTGTCTGTCTGTCCGTCCGTCTGTCCGTGTGTCTGTACGCGCGATAACTTAAATACACTTAATCGGATTTTAATGAAACTTGGTATACGCATTTATGATGTTCTTTGGTACAAGCCTATTGAATTTGGGCCAAATCGGTTGACCGGCACCAAAATAACGAGTATATCAATATTAATTTTGTAATGAATATTCTTCCATGCCCCACAATGTATTAAAACTAGGAGGTGCCCGTGGCTTCGCCACGATAATTCTTTTAAAAATTAAAAATTAAGAGTATAATAATTATTAAAGCATTATATTTATTAACACTTGCACGCGAATCATTCATAAACTAAGCCATTAATAATTAATGAAACAGCTAAAATTCCTGCTTTAGAGTACATTCCACGACATGAAAGCGCCCCCTGGGAAAACTATATCAGAATCGATTATGCAGTTCCAAAGAACCTGTGAACACATAATAGGCCTACGTATTGTTTCTCAGCTGTTTATTGACATGAATATGATGTGAATTTTATTTGATCAATTCAGTGTAATTTTCAGAAATTATATAATGTTTCAAGGGAAGGAATGGTTTGTTTGGATTATTATTATCAGCGATATTTCAAGAGATAAAACCATCAATATTTTACAGCTATTGCCCCCGGCTTCGCCCGCCATTATTCATTGACTCCAGGATTTTTAAGAAAATTACACTGGTAGATTATTAAAAATGTTTGTGGTTCAGAGCTATGAAAATTGTAAGTAAAAATAAAATTAGAATATTTGTTCATTGTGTTCATTTCACTTAGGCCTTATATAATAAAGAAACGGTTTTCCTTCCTAATTTTGTAGTCGTCATGAAAGTTTAGACTGCGAGAGACGAACATCGCCGAGTATACCCGATGTCTCACGAAGCGGGCGAGCAAGCACGCTATTTAGGGCCGTTGAATTGTATAAGAGTAGATAACGTAACAAATTTCCAATCGTATATAGATATTGTTAGCAGCCTTGATTGATTCGTTTCTTCATAACGATGTCAGTGTAGGCTAAATAATAATGTAAATAGTGTAAATAAAAGATTTAAAACAACTAGCCGTTGAATATTGATATCAGGGTATATTGTGCATTCTATGGATATGTAGACTACCGACATTTACATTAGGCTATATTTTAATGTATTTTTCTTATTCGTCCTTGTGCAGCAATATAGGCCTACCTAATGTAATTCCTGACAGATAGATTTCATATTGACTTTTTATTCATTCATAACCTTTAAGGCTGCTTTAAACTTGAAACAGACATATCAGCGAATCGTGGGCCTATTGTATCATTATTATTATTGCCAGCGCATTTTGTTTTTGGAATTTAACTCGGACATCTATTACAAAAATAACTTTTCTGCATGGGCCTATCATAATTGCGTTTATCACTGATTAAAAAAAGCATACTGGCACTTTGTTATATCAGTTTACCTGATTTTATTATGAAATGAATTTTTAATAAATTTGACGAAAACTGTCAATTTCTTTATTATTTTCTCTGCTGATTTGAAAAAGACTAGAACAGTATTGTATGAAGTAAATCACGGTCCAAGTTTAGGGACAAAATAATTATTTGTGAGAGAAGGACAGTTGAAACAAAAATAGTATCGGAATTTTTTGTTTTGTTTATTTCTACCTGAGGAAAAAACTGTTCAAGTCTACACGGTTATATTACTTTCATTCTGTAGGCTACACGCAACATCAGTTGCAGACATAGGCGTACCGAGGGGGGGGTTTGGGGGTTTGAACCCCCCCATTGATTAAAAAAAGGAAAATTGTATAATTTTTTTTAAGTCTGCCCACAAATTACTTAATACAAGTATAAAGCGTGGGAAGCTTAAAACTCGTTATTTTGCGTCTTAATTTTTAAAATTTTCCGGGGGAGGGCCCCCGGAAGCTTAAAACTCGTTATTTTGCGTCTTGATTTTTAAAATTTTCCGGGGAGCAACCCCTGGAAGCTTAAAACTCGTTATTTTGCATCTTAATTTTTAAAATTTTCCGGGGGGGGGGGACCCCCGGACCCCCCCTCCCTGGGGGGTATGGAATACCCCACGGATGTTATAACCCCCCCATATGGTCGGCCTGGTTACGCCTATGGTTGCAGATAGGCTATGCAATAATGTAGACAACGGATCCTTATTTTATTGGTTAATGTAATTGGCAGTCTACTTGTACAGAGACTATGCTTATTACACAGATGTTACTACAATGTTTGAGCACCTATGGTAGAGTTGAAACATTCTTTGCCACATGTTGCGCTTGGCAGGGCATACATTTCCCTCTGTTTTAATTGGGAATGGGAAATTTACATGTGGGACAAACTGCAAGTGAGCACTTCATTTTATAGCTTGACTCTGGTGTGGGGAGCGTTTCATACGTCGACATGGCCTCTGTTAATGTAAACACTCGCCTGTTCTTAATTTTAGGACGAAATGCGCTATATCACATGTGAATACACGTTTCCTTTTTTTACGTTAAACTACTGAATTCATGGGGCCTTGTTTCAACAGTACCGTTTCAATTACTACGAAGTGCACAATGTCGCCAACATGGATATTAATCTAGACGAAATAATGGACAAAGATGAACCCCTATTTCAACCGCTCTTTACCCAATACAATAATATATGAGAAGGGTCAGGATTTTGTTGACCTACAAATATTTTAAAAAAAATGAGTTTTAAAATGACTGCAGAAATTCACAAAAAAGACCCAAAAAACTAGTATGGAAATACTAGTTTATTCATCAGCAGGGCCCGGATTCTAATGACATGTCATCTTTTTATTGATGCGGCATAGACATTGCCAACTTGTAGATAAATCCTAATTATATCCTCTAGATTATAGAAATGCATTATTAGGTCATTTTTTGTCATTTTATGCAATTTTATGTTTTTAGGGCATTTATTTCAATTTTAGGTCATTATTTCGTCATTTTCGTGTCATTTGCTTCCTTATTTAGTCATTTTCATGTATTTATATTGAGCGGTGCTGTCTTTGAAGTGCTGTTTTTTTTAATGCAAGAAGGAAAAATTCGGCGTTAAAGTGTTGACATGTCTCAGTCGGAAGTGAGAATCAAAGAAACGCCAAATTTTTTTTATTATATTACTATTGTTATTAGATTGACTTGGCACCAGAGTTTGCCACTTGCTTGGATTTGAGAGATTTGTTTACCCTCAATAAACAACAATATAATCCGGCAGATCACAATAGGATGTGCCGAATTTTGACTCGCCAGTGCCTCAGTGCCAGTATAAATTTCCGTGAGAAAAGAACATTCACAACATTACAGTTATTTACAGTTTTTACAATTATGTACAAACTAGTGTATAACTTTGTGTGTACAATGATAATTTTTTATAAATAAAATATCAGTTTTTAGGTCATTTTTTAATAATTTTTAAGTATTTTTCTTTAAAATTTAGGGTCATTTTATAGGTAATTTTCAAACAATTTTAGGTCATCAGAATCCGGGCCCTGTTCATCAGATTTTTGTCTATTCTACATTTATGTTGCTGACCGAATTATAGGCATGTAATTAGTTAGCTGGTACATACGGTTAAGTGCAAACATCGTATTTCTGTATCCAAATTAAAATTATAACAAGATCTATTTATTTACGCTTGTATAGAGTTACGATAATATTCAGTGTAAGTAAATGCACAAAAACTCTATATACAGGTAATGCGAGAAACAACACAAGATAAGAAAGTAGGCCTAATGGTTTTATATTTAAAAATTATCTAAAAACATGAAATATGAAAAAAATAGTGTAAAGAACAAACAAAATTGGCCAAATAATGACATTCATTCTAAAAATTACCTAAAAATAAAATATTGGGAAAAAGACCAAAAAATGGCCCTAAAAATTCTGATTTTTATAATCTAGGAGACATGATCCGAATATCTGCACTAGTATGAAACGTCCATGATGTTCCAGTTAAAAGATGTCATCAAAATCTGAGCCCTGGGGTCCGCCATGGTGTTTCAGGGGGTCCGCAGGCGGTTTAAGAAGAAATAGGATATCCCGTAATTTTGAAGTGCTTAACTGTGTTCCCCACTACTTATCTATGTGAAACAGCATTCTCCCACCTCACGTACTTGAAGTCAAAGTTGAGAAATAAACATGAAGTTGAAAATGACTTAATATTGAAATTATCTGACATTAAACCTAACATTGTAGAGCTATTTAATCAAAAGCAGCTTCACTGTTCACATTAAGGAGTAAACTCTGCTTGTTATCATTGATATTGTTATTTTGTCTTTTTAATTTAATACATTTGAATCAAAGTATTTATTTATTTATTTTTTAATTTCATAACCCAGAGGAGGTCCGCGAAATTTTAATTTTTTTCAAGGGGTCCGCAGACTGAAAAGTTTGGGAACCACTGATCTAGAGTGATTCTATGATACGATTTTTATGGCAACTAAAACTTTGTAAATACAGTAGCCTATGTTACTTTTGTTTGTTTCATATTTTATGGTTAGGAGTGGTACAGTCGGTCAAATAAAAAACGTCGGGCGGTATTTGATTAAGTATCACGAACGAGCATATGCGCATGTACAGGAAGACTTAAGGTTAGGTTCACACACGCCTCTTGTCTATCCATGTATTTTCTTGATTATTTAGTCAGTTTTGTTCCAAAACAAACATGTATAGAAGGCTGTGGCTAGATGCCTCAAATCCGCCATATTCTTGGTTGCAAATTGTTATAATATTAATAATTAATAGATTCGCGAGGAATATGTTTATTCAAGGAGCATTTTTTTAAGATTTTATTTTATAATACCGGTACTTGTAGTGCAAAATCAATAACTTACGCTCAGCATCTGCAACCAATCTTAGCATCGAAATACGCGTCCGGCCAGATCAACGTTTGCTATGAAAACTTCCGGTCGCATTATAGTAACGTTCCCACCTCTGAGCTTCTTTTCATAAATATGGAACCTTCTCGCTGCTTCAGAGACCGAAAAAATGCAGGTCAATTACAGCCCTAACCACACTTTCTCTCACGTTAGCATTTGTATGTGGCGATGACACAAAGCAAAATGAATTATGACAATGCATTAAGTTGAATATCGTGTGTTGAGATTTCCGCGATGTTCATTTTTTCCCTCCTTGTTGATATTTTCCCTCCTGCCGCATGGCCTCATATGTTCCGAAAATGACCTGTATTTTGTGTTTTTTATAGGAAACTTGTGAACTAATGCGTCAAAACTTTAATTTTAGCAGCATACGAGTCCCGACGTTTTTTATTTGACCGACTGTACATTGATTTCCTGTCATATTCATTTTTTTTATCTTTCAAAGTAAGGAAATAAAGGCATAAATGGTATTGTAGAAACAGTTTCATATCATATTTAAATTTATTTTGGGTTTAGTTTCCCACTCTACTGGATTTCCACACGCGATGTTCGGCGTTGGTATGCGGGCTCTGGCTTGCAGACCAACACTCCCATTGGCTGCCAACGACCTTGCATGTAATTGGTCTGTTCCATACGGTCCTGCAACCTCTACAAAAAGCTAAATAATGCAAAACACTAACCACATTAGTTAAGTGCGCGAGCGGAGGCGGCAGCCGAAGCGAAGCGCCCTTGCATTTTCGAATAATGTACGATACACTGCTTGTCAGTTTCGAAAATGTGGCATATAATATCTTCCGGAGATTTGTCTGACCCTTATCATGTTGGCAGTTGATTCCAGCACCACGTGACCCATCGGATTCTTCCCAGCATGCACTGCGCTGTCTCTAGCAGCTGATTCTGTATTATTGTGATTCCTTTCTGAGCGCCTTTTAGGTTAGTTTTTTCTGAACTTCTTACCGAATTTACCCATATTTAAAATATTCTTAGAAACAAAATGTGCCTATATATGGATTCTAAAACTTCTGGAGAATAATAAAACATGAAATTTCTCCGTTTTTCGTGTGGAAAGAAAAAATTAACGAATCCAGTAGAATCATGGTATATAAAGCGTAGAATGGGAAACTAACCCCTTTATTTTAACTACAACTTAGTTTACTATGGTGAATCGATAGCATAAAGCCAAGGCACAGTATAGTATAACAGTAGCGAAGCTCCATACAGTTTTTTTCAACCGGCGCGACTGCAGCGCTCGTAGCGGTGAGCAAGAACCACACAATATGTTACATTGTTGCTTATGTAAAATGTCAACAATATTTTATGGAAATGCTTGTGGTGCTATAAATTGCACCAACAGCCAAAGGAATTCTCCCGATTTATCTTTCTTCAGGTTCCCTAAAGATCCTGAGAGGTAAGCAAAAACAGTTATTTGTGAAATTAAATTGCAAATTTGTGATTATCATGCTTGCATCCATACTAGTGTATTTACTCCTATTTCTTTTAATTTTAGGAGCAGAAAATGGCTTGTAAATGCTATATACAATTAATTATTTTTATATGTATATCATAAATGAAAATCCTAACGATGCAAAGGTTTCTAAATATATAGGCCTCTTTACAAATACCCCACCTGACCCTACTAATTTTAAAAATGTTTTAACACGAGGTTATGTTAGGCCTATATAATTGAATTTAACAAAATTAAACTGTCGAGAATAAAGATAACGTGTTTAATCCTTTACTTTTTAATAATTTATCGTGTTTAACAAAATGAAGAAAAAGACAAAAGTGTTTTTCTATTGCATCTGATACTGACCATAGGCCTATCGTGCTATATGCCTATAGAATTTTACTTTCCCCCCTAATTTCTGAACTAGTACTACTACATGCTTATTGAAATTATTAAGTTTTCTTATTTGTCAGAATTTTCAGTGTAAGTACAGTATATGTTAGTAGTAGGTCAATTAAATTCTTGAAGATGTAGGGATGTAGCTTATATGGTGGACGGAAACCGGTCTGATACTTTATAAGATATACAATGTCATCGATCTTGAAACTACAACTTCTTTACATTACCATAAAGTCTATGATTTGGTGAGTTCACCAGTATGCCTTTCCGGTAATAATCTCGTTCTGGTAATTTTAAAAATAAGAAGAAATACAGCCATATATTCGTATCTTTCCAATGCTGGAAATGGCTGTTTGCTAGTTCCATCCTGCTGGCCGCTTGGGGTGCTACTGTCGCACGATCTGTCAAAGGGATGCATTTTCCTTTCATTAGAGCTTCGCTACTGTTATACTATACTGTGGCCAAGGTATATAAAGCTACTAGCATAAAGTTATTATGCTCGGAACCTTTATTGGAAATGAATAAAATTAATTCCTCCTTTAATAGTCAACTTTTTACTGAAATTAATGGAAACGATCGGGTAAAATCATCAGTGGGCTCTATGCTTCAATTCGACGAGGACAATTTCAGTGGATTAGTTGGTTTTCTGAAACGATAATCTAAACATTTGAATAAAAATCCTGACATTTTACATAAAGCATTATTCCATTAGTTCAAATCTTTGCTTTTATACAGCTTTTTGCGTCAATAGCAGTGAAAAGGTTAACTAACATATTTCATTCTGAATTAATTTGAGCAAATAGCATTATACATTGTTAGGCCCTATATTACTTCGATTTTTACTTTTTTTGTTTTTTGTGTGTTTTGTTTTTGTTTTGTTTTTGTTTTTTTTGTTTTTGTTTTTTGTTTGTTTGTTGGCCCTCCACCGCCCCCGGAGCCCTGATCATAGGCCGTACTCTGGTCCCAACAACTTTTCGGCGCTTGTGTTCTATTGCTCTACTTTTCGCTCTTGTGTTTTTGGGTAATGTGTTTTGAGCTAGCTGTTTGATTCAACACTAATAGAACTGTGTAACTCTGTACTTAAATTTTTACTAGCCAAATCTAATTAGTCAGTCACCAAATCACTTTCTTTCGCTAATTCTTTAGAAAACTAATTGTAACCAAGAATCCGAAAAATCACCACACTTGGCAACCCTGCCGTATGTACCCTCAAATCCAACTGGATGTCCCGACTGTCGGACCGACAAGTGGTGAGTGTGTGAGTCCACTTTATATTCAACAATTTTCGGCGGTTTTAGTGATTCGGATTCAGTGAACTTTAAAAAATAAGGCTTGTCATTTAGGATTGGTACGATTACCACTTGTTCCACGTAACGATATTAATCTTCATTTTCTTAGGTTAACCTCTCCGTTGTAGGGACGTTTATGCGGCCCCACCGCCCGGACCTAACAGGACTGCGACCTGTTGGGAGAGGGATATACAGTAATTATTTTAGGATCACATAATACCTTCTTGACCAGACAAGGAAATGGAGAGCCTCCCCGGATGGGGAACTAGAGGCGAATGGGATGAGGGCCAACTGATATGTGGAGACTACAAGGGCCTAAGTTACCCGACATTCATCTCATAGGTGAGGAAACACCCTAGAATAAACCCCATCTATGTAACTTGTCCAGACCAGGAATCAAATCTAGGAATTGTATCAAATGTTCTTATTTGGAAATCGATAGGGGGAGAACCTAATGGTATAAAAAAAATAAAAAAATGAATGATTTATTCTTGTGTCTGGAGTTATACAAATGATCACCCCTGGTGTTACAGAAAGTTTTTTCACCAAAGGGCGTCTTCATACATAAAAGCTCAGACATCGGAAATCAGTACTACTACTAATAAATGTTTACCTTTTGTAAGTATATCCATTTACCATTTCTAACCAATTTCCCCTAAGCAGCTAATTTGTTTTTCCTAATGGTATGACAGTACTTAAATATATGTTATTAAGATACAGTTATATCATTTACAGGGTGTTAATGAATAACACCGAAATATTTCACCTGTGTATAGAAGGGACATAGACAATCAACTTTTATTAGGAGATATTTGCTCTATGGATACAATTTTTTGCTATTACAACATAAAATCTCCCAGGGTATAGCCGCCAATAACAATTGAAAAAATGCAAAAGAAAGGAACTTCGTTGTTAACACTGGAATTATGAATAAAAAAACTAATGCAGTGGTGGCCAGTCATGTGATTATTCTGTAAATTTTGCAGATTATGAAAACTCAAAATTATGAGGTAGCTGTTGATGAATGATTAAGAATTAAGTTTTGTTGATCACTAAAAAGGCATGAAGTCAATTTAATGAAAGTTTAGCCCTATTTCACTTAATTATTGACTTATGAGCACCAAATTGTAATGACCTGAATGCCCTGTAGCATATCCTAATAAAAATATGCTGTCTATGTCCCCTCTATATGCAGGTAAAGTATTGCGGTGTTATTAATTAACACTCTGTATGTAATTGTGAGAATATTATACAGGGAATCCATTTTATGCGGAAACTTTTTAACAGCGTTGTTCCTGCTCACACTTTCCCCGCTGTTGCGCTTGCACCGGCCGGGACCGTGTTCCGTTACTACCGGCAAATCGGCAAATCAAGACTTTAGAAACAATACAAAATAGAATAACTCAACCAATTTATTATCAAAATAGGCCTACATGTAGAGGCTTATTACTCACCATTTTGTACGGATGGTACAGTCAGGATATTTACGAGAAAATCTCCGAACGCGCCTTCTATGGTTATTTCTCAATAAGTAACATTCCACCAAATAAATTCGCTGTTCAACCGTATACATTTTCGATTATTGTCTTACGTAACACACAACAATAGACAAGCGTCTCACTACAAGACACTACAAGACACCGAAGCAACTAACTGCTTGTAGGGTCTATGCTTTGTACAATGCTAGCGCGGCAATGCGGCAGTGATGCGAGGTTTCCTCATAAAATGGACTCACTGTAGTATAGCCGAACAAAAAGAGTGTTCTGACACAAAAAACAAGTGAGAGAATTTTTCCACGAATAATATAAATGAAAGAATTTGTTTCACGTGATAATACATTTGTACGGAGTTGTTTTCCTTGTTTATCACTCGGGAAATTGATTGTTACGAATGGAATTGTCTTATTTGAAAGCTCTCACGTGACGACTGTCAAACCGGATGTCACACTTGACTAACATTGTTTACCTTTTTCCATATCTCTGCTAGTTTCTTCGTATCTGGTTGTGTCAAATTATTCCACTCGTCATTGATAAATTCATTTTGAAAGTGGAATGTAATTAGAGGCTGCAGCAGAATTTTTTCTGCAAGTGGGACAGAAGAATGTGAATTGGGCCATGGATGTATGTGTACAAATTTATGTATCTAAGTTGATAAATAATTTAATTTAATTTGTATTTTACTAATGTCTGCTAAACATTTTGCATTGTAATAAGACCAGAAAGGCAATTTAAAGACCTTTACACGAACTCTGGTCTCTGGGATTGCTTGGATTCAAATCCTTTCCCAGTAACTATTCCCCCCCTCATGTTTGTAAATGTGAAACATTAAAGAACTGGACGCCAGTCCTCAATTCATGGCAGTTCTCCACAACGTTGTTTTTTTTTAAGTAAAACTTCTTTAGCCGCGGTAGGGGTGAATCGAGAGCTTGTGTAACGCTCAAAATCGTCACGAAATTAGTGAGGTCTGGCGGAACGGACTGCACAGAAAACAAACAACTCAATGATTAGGCTTATCCAAAATAAAAAAATCCAAAATTTAAAAAATCCGAAAAACCAAAATTAAAAAATCCAAAGCATAAAAAATTCAAAGATCTAAAATTTTAAAAATCCAAAATTAAAAAAAACCAAAATTCAAAAATTCAAAGATCCAAAATTAAAAAGTCCAAAAATAAAAAAATTAAAAATCTAAATATCCAAAATTTAAAAAATAAGAAATTAAAAAGTTCAAAAATTCAAAATTAAAAAAATAAAAATCCAAAACTCAAAAATAAAAAATCCAAAAATAAAAAAATTAAAAGTCCAAAAAATAAAGAATTTAAAGATCTAAGATTTAAAAAATAAAAAATTAAAAAACCCAAAAGTCCAATAAAAAAATTAAAAGATATAAAAATTCTACTAATGAGGAACTTTCACTCATACAGTACAATTTTTCAACCTGGCATTATAGGAAAGCGTGTCAGGGGGAAGGCATTCACTAATTCATGCTACTGCGCATTTCTCTGAGCAGGGACAGGTAGAAAAAAAATCACTGTACTTAAGTTAAAGAACTTTTTATGTTAGATATGTATGGTAATTTAATGTGTAGTTTTCAATGGACTTCATAACATTTTATAACCTATGAATTTTATTTCTGCATTGTTTCAGGGAGACGTTGCGCTGCGTCTAGAACGTTAAAGTCGGCTGTGAGCAGTGTTGGTGAGTGCAGTCAGTGTTATTTTACAGTTAATAAGATGTATTCTATTAATGTTTGTTTCCGGATATATGCTTATTATCATTCACACTTTTTCTACGCTAGTGCGTAAAGTTTCAATTTGGTCAGTTATTGTTGGTGTCTAAAAAGAGCCTTTAAAACAAACTTCCTAAAGAAATCAAGCTGTCTCTTTAAGCACTATTGTCCATTTTACATATCTCTTTTATGTCCCTTTACCACCCCCGGAGCCCTCGACCATAGGCCATACTCCGGTCTCAACTTTTCGGCGCATTTGCTCTATACCCATAGATTCATTCTCCATTCTAGAATGTCCTAAATCAAAGGGGAAATGTGTGTTGAGCGGCCTGTTTGCTTCAGTACTAATATAACTTTATATTTTCTCTATGCTCAGTCATCTGTTTCGAGGAGTCCGTGTGTCCGATCCGTATTCACCTAGTAGAGTGAGGGAAACCCCGAGAAAAACCTCACTCGGATCGGCTACTGCGAGGGTTCACTCGTAGCGACCGGGACACTTTGGGCTATTGCCATTTTTGTGCTCGGTTTTTCTCCAGGAGCTTGAGCATTCTCCTGGGGTTCGTCTCATCATCGGCTAGTCTCAATTCTGGTTTTCCTAAGCAACTTCTGTTTCTTGTTGCTTTTTGATACCTATTACCAACTACTATATAGGATAATACCGGACACTTAATGCTTTGGCAATGGAAAAATGGGGGACAGATTTTGCAGCACTCCTGGTGGCTCAACCTGCAAACTTGGAGGCAAATTAAAATATTAAAAACACATATAAACTGCAATGTTTTAATGTTTCATCAAACATTAAGGCCCAAAACACTGTTTGAGGAATTATAACAATAATAATGAGCAAACAAAACACAGAACTTCCGAAATAGTACTCAAAATATCAATGAAAACACAAATATTTCAACTTAACGGTTGCTAACAACAACAACTCTTTTTTCAATGGATAATGTCTGTTTCAACAAAGAATAAAACTAAAATCTCTGGCATGTTTATAAGGATTAGATGGAACTTTAGCACTTTATTTATTTTACGAATAAGCTGCTTACATACGAAGCTCATGAACAAACTCCACAATGAACAGAATTATGTCTACTTGTTAATGACACAAAAAACCGCCTTCTCTTCGTGATTCATTTAAGTTCGACAGAATATTTCATATTGTTAGGAAGTTGTAGCGGGGGACAGTTAAGTGGTTGATTAAATCCGTGTAGAATATAGTCGTCTCCTTCTTCTTCTTCTTCTTCTTCTTCTTCTTCTTCTTCTTCTTCTTCTTCTCCTCCTGTGTTAGGCCTGTACGTTGTCCGTAGTGAGCACGAAGGCTTCTTTGGGCTGAACTTCCAAAAAGGTGATGTCAAATTTTTTACTGAAATAAGACAAATACAGTTGTCAGATAGCGTATAGAAGTTCGGTGAGAACCTCTCTCTCTCTCTCTCTCTCTCTCTCTCTCTCTCTCTCTCTCTCTCTCTCTCTCTCTCTCTCTCTCTCTCTCTCTCTCGTAATTTAACTTCTCCCGTTATAGGAACGTTTATGCGCCCCACGACGCCCGGGCACTACAGCTTTACAGGACGGCGATCTGTCGTGAGAGGGATTATCTTTCGGCCTTACTTTTTGATCAGACAAGGACTTGGAGGGCCTTGGTTGTGTGATCAGCCCAATGCCGGGACCACCTCCGAGACAACACGAACACATAGGACGAGACATACTCATACAAGACGCTGATGGGATGAAAGGGTTAATGGCGGCCAGTGTCTATCAGGTTATAAAAGTAAAGTGTTCCCTATACAGGCCACGGAGGCTCAAAGGGTTCCAGGAGGTTGAGGCTCCCAGATTTTGGACATTGGTACGTGAAGGTGGTAAGGTTGTCAGCCTCCAGGATTGCTCCTGGTACTCATTTCTGTTAGAGGCTGAGTCGACTCCAGGGCCATAGTGCCACCAGAAGGATTAGGCCAATTGAAAAACTCCATCGACCTCATCGGGGATCAAACCCGCGGCCTTCCGGTTTGTAGCGCAGTGCCTCAACCACTACGCTACGGCGTGACTCCGTCTATCAAGTACCGTACTGTATAAAAATAATACAATAAACTAACGAAGTGATAAAACCTGTAACCAGTGATGGGAAAAGTACAAAAAGAAAGTAATTGGGCTGAATTACAATTACCCGAGAGACATTTTACTTAATTACAATTACAAAATACTTTTCAAAAAGTAATCAGTAAAATTACAATTACATTTGCAATTACTTTACAAAATGGCAGTACCTAAAAATTCCTTGTTTTTGGTTTGTTTTGGGCACAAGCCCAAATGATTAATGAATAAACAAAAAAAATATATAATTGAGGATATTTTTGAAAATATTGAGTAACTTTTTGTTAATATTAACTCTAATTTGGATATTAGTTGCAAACACAGTAATGATGACGATATAGCAAGCGAGAATGATACTTCCCGTAATAGTAACGATTACTAAATTGTAACAATTACAATTTTATTTCCAGAAGTAAATTACAAGTAGAAATTACATTTTTTAAAAAGTATTGATTACAAGTAAATGGGACCAGAAAAAGAATTGTTACTGTAATTCGATTACTTTTACTCAATTACTTCCCATCACTGCCTGTTACTTACCCGATTTTCTGCTCAGAGTGAGTACTGACAGCAACCAGTGCAAGTTGTTCAGGCAAAGTGTTGAAAACTCCCTTCATGTCTATGAACTCTTCCTCATTACCCAGATTCACAATAACCACATATGTATCGTGACCTGACAAGCTTCTGGAAAAGGAAAACAGAACGATTATACGCATACACACAAACACACATACTTTTATTTATGCACACACAAACTCATATTGCACATATTATAGAAACTATAATGTGGATCATGAAGATACAGAGAGGAATCAAGTCAGGCGACCGAAGGGGTCACAAAGAAGAGCGCTCCCTGCAAATACTTTCCGCGTGGGCTGAACTTTCTCAGCTAAACGTCCCGTGTCCCATGGGTAACAGTCTTGTAGTATCTAATAATTCTTATCTCTATTACCGGACTTGATCCAACTCGTTTTCTCGCACATTTCTTTGCATTTTATAGACTTTATGAAAGATTACTATTTCTTCTTCTTAGCCATATATTTAATTTTGTTGAAAAACAAAGAAGTATCCGCAAGAAACAAAATCATATTTTTCACCGGGAGCGATTAAAACGGTCTTCTCTGGACAATGATTTATGAGGCTTGGGTGATGCACTTTTAATTCGGTAATGAAGTATACTTTTACTTTCTCCTACCAATCAATTACTATTAAATATTTCATTTTACATTAACTTACTTACTCACTCAATGGCAATATACAATTCCTAAGCAAGTTAAAGGAATATTATCTATCTTACGGAACCCGGAGCTTCATTGCTGCGCTTACACGAATCCGTCATTCAAACCCTATTCTGTGTCAATTCCATCCAACCATCCCTCGTAAATCCTACTTCCCTTAAATCTATTTTACTATTATCATCCCACCTACGTCTAGGTCTTCCAAGTGGCCTTTTCCCTTCGGGTTTTCCAGTTAATATGTTTGAGAGGGTCGTACCCTTTTGCGTCCCAAAGCGAGTGGTCGCTTCATCAAAACAACCCTCGTGCGTCCGGTGCAATTTGACGTAAACAACCCTCGTGCGTCCGGTGCAATTTGACGTAAACAACCCTCGTGCTTCCCGTATTGAACAAGATCGATACATCAACAACAGCTGTAAATCATTCCATTCAAAATTGAATAGAATGTTTTATCACTCGCACCCACACCTATTCCAGTTAATCGAAGCCTTGAAGAATATACAAGCAGAAACATATATTCACACACGCTCAACAATCGTCAATGCCAAGAAAAATTAAAAAGATGCCTTCTTGGTAGAAAAATGGTTGAATATAGAACTGAAGCACTCAGCAGACTGGAATGTGTGCGAACAGTATAACTTAAGTTCCTACCAACCACAAGAAAGTAAACTGATAGCCAAAAGACAAAGAGTAACTTCATTCTCCGCTTCAACTTTATTTATTATTGACAGTAATGCAAGGATTAAAATGTTTGGGATGTGTAGCACTTCGCCTCCTCGCGGTGCACCCTGGGTAATCCTAAACGAACTGCATGGTACCAATTATTAATTTTACCTGTATTCCATGGGACGCATTTTGGTCATTGCTCTAAAGAGACCCGGGACGCAAACGGGTCATTGGATCTGAGGATCTATGGACGCAAAAGTCCAGACCCCCATGCGGGCAACATGTACAGCCCATTTCTTCCTCCGTGATTAAATTGCCCTTAGTATATCCAGTGAAGAAGATCGTCATTATATGGTTTCCTCCAGTCCCCGTTTTCATCTCTCTTATGTCCGAATATTTTCCTAAACACGCTGTTTTCAGATTATGTTTTTCCCGAAGATAAGAGACCATGCTGGCATTGAGCATTAAGCCCTTGATATTTATATCGAATGACAGGTAAATAACAATTAGCATTATCAGACATTTTCTTTCTCATATTTATTCAACGGACGACTTGAAAACGGAAATGTTATCAATGTAATCACTAGTTTGTAGAAAACCTTGTTTTCTAAATAGCTATGTTATCATAAAATTACAGGAATAATATGCATTGTCAAGGTTCTTATCTCTTCTACAACTAAAACAGTAAATGACAGTAATTCAGGACCTAACGTGAGTAGTCGCAATCACTCGGTTGTATAAGAGTTTGTTGTCTCACCGTTCTTGCTTGGTAAGTTAGTAGGTTTCATCTGATTAAAAAATAGGAATACAATTTTCTTTTATAATCAACATGCAGTTTGAAATTTTTGTGCTAATTAAATACAAAGACTGGTACATGGATCCCATACTCCAGGCAACATGTGGTAGTAGGCATGTGCATGTAGAGTACATAAATACTAATATTGTCCCAGTTGTTGGGCCGCTTACAAAATTATTTGTCTCAGTATTAGTTTCAATTTTTCTTAGAGATATTCTTACATATTTAAATCCCTTATTTTTGATGCTGAGCAAGTCATCCATCCGGCTTTTACCGTAATTATCCGCATTATAATGTAAAATTTTTAATTTCTATATATTCTGGGACATTTCCTTCATTTACTATTATGGAACCTCTTCCAGGAACTAGTAAGTACCGTTATGTTGTCAGTCAAAAGTCTTGCTTTCAGTGTGAATTGCGAATAAGAGTAGCTTTATAATTTTTCTCAAATACCACAGCAACTGTATAAAGGTAGATTTCTAAGCCTGTCTACCTGCTGAGAGTGGGATAACAGTTTATATTGTGCTACTGTACATCATTTAGGTAGTTCGTCTGCAGTCATTGAGATTAAGAAGCCCACTTTGAGTGCTATAAAGTGCCGCAAAGTTACCATAATGTCAAAAAATATTAAAGTCTATTTGCAAGTTTCAAATTAAAAGTGATTTACCGACTGAAAATTCGGAGTGAATCTGAACAAGTCTATATACTGCTCTAAGGAAGATAAGTAATGGAGCACTATAAGTTATTGCTTGTTGGTTTTATTAAAATCAAATTTAAACAGTATTTGTAATGCTTTAATAATTTCCTCGCATAAATCACGCATCCTATTTTAGATTACAAAATTATCGTAAAAAAGTGCGTGAATTAGACGAGTAAATACAAGGTGACACAAAAAACGGAAACTTTTTAACATCCAATAATAAAACCAAGAGTTTTATTCATAGTAATTGAAACCTTAAAACTTGCCATTTAAGAAACATTAATGGAATTTATCATTTTTTAAAAATTACGTCCTGTACCAATGCATTCTTGAAACTTGCTGTTGAGATTCCTTATTGACCGCTGCAACATCGCAGTTGGGATACTGTGAATTTCATAATGAATTCTCTGTTTTAACTCATCCAGAGTTCTTGGTCAAAATAGCCTTCAGATAGCCAAGAACTCTGGATGAGTTAAAACAGAGAATTCGTGATGAAATTCACAGTATCCCAACTGCGATGTTGCAGCGGTCAATAAGGAATCTCAACAGCAAGTTTCAAGAATGCATTGGTACAGGACGTAATTAAACAAAAAAAACAAATTATAAATTCCATTAATGTTTCTTAAATGGCAAGTTTTAAGGTTTCAATTGTATTATGTAAAGACGCGCTAAAGGCAGTGTCGAGGATGAAAAAAAGAGCAGGAAAAATTTGTTATAAACGGATATGGCTTGTGAAGACATGCTCCATGCAAATTGCATTCTCCTTTATAAACTCCAGGACCCACCTCATGAAAGCCAGAGTATTTTCTGAGACTGCCTTAACTTGGCAGCTGCCTCTCTGAAATGTTGGAGACTTCCTCAGCTGAACGAGCTGCTTGTAAAGCTTGTAGTGGCTTCTTTCAGCTCTCTTCTCAGCTTCCAAGTTGACATCTTTGTAGTTAGGGTTCACGGGAAGCCACGTGTCAGGGTTTGAGGAGAATCCTTAAAATAAAAACATAATCTAATTTGAAGTAGAGTACGATTACTTCCACAAAGTCTCTGGGTTTTTACGTATGTGCAGTCGGTCAAATAAAAAACGTCGGGACTCGTATGCTGTTAAAATTAAAGTTTTGACGCATTAGGTCACAAGTTTCCTATAAAAAACACAAAATACAGGTCATTTTCGGAACATATGAGGCCATGCGGCAGGAGGGAAAATATGAACAAGGAGGGAAAAAATGAACAACGCGGAAAGCGCAACACACGATATTCAACTTAATGCATTGTCATAATTCATTTTGCTTTGTGTCATCGCCACATACAAATGCTAACGTGAGAGAAAGTGTAGTTAGGGCTGTAATTGACCTGGATTTTTCGGTCTCTGAAGCAGCGAGAAGGTTCCATATGAAAGAGCAGCTCAGAGGTGGGAACGTTACTATAATGCGACCGGAAGTTTTCATAGCAAACGTTGATCTGGCCGGACGCGTATTTCGATGCTAAGATTGGTTGCAGAAGTTGAGCGTAAGTTATTGATTTTGCACTAGAAGTACCGGTATTATAAAATAAAATCTTAAAAAAATGCTCCTTGAATAAACATATTCCTCGCGAATCTATTAATTATTAATATTATAAAAATTTGCAACCAAGAATATGGCGGATTTGAGGCATATAGTCACAGCCTTCTATACATGTTTGTTTTGGAACAAAACTGACTAAATAATCAAGAAAATACATGGATAGACAAGAGGCGTGTGTGAACCTAACCTTAAGTCTTCCTGTACATGCGCATATGCTCGTTTGTGATACTTAATCAAATACCGCCCGACGTTTTTTATTTGACCGACTGTACCTTAGGAGCGAGTGTCACCGTTCCTAGAGTTCCTTCCTAGGGGAGGTAACTGCACCCTGATTGGCTCAGCTCTTCTATCCCACTCCACGTGTTGTCTGTCTCTGTCTCGCTGCGGCATTATCCTTCCACTCAACTATTATAGTATTTTCTACGATTGGCAACGTGCTGTGTGATCTTCACTCTGTGATCAACATTGGCTAAGTGATCTTACGCGCATGCGTGTCTGCGCAAGCTGGTAACGAAAAGCTCGCTGGCTGGGTTAGTCTTCAAGGCCAGAGACTTTGTGGAAGTAATCGTACTCTACTAACATAAGCCTCTTCTCTATGCTAAGCATGGACGATTCAAACTTCGCGCTCCATATTTCAACATGAGTAAAGATGCTTATCTGCGATTACTCTTAAGTTGAAGCGTTTAGCTGTAGGCTATAAGGCTCTGAGTGCTAAATCATGATTTTCATCTGATAATTGAGGGCCGTTTTGATAAAACTCAACATCTCCACTTTTGCCAAATCGTTTCTAATGATTTTAGGTGCTTTGAAATGATATCTTTAAGATGGTGAAAAAAGAACATAACAAAAGTCAACATAACCAATTCATTTTGAAGCCTCAATATGGAAGTTTTCTATATTCTACATGTTAATAAAAACTAAAGAAACCTTCTCCTGAACAATTTATGTTTTGGCACATGGTGAGTTTTGTCAAAACGGTTCTCAATTTTATACCCAGATCAATGCAGTTCACGTTAGTTGCAAATTCCAAGATGTAGCGTTGGGTCTATCTCCGGCACGTCTTTCTGTGGATCTATGTCTTGTTTTCTACACAACCATGATTTTGGCACTTAGACCCTTATAAAAATAAACGCTTCAGTTTTATGCAACTTTGAGTTAGGCAAACAATTTGACTTTCTCAATGCAAACCGTAATTCAAGTCGGAAAAACGCATCTAGCAAATGTTTTAAGATGCGTGCCGTTTCAAAAGTTGTATCGCGTAAACAGTTGAGGAGATATTAACGAAATTGGCGTGAACACATTAGATAAGTTTTCTACCGCTAGGATTTCTGAAAGAGAATATGCTATTGCATTATACTACATAAAGGAAGTATAGCATCATTTACGGTTTATACATGTATATTTATTGTGAACAAAAGAAAACATGAATTCAAAATATTTTAGAGCTCTTGCTGGAATTTATTGAACAAAGGGGCTTAGTTTCCTTCATTACGCACTCCGCACACTTTCGCCCCCCTACTATTCCCAATTTCCGATTCTAGTTAGTGGCAGTTAGGCTAGGAATAGTGGTAATAGTGTTAGTGACATGTAGAGCTAGGTTGGTGGCAGTTAAATATGTCTCAGGCTAGTTAGATCCTGTTCAAAACAAAAGGGAGGAAAACTATCAGAGAGTTCGCGGAAAATTCGCATTATGTGACAAATCGTGATTGGCTAATGTCGTTAGGATGCGCCATTACCAGGTGTGGTTTGCTAATGGAGGAGTGTTCATAAGTTCTTGCAACAATAATATCAACATTTACAGGTGAAATAACAAACTCTCACTGGCATCATCATTATAGTATACCAATTAGCAAACAAAACGTAAAGGATTCATTGTTAAAGATAGAGAGGAAGTGAGTTGTGCTGTGAATAAACAAACAACCATTATCACGGTGATGACATGCGTTCTCACGTGCGGAGCTGTACAACAGCAGTATGCCCGGTTTCTATAAACTCGTGAAATACCTATGGGTAAATTATCCATGGACAAATTAGGTCCTAATCACCCACAATGCTATAATTGGGAAGGCCTTGGAGTTGTGCAGTTAATTTAATTCAGAAGGCTTTGATTCTCATTGTTTAAATTATTATTGATCCTACAAAGAGGTTAAATTTCATCCAGCCATCCATGAAAGGATAAATTAACCCGACGATTTATCCTTGGAAAGATCTAGCCCGAGTTTGTAGGAACATTTTTTCTGTCATTTTCATATTTCCCCAGAGGACATTAATCTAGAAACTCGCCACAAGTGTATGTGATTGTTACCTTTAAATTATTTGAGTTTGTAAATGTTATCCTTGAGTAAATTCTGTCCATTGGATAATTTGCCCATAGGTATTTCGCGAGTTTATAGAGACCGGGCATAAACTATCTACTGTACTGTGTGGTTTCTATGGTTTATGAAGAACACATCATGCTAAAAATCACCGATTTTGGACTCTTCGCCCCTTGAATAAACATAGTGCGTAATCATGCAAACCATCCCTGAACGAAGTATTCTGTTCATAGAATTTATTGAAATAAAAATATTCAGTAACTAATAACACTAATACCAATCACGGTTTTACCTGCACTGGTGGTGGAATCCCATTGGAAAGGCGTTCTCTCCAGATCACGCGATTTCTCCAAGTACTGTTCTTTCCCTGCATTAATTCCCTGGGGATCTTGACATTGTTCCCATGTTATGTAAGTGTCTTCCATGCCAATCTCTTCCCCGTTGTAAGTGACAGCTATCCCAGGAAGAAGCATGTCCAATATATTCATAGCATCTATCATCAGTGGTCCATACTTTGTAGCAACTCTATGCTGGTCATGGTTACCAAGCTACCAATAAAACAAGAAATCGTGAGAGACTTTATAATCAATAGCTTTACTTCACAAATTAACCGTAGCATTACCATTTCAAAAGCGAAATTTTTAGGGTTGTAATTTATGAAAATGTAATTTTTAAAAAGCTTATCGAGTTTATAAATGGAATTTTTTTCTGGGGGTGGAATGATCTTTCGAACAAGTTTTTATTGACCAGAAGAAAATTATTACATATATGGCTGGTGTAGTATCTACTTCTTCATGTAAGTCATTTTTATAAGTTTTCAATTATGACGTTTCCTTGTTTATCAACTTTTAATTATGTGTTTATATGTTTCCAATAAAAGAGAACAATTATTACAAATAACGATTGATCTTAATACAAGATAATTAGATTTATTTCATGTCCCATTTTGTAAATCGAAACTTAAGAAGCAAATTCCTGGAATTTTAGGCTTAACAATGTTTAATAAATTGCCTCCAAAGATTAAAGATATAAAATCAAGATTTGTATTCAAGAAAATACTTAATATGCAATTGTTTTTATTACACAGAGGAATTTTTAAGATGTTGATTTATCTTTACAATTTACATTACAGATGTTCAGATGATGTCTTATGGGATATAAATCGAAATGAATATTACATTTGTTACTTACTGAAACTGTAAAATAATTACTTAATTACATTTAAAACAATTAATTTGTTATTTTTCTTCTAATTATTCGTATAAAAATTAAAAAATAAATATGGTATAGAAATCATAATGTGTTTTATATTATACTAGCTTAAAAGACCCGGCGTCGCCCGGGTTTTGTATTTTGTAATTGGAAATTAACTTATGAAGGATATTCAATTTTAAATTCTAGGTCCTTATATAGGAATTTATAATTTGAAATAGGAAGAACGACTTATTACACTCAAACTATTCCCTCAGAAAACGCTTGATATAGTTTTTTATGGCTCATAGAGGATCTAGAATTTTGCATCCCATCGCTTGTACAGTGCACAGCAAGCCTGGTAGAGGTTTAAATAAGAAGAAACAGAAATTCCAGTAACATAAAATTGTAATATCGAGGCGGGAAATTTCCCACTCTTATGTTACCATAAAACCGTTTTGGAGATGAAATTAAACAGAAAGCATTATCACTTTCATACTTTTCTCTCCAAAAACCTGCGATATAATATAATAATATACACATTACCATACCTCGTTTTGTTTTCTCTATGTCCAGGGTAGAGAAAGTTATGTGATTCCATTATTTTAGTGGATTTCATTCTGTAATATTTATTTATAACATGAATTATTTTGATAACTTCTCTTATTTGTCAAAAGTGCATTTCATTTGTTTTTTCCAAGCCCACCTGATACCATTTGGCAACAATATATTCTGTGATTTGGAATTGATAATTCTATGTAAAAAGGGATTAAGTATTTTAAAAAAAACATTTAATTTTTGGCATTTAGAATCAAAATTTTTCAAAATCCTTTCTTAGTGAGCACCTACATTATGCAACGAAGGTAGTGTCAAAATTCCAAGTCTCTACCTGTTATAGTTTAGGCTGTACGTTGATTCCTGTCATTCAGTCAATCAGTCAGTCAGTCAGTCAGTCATTCATTCAGTCAGTCAGGACAAAGCCTTATATATATATAGAGATATTGTAATAAATTGCTGAAGGTAATGACGCACTTTTGAGAGAAGAAATAATGATGTCTAAACATACGCTAAATATAAAGTAAAATCACGTGATAACAAGTAATACCATCTTACAATAAACAAAAATAGAATTTTAAATTAGTTTCATTAGAAATATTTCCATAAGAAATAATATAATTTTTATATTTTATTTTTAGCAGAATGTTTTATTGGCAACAGTGTTTTTCATATTTTTATTCCAAGTAACTTACTTAAATAAACAAGGTCCTCCTTTCATATTTCTAGGATTAAGGGGGCCTATGAAAATTTAATTTTCTTACTTTATTCAAGAAGATATTTTAACGATGAAGATGCTCAAACAGCACATAATTCATTTTATTTTCAGGAACACATAAAAAAATACTTGTGGATTCAAAAAATTTCATCTCCTTTCGTGTAGAGAATTGGACTTGATCTTCAACAGAACTTGGTAAACTAAGTAAACAAATTTTCCAGAGAAAATTCTAGTATTATTTTAGGATGCTGCTTTTCAAATCTTTTATTTTTGTATTTTCACTTTATGAAAAATCTACATGAACAATAATTCAGCAATATGAACAATAATTTTTGAGGCGACGCGACGTATAAATACGTCGTGCTACTGACGTATAAATACGTCGCCTCGCCTCAAAAATTGTGTTAAAGCAGAGTGTTAGAATTAGTAGAGTAATTCTTTATGCTAAAATGTGAGGATTTTTATCCTTACGTTAAGATTGTTATTTATGAAAACCAGCTATCCCTCGTTTGAATGGTAGTATATTCCCATGACAATATTCCAGAAAAGTGTACGTCTACAGTAGTTCTCAATAAACCAGAAAAATTAATCTCTATTATTAGTCTATAACACAAACCTTTTTTCTCGCAAGTAGAAGAGATTCTAAGTAAGGACTTACCACCCAGTTAGGAACTCTCCCATCTGTCATCCGCTTTAAGTAGCTATTAATGACGCTGGCGAAATCGTACGCCGAAGACTTGTTATTTAGGTCGGTGATTAGTTTGAAGTTGAAGGGAAAATGTGCGCCTGGAGCACTCGAAGTTCCGTAGTATTTCATCACTTCATCCTCGCTACCATAAACTTCAAGCATGAACACCCTGTACAATAAAATAAAATAAATAAATAAATAAATAAGCCCGACACAATCCCTTATAGGACAAGGGCCTCCTACCATGGTAGGGCTGGCCCTGTTTTACTCTCCCAAGGTGAGCTATTTCCTTGGAGAGTTGGGTTTTTGCCTCCTGGTGGGTTAAGACCTATATATTAACAACACTTTCCTAGGACACTGTGTTCCTAATGAATTAAATGCTCTATCACTTGTTTCCAGTTCACTCTTTCTATGACCTATCCTGACCATCTCGTTTCTGCCTCCTCCCTGAACTCTTCTTCCCTTCCTAGATCACTGTTTTCCTAATGATTTAAATGTTTTATCACTTGTTTCCAGTACACTCTTTCTTTGGTCTGTCTTGTCCATCTCGTTCCTAACTCCTCCCTGAATTCGTCCTCCCATCTGCGTTGAGGTCTGCCTCTGCTTCTTTTACCCTTCCTCTGGTCCCAAACAGTTGTTACATACGCCCATCTCTCTTGATTCATTCTGATGACGTGACCTCCCCAATTCCATTTGGTTTTTCTAACAACAATCGCTGCGAATATAACCAACTCTAGAACAGCAAATTCTCAACTTTATGAACAATTGAATTGTTGAGTGTTAGAATGGTACTAACATTTTATAAGAAAAAAAGTTAAACATGTTTTCTTACGTATTTTTACCAGTAATATATGGAACGCCGTTTGTTTTACGGTTAGAGCACTTCTAAAATTTCTTGGTTTGGAATTCAAATTCTTACAACATTACAAAGGCACTAATTGTAAAAAAATGAATATCAACATGATTGCCATCCGTGGTATTGCAAGGGTACTAAGTGTGCCAAGGTTTCCAGATTTAGCCATAAACTATCAGACTAACTATCAAAAACCTGTAGTAAAATAATAAGAATAACATTGTGATAAGTGCACCTGTTTTGTATTAATATAATCTGTACTATCAATTATTTGTTCCCTCATTCTTTAATAAGCTAGTTTAGGTATTGTCTTTCTCTATAATAATAATAATAATAATAATAATAATAATAATAATAATAATATAATAAAAATCAGGTAAACTCATGTAACAGAGTGCCAGAATGCTTTTGTTTAATCAGTAATAACTGCAATTGTGATATGCAAAACATAAGTTATTTTTTAAATTTATTTCCGAGTTAAGCTCCAGATCGATATATTAAGTAGGGCTTACGGAAGAACAAAGGTCTAGTTTGATAAGCATATGTGAAGGAATATGTCAAAGCTACCTGTATTGCAACTTCCAAAGTCATATATAAACACTGTAAAACAATATGTTGCCATGAGAACTGTTTTGCATTTGATAAATTCTTTCTAATATATTACCATAAAATAGGCACTAAATCCGGCATTACTCCGGTACTGGTCAACCGATTTGGTCCAATATCAATAGGCTTCTTCCCATTGACGTTATAAATGTTTACACCAAGTCCGATAAAGCGAATTTGAGTCATCGCGCGTACAGACACACAGACAGACAGACCGACGGACAGACATTTTCCCGTCCCCACACAATGTCATAAAGTACCATTGATAATCCCAATGTCTACGAAGCAAAATAGATAAATTTAAAGGCTACTTCGAGTGAATGTTTTCTATACTATAGGCTACTTGACATACTTTGTGTTTCCCTGCTCCGCGCTTTTTTCGTCCAAAACTTTTCTCCATTCCACTACCATGTCGTATGTTTCGGGCTGATTCAAAGGCGCTGTTTTTGTGGAACTCTCAATAGGCCCTTCGAACAGCCATGGCACAGCATCCACTCGGAAGCCGTCCACTCCTTTGTCGAGCCAGAACCGTAACACATCCTGAAAAATAACGGACTTTTAGATTTTTTAAGGGGGCACTATACTAAATTTTCATCATTCTGTAAAAAAAAAATATATATATTTTCTCATTTGTTACTAAAAGAGAACATTTATTCTTCATATTAAAGTTCGTTCAATTTTACTCCTTTGCCACTTCTAATGTTTCAATCTTCATATTCAACATGATCGTTCACCAGTTTATATTATTATTAGTGACACAGTTTCCTTTTTTTTACGTTTGTCAGGATATCGACCAAAATATTTTCACTTTGGTTAATAAAAACTATATTTCGTCCTCTATGAAAAGAGGTCAAATTTGTATTTTACTCGGTTTTTAAATATCTCAGATATCCTTTTAAATATGAGTGTTCAAATCTTTAAGTTATGAGTGGTGCACGTCCATTCTCTTATTTTTCCATAGTTGCAGTTCTTCGTACAAAATATCCTTTAATATGCAATTCTTGTCAGATTGTTTTAAACTTGTGCATTTAAGCTGGCATATAGGTGTTCTTTGTAATTATCGCTTGCTTTTATTGTAGACCCTGGTACTTGCTGCATTCGTTAAACAGTAAAATATATTTTTTTAAATATCCAAAGCCAACACCTTACAATTTCTATAAATGGCACCTTTTATCAGAGACTAAAACCCTGTATATAATTGTACAGATTAATGAACAATAGGCGTCCCTCATTAAACGCCAGGAAGTAATAATGCCAGGTTTCCGTCTTGTTTGGAGATTGTTCAGTTCAGTATTGTGTTTCGTGTTCATTAGTTGGACCCACTGTGATAATATGTAATATCTATTTTCTTCCCCTCCCCCCGTGTATAAATGAACATCTACACCACATCAGAAGAAAGTGTATTCTCTAAATACACTACTTCTTGGATTTTCAAACAATGAGCGACCCTAATTAGACGTGGGCATATTGTAAAACATTCCTCAAAGACATTCTGGGCCTCGGGCAGTGGAGTGAGATGAGGAATTCTTATTTTGAAAAATATTATTTCACAGCTTTTCACAATTTAAGAGTCATTAACTCCTGTAAATTAGATACTGTTCGGCAAACAAAACATTTTTCTATACAGTATTTCTCTGTAAAAAACGCGTTACCTTCATCTCCTCCACTACTCGTGGGTTGCTGTAGTTGAGATCAGGTTGTTTGGGATCAAACTGGTGGAGATACCATTGTCGTCTTTCTTCCTTCCAACTCCAAGCCGGTCCTCCAAACATACTTTGCTGCAAAGGAAAATCTTGTCTATAATTCTGATTAATATAAATTAAGTCCCGTTAACTACGATTGTTTAAATACACATGCAGGGATATTGATACATTTTATTTGTAGCATGGGTGTCTTAGATGTTAAAATCTTCATTTAAAAAAATACATTGCCTTATACCCTTATCTAAACTTATCTTGGTACAGATCACACTTCATAAAATAAAAAATAACACATGTATACACATTAAAACAATGCTATCACAATCTTGAAAGAGTAACACATTTATGAAGCTGTTTTTAGTGAGTTCAGTTCTTCTACAATTTATCCAGGATGTGCCATATATTAAGGTGAGAAGGTATCTCGACAATATTAAATTCATAAACTTCGGGTAGGTCTACTCATTACAAAATCGACTATTGGAGATGTGTACGGTACATTAACTTTTCAAGGGTCATTTTTACAACTTCTTTCTCTAATAATACATATTATTGTTTATATTACGTTAACAGGTATTAAAGTATAGAATTTTTAAATTAAAAAAATTGTGTTTTTTTGTGAATTTCCTTTAATTAAGGTCTATGAATCACACTGCAAAATCGTTTCTTCTTTTTAATAATGTGGATCCCGTTTAATGTACATACAAAATTTCATTCATTTTCGTTTATTAGTTTTTAATAATAATTATTAAAAATTTATAACTGAGAAAAATGCTGATAAAGCTTATAAGCTACTGTTATTAGCTTATCTACTGTACATTGGCACTTCAGTTAGAACATTCCTGCTGCACGCCAAGTGTAGGCTATGCTGAGAGTTGACAGTGGTACCATCAAAAAGCTTGAAAATTCCCTTTAAAAAATAGTTAAGATATCTGTGACCATTAGCATGGAAGTTTTGGTAGATTTGCTAAACGTTTGCAAAGGACCAAAAGGGTTAACATGCTAATTATAGCTCAAATGTTGCTCAATTAAAAATTATAATTGTACATTCTTATTCTTCCTATTTTAAACTGTATGAACAAAAAATTGAAGGTTTTTTTACCAAAATTGAAGCACTTTCTTAACTTAAGTTGCATTTCGGCACATTAATGAGCCATCTTGAGTTCTTATTCAGGAGTTACCGAGATAATCCTCTTGCTCTTGACTTAATAATGGGTTTAATAAGTTCAATGCTCTTTAGTAGTTACGTCTTCCATGATAAGAAATGCTAAATACTTACCCAGTTATTTGGAGGTTTGGTTTTTCCTTGTGCATCTTTTATTCCATCGTGCCACACATAGTAGTCAGTGTATGGATCTTCTCTTTGTAGAGACTTCAAGAACCATTCGTGTTCGTCACTGGAGTGATTTGGTACGAAATCTAGGATCAGTTTGATGTCTGCAAGTCAATCAAATCAGAGAACTTTATTATTTCTGGATACTTTTAATGAGTTATCGCATTAGACCCAACTTTTAAATGTATAAACGGGATCAGTAATAAAACTATGAATAATAACATTACTGTAAGCGTAATGATAATTATTAATTTGTAAGATTAAATTCTTATTCAGTTTTGTAAAGTGACAAAAGTAATGCATATCCCTTACTTTGGACAGTCTCGGAATCAATGAATGCAATCTCTAATCATGCATAGGTAGGGGAAAACAAATAGGACCGACTAAAATATCTAATTTGCCGATATGAGCCACTGCGCATGCCTAGCGGCATTCACAGGATAGCGGGGAATGTGTTGAAATTTTGTTCTAGTGCCGACTGTTGACTTAGCCCATTTCGAAACCCATTATAAAATAAGGTAGTAAAATTCATTTTCTGGAAATAATCCGTTAATTAAGTAGTTACGTATCATAAGGCTCTGAAATCAGTACAAGAGTCGGTTCGCTTTTTTTTCCCTACCTGTAATTATTATAATTTTTTTAAATGATTCGTTTTTTGTCGCTTTGACTCATGGGAGTCTAATCGCGACTGTACATATAATAACATTACATATTATATTGGATATAATAACCAGTAATAAATATTAGAACAATGATAATGTCATAGTTTTACAAGAGAAGATATAACATTTAAATTTTACTATAAACATGGATATCTTTCAAATATAATATAACGTTTTTGAACATTTTTACATTATTGAGAACTTTTAACTTGTAAGTTGTACATTGTGGTTCATTATCTCTTGTAATTAGGTAGGAGTGGGTCATTTTATCGTGTCCACCTAATATAATAATTATTGAAATCAGTTTGTAAGGGGAATTTGCGAGCACCCTATGTACAGTCGGTCAAATAAAAAACGTCGGGCGGTATTTGATTAAGTATCACGAACGAGCATATGCGCATGTACAGGAAGACTTAAGGTTAGGTTCACACCTGCCTCTTGTCTCTCCATGTATTTTCTTGATTATTTAGTCAGTTTTGTCCAAAACGAACATGTATAGAAGGCTGTGGCTATATATCTCACATCCGCCATATTCTTGGTTGCAAATTCTTATAATATTAATAATTAATAAATTTTCAAGGAATATGATTATTCAAGGAGCATTTTTTAAAGATTTTATTTTATAATACCGGTACTTGTTGTGCAAAATCAATAACTTACGTTCAACTTCTGCAACCAATCTAGCACCGAAATACGCGGCCGGCCAGATCCAACGTTTCCTATGAAAACTTCCGGTCGCATTATAGTGAAGTACCCACCTCTTTAAGAAATATGGAACCTTCTCGCTGGTTCAGAGGCCGAAAAATGCAGGTCAATTACAGCCCTAACTACACTTTCTCTCAAGCTAGCATTTGTATGTGGTGCGATGACACAAAGCAAAAGAATTATGACAATACATTAAGTTGAATATCGTGTATTGCGCTTTCCGCGTTTTTCATTTTTCCCTCGTTGTTCATTTTTCCCTCGTTGTTCATTTTTTCCCTCCTATCGCATGGCCTCATATGTTCCGAAAATGACCTGTATTTTATGTTTTTTATATGAAACTTGTGAACTAATGCGTTAAAACTTTAATTTTAACTACATACGAGTCCCGACGTTTTTTATTTGACCGGCTGTACATAGCCTATTCATATTTAATGGAAACTGGGAGTTTATTATTTACATGTAACATGTACAAACTCCAATGTATTTCTACTAACCTTGTCCCAGTGGAATGTTGGGTATTTTCCTGAAGCGCGGTGAACGAGAAATGTATAACAGTAATGGGATTTCGGGTCTATAGAACGAGTTCTCATAATTGAACCGCGTAGTAAATGTTATTCTACCTCAAGCTTTCGCTTCGTCTGCATCATTATTACAGCTATGACTCAACTTCGCTAGTTTTATGTATTTGGCAATTTTCTGTTTTCCCCAATGGGGATTCCCTAAATATACAAAGCTAGTTACTAGAGTATCGTTTTATAATAATTTAAATAAGACCATAAAGAACAAAAAGGTACTCATACACTCACTTAAAAAATAGGTTTATTAAAAGGAAATCAAACAATCAAACAAACAAAATTACCATGAATTAGGCTACAAAATTCCGTTTATTTCTTCCGCACTTGTTTTCATCACTTTCTTTATTTAAAAGGGAGAATGTCTTGGTAGATCCTGGTTCACATAAATCTTTAAAACGATTTTAACTATACGGTCTACTTTCTTTGAAAGCCCCCAGATGAGTAAAGGTCCTGTTTAGGGGCAGCAATTGTCATATCTTTTAAATACGAGAGAAAGAGCATACTAATTGCTAGGGTCCGGATGTTTAGGCTTTTATGAAAGGTATTTGAGCCTTTTATTTTCGTGAAATAGCCCTCTTTTTAGGATTTAAACAAACTTTTTAGACGTCTTGATAAAACATAAAATGAACACTAATTTTAACACCGAAAATTGTATTATAATTTTGAAACATTTATTCCAGTCTTGTTAAAAAATAAACAAGTAACTATTTCTTATATCGGCAGTCTAAAAATAGCATAAACAATTGAGAATTCACATATTTATTTTCCTTTGCATTAATTTGACAATGTATCTAAAAATAGTGTTTTTCTGGAAAAGACCTCTTTAGCCACTATTTTTCAGCAAAAGTCCTCTTTAGCCCCTAGTTTTCAGCAAAATTTCCCGTTAGTCCCTTTTAGACTTTTTAGTCCAATTTAGCCCTTTTTAGGTTCTATAAGATTCATATTTTCGGAAGCAAGGGACATGAACGGAAAAATACTTTAAAATGTTCTAATTAGGAAGCTGGGGAAAAAATAGGTCAAAACTTTCAAATCCGGACCCTACTAATTACATATATAGGCTAAACTAAAATAGTTGAACAATTAAAAAAAATATGTAGAAAATTCAAAATTACTAAATAGAAAGTTATTTTACAAATATGTTTGTATTTAGCAGTAAGAAGAACTTAATACGAAACAAATTAAAGCAAAAAAAAAAGTTTGATTAATAATATTAACTATATATATTTTTAAACTTTTATCGTAAATGGGTTGAAACCATAATTTTATATTTTAAGAACTCAATTTGCAGCAACGAGAGTACTGCATTAATAAATTTCAAACTTTAAATTAGACCATGTAATTGCCCAGCAGTAGGCTTAGTCCTATAACCGTTTGTAGGTTTGGATATATTGGCCTAGAGTTGGGCGACCAATTTATAACCGTTGGTTAGTTAGGCCACAAGTTGGGCAGCTAATTTATAACTGTTCGTAGGGGGAGTATTTGATTAGCACCGAGATGAGCGCCAATTTATAACTGTTCGTAATGTTGGGTGCTAATTTATGACTGTTGGGTGCCAATGTATAATTGTCAGTAGGGGTCGTTGAATATATTATGTCCGGCTATTTCTAACTCAGTTGGTAGAGCGAGATCTCTTTCAGGGTCGTGCTCGACGAAAACTAAAATAGGATATAAGATGAAGGGATTATAGGTCGTAAATTTGAAGTCTATTGATAATGAACTTGAATAATATTTGTAAGTTTATTTTGTCCGAAAATCTTTCACTTAATTTGTTAATTTCTTAAAATGTCTGGAGGAAGAAAACAGTAATGTCTTTATCTATTTGCTTCGTCGTCGCCAAAATTACTTTAGGTTATATTATTATACTTATAACATCTGCACGTTTTATTGCAGGAATTTTAGGTTATATATCTTATGGCGGTATTTATTCGTTTAACTTTTCAATACGAAAAATAATATCTATAATCTTGTCTTATTCCAATATATATATCTTTATCCTCGACCGTATTATTTAAAAGTCGGTATAAAATTAATATTAGTACTTGTTACTGTTTCACTGTATATTTCTAACTCCGGTTTAGTCTATAAAAATTACGTCCGTCGCTGTTGAATAGATGTCTTCAAGTCTCTGTTGGTCGCTCCTGTTCGTGTTAATATGTTTCGGTGTTAAAATATTCTAGCCATTCCATTGGTTCAGTCAGTAGGCTTTGTCTCTTGTGATTGGAAATTAGCTAAGTCGTCTGCTAGTGTTTGAAATATTTGTCGTTAAAGTGGGTTGAGGTTTGGGGAGAAACGTATCCATCAACTTGACTTTAATAGCTGGCGACAGTGGACTTCTCCAGACAAAAAGCCACGCCTTCACTTCATTGTATTCCCTTATTTAGTTAATAATTCATAAAGTAATTGTCACTATTGGTTGCAATAAGTGTAGTTGTATAGCTTTCTTGATTATGCGTTGAATGATGTAATTTTCTATGTTGTCGTGTTAATAATTAATCGTTTGATTAATTATTTGTAATTGCTGGTAATGTCTTTTGATTCAGATGGTCATGTTGTATATTAAATTGTTCGTGTAAATGTCCTCTGTCTTGTCATGTAATTCGTTTTATGGTCATTGTAATAGTCTAGGCGTAATGGTAGTTTTTTAGTAGTCGATAATGTTGCGGGAAGTTCAAATATTGTCCGTGAAATGTATTTTCTTATATTTGATTCCTCTTTTTATATAAGTCCATATGAACTGATCGGTTACAAATGTCCGAACGCTATAATTATTAAAATTATGAAGTAATTGGTATTTGGAAAATAGTTTTATAAATAATTTTAAAAATTTTTCGTTAGTCTCGCATCCAAAATTTCTCGGTCAGTTCGTATATCAATTAGTTATTTTGATTTTGTAATGATGAATATTTTGTAATTTATTATCTGTTATCTTTTATCTGTGTTCTTCCTCGTCGACTGAATAAAAATATAGTTTTCACATTAAAATTCTTAAAATATAAACATTGTTAAATCATACACTTGTTACATTGAATCAGCTGATAATCTTCCTTTCTTTACTTCATTGTACTCACTTGTAGTACGCTTCTCTTTCCTTTTCACCTAATAAAATGAAATCTTTGTTACATTGAATTACTTGATAATAGTCATCTTGACTGGTTGTAACTCATTTCTGGTACATCACTGTTCTTCACCTAATGAAACAATTTTACTAATTACACTTAATTACTTACCGTTAAATACATAAAATTTTATTTAACACACAATGGGATTTGATTACTTATACACTTCACACTTTATGTTTAATTACACAATCTAAAAATGTATTATTTTCTTTCTTCTGTTCTTCAGGTATCCTTTTTATTCAAATAAATTTATTTTGCTTATTTCGTAATATCATGTTCAAGTTTACTACAAATTTATGCATTCTTACTCCTACACAATCAATAATATCATTCTTAAATGTCAATCTGCTTTTTCTAGCATGATTATTATAAGTGCATGCCTTACCTTCATTTTATTATTTTCTTTCTCATTAGTGATCTTTTTCACTCTTTTGACAGTGGATTCCTTCCTTGTCATACTTTTCTCATTTTTCATCGTCGACTCATTTCTTACCTTTAATTATTCATAATCTTTGCACACTCATAAATTCACTTTTCATAACTCATTATTTATCTCTTTGATTTTCATTTTATACCTTATATTTGATTGGTGTGAGGTTGTAGGGAGGATACTAAATTGAATATGCATGATAGTGAAATCCTTATTCATTTATAAATCTTAATTCTTTAACCAAAGTGTAATGTGTAATTATAAAACTTAATTCAATATTTTCAATAAGTGTAACTAAAATTTTCTTATATATTTAAATCAAATACTAGTGTGATTATCCTAAGTCAAATCGATGTTTCATTTCCTTCAGTATAATTCAGAGGGGAATCTGCACTTCACTTCTTAATATATACAATTTTAGTCGGAAAAAGGCTAGCTAAACACTTCTTCGTCTCCAAGGAAACACTGCAAAAATCACTTCATTATATGAGGTAATTCTTGTATCTGTATTGTCTTTCAGTGTTTACTTATAAAATGAGTGCGTCATCATATTACCTTAAATTAATACATTCGTTGCGCTGACGTAAAAATGAAACATAGATTGAGAAGGTTCACGCTAAAGTATTTTACATTCCATTCTCGTAGTCCTTTTTCGATTCCAGTTCGTTGAATAAAAGCAAAATTTACCTCGTAGATGTTTTGATTCTTAGTAAATTAGTGACATGATATAATATGGTTTCAATAAATATTTACGGAACTTTTCACAATTTTATGGGGTTTCTTGGCCTCTTGTTTTATCCGTATATCAGCGCATAGTGAATTGGATTGGATTGGATTTTCTAGTAAATGTTCTTCGCTGGTAGATTTTATTATCATTTATAGTTTTGTGGTATAAAATATTTATTGAATCATTTCCTGCTGATTTGGAACTTTCTCTTTCTAAAATAAATCTCAAATATTTACAGTACGTGTTGGAATTTTTGTATGGGCTGTCAATTCTACAAGTTAGTTTTAAATTAGTATATACACTGTAGAAATGTGAAAGTTGGGTAGTTATTTACAAGCGGATGCACTTCCTTTAGAAATAAATTTAAGAGGGTCACTCTGTGGGGGGTTTGGCTTACTTCTTCATAAGAAATGGTGCCTTATTGGGGTGACTGGAATAACAGTGTTACGTAAGGTCGTAAAAAAAAAAAAAAAAAGGGGGAATGACCTATATGTTGTTTGGGTAAAATTCTTAAGAAATGTTTGTGGTAAACAAGAATATGTTTTGTCAAGAATCGGGGTTATTTGCTTCTTTCGTTAAGTTACTTTAGTCTTCAACAGTAGGTGTCGGTGACTGATTGCCATTGTTATTGTCACGATTATTCATAGTGCTATTCATTGTCTGATTGTTATTTATTGGGTCATGTTGGTAATCGTTATTTTGTCCATTGATATTAGCATATCGGTTTAGTCCACGACGTGAGTTATTTCTACCTCTAAAACTTGGTCTAAAAAATCCTTGGTTGTACTGAGTCCTATTGAACCAGCGTGGTGTTCCATTGTATGGTCGTCTGCCATAGTTATTTCTGTTATTCTGATTTGAGCCTGGGGAGTTATCATGTGGGTAGTCATTATGATTATTGTTATAATTATTGTTATAGTTTTGGTATCGAAAATTGTTGTTTCTGAAACCATTGTTGTAGTTTGAGTAGTTTCTGCCATTGTTGAAATAATAAGGGCGATTTCTGAAATTTCTACTTCTCCAATAAGAAGTCCTATTTCCTCTCTGATATGGCGTATTTCTCCAGAACTGTCCTGGGCTATTCGAGCTATTTTCATGGATTACATTAGTCTCGTTTTCATTTACTTGTTGTTGTTCCTCACACAACTGGGCAGATCCTGTCCGCGTCTCGCATCCAAAAGCGTTTTGGTTGGGTTTGGTTTGAACGTAATTAATGTTTCTTTTTAGGCCTTGATTAGTGTTGGTAACTTGGGATTTATTTATCTTTTGTGGTGGAAACGGGGATTCCTGTAGGGATTTCAACAATGCTATCATGTCAGGGATTGTCTTGGGGCTTGCAACAATTAAACTGTTCTTTATTGAAAACGGATAGTGTAAGCAGAGGGCTTTGATGAAGACTTCATCTTCGATACTAGGGGTTAACAGCTGTTTTGAATCACATAAAGAAATAAAATGTTCCATATAGGTTTGGCCGCTATTACGATCAAAACTTCCATGAAAAATCTGACCTTTTAATCTCTCTTGATCTGATATTGACCAGAATTCTCGAAGAAAGGACTCTTCGAATGTCTGCATATTCAATTCCAGCGTATCATTAACAACATTGAACCATCGAGCTGCACTACCTTTTAATGACCTGGATACCATGATCATTTTTAACTGTTCGGGTACATTTCTTAAGTTGAAAAATGTCTTTAATTCGCGCAAATATCTGACAGGGTTAGTCTTCTGTTTGTCCTCAAACGTGGGAAGAGGCAAGTCGCTTTGACTAAGGGTAAATCCAATCTGATTACTGGGGTTGAAATTTTGATGATTATTATTATTATTTGGATTTGAATTACCTGCAGTGTGATGGTTCAATCCGTTATTGGATCTTGGTAAGCTTGCGGGTAGAGGGGGAATGATAGGTGTATCAGTAGGCGTGTCTAGGAGAGCAGATGAAGTTGACGCAATTTCGCCCCGGTCAGAGACCAAGACTGTACTCTCTGTACGATCTTCCTGATCCCGTAACCTATGACGCAATCTGTCCAACTCCGAATTAAGGGATACCAATCTAGTGTTGTTACTCCTAACTTCTCTTTCTACTGCACTTACATGATTTCGAATTCCATCTACCTGGGTACGAACCTCTGTCTGTACAGTTTCTATTTGTCCAGTTAAGATATTTTCTGAAGATGCTATCTGTTGTGTTACTCGGGAATCGATTTGCATTAATTCCTCAGCAACCTGTTGTCTATGGTTTTGCATTAATTGAGTAAGATTACTAGTTTGAGCTGTTAGCTCTGAATTCAAGTTTTCATTAACTTCTGTCTGTAGTGAAGTTAATTGAGTATTAAGTACTGTTTGCATTGAATTTATTGTTGTTGTTAAGGTTGTATTTTGATTATTACATTCGGTCTGCATTGAATTCATTTTACTATTAAATTCCGTCTGCAATGAGTTAATTGTTGTGTTTAGATTAGTGTTTTGATTGTTAAATTCAGTCTGCAATGAATTCATTTGATTATTAAGTTCAGTTTTAAATTCAGTCTGCATTGAATTAATTGTTTCAGTTAGCGTAGTGTTTTGACTGTTAAATTCAGTCTGTAATGCATTAATGGTTGTAGTTAGATTAGTGTTTTGACTGTTTAATTCAGTTTGCATTAAATTAATGGTTTCAGTTAGCGTAGTGTTTTGACTGTTACTTTCAGTCTGCAATGAGTTAATTGTTTCAGTTAGCGCAGTATTTTGACTGGCCAGAGAAGTTATAGCATTCATAATTTGTTGTAATGCATTGACATTTACCGTGGCTATTTCAGGGTTAGAAGACATAGTATCTGTTGGAGCAGCTGACTGGGATATTACACCTGCTGTTAAATTCTCACTTACATTGACATTTCTATTGTCTAATTCACTGCTTTGCAAACTAGAAAGATCATTTGACACTGGGTGTGGGGGTTCATGCTGTGGTTCTGGGTCACTTGAACATGTTACTACTTGTACAGTTTTCACAGACATCTTAATTTTGTTATTGCGTAAACGCATAGAAAAATGTGAAATTGAAAAATAATTACTGAAATATAAGTCTAAAAAGTCATTCCTTCTTGAAAGGATATAATTTAAAGTTATTTTAAGCCTTTACAAATAAAAAAAAAAAAAACTAAAGAGAAAAAATATGATTGTTCTGTGAACTCTGTAAGTATAAGCAAAAAATTTTAACGATACCCTAGTCCTTCTGTTGTTGCAGCTGTCTGTCGGTCAATAGCCTAGGAATGGCCATCAGCTGACTGGAGGTCACAAGCTGAAGAGGGGTGTCGATCTCTTGTAGAATTGGGGGGGCGGGGGTGTAGATTTTCAGTTGAGTGGAGGGTTTATGGTGAATGTTGATGGTGAATGTTGATGTTGTTGGTAATCCACATGGAGTCTATACACTATTGCTGTTTATTTCGAAGAATTAATTTGTTAATAAATTTCGTCTATCCCCGTGTCGTTTCAAAAAAATTTTCGACTTTTGTTGGCCTAATTCCTATATCCTATTTCGTTTCGAAAATTCTGCCCTGAGATGGGAGCCAATTTATAACCGTTTGTAGGTTTGGATATATTGGCCTAGAGTTGGGCGACCAATTTATAACCGTTGGTTAGTTAGGCCACAAGTTGGGCAGCTAATTTATAACTGTTCGTAGGGGGAGTATTTGATTAGCACCGAGATGAGCGCCAATTTATAACTGTTCGTAATGTTGGGTGCTAATTTATGACTGTTGGGTGCCAATGTATAATTGTCAGTAGGGGTCGTTGAATATATTATGTCCGGCTATTTCTAACTCAGTTGGTAGAGCGAGATCTCTTTCAGGGTCGTGCTCGACGAAAACTAAAATAGGATATAAGATGAAGGGATTATAGGTCGTAAATTTGAAGTCTATTGATAATGAACTTGAATAATATTTGTAAGTTTATTTTGTCCGAAAATCTTTCACTTAATTTGTTAATTTCTTAAAATGTCTGGAGGAAGAAAACAGTAATGTCTTTATCTATTTGCTTCGTCGTCGCCAAAATTACTTTAGGTTATATTATTATACTTATAACATCTGCACGTTTTATTGCAGGAATTTTAGGTTATATATCTTATGGCGGTATTTATTCGTTTAACTTTTCAATACGAAAAATAATATCTATAATCTTGTCTTATTCCAATATATATATCTTTATCCTCGACCGTATTATTTAAAAGTCGGTATAAAATTAATATTAGTACTTGTTACTGTTTCACTGTATATTTCTAACTCCGGTTTAGTCTATAAAAATTACGTCCGTCGCTGTTGAATAGATGTCTTCAAGTCTCTGTTGGTCGCTCCTGTTCGTGTTAATATGTTTCGGTGTTAAAATATTCTAGCCATTCCATTGGTTCAGTCAGTAGGCTTTGTCTCTTGTGATTGGAAATTAGCTAAGTCGTCTGCTAGTGTTTGAAATATTTGTCGTTAAAGTGGGTTGAGGTTTGGGGAGAAACGTATCCATCAACTTGACTTTAATAGCTGGCGACAGTGGACTTCTCCAGACAAAAAGCCACGCCTTCACTTCATTGTATTCCCTTATTTAGTTAATAATTCATAAAGTAATTGTCACTATTGTCTGCAATAAGTGTAGTTGTATAGCTTTCTTGATTATGCGTTGAATGATGTAATTTTCTATGTTGTCGTGTTAATAATTAATCGTTTGATTAATTATTTGTAATTGCTGGTAATGTCTTTTGATTCAGATGGTCATGTTGTATATTAAATTGTTCGTGTAAATGTCCTCTGTCTTGTCATGTAATTCGTTTTATGGTCATTGTAATAGTCTAGGCGTAATGGTAGTTTTTTAGTAGTCGATAATGTTGCGGGAAGTTCAAATATTGTCCGTGAAATGTATTTTCTTATATTTGATTCCTCTTTTTATATAAGTCCATATGAACTGATCGGTTACAGTCCTGAATTTTGTTTCGGCAAAACGTAACATAACGTTTCTTTTTGTACTTTGACAATGTTGGAAGCAAATCAATTTTGATCGATTTTGGTCACTGTAATCTAATAAGATAATAATTCAAAATTATAAAGTTTTTCTTATTCATAACCTTGAATTCAGAGTATTAAATTTATAACTATATAAACCATATATACCTTTTTGACATTCTACATTGGAAGATTGTGAATTTCGTTATTTCATTCTCATGAAAAGGCAACGAAGGGCCTACTAGAAATTAGGCCTGTGACCGTCGTTGGTGTGCCGGAATTTTCTCCCGTAGAATGTCTGTACATACAGGCATGGCCGTCACATTTATGTACGCATAAATGCCATCAACCTGGGCTAGGATCGAACTAGCAACCTTGGGAATTTGTCATTCTGAATGGAATAAACGTTGATACAATGTCTTAATTATTACATCTGTACTTACCTAGCTCCTTAGCTCTAGCCATAAGGTTGTCGAAATCTAGCAGAGTTCCAAACATACGGTCGATGTTTCTGAAATCTGCGATGTCGTATCCGAAATCTGCCATTGGAGACGTGTAGATGGGGGACAGCCATACTCCTGTTACTCCTATATCCACCAGGTGATCTAACTTCTCCGTGATACCTACAATATCGGTTCATTAGTAGACCCAAAGCTGTTACAGTGCCATCAAAAACACTCTCTGCAGTTCTAGTTATTTTCGCCATTCATGCCAAGGTTCTTCATATTATTACAATTATTATTATTATTATTGTTATATTTATTATTTATTAATTTATGACATATCGAAGATACAAAAACAATATTTTCAATTTTAAACACAAAAAATTACAAATTTTTGTTACATAATATATTATAAATATAATATTCAGAAAATACACCCGAATGAGCAAGGTTGCTCGTGCTCTGGTACAAGCTCGAAAGAGAGCATAGGTCTTCAACCCGCTGCACCGGAACATTTAAGTAGGCAATCGGAGAATTGTCCTAAGCTGCTTTAATACTGAAATATTATGCTTCAGACGTTGCTGAACTAATAACTGGATTCAATAATGGATTTTAGGATTTTATATGAGTTTAAGAATCAGTTAATTGTTTTATACCTTTTCTGTGTTGCTATTGAAGATGTCACAGTTGATATTCAAATGAAAATATCTTCAGTGTAACCGTGTGCAAAAAAATTAAAAAATAAAATAAGACCAACACCCATCTAGAGAATTCAGGAAGAATTGGTACAAAAAATACTCAGACAGTGTACTTTACAATGCGTGTAATAAAATTTCTAATCACATTTTCTGGACAGGCCATAAACTCCTTAAAAATATTTATTACAGTCATATGCCGGCTTTTCTAACTTTCTTCTGGGTAAAATATTTTAAAAGTAAAACTATAAACAATATAAAAAAACTACCAGTAAATTTGTAAAGGAAGCAAGGAATAATCTCACATAAAAATTCAACATATGTTAATATCTGTTTAAGGAGATGGATAACAATTTTGATTAAAATGAAATTAATTAGTATCTAAAACAAACTGAGAGATGTAAATGAAATTTTAAATTTAGGTTCCCATTTTAATTAAGTGTTCAAAATTTCAAGTTTCTATGGAAAGTATAAAACCACTCTCAGGTCATCCCTAAAGGAAGATTTATTGCCTACACTTGACAGTACCTTATACGTTTGGTATTTAAATCTTATTTATAACGCTAATATAAAATAAAAACAAAATGCTCATAATCCATCCATTGATATACACTATGAAAAAGCATATGTGAATTACCAGCTCTAACCTTTAAGATCTCCGATGCCGTCTCCATTACTGTCCTTGAAAGATCTCGGGTAGATCTGATAAAATACGGCTGTTTTCCACCAGTCTGGATCTTGTCCTGCGTTCATTTTGGCAGGACTGGCAACAGAAATGGCCGCCACACTGAGTAAGTACCACAGAGATGCCATTGTGACAAATGACAGACATGATTATAGTCACAGAGTTTTATACAATGAGGTGCATAATTATCACATCAGCGTGAAGCGTTAAATTAATCGTAACCAGAAATTCGAGGCCGATATAATATTTTATATTGTGGCTATACTCCTTAGCAATCTACGATTTCGGAGTTGTGTTAATATTTTTCAAATGATGTTATACACAAATGATAATATACACAAAATATTATTCAGTAATGTCATTCACATCACTCATATATTAATCATACCTGACATAGTAAGTGGCTATGTTCAAAATTGCAGTAGCTTAATTTAGAATTTTCCCCTTAGAAATGAGACATAGTCATTTTCTCAAAGCATTCACTGCAAAATTTCACCGAAATAATTAATTATAACTGTCACCATATTGTCTTAAAACTATCGGCCTAAACAGTTTTGATGGTTCACTCATTTTTATTTGCAAAACAGCAAACAGAAAAAACCTGTCGTAATCATGGGGAGAGAGGTCTGATAGACCGGTACAGAAACTTTTTTTAGTACGGCTCTGCTGACACTTATGGGTAAGGGATACAGATGGGGTGATAAAAGGGCCTTGAGAAGGGAAGGTAGTGTAAATAACACACTTGTGAAGACGATATCCAGACGGTAGCAGTGGTTGATGTTTTTGCTGTGGTCAGACAGATCACACGCATGTGGTTAAAGGTTAACCTTTTGTCGTGTGAACATTTTTGAACTCTGTCTTATGGGGAATCACTTGCTAGAAACGAATGCAATGGAAATAGGTGTAATGGAAATGCATCAAGTTTGGACAAATAGGTGTAGCAACCACGGCCTCAGTAGGCTTATTCCATTCTTGATATTGAATAGAGAGGGCCTTTACTGCAATTCAGTCAGATGTTTGTAAATTTATTGCTTTAGGATTACAAATTTAATAGGGAATGTAGCAATGGCAAAATAAGTTTTTAACAGGAAGAGGAAAATCTTCTGTGCGCCTTTGGAAAAGGAACTAAGGAAAAGGCCAGTGAAGTGCTTTGTGTGGAGTGTAGCGTTGTTTGGTGCAGAGACTTGGACATTACGACGGAATGAGGAAAAAAAATTGGAAGCATTTGAGATGTGGATGTGGAGAAGAATGGAGCGAATACCATGGACAGATAAAGTTAAAAATAAAGATGTGGTAGGCAGAGTGGGAGAAAGAAGAGTTTTATTGGAAATCAATAAGATGAGGAAAAGAAATTGGATGGAACATTGGCTAAGATGAAATTGTCTGCTGAAGGATGTCATAGAAGGGATGATAAATGGAAAGAAGGTTCGAGGCAGAAAATATACCAGATGATAGACAACATTAAAATAAATGAACTTTATGCAGACAAAAAAAAAAAAAAAAAAGCTGAGAGAAGGGAAGAGGGGAGAATGCTGAGTTTGCAGTGAAAGACCTGCCCCTGGGCAGAACACTATGGATGAATGAATGAATGCTATATTAATTTTAAAATATCAACTAAATTGTACGCTAACACATATGAGGAGCTAGTTTTAATTTAGATCATAATGTAGGACATAATGTAGGGATGTAGCCTTTCTCCCACACTATTTAATATATATGTGGATGATTTGATTGAGGTATGGAAAAAGGAGGTGATGGAAGGACTATCGATTAGCAGAAATAAAAACTTAAATGTGATTCTCTATGCTGATGACATAGCCATAATACAGGACAATGAAGAGCGCCTCCAACGCTCCGTGTACAAAATGTATTTATTAGGAAAGGAATATAATCTAAATGTGTCTACAAAGAAAACAAAAATAATGGCACACCGAAATTTCAACATATATGTGGAACCATAACAAGAACATTGAATAATAAATCAAGGAAAGAAACTAAAATTAAATTTTATAAAACTATGGCGGTTCCAGTACTCATATATGGAAGTGAGTCCAGGGTATTAAATAAAAGAGATAAAAACAAAATACAAACTGCAGAAATGAGGTTTTTAAGAAGAGTTAAAGAATGTACTAGACGAGATTTAATAAGAAATGGAAAAAAAAAAAAATAGAGAGGAATTAGGTATATACAATTTACAAGACCAAATAGAAGAAAATAAAAAAAATTGGAAAGAACATCTTAACAGAATGAGTGAAGAAAGAATACCGGTTTTAATTAGGAGATACAATCCTCGAGGAAGAAGAGACGTTGGACGTCCAAGAAGAAGATGGGAGTAATGTTGGAAAGCGAAGTCGGAACAGGCAGAAATGCCTAACCCCTGAAGTGAAAATGATGATGATGATGTAGGACATTTAGACCGGATATAATTATTCCAACAATATAATTGTGCAGTCTATTTCATTCATACGCCGCTTATTGGTTATTTACCAGTAACGTTTAGCAATGCTTCGAATATCGACCAATCACAGTCGTTTATCTTACAGTATCCCTGCAAGATTCAAGAGGATGCTATTTTATCTGATAAAACGTCAGCTCGTTACTGAACCGTCACAGTATCGCTAATACAGGGATTACTAGACTACATCATCCGTTGTCGGCGGTAAATTGAAAACAAAACCGAAAAGCTCAAGTTTTGGTAATGCGTCTGTTGACGAAATTGATATCATAAAGGGAGCTAAACCACAAAATACTGAAAGAATAGTATATTGCGACACAAGGGCGGAAAAGCACGTTTACGGGTTGAGGAAATAGATTGAAAACCCGAGGCGCCTGCGCCGAGGGTTTTCAAGTTTTCGAGACCCGTAAATACCTTTACGGCCCGTGTGTTGCATGCTATTTTTTGCACGACGGTTACTAATATCAATTTAATTATATTAATTGCTATATTACCTGAAAATATTATGTATATACATTATTGAAGATTTATGTTTATTTCAGAAAGTGATTCGCATTTGTTATTGTTTATGGCAACCGAATATTTATAAAGCGGGGAGGCCTTGGTCATTACAGCCCGCAAATAAGCGTTTGCGGGCGGTAATAGTATATTGCGATACAAGTGCCGTAAGGCACGTTTACGGGTCGAGGAAACAGATTGAAAACCCGAGGCGCAGCCGAGGGTTTTTAAGTTTTCGAGACCCGTAAATGCCTTTACGGCCCGTGTGTTGCATGCTATTTTTTGCACGATGATTATTTATATCAATTTAATTACGGTATATTAATTGTGATATTACCTGAAAATATTAAGTAAATACATTCTTGAAAATAGATGTTTATTTCAGAAAGTGATTCGCATGTGTTTGTTGTTATGGGAACCGAATATTTTTCCTGGGGGCCGTGCCCATAAAGGCTTGTATTATGAAGTGTATCGTAATGAATTATGACGTAGCGCTTGGACCGTAAGTAATTTAACCTCATCGCAACCGGCCTTAGCAACAAGACTGTGTGGGAATGTCAACTTACGAGCCATGTAAACAACGTTCGTAAGTACCACTTACTAGCTAAGGAGTGCAAAAAGTAACTTTCTGCCCGTCGCCCCTAGCAACAAGATTGCGTGTGGTAATGTCAAGTTACGATCCATGTAAACAACTTTCGTAAGTAACACTTACTAGGTTAGGAGTGCAAAAAACAATATAAAATCCATATGTATTCAGTTACAAAAGTTATGTGACAAATCCCTAGGGCATACATTCCCATAGTTACCTGTTTGGTCTTAATGATGCATAGTCTTGCCTGTGAGATAAAATAAAACACTCAAACACAATGACATGTAATGAACTGAATCTATTTGCATTTCTACACTGTGTGAACTCCCAAGGTCACGTCTGTTATTAAGTATTAGCAGGAAGTGTCACGTCATGGGCCTAACCATGATGATTCTCTCATCTCTGACATAATTCCTTTCTATACCACTAACAACAGATTGAGTCAGGTATTGTTAAAGAATCTGTTCAATTGGAATTAATATCTACGATAATAATAGTGATTAATGACTAGACTTCGGATTTTAGGTAAAAACCTATTTTAATCCTTAAGTGATATATGGACGAAAACTTGTATATGCATGTTTCATAAGTGACTATGCCTAAAACTGATACTTTTATAGGACCTAAAACAGCCTATTTTTACGTTAGAGCCTAATATTGACTTTTTGCTTTTTTTCCTCTTAAGTTCAAAATAAGTTATTTTTTGTTATAAATTCTAGCATTTATTTTCAGTTCGTACTAAATTTTTAGCTCGGAATGTGCAGTACATGACACATTTGTGACTTGATTAAATAGTAAGGAATGTTTCGTCTTCCGTGGAAAAATTCCTTCGAATTCCCAAGAAAATGTAGTGTTTTTCTCCCGACTCCCACATCCAGTAACAAAAGACAAAAAAAAAGTAGTTCTCTGAATCACTGAGGGATACAAGGGGTGCGTAGCTTCTGGGCGCAGGGATTAGGTTTTCACTGTTATGGTATTAATGCAGGCCCTAGTAATAGGTCTATATAATTCTGTGTACCATAGGCCTATAAGCTATCTGTGTTTTATCAAGATTACTGATTCATGGTGACTTCAATAAATAATATATTATGCATTGCAATTGAGATATTTCAGAAAATTTGCAACTTAACGATTTTATAAAAGACTATTTTACGATTTTTAGAACCTATTTTTAAATTTGTAGAGCCTATTTTAGGTACCTAAAACAGCATTTTTAGCGACCTAAAAGTCCGAAGTCTATTAATGACCATGATAACGGCTTCATTAAAGCCAAGAAAAAAATGAAAATATTTACTTTTCATGTTTATGTTTAACAAGAAAAGTCATATAATTATAACTAACATATTTAAGGGGGAACATACAGCTTTCTATGCTGAAAATAGAATCACAGACTCAGTCTGTTGAGAAAGATTTCCTTAAAGTCCTGTGGCCTTGTGCTTACATACTTATGGAATCCCTTGAATATTCATTACATGTATGATTTCATTACAATATTCGATCAGTATTCTAAAAATACTCGATTTAAGAATGTCCAAATCATCTTTAATACATTTCATGATCATGTATGGCATAATTGGGTAAGAAAGAGCTTCGAAAACCTTTCTTTCTGCACTAATTTGGCTATGAAAACATTAAGATTTTTCTGTCTAAACCTCTGGTCTATCTGTCTGAATTAAAATTATTACAGTATAATATAAAATAATGAATACAAATAATTATCACAATTATCACTAATTATCAATATTGATAATCTATCTATGCAAAAACGAATGTATAGATCCCGCACAAAATCTGTTCCGATTGCCTACGTCATTGCATTATGTTTTCCTGGGGACTGTAGCGTCGACTGGCCTGCTACCTATCTCTCTCGCACAACAGTAAAGATCTCGCACGATACATGTGCCGATGAGACAGTTATTCGCTAGAGAGAGACATGCTATTGTGCGAGAGAGAGAGGTAGCTTGGCCTTTACAAATAAAAAGGAAGGTACTGTTGTGCGAGAGAGATAGGTAGCAGGCCAATCGACGCTACAGTCCCCATGAAAACATAATTCAATGGTTTAGGCAATCGGCACAGATTTCGTGCGAGATCTTTATGTCTGTTTGTCCTTTATGCATTACTACACCATTCATCCGATCGCCATGAAACTTTGGAATGTTGTTGAGTGCACTCCCGCAAAGGTTTCTGGTATAATAAATTTTTAATTTTAGCTTTCGTTTGCGAGTTATGAATGAAAAACGGGAAGAAAACGTACATGTTTGGGCTTAGTTTTCAGTAATTTCGATTGTCAAATCAATTGCAGGTGGCTTTGTCTACTTTCTTTATGGCTTGGAAATAAAAGCATCGCGATCGCTTGAATGTTGTAAGCCCACGCTGATCGATTCATTTTTTTATACGTTTTTATTGGATAAGAAAAAGCTTCAAAAACTTTCCCTTTTGCACTAATTTGGCTGTGAAAACATATTAAGATTCGTCTGTCTAAACCTCTTGTCTATCTGTCTAAATTAAAATTGTCTATCAAATTTTAAATATATTTGACTAGGTTACATTGATAGAAGTTCAAGAAGAAACAAAGTTAAACCATTAATTTAATATAAATATTTTACTACTGCAAGTTCAAAACACATTTGTAGTTTTGGTCTCGGATTATTCAATTTCATGGTTAAAAGTAACTGTGGAGTAATTAATCTGAACAATATAAATTTAAGAAAATTTTAAAGTTTGTTATATAAACGTTCTTCATGTTTCTTTTTTCTCTCCGTCCTATTGTTGTAAATTACTATATTTCATTATACTTTTAATTCGTGTATTTATATTCTAGCTTAAAAGGCCTGGCGTCGCCCGGGTTTTGTATTTTGTAATTCAAAATTAACTTATGAAGGACTTCCGACTTTCTAATTCTAGGTCCTTATATATGTATTGAAAATTTGAAATGAAGAAGAACGACTTATCTCACTAAACTATTCCCGCTGAAAACGCTTGATAGTCTATAGCTTTTTATGGCTCATAGAGGATGTAGAATTTTGTATCCCATCGCTTCTACACACCAAGCCTGGTAGGGGTTAAAATAAGAAGAAATAGAAATTCCGGTATCATAAAATAGTATTGTATTTGCGGAATATTTTACTTCTCACTCTCGTGTTGCCATACAACCGTTTCGGGGATGAAATTAAAAAGTTAATCAATTTCGCTTTTATACTTCCCTCCCCAAAAACCTGCGATATAGGCCTAATAATATACATTTCATCTTTAACATTTAATTACAGCAATGCTTTATATCAATAGTTTCGTCAAAGTCCCATTTCAATTATTTCCAAACATACCTGATACCAATGCCAACAATACACTGTTGTCATGTGACCTGTGATTTGAGATTGACAATTCTGTGTAAAAAGGGATTAAGTATTCTCAAAAACATTTAATTTTTGGCATTTAAAACCAATTTTTTTCAAAATCCTTTCTTAGTGAGCTCCTACATTATGAAACGAAGGTACTGTCAAAATTCCAAGTCTCTACCTGTTATAGTTTAGGCTCTACGTTGATTCCTGTCAGTCAGGACAAAGCCTTTTATATATATAGAGAAGAAGAGATAATTGTTATTTCTGAACTCTCCCTAACCACGAGGATGTGTTCATTGGAATTTCACCATAATGAAAAAATATTTATATTTATTTAACATAATAATATTGTAGGCAGTTTAATAAAACTATTAATTATACATTTTTTTCATAATTTTTTGATGCAGTATGCCAAGGTATCGTTAAGAAGTCACTTCAAAAAATAATGTTTCGTAATATCAATTATGACAGTAGGCGGTGTACGTATCTTATCTTCCACTTTTAACCTTGTTATGTCTAATTCTACATTCTAAGTGTCAACTTGACGATTAACGTAAGTAAAGTATCAGTCTTTCTGCTCGTAAATAGCATTTAGAAGGTGGTATTTTTTAATAAATTGAATTTTAATCTATCATTCACTTGTAAATAAACTGACACAATCTACGAAGGGGGGTCTCTCGAATTCTATATATAATGAGCGTAAAATGTAAAGTTACAGAAAGTACAGAGAGTTGTCTTTGAGGACACTTAATGGTGAGTAGGCCTACATAGGCTATATATAATCTGTGTAAATGTATATATTTAGGTCTAGTTTTATCCATTATGTAATTATAGGATGTGAGGGCTAACATAAACTTCACTTCTGCCATTGATGTTATTACAAAGATGAACAGAAATATCTTTAAAGAAAAACTTAATTACCTGACTTATCTTATAGGCTATACCAATTTAACTTACTGAAAACAAAACAAATTTATGAATCCAACTTATTTACTAATCACAAAAATTATAAAAAATTACGAAACTGTATAAACTGCGAACATTGATACAATGCTTACGGTAAACCAAGTAAGTTTTTTTTTTTTAAAGATGTCAGCGTAAAAGTGAAAATAATTGAAAAATACTTTGTTTTCCAAGTAAGATTAAAATAATCTGATTGCATGTACGTAAATTGATTTTTGGTAGCCTACAGCGTAAGCCTATTCAAATGTTGGGTGCCCAGTAATTTATATCCTCAATGTGTTATAAACAACAATAGTTATAGCTGTCAATAGTGTCAAAATTGTTAAAATCTACAGAATAATAGGCCTAAAATCCAAGGGGATTTAATTTTTTTAAACACCGTATGAGCTATAATCCTACTTGGTTAAAATGCAAAAAAAAAAATGCAAAAAAAAAAACCGAAATTAACCCAAATTTTTCACCGAATAATAATAAGAAGAATATAAAATAAAATTACTCATATTGAGATTCTTTTCCTTCTCAACTTGAGCATTTTTCTTTGGCTAGTAGGCCTATAATTTTTTCGGAATATTTGAGAATGACCTGGTTGGTTGTTAGGTATATTTTAATGATTATTCCATTGTCTATGACCCTTTGAAAGGTATAAGTCTGCTCTGTGCTCTTTTGTATTACCATTTATGTCATAAGTTTGTTTAGGTTTAAAAATATGGCGCATATTGCTCTTGTACCTCCATTAGGCTTGCCTCACAATCTTCAGTTAAAGCTCTTCTAACATAAATAATAATTGTGTACCGTATAAAAGTACATTCTGTAGTAACAACTTGTTAATTTAATGAAATCGTCAGTACAGTATAATATAAAATAACGAATACAATAACATTATTTTTACTACTATCCACCTCACTGTTTTTAACATACTTTTCCCAAGGATGTGGTGAGTCCTTCTATCTGAAAGCCTCTGTATCTGCTTAATAAAGGATAGAGAAGAAAAGGAAAATGCCCTCTAGGCCTAGAATTCTGTTGAGCAAAACAAGAGTTCAGTCAAAGGATGTTGGATAAGGCAAAATAAAGAGAGTGTCCGGTACAAAGAAGAAACTAACAGATCACATTTATTGGAACATCCCATGATACGATGACACAAGAATCCATTTTGAGGCCGTAACACATCTCTCAGGTCTAATACTAGATAGGATTGACGATGAAGATTTTACTAATATAATTACATAACTTATTTTTCCTTCGGGTACTAAGGACCCTGTACTGTAGTAAGGTTAGATCCCCTTCTTATATTCGGGCTACTTCGGTAGCAAATGGAATGGTGGAAAGATTGATTAATTAACACTTGAATAACAATTTCATTTATAAATATTAGATTACACACATATTTACATTATTTTGTTATTTTTACATAGATTCGATTAATAAACTTTCTTTATTACAAACGAGTTAAACGAAAAACTTAATGTTTTATATCGGATGAATCAACTTCACTTCAAAGTTAGCTTCAGAACCGGCAGCAGTACTTCCTTCAGTACTTGATTCAGTGGAAATTTCAGGACTGGCATCAGTGTTTGGTACAGTGCTTGCTTCGGTGCTTGGTTCGGTGCTTGATTCTGTGCTTGCTTCGGTGCTAGATTCAGTGCTAGCTTCAGTTCTTGCTTCGGTGCTAGCTTCAGTGCTTGCTTCGGTGCTAGATTTTGTGCTAGCTTCAGTTCTTGCTTCGGTGCTTGCTTCCGTGCTAGCTTCAGTGCTTGCTTCCGTGCTAGCTTCAGTGCTTGCTTCGGTGCTAGATTTAGTGCTAGCTTCAGTGCTTGCTTCGGTGCTTGCTTCGGTGCTTGCTTCGGTGCTTGCTTCGGTGCTAGCTTCCGTGCTTGCTTCAGTGCTAGCTTCCGTGCTAGCCTCGGTGCTTGCTTCGGTGCTTGCTTCAGTGTTAGCTTTGGTGCTTGCTTCCGTGCTAGCTTCAGTGCTTGCTTCCGTGCTAGCTTCAGTGCTTGCTTCGGTGCTAGCTTCAGTGCTTGCTTCGGTGCTAGCTTCGGTGCTTGCTTCGGTGCTAGCTTCCGTGCTAGCCTCAGTGCTAGCTTCCGTGCTTGGTTCGGTGCTTGGTTCGGTGCTAGCTTCGGTGCTAGCTTCCGTGCTAGTCTCAGTGCTTGTTTTGGTGCTAGCTTCGGTGCTTGCTTCGGTGTTAGCTTCAGTGCTAGCTTCCGTGCTAGCCTCAGTGCTTGTTTCGGAGCTTGGTTCGGTGCTAGCTTCGGTGCTTGCTTCGGTGTTAGCTTCAGTGCTTGCTTCAGTGCTAGCTTCCGTGCTAGCCTCAGTGCTTGTTTCGGAGCTTGGTTCGGTGCTAGCTTCAGTACTTGCTTCAGTACTTGCTTCGGTGCTAGCTTCAGTGCTTCCTTCGGTGCTTGCTTCGGTGCTAGATTCAGTGCTAGCTTCCGTGGTAGTTGTGATAATTGTTGGGTCGTATGTGGTGTAGACTATGCCTTGTTTGGGAAGAACCAGATGTGGGTATGGTGCTTGAGAATCCCTGAAAATAAGAAGTGTTTGTAATTCATTAGAAGTTTCTTCTTATAATAGTCATATCTAAGTCATAATCTGTTTTTTTTCATTGATGGTAAGAAAACCCCAACGAGCAAAGCTATTGACCGATACACGGTAAAAACAGAACGTTATATTCGCATACTCTATCCGCTTGCAGTATTTCTCGCTACTTTCTAGAAATAAAAAAAAAAATATATAGAAAAGAGGTAACTGCTAGATGAATGCAAGAACAATTAATTAAAGAAATTAAAGTTACATTAATATTGGGGAGAAACTAGGCTAATACATTTTTCTGATTATATCAGTTATTTTTCCGGTTCTATAGCTCTCCTAAGGTGCAAATGTCTTGCGCATATGCACTTTCTCTCCCACGTGCACATTCTCCGTATCTGGTAGCGGTGTTAGCGCTATCCACATCAGATGATTAAAGGCGACTTATCAGCTGAGGAGAAACGCTCCGCTCATACTAGTGACATATATGTGGGCCTGTGCCATAACCATGGCTATTTATTAATTCCAACCGCCATACATATTGTGTTACACAAAGCTAATTTTTTTTTGCAACAGATAGACATTAAGACGAAAATAATCAAGAGATCATTCGGCACAAAGAAGAGAAAGAAAATAGAACACGTTCACTGGAATGGCCTATAAAACAATTGAATAAAATCCCCTTTTGAGGCCATACTTTTTTAGGACATGTATGGACGATGATTGATGATTATGATAATTATTAATATCCTGGGTTCCTGTTTTATAATGAATAAGAATGTTAAATTTCGGTATAGAACTTGGTTTGATTTCGATATTCTCATTAATACCAAAATACGGCTCATGTGGTGAAAATATTGCATATTTATGCAAAAAGTAAGAAATCCCTTTGGATTTTCGGCATTTTATTTTGTATATTTTAACGTTTACCAAGTTTCATGAAAATCCGCTAATGCATATTCGATTTATCGCACGTACAGACATACGGCCGGACACACATTTCCCGTCCACCATACAATCTCATCAAGTACCATGCTGGTACCATCAAGTACCATGCTGGTACTTCGTAATAAAAATTGAATAGTAAAAAAAGAAGAAAGTAGGAGCATTCTATAACACATATCACATTTACAGTTTCAACACCTATTAATCCTTTTCAAGTAGGACACCCATCAATATTCGCATCTTGTCTGCATAGCACGTTGATATTTTATATATATATATATATATATATATATATATATATATATATATATGTATATATACACACACACATACACACACACACTTGAAAAACTCATTAAACTCCAATGTTTGTTCAAATTCATTATTTATTCAGTGAATATTAATTTTATGCCATCTGTTATGTTACCTGTACATTAGTTAGTACTATTATTAGTCTTTTAATTGTAAAGTTTCTTTAGCTGTAATATACTTCAGGGTAAAATAGGGCTGTCAATCTCTTGCTGGAAAATAAATAATAATATTTATTTTTACTGTAGCGTAAATGTTAGGTTGTACACAGATTGACATTAGCCTTATTTGTTATTTATTACATAGATTCGGTTAGTAAACTTCAACTTCTTGATTGAAAACATTCAACATTTCTTGTTATGCTTCTATGATTGTTTCGGGGCTGGATGTAGTGCTTGCGTCAGAACTAGCAGAGCTAGGGGCAGTTGAAGCAGTGGAAGCTTCAGTGGTAGCTTCCGTGGTAGCTTCAGTGGTAGCTTCAGTGGTAGCTTCCGTCGTAGCTTCAGTGGTAGCTTCCGTGGTAGTTGTGATAATTGTTGGGTCATATGTGGTGTAGACTATGCCTTGTTTGGGAAGAACCAGATGTGGATTTGGAGATTGAGAATCCCTGAAAATAAAATATGTTTGTTATTCATTAAAATTTTCTTCTTCACACGTTCTTAGCCGGCACATAACAAAAAATCGATGTCATATTTACATATTCTGGCAGTATTTTCTGCTTCCTTCTAGAAATAAGAAAGATGTTCACGAAGATGTAACAGCTAGGTGAATCCGAAGTCAAATTATCACACATCATTACGACGGAAGGGGGTACGCCGTAGCGTAGGGGTTGAGGCGCTGCGCTACAAATCGGAAGGTCGCGGGTTCGATTCCCGATGAGGAGGTTGGAGTTTTTCAATTGACCTAATCCTTCTGGTAGCACTATGGCCCTGGCGTCGACTCAGCCTCTAACAGAAATGAGTACCAGGAGCAATCCTGGGGGTAAAGGCGACGGTGCGTAAGGCTGACAACCTTACCACGTTCACGTGCCGAATGTCCAAAATGTGGGAGCCTCTTCTGGAACCTCTGGGCCTCCATGGCCTGTGTTGTGATCACTTTACCTTTACCATTACGGCAGAAACAGATACGTTGTCTGATTATAGCAGTCAGTGTTTGTTGAGGTTTCCTCTATTCGCAAAAACCTCCTGCCTTTGCCTGGGACCAAACTCATAACATCCATCCCACAGCCAATCTATTCACCGCCAATCTATTCACCGGATTCTACTATTTCTACTGACCTATTTACGGTCACGTACACCATTCTTGATCAAAATTTTACCACTGCAAAATTTGCATTTTGTCCTGTTCATCCTCGATTTCTAGTGTATCAATCATGATTAAGTTATAACATTGTCATTTGACCAGAGTAAAATTTAACCGCTTGTAAGGGAAGAGATCATCTGGAATTGATCACAGTAAAGTTTGAAAATGAAATGGTGACATGTTAAGATTTCTTGATGGAGAATTCATGTACTGGTAACTAGAGGCCGATGTCAAATTAATGTTTCCGTGGAAAGAGGGATCCTTTGAAGCATATGAAGACTGGAAAGCTGAGGAAAGGTTTTGACAGTCGATGTGCTTCATTAATCAAAGATAAAATATCCTCCTACTAACAGAAATAATTCTGTTCCACTTATGAACTGCTCAAAAATTAAAATAGTATATAATTACTACAGTAGAAGCCCGATATAACGCGTTTGATGCTTTACCCCCGCGTTATAACCTTACCGCGGTATATCGAAATGTGACCGAAGAAGTGACAAAAATCGACCCCGCGGAGGGGAACATTGGTTCACTAATAAATTACAATGTTATACAGCAATATAAAATATAGTAGTTTTAAAAATTACTCACCAGTTATGCTATTTAATCCAGTCCCGTAACTGATCTCAATTTACGGCTCTTCTTTCGCAGATGGGGCGCAAGAATTTTTCTAATTCCCGAGAGTATCGTACAACATTTACTAAAACATTCAGGTATAATATTCCCGTTTCCCCGTTTTTTACACGATCAATAATTTTCAGTTTATCTCCTACTGAATATGCTTTCCGCTTCTGCGACATTTTGTATTCCGAACTAGCGACTTTACAATCCGAATGCGTCATTCAAACTAAAATCATATTTCAACTTTCCTAGGCTTTAAGAATTTCTGACAGGTGCAGATTAAAAAAAAAAAATCCTTATAGAACTACACTATTCATTTCATGTCCCGTTACTTCTGCTAAATCCTTTGAAATGCGGTGGTGACGGTCAACTAGGGATGAGGGTGGGTCTAACGGTAAAAAAAAAAGTACTGCAGAACCGCTCTTTGCAGAATTTTTACTGTTTTAACTCAACTTCCAAAATAAAAATGTTATTTACAAAACTACAGTATATTTTTATTGGGGAACAAACTTTCCCCCGCGTTACATCCGAATCCGCGGTATTTCGAACCGCGCTATTTCGGGCTTCTACTGTATATAATAATTAATTTAATTATCACTTGTAGGGTGCAGAGAACGAGGGTGCTGAAACCATTTTTTTTTCAATTAATTGTACAACATCGCATTTTGATCAAAATTGTTGATCGTCTGTGGGCCGCTTTAGATTATAGAATCATTTGCTAAAATACCAATCACATATTTAAAGTTGAATTTTATTTTGGTGCTTATTATATTTTTGGGTCGTTTTGAGTAATACGATACTTACCCTGGTGACAACATGTTCTCAATGTTAGCAGTGTGAACATAGAGGGTGTCAGGCAATCCGGGGAACGCTGCTGCCAGATCTACGGCCTCATACTCTTTACCCAGGTTTATCACGACCACATACGTAGGCTGGTCTGGCATAGTCCTGCGAACAACGAAAAAAAAAAATACAATTGAGACATATTAATTACGATTTCCATCGATGTTCAAAGGACATTTCTTCGCATTACCAGTGGGTATATTTGTACAGCATCGTTATATTTTGTATGATTACTTCCAAATAAGCTATTCCAAACATGGTGTAACATATTGAACCACGTATGTCTTAATCTTATGAGAAATAAAATAAAATAAAATCTGGTTAACTGATGTAACAAAGTGCAAGAATGCTTTTGTTTAATCAGTGATAATTGCAATTATGATATGTAGAAGATAAGCTATTTTTAAATCGATTGCCGAGTTTAGCTCCAGATCGATTCATTAAGGAAGGCTTACGGAAGAACAAAAGTCTTGTTTGATAAGCATATGCGAAGGAATATGTGGGTGGTGTTATTTGTCAAAGCTAACTGTATTGCAATTTCCAAAGTCGTATATGAACATTGTAAAACAATATTTTGACATGAGAACTGATTTGCATTTGATAAATTCTTGCTAATGTATTACCATAAAATAGGCACTAAATTGGGCACTACTCCGATACCGGTCAACCGATTTGGTCCAATATCAGTAGGCTTCTTTCCATGGACGTTATAAATGTTTATACCCAGTTTCATGAAAACCGATAAAGCGTATGCGAGTTATCGCGCTTACAGACACACGGACAGACAGACAGACATATGGACAGACATTTTCCCTTCCCCCACGCATTTTCATAAGTACCATTCTAGCACTTAATAAATACCTTACAAAGGCCTATAGCTTTTAAAAATATTTTTGTTCGACCATAGCCTACTATAATACGCTTATTACATGTGATGTAACGATATCGTAATGATACTCTTTTGGAAACTGATCTTCATTATGACGTCGGTGTGATATCGATTGTTATCGAACACGGAACGATCTTGAGGCCTTGAGAGTACCAGCTGAAAATGCGTAATAAATAGCTTGTATTTAAAATAAAATAAATTCTATTTGTATTAATTTTAATTTAATATTAAAAAGTTTTCATTTCGTGTTGTCAAAATCCGTTGGTTTCAAGAAAATGATCACAAGAAAGCTTCGATTTGACGGACGCTATGAGCTACCATATCTCGTAGAAGACAAGAACTACGACAGCCATCTGTTGTGAAGGTCATGGCGGGCTCGTTGCCTTTTGTTTGAGGGAATGTAAAATCTCATAATTTATACATTCAGACTAAATTATTATGGTTGAACAAAAACAGTCTTATGGATCTTGCCTATAGGCCTAATGGCAATTAAGATAATCGCGTTGCTCGTTTCTCAAACATACTCGAATCTTAATAAATGCCATTATGGGTTTTTTGGGTAATGTTCTGTTTAAAATGAAATGAAAAAGGCAGTAAGCCATAATGGACCCCAATCGGTAGTAAGAGTCTCTCTCTCTCTCTCTCTCTCTCTCTCTCTCTCTCTCTCTCTCTCTCTCCTCTCTCTCTCTCTCTCTCTCTCTCTCTCGAATCCTGTGCCCCCTTGTTGGGGCGTAGGGCCTCCAAGCGGAGGTTTCTGTACCTATGTGAATTTTGTTACGCTTATTTTCCTCGAGACGGTAGAGGGACAGGTGGTAAGCCCATCGCCCCTTAACCCCTCTCCGAAAACTAAGGTATTACTTGGACGTGAAAGGGCCGAGAAATTTTGTCCAGAGGCTCTAATTTAGGCTTGGAGTTCTTTTACGTGCCGTAAATCTACGACAAGGGGCCCCTCAGCTTAAAGTCCCTCCCGGAGGACTCCGTGCACAGGATTTTTACGTCCTGAAAAACCCATCGACTGCGGCCGGGTTTGATCCCGCGACGGTAGTAAGAGTAAGCATGAAAAAATATATTACTTCAATGTTTTATCTTCCACCTAATACTCTATTTATTTTTAGCTAGAGATATAATTTTTATTTTAGAATGCGCAAAATTTTATGCTGAAGCTGAATCTGTTCAAATCAGAAAATTTATTTTTCCGACTTATGGTCGGGTTTTCCTGGCAGGGTCAAATATCAAATCACAATTCCAATCCTTGATCAAGGTATGGAGAAATAGGCTTTATAATTGTTACAACATGAGATAAGTTGATCTATATTGTAGAGAATTTTGAGCCCTCACTTCTGTCTGCAGTTTCGGTGTAAGGAAAAGATCACATTTGTGGTCAGTGAAATGATTTTTTTTTTTTTTTTTTTTTTTTTTTTTGCTATCTTCACGACTGAAGGCTAATCAAGTTTATTTCGTAATTGGATCAGAATTCTGCGATCATTTATTGAACACACATTCATTAGAATTGATTCTATCGTGTGGAAGGTTTTAGTACCTGGTGAAAGCTATAACTTTGTCTGTAAGGGCCACCACTTCCGTGTCTCCATATTTGAAGGTTTTCTCCTGTCGTAAAGCAAGTATTTTCTTGTAGACGTGGTAGTGGCTCAACTCAGCTGCTTTCTCCACAGCCAAGTTCACTTGCTTGTAGTTATTGTTGACTGGGAGCCACGTGGTCTCGTTCGTGGAGAATCCTGAAATAAAACAAATGGAAATCAAGTACCGAAATATTTCTGTCGAATGTTTATAATTATATATACAGGAATTTCATGCGCTATTAAATCTTAAAATTTGCATGTATTCATGCACAATCAAATGTCCAAACTATACACTATCAAAACCGAAAATCCATAAGTAAAAATTTAAAAATCCAAAATAAAAATTCGAAAATCGAAAAAATAAAATAAAAAAAAATAAGAAAATTAAGAGATTCAAAATTTAAAAAATCCAAAATTATAAATCCAAAATTCCAAAATTGAAAAAATTCAAATGTCCAAAATTGAAAAATTCAAATATCCAAAATTTAAAAAATAAAAAATCCAAAAACCCAATATTAAAAAGTCTAGCAATCCAAAATTTAAAAATCAAATGATCCAAAAATTAAAAAAATCCAAGTTTTACTTTTTTTTTAAATCGGTGATCGGAGCTTAACTTTCTGGATTACCATCGTATATCTCCGTTCTCTGGAAATGTTGTAGAAGTGGTACTTTGGACAAATTTCTTACCCGCGCTGGTAGTATCGTCCCACTGGAAGGGTGACCTCTCCATGTCACGTGTCCTCTCCAGATAATGTTCTGGACCCGCATTAATACCTTGAGGGTCCTGACACTGTTCCCATGTGATGTAGGTGTCCTCCATGCCGATCTCTTCCCCGTCATAAGTGATGCCTACGCCGGGAAGCAGCTGGGATAGAAAGAGGAAGGCATCCACCAGGTCCCGGCCATACCTCGAGGCCACTCGGTGTTGATCGTGGTTACCAAGCTGTTAACATAACACAGCTTCGCGATAATGGGCCATTCAGATAGAAACTTAACCGTAAATGTAAGAAAGTAAACTTAAACGCAAACTTTAGCACGACATTGAGCATTCGCAATGAAAACATAAACGTAGATAACAACCAATCACAAACCAGAACGTGAACAGCTGATAAAATGGCTGCAGCAGACGAAAATACTGTCATGTTTCTATTAAACTTGAGTAGGCCATTAAAAATTGAAATCATACAAGCGTATGCAGACATATAAAAATTAACAGAATATTCTATGGGCTGTATTTAATACTGTAGTTCATTTCTTGGGGAACTAATTTTCATATATTTTCCTTCAATGCCGCATCTTTATATAATGGATGCCATTTATCATAATGACGAGTTTCTCATTCATAGACGCCATCTCTTGGCTACTTCCACTTCCGTCTCCTGTTCTGTTCTCTGATTGGTTGTATCGTTATTTTTCGCATAAACGTAACGCAGAAGCTTGGTGTTCGCAAGGTTCTACGTTACGTTTAATTTTACGTTTAAGTTTCACGTTTACGTGATGCATTGTGAATGGTCACATTGAAAAACCATGGCCCCAAACTTTTAAGTTTACGTTACGTTTACGGTTAATTTTCTATCTGAATGGCCCATAACTCAGATAAAGTCAAGTATTTAGGTATTATAATTGAACAACATATAAGATGGGACAAACAAATTACATAAATTATCTAGTCAACAGGATTTAGTAAATCAATACTTCTATTATCCCTTAACACAATCCATTATCATGCATGGCATAATGGGATGGGGAAGAGCCTCGAAAACAATTTTGCCTTCACTAATTTTGCTTCTCTCCGTCTACAATGATATTTTCTGAATTTAACGTAAATTACAGATATATATATATATATAGTGTCAGAGTTAAGTTCCAGATCGATTCTTTAAGCAGGACTTGCGGAAGAACAAAGATCTAAAGTTTGATACTTAACCTTAATTCATACTGATATATGAAATTCTTAAAATACGTGAACATTTCACAAAATGCACTGGCAAAGAACTCTGCTTAACCTACGTAGGCCTAATTATTTCACAATAATATACCTTCTGTACTTATACATTCATGTAGTACCCATTTCAACTTGATCAACGAAATAAATAAACATCTGACTGCCTTGGAGTCAAGGCCCTTAATGATTAGAAATTGTAGTGGAGTTATGATTCCCCATTTAAAAAAACATGTGACCTTTAATCAGCGATTACTCCGGTACCGTCAACCAATTTGGTAAAAAAAAAAGCTTCTTGCCGTGGACATTATAAATGTGTACGTCACGTTTCATGAAAATCCGATAAAGCGTATTCGAATTATCGCGCGTACAGACACACGGACAGACACACGGACAGACACACGGACAGACAGACGGTCAGACATTTTCCCGTCTCGCACACAATATCATAAAGTACCATACTGGCACTTAATAAAGATCTTTGAGACGGAATCTTCACTAACGTATTCCTCGTGAAATCATACTTTTTAAGACCAAATTTGAAATATGAATTTTTGAAGTGAAACTTCTTTAGCCGCAGTAGGGGTAAATCGAGAGCCTGTGTAACGCTCAAAAATCGTCACGAAATTAATGTAACGCTCAAAATCGTCACAAAATTAATGTAACGCTCAAAATCGTCATGAAATTAGTGAGGTGTGATGGAACGGACTGCACAGAAAACAATCAACTCAATGATTAGGCTTATCCAAAATTTAAAAAATCAAAAAATTCAAAATTAAAAAATCGAAATAAAAATTTAAAATATCCAAAATGAAAAAACGAAAATCGAACATTAAAAAATAAAAAAATTAAAAATTAAAAGATCCAAAATTCCAAAATTAAAAAATTCAAGTATCCAAAATTCAGAAGTCCAAAAATCCAAAATTTAAAAATAAAAAGTTAAAAATCCAAGTATCCAAAATTTAAAAATCCAAAATTAAAAAAATCCTAAAATAAAAAATTTAATAAATAAAAAATCCAAAATTTAATAATAAAAAATCCAAAATTAAAAAATCGAAAATCTATATTTTAAAAAATCTAAAATACAAAATCATAAAGTCCAAAACCCAATATTAAAAAGTCCAAACCAAAATTAAAAAATCCAATGATCCAAAATTGAAAAATCAAAAAATTAAAACAAGTTTCACTTCTGTCGCGTGGCGTTCCACGCACGCTTTTTTTTTTTACCAACTGGTGGTCATCAATAATGTGAAAATACAAGCTACCTGTGTACCTGTATCCTAGAATAGGATAAACGGGTAGTCTTATGTTTTGTGAATGCTTACCACCCAGTTTGGAACACGGGTCTCGTTCATTTGTCCGAGGTAGTTGTTGATGATCGTCACAAACTCTTGTGCTGTTGATTGATTATTAAGGTCAGTGATGAACCTGAAGTTGAAGGGGAAGTGTGCGCCTGGAGCGTCCGGAGTTCCATAGTACCTAATGACTTGTTCTTCTGAACCGTATACCTCCAGCATGAACATTCTGTAGGCGAAAATGTTACAACAAGAACAATTTAGCTATGCTGAAAATTTATAGTAGCCTAACTAGACTATGTCTCATATTATCTCAAAGTAGTAAATAAATAACAATATAATAATAATAATAATAATAATAATAATAATAATAATAATAATAATAATAATAATAATAATAATAATAATAATACACGTGTTGGAAGTTTAATAGTGAAAGCATATATACAGGGTGTTTCAAAAATACTTTTACAAACTTCGGCCATGGATTCCTTACACCAAAAGAAGGAAAAAGTTCCTATGAACATAGGTCCCATAATCCTTTGTTTTCTCGTTAGGAACTGTTCAACACATTGGTACACTCATAACACGTCAACACACAACACTCATAACAAATACACGAAATGTCCTCCTCTAGCTTCTAGACATGCATGCACTCGTCGAATCATGGACTGTCGCATCCCAGATGAAGAAACTTTTCATCGACGTGTCATGGAAGCCTGCGAAACCATTCGACCATCCCGAAGTATATATATATATATAAAATCAAGGTGAATTACAGGAAGTTTAAATAAATTTTGTTGAATGTTGGTTTGATAACCAGCATACTTCAGAGCAAATAGGAGCCCTCTAATCACTACGAATGCTTTCACAGTGACCAGAAGAAATTGAGCTGGCTCTATCAACCGGTCTAAACTTAATTTTGGATCTGACAGAAAGCGAATGATTAAAAATAAATCAATACCTTAAAATTATTCTTGATTCATAATAATTCCATACCGGAAAGGAGCAAGATGAGTCAAAGCCTGTCACTTGTTCTTCACTTCCTTCCGAAAGAGGTTCAATCATGCGTTACACTCAATCATTCATCATAATAAGTAACATTTTTTAATCAATCTTGAAACAATTACACGTATGTTATTGAATATTATTGTGGATCAAGAATAATTTCAAGGTATTGAATTATTTGTAATCATTGGCTTTCTGTCACATGAAAATTAATTTTAGATCGGTTGATAGAACCAGCTCAATTTCTTCTGGTTTACTGTGAAGGCATTCGTAGTGATAGAAGGCTCTTATTTACTCTGAAGTATGCTGGATATCCAACCAACATCCAACCAAAATTATTTTAACTATCTGTAATTCATTTTGATTTCATAAATGTGTTGCCACTTAACTTCCACCCCTCGTTTATGGTATCTGTTTTACGTCCTGTGAATAGTGGCAGAACTTTCAAACACAAACGTTGAAGAGTTTGTTAGGCTAAAAATTGAACGAAATATGAAAACTAACCAAAACAAGAAAATGCGTTACATGTCAAAATATATTTTCGTGAAATTACTCAGCAGATGTATCAATTTCTGTATCTTTATTATCACTATTATCAACGCTCACATCTTTGCCAAAACCTTCATGTCATCAACACAGCCTTCCTGTTGTACACTCTTCAAAGAGTTTTAGAAAGAATTTGTGTATTTTGGAACTAATTCGATCATATCTTGCATCCTTACCGCCGAACAACACGATGTTTGGACAAGCATGAGAATGTGGGTTAACTGGTTCTTGCTTACCACGCAATGGCTGGTTTCGTGGCAGTGGGTTGACAATAATTTGGCCTCTAGATGGCAGAGTAAGACGAATTTCGGTTAAATCATTTGTGTTTAAAATAGAGTATAATTTCACCTACCCAGATATGTCAATAACTAATTTTTCTTTACTTTTATGAGTTAACCCATTTTTTCATAACGCCGTTTAATATTGTAGATTGGTGTTGAGTAGTTCCCAAACTAGTACTTGGAATCGGATTAAAAAGCGAAGAGAGCTAGATGATCTAATTCCCAATTTCTGAAAAGTAGTTCGCAAACTAAATTGTCTTCATGTAAAGTGGTGACAAAAGTAAGAAAGTCATTGCCATGCTTTATGTCACAGGCATACTCTATCTTGGAAAAGCGAACATTAAAGGCATTGAAAAATACTTAACGCCTGAAGGACCCATAAAATATACATTAACCCTCTCAGAGATGCATTTATATTTTAATATAAGCATCCACCAAGTAAAGTCACTAATACATTTAATGGCCATAAAATAGTTAAAAAAATGCAAAATAAAAATATGCATTTATAACAGAAAAAACAGAATTCAAAAAATAATAAATTACCATTATTACTTATAATTGGTTTTTAAGTAATGAATTGTTGAAAGCAATTTAATGGAGCCCAGATGTGTCGAATATTCATATGCATTTCGGCATATGATAGCCCCTTCAGTACATTTTTGGCGACGGCAAGAGAATCACATTAATTCCAAAAAAAATTGAACTGAAGATGGCATATCATATGCCGGACGAAATGCATATAGGCCTAATATTCCATACATTTGGGCTCTACTTTAGAGAAAACCGGAACTCAAATCAACTTTATAATCAATTACCGTACTCTTTTAAAGATTGAGCAACATTGTTTCAAGGTATGTTTTTTTTTATAAAAAATGTATTGTGTTTTATTTTGTTAATGTGATGCGTGGATCCAGATAAGACAGTTAAGGGTATAAGGTTTTTTTTTTTTTTTTTTTTTTTTTTTTTTTTTTTTTTTTTTTTTTTTTTTTTTTTTTTTTTTTTTTTTTTTAATCAATCAAGATTTTAAACAGCGACTTACTTTGTTTCGTTATATTCTGCGCTCTTTTCGTCCAGAACTTTTCTCCACTGTACCACCATGTCGTAAGTCTCATTCAGGTTCTGGGGTGCCTTCTGTGCATCGCTATCAAAACTTCCCTCGAACAGCCAAGGCACTGCGTCCACTCTGAATCCATCCACACCTCTGTCCAGCCAGAATTTGAGAACATCCTGCAATAGACACAACATATCAACCACTATACTAAGAGTTGGTTCGTTCGTTGGTTGGTTGGTTGATATATGGTTATTTAACGACGGGGATGTACTGCAACTTAGGCCTGTGATCGTCACCGTTGTGCCGGAATTTTGTCCCGCAGGAGTTCTTTTAGATGCGAGTAAATTTACTGACATGGACCTGTCACATTTATACACACATAAATGCCATCTACCTACTATACTAAGGGAAATGGAGTGATCTTCAATTTATGTTTTTTTTAGAAACAAGCTTATAAATTGATGGCAGAAGTGTTGGTTTTAAAAAAAAGTTGATTTTTTTATTTTTACTGTAAAAAAAGCATACCCTTAAGTATAACTGTCCAAATTTTATGGTGGTTGACAAACTGCCAGTGCATGCAAACTTTAATCGCCTATTTTTTCAGTTTTAATTTGCATTTTTTGTTGTTGGCCACATTCAGAATCTATTTTCTCCCATGAAAATAGAGATACAGCTATGAAATTATTTCAAAATTTGCTTTACAATCCGTGTAATAGAATTACTAATAAGATTTTGTGATTAGACCTTAGTTTTTAAAAAAATATTTAGTATAATCTTATGTAAATTTCTTTTTAACTTTTTAACTTTTAACTTAATGCATTAGTAAATTTGTAAAGAATTCATTAAGGAATCTCTCATAAAAATCAGGTTCATATTTTTTTTAATATCTGTCGGAGGAGATAGATGCCAATTTTGATTAACAATTTTTTATATTTATTATTATTATTATTATTGTTATTATTACAAATTACAAAATACAAATTAATACAAAATTATTAAAAATACAAATTAAATAATATAAACACAATTAGTACAATTTCAAAAGAGTATTATTTGCCCCGCATGAGCATAGCTCGTGTTCGGGGTCAGTTCAGTCATACTAAAATTATATTTTGAACGTATATAAAAACATACATATTATAGTTTTAGGCAAAAAATAAGAATAAAAATAAATAAGATTGCTTATATGAAATAAATACATGGACAAGGATACGAAAAAATAAATTACAATAACATAACAGAGTTACAAACAAAATACCTCATGTTAAAATTTAAAAATTTACAGTTGAGAATGAGTAACGGAAAAAAAGTGAGTAAAAGTACCATTACAAGTTAGTTTTAATCAATTCGAGTACTTGTTTTTTAAACAATTTATTGTTTAGTGGTATCAGATTAGGGTTTCCTCTAGTAAAACTGTTGTATAGCCTTGGTCCGAAATTTATACTATGCTTTAGACCTTCTTCTGTAACACACTTTGGTTCGAAAAAAAATAATTAGTATCTAAAACAAACTGAGAGATTTAAATGAAGTTTTATGACTTACTTTAATTTCGGTTTACATTTTAGTGTGCAAAATGTCAAATTTGTAGGATAAGCAGTGTAGTAAACCACTCTCAACACTTCAGTATTCCCTAAGAAAGATCTTTGTCATTCTACCATAAATAGGTATGAAGCAATGCAAATCTTATGAGTTTCTTTCATTTATGAGTATTACACCATTCAATGCTTACAAACAGACGTATTAAGTAGTCATTAGTTCGACTTTTCCTTTAGGCCTATGTGCCGCCATGCTACAGTGGGGATTACCCATAGAGTAAATTTTGTACTCTATGTTGAATTCGCTGTCGTGTTTTCACATTAATTTGCTGCTCGTTTTGAAGACCCGTAAGTTTAAGTAATAAGAAACAACTGTTACTGTCCTTTTTAACTTTGTTGTTGCATATTGCATTTTACAAACCTTCATTTCCTCCACCACCAGGGGGTTGCTGTAGTTGAGGTCAGGTTGCTTGGGGTCAAACTGGTGGAGGTAAAACTGCTCTCTTTCTTCCCGCCAAGTCCATGCTGGTCCTCCGAACTCACTGTTCTGTAAACAATAGAACATGGACAACATTAAGTTATCTTAAAAGTATTTTTCAGAGGATACCTAACGTCCCGACGGCTTCTTGCCAATGTATTGGATTGCGGTAAACAGGGACAAAAGCTGGAATCTGACTGCTGGCTGGTGTCGGGTTAGTGATCATTGATGGATTTCTCGCGGAATTCTCCCGTTTCCAGAATTTAATTTCACTAACATTCTTTAGCCTACTGCCCTCTTCTCTCTCTCTCTCTCTCTCTCTCTCTCTCTCACTCTCCCTCTCCCTCTCTCTATCTCCCTCTCTCTCACTCTCCCTCCCCCTCCCATTCTCATCTCATAACAAACAATCCGGCTGGAAACAACAGTTATACACCCATGCAAGTGGCTGGGAAGCAAGCGATTCCCACATCCGTATATTTTCTTCACCATAGAAAGTTATACAAAAGCAAAAATACAATAAGCTATAAGTTAACAGCATATTACTTAACATTATAATGTGAAGATTATTATCCTCGTTAGAATTGCCATTCTCTGAAGCAATCTAAATTCCTAAAATCTTTTTCATTAATTGCAAACTAAGAGCCCACTGATGAATTCACTTCACGAATTTTTATATTAATCTCTATCCTAAGAGGTTTTGTACTGACTGACTGACTGACTGACTGACTGACTGACTGACTGACTGACTGACTGACTGACTGACAATCAACCAACATAGAACCTAAATTATAATAGGTAGAGACTTGGAATTTTGACAGTACCGTACCTTCGTTTCATATTGTAAATGCTCACTAAGAAAGGATTTTGCAAAACTTTGATTTAAATGCCTAAAAATCAAATGTTTTTGAGGATACTTAATACCTTTTTACACAGAATTAACAAATCCAAATAAAATTCCATGTACAGTTCTCATGACGACAGTGTATTGTTGGCAGTGGTCACAGGTAGCTTTGGAAATAAATGATACGGGACTTTGACAAATTAGAGAAGCTATCTATATAACTGATTGGTGTAAATAAATAATGAAATCCACGAAAATAATGCACAATGTGATGCAGTCACATAATTTTCTCTGCCCTGGACATAGAGAATACAATTTTCTCACTTCACATTTTGATGTAGAATAAGAGCTCGTATTGCAGGGACATCATTTTCAGTTTTTTCAATCTGAGTGTGTACCAACGGGTATGCCATATCAGAAGTCTGTAAAAAAAATTATCCTCCGATACGTTATTCATAGTTGTAGGCTTTGTATTTTTAGTTGAGAAATATGAATGTTTATCATAGGCCCTAAGCATGTAAAAGGAGACAAAATTGGATGGAACATTTATGTAAAATCGATCTTAGTGTTAATAAGTATGTTTTCATTATTTTTCTGTTAAATAAACAATTTAAACAAAACATCTAGCAGTTGAGTAAATAAATGCGACGTAATTTATAGTCTATTGGATTACTATATAAAATTGGATCAAATTATTTATTTCTTACCCAGTTGTTTGGAGGAATAGGGTTTCCTTCAGCATCGTCCCCTTTCTTGTCTTGCCATACATAGAAATCAGTGTATGGATCTTCTCTATTGAGCGAACTATTAAACCATACATGTTCGTCACTGGAGTGATTAGGTACGAAGTCCAGAATCAGTTTTACTCCTGTTTGAATAAAACAGTTTATATTAAAAAAGAAAGATATGAACATATTATAATGCTGCCGGTTTTCATTGTTTGGGTTTTGTCTATGAAGATAAATGGGAAGTTAAAAAAGGAAAGGTGCAGAGTGGAATTCAGGGGTTCTTAACATGTTCAGAGTGGTCAGAAAAATACAGAGTGGAGTACAGGGGTTCTTAACATCTTAATGTGGTCAGAAAGGTACAGAATGAAATACAGGGGTTCTTAACATCTTCAGAGTGGTCAGGAAGTTATAAAATGGAATGCAGGGGATCTTAATATCTTCAGAGTGGTCAGAAAGATACAGAATGGAATGCAGGGGATCTTAATATCTTCAGAGTGATCAGAAAGGTACAGAGTGGAATGCAGGGGTTCTTGACATCTCCAGAGTGGTCAGAAAGGTACAGAGTGGAATGCAGGGGTTCTTGACATCTTCAGAGTGACCAGAAAGATACAGAGGGGAATGCAGGAGTTTTTAACATCCACACTCCTACAGGAAACATAAATCGCTAAAGGACAGGATTAGTACGTTTCTGTATTTTTCGAGATAGAAACTATTCAGGAATTTTGGTATAGCCTTGTGTAGAAATGTGATCAATAAAAGATCAATAAAATGTATTGGCTACCATCCTTGAGAATCTCAAAACTGCAAATCTATACTAATATACCCATTTTCTCCTAAACTAGGGATATAAGTGCGTTGCTAATGCCTTGTTTTGAAAATAGTGAATTATTTTACATTTTTGTATAAATCAAATAATTTCATTAATAATCTCGTGCTAATTGTTTCTAAGCAGTCCAAAAATCCGGTCAAGGACTTCTACTAAATCCTCCGGGACTTTAGAGTATACCCTGTGAAAATTTTGGCACTACAGCACTGCCCTTTTACCTAGTTCTTTCGCCTTTTCTAGAAGAGCATCGAAGTCATCCAGCGTTCCAAACATAGGATCGATGTCTTTGAAATCTGCGATGTCGTATCCGAAGTCTGCCATTGGAGACGTGAAGATGGGGGACAGCCATACTCCTGTTACTCCTATATCCACCAAGTGATCCAACTTCTCCGCGATACCTATCAAACAAACAAAATCAACAATTATAATCCCTACACATGGATATGAAAATCTAGTGGAATTCCTAGAAAATTGGAAAAGCTCGAGTTCGTATAAATAGGCCTAAGCAAATAAATACCCTTCAGAGATTTTTTATAATTTTGATAACTTTATTATACAAAAGTATATTACAATTGTGGCAGCAACAGACATAAAATGCATACAGTATGTAACTTGTATTGAGGTTCCTATCCATTGTTAGTCCTCAGCAGCATTATATGTGGGCTAATTATGACATGTTTTGTTATTATTGAAGAGAATCAGCATGTCTTTTGCGTTTTAGTCTCCTCTGATTTCTGGTCACTTGGTTCTGTAAAGGTATGACTCAGAAAAATATTGGGATGATGTATAAAGCTATTATGAGGCCTGGTATAATTGGTAGTTAGAACAGTTGAGACTTCGGGAATTTGGAGATCATTATGAAGGGTCGTGTTACGAACATACCATGGTGCATCGGTACACATCCTGAGAAGACGATTCTGTAGTGTCTGTATTCTTATCTGGGTGTCTGAAGCAGAGCTCCATATCCCACAGGCATACATCCAAATAGGTCTGTTGAGAGTTGTATAGATGAGTATTTTGGGCTTCAATGGAAGAGGAGATAGTAGCCTATAATATAATATTATGTATGACAATCTCTTCACCTAAAATGGTTCTAAAAATTATGAGAATGTCGTTATCGCATCCCCGAATGATACACAACCCAAATAAAATCGGACTGCAGTCACGTAACTTTCTTTACCGTAAGCATTGACAGTACACCGTTCTCATTCTGATATAAACTAAGAGGTCGTGGCGTGTTGCAAAGAGCGCGTATCTAGTTGTTTCAAGCTGATCCAAAGCTTTATTGTTCACGAGGTAAGATTGAGTTTCTACAAACAGCGGGTGGCTTATAACCATTCTTCAGAGAATTTTTACGAAAACATGTTTCAAATAAAAGTTTTAGCCCATAATATAAGCACTTCCTGTGAAAAATTTAAGCAAAATCTTTGGAGCTATTTTCGAGAAAATCGCGTACCTCAGAACGTGTATACAGGATGTTTCAAAAATACTTCGGGCATGGGTTCCTTACACCAAAGAAGGAAAAAAGTTCATATGAACATATGTCCCATAATCCTTGTTTTCTCGTTAGGAACTGTTCAACACATTGGTACACTCATATCACGTCAAAACACAAAACGACCATAGACTGTGAAACGTAAATCTATGTATAACCTACATTTTTCGGAAGCAGCACCATGGTAACAATTGCAATAGGTAATATTTCTTCTAAATTTACCTAATACCGTATTTACTCAAATATAATGCGCCCTCGAATTTAATGCGCACCCAGATTTTGAAACTTGAAATCATAAAAATGAGTTTTTGGCGATTGTAATGCGCATCAATGGTAGGATAGGTACGGTATTTTATTTGGAATTTTGTCATAGTATTAAGGGAATAATGAACCACCATGTAAACATTTAAAAATTACCATTAAGATATTATTCTCTTCTTGCCCTCCATTTCGTGACTACTAACTAATATTTTTATACGCCTTGTGTAATGCTAGTAACAGGCCGACGATAAAATTAATGAAGTCGAGAATTACAGCAATGCATTGTTACGCGTACGTAGATAAAAGTTACCGGTACAGCCAACCTACGAAACAGAATTTAACGGACCCTCGAATTTAACGCGTACCTCAGTTTTGAAAGCTTCAGATGGACAAAAAAGGTGTGCGTTATATTGGAGTAAATACGGTAGGCCTACATGCTACTTCATTCCATCCATGCAGAAAACAAGCCTGAACTCCAAACAAATGCCCCTATTTCGGTAGACATCCGCACTAAATGAAAACTGATGACCCGCACGATTGCTGCATGCCGTCTTGAGTCAGCAAAGCAAGTGGCCTTTGAGTTGAGCTATAAGATTTTTTGCACTCCTTAGCTAGTAAGTGTTACTTACGAAAATTGTTTACATGGATCGTAACTTGACATTACCACACGCAATCTTATTGCTAGGGGCGACGGGCAGAAAGTTACTTGTTGCTAGGGGCGACGGGCAGAAAGTTACTTTACCGCCCGCAAACGCTTATTTGCGGGCTGTAATGACCAAGGCCTCCCCGCTTTATAAATATTAGGATGCCATAAACAATAACAAATGCGAATCACTTTCTGAAATAAACATAGTGTATATACATAATATTTTATTTTAATATCACAATTAATATAATTAAATTGATATAAGTAACCGTCGTTCAAAAAATAGCATGCAACACACGGGCCGTAAAGACATTTTCGGGTCTCGAAAACTTGAAAACCCTCGGCGCAGGCGTCTCGGGTTTTCAATCTGTTTCCTCGACCCGTAAACGTGCCTTTCCGCCCTTGTGTCGCAATATACTATTTCATAAAGCGGGGCATTTCCTCACGATCTTTTGGCCCAGCTCTGAAAGCCAGACAGTCGAGCTCTAGGCTGTAAATTCACTTACCGTTCAGATCTCCAATTCCATCTCCATCACTGTCCTTAAAAGATCTAGGGTAGATCTGGTAGAATACAGCTGTTTTCCACCAGTCTGGATCATTTTCTTCCCTTGGTTGAATAGGATTTGCAACAACAATGGCTGCCAAAGACAGCATACACCACAACGCTATCATGATGAGTGACAAATGGCGGGCATATGGATGATGATTTGAGATTTTATACAGCTCTTGAATCTTGTCAAGATAGGTAGGCTACTGATGTCACAATAAGCACATGATAAGTGTGATAGCCTATCTTTCATATTGAGAAATATACATTTCCTTATGTCTAGTCAATACGAGTTAAACGCCTGTAATAGTAATTCTTGCACGACTTAACTAACTAGTGGTACTTACGAATATTGTTGCCGTGGATCGTAAGTTGACATTCCCGCACGCAATCTTGTTGCTATGGAAACAAAACAAATTTCCGTGCGGTAAGAATTTACTTACGGCACTCATCATAATACAAGCCTTTATGGACAAGGCCCCCAGGACAAGTACTCGGTTCCCATAACAACAAACACATGCGAATCACTTTCTGAAATATAACACCCATCTTCAATAGTGTATATACATAATATTTTCAGCTAATATCTCAATTAATATAAATAAATTTATATAAATAATCATCGTGCAAAAAAATAGCATGCAATACTCGTGCCGTAAGCGTATAACGGATCTCGGAAATTCCTTGATCCGTATGCACAGCTTACGGCACTTGTATCGCAATATAGCCTACTATTACGCTATAAGACCACTAGCTAAAAGGCCCGTCGTCGCCCGGGTTTTCTATTTTGTAATTGGAAATTAACTTATGAAGGACTTACAATTTTCAAATTATAGGTCCTTACATAGGTATTTAGAATTTGAAATAGGAAAACGACTTATCACACTCAAACTGTTCCCTCAGAAAACGCTTGATATAGCTTTTTATGGCTCATAGAGGATGTAGAATTCTGCATCCCATCGCTTGTACACAGCAAGCCTGGTAAGGGTTCAAATAAGAAGAAACATAAATTCCGGTAACATAAAATTGTATTGTCTTTGAGGAATATTTATTTCTCACTCTCATGTTACCACAAAACCGTTTTGGGGATGAAATTAAACAGAAATGCAATATCACTTTCATAATTCTCTCCCCAAAAACCTGCGATATAATAATATACATATTACCATACCTAGTATTGTTTTCTCTATGTCCACGGTAGAGTACGTTTTGTGACTGCATTATTTTCGTGGATTTCATTCTTTAATATTTATTTATAACATGAATTATATTGATAGCTTCTCTGAGACCACTGGCAACGATATGTTGCCATTAGGGTTGCCACCTGTCCCGAATTAGGCGGGACATCCCGCATTTTAAAGACATTTTCAGCGTCCCGAATTATGCCTAAGAGGGACGAATTATATTGCGGGATGCCAAATTATTCCAAAACAAAATATGAGACAGCAATTCTTGGTGGCGTCTTTTGTGAATTTCGTCTCATGGTCAAGATATCGATGTCGTTCCATCGCTAAAATGTATCGTGTTGGCAGCATTGAAATCACCGCCCATGATGTTATTCTTTGTAATTTATTTGTGTAAGTCGCGCGGGCATTCTTGGGGTATGTCAGTGATCTGTACAACCAGCGTGCGAGCCATTAACTGGTGATCCGACGGGGAATTACCGAAAACAGATCATATGATGGCACTGATTTGCCAAGTACAGCTCCTTCTGGAAATATAGCACAGCAAGACGTGTGTAGTGTTATCAGTTGTAATTTGAATCCACGTTCTCTGTGTGTTTTATGTGTCGTTCGTTGAGTAAGAACTAATTAAATATTTCTCCTGTTATTCCTAAACTTAGTGGTAAGCCATTATCTAGTCAGAGTCTGGATTGCCAATGTTCATAATTTTTTCGAAACATGTCTATGAGTGTACATTGTTTTTTGAATTTTTTGAGAAAGCTTTAAGTTCCTTAGAGAAAGTATTTGACTTCACAGAAAACAATCTTTATGGCACACTGAAAAACTTGAATCTTTCAAACATCTCAAAGACTCTGTGAAGGCACATAATGTAGAATCTGATGTTAATTTGGATGAGTTAGGCCTATATGAGGAATTCTGCTTTAGTTCAGATATAATAAATGCTACTAAAGTAAGGAACACATTCCCAGTCTCAAATGCTTTGTTCTGAGCATTCCTGGTAGGAATGCCTTTGTGGAAAGAGTTTTCTCTCTCTTGAATCTAAAATGGACAGAATCCAGAAACAGGTGCTCAGCTGACCTCATAAAGAGTGAAATCATTTCTACAAATGTTACAGATACCTGCAAAGATTATTTAGTGAGGGTGAAACAGAACAAACAACTATTAGAAACTGCCAAATCAAACAAGAAATACAGCTTCAAGTCATGAATTTGCCCAGGCTTTTTTAAAATTATTTTGCTAACCTTTTCTTTTCTAATGTTAGTGTTACTGTTACATAGCCTATTCAGTTTTAGCTTTGTAATATAATCCGTCTTTCAGTTATTAATAAATTGTTCCGTGTACAAATTTAGGTATGAAGATCGGCGATCTGCATATATTCGATAAGTGTCCCTCCTTAGCCTTACCAAAAGGTGGCAACCCTAGTTGCCATGTCAACTGTGATTTGGATTTGATAATTCTGTGTAAAAAGGGATTAAGTATACCAAAAAACAATTGATTTTTGGCATTTAAAATAAAAATTTTGCAAAATCCTTTCTTAGTGAGCACTTACATTATGAAACGAAGATACTGTCAAAATTCCAAGTCTCTACCTATTGTAGTTTAGGCTTTACGTTGATTCTCTGTAATTAAGTCAGGCAGTCAGTCAGGACAAAGCCTTTTATAAATATAGAGATTATAATCATAGAATTGAACAGGCACCCACGAAATTCCTTGTGTGAACCTGTTAAGTTCTTATAACGGTCGAAAATTGTACGCCATTTTATGTTATTTTCAATCGTCAATTTTTAAATTAAAATGATTTCAGTTGGCTTGGGCTTAGAATGGCAATAGACAATTCCTCAGTAAGCTGAAGGAATATTATGAGCTTCATGGAACCCGAAGGTTCATTGCCGCGTTTACCTGAGCCCGCCATTCAACCCTATTCTGTGCTAACTCTATCCAACCAACCCTCGCAAATCCGACTTTCCTTAAATCTATCCTAATGCTGTCCTCCCACCTGCGTCTAGGTCTTCCAAGTGGTCTTTTCCCTTCGTGTCTCCCTGTCATTGTTTTTGAGATATATCTTTCCTCCCCCATGACCAGCCCATTTCTTCCTCCGGGATTTAATTACCCTTACTATGTCCGGTGACGAGTACAGGTTATGATGCTCGTCGTTGTGCAGTTTTTTCCAGTCCCCATTTTCATCTCTCTTAGGCCCAAATATTTTCCTAAACACCCTGTTTTCGAACACACTCAGATTATGTTCTTTCCGAAGAATAAGCGACCATGTCTCACATTCTTATAATACAACCGGCAGGATAGTTCTTATAATTTTTATTTTTAGATTTCTCGACAGAAGACTAGAAGATAAGAGTTTCTGAACTGCATAAAAGCAGGCATTAGCTGACTTAAGGTCTTAATATCATTTGTGTATGTAATTATTGCTCCCAGACACTTTAATTTATCCACTTGTTCGATTTACCGGCTATTCTTCTTCTTCTTCTTCTTCTTCTTCTTCTTCTTCTTTTATTTTGTGAAGCCTCTCTACACCCAGGTAGTTGCAGCTTCGTGGAGTATAAAAGAAGGTGTGTGAACAAAGTGTTTGTATGAAGTGGGAAGTGGGTGTTTCAAATTTTCATTTTACAATTTACTATATGTTTATGTATTAATCGGCTTATGTGTTTTTCGTCATTGTATATAAGGGAAGGAATATGCCATGGACCAAGGCCTTTTGTTTTGTAAATTTGTGAATGAAAAATATCATTTTGTTGTTTATATTCTAATATATTCTAATATTCTGTAGAGCATTATAGCATCAAAAAACGTTTTGGTTATTTCGCTTGTAGCAGAATTCAGGCTGTTCGGTTGGCAACAATTTGTTTGAAACAAATCAGGTATGGAAACACTTGAATATAGCAGAAACATTTTCTGAAAAAATACTGAATCGTGATCCATTTGTATAGAAATTTATGTCTCTCGTGAAGTTATAGAAAAGGCAAATAACGAAGTAATATTTAAAAATCCTTTGCTCTGATAATAACGAGTTGCAGACGTATGGGGGCACTACACCGAAATATCTATTTTCCATGCTTTTTGGACTCGAGATTTGACTTGACATATACAGTCTTCTTATGGCCGGTTTCTATAAACTCGCGAATTACCTAAGGGCAAATTATCCAATGCACAGAATTTACACAAAAATAACACCACACAAACACAAATGATTTAAAGCTAGCAATCACATACACTTGTGGCGAGTTTCTAGATAAATGTCCTCTGGGTAAATATGAAAATGACAGAAAAAATGTTCCTACAAACTCGGGCTGGATAAAATTTAACCTTTCATAGGATCAATAGTAATATTTAAACAATGAGAATCAAAGCCTTCTGAATTAAATTAACTGTACAACTCCAAGGCCTTGCTCATTATATCATTGTAGGTTAAATGGAAGTAATTTGTCCATGGATAATTTACCCATAGGTAATTCACAAGTTTGTAGAAACCGGGCATTAGTGTGATAAAACAGTCCGTAAGGTTTCAGTCTTTTATTTGTAATATTCTTCGAGTTATTTGTCGTTGTTGAAAAATTATTCCCCTTTATTTTAGCCATATACAAAATCTATCTCCTGCTGTAAATTTATAAAGTAGTCTATGTTACATTATCCAAGTTTATTACTTCTTAACTTACTGTTCAAGTACTGCACCTCATTTTTGGGGAGGGAAATTTTCAAGCCATGAATGATGAACTGATGGGGATATAGTTTACATATTCATGTTAATTACTTCTTAACTCACTGTTAAGATACGTAATTCACTGTTAAAGTATTATAGCTCATTTTTGCGGAGGGAAATTTTCAAGACATGAATTTGATGAGGATATAGTTGGACAGATAAGATTTGTGGTTATCTGATTATATTCTTGTAATGACTAAGATAAACTGGTCACTTGAAGCAGCCTGTAAACATGTTGTGTAACTTGGGAGGCATGAATGTGCTAATCAGGTCACATTTACCTTTTATAGCCTGAATAGGTATAGATTATAGCAGACTTGAAAATAATGTTGTGGTGGGAAGGAATTGGATTTTAAGTTGTTAACTTATACAAAGACCTTATATGAAAAGAATATACATATTGGGGTACCAGGAAGTACTTCCCCCCAAATCGGTCCCTGTGGAGGTATGCATGAACGTTTGTTTCACATAGCAATAAACGACATTTTTTCTATGTATGAGAATTAATCCGTACGGGACTTCATCATAAAAATAATATTACCCGACTGATAACATAATATGCGATTACATTAAGCGGCATTCACTGTATTGGTGAAATAATAAATTTTTCATTGAATTAGAAATCGACCATTAACGGCCATGAAATTCATCAAATATTATGTGTCAAAAGTTTTAGTTCTTTATGCGTATTGATGAATATGAAATACATATAAAATTTTCTGAATTCTAAATATAAAAGATGTGGAAATTAGAAATTTGGCCAGTAAACCCCTTTAAAATTAGAATTTATGCCTGCGTCATTCTTCGAGAGTAAGGCCTACATCCGATGACAATAGTAACTTGACCTCTGCAGAATTCAAGGGACAACGAAAAGTCTTGTTTATTTTTATACAGTTGCAACAAGAAGTTGATGCTAATGACCGTTAATTTCGGTTCCGCTGTGTTAAATTAATTGCACAAGGAAATGATTAAACAAGAAGGTAATGCAAAAACAGAGTCTAAGGAAGCGTGGATATGACCACGCATCCGGTTTATCACCAGACTGACTAGTTAGTATACATTTAGACTGTGAGTAAGGTAGATGATTATTGTCGTACATAAAAGGTTAGTAAGAATCTGTTTTCTATATATATATTAATAAAAGGAAGTGTCTGTCCTCCGTCTGTCTGTCTGTCTGTCTGTCTGTCCGCGATGCCCAGAGAAATCTACTCAACGCAGAGATCTGAAATTTTATAAATAGGCGGACTAAAGGGTCGGAATGTGCACCTCGAAGCCGGAATTTTAATTTTCGCTTTTGTTCGTGAGTTATGAGTGAAAAACTGGCAGAAAACGTGCATTTTTTTGCGTTTTAGAAGCATCAGTTTCAGTAATAAATTTCAATATCAAATCACTTACAGATGGCTTTGGCTATTTTTGTCATCATACCTCATAGCCTACCTTGGAAATAAAAGCAACGCGATCGCTTGATTTTGTTAGTCCATCCTAGACGATTCATTTGTTTAGAGTGTCAAGGCCCACAGACATATGACATATTCAACCTACACGGAAGAAGGATAATCAACCCTAAATATGGTCAAACATTGTTCGATTTGAACGAAACTCACTATACAGGGGGTTTCTGGGCCAAGGAACTCGAATCTGAGGTCGCTTTTACCAGGGGACGCTACCTAATCGTGGAATGCACTCCACGTGATTTAGGTGTTAATAATTATAATGATTTAACTATTATGCTCTTAATTTTTAATTTTTCAAATAATTATCGCGGGCGAAGCCGCGGGCACATGCTAGTAAGTAATATATTCCTATATTTAAAGCCAATCATTATTACATTTAAATGACAGATCTTATTGCTAGGTGAACAATTTTTCGATACTATCTGCTTTACATAGTTTTGGGGTCTGCTCAAAAAGATTTTTTTTTCAAGTAACAACGGCTGAAAATTTTATTTCATGTGGTACACAATGGCGTAACTTTTTGCAGCTAAACCTCCCTTAAAATTATTTTGGGCCTTAAATTTTTTAATTCACATATAAAAAATAATTGTAATTCAATACTTTTTCCTAAAACAAGGTTATGGATATTTATGTACCGGTCCTATTTTTTGTCCTCTTACCACCGTCTTTACTTTCACTCATAGTCAAGATTTATAACTCAACAAAATGAAAATTTTATGACAGAAATTTATTTTTAAGAAAAATTTCAAATAGGAATGTCTCATAACTAGGTCCCGGGTTTTTAGGTTGTTATAAACCCTCTATTAGTTTTTTTAACCGTATTAAAATAGTTTTATTTTAGTTCTTTGGACATTTTCAGAGTTTTTTTTTTAATTTTCACTTTAGTACGTACAATAAAGATATTAAAACAAATACAATTAATTAATTTTAGTTTTAATTACAATTTTCATGACTCTAAACCACAGAACTAGACAGTTATTTTTTGCTTAATTTTCCACAGAAAACAAACAATTACTTCTGTCATTTCCAGTTCCACCACATAAAATGAACAAGAAATTTTTCAATTAATCAACTAACTTTTAAATTACAAATAGGCTACTGTATAGGCTATAAACTTCAAGTGTAAGCTTCTTAAAAATGTCTTTAATTTGCATTTTTTTTAAAAAAAGAAGAAACCAGGGATGTTGGTTCACTAACGATTACTGTTACCGGGACAATGGGATTACAAAAATTAAAAACTATATTTTTCCTACAATAATATACTGATAACACTGAGCAGGATGAAACTGTAGGAAGATATTATTTAAAAACTAATGTTTAGTTTATTAAGCATTTTATATTATTTTAATTTAAAACAGTTTTATCCCTTTTTGGTTTTTAACGTCTTATTTAGCCATTTTTAGGTTTTATAAGATTGGACTATGTGAGTGCGAAAACAATGAAACGGATAATTATGTTAAAATATCACAGTTAGCTAGCAAGGAACAAAATAGTTTAAAACCTAAGAATCCGGACCCTCAGTGGCGTACCAAGGCTTCTTGGCGCCCAGGGCTAATTAGATGGTAGTCTCCCCCTATCACTAAAACGTTCAAGGTTCAATGAGTTTAATTTAAACACAGTTTAATGTTCACAATTATTTATTTTTAATAAGTAGTATGTTACTTTAACACATTATAAGGAGAAAAAATCTGAATGAAATAAAACTGTGAGTATTATAAGGTTAGTTTGTTTGAAAAAAATATAGATAAAATTGCTAAATTACACCGTAAACTTTTCCTGTGCTCGGCGCCCATGACCTATTTCGTATTGTCTATAAATTGTTTAAACCGAAACGTTTATTTCATTTCTAAATAACATTACTGCAATATTTAATAAAGCAATAAAGAAAATTTGACCAATAAAACTTTATATTTTGCCTGAAAATTATTTTTTCTTAAACTAAAAAAATATGTTTTTCAATTTTGGCGCCCCCTTCTTTACGGCGCCCGGTGCGGCCGCCCCGTTCGCACCCCCCTTGGTACGCCACTGCGGACCCTACTCATGACTTAAACTACTGTTTTAAAGTCATACCTGCTTTCATATCAAGTCGCTCTTAACAATCTCCTTTGCCTTCTGGCCTTTTTATAGACAGATAATTAAATTACTGAATGTATTTCAAATTCCCTTGCCTTCTCAAATTCTGTACTGAACACACCAAGAGCACTAAATATAGGCTATGTTGACTCATGGTAAGTCGCTTCTTAAATAGTTGTTAATTACAACTTTCGGCAGGAGATAAAATAAGAGGATTAAAAGAAATGCAATGCATAGGTGTGGTAAGGTTCATGCGAGATTCGAATATGAACAAAATTAAAAATACCCGAAAGTTCTCCTCGACTGTTGGGCTCATTCTATCCCTCGAGCCCCTCCGCGTTGCGTGGTCTGCGGGGGTGTAAATTACGCCACTGGTGGAACAGACTAAATTTTATAAGAAAGAAGATCTCAATTGAAGGAAGCCATGTACACAGTCCTATATAATTAATTCTAAGAACTGTTTTTTTTTTTAAATTGAGATTTTAAAACATTTTATTCTTCTGTAGGACTTTGTTTCCTTTTTTTATATTATTTTTTGGGAAATATCTTCGAAGGATTATTTATTTTAAATTTGAGAATATAATTACCTGTGTAGTGTCAGTTGTGCGAGGAGCTTAGGAAAAATATTTTTCTCTATTAAAAACTTATTTTCTTCTACTCTGAACTCATCACCCGAATTAGAAGACTTTACAACATAAACCAAATTCTCGGCTACTGTAAGTTGCACATCCTTTTTCCCGATGTCTTCAATTACTTTATAATATAAAATTGATATACGTAATCATACATCATGTCGCGTCAATTTTGTAACACTGTTCACATGAGATTTTCCGTTTCTCTACTTGAATTAAAAATATAAGAATGAAACATAATTTTGAACTATTCGATAAATAGAACAACAAACTATGTGGTTCCTTTTAGACCTATATGTCGCAAGAAAATTGTGAATTCAATCTTTTAACAAAATCCCCAGTTTTTTTTTTTTTTTTTTTTTTTTTTTTACAAAATGCATGAAAATTATTATTGAATTATCCATTCTGCAGTTTGACTAGTGACCCTACAAGTTTATTAAAATGGAGTCAGTCAGACTGTAAAAAAATCGTTAATTCAATTTAAAAATATAGAGCTGTAATTTGAGTGGTTATCCATCAGGTCCTTTTTAGCCCCTAGTTTTTCAGCAAAAGTCCTCCTCAGCCCCGTTTAGACTCTTAGTCTGAACTCTTAGTCTTTAGTCCGATATAGCCCTTTTTAGGTTCTATAAGATTCATATATTCGGAAGCAAGGGGCATAAAACGGAAAAATATGTTAAAATGTTCTAATTAGGAAGCTGGGGAAAAATAGGTTAAAACCTTCATATCCGGGCCCTAATCATAACCTTTAAAATCGAAAATCCTTCGAAATTTGTAGGAGGCATAAAGTGAAGACAAACAGGTTTGAAATGGCTACATGTCATATTAGTATACACCAAAATATAAACATTATTAAACCGCTATCATTAATTAAAAGCGCGATGTTATGACCTACATGCAGGCAAACGCGTATATATGTATATATATAGATCTAAATAATAAACTAATATATATCTAAATAATAAACTAAAATAAAATAATAGGGCTGAATATAGAATAGACTATTTTTCGACCAAATTTGAATGCAAATTATTCAGATTTAATACTACGTAGGTTCATGAAAAAGTTCAAACTAAATATTCGCCTACGTCATGCATTATACTATGTAATATTTGTTCAAAATAACTTATTTACTTCCTCAAAATTACATTAAAATTGTACTGAAATATTTTGGCTGTATACAGGTTGCTTGGGAAGATAAAAAGTGCAGTACTTTTTTCCTCTCAGAAAAAAAAAACGAGATTTCACTTTTTAAACGATTCTTCACATTATTCAATCAACAGCGTTCCTTAAAACAGTTGTATTCTTGATTCCAGTGCATAAGTATGGCACATCAGGGTCTTTTCTTCGCTACCCTCATCGTAGGATTCTTCGCCTTGCAAACATCGGGCGATGCGGCATCAGACGACAGCACGTTGACAGTCGACAAAGCCAACCGTTTCATCGCCGAACACGAAACAACTGTCGATCCAACTTACAGGCTGAAGTACCATTTCTCAGCACCCTTTGGATGGATAAACGATCCCAACGGTTTCATCTATTTCCGCGGCGAATATCATCTCTTTTATCAGTACAATCCTTACAATTCCACTGCCAACAAGATACACTGGGGTCATGCCAAGAGCAAAGATCTTGTTCATTGGGAAAACCTTCCTGTAGCCCTTGCTCCGGATATGCCCTACGATAATAACGGTGTATTCTCTGGTAGCTCCATTGAGAAAGATGGAAAACTCTACTTAATGTATACTGGAAACGCAAATGATCGGCAGGTCCAATGCATTGCTGTATCAGAAGATGGTGTTCATTTCGACAAAATCCCACAAAACCCTGTCTTAGACGCAAAATCGCTTCCAGCCAACGCTGAGCCGCAAGATTTTAGGGATCCTAAGGTCTTCAAGCGTGGGAATACATACTACGTTGTCCTTGTATCGAGAACTCTGAATAACACTGGACAAGTTTTGCTTTACGAATCAAAGGATTTGATCGATTGGAAGTTCAAGTCAATTCTACTGGAAGGCAAAGCTGATGAAGGTAATATGTGGGAATGCCCTGACCTGTTCAGACTCGATGGAAAAGACGTCTTGGTTCTGTCACCGATTCAGATTCCAAAACGCGGAAACGATTATGAAAACACCGACTCTGTGGTTGAGTTTGTTGGAGAAATGAACTGGAATAAAGGAACTCTTAGAGTGCAGAACATGAAGGAACTTGATCATGGATTGGACTTCTATGCCACACAGTCTCTGGAAGACAACAAGGGTAGGAGAATCGTCATCGCCTGGATGGCCATGTGGGGAAGAAATTTCCCAACAGACACTCTTCATCAGGGTTGGGCAGGAGCCATGACTCTACCTAGAGAAGTCCATGTCAGAAACAGGAAGCTGGTACAGAAACCGATCCCGGAGATAGCCAAGTTTTACAAAGATCCTGTAGACATAAGGCGTGTTACTCTTAACAATGAGATCAAACAATTTGTCAAAGTTGAAGGAGATGTTGGAATGTTGGAGCTGGAAGTTAATTTGAGAGGTGTAAAGTATTTCTGGATTGACCTAAGAGCAAATGCTGCCAACAAAACTGTCCTGAGCTACGATACCGCGACACAGGAGGTAAAACTTGACCGAACACAGAGCGGGATAGATATCAAAGGCATAGAGGATTATCCACTTACCTTCAGGAAAGTCAAAGTTCCCTTGCTAGCTAACAGGCTTAAACTTCAGATCTTCCTTGATGTGTCTTCTATCGAAGTTTTTATCAACGACGGAGTGGAATCAATGACAGATACTGTTTACCCAATCGGTGAAGCTAACGAAATTCGCTTTGGTGCTGAAGGCAAAGCCATAATCGAAAAGCTCAAGTTCTCTAAGATTGAGGTTTAGTTAAAATGAAATTTGAGAATAATTTTATCAACTCAGAGATGTGGCTAGCTATAGGTTGGCCAAATGAATAGGTTTTGGTTTACATTTCTATTACATTTAGAGAAATAATTGTTTTTCGTAGGGACGTCTCATGTTTTGATTACTTGATTCTCAGGGCAGCTTGCGTATAGTTTATGCGTAATACCATTATCATGTGTACTTGGATTTACACGATTAAATGCATATATTTTATGTACGAAGATTTTTATTGTTTGGAAAGTGTACTCATTTAAAATTCCTATCATCATGGCGACCATTATCATTATCATTCCTATCCTATTCTTACCTCTTGCTCATTTGTATGTCCATTTTCATTTGACTTGAAGTTTAATGTAATAAAATTAATAAGATACCACACCATCTTCAGGGCATCTTTTGCTGGCTTGGAGTTCCAATAATAAAAATAAAAATAAAAATAAAATAGTATATTGCGATACAAGTGCCGTAAGCGATGCATACGGATCGAGGAAAGAGTTTTTTTTTAATTTCCGAGATCCGTTATGCGCTTACGGCACGAGTATCGCATGCTATTTTTTGCACGGTGATTATTTATATCAAGTTAATTATATTAATTGTGATATTACCTGAAAATATTATGTATATACATTCTTGAAGATAGATGTTTATTTCAGAAAGTGATTCGCATGTGTTTGTTGTTATGCGAACCGAATATTTGTCCTGGGGGGCCTTGTCCATAAGGGCTTCTATTATGATGTGCCATAAGTAAATTCATAACCGCACGGAAACACTTACCGCACATAGCAACAAGATTGCGTGTGAGAATGTCAACGTACGATCCACGGCAACGACATTCGTAAGTACCACTAATTAGTTAAGTCGTTCAAAAAAGTATTTCGTCACCCTCGTAAAATCACTGTTACGGAACTATCTTCTGTGGCCCCTCGCCGCGTGTCCGTTGACTATATATTGAGTTCACGAGGGCGACGAAATGCATTTTTTATTTTAATTTTAATTGTTGGAGCTCCAAGCCAGCAAAAGATGCCTTGTTGAGCATCTGGTATCTTATTTCTGTGGCTTGGTTCTAAAAGAGCCTGTGTCATAAAACTTGCTTTTGAGATAACTGACTTTGAAGCCTTTGTAGATGTAACATTTTCTGCTGCGAACTTCCGACATTGGCCTCTAAGGTTTCTGTATTATGTCTATTAATAGCAACATACATTGGCACTTTTATTATACGAAAGATAAATACTAGCCGAGCTCAATAATGCATAGATCTCATTTTTGCAAGAAATTGACATTGGCCCTTTTAGAACCAAAACAGATTATTACATTGTTCGAGCTCAACGGTATTAAGCATGTATTTTAATAAATTTGAAGTTTCTTGACCACATAGTGAAACTGTATTCCATCAACACTCTCAGAGTATAATATAATCATTGGCTGTATTCCATCAACACTCTCAGAGTATAATATAATCATTGGCTGTATTCCATCAACACTGTCAGAGTATAATATAATCATTGACTGTATTCCATCAACACTGTCAGAGTATAATAGAATCATTGGCTGTATTCCATCAACACTCTCAGAGTATAATAATAATCATTGGCTGTATTCCGTCAACACTGTCAGAGTATAATATAATCATTGGCTGTATTCCATCAACACTCTCAGAGTATAATATAATCATTGGCTGTATTCCATCAACACTGTCAGAGTATAATATAATCATTGGCTGTATTCCATCAACACTCTCAGAGTATAATATAATCATTGGCTGTATTCCATCAACACTGTCAGAGTATAATATAATCATTGGCTGTATTCCATCAACACTGTCAGAGTATAATATAATCATTGGCTGTATTCCATCAACACTCTCAGAGTATAATATAATCATTGGCTGTATTCCATCAACACTGTCAGAGTATAATATAATCATTGACTGTATTCCATCAACACTCTCAGAGTATAATATAATCATTGGCTGTATTCCATCAACACTGTCAGAGTATAATATAATCATTGGCTGTATTCCATCAACACTCTCAGAGTATATATAATCATTGGCTGTATTCCATAAACACTGTCAGAGTATAATATAATCATTGGCTGTATTCCATCAACACTGTCAGAGTATAATATTACCATTGACTGTATTCCATCAACACTGACAGAGTGTAGGATCTCTATTTTCAACCTAGCTCACTTCTTCCTAAAGCCTGAAGATGGCTGCAGAGCAAGTAGCAGCCGAAAGCTCGGACATCTTCAATCTTTTCGTCCGGCTGGGGTCCTGAGACGCTTCCATTTAATATAAGTGTAAACAAAAATTCCAATTAGTTTTCCTAAAGGTAACCAAAATTTCACAATCTTTGGATATGCTTCTTAATTCTCATTGCTAAATTGTAGAGGTATTCAGCGATAAAAATGAATAGGAGCATAATTGTGTTAATGTAGTAATAATCTTTTTTTCCTTAAGATTAGTTATCTTGATCATTGAACGTATTGCAGTAATCTTGTTTGTTTGCATAGTGATATATCTTCTGAATCACGCTATCTTAACTGACCACCCAAGTACTCTTATCATCACGTGTTTTGAAATATGACAGAAGCAATATCTTAGAGATAATTCTAAAGTCCGGCCGTTCTAAAAAGCAAACCTGAAGGAAACAAAACCTAGTACATCTGTCTCACTCTAGCACATTACTCGTATGACTTAAGAGTGAGACAGACATACTGAGTTTTGTTTACCTCAGGTTTCCTTCTTAAATCGTCTCGGGTATAGTGAGAAGTGTGGGACCCGGAAACTTAACGTTGTAAAGACGAATACATTTTTCGCATTTTGTTTGTTTTATCATAGGTAATCCCACGAGAGTTGACGAGTTTATCGATAGATTCGCGATTGCGCAACTGGAGCGAATTTATCTGATGAAACTCGTCAACTCGAGTCGGATTTATTAAGACTATTCAATGAATAAAAATGTAACGGATTAGATTCTGTTAGGTTTTATTCTAGTGCTTTTAGGCAGAATACTTTCTCCACTTTAATTATGGAAATATGTTTAGGTTATACAGGAATTAGACTTGTTTATATTATTCTTAATACTATATGACAAAACTACTCCAGTATTTAATTTAGTTATGGTCGGACAAAATCAATCTTATTCATCTTTCCTATAATGGTAACTAAAACACCCGTATGAAAATCATGCATGCATTAATAAATGCCATTATAGGCTCGTTGCATAATGTACTGTTGAATTTTTATTTTTATTATTACTTTGACGTTGCTATTGCCTACATTGTAATGATATTTAGGTAAACAAAGATCATATCAGTATTATATCATATTATAAATTGCATGGTCCACCGCTGGGGCTCAGAGGATGCGTCCGATCCTCTCACGCAGCGGGCCCGGCTTCGATTCCCGGTCGGGACAAGTTACCTAGGTGAGGTTTTTCCGGGGTTTTCCCTCACCTGTGAGACAAATGTCAGGTAACTTTAGGCCCTGGTCCCTGGATATCATCTGGCCGTCATTATCACCTTCATCCCCATCCTCGCCTTGTTCTGAGAGAGAGTGTGTGTGAATGGTCTGTCTCGTCCTATGTGTTCGTGTTGTCTCGGAGGTGGCCCCGGCATTGGGCTGATCGCTCATCCGGGGAGGCCCTCCATGTCCTTGTCTGGTAAAAAAAGTAAGTATGTGATCCAAAGATATTCCCTCTCCCGACAGGTCCCGGCCCTGTAAGGCCCGGGTGGCTTGGGTCGCTTAAATCCTAAAAGGGAGAGGTAAAACTACGATTAAGAAAGAAAGAAAGAAATTGCATGAAGTATGTCAGAGTGAAACACGTTTAGTTAGAGCAGGGCATGATGAGAAATGTGTTTCCTTGTGTCTGGTAAATGTGAAGATAAAAGATAATTTCGAGTGCTCTTTGACAAATGAGAATGTTAACTATACATGGCCACGAATCACAGGAAGTTCCATGTCACAGAGTTATTCTGTCTCGTTTGGCAATTGTTGCTTGCTTGTCACTAGTGTAATTTTTGCTTCCGTTGATTAATGTCAGAACCGATTGTGTTAATGCAGCTCTGAAAACAATTTAATTCAGTTATGTTGCATAACGCTTGGAACTTTTTTACATCCATGGTTTTTCTCACGTTTATTAAGTGCCAAAATCGTACTTTGTAAGATTGTGTGGGAGACGGCAAAATGTGTGTCCGTCTGTCTGTACGCGAGATAACTCACATACGCTTTATCGGTTTTCATGAAACTTGGTATACGCATTTATAACGTTAATGGGAAGAAGCCTATTGATTTTGGACCAAATAGGCTGACCGGTACCGGGGTAATGCCCAATTTAGTGCCTATTTTATGTCAATATATAAGACAGAATTTATCAAATGCAAATCAGTTCTCATGACAACAGACAGTGTTCATATGAGGCTTTGGTAGTTGCAATACAGGTAGCTTTGACAAATAACACTATCCACATATTCCTTTACATATGCTTATCAAACTTTAGACCTTTGTTCTTCCGTAAGTCCTGTTTAATGACTTCTGGAGCTTAAACTCTGAACTCTGAAGTAGATTACAAAAATAATTTATTTTCTGAATATCATATTTGCAATTATCACTGATTGAACAAAAACATTCTGGCACTTTGCTATATCAGTTTACCTGATTTTACTTTTTATACTGTAGATGTCATCGTTCTCTTCGTTTTTAGGTATACGTGGGTATACTAGTAATCTTAAGTATTCTGATTGCTTACTCTCAGTGGAGCCAGCGTAGCATTGAAGCATTCGCCATACATGTACTAAAAATAAATTAAAAAAGTGTGCATGGAACGCCACGCGACAGAAGTGAAACGTGTTTAAAATTTTTGATTTTTTTTAATACTTTAAATTTTGGATTATTGATTTTTTCAATTTTGGATAGTTGGACTTTTTTAATATTGGGTTTTTGAACTTTTTAAATTTGGATTTTTTTAAATTTTGGTTCTTTGAATTTTATTTTTTGGGATTTTTAAATTTTAGATTTTTTAATTAGATATTAAGATCTTTTAAATTTTGGAATTTTTAAATTTTGGATTTTTATAATGGTGAAGGGCTCACCACGCCACTAGGTCGAAGCAGTAATAGCCCCCCACTCAATGCCTTATACCTTTCCCCCGTGCGCTCCCGTAATTTTTTTTAATTTTGGATTTTGAGATTTTTAATTTTGGACTTTTGGATATTTTAATTTTGGATTTTTTGATTTTTTAATTTTGGATTTTTAGATTTTAAAAATTTTCGATAAGCCTAATCATTGATTGATTATTTTCTGTGCAGTCCGTTCCGTCACAGCCCCACTAATTTTGTGACGATTTTGTTCGTAACGCAAGTTTGGGTTAGCTCTCGATTTACTCCTAGCGCGGCTAAAGAAATTTCACTTAAAAAAGTAACAAGAAGTACATGATGTCTAACATTTAAGACAACGGAATATGAGACCCTGGGAGAAAGCTCAGATATCCAGCAACCACGACGAGCAAGAAGATAACGCGATTTGCCTAGAATTGTCTCTGAGGCCGCGAGTCAATCCTCGTGTCAACCGATCCTAATGAGATTTTCACGGAGTTTTCCTCAATGTAATAGATGAATACCGGATCGGAGACACGACTTCGGCATTCTAAACTTTGTTTCCTGTAACTCCATTTGTTTGGCAACATTGCCAGTCTAAAATTGATATATCTTCTGTACTACTATAAAGATACATGGACTAAATTTGGCTTAGATATTCCATAATCTATTAGGAAACTTTTTCTTGAGCATAATTTCTCTGACTGATTTCATTGCATGTCTATTTTTAAAAAGAAAAGTGTAAAACGCGTTCTTAAAAATTGCTCATTTTAGATGTATCAAAATTCCATTGAAAACTAATTGTAGAGCATGCTTTTTCAAGTAAAGCGTAAAAAAGTGTTTGAATTTATCTTTAAAAATGGCTTAGATGTATCGATTTTAGTAATACCCTGTTTTGGGCCCGTTGTTTTGATAATCTTGGCCCTAATTTTTTTTTTTCAATTAAGGGGATTCGGAATGAGATTTTGGGCCAAAAATGGTTTTTTATTTTCTTTGATTAAAAATAACTCTTGAAGTTTTAGTTTCAAAATGAGGTATAAATCATTGCTGTACTGCAAGTCTAAATATTTTAAATTAATTTTAAAAAAATGTCATGCATGGAAGATTAACTAAGTTATGGGGCAGGCTTATTTTGATATAGGCCTACCAACTTCGGAGGCTGTTTTCCGTAAGTTTCTTTTTTAATCACTTTTCACAGCTTCTGATACATGTAGGGTCTTGAGATTTTCGCAGTTCGTTTATCCAGATAATGTGCATATACTGAAGCTCTCGAAATTACAGATTTCAATTTTGTAATCACTTTAATGATAATTATATGTTCTAAAATGTAGAGAAAAAGGTTAATGTAGTAAAAATTTAAATATCTAAGCTTCAGCATATAACCAATGAACATATAAAAATTTCATATGTCTATCAAGGATAGTTTTGGAGAAAAGGTAAGTGGAATATTCATAATTTAACATTGTAAGGATAGGACATTCCTGGTGTCCTTAATGGGATTTAGTTGCTATAGCTGTGAATCCTCTATTAACAAGAAACATCAAATAGCAAAAAAGCTTAAAATTCACCATCCTCTCCCTTTAAATGCACTGAAGTGAAAGTAATACGGTATAGGCCTTACAATATAATTATTATCAATAGATGCGAATTAAATTCTTTCCTTATCTAGGCCTAACATGAGAAATCAGGTCAGATTTGACTGATTTTGTTATCCACAAATAAGATAAAACATATAAGATATTGTTTGCCTGTCAGGAGTGGCATAATTATCTCTATTGCTGATATTGTATTTAAGTTCTTCTAACAGTACTTAGGCCTATATGAATATTATTTATGGGGGAAATTGGAAAATAAAGTGTGTAGGTCAAACCCTCATACATGTGAAGAACTTAAAGACAATATCACAAGAGAAATTAACTCTATCTTGAAAGCTGAACTTATGTGCGTGAAAGAAAATTTCCCGAAAAGATGCCAGTATTGTGTGGATGCAAGACATTTCCAGCATCTCTTGTGATGAGGTACGAGGTTATTTTCATAGTAATTCCAACTATAAATGTGAGAACCTGAATCATTACACCGTTCGCGGGTTTATTTGCGTAGCTATTTCACCCGATTGCTCGGGAGTTAGAGCAGGGGCCGCCGCGACGCAGAAACCCGCGTCATCGGCCAACTCTTGCGTGGGACTCACTGTACTATATACTTTTGAAAGAGCGAGACATTTCTCTTTTTTCATGATTCGTGTTTACTTAGGGAAATATCGAAAGAAATCTAGGAAACTTCATCAATGTAAATAGCGAACAATGGAACGAGGCGTATTTTAATAGCTGGCCATGGAAGTGTTGAGTTACATTGGGTAACGATAATACTCACTCAGCGGAAACTTACGCAACGATAATAATCTGAGCGAGATAATGGCGTTATAAAAAGATAAGTGGTCATCTTTTCGCCTGTCATTTGTCGAGATGAGATTGTTGTGGTGCTTGCTCTCCTTGGCGGCCATTGCTGCCGCCAATCCCCTCAATACCAAGGAGGAAGATCCAGATTGGTGGAAGAAAGCTGTGTTCTACCAGATCTACCCAAGGTCCTTTAAAGATAGCGATGGGGATGGAATAGGTGACCTTAATGGTGAGTGTGATTTGTATTGAGTCCAGGTGGCCCTTTCAGATCTGCAATAGGTCTGTTGGCAGCAATAAAGGTCAAGTGGGATTTTTTTTTCTAATTTTTTTTTCCGAATGGAACTAACTACTTACATTCTGTATTTCGGTTTAAAAAATATATTGCGTGTGTAAGGATTCTAATAGAAATTGGTATACTCATGTATAGCAATTTTGTAAAAATAGTATATTCATTATTAGCAGGTTTGGATTTTTAGGCGCAACTTTTTTCGTAGGGAAAATCCATACCACAGTATGAAACATTGCCTCCAGTTGAGAATGGATGCAATTTTACAGCATATTTTCCCTCTTTTAGGATCTTTATCCCTTTTTCTCAATCATGCCCATAATTCCCCTTTCCTTTTTTTTTTTTTTTTTTGTATTTTACTGCAACTTTCTGATAATCTTCTAAAGCACATTACATAGTTTATAGCCTATGACTTTCAAGTTTCATTGCTTTATTTTTTTAATAATTTTCTGGTTTCGTTTCAATTTTGAAGATCTTACGTAACTTTCAATGAGCTTTTCATCAGCTTTCAATGAGCTTATCATCAGCTTTCAGTGAAATGTGTGTAGTAAACCTGGTCTGTTTCCAGTAAATGCAGAACTGAAGGCAACAAGAAAATTAATTACTAAATATTACGTTTAAAAAAATTCCCTGTAATTAATCAATAGCCTGCTGTTTGTGAATGTTAGTGTAATATAGAGTTTAGTAGCAATTTTCCCCTCTTTTTACCTTATTTTTTGCACCTTTTCTCTCCCTTTTCCCATATGGAAATTGCACACTAAAAATCATAATCCTAGTTATTATATTTTCTAAAAATTGTTAATGACTTAATTTATATTGCAAAAAAGTGTATTAATATTTCCATTATCTAGAAATAGTTTGACTTCTTTCCTATGGTAAAATATTTGCTTATAGCCTAATTATTTGCCAGGTAATAACTTAAAAGAGTTATATGCTTAATATTCAACTGAACCAAGGTAATTTCCTGCACATCCTCAATCTGGCAGCGCGCTGTAGCAGTTCTGCGGAATTGTACAGGGTGTTAATGAATAACACCGAAATATTTTACCTGTATATAGAGGAGACATAGACACGCAACTTTTAATAGGAGATTTTTGCTGTATGACGTAAAATGTATATGCTACAGGGCATTTAAGTAATTACAATTTGATGCTCATAAGTCAATAATGAAGCGAAATAGGGTTAACATTTTCATTAAATTGACTTCATGGCTTCTTAGTGGTCGACAAAAACCTGATTCTTAATCATTAATCAACATATATGTCATGGCAGCCACTGCATTAGTCTTTTTATTAATAAATTCGCTGTTAACAAAGAAGTTCGTTTGTGTTTTATTTTTTGAAATGTAAGAAGTCTGTGGCGGCCATGCCCTGGAGATTCTATGCTGTATCAGTAAAACTTGAATCCATAGAGCAAAATCTCTTAATAAAAGTTGCTTGCCTATGACCCCTCTATACAAAGGTAAAATATTCGGTGTTATTCATTAACATCCTGTATAATCTAATTATCTCTTACACCATAGATTTAATCACAGAACGCCAAATAAGTTCTATGATTATTCCAATGCCATCTATTGTTCTCTCGAATCCGCACAGTTAACACTTTCGCTCTATGCTCTGATATGTTTCAGGTATTGCATCCAAACTTGAACATCTGCATGACATAGGAGTAACAGGGCTATGGCTGTCTCCTATCAACACATCGCCAATGGCAGATTTCGGTTACGACATCGCCGACTTCAGAGACATAGACCCGATGTTTGGAACTCTGGAAGACTTCGATGCTCTTCTAGCAAAGGCTCATAGTTTAGGTAGGTGGTGTACTTTTTTGACCTTCTTCATGGCCTTACATGTGACCTTTATCTTCGCTCCAACATGAACATATACTCGTACAATTCTCTTGGTAGAACAGCGCTGCTTCTTGGTTCGTTTATCGTCACTGCAACATGTACGCGGCCTTATGCATGTGCAACATGGTTTAATCCAGACAGGCAGAAGCAAATCGTATTCACGATCTGCTAATTTTTTTGAAATACTATACATGCAAAGACAAAGCTTTTCCTAAGGATTTTATAAATATAACCGTTCGAATTTCTTATTTTTTTGACGGGGAGATTAACATAGAAGACATGAAATTATTCGTATTGAAGTTCGTATGAACTTTGTATTGAAGTTCGTATGGGGTTGTATATAAATATTAATATCTTCCAAGATATTTAGCCAATTCTAATTAAATTTTAACTACTTGTCAACAAGTAATAACTACATATATGTGTATAGTTTGGTAATGGAATTGATTATATTTCTTAAATGGCAGCTATTTTGTTTTTGATAGAAAATCATGCATGTCAATGAATAAGTTTTCTTTTTTTCAGAGCTTATAGCAGTGATTGATATAACATTTTAACAATTTGAAGGAAAAGCTATAGAAAATTAACTGAAAATATGAGGGACTTCGCCTTTTATTTAATCGTAAGGAAAAAAAATTGAATTTTCAAAATTCAAAATATTTTACTGCATTTTATTCTTCTAAGAGAAAATCAATAGTTATAAATGCAAATTCTTAAGTCAAGATGTAGGTATGTTATTCAACAACATTCACAAAGAAGTTCACGTAAATTCATTGAAGAGTATTTTATAAATATACAGTTTTATTAATGAAAATGTAATTTGTGAGAAATGCGATTTACCTGCAACATAATATTTTTTGCTGAAGATCTCTTAAACGAAACTTCCATTTTGTAATCACTTTTAATGTCCATAACTCCAGTAATAATCGACATATTCGCATGAAACAACTTTTATTGTGAAGGTTACTTATATTCTTATTACCTAGGTATAACTGTCTATGCCCGGTTTCTACAAACTTGTGAATTAACTATGGGTAAATTATCCATGGGCAAATTAGTTCCATTTCACCCACAATGATATAATGAGCAAGGCCTTGGAGTTGTACAGTTAATTTAATTCAGAAGGTTTTGATTCTCATTGTTTAAATTATTATTGATCCTACAAAAACGTTAAATTTTATCCAGCCATCCATGAAAGGATAAATTAACCCGACGATTTACCCTTGGAAAGATCTAGCCCGAGTCTGTAGGAACATTTTTCTGTCATTTTCATATTTACCCAGAGGACATTTATCTAGAAACTCGCCACAAGTGTAAGTGATTGCTATCTTTAAATTATTTGTGTTTGTGTGGTGTTATTCTTGTGTAAATTCTGTCCATTGGATAACTTACCCATAGGTAATTCGCGAGTTTATAGAAACCGGCCATTAAAAATATGTTTTCAACTCAAGCTTATGTCAACCCGCCTTTCGTAACAAACAGGGCTGAAACTGATCCTGGACTTCGTACCGAATCACTCCAGTGACGAACACGAATGGTTCTTGAAGTCTCTACAGAGAGAAGATCCATACACTGACTATTATGTGTGGCACGATGGAATAAAAGATGAAGAAGGAAACGCCGAACCTCCAAATAACTGGGTAAGAAAACAATTCATACTTAAACTGAATCAGGTAAACTGGTGTAACAAAGTGCCAGAATGCTTTTGTTTAATCAGTGATAATTGCAATTATGATATGCAGAAAATAAGTTATTTTTTTAATCGATTTCCGAGTTGAGATCCGGATCGATTCATTAAGTAGGGCTAACGGAAAAACAATCGTCTAGTTTGATAAGCATATGTGAAGGAATATGTAGGAAGTGTTATTTGTCAAAGATACTGTATTGTAACTTCCAAAGCCGTATATGAATGCTGTAAAACAATATATTGATATGAGAATTGATATGCATTTGATAAATTTTTCTCATATATTTCCATAAAATAAGCACTAAATTGGACATTACTCTGGTACCGGTCAGCCGAATGGCTTAATATCAATAGGGTACTTCCCATGGACGTTATAAATGCTTATACCAAGTTTCATGAGAATCCGATAAAGCGTATCTGAGTTATCGCGCATAAGGACACACGGACAGACCGGCAGACGGACAGAGATTTTCCCGTCCACCACACAATTTCAGAAAGTACCATTCTGGTGCTATATAACTATAGTTTTATTAAGTGCCAGTATGGTAATTTCTAAGATCACATGGTGAACATGAAAAATGTCTGTCCATCTGTACGCGCGGTAACTCAAATACGCTTTATCAGATTTTCATGAAACTTAGTATACACACTTATAATGCCCATAGAAGGAAATCAATTGATTTCAGACCAAATCAGTTGATCGGTACCGGAGTAACGACTAACGGTCATAATATGCATTTCAAATACCAAATCATCACTATACTGCAAAGCCGCATAGCTAACTCATTCACTGACATAATTGTTTGCCCACTTCCAGATGAGCCAGAATTTGGAAATTTGGAATGCTTATAGCTTATAGCCTATAACCGATGCTTTGACGCTTGCTTTACAAATTTACTGATGAGGTTTTGAAGTAAAACTTCTTTAGCCGCGCTAGGAGTAAATCGAGAGCTAACCCAAACTTGCGTCATGGACAAAATCGTCACGAAATTGTCACAAAATCGTCACGAAATTAGTGGGGCTGTGACGGAACGGACTGTACAGAAAACAATCAACTCAGTGATTAGGCTTATCAAAATTTAAAAAATTAAAAGATAAAAAATTAAAAATTCCAAAATTAAAAAAGTTCAAAAACCCAATATTAAAAAAGTCCAACAATCCAAAGTTGAAAAAATCCAATAATCCAAAATGGAAAAAATCCAAAAATTCAAACAAGTTTCTCTTCCGTTGCGTGGCGTTCCACGCACTTTTTTATATTTTCATGATCACGGTTTTTTTTTTATGTATGTCTACATCTTCCGTATTCTCAATCTCCAAGCCTCTCTATCTTCCCATAGATTCTCAGGAATGTTTTTCTCCTTCATGTCTTCTTGTATTCCATTAAACCATGTCTTCGTTGGTCTGCCTCTCTTCTTTCTGCTCGGAGGATTCCATCTGAAGATCTTCTTTCGTAATCTCTCCTCCCTCATCCTTCTCACATGGCCATACCACATGAGTTGCTTTTCTTTAATTTCATCTATTATAGTGTGTTGTACTTCCATTTGTTCCGGAATTTCTTCGTTTCTAATTCTTTCCATCATAGAAATTCTATTTGCTCTTCTCAAAAAATCCATTTATGTTGTATATTGATTATACTTTTGTTGAAAAAAATATTTCATCCAGATAAGTAAAAAGAAACTGTCCAGGAATTATACTGAATATTAAAAAAAGACTAAGGTCTATATAGAAAATCTTAATAGACGTTTTGTTACACACATTCTAAAGTATTTTGTGAAAAAAAATGTCTTATATGTATCTCTTTTTTTTTGTGTGAGAAGATAGATTTTAAATGGGTCAAAATTACATGCAAATTGAAGCTGAGAAAACTGCGATTAAATTTTGCATGCACTATCAGTTGGAAGCTTACTGAGGTATAAAAATGATGCCAGCTCCATCTTTTCCATGCGTCCAAACGGCGTATGATTTGTACAGGCATATTTTAGGGCATTCTTGCCTTTTGTATGCTAAAGCATGTTTTTTTTTTTTTTATCAGAGTGGCTAAATCAATGATTCCGTCATCTTCTTTTTTAGTTTTTCTTTAATTAATTAATTAATTAATTTTACTTATACAGATACAAAAACATATAAGTAAAATAAAGCAGGACAAATACAAATTTCAAAAATAAGTACGACTGCTATTTAAAAAAAGGAAATGAAAGATAGCCTAATCTTACATAATTAATAGGGCAAGGCATTTGATGATTTTGCATCGTTTTATATGAAGGTTAAAAAATAGCTCGAATGTATATAAATGTGTATCATGAAATAAAAGATTAAATAAGGACAATTTGTTTTTGCATTATTTTGCATTTTTCGTCATTTTCAAGAGAGAGGCCATTTCTTGAGAATTTTTAGGTAATTTTCGGCATTTTAGGTCATTTTTCAATGGAGGTAGAGATGAACTTTTCCATGTACAAATCGTTACTTTCAGGCAACAGACAATAGTTTTTATTTGAGAATCTCCGCCAGGTGTTCATAGTTCATTTTAATTCAGGTTTATTGTAAACACAACAGCACATATTTGCTAGGGGTAATATGATGGGCATGCCAGTTCAGAAAGAAGTTCTTTTTCGCTAAGGGTGTCCAAGTAGTAGGCCTATAAATTTTCTTACTTCTTCAGTAACAAAATAAGTGTGTTTTATAATGTAAATTCATGTATAACTCACTGTCATAAATTGTTTTTAGTAATTTATTATTTTAACAAAATAATTATAAGTTATAATGGTAAATTTATTAGTAATTTTTTTTAAATTTTGGGTCATTTTTTCATTCTTTTTAGGTCATAAATGCAATTTTTACTTTGCATTTTTTCACTATTTTATGGTCATTAAATGCCTTGCCGTAATAATTAATAATTATTCTATCACAAGAAAGTTAAGTAATTGTTTGTAAAAAATTTAATATATTGAATATTTAAGTAATATTTGATAATTGTGGGGTACGCCGTAGCGTAGTGGTTGAGGCACTGCGCTACAAACCGGAAGGTCGCGGGTTCGATTCCCGATGAGGTCGTTGAAGTTTTTCAAATTGGCCTAATCCTTCTGGTGGCACTATGCCCCTGGGGTCGACTCAGCCTCTAACAGAAATGAGTGCCAGGAACAATCCTGGGGTAAAGGCGGCCGGTGCGTAAGGCTGACAACCTTACCACCTTTATGTGCCGAATGTCTAAAAATCTGGGAGCCTGTGGGTCTCCATGGCCTGTAATAGGGAATACTTTATTTGATAATTGTATGTAACATGCTTTATTGTAGACTGTTATGAAAAACACCTTACTGTGTACTGAGGCGATACTTATTTTGTGTTATGTGTTTTTTCAGAGAGCGGGTTTTGGAGGTGGTTCAGCCTGGACATGGAGGGAAGAGAGGAAGCAGTTTTATCTCCACCAGTTTCACGAAAAACAGCCTGACCTCAACTACAGCAGCCCTGTCCTTGTAGAAGAGATGAAGGTGAACTTTTTAAAAATTCAGCTTTAAAGAGAGTAGTGGGTGATGAATGAATGAATGAGTCACACGTGTCCCATTTAGGGCTAGGGCCTCCCTCTGATGAGGGGTAGCTCGGTTAGAATCTCATATGATGAGATGGTCCATATGAGCTTGGTGATCACACTTTCACTCACTTTCACTAAACTTCTTCCAGCAACTCGGTGTGTAGGCTTCTCCAGACATATCTGTTCTTTGCTACGCTGGACCAGTGAACTCCGGCACGCCTTCTGAAGAAATCTACCCACCTCGTTCTTGGTCTTCCTCTCTCTCTCTCTCTTTTGCCGATCCTAGGGTACCTTACAGTAGAGATATTTCCCCATCTGGTACCCGGAAGTCTCGCGACATGACCACCCCACTTCCACTTCAGGCTGCATGCGCGCTGGGCCACGTCTGTTAGTCTAGTCCTGACATCTTCCTCAGTCTTTCTGTTGTAATTCTGTCTCAAAGGGACATCCCCATTATCCTCCGTTCCATCTTCCGTTGGCAAGTATTTATGCTATTCTTCTGAGCTAACGTCAAACTCCATGTTTGGCATCCATATAGAAGTGAAGGGAAGATGCAGGATTCTAGTGCTGCTAATTTTAGTCTTTTGTTTAGTGATCAGTGGGTGATACTTCTATTTTATTCGTCTTTAAAGCTACATACTTTATTTTACACACTTGTGGTGTAACAGATAATGTTGTGAACAAGTTTCATTTCCATCAGTTTCTTAGTTTTGACTTATTCAAAAAATAATTCTGAAAAATTAGTATATTTCAAAAAGATACTTGTCACAAAATTTTACAGTGCATGTCTCAGAATTTTTTAATAGGACCTATGACATATTGACTACAAATGGAGGAAAAATTAGTATTCAGTGCATGTCTCAAATTTAAGATGGTCTCAAATTTAGTGATGGTCACTACTTACTTACTTACTCAATGGCAATAGAAAATTCCTAAGCAAGCTGAAGGAATATTATCTATTTTATGGAACCCGAAGGTTCATTGCCGCGCTTACCTGAGTCCGCCATTCAACCCTGTTCTGTGCTAACTCCATCCAGTCATCCCCCACAAATCCTACGTCCCATAAATCCGTTCTAAGATTGTCCTCCCACCTACGTCTAGGTCTTCCACGTCGTCTTTTCCCTTCGGGTCTCCCAGTCAATACTTTTGAGATATGTCTTTCCTCCCCCAAGCGTGCAACATGTCCAGCCCATTTCATCCTTCACGATTTAATTACCCTTACTATATCTGGTGATGCGTACAGGTCCTGAAGCTCATCGTTATGCAATTTTCTCCAGTCCCCATTGTCATCCCTCTTGGATTTCAAATTTTATTATAAAAACTAATGATAATAAAAAAACCCATGCGCTATTTGATTAGTCATACTCTTTAGAACTGACAGTAAACATTTTAGACTTCTTGCGTTATATCTGTAGAGCCCATTTAGTTTTGAATATATGCAGATAAAATCCAAATAACAGTATAGGAAAATCACTTTAAACATCTGTATGATATTTAAATGAAAAAGTGAGTATGCAGCCTTTTCTGAATACTTAGCCTTACAACTGATGCTTGTTTTAAAATTAAACCAATTTGTATATTACTTTTCTTTTTATTAGAAAAAATATTTTGAAGTCAGTTTAATTTTGTCATAATTTTTTTTTCCACTAAGATTTAAACATAGTGTAGGCGTTTTAATATCGCTAAGTTAACACTTTTTATCTTTGTAGAATGTGCTGAAGTTCTGGCTTGACAAAGGAGTGGACGGATTCCGAGTAGACGCTATTCCATTACTATTCGAGGAAAGGCCATATGAAGATGCGCCCGAAGGTGAGCTAGCAGCTAAACAACATCTGCCAGAAACTTATGAAATGGTGAAGGAATGGAGAAAAGTTCTGGATGGCTACACAAATGCCGAGAATGGATCAAGGTGAGTAATCCTATACCCTGCATGGATTTTTTTTTTATGTTTGAAGTTTATTGTTACATACATTATTACATTTCATAATTTACATTATTTCAACATTAATACAGGTAAAAACAAAAACCAACAGAAAATACTATTTCTAATTTAGCATAAAAGAAATGTAAGGTATGCTCCTAGATGAGCAAAGCTCGTGTTTAGGGGTATAATAGATTAATATAAATCTAATTATGTATCAATGCACAGTATACTACAAACGAAAATTTATTATAAATGTATGAGTCAATTTATAGAAAATAATTTTGCATTATTAACCAGTGGTTTATATAAGTCGGAAATTTGCCATGAATGCTACAAAATATGCTTTGTGAAAGTCATTGCATTAACTACTAAGAATTAAAATTACTTTTTGTTATAATAATAATAATAATAATAATAAGTTTTATTGTCAAAGAGATAGTAAATGTATAGACAGTGTCAAAGTTTCCTCTAATTCTAACGTATACTAATATAAACTACTAATATAAATAAATTAAAATTAATTGTAGGCCTTCTGCTTAAAAGCTATGTGATTTAAAAGGCCTACGCGTGCATCCTCTAACTGTAGGGGCATATTTGTATTATGATGGTTTTAACATGTTTTCTAATTAGTAATAAATTTAGCGTCTTGATATTAACGATTAAACTATTATATAATTGTAAACAAAAAACCATATAAGTTTTATTAGTTTTAGATAAATGGTGAGTCGATGTACACAGATTATTTTAATATCTTCTATCATAATAAGTAGCTATTTTTCTGAAATTCAGATGAGTTTAAATGAACAATCGATACACTGAAATGAACAAGTTCCAGAAGTTTCAAAACAAACACAGCATATTATACCGTTAACAAGTTGTACTGTATAAAATATTCCCTACATGAAGTTCTATTTTCAACACCTGCTATGCATGTGAAGATACGTTTCTAAACAGTAAATACATCATTTAGCATGGCTGCAGACCCCCAAAAACAACAAGTTGTGATCTTGTCATGCTGATAAAATAATTAAAACCTTTAAGAAATCTTTAAAAATAGTTTGAATTACATTGTCACTATAACAAGATCACGAGAAAATATCATTTTAATTTTTAATACTTAGTACATCTAGCCAGCATAGAAAGGTGCCTTGAAGACGACATACGAATGTTCGACAGAACTTGGCATCACAAAATAAAGGTTGTTGAACTGATTGATGTAATAATAAATTTTACTTGATTATATCGATCGAGCTCAACAGTGCTATATCATGTATTGTAACACCTGACAAGTTCGAATTAATTGCAATTTTTAACATACATATACAGGGTGTTAATGAATAACGCCAAAATGTTTATCTGTGTATGGAGGAAACTTGGCATAATCCCAATTACGGGGACCAATTCACGCGATATTCACATTTCCACGGACTGTGTGATGTTTTTTGTTTATGAGCGATACACGGTTCCCAACTGTTAGGTTAGGAACGTTTTTGTTAGTTAAGGAGCAATAGACTATACTGAATACCTCCGATGTTTTGTTAGGTTAGGAACGTTTATGTTAGTTAAGGAGCAATATACTAAATACCTCCGATGTTTTGTTAGGTTAGGAACGTTTATGTTAGTTAAGGAGCAATATACTGAATAGAACAACCACCATTTCTTACGATCAGCTAGTGGCTTGTACCTTTGTAGGTTTGTCACACTGTTCATCCACAATCATATCTTGTTTAGCGATATGACGTCACACCTCCAACGTTCAATCAGGAGGACGAGGACAGAAAAATGGTGGAGAAGAAGGGAGTTAGTTTTCGCTAGATCATTATATAAAAGAAAGTGTATCAATTAGGGCGGGCTAGTTGGACCAAATCATTCGCCAAGACAACATCTCCTCTCCACACATCTATCTATAACAAAATTCGTGTGATATAAGTGGTTTATGAAGAGAATCTCGGTTCTAAAAAATGGTCCCCGTAGATGGGATTTTACCGGAAACATTTTTTTTGTGTGTCCACCCTTACCTCCTGAGTGCCCAACAATGAAGTTGATTACCTCCGGTCAAAACAAATTTTGGTAACCATTTGTTTCTTGTCGTGTGTACCTAGGGTCACCCATTTTTCGTCCTTATGGGATATGTGGTGTTTATGACATGTCAGGGCTGTATACTTGTTTCAGATTTAAGTGGCGCAAGTTTGACTTTTAGAAAAGCAACTTTTATTAGAAGATTTTTGCTCTACGGATTCAATTTTTTCCTGCTATAGCATAAAATCTCCCAGAGCATGACCACCACTACCTTCTAACATTTGAAAAAAAAAAAATGCAAAACAAAGGAACTTCGTTGTAACACTAGTTAGGAATAAAAAAAACTAATGCAGTGGCGGCTAGTCATGTGATTATTCTGTAAATTTTGCAGATTATGGAAACTCTAAATTATGATACAGCTGTGGATGAATTATTGGGAATCAGGTTTTCTCGATCACTAGGAAGGAATGTAGTCAATTTAATGAAAATTTTAACCCTATTTTGCGTAATTATTTACTTATGAGCACCAAAATGTAATGCCGTGTGACATACATATTTTACGTCGTATAGCAAAAATTGCTTGTCTTTGTCTTCTCTGTATGCTGGTAAAATATTTCGGTGTTATTCATTAACAGCCTTTATATAAAGGAATGTCTCTTTCTTTATCGTAGTTTTGCCTATTCCTTTTTTAGGATATTTAAAGGAATTTGAAGGGGAATTAATATTTAATCAAATTATACAGTAGGCCTATTTTGAATTATCCAATGTCGAATTAACTATAGTCTACTGTAATAAAATGTAGCTAAAGCACCTGTACCCTAATCTCCTAATCTCACTAATGTAAGGGCATTAGTATCAATAACAAAATGAGGTTCATTCATATTGATGGAATTAAATATGTTTGTTGCCTCTACAGAGTGATGATGTTGGAAACATACGGCACATTGGAACAGGTGATGAATTATTACGGCAACTTAACAGCACCCGGCGGTCACTTCCCTTTTAACTTCCAGTTCATCAGTGATCTAAATGGCAACTCCAATGCCAATGACTTCAGCAGAGTGATCAACAACTATCTCGACGATGTTGCCGCTGACACTCAACTTCGTGTTTCAAACTGGGTGGTAAGTGCAAATTCATGTGCTATTCAGGGGGGTCAAATTAGAAATTTCTTTGGAAATAATAAGTATTTCAGAAATGTGCAGTGGACAATCTGAACTAAGTGTTCTAAAATATTAAATAGTGAATCCCAATGAGGTACGTACGAGAGTTATTCATAAAGCAACTTCGGTTTATTAAAAAAAATTGAATGAAATTACAGAATTTGTTTTACAATAATTTGAAACTACACACTCTTGATCAAAAATGCTTTTTTTATTTTGAGTTTTTCGCTATTTTTTGGTCATTATATGCTTTGGCCTGGGGTACGCCGTAGCCTAGTGGTTGAAGCGCTGCGCTACAAACCGGAAGGTCGCGGGTTCGATCCCCGATGAGATCGTTGGAGTTTTTCAGCTGGTCTAATCCTTCTGGTGGCACTTTGGCCCTGGGGCCGACTCAGCCTCTAACAGAAATGAGAACCAGGAGCAATCCTGGGGGTAAAGGCGGCCGGTGCGTAAGACTGACAACCTTACCACCTTTATGTCCCGAATGTTCAATATCTGGGAGCCTCAACCTCCTGGAACCCTCTGGGCTTCCATGGCCTGTATAGGGAGTACTTTACTTTTGTATGCTTTGCCTAGTAATTGCCCAATCATGAACTTGGGTATACTATTGAATGAATGCTTATCATCTGGGAATATCTTAACTTGTTTGCAGCTGGGGAACCATGACAACCATAGAGTTGCCACAAGATATGGACCTGAGTTGACTGATGCCCTCAACATGCTGGATATGCTTCTCCCTGGAATTGGAGTCACTTATAACGGGGAAGAGCTTGGCATGGAAGACACTTACATAACATGGAATCAATGTCGAGATCCACCAGGACTTTACGCGGGCCCCGAGCACTATTTGGAGAAGACACGTGATTTGGAAAGGACACCGTTCCAGTGGGACACCACCACCAGTGCAGGTAAATATAAGGTTAAAATACCAATGCCAGAATACACCAACCTCCTGTTTTGTATTCTAAATAAATAATAAATAAAAATCATGTATACTGATGTAACAAAGTGCCAGAATGCTTTTGTGTAATCAGTGATAATTGCTATTATGATATGCAGAATATAAGTTTTTTAAAATTTTTTAAATTTTTTTTTTTAAAGTCGATTTCCCAGTTAGGCTCCAGATCGATTCCTTAAGCAGGGCTTACGGAAGAACAAACGTCTAGTTTGATAAGCATATGTGACGGAATATGTGGGTACTGTTATTTGTCAAAGCTACTGTATTGTAACTTCCAAAGCCGTATATGAATACTGTAAAACAATATGTCATGAGAACTGATTTGCATTTGACAAATTCTTTCTAATATATTACCATAAAATAGGCACTAAATTGGACATTACTCCCGCAGCGGTCAACCGATCTGGTCCAATATCAATATGCTTTTTCCAATGGACATTATAAATGCGTATACCAAGTTTCATGAAAATTTGATGAAACGTATTTGACGTTATCACGCGTACAGACACACGGACAGATAGGACAGACATTTTCCCGGCCACCACACACTGTCACAGAAATTACCATTCTGGCACTTAATAAATAAAAACGCAAGTGGTTTGTGGATTTAAGAGGATTGGAATAAGATTTTTTGTTGTTAATTTACGAGTTATAAGAACATGTTATTGCCATTAATAGAATAAATTAAATATTTTCTTTTTAATTGTCCCAAATGTAGGAAATCAGTCTTATACAGTAGTAACTCACAACGATTCTCAGTCAGGACTTCTTTGATGCGAGGTTTCATGCATATATGGGTATAAAAATCTCCTAAATTTCATCCCTTAACAGATTCTACTAGAAAACTATAATATTCCCTTTTCATTCTTGTATATGGTTCAAGATGTAGCACATATTTTAAATTCATTTTTCAGGATTCTCAACAAATGCTACAACATGGCTGCCAGTGAATGAAAATTATAAAATTGTGAACTTGCATACCGAGAAAACTGCAGAGAAAAGTCACTACCACGTATACAAGAGCCTGACAGCGCTGAGGAGCAATCCAACCATCAAGAATGGAGACACCAAACTGGAAGCCATCAACGACAACGTACTGGTCCTCACAAGGTAAGTAGGCCTACCATCTTCAACTCAAGTAATTTTTTTCTAGTCTATAGACATCCATATGATGATCGTGAAATGTGCAGACTAATTCTCAAGTCAGTTTCTTCTAGCGTGCCTGCTGGCAGTGTCTTAAAATTAAGGACCATATGACTGAATTTTCGTATTTTTATAATTTTATATATCGATTATGAGATTTTGTGAAAGCGATAAAGATGGGCGAATCGTGAGCGAGTCATTCATAGTGAACGAATCACGCGATAAAATGGGCGAATCGTGAATGAGTCATTTATAGCGAAAGACTCACGTGATAAAGATGAGCGAATCGTGAACGAGTCAATCATAATAAACGAGTCATTGTAATGAGAAACGAATCGTAATTCGGATAAAGAAATTAATCAATTCCTTTGTGAAATATTTATGAAAGCCGTGATTTGAATCAAGAAATAATTCGAAATATCTGTGAATAGAAAGTCTTCTGAATCCTCGAACGCCCTGATTCAGTGATCATTTGGTCTTTTCAGTATTCTGAATCACGATTCACTCTTTCTCATACTACAACACTTGAATTTCCAAAAGTACAGAATCCTATTTTACCAGCTGGAAATTGGTGAAACACGAACAAAATTCTTGCAGTGATGTTTGCGGAAACTGTTAACAAGATTGCCATTTTTAATAGACAAAAAAGTTATTAACTACGGTATGTGATTGTTAAATTTTATAAATTGAACTTAGGCTTCTCTTTGAAAGGCCTACCTGTATTACCGGTACATTTGGAAACCTAAATGTATTTTATAATTCGTATTTGACGGGTTGGTAACACTTGTCTCTTTTTCCTTACCTCCATCACGTGCTTTGCACAAAATATCAGATGTAAAAAAAAAAAATTGTTCCTATGACGATTCAATGAACCGCAATGTGCTGTCATCTAGCTGATCGAACAGTTAACATGAAGTAATTAAGTTATATAGTAACGTTTCAAACGGATAGAGCCGAAATAATTAAATTAATCAAATGAACAAATGTACGAATCACTTTGATGAATTAATTCATTTGAAAAGATTCTTCGAAATGAATGGTGAATTAGTATCTTTAAATTAGCTGCTCAACGGTTGTTTAGATTTACTTAAGGTGCTTGATTTCTACAGAACTTTGGAAGGCGAAGACACTTACATACTGGTTGTGAACCTGGGTAGTGAGTTCGAGGTTGTGGACTTGACAACCAAGTTCCCTGAACTTCCAGAGACACTCGCCGTTCATACCAGCTGTGTGCATTGCGTTCTCAATGCGGAGTGAGTTGTTCTTTTCAAGACGTCATACTGTTGCTTTCCTATCGCTTGTGTTTGTTGTTTGTTGTTTGTTGCTGTCTGTGTTTTAGTGGGAGTTTCCGCATCAGATTTTGAATATTTTGATATGCATGTTCATCCATTACCACACATTTCCCCCCATTAATTAGAACTGCGACATGTATCCTTCTGTAACACGTTGCCTAATATTACTTCTGGAATGGATTCCTTAGAATGTTTGCAGCATTTGTCTAACCATTCTTAAGAGGAAAATGACGGCTTTGATTCCTGAAAAAATTAAGAGTTTTTCCAGAACGTACAAATCTCTCGAAATAAAAGTTGCAGTGGTTGAGCTACAGTAAATCTATATAATGCTAGTTTTTTACTTTTGAAGGTTGCATTAGTCTGGTTAATAATAATAATAAGAGGAAGTGTTGGTCTGTTTGTCTGTCTGTGCGCGATGGCCAGGAAATCTACTGCACGCAGAGATCTGAAATTTTAAACATAGATGGGCTGAATGGTGGCCGAAAGCACCTCGATGACAGATTTTTTAATTTTTCCGTTTTTTTGCGAGTTAAAAGTGAAAATCGGGTAGGAAACGTGAATTTTTTCGCTATGGAAGCATCAGTTTTGGGTAATACATTTCAATTGTCAAATCAATTACAGGTGGCTTAGTCTTTTTTGTCATAACTTAGAAATAAAATCATCGCGATCTTTTCATGATATCGCATGGAACAGTCTATCTTTTCGATTCTGTGAGCTCACCCTGGTCGATACAATAGAGGCGCTTTCTAATTGTGGAATGCACTCAGACGGATTTTTAGCTGTTTCATTATATTTATTAATCGTTTAGTTTATGAATGATTCGCATGCAAGTGTTAATAAAAATATAATATTTTAATTATTTTGCTCTTAATTTTTAATCTACGAATTAATTATCGTGGATGAAGCCACGGACACCTGCTAGTTAGAAACATATAAATGTCCTCTATTGCATTATTTTCTCCTTATTCCTCTTGTATTTTGTCATGCTTGTTTTTCTTCATCGCAAGACTTGTCCTAATTCAGCACTATGCACACTTTTTGGATGGAGTAACTTGTATGATGCCATAATCTGTCTGTTCTTCTCCAAGTTCCTACTCTGCATACTGTACACGCTTCTGCTAGTCAAATCTGTTTGCTTTCGGCTTGACTCTTAATTGTATTCAAGAACAGTGAAATCATATTATCATATTATATTTGTTACAGAGATACTCAGAGCAGCAATCCTCATCTGGTTCTGCCCAAACAAGGCATCGTCTACATTGTACCTAAAGCAACGTCTTAAATTAACAACTTGAGGACACAGCCTAAAATGTCATCCTCCATTTTCAATTTATTTTACTCAATAGAAAGAGATATTTTGTCTGAAATTACTGACGATTGTAATTGAAACTGAATGTGTACCTCTTTGCGATGAGAACTTCGTAAATAAATACGTATAAAGTCAATAATTCATGTTGTACTAGGGAGAAAAAGAGAAAATTTAATTCTGCGAGACTCCATTCACATAAGGGCAGCCTTAAGAAAGAAAGAAATGGCAAACAGTAGATCTGTTGTTTGGCACATGAATTACTTCACAGATGGATGGTTAGATGGATGGGTGGATGGATAGTTGGATGAACAGATCAATGGATGGAAGGATGGGAGAACGGATGGAAGGGTAAATGGTGAACTGACTAATGTGTGTGTAGCTAAGGATGGATGAATTAATAAGGAATGGATATATATGCATTAAGAACCACAGACTATTGTCTCTGTTAGACATTACATGAGAATATTATAGGAGAAAAATTGTCATATATGTCCAACAGAGACAGTAATCTTTGATTTTTGAATGCATAATATATATCCATCTTGAATGTTTAACCGTACAATAACAGTGGAAGCCCGGTCACAAAATCACTAATTATTGTGCCTCATAGTACTGCATATGACATAACTTGTCTGTCAGTTTGGTAGACCATTAAGGGCAATAAGTCGTAGGAGAGAGGTTCCATCTGACGCTGTGAAGTGAACTCTGCCTTAGCTCAGTTGGTAAAGCAGTGGCATGGGTAGCCGAAGGTCCTGGGTTCAAATCGTAGTGTCAGAGATATTTTTTTCCTATAGTATTTTCATAATAAGGAATGGTTGAATGGCTGTTGATTGATAATTGATTGGCGAATAGATGAATAAACAAATCAGCTGATAATGGGAAGGATGGATAAAATTGATAGAGGGATGGAAGGATAGTAAGGACGAGTAGATTAGTGGATAGACGGACTAATATTTGGTTGGATGAATGGATTCGACGGTGTGAAGATGGTTAGGAAGGTTATACCTCGGCTAAACGTAAGGGCGAAAGAATCATAGGCGAATGTAATACAAGAATAGACGAATAACTGAATGGACAGGCAAACAAACATATTATTTTGCGTGTGTACAGTCATGATTAAATATCTCATATTGGCGTTCATGTGATCCGCAATATAGCCTACTTGACTTTATCTAAAGTGTCGTATCGCTGTAAATCTCATTAAACTCTTGTGTGCTGAGGGAAAACAATCAGAGATAAGAAGAGTGGCGACGGTTTTTGTTTTCGCTGACAGGTTGGGCGCGTTCATTCATCTCACTCTTTTCACACATCAGGTTGGGAGTGAATTAGCGTCACTCACACTTCTTGCATGCCTTTTAAGAATAATTGGAGATTAGTACCCGTTGCTTGGATGTATACAAACCGTCATGCATACTGCAATAATCTGGCATGCAAAACTTATGAAGGAAAATATTGTGCTTAACCCTTTCAGGCGTGGATTTGTGTGGTTATATAATCAATCATCAAGTGAAACCATCAGTTGGCTTTAAGTTTGAAAGCAATAAAAAAATTACCTAAAAATAAAAAATTATAAGACAATTATCCTGTCGGTTGTATTATATAGATGTGAGACATGGTCGCTTTCTCTTCGGTAAGAACATAATCTGAGTGTGTTCGAAAAGAGGGTGCTTAGGAAAATATTTGGGCTTAAGAGAGATAAAAATAGGGACTGGAGAAAACTGCATAACGACGAGCTTCATAACCTGTACTAGTCACCGAATATAATAAGGGTATTTAAATCACGGAGGATGAGATGGACTGGACATGTTGCGTGCATGAGGAAGGAAAGACATATCTGAAAAAATATTGACTGGGAGACCCGAAGGGAAAGACCACTTGGAAGACCTAGACTTCGGTGGGAGGACAATATTGGGATAGCTTTAAGGGAAGTAGGATTTGGGAAGGATGAATAGATGGAATTAGCCCAGAATAGGGTTGAATGGCGGACTCAGGTAAGCGCGGGAATGAACCTTCGGGTTTCATGAATTAGATAATATGCCTTTAGCTTGCTTATAAATTATCTATTGCCATTGAGTAAGTGAGTGAGAATAGCTGGCTTCCATGAATAAAATACGTAACATGTGGATAAAAATCATCTTATTTTACGTAAAGCGTTACTCAATCTTATATATATCTTATAGTTCATTGTATGCCTTATATGCCTTTAAAATTCTGTACATAATCTTTAGTACTATTCCAATGTGACAGGTGATCTAGGTGGTCATAAAGGTGTTAGAAGTTGCATTTAGTTATAAATCGACGTCTCAAATGAGTAAAAAATGGATTACATGTGAAAGATTGTGCCATAGCATAACTTCGAAAAGGTGGTCTTCCTGGGTTTCTAAGAAGTGTTCTACTGTTTTCATTGCGATGTTTAACACCGAAGTGGAGGCTTCTCCTTGTCACTATATCATTTAAACAATACTTCACATGCAACATACGTCTTTGTAAAGTGAGGAAAGTCTGTGAAAAGTTGAATACTCCTGGGACACGAACTTGCACGGCTTGTTTGAAACATCAAGCATGCAGGGGGAGTTCTAAAGTAGTTCTGGGTCTTTAATGAGTTTCAAAAGTACAGAGCGATAATTGTTAAGCGCAGACATGCACAAAGACTTTAGATTTAATACATTGTCATAGTTCAAAGTCTTGAAATAATTATCATGCATGCTAATTAAATCACATAGCGAAGCCTTTACATCACGTAGAAAATGCTACTTTGTGAGGAATGCAAGCTTAAGGTATGCGACTGAGGCGGAGTATTCGTTAGAATCCATGGCATCCGCACTTCTAGTCTTTGTAATGCTGCAACGATATTCACTTCCCATAACACACATCTATCGCGACTAAGTTGAAGTTATTATAGGTAAACCTATTAAGAATTTATTTCATGAAACTCCAACCTCGTGTGCGTTTTATTAAGATTACATGATGAATAAAACGCAACGGAATATATATATATATGTATATAACTAATAATTACTTCATTACTTGTGTTGTTTTAAAATGAGCGAGGTGGCCAAGATGGAATAAGTCATTTCTCGAGATTTTCTAAAGAACTACTAAATTTTGTACACAATTTTGTGCTTACACAAAGTGCTGAAACATTTATTCCAAGCATTTTTTATTTAAATTTATCTTACACATCGCTTAGTTAGAAATAAAATAAAATCAGGTAAACTGATGTAAACTGATGTAAAAAAGTGCCAGTATATTTTTGTTTAATCAGTTATGACTGCAATTATGATATGCAGAATATGTTTTTTTTTTAATTGATTTCCAAGTTAAGCTCCAGATTTATTAATTAAGCAGGGCTTACGGAAGAACAAAGGTCTAGTTTTTTTTTCTTAATCAGATTAAAATCTTCCAGCATCAGCTGAACTGTACAGATTTGTGACATCTTGACAATCGCACACTCACATAAAAATACCCAAAAAAAATCAAATTGGCCGGTTTCGGGATTTGAACCATGGAACTCCAGAATGCGAGGCCAAGACGTTACCATTTCGGCCACCTGGGTCAGTTTAACGGTCTAGTTGGATAAGCGCATGTAAAACAATAGTGTTTTTGGTCATAGCTAACTGTATTTTAATTTCCAAAACCTTATAAGATCACAGTAAAACAATAGGCTATGTTGTCAAGATAACTGATTTCCTTTTTTTTTTATATAAATTCTTTCGAATACGTATATTACCATAAAATACGCACTAAATTGAGCATTACTCCGAAACAGGTCAACCGATTTTATCCAATATCAATAGACGTCTTCCCATGAACATTATAAATGTGTATACCAAGTTTCATAAAAATCCGGTAAAGCGTATTTGAGTTACCGCGTCTTTAAAATAGATACTAAATTGGGTTTTACTCCGGTACTGGTCTACTGATTTGGTCCAATATCAGTAGACGTCTTCCCATGTACATTATAAATGGGTATACAAAGTTTCAGAAAAATCCAATAAAGCATATTTGAGTTATCGCGACTTCTCATAATTATATTAACATAAAAGGCACTAAATTGGGCATTATTCCGGTACTGGCCAACCGATTTGGTTGACTATCAATAGACATCTTCCCATGGACATTATAAATGCGTATACGAAGTTTCATAAATATCCGATAAAGCGTATTTGAGTTGTTGCGCCTTTAAAATAGACACTAAATTAGGTTTTACTCCGGTACCGGTCAACAGATTAGGTTAAAATTCAATAGGGCACTTTTCATGGACGTCATAAATGCGTATACCAAGTTTGATGGAAATCCGATACAGCGCCATAATCTATTAAAATAGGCACTAAATTGGGCATTACTCCGGTACCGGTGAACCGATTTGGTTCAATACCAATAGGGTTCTTCCCATAGACATTATAAATGTTTTTTCCAAGTTTCATGAAAATCCGAAAAAGCGTATTTGACTTATGGCGCGTACAGACACACGGACGGACGGACGGACAGACAGACAGACAGACAGACGGACAGACATTTTTCGTCCCCACACACAATCTCATAAAGTACCATACTGGCACTTAATAAATAAGTTATTGCCGTTAGGAATTCATATTCGGGAGAGAAGAACTCTACAGGTAGATAGTTGATATGGAACAAGTTCAGGGCTAAAATCCGTAATGAGAACCTGTACAGCACAGTGCTATAAAAAAACCAGAAACCGTAGATGAATAAAGCTGATGTTGATTGTGACCATTGGGCTGTGGGCGCATGCGTGCAGGGTATGATATATGGGGGTAGGTAACCCTTAGCGTCGGCGCCGGCCGGTGCGACCCCTACAGTAGTCTGTAGGTACCGGAGACAGCTAGTCCGTTAGGGTAGTGAGGCGGCAGCATCAAACAGGGCAGGCCAACTCCTCAGTTCAGCGTCACAGTCCAGCTTCTGTAGTGAAAAAACACACCTAAAGCTTGTTAGGTTAGCAGTAATCAACAATATAACAACATAACCTCAAACATTCACTTTATTTTTCATTATTTTTAATAAATTTACTCATAAAAGCACATACAATCATTAAAAAAAATGCTCTTAAAATTGAATGAACATATCAAAATAGAGAAATATTGGAGGTTTTAAATTGAAAGAAACAATATACTCACTGAATAGTGGATAACTCGTGTATGTTCAGAGTGTTTGCTTTGTGATATAAGAGAGAATGGTATTTGTTTTTGTGGTAGGTTTACGAGGATCATAGAGAAACAAATGAAACTCAGCCAAGCCTGTTACATTGTTTTGAGAGCAACAGTTTGTTAGGGGGAAAAAATTGACATCCTGCCTGCGTTTTGAAATACAGGACTATAAACACTCTAAACGAAATTCGTTTGTTTATGTGACACTAATCGTATCTTCCAACGTTAAACAATAGTCGAAAATATTTCAACTTTTTCAATTAAATGAAAACAGTTGTATCGGTCAAGATGAGTTTTATTTGAGGAAGTGTGTGTGTTAAAAACTATATTGTCGAGTTTGTTTTGATACTGCTTCATTAAAAAGTGACTGTCGAAGTGTAGTCAGTTTTTCTTTGAAGAATCTTTGGCGTAATCTGGAAACTAAATACACTTAAGTGCAAAAAGATCAAGAACTTCAATTTTACCGTACTTTTCTGTCAAGCTCTGGGCGGTATACACCTTTCTTTTTCCTCATCTGAGAAGATTAAAGATAGTGCTTTTTATGTGGATTAGTGAATGTTGATAGTGAGGTACTGCCATCTGCGGGATTTCTACTGAAATGAGGTGAGTGAGGTTTTCTTTTTATTGAAGGCATTTTTCATTATGAACGGTGGCTTTTTTTCCTTTTTATACGGACAGGATAAATTAGAAACCTAAGTTTTAATATTTTTTATCCTACATTTATTTAGGGCAGATATTGCGTAAGATTATTTTTCTGGTTTACTCAGAAACATAACTTTTTCTTTTTTGACAAATATGACGTTTAGCGAACATTATTTTCACCCGAAATGTTACCTCTTTAAGTTTCTCTCTTAACCAGCGTGCGTACGTTCTCAGAAACGTTTACAATACATTTTTCAAATATGAAAGATAAGAGTCTGAAATTAAACTGTTATTTATTTAACAAAGTAGTTAGAGACACTTTCTAAAAATTAGCTGAAAACTAAAATATTTCAAATAAGTTGAAAGTAAGGGATGAAAAATGGTGGGTAAACACACTTACTAGGAAGATTCTGTTGTGAATTTTAAATCACTATAGGTCTACTATAAAGTCACATGGCTAAATCACTCACTTAGGCCTACATTAACGTTTACTCACTTCCAGATGTGCTAGAAATTTGAAACCTAACAAACTTACCGCGTTTAGCCTGAAACCTGTGAAAAATTCAAAATAACTCATTTTTTCAATCTTTTACTTTAAAGAATTTAAAATGGAGGGCGCAACTTTAGAGTCTTTTTTTATTTATTTTTTATTTAAAAAAAAAATTATTTTATTTTATTTTTTAGTTTATTCTGGCTAAATGTTGAGTTGTATTATTAATCGGATTGCACCAGCAGTGACGGATTTTGAGAGATATATATATATACAAGTTTGATTTACTATTTGTATATTATCTCCACCGATCTTGCCTTAAGTAGCGCTACATTTTTATGTAAATTTTGTACATTTACAGCCCCTTATGTAATTTTTATACACTTATAGGTCAGCTAAAATCATAACATTTGACAAGCATATTAGAACATCTAAAAGCCAACTTTAATGGTTCTAACTACACTAATGCATGGAAAAAAAGAGTGCTTGGAACGCCACGCGACAGAAGTAAAACTTTATTTTATTTTTTTATTTTTTCAATTTTTGATTATTGGATTTTTTAAATTTTGCATTATTGGACTTTTTAATATTGGTTTTTGGAATTTAAATTTTGGATTTTGGACTTTTTAATTTCAGATCTTTGAATTTTTAATTTTGGATTTTTTAAATTTTGATTCTTTGATTTTTTTATTTTTTGGATTTTTAATTTTGTATTTTAGTTTTTTTAATTTTGGATTCTTAGATTTTTCAATTTTGGTATTTTTGATTTTTTAATTTTTAATTTTGGAATTTATTATTTATTAAATTTTGTACTTTTGGATGTTTTAATTTTGTTTTTTTAAATTTTGGAAATTAGTTTTTTAATTTTGGATTTGCGCGGTAATGAACCTCCGGGTTCCATAAAATAGATAATATACCTTTAGATTGCTTAGGAATTGTCTATTGCCATTGAGGAAGTAAGGTCTGACAAATTTCCTTTGATTACTCCTAATCATTGAGTTGATTGTTTTCTGTGCAGTCCGCACAGTAATTTCGTTCGGTTTTAAGTGTGACTGATTTCGTGACGGATTGTGACTGATTTCGTGACGGTTTCAGTGTGACTGATTTTCTCGATTTACCCTCTACCGCCACTAAAGAAGTTTTACTTAAAAAACTAAATGAAGTGTGAAGACAAGACAGCCGTAACGTATTTCACACATACGACAGTTAAAATGCAGCGAATCCGATACAGGGTCAGTTTTTAGTATTCCCGAGAACTCTACTGAAGGTCCTATAACATGGTTCTCAAAATAGGTCAGTCAGTAGAACGTTAACTCCTTTACTCGGAGGTTTGGGGTTCATATCTTTGCCGGACTCCATATCCGCAGTAGCCGTGGGCAGTGAGGCAGTGGGTTGGGTCCCGCCTCGGGCTTTGGGTGTTTGTCTGTAATAAGTAGACCTGGGATTTTAAGGCAAATGCCTATTTTGTTCCTTATGAAATAACATGAACATTTTTAAGTATGTTGACATTTCATGATATATCACTTATATTTACAGAGTTTTATAGTGCCCTAAAATGCCTTTTGGACCTTTGCAGCCTATTTTTACTATTTTAGTGCCTGAAATGCCTATTTTGTACACTTAAAATAATTTAAATCATTAAATGGACATCCCTGAATGAAGGGGAGAACAGCAGAGGGTGGGTTTTTAACAGAAACTTGATTTTCCCTAACAATTGTTGCCAAAGGAATGCTGACTGACGGGGAGGATTCGTTCAAAACAACAAGTAGCAGGTAGGCCTATATAGTAAGAAGGGACATACTGTGTCAATTTTTCATATAATCCAAAACTGTTTTTCAAAAATGTATTTTTAATTCTGTCTTAATTTTGCAATTATTTCTGTTAAGAATAGGTATACCATGTTTCTTTCAGTAAAAAAAGATCGCGTTACAGTTGAAGAGCATATTGTAGTATTTTAAAGTCTATTTTCTGCCTATACACATTTTTAAAGCTTATTTTAAGTGCCTATTTTCTCTTTTAAAAGCCTATTTACTTGTTTTAAAAGCCATTTTTAGGTGCCTAAAACTAATATCTTTAGAGCCTAAAATCCCAGGTCTAGTAATAAGGAAAAAAATAAAAAAAGGAGAAAGGAAAACAAGGAAAAAGGGACACACATAAAAAGAAAAAAACAAGGAAAAAGAAAAAACAAGGAAAAAGAAAAAATAACAAGAGAAGCGAGTGTTGTGAGTTATTTTGTCTTCTAACGTGCTATTCATACACAAGCATGAACAGACTTAAATTTAAAACCAGCAACTTCGACTCGCGGTATCCACAACTTCTATTTTTAATGAAAACTCAATTCAGAATTGAAAGAGTGGAATAAAATACGTAAATCATAATTACGGGCAAAGAAAGCAAAGGGAAAAATTACCTAAAAATAGTGTTATAATAATATTTATAATATGTATATGTATAAATAATTAAGTTCTGAATTGACATATTCATACTAACATTCAACTAATGTCAGTTGATTATAAGTTTGAATTCTAGATGAAACATTTCAGAAGAATGGCAGGTTTCTTTGTATGACAACCATAATACGAGAATAAAAATATACACATTTTAATATAAGTAAGAATTGTTATTAATTTAATAATTCTGTTTAATGCAAATTTTTGTGTTGACAATTTCATACGTCAAAGCAGTAAAAAGGTTTATGTATAGGCCTATATAAGACGTAACAGAAACATTTTAACCCTTTATTTGGCGAGACTCAATTTCTCACACAAACCCGTGCCGGACTGCAAAGAAGACAATTAACACAATGGTTAGGCCCATAATTTATTTTGTTGTACTTTGTATGAAATTTAAATTACTCCTTCAATTTATTTTCAGGCCCATTTATTCAAAATTGAAAGTAACGACTGTATCCTACAGGATAAATTATAAATTTAAGGGTTAAAAATCAAGTGAAAATATCAGTGGGCTCTAAGTTTGAAAAAAAAGTGTGCGTGGAACGCCACGCGACAGAAGTGAAACTTGTTTTAATTTTTGGATTTTTTCAATTTTGGATTACTGGATTTTTTCAATTTTGGATTGTTGGACTTTTTAATATTGGGTTTTTGGACTTTTTAAATTTTGGAGTTTTGGATTTTTTAATTTTGGATTTTTTATTTTTTAATTTTGGAATTTTTGATTTTTTAAATTTTGGATTTTCAATTTTTTAATTTTGGATTTTTAGTTTTTTAATTTTGGATTTTTTTCATTTTTGGGTTTTTTAAATTTTGGATAAGCCTAATCATTGAGTTGATTGTTTTCTGTGCAGTCCGTTCCGTCACACCTTACTAATTTCGTGACGATTTTGAGCGTGACACTAATTTCGTGACGATTTTGAGCGTTACACAAGCTCCCGATTTACCCCTACCGCGGCTAAAGAAGTTTCACTTCAAAAAATGATAAAAATTTCGGTGGCATAGGTCCTTTCCATAATGACAAATATGACAGTTGAATAAAAATCCTCACATTTTACATCAAACATTGCGCTAATAATCTTACATCTCTGCTTTTGTACAATTTTTAAAGCGACGCATTTAGGCTACATTTTTTATACAATTTTTGAAGCGATGCATTTATATTTCAGTAGTAGGGTAGTGAAAAGGTTAATATCGGGTGTGTGCTCCGGATTGAATTCCCGGCCGAGTCGGTGATTTTTCAGTAGTGAAAAATTTCGTTCCCGGGTTAAGGACGGAATGTGTGCGTGTCGTTCTTAGGTTCACACTGAAGTAGCATGCCACTTGCGACGTGCTGCCTGGATGCACGCTGCACGTTACTCATTTAAAATCCCAAATAAACAAATTGAGGTCTTCACACCAAAGTAACGTGGCAATAGCGCAGCTCGCAAAGTGCGACATTCATTTCTTCTGATAGATCTGGACTTACTTCATGCGAGCTACTCGGGATGACGCATGCGTACAGTTGCCTTTTCAACTGTTTTCTAATTGTTAAGAAAATTCCACACATATTTTCTTGTGAAGCAGTAGATTGTGGCAAAGATGTCATGAAGACTGCTAGAAAGAAAGCTATTTAACATAAAATTTGTACATGCGTAGGCTATACGATGTGGCAATCAAAACTAGTAGGAAAAAAGCCTGGATTAAAATTGCTGAAACTAATATCCTCTTTAGGTAAATCACATTATTTTAAGTGGGTTTCTCAATTGTTATAGTGAAAATATATAATTTACGTTAAACTGCAGATCGCATTCGCTACTTCGGTATGAATACAAAACTGTGAACCATGCAACTCGATGTGTAGCCTGCATCCAGGTAGTGCGATTCGCATGCTATGCTACTTCGGTGTGAATGCTCACTAAGTGTTAGGTATGGGACTGGCGCACCGCGGAAACAAATCCACTGAGAATATCCCCTTAAGGGATCTCCAGGAGTCGCTCGCAACCCGATGGAAATTACATCACATAACGTTTAGCTACTAATAATGCCCTATTCATCGAACTCATAACAAAAAACCTAATTAGCCTATACTTGCAGCCTATGAATCTCGCGCTGTGCCGAAGGTGACTTAGACAAATTTATGGTTCATGAAGTGGCTAATTTTTGTTGTATTTTAGGGTGAATAATTGAACTCTTGTCCATGTTTTTGGCTGGAAAGAGTGTATTAATTCAACCTGCCAGGTCAATTTTAAAAGTTGGCGTTACGCAGCATGAGCACGTTTCGTCTCTAATTTCGAAGTTTCATAATTCAGCAGCGAGATGGAGTCACTAGCAATCAGTTCTCATTACGTCACAGAGGCTTACTTTCATTCCAGGCTATTCCTCTCAAGCGAAAGTTCACTCTGTTCTGCTGGCGAACTCTTTTCTTTCCTCTTTGCCGTCTGAAACATGAAAAGGGACTTAATAACAGACATTATGTGTCTGCCTCACCTTCTCTCTTTTTATTTATTTCTTTATTTATCTCTCTCTCTATTTTGATTTCTCTCTCACCTTCTATTTGTATATAAGATCAACAAAATTTAATCAATTGGAGATTTTAGAAGATAGTTGAGTTATTTTTAAAAGTGTAAAAAAGTTAATTGAAGAACGGGTTGATTATTTCTGGTACTGAAAGATCTAAGCCAAAATTATACTACTGCATAACGATGAGCTTCATAACCTATACTCATCACCGGATATAGTAAGAGTAATTAAATCACGGAGGATGAAATGGGCTGGACATGTCGCGCGCATGGGGGAGGAAAGATATATCTAAAATATATTGACGGGGAGACCCCGAAGGGAAACGAACACTTGGAAACCTAGACGCAGGTGGGAGGACAATATTAGGATAGATTTAAGGGAAGTCTGATTTACGAGGGATGGTTGGATGGAGTTAGCACAGAATAGGGTTAAATGGCGGGCTCAGGTAAGCGCGGCAATGAACGGGTTCCATAAAAAAATAGTATTCCTTTAGCTTAGGCCTACTTTGTAATTGTCTATTGCCATTGAGTAAGTAGGTAAGTAAGTTTTAAAGCGTAAAAGAAGGTTCCTTGAAGAACTGGTTGATTGTATCTATTACTGAAGGCTTAAGCCAAAATTATAATAAATAAAAAGTTAATCTAGATTTTTATTTTAATTTTGATGCTCGAATATCTAACAACTTGCTATTTTAGGACTTTATTATGAGAAAGTTCGGTTAAATAATGTTGTTTCAATTCATTTACTGGAATATTGAATCAGATTTCCTTTAACTTCTATACCTTACAGGTTTGAAAAAGTAGAGACTGAAGGGTGACTTGAGAGATTTATTTTTTACGACCTGGTGAATCACTGCGTGTCTCTATTTTATTTTAAAGACTATAAGCTTTTTACGATGCTTGGCTTTGTGATTCCATTTCATATCGTGTATAGGATAGAACATTATATTGCCTCCATAAATGTTAAATTTACCTTTATCTCCATCGCGTCTGCAATAAATTAAAGGTGACATCCAATAACACAGTAGACTGTTATTATTTGGCATTGTAATAACGGTTATATTTTGTAGGTCACTGCACTAAATAAGTCCGAACTGTAGTGTACTTTCGTGTTCATGCCATCGGTCTTACAGGACACTGGTTTGAGCAATGTAAATAGAGTATTCTCTATTTTTAATTCCGTCTCATAATTTAGTAACGAAGACGTCGCTCAGCGCCTCAATTGCTATCACATTTTAAATTTATTGTCAACAGTTATAATTACTGATTTAATAATCACTAGGGCAAGGCACTAATCAATAACCAAAAAAATCCCTTTAGGCGGGCCTACAGGCTGAGGTAGATTTCAAAGTGCTTTTGGTTTAATTTATTGTCGCTGCGCAGCACTCTTCTTCTTTAGCCTTGGCATGACAAACCCGCAATAATAACTGCAAAAAAGAGGAAAGAGCCTTTTTCAAACATTCAAATCTCGCCTTATATGAGAGCTATCGAGAAACTAGTTATTGATTTGTAGAGTACTCATCAAGAGCTTTTCAACGATACCCCACAAGACGTAGTTTCAAAAATTTCGAATTTTCATCCCCCACTCGTTCCCTCAAAACCCCCGAATCGTTGGTGTCACTGTGAACTCCATAGGGAGTACTTTTTTTTTTTTTTTTTTTTTTTTTTATTTTTTTTTTTTATTTTTTTTTTTATTGACACCACACTGTAATTTATTCAAACAAAGTTTCCCTCTATACTTCATAGGGGCCGAAATATAAATGTTTTAAAATTTCAACCCCCTCCCCCGATCACTCCCTTGGGCCAATTTTGCTCATTAACAAACTTGCCCGAACTATTGGGCCAAGAAATAACATAATACAATTTGGTTCAGATATCTTCAAAATCACGGCCGCTAGCGTGTAAAGATATATATAAATATATACAGTATATAAATATCACAATTTCTTTTTTTTTTGAATAGGCGGTGGTTTCGTACTTAGGAAGGCATGAAACGTAAAGATATGAAATAATTTTTCGAAAATCATGACATGGTATCCATTGCAATAGGTAGATTTTTCTTCGAAATCTACCTAATTAGGGTATGTGTTACAAATCCGACTTCCCACATAAAGGAGGAACTCACATTTACAACATATTCACTAAATATGTGTAGGAAATTCATTAAACTTTCATTGGAAGTTAGCATCTCTATCTTTTATCAAAATGGAGATTGCCGGGTTTGCTACTAGACCACTCAGATATTATAAGATGTGACAATTTTTATTCCAGTGTTACGGCTTTCACTCATTGGCACCACCTATTCCATTGAAATTTTTAATATTGATTTCACTCTTATAATCCACTGATGGTTTCATCTGACGATTGCTTACATAAGTACGTAAATTCAGCTGTGTAATGGTCTTCATGAATTGGTATTGGACCAAGAATGTTCATGGTCTTTATAAACTCGGTTTACTTTTAGTGTTATGTAAATGAACAGTAAAAAAATATAAGAAATAAAATAAGAACAGTTGAGCTAGATTTTATGAGAATATTTCTACGAATTACCAGAGAAGATAGAATGAGAACGGAAGAAATATGGGATCGGATGGAAATAGAATGCTCTATAACAAAGAAATTGGAAAATAGAGCGTTACAATGGTATGGACATGTCCAAAGAATGCCAAAATATAGATGATCCATAAAATACTACAATGGGAACCCCCAGGGAAAAGACGGAAAGGAAGAGGAAATGCGATGATAGATAGAGGACTCGAAGTGGGTGACTGGGAAGAAAGAGAGTGGTGGAGGGTAAAAAGGCAAACTCATAAGGGGAAAATGCCGAAGAAGAAGAAATAAATGAACACTAAGAATACATACATTTTCACCAATTATTTTATAGAGGGAATCCATTTTATGCGGAAACTTTTTAACAGCGTTGCCCCTGCTCACACTTTCCCCGCTGTTGCGCTTGCACCGGCCGGGACCGTGTTCTGTTCCTACCGGCAAATCGGCAAATCAAGACTTTAGAAACACTACAAAATAGAATAACTCAACCAATTTATTATCAAAATAGGCCTACATGTAGAGGCTTATTACTCACCATTTTGTACGGATGGTACAGTCAGGATATTTACGAGAAAATCTCCGAACGCGCCTTCTATGGTTATTTCTCAATAAGTAACATTCCACCAAATAAATTCGCTGTTCAACCGTATACATTTTCGATTATTGTCTTACGTAACACACAACAATAGACAAGCGTCTCACTACAAGACGCTACAAGACACCGAAGCAACTAACCGCTTGTAGGGTCTATGCTTTGTACAATGCTAGCGCGGCAATGCGGCAGTGATGCGAGGTTTCCTCATAAAATGGACTCACTGTACAAATTAACAGCCATCAAAATAATGAAGAATAGCATAACCATATTCACCAAATTTGAAATAGGAAATGTATTAAACTTTCATTAGAAGTTAGCATCTCTATTTTTTATCGAAATGGAGATTGCCGGATTTGCTAATAGACCCATCATATATAAATGGCGCGTAAACGTATGCGTAAAGATTTGTCGTCACATTCCTAAAAACAACTGTGATAGACAAAATTATATTGATTGAAAGAGAAAGGCACTAAAACATCTTGAATTACTTAGTTAAAGCGATACCAAGCATTTGCATAAACGAGTGGTGTGATGGCAAATAATTATTTAAACTTGCGTGACTGCTATAGATTTACAGTCTTACTAATGATCCAGTTGTAACATTTATACCAGGAATATACACAGCTGAGGAGAAAAAGTGTACTAATAATCCTTGGATAAGGCTGAATGTGTGCAACGCTTTACACAGCCTGGGCCCCTTGTATAAACTTGACGTAAATAATCAAGATGGCCGATACCCGTAACAGCCGGTTGTTTCGTAGATGTCTGAGATTGAATTTTGAGGCTATGCATATTCTGAGCTGCTTTTGCAGAATTATGAACATTGTTCCTTGTTTGCGGGACATATTTCCATACTTGTACCCATGATTACAGCTTTCTGAAAACAATATAATGAAATACTGAAACTAGAATTACTGTCTGCAGACGACGCATCGCTGTTTGCCTTCTGCTCCAACAGATGGCGTTCAGCAGTAACTTTATAGCCAGGGGCTAGTAATGTCATGAAAAGCGTGACGTGTTTGATGACGTTGATGTACAAACCCGGTGTAAACCTCGGCAGTTACACTACGTTTATTGGTAATACGGCTTATGTAGAACTCGCATGGTGAACAACCAAACAACCGTTCAACGCAGATATAAGCAGCTTTTATTAGTAAGGCTGTTAACATTTAGATTTGCCATTCTATAACGAAGCCAAAATAAATGGTGCAAAAGTACGTTGCACAAACTTTCTCACATATACGTGTTAAAGGCTAGCACAGAAAAAAATTAAATTAAAGAGACAATTAAATTTTACTTATTACATTTTCATAAAACTAATAAGTATCTAGAACGGAAAGCATCCGGGTCGATCTTTATGTTCAATGCTTTTACCGTGAAATAATAATAATAATAATGATAATGATAATAATAATAATAATAATAATAATAATAATCAATGGCAGTAAAACTGCATATTATTAGTACTACTACTACTACTACGGGAAAATTCAAATATAAGTCGCACCTTGGGATGAGTCGGTCCCACCCAACCTATCCTCACCGATGCAGTTTCTTTTATACCACGATCTAGCGAATTCTTCTGTCCTAGTATTATGAAGAAACTCGTGATTGGACGTTGGATGTGTGACGTCTTACCGCTAGACGAGAGGTGGCAGGCTGACAAACCTTGCGGGAGATATAATATGCCACATTTTCGAAACCTACAAACAGTGTATCGTACATTATTCGAAAATGCAAGGGCGCTTCGCTACGGCTGCCGCCTCCGCTTCGCGCACTTAACTATGTGGTTAGTGTTATGCATTATTTAGCTATACAGTATGTAGAGGTGGATACAAGACACTTGCGACAATATACAAGGGCAGTTGGTCACTCTGCTTCGCTCAGAAACAAAATACATCACACAGTCCGTGCAAATGTGAATATCGAATGGGGGAGCTTAAGGGGCGACTTATATTTGAATTTCGCCAGTACTACTACTACTACTTAGGTTATATTGCACGCTTTAACTGCATGTAGGTCATATCACGTGTTTAGTATGTTTGCGTGAACCATTAGTCTATATCAGCGTTTCTTAACCTTTTTGAACCTGAGGACCTCTAAAATGTCTAAAAAACTTTACGGACCCCTAATTTTACATCCCATTGTTAAAAGTAGGCTATATGTAGGCCTATATCCTTAATGTTTGGGGTATTAAATTATAGGTCGTTATAACGAAATACTTTTTTTTTAATCCGACGGAAACACAGTTATTGAATTGGAACGAAACTATTGACAGTAAAATTATATATTGAACAGACTTTAATATGTATTACCAATTTAATAATATAATTAGGAACTATGTTATTACTCACTTTTAATGAGATGGTTGAGCTTGTCGCCTCTTGCAGACTTCCTGGATATTTGGCTCAATATTAGTCAAATTTAGTCGAAGATCAGCAGATACATTAAGTCGGTTTCTGTATTATGTTGAAAATCACTTCTCACAAAGATAAAAAGTAAAGTGATCCCTATACAGGCCATGGAGGCCCAGAGGGTTCCAGGAGGTTGAGGCTCCCAGATTTTGGACATTCGGCACGTGAAGGTGATAAGGTTGTCAGCCTTACGCACCGGCCGCCTTTACCCCCAGGATTGCTCCTGGTACTCATTTCTGTTAGAGGCTGAGTCGACCCCAGGGCCATAGTGCCACCAGAAGGATTAGGCCAATTGAAAAACTCCAACGACCTCATCGGGAATCGAACCCGCGACCTTTCGGTTTGTAGCGCAGCGCCTCAACCACTACGCTACGGCGTACCCCCTTCTCACAAAGATAGGTTGTTGAAAACTGCATGGCGCCTCTAATAACAAAATTCCGACAAAGTCTTATTTTTTAAGGTTTTGAATGAAAGAGGGAACCATAGACGTCAGTGTATCAGGGGTTTGAAACTGTGGTCCGTAACTGCAAAAGTAAGGAAACTTGCAATATGACCTGTATTTTCGATGATTTTAAAAACTTTGACTTCTAGTGTCCATTTTATGTGAAAAATTTCTACTTCTTTACTTCCCACTTCCTTTATGATATTTTTAAATTAATTATGTCTGCGGACCATAGGTTGAGAAACGCTGGTCTATATTAACAACTCATTCGCGTCATGTTTCTATTGTTTAGTGATGTCTTCTTATGCGGTATTCAGTTTAAACGATTATAATATCTAGTGACGTAGCGGCGATGAGTTATGGAAAATAAGCAAGTCCTACAAACCCGGCGTTTGCTTTTGCGAACGAGGAAACCATGAAAAACCCATGTCAATTTGGGCGGCCACGAGGTTTGATTTGAACTCAGGACCTCTTCCCTGTTAGCCCATAGGCCTACCACCTCGCTATAATTGGTTTTAGTGTGTTCATTGCGACTGAGCTAAACTGATTGCATTTCACAACAATAAGTACATTAGGCCTATAGTTTTCTTGTTACTAGTGGCAACAAAATGCCATTCATATTTTAATTGATATGAATGTTCTGAAATTCGCATTTATGCTGTACTTATTTCGTTTTTATCATGAAATCTATTAAATGTATAAAGAAATGTTTTAAACAAAAAATGTTCATTTTAAATTTTTCTACAACTTTACTGTGGTAGCTTTTCATGTATCGACTACTGTAATGGATATAATCTAGAAAAATTGAAAATGGATACGAGCAAAGTACCCCTTAAGTCATTTTTGCAGAAATACGGATATAGCCATTTTATTAGTCATAGATAAGAGTTTCCAATTTTAAATTTTTATTAAAATCGTTAGAGCCATTTTTTCACAAATCAAATTTTTTTAAAAAGTTTTCATGAAAAGTCCCCTTAATATTTCAGTTATAAAACTAAATTTCTGGGCGGTTCGACAAAATTTCGAAAAAGTGCTTAATTCAAAAAATGAAGTAAATACAATGAACCGTTTACCCGCTGTGCTTGTCCACAGACGGACAGACGGACAGACGGACAGACGGACAGACGTCATTCCAAAAATACTTTTTTCGGTTTCTAGGCTTCATGAAACATGCTCTCCCGGTGTTATCTCGACTTCGATTTTTTGTCACCATCACAATACTTTCTCTATACTACGTATATGCGAGAAAGTAAAAGGCAACAGTTACATGGACTTGTGATCAAGTGATCATACAATAAAAACAACAGAGGTTATCGATAAGTTAATTAGTACTGTCATCCAACTTTGTCATAGAACAAAGAGTTCACAATATTTTGAAATAAATAATGTAGCTGCAGTTTTCATAAAAAAATTACAAGTTCTGATGGATTACATTAGATAATTTCTCCTCTATAATAATAATAATAATAATAATAATAATAATAATAATAATAATAATAATAATAATAATGATAATGGTAATAATAAACAACACAGACCAACAGCCATTTTGGTGCCATAGAATTTATACCTATTCTTGGGTATATTTAGGTCGCTGATGCCAAATGTGCCCTTAGTTTTGCCCTATTAGCTTTAGTTTTGTGAGATATGGTATTACCATTATGCATATTATCCCATTTTAAGTTTGATTTAAATAAAAACAGTGCCTATTTTTAGCTTCTAAATCAAGTGAAGAAAAAAGCAACACACTAACATTACATTAACATTACAATAACAATATAACATGGGGTCTTTCAAAAAACTTATATTATCACATACTGTACGGTCGTTTATGACTTATGAGCTGTCAATTTGAGGGCTAAAAAATAATCCAGCTTTTAGTTTTTCTGTACTTCGTACAGTTTTCGTCCTATGGGTCCAAAGTATGGTCTAGAACCTTCACTAGCTATATTATAAAGCAAGATTCTGTTTCGCGAAAGAGGTTATAATTAATTACACTTTTTGGTTCTTTTTTGTTCTTTTTGTTGGGCTGTGTTATAAATCTTTAATTATTCTGGTAGAGTTAAGGCCTTACTGCTTTCTCTTACACTCAACCAGAGATAGAGAGAAAAAAGGAACAAACAAATACACTAATATAGTTCTATAAGTGATAAGAATACACTAGTTACATACATATACAGTAGCTAATTGAGTCAATGTTACATAAAATTAAACTATTATAGCAAAAGTGTTACACTATGAAAGGAAGTAACTTAACTTAGACCTACTATATACAGAAACAATAAAAAGCAAATATTTTATACCTCTATGGAATAGAGTAGGTCTAATGTTTGCTCTGAACATTTTTTTTGCTTTGATAAGGTTTCGAGTTTACAGTGTATTGGAATGTTCTCAGAAGCCTAGCTGAGAACCTTGTCAAATACGTTTAATTCTTAATTTCCGTTAAATATTAACAGAGCTTTCAGCGATCTGCATTACGTTGAACTAGAAGCGTGACCTCCTTCAGAACAGGCAACCCACAAACCTTGTTCGTGATATTCAGAGATTTCCCTAGCCTTGAAGCATGAAATGGCTTAGAAGCTCCATTCCAGAGCCCCCTATATTGCTTCCTTTTCCTTTGTCTCCTTTCGTTTCCTATTCTCTTTGATGAGACAATGTTTCACCTGATTGAGGTCTTATTCTTTTTCTTCTCCTCGCCTGTGCTTTCACGTTTCTGTTTTCCGCTCACTATGGAATTTCTTCTTATTGAAGTAAAACTTCTTTAGTGGCGGTAGAGGGTAAATCTGGAAAATCAGTCACACTAAAACCGTCACGAAATCAGTCACAATCAGTCACGAAATCAGTCACACTCTTAATTGTTTCGGTGCGGACTGCACAGAAAACAATCAACTCAATGATTAGGAGTAATCAAGGAAATTTTTCAGACCTTACTTCCTCAATGGCAATAGACAATTCCTAAGCAATCTAAAGGTATATTATCTATTTTATGGAACCCGGAGGTTCATTACCGCGCAAATCCAAAATTAAAAATTAAAAAATACAAGTTTCCAAAATTTAAAAAAACAAAATTAAAAATTATAACATCCAAAAATCCAAAATTTAATAAATAATAAAATTAAAGATTAAAAAATAAAAAATTTAAAAAATAAACAATTCAAAGATCGAACATTTAAAAAATCCAAAATTAAAAATTCAAAGATCCAAAATTAAAAAGTCCAAAATCCAAAATTAAAAAAGTCCAAAAACCCAATATTAAGTTAATAGTCCAATAATGCAAAATTGAAAAAATCCGATAATCAAAAATTGAAAAATAAAAAAATAAAATAAAGTTTTGCTTCTGTCGCGTGGCGATCCACGCACTCTTTTTTTATCAATACGATAAAATAAAAATTGAAGTTAGATCTCTAAACAGGTCAGTAGTTTGTATAGTTGAGTGTATTTTTTTTTTGCGTCATTGCAGACTTTCTAAAGGAAATAAAAATAACAAAATATCCAATGAAAGAAAATTGTTTTGTGAAACATTTCCTCTAAACTTAATGTATTCCTGTTTTGAGTATTCGGCTGTACTGCTGTAGTACGCATTCAGTTGTCTCAGCCTCCTTCAAGTTGGCACGCAAGTTTATGTATTAATTAGTAGCTTATAACTACCCTCCAGAGAATTTATTGGGGAAACATTTTGAATAAAAAAATTAGCTCCCTTTGGAATAATAATAATAATAATAATATAAACTGAATAATGTGGCTAAACAATATAACAGGATAATATCCACAGAGAAAACCAAGATCATGGCGTTCAAGGGATGTGAACCAATAAGAGCAAAAATAGTCCTTGAAAATAAGATAATAGAATAGGTTAATGTTTTCAATGAGCTACGTTATAAAATAACATGACCTGCAAGTAAAACTATAGACACTGATACGTACATTGAAAAACAACGTGAGGAAACAAACTATAACTAAGTTATGAAAATGAGGAAAATAAGATAAAATTCACAAAATCTCACGAAAGCTTTGTCACCGAATTTTCTTGTTTTATAAATGTGACAAAATGCAGTATTAATTTTAATTAATGGAACTCGAAGCCAGCAAAAAGATGCCCTGAAGATGGGACAAGCGCACCGAAAGGCCTAGATGGTGAATCATAAAATAAATTATAGATGAGGAACTGGTATCACATTAATTTTATTTCATTGATCGAGCTCAACAGTATTGGACAAGTATTTTAATAACTTCGATATGAGATGTTCAATAATTCATAATAATATTATAATCTATATATATATATATAAAAATGAATGTATGTGTGTGTGTCTGTCCTTTATGCATTACTACACCATTCATCTGATCGCCATGAAACTTTGGGAAGTTGTTGGGTACATTCCCGGGAAGGTTTCTGTCATACTACATTTTTAATTTTAGCCTTCGTTCGCGAGTTATGAGTGAAAAACGGCAAGAAAACTTGCATTTTTTACGCTTTCGAAGCATCAGTTTTCAGTTATTCATTTCAGTTGTCAAATCAATTGCAGAAGGCTTTGTCTATTTTTGTCATACCTTGAAAATAATATCGTTGCGATCGCTATGGAAGGCAATGGATATCTCATGTTATTATAAAAGCTAGAGATGTCGATAAGGTAATGTTAAACATATTTTATTTGACATGGAATATAGTTTACAGAAAATTCCGGGGAAGTTGCTTAGTTCGGGGTCCTGGCTACAACGTTTTTATATGTAATCGTAATTAAATATCTTATGTAAGGTCGTTAAATCTGCCTGAAATGTAACGGAATTATAAGTCTGGACAAATGAATATAGAAATCACGGCCTCAGTAGGCTTATTCCATTCTTCACCTATATAAATAAAAACTAATGTACTATGTCTGTCTGTCAAATACATTTACGCACTTCTTTTTATCGTGAGTTTAATCGATTTCAATTCTCATAATCTTTCGAATACTGCATTTTTCCATTTATTTTCTAATCGTGAAATTCACTTCAAAGCCGGATTTATAGCTGTTTCATTAATTAGGCCTATCAATCGTTTAGTTTACACCTATGAATGTTTCGCGTGCAAAGTGTTAATAAATATAACATTTTAATTATTTTGCTCTTAATTGTTAATCTTTCGATTAATTATCTTGGGAGAAGCCGTGGGGATCTGCTATAAGCTATAATAAGCTATAGCCTATCTAGCGTTTTCTGAGGGAATAGTTTGTGTGTGATAAGTCGTTCTTCCCCATTTCAAATTCTTAATACCTATATAAAGACCTTAAAGACCTAGAGTTTGAAAATCGAAAGTCCTTCATAAGTTATTTTGGCATTTACAAAATACAAAACCTGAGCAACGCCGGGCCTTTTAAGCTAGTATATTATACATTATAATATTATATTATGCAGGGTGTTTCAAAAATACTTGTACAAACTTCGGGCATGGGTTTTTTACACCAAAAAAAGGAAAAAAGTTCATATGAACATATGTCCCATAATCCTTTTTCATAAACGTGTCATGGAAGCCTACGAAACCATTCGACACCATCCCGGGGTATTTGAAAGGATGCGACAGTCCATGATTCGACGAGTGCATGCATGTGTAGAAGCAAGAGGAGGACATTTCGAGCATTTGTTATGAGTTTTGTGTGTTCACGTGTCATGAGTACACCAATGTGTTGAACAGTTCGTAACGAGAAAACAAAGGATTATGGGACATATGTTCGTATTAACTTTTTCCTTCTTTTGGTGTAAGGAACCCATGACCGAAGTTTGTAAAAGTATTTTTGAAACACCCTGTATATTATTACCATATAATATTCATATCACGCAATTCGCTTAGAAAAATATTTTGACAGAATCGTCAGCTTCAGAAATGTGATTTTTGTATTGGATAATAAAAGTTTCCTACTTCAAACTAAAGCCATGACTAGGGAAGTTCTCATTTCAGATCAATGATCATTTCCCGTGTTATAAAGGTGTATATTTAAATCACTCTGCATTCTGTGTGTTATCCATCAAACAGTCGATTAGAGCTTGAATTAGAGATGACAGCAGAATTCACTATTACTAATGTTTCATGTAATTTGTATCCTTTCAAACTTTCGGAACAGTAAACAGTGAGTAGCAATAGGAAGGTGAATCAACAGAGTGTTGACTTAAAATGTGTAATGGACTGGTTCACTTAGCAAATTGGCCAAGTCATTAGTTGTCAGGCAAATAAGTTCTCCATACATTATTCAGAGGAGGCGGTGATAAACCCCCACACGAGCAGACATAGCCCATTATACCAACAGTAAAACACTTTTTCTTGAATGCATGCAACGGAACATAATAAAAAAGTGGAAACGTTAGAAGGAAATTTGTATTGGTCTAGTCTTGTATTTGTATTGCATTACGGTGTTACATAGTAACCATTTTAAATTGATGGATATTTGAAGCAATAGGGTTACACTTATCTGAAATTTGTGATGAGTCTACATGAAAATAAAATAGGTTTACCGTGCGAGGTGGCCGAGATGGTAATGTCTTGGACTCACGTTCGGGAGGTCCCAGGTTCAAATCCCTTGGTCGGCCAATTTGACATGGGTTTTCCATGGTTTCCTCAGTCGTAAATGCAAATGCCAAAGCCAAATTGGATATGTACATACCAAGAATTATCCTCACCATTTCATCCTGTGTCATATCCATTTAAATTAATATCAGTTGAAATTTACAATAGAAAAATGCCTCAGTGATACAAACAATTGACAATCAATAGTTCATGGCCTACCCTACTGTATACACACACACACACACACACACACACACACACACACGCAGACCCCGAACTCCTGAAATGGCCTCGTAGCTAAAAGGAGTATATACACAGTTGATTAAAGAAAATAGTTTTATTACACAGTGCCATCAAGAAGTCGCTCAGTAGTACTTGTGCTTGAGAGAATTCGCAAAGACACCGGAATTCAGTTGCCAGCTCTAGCCTATGGTTGAAATATTTTGCTGCATTCGTTTATGAAGTAAGAAATAAAAGAAACATAACCTCACTTATCTACAGAATGTTGAAAATGTTTACCAGAGAACTCGTTTTCTAACCACGACTCTCTGCCGCTATTTCATTCTGTATCATGTTCATTAAAATGAATATCATTTGAAATTATTAGACGCTATATACACACCAATAACAGAAAAAGGAAAAGCACATCTATAGTTAACACGGCCTACTCTGGTATACCTGCTACGATTATTATTATTATTAATATTATTATTATTATTATTACGAAAAAAGAAAGTAAAGTGTTCCCTATATACACTGTTTAGACTCTTAGGGTTCCTATAATCTAACCGTCCTAAGAAAGAAACCTGAAGTAAACAAAAACCAGTTCTCTCTCTTAGGTTATACGAGTATAGAACCTGTCAGATCTTTGTCACATAAAAAAAGAGTTTCATTTTATCTCCTCTACAAACCCTCCAAGCTTGTATACGGAATTTTTTTACATCCTATATACGAGGGGTATTCCGAAAGTAAGTTTCGTCAGTTTGTCACACGGACACTTTATTGACCCAAAAGCAATACAGCATGGCAGCATGAACTATACACCGTGCACTATTTTTCGACATAGTCGCCAGCGACATTGAGACATTTGTCGTAGCGTGCGATCAGTTTGAAGAACCCACTGTGGTAAAACTCGGTGCCCTGCGATGCAAGGAATTGGCGCACAGCCTGCTCCACCTCAGCTTCCTGACATTACTAAAGGTTCCATACAGACCATTTTGAGTGACAAATTGATGTTCCATAAGGTTTGTGCGAGATGGGTTCGTGGAGGCCGCACTTTGCGGGGACGGAAATCGGGAGATCAATTTCAAACAGCTCTATCTCGGACAATAAAAGGTTCAGCGGCTGCAGCAATGGCTCGTTTGAAAGAGGGGAGATAGCGGTACATGGCAGTGGCGCCAAATCTCTCGTGCCATCGTGAGCGGTACACTAATACCCGCGGGCACGCCAGTCTGCTGCGACTCGCTCTTCTACGGCGCAGTGCGCCTGCGTCATGCCTCCTCCGCTGACGCCACTTCCGTCGTGGAACCAGCCACGGGTGAGGATTCGTCTGGCGTTTGTTTGGTTCCCCTGGTGAACACGCCGCTCCTGCCATACATTGACGAAACTTACTTTCGGAATACCCCTCGTATATATATATATATATATATATATATATATATATATATATATATATACACACACACACACACACACACACACACACCACAAGTTATTTTCTCTGTTGGACATCCGTGGTTCATGAATGCATATATATCCATTTTGAATGTTAACTGTAAAATAACAGTGGAGCCCGGTCACAAAAATCGCTAATTAGTGTGCCTCACAGTACTGCATGTGACATAACTTGTCTGTCAGTGAGGTAGACCATTAAGGGCAACCAGTCATAGGAGAGAGGTTCCATCTGGAGCTGTAAAGTGAACTCTGGCTTTAGCTCAGTTGGTAGAGCAGAGGCAGGGATAGCCGAAGGTCCTGGGTTCAAATCCCAGTGTCAGAGGAATTTTTCTCCTATAATATTCTCAATAAGAACGATGTCTTAATTAGTTTTCTATGAAATAAATTGTTTTAAAAACCTAATTATTTAAATAAATTCGGGCGAAGTCCTGCTAGTTTCTCTCATAACTTCCCATGACAGGGGCTGTCAAAATCGCAGTGTGGACGACGCGTTCAGATTCCATCTTGTATAAACATTAGGTATCGATTCAGTAAGGCTGATTTCACGCTACGTTTCTTGTTTCACCTTTCAGTTGCTGTCAGCTTTTTCATGCCAGCTCACGTTGATATGGAGCTCGCGTCAATAAGTCCGCTATTTTACCTCGTATCGACTAGCTTCTGTCATAGGTTTTCTCTCACTTCAATGTATCTTTATTTCAGTGTACTTTATGATGTGCAGTGAGAATAGAAAATCTTTTGAGATCTCCAGGCATAGTAGTGATGAGCAAATGCAAGACCAAGACTAAGATGATACTGGTCTTGCATCGGTAACATTGGTCTTGCCTCGGTAACTCTGGTCTTGGTCTTGTTGCAAGAGTCTTCAATTCTTTTCCGCGCCATACTGTGGTTAATGGCGCATTTAAACCTATTATAAATAAATAAATAAGCCTCATTAATCCCATAAGGGCAATGGCCTCCCGCCAATAGCAGGGTTAGCTCGGGGCGTTACTCGATAGGTGAGCTAGGTCTAACGAGTTAATATTTTCCTACTAATTTCATAATTTCCATCATTGGAAACTAATCAGAACATATTATTATGGAGTATCAACACATTTTCAAGTAGCAATACTGCAAGAGTCTTGCAGTACGGTCTTGTTGTTACCATAGTCTTGCGGTTTAGGTCATGATAACGCAGATGCGGTCTCGCTCATCACTAAGGCATAGACAAGCCGTTTCACATCCCTACATTACAGGATATGCGAATTCAATTGTCTCAGTTTCATGCGAAATGCATCGCCATCTCGAGGGTGCTCTGCCTATTCTGTATCGCAATTTTGCGATGTACCGGTAACTTAAGGCAGCATCTTTTGCAATGTCATATACATTGTAGGCCTATCTCTTTTAATAAGCTGTATAACTATAGTGTAAAATGTGACAATGATTCTGTAGATCTAACGAGCCTTGAACCAATTTTACCTATCTACCACTCCATTAGGTAGGTAGAATATATATTGAGTTCGATTGTGAAATTCGATTACGAGTTTTCAGCTATTATTACATGTTTTGAGGACATCTGAATCAAAAAATTCCGTTTTCAGAAACAAGTTTGTCTGTGTGTGTGTCTTAGGATTTGTGGTTCTGAATGTATATCTGAACGAAAAATGGTATAAAAACGAAATTTTATGATTGGATTAGATTCCTCCTGGATATTTGACTTAAACTTTGGCGACGGCTTTCTGTTATTTTTGCTACCACTTTAAATGAATAATTTTTATACGATTTTCTCCAAAATATTTACGGGGAGACTAGAAGGGAAGAGACCAATTGGAAGACCTCGACATAGGTGGGAGGACAATATTAGGATAGTTTTATAATATGCGAGGGATGGTAGGATAGTTTTATTATATGCGAGGGATGGTTGGACGGAGTTAGCACAGAATAGGGTTGAATGGCGGGCTCAGGTAAGCGCGGCAATGAACCTCCGGGTTCCATAAAATATATAATATTCCTTTAGCTTTCTTAGGAATTGTCTATTGTCATTGAGTGGGTGGCTTATAACTAGGGCCCGGATTTTTAGGCATTTGTAACAGGTATTTTAGGCTTTTATTTTCGTGGAATAGCCCTTTTTAGGCTTTGAATAAACGATTTTAGCAGTCTTAATAAAAACATATAATGAACACTAATACTAACACCGAAAACAGGAAACAATGAAACTGTTGGAAAACAATAGGAGATAAAGAAACTGTTTAAGGGAAGTAGGATTTGCGGGGGATGGTTGGATGGAGTTAGTGCAGAATAGGGTTGAATGGCGGGCTCAGGTAAGCGCGGCAATGAACCTTCGGATTCCATACAATAGATAATATTCCTTTAGCTTGCTTAGGAATTGTCTATTGTCATTGAGTAAGTAAGTAAGTAAGTAATACTTTTCGGTGGCGATTATTCTAAAAGCTATAACTTTTATTTGAAAATTTTCTCATAATAAAAAATCTCTCTGAAGGTAGTTACCCTATAGGTTAGGCTAGGCATTCTTTGTATAAACACGTAAATTTAACTGTTACAAGTTTTCCATTCTTTTCTTCCATTATAAATTGATCATATTAAAATTCACATTGTTTTCTTCGTCGACAGTATGAGAGAGCGAGAAAAAGTGAAGGTACATTTATTAGAGCGATCGTCTTCCTCAGCTTCCGGCACAAAGAACATAATTATTGTTAAGTGCGCAGGTTGAGGTTATGTCTCGAGGATGATGAATGGATTTTGATGTCAACTTGAAGTATAATGAAAAATTGCTACTCGTATGATAAATTGTAATAAGGGATGCTGCGGTATGAGAAACACTCCAATCAGAAGCAATATCCATTACCATGGCCTCCCGAATCTAGTGAAATGATCCGGAAATTTCTTTCTGTCCCTAGGGAATGAAAAATACGAGTATCATCTTCACATGTGTATAGAAAAGAAATGTGATATCATTAGAGTAGACAACGTACTAGATCAAGTAAAGGATGTTAGGGTAATGAAATTTTGAAAAAATGTTTTATCTTATCAGATTGATACCAGTAATTTATTCAATAGTTTTTCTACAATAGTGTTTTTCGTCCATTTCTTTCCCATGGGATAAGATTTGGTCGTACCGGCGACAGTTACAGGAAGCCTAAGTGGAAGAAATCTTTGTCGATAAATTCGCAAAAACCAATTAACCAACCATCTTCTATGTCACAATTGAGTAGAGGAATGTAATGATGTTATTCAGTAATATGTGATTTTGGCATATTAGTGAAAATATCTGCAGAATTCCTGAAATTTTTATTCAAAAGTCAGTATGTTACTTTTGGTTGATAATTATTGCAATAAGTGTGAACAAGCTTTTCAAGTAGCTTTTAGTTCTATCACCATCCACACGGCAGCGCTGTTATCGGCAATTATTCAGATGCGCCTTGTTTAATTATATCTAGGCCCAGAAAGAAAGTCATAGAGCAAAAACAAAAGTTTTATGCAATCTGATGTACATTTGCGTTTAATTTAATTTCCTATCTCAATATTGCGACATTTATTTTTCACTTTTCACTTATTAAATATTGGCCAAATCGTCTGAGGTTAATAAGTAGGGCCTAACTCGAAGGAAAATCCTGAGATACGTACAGTGCTTTAGTTAGGGAGTTCCAAAAGTTTTTTTTTTTTTTACTTGATTTTAAATCTACAAACAAAGGGGCTGACGCATTTTTACGAATACATAAATGAGATCAACCCAGGTCGAAATTAATCCGTGAATTTGGGCATAGAAACCCAATCACATACTAACTACTCCAGCCACTGACTGGATTTTGTTGTTGTTGTTTTGTATCGCAATGTTAAATTTTAATTAAATCGCAAGAAAATTCCTTCTACTCCTTTCCTTTAATGTCAGAATCACTTGTAGTTTTCAAAATTATCTTTTTATTCGCCCAAACTATAATACGCTTATTACGTATGACGTAACGGTATCGTAGTGATAATCATTTCGACACTGATTTCCTTTTCGATTTAGTGTGGTATCGATTATTATCGTACACGAAACGATCTTGAATTCTTTAGAGAAGATAATGAAAATTCTTAATTAAACAACTTTTATTTAAAATAAAATAAATTCTGTTCGTCTTAATTTCTACTTTTAATTTATTTCCTGTGTTTTAATTGCGTTTTTCGACATGAATGCTCAAGAGAAGCGCTGCAAGCCTGCATGCTTTGCAGCCCGCCATCTATCGGAAAAGATAAGAACTAAAACAGCTTAAAGCGAGAGTCGTCTGCATAATCAATTATGAAGTATTCAAAAAAATTAACATTTAATTATGGTCGAACAAAAACAATCGTATGCAAATTGCCTGTAATGGAACTTAAGACATTTGTATGAATATTATGTAACTCGCTTTGCTCATTTCACAAAACATACTCGTGTCTTAAGGCTAGTTTACACGACGAAATTAGGTTTCGTAACTGAGTTTCGCAACTATTTTTTACTTGAATGCGCAAGCGCTAGATGTACTGGCGACAATGAGTTACGACACTACGCAGTTTCGGCTGATTCCAACTTTTCACAAAACTATAATAGTAATTTTGAGATTATACGCTTACTTAGCTTGTTCGCATTTCGTAAAATGAAATGGGGAAGTGAGGAAATTGTGAAATGCCTGTATTCATACGTGTTTCAAACGTTTGTATGGGATTTTAACAAGTTGAACTTCAGAAATAACATGAAATGTGCGGTTGCATGGGAAAGAAAATTTGTGCAATTAGTTTCATGAAATCACTTTCATGTGGTTATGAAAACTAGTGTCATCGTGTAAACTAGCATTTAATAAATGACGATATAGGCTTGTTGCCATACTATTTCGTATAAGCTTAGATGCATTCATGAAAACAAAACTACAACGAATTACTTAGGGGAAAGGACTATTTTATTTTATACGAGACCCCACAACAGTCTTTTATGAGGTCCGTTGACTTCAATATACTAAGAAAATCGTGTGCAGAAGTCTTCTTTTTCTTTTTCTTGGAATAAGACTAGAGAAAGAAGACAGAAAACTAAGCCAGTATGTAAAACTCCCTAATGCATACTAGATGAAGAGTTACGATTGTAAAACGTCCAAAGACTGGGTCGACTACCTTTGCTGCCCGTCTGCTAACAGGTGGAATGTGATACAAGAGGGTTGTTTGGTCCGCAATCTGACAGATGTAGTGTAGGACCGGGGCAAAGTGAGTGAAGCCGAATGAATAATGTATTGGCTGGGATCGATAACAAGGCAAAGTACTTCACCTGTTACAGCATCTGCAGCTCCCACGGCCTTTACGTAAACTGTAAATTGTAAAAAATAAAAACAAAAAGTAAAAGAAGTAAAATATAAACATGGTGGTCCTAAAATATATGTCAAAAATGTAAACGTAGGTAGAGGGGACCTAAATAAGCACATTTCGTATAGGAATGTGTGTGTCGAAACTTCAGGAATCACCTGGACGCTGTCCACGGCCAGCATTGGATAAGACGGGTCGGTTCAGTTCCCTGGCCACCGCGTTCTCCTGATTTAACCAGCTTGGATTTTTTCTTTTGGGGTCATATTAAAAGCCTTTCAAGCACCTCTTGTAAAGTGTTAATAAATTTTTGTTTTCTTTTGTCTTTACTTGTCTTTTCGGTTTCCTGTGATTCATACCGCTTTACGAGCTAACGCTTTAATGTGTCATTACCGCACACACACATTCCTATACGAAATATGCTTATTTAGTTCCCCTCTACCAACCTTTACATTTTTTACATATAGTCTAGGACCATCCGGTATATATCCTGGATACCATGTGATTTAAGAAGAAAGTGTAGGCTAATATTTATTAGATAGCAAGTGTGCGCGGCTTCGCCCGCGATTATATACTCAACTGCTAGATATTTCATGTATATCATTAAATTTAACAGAAAACTAATTAAAACATATTTTTGCACGACTTAACTAATTAGTGGTATTTACGAATATTGTTGCCGTGGATCGTAAGTTGACATTCCCACACGCAATCTTATTGCTATGTGCGGTAAGAGTTTCCGTGCTGTTATGAATATTACGCCACACCTCATAATACAAGCCTTTATGGACAAGGCCCCCCAGCACAAATATTCGGTTCCCATAAACAACAACAAATGCGAATCACTTTCTGAAATAAACATCTATCTTCAAGAATGTATATACATAATATTATCAGGTAATATATCAATTCATATAATTAAATTGATATAAATAATCATCGTGCAAAAAGCAGCATGCAATACTCGTGCCGTAAGCGCATAACGGATCTCGGAAAATTGAAAAAACTCGGCGCGAGCGCCTCGTTTTTTCAAACTATTTCCTCGATTCGTATGCACCGCTTACGGCACTTGTATCGCAATATACTATATTAACACTGACATCATTTTTACATAAATTTCATGAATTGCTTAATATTATTTTTAATAATTGATTTTGGTAATAAATATAGGTATAAATAATTAACTGAATACCCTAAAATTCACACTGTGCTGCCATGTGGGCATACAGAATCAAAATGAAATTATTTAAACGTACCACAGGTTCATGGACCTTACCCAATTCATGCTTAAACAATTAAATGATTCATAGTTAAAAAGCTAAAAACCCGGTTTCCAGATGCAATTCACGATTAAAGTGCGCCACCAGAGGAAGGATAACCTCAGATTTAAGTTACCTAGAAAAGAGAACCTCAAAGCATTCAATGTTTTCCCATTTAGGCGTGCAATCATTACCCCCTCCTGTTTCCACCTACGTAAAAAAAAAACAGATCTCTGCGAGTCGTAAACAAAAGAATCAAGATAGCAACCGATCAAGGTCACCTTGAGTATAAATAAAATTATCAATAAACTTTATATAAAACGAATGACAATTTTTCTGATGGCAGAAGTTATGCAAGAGATTTAATATTTCACAAAAGTCGTCTTTTTATACCTAAAGAGGAATTAGAAATATTCATGTGTAGAGGTTATTTTAAGAACGTTACAAGAGAAGCATAAATTCCTCTCAAAGGTTGTCAAGTTACAGTGTACTTTGTGGAATTTAATATTCAGAAGCAGCAAAAAGACGAGCTATTCATGTTGGAATGAGCGTTAACCAGGAAAGAGTCCTTGAGAATATTGCAAAAAGAGAGCAATTAGAGACATCTGAAATCCTTTGTATGAATATCCGAATAATACGTCACGTGTTTCTTTACTCTTATAAAGAAACTTCCATTACTGTAAAATATGAATCAAAATCAGTTCGTGATTCGGCATATTTATACAGAGAGGGAACTGTGCTTTAATGTTGGAACTTCCAAAGATGACATAGTCTTTGAATCTCTTAAATGAATAGTTTATTTCAGAAGTCAATCATCACTAGTTCTCTAACAATCTACCGTATTTTACGGACTATAAGACGCAGAAGTTTATTTCAGAAGTCAATCATAACTAGTTCTCTAACAATCTACGTATTTTACGGACTATAAGACGCAGAAGTTTATTTCAGAAGTCAATCATCACTAGGTCTGTAACAACCTACCGTATTTTACGGACTATAAGACGCAGAAGTTTATTTCAGAAGTCAATCATCACTAGTTCTCTAACAGCCTACCGTATTTTACGGACTATAAGACGCACTTTTTTTACCTTTAAAACAGAGCTTTGGATGCTTCTAATGGCCCGAAGTACACTAAAAAATTAAATTATGGTAAATATTGCCGGAATATCACAGGTATAAACAACGATAAGATAGGTAAAATTTTTGGCACAGACTGTACATCACTACACTTGTCAAAATTGTAAAATAATGGTAGCTGGAAACCATGTATATAATGCGAAAAAAGGAATGTTGAGTTCTTTCATACGAAAGGAATTGTCTCCGCCAGGTGGTTTAAATGAAGGCAAACATCTCTAAACAGCCTTGTCCCGTTACACTTACCATATGCTGAATTGAGGGTTAGAGGGTGTAAAAGTAGTTTAAGTCTTCCATGGGAAATCAGTTCAGTTTTTAAAATTTACGCGATGCCACCTGTACAGAAGAGATTTTCGTACAACGCAGGTTTGAAGTTAGATGTGATTTACACTGATTCCATTGTACAAGGTTATAATTTATTTATGAAATGAAGTATATTATTCCCTTTAACACTTTTTTTCGTTTAGAACCACATTAAATTTCTTTTCCTTTAAATTTCCATCCTAAAATCAAGGTGCGTCTTATGTTCCGGAGCGTCTTATAGTCCGTAAAATACGGTATACTTTAATAAGTTTTGCCGTTCCGATTGAGCTTTAAGTTTAAAATAAAATAACAAGTAACCACCAGTGACTCAAATATTATTGGACAGTATTATTTATTTAACGCATGTCGATGTACAGACAAGAGAGAGGAAAGAAAATTATTAGCAACATAAATGGATTTTGGAGAAAAGCAAATAGAACTTCTAGGATGGAAAGAATTAGAAACGAAGAAATTCGGGAAAAAATGGAAGTACAACACACTATAATAGATGAAATTAAAGAAAAGCAACTCATGTGGTGTGGCCATGTGAGAAGGTTGGGGGAGGAGAGATTACCAAAGAAGATCTTCAGATGGAATCCTCCGGCCAGAAAGAAGAGAGGCAAACGAACGAAGACATGGTTTAATGGGATACAAGAAGACATGAAGGAGAAAAAGATTCCTGAGAATCTATGGGAGGAGAGAGAGGCTTGGAGATTGAGGATATGGAAGATGTATTGTAGACATACATAAAAACCGTGATGATGATATACAAACATAAAATCACAATTACTCCATAATTATTCTTTATAATATATTATGCTACGTGTCTATAATGGCATTTGTGACTATACGAGTATGTTTATGAAATGAGCGAAATGGATTAACTGAGTTAAACAATAAACAGTAAACAATTTATGATTATAATTAGAAAATTCATGTAGGTTAATCACATTATTCCCTTACTTCTTATTATTGTAACATTTTCTTTATTATATTTTTAAATATAGACATAATTACAATCAATTTCCTCCTACAATTTACCTCAACATGTGAAACGTATTACTAACTCGCACTTTCCGTTGTTGCAATTATGACATGTACCGGTACTGTATTTTCCGTAAATATTACTTATAGCCTACTTTTCTTTGTTTGTAATTGCACTTTTCTGTATTATTAAAAATATTTCAGTGTAATGCAGTGTAATGAACTAAACGTTCCCCGGCTTTTCAAACAATATTAGATTCTATAGCCTATTTATAAATATTTTATGTTGTAATTTGTATTAATTTGAGCCTAAAAGAGATGAAAAAGGGAACTGGAGAAAACTGCATAACGACGTGCTTCATAACCTGTACTCGTCACCGGATATAGGCTAGTAAGGGTAGCCCATTTAAATCAAGAAGGATGAAATGGGCTGGACATGTTGCGCGCATGGGGGAGGAAAGACATATCTCAAAAATATTGACTGGGAGACCTAGACGTAGGTGGGAGGACAATGTTAGGATAGATTTAAGGGAAGTAGGACTTGTGAGAGATGATGTGATGGCGTTAGCACAGAATAGGGTTGAATGGCGGGCTCAAGTAAGCGCGGCCATGAATTTTCGGGTTCCAAAAAATAGATAATATTCCTTTAGCTTGCTGAGGGATTGTCTATTGCCATTGAGTAAGCAAGTAAGAAAGTAATTTGTATTAATCACTTTAGAACTGATTAATAAAAGAAAGTAGTAACATTTATGATCATATAAATTGTATCTGCTCCATTTGAGGGTTATGTCGTGTCTACTAAACAACTTCTCACTTCAGAACTTCATTCATGCATGTAAAGGTTTACACATGGGACTTGTATGTGTTTGGCTAAATCACTCATCCATACCACAATATCTGTTGTTGAAACTATAGCTAGCTAAAAGGCTGCAGAGGATTGGTAGAACAATACACACTAACAAGTTTGAAGCATTGTTATTGTCGTCATCAGATATGATCAGACAAAGCGAGTGTAGAACCGCCAGACGGCAGCCACATCACACGGCGTCAAGGCAACGTCATTAAATACGTCGCTAGCATTTTTTCCTCAGCCGCGTCGATGTCCAAGTTAAATTACATTCCTAATATTTCCGAGCTGTACTATAGGCTACTATAAAGTATATTCCACATAACATTTTTATATTATTAGTGGAAGAAAGGAAGTCCTTCATGGCTATAATCGTCTAGCCTACTTGTCCACATAAACTTATGCATCATCATATTTTATTATTTTATTATTATTATTTTATATTGGTAAGGGAATTCTAAACCGGCTCCGCCAGCTCCACTTCCCACCCCTGCCCCTATCTTTTTTCACATTGGATGTTACGCAGCTGGGGGCTAACCCTCCACATAATGTTTGCCTTATTCCCCTCCCTCCTTCGCTGCTGAACCAGAAACAGACCCGGTTCATAAGTTAATGTTTGAGTGCCACACTTTAGACATCAAACCAATATGAGTCAGATTCACTCAGGGCCTGGTGTAGAAATTCGTTGCGAGGCACGTCTTCCAGCCACTGAAGTGAAACGTTCCCATACCCCACCCCCATTTCACCGCTCACCTATATTTGAGTGTTGTTCATAGGCTAATGCGTGATTTCGGGCTTGCTTTCAAACCAATAAAAGATTGGCTTACGCAGAGCTGGTGTCGAACAAAGATTATAAAAAGATTCAATGCCAACTTTAAATAAAATCTGGTAAATTGAAGCAACAAAGTGCCAGAATGCTTTGTTTAATCAATGATAATTGCAGTTATGATATGCAGAAAATAAGTTATTTTCATATCGATTTCCGAGTTAAGCTCCAGATCGATTCATAAGCAGGGCTTACGGAAGAACAAAGGTCTAGTTTGATGCGCATATTTGAAGGAATATGTTGGTTGTGTTATTTGTCAAAGCTAACTGTATTGCAACTTCCAAAGCCGTATATGAACACTGTAAAACAATATGTTGCCATGAGAACTGCTATGCATTTGACAAATTCTTTCTAATTTGTTACCATAAAATAGGTTCTAAATAGGGCATTACTCCGGTACCAGTCAACCGATTTGGTCCAAAATCAATATGCTTCTTTCCATGGACGTTATAAATACTTATACCAACTTTCATGTAAATCCGATAAAACGTATTTGAGTTATCGCGCGTACAGGCACACGGACAGACATTTTCCCGTATACAGTCTCAGAAAGTACCATTCTGCAAATTAATAAGAACACTTGAAGGAACCAGAAGCATCGCAAGTTTCCGTGCACTCGGCTATACCTTTTCATAGTAGGTCTAAGTCTATTTGCTATGCATTATGTTTGTTATAACCTCACGTTTAAAATTAAAATCTTTGTGACGTAAAATCAGATATCTAAAATAGCTTATCTCCTAAGAACAATACAATATACTCGTCAAAGGTTAAAAAAAATATATATATATAAAAAAATGGAAGTCTTCAGGTTATAACACTGTCGTGTTTAAATTATTGCATATCTATCTGGGACTTCCTTCATTGGAAGATGGACATATTTGACATTAACTTCACCTAGGAATTAAAACAAAATAAAATAACACAAAATAAAATAAATTAAAATAAAAGTCAAAACAAAACAAAATAAAATAGTATAAATTAAAACAAATAAAGTAAAATAAAATAAAACAAAATAAGACAGAATAAAGTAAAAATAATAATATATAATAAAGTAAAATAAAATAAAATAATGTAAATTAATTTCCAATTGAAAATAATTTACGGTCCTATATTCTTTCCACTATACTTTTATTAAAAAATAATATACTATAAACAATGACACTTATTTATAATAGTGGATAAAACAATATTTTAAAATACACAACGTTTCAACCTGCCTTCCAGGCCTTTCTCAAGTGTACTGAATTGAAAAAATCGTAAACACACTGCCGTAACTATGCAGCACTTTTTTTAAAAATCCACTATTGTAAATAAGTGTCATTGTTTATAGTATATTATTTTTTAATGTAAAATATAATAATAATAATAATAATAATAATAAAATGAAATGAAACAAAATAAAACAAAATAAAACAAGGTAAAACAAAGTATACAAAGTAAAACATAATAAAATGAAATGAACAAAATTAAATTAAATAAGTGACCGCACAATAATATGATAAGTCGGAAGTGAAGGTTACCTTGCCCAGGTGAACAAGTATAAGAAGTTACATAAGGTATCGGCCGGGTCGATAAGGTCTCAGCTGTGTTTGCAATGCATTATGTATGCCTGAACACTTTTCGTTTGCTCAGTTTTCAAATCACTTCTCCTGAAGAGAGCTACAGGTTGCTATGGATTACCTTGTTCAATAAACATGTACTAACAGTGGTCCCGGGAATTCTGTATGGCATGTCACGTCATGTCTGCCTGGTTTTGATATTTGCAAATTTGCAATAGATGACCGTAAATGTGGTCTCTGGATAGGCAGCAGTATCGATTTGAATCTGGAATACATTACCTGCTATGTGACTGAATTTCATACCTTGAACTTGTAGGTACTTTATAACTCTGACCATGAGGTGTGGTCATTGACATTTGGGCTCTGTATTTAAGTTTGGAAACTAGATCAACTGAGCATCAATGCTTTATATATCTGTACAAGATAGTTCTATCGTTTATAATTGTTAAATTTCTCTGCAGAATCTAATATCATATTGCGATACAACAGCTGCAAGTTCATCGTCGGAGAATCGAGGAAGAGTTTAAAAGAAAAGCCTAACGTTAATTCTTTTAAATTTGCGAGTTTCTCCAATGCATTTAAAGCATGTGTATTGCATAATATTTTTTCCACGATACCAAATAGAAAATTTAAATATATATTACGTTCGAGATTGTTGGTTGTTGAGATTGGCAGTTACTGTACTAATCCAACCGGGTAATAAATTCAGTATTTGCAAACAGTAATTAAATCTATTTCTGAAACATTTATTACTTTAATGTATAATTTGGTTTTTAACTGCGTTTTAAAAATTTGTTTAATACTTTACGTTTAGGGGAATTTATGTATTTGATTATTAGTTATCACCAGGTCCCGGATTCTGATGACCTAAAATTGTTCGAAAAATGACCTATAAAATGACCCTAAATTTTGAAGAAAATGATTTATTAATTATAAAAAAATGATCTAAAAACTGATATTTTATTTATAAAAAAATGACCTAAAACTGATATTTTATTTATAAAAATTATTATTGTACACACAAAGTTATAGACTAGTTTGTACATAATTGTAAAAACTGTAAATAACTGTAATGTTGTAAATGTTCTTTTCTCACGGAAATTTATACTGGCACTGAGGCACTGGCTAGTTAAAATTCGGCACATCCTTTTGTAGTCTGCCGGATTATATTGTTGTTTATTGAGGGTAAACAGTAGTTTGCACTCTCAAATCCAAGCAGGTCTAATCCATTTCTTGTTTGAATCCTCAGATAACCTAATATTAGCCGCTGTTTCTATATCCACCGCTCGTCATGTGATTCTTGCTTATAAAGGGAGATTGTTAACTGTGATATAAGTCAAGGTGTTGATGAAATGCGAGCGAAGAGTGTATTCATTTATTATTTAGATAATCTGCAGACTGTTTCCATGGATATTGTAATGTAACACTCACAGGAGTGTGATTAATTTATCAAAGCAATATCCGGTTGACTGAATTTTCCAAACTTATTGGTCTGAAGAGGATAATATTGGTCTTCATTCGCCATTCGTTCGTTAATCATAGCTATAAATAACGCCACAACATGGCGCTAGTACTAATAAAATCAGGTAAACTGATGTAACAAAGTGCCAGTATGTTTTTGTTTAATCAGTTATGACTGCAATTATGATATGCAGAATATGTTTTTTTTAAAATTGATTTCCAAGTTAAGCTCCAGATTTATTCATTAAGCAGGGCTTACGGAAGAAGAAAGGTCTACCATCTCGGCCACCTGGGTCATTTTATCGGTCTAGTTGGATAAGCGCATGTCAATTAATATGTTTTTTGTCATAGCTACCTGTATTTTAATTTCCAAGGCCTTATAACATCACAGTAAAACAATAGGCTATGTTGTCAAGATAACTGATTTTCATTTTTTTTTAAATAAATTCTTTCGAATACGTATATTACCATAAAATAGGCACTAAATTGAGCATTACTCCGAAAAAGGTCAATCGATTTTATCCATTATGAATAGACGTCTTCCCATGGACATTATAAATGTGTAGGCCTATACCAAGTTTCATAAAAATCCGGTAAAGCGTATTTGAGTTACCGCGTCTTTAAAATATTCACTAAATTGGGTTTTACTCCGGTACCGGTCTACCGATTTGGTCCAATATCAGAAGACGTCTTTCCACGTACATTATAAATGGGTATAAAAAATTTCAGGAAAATCCAATAAAGCATATTTGAGTTATCGCGACTTCTTATATATTAACATAAAAACACTAAATTGGGCATTATTCCGGTACTGGCCAACCGATTTGGTCCAATATCAATAAACGTCTTCCCATGGACATTATAAATGAGTATACGAAGTTTCATAAATATCCGATAAAGCGTATTTAAGTTATTGCGCCTTTAAAGTAGACACTAAATTGGGTTTTACTCCGGTACCGGTCAACAGATTAGGTTCAAATTCAATAGGGCACTTCTCATGGACGTCATAAATGGGTATACCAAGTTTCATGGAAATCCGATACAGCGTATTTGAGTGATGGCGCCTTTCTATTAGAAAGGCGCCATAATCTATTAAAATAGGCACTAAATTGGGCATTACTCCGGTACCGGTGAACCGATTTGGTTCAATATCAATAGGGTTCTTCCCATGGACATTATAAATGTGTTTTCCAAGTTTCATGAAAATCCGAAAAAGCGTATTTGAGTTATGGTGCGTACAGACACACGGACAGACGGACAGACAGACAGACAGACGGACAGACGGACAGACAGACAGACAGACGGACAGACGGACAGACGGACAGACAGACGGACAGACAGACGGACAGACATTTTTTCGTCCACCACACAATCTCATAAAGTACCATACTGGCACTTAATAAACATGAATATAAAATTGAATTAGGGAGTCACTTAAGGTATTCAGAATGTGAGAAGAGGATAGGTATGGATTTTTAAAATTGACTAATTGGCCTTGTAAAGAGTTCTTATAAAGATTTTAAAGGGGGACATACAGCTTTCGATGAAATTCATTGGTGAGAAATATGAGAATTTCATTTTTTTTTCTCAGCAATGAATTGCTCTACAGTCTTGCAATCTGACATACTCTTTATTGACTATTTCTACAATTGCATACTATTTTCAAAATTAATCAAACTGTTACAGTTATGGGTAATTATCGTTTCAAAATGGCTGCCACGTTTCTTCCACTCAACAGTCGTTTCCCTAATAACTTCCACAAATAGCCTATAGATATTTCTGAGTGATTATTTTTCTGTGTGTTTGTTAATATCATGTGAACAACATAATCTAGGATCTCTGAAATATCTTCAGTATAAGTATTTTTTAAATTTTTTTTTTAAATTTTATTTTTCGTTAAATTATATATAATATTTTAAAATACTTATGCTGAAGATTTTTCAAAGCTTCTAGATTATGTTGTTCACATGATATTAACAAACACACAGAAAAATAATCACTCAGAAATATCTATATTTGTGGAAGTTATCAGGGAAACGGCTGTCCAGTGCATGAAACGTGGCAGCCATTTTGAAACGATAATTACCTGTAACTGTAACAGTTTGATTAATTTTGAAAATAGTATGCAATTGTACAAATAGTCAATAAAAGAGTATGTCAGATTGCAAGACTGTAGAGCAATTCATTGCTGAAAAAAATGAAATTCGCATATTTCTCACCAATTAATTTCATCGAAAGCTGTATGTCCTCCCTTAAATTGCTTTTTCGGCTATATTACAATGCAAATTTTACAATAGGGTGACAAATTTAATTTAATTAGTTATCAATTTAGAGACCTAAATTTGACTAAAACACATGCACTCATTGTTCTCCTTTACATTCTTCAGGCCCACGTGCAGAAAAAGTTTCTGGCGCCATCACTGCGCTCAGATGAAGTTTCCACCATAATAGTTGCCTCGTCGACTAAGAAAAATTTCGAAAAAAAAAACACGAATAAATACGTGGCCATCCACGGGGTTAGAACCCTTGACTCTTCTGAACTCAAACTTCATAAAGCTAGAGGTCAGTTGAGAACATCGTGAATTACCTCCCTTCTCGACAATTTCTTTTACACTGGCAATAAACTCTGTCCATTATGTAATAATGTATTTGATAAAAGAGAATTGCAGGAAGTTGGCGAGTGGTATATCAGCGCGATACCAACCGACAACCGTTGAATAACCGTCTTTTTTTTTTATTTGAACACATAAATATTGTAATTTTACTGCAGAAGTAACAAAATGGTGTAAGAGTTGTAACTCCTTCTGATTGCGTGTAGCACGCACATTTGACTTGAACGAGTAATAATTTTATGTACTACGTCACCTGTTACTTCTCAGACCTAGAACAATATATAAAATGTCCAAGAATTAAATAGAAAATAAAGGAAGTGTAGATTAGACACAGACATTTTTTAGATATGTGACTATGTCTACACGCCGTACTCTTTCGCACACGATATGTTTATTGATAACTCAATATTAATCATTAAATTCATTATGTAACCTTTGGGATACTTAGTTTATGATATTAAATAAAATGATGGAAAAGAATCTTGAATAAAAATTTAAATTTAATCCAATTATTGTAAGAATGTAGGCTACTAGAAATAAACTATGGACCTAATCATTGTGTTCACTGCTTTCATTGCGGTCCGGCGTGGGATCTTATTTGTGCAATCTTAATTAATTAGATAAATTTACTTTAGCATCTGTTTGTACTTCTTTGTATTTCTTTATTTTTCTCGCATATTAACCGAGTAATAATTTTATGCACTACGCCAACTGTTACTTCTCAAATCTAGAAAAATATATAAAAGTCCCAAAATTCAGGAGAAAAATGGAGGGAGTGTAGATTATACTTAAACATTTTTGAGATAAGCGACTTATGTCTATAACACAATAAAAAAGAAGTTTTATAGACAGTGGAGTGGACAGAATAACAGTCGACCACCAGCCGATGATGGGAGCGAATAAATGCTCTTGAAACTAGTCCTGTGTAATTAAAAGTGAAAGTAAGTGGAGAATAAAGTGTTGTTATAATTCAGAATTTAGGTTTTTATCAATAGTAATTGACTTATGTCTACTTGCACGCGATATTTTTATTTATAGCTCAATATTAATCCTTAAGTTCACTATGTAACCTAAGGGATACTTAGTTTATGTTAAATTTGAAATCAAATCATGGGAAAAGAATCTGGTATAAAAATTTAAATTTCATCTAATTACAGAATAAGCTACAAGAAATAAACTATGAACCAAATCATTATGTTAACTGTTTTCTTTGCAGTCCGGCATGGGACCTTATTTGTGCAATGTTAACTAATTAGATCGATTTTAGCATGACTTTGATATACCGGTATCTGACTTTCAGTTTTGTATATTATTGTTATAACATGCATGTATATTCTGATCTGACGTGTTCTAAATCCTTTAGCCTCGCTGTACATAAGATCTACAGAGCGAGATATCTACATCTACATCTACATCTACAGGTTAGGCGGTACCTATGAGAACAGCAAAATCATGAATAAAAAATGTAATTTTCGTTTATCAAAGCAAATAATATATTGATATACTGTTGTGAGAAGTGTGTTTTAACAAAACCGAAAAATTAGAAAAAATGATACTAGTCTAGAATATGTGGCATAGAATATGTTGAATGATAGGGAAAATACCTGTAAACCTTAGGATGGTATGATTTTGCATCTTTTTTATAGGCCTATGAAGGTTAAATGATAGTTCGAATATATATAAATGTGCATCATGAAATAATTGATTAAATAATGGCAATTTTCGTTTGCATTTTTTAACTTTATTTTGCATTTTTCATCATTTTCAAGAGATATGTTTTTTTAAAGCAATTATTAGGACATTTTCGGCATGTTTAGGTCACGTTTCAGTGGAGGAGCTTTTCCATGTACAAATTATTACTTTCAGGCAACGGACAATCGTTTTTATTTGAGAATCTCCGCGAATTCTTCATAGTTCATTTTAATTCATACTTATTGTGAACAGCACAGCTGTTTGTCTTGTAGCAATAACGATTTTTCTGTCTTTCTTTCTTTCTTTCTTTCCTTCTTTCTTTCTTTCTTTCTTTCTTTCTTTCTTTCTTTTTAAATGACACATATTTGACAGTGGCAGTTTGATGGGCATGCCAGTTCAGAAGAAATTTCTTTTTCACTAAGGGAGTCCAGGTAGTATAAATTTACCAATTTCTTTAGTAACAAAATAAGTGTGTTTTATATTGTAAATTCATATATACCGCACTGCCATCCATTAAATTGCTTTTAGCAATTCATTACTTGAGAAAAACGAATTATAGTAATAATGATGAATTTATTGGCCTTTTTAAAAAAATTCTTGTCATTCTTAAACTATTTTTAGGTCATAAATGCATTTTTATTTTGCCTTTTTTTCACTATTTTATGGCCATTAAATGCCTTGCCCTAATTATACAGTACCGAGCCTTAGTGAAATAATAATTAGAATTAAAAAAAAACAATCAAGATGCTAGTTGCCAAGTGTGCCAGTCTTAACGGGCGGCTCGCTTTGTTCTCATATTACAATGCTTGTTGTTACTGTAAAAGGTTTTCTCAAAAGAAACCGCTGACTGAATTCGTGTTGCCAATTCTCTCGTTCTCAATGTCATTGCCACGTAAGTGTTTTGCTGCATCTACATTTTCCCGCTCTGTTTACTAACACTGTGCAGTGTGGCAACTACTCCAAGCGGCGGCGACTTCTTTGATGTTAACTGTCAACTAATTGAGCGCTGCGATTTATACTATTTTATCTTGGTGCACTGCCTTCTTGATCTCATGCATGACCATATAGGTGGTGCTTGGTAGCGATAGATTTATTTCACCTGGTGGTTCTTAAGCCGCGTTCACACCTGTGCGCCTTGCGCCTAGTTGCCGTGCCTCTCCAGTGCATCTGCGCATGCAACGGTGCAAGCTCACGCATGCACCTAGTCTCTTGCGGCTCCATTATTGTAGGCGCATACCTCTTTCTGTTCACACCTGCTAGAAGTGCGCAGATGAAATGTCCGCTTTGGATTTAGGTGCCGTAGCTGCTGCTGCTGCAGCTGTTGTTATTTTGCGACAAAGACGAAACCGTAAGAAGAAAATTCAATTGTATTGTAATCACAAAGTTGGCAATGTAGTTGACCTTTCACAAAAATATGAAAGTCAAACAGCAGTAAAATTGGTCATGGCAATCAATCTTTCATTTCCAGAATATCGTTCGAAAATGTACGCAGTAGGAACAACTCTGATCACCAGTAGGTACTATTTCGAACAGTGGCATTTTCAACGAACGAACTGCTTTCTTCCAAATATAATTTTATTTATTATTAATTACCAATAATATGAGCGTAATAATTGTCACATTTTGAATAGGTAGCTGGCAGGATTAGGGCATGTGGTCAGCATGCCGAATCCTACTGCAGTTGTTGATAGCTTACTGAACCGAAGCCGCTACTTCTTTATGAATTAGCTCCTCGGTTGGTGTCACGAGACTGAATGCACCCCGTTCCAGTTGGCCCTACCTCAGAAAATTTGAGGAGGTACCGGGGTTCGAACCCAGACTTGCGGGTCCGTAGTCAGCAACCACTAGACTAGGGGCTAAAGAGGACTTTTGCAGAAAAACACTATTTTTAAATAGATTTTCCAATTAATACAAAAGAAAATAAATAAATGTGAATTAGTGCATTTTAAGAAAAGATGTAATGCAAATAAATTTATACAACGCACTGAAATTAATAATGTAGGCTATATATCGCTTTGTTGTTTGTCTTTGTATAGTGCAGCTATTCATTGCATGGGCAGGCGGCATGAAAGGAATAAACCATTAAGTCAGTGTTTATGTTAATTGATGTAACCAAGTCGGCATTGGCTTCTGCTTTCCAAAACAAAAGCAACGTTGTTATCATTGATCTCAGTTCTTCCCTCGGTTGAATCAATTCACACGTGTTATTGTTTATTGTAACTATCGCAGGAAATGAAACTTGAGCAGTCTGAAATACTTTGAAATGTATATATAGAAACAATTTCAGTCAACTTATTTTAGTAGATAGGAAGTTAATTGAGTGAGCATTGAATAATTGTATCATTAAAAAGGGTAAATATCTCAATTGTTTATGCTATTTTTCGAGTGCCAATATAAGGAATAGTTACTTGCTTATTTGGGGGGGGGGGGGAGAGAACTAGAATAACTCTGTCAAAATTATAAACAATTTTCGGTGTCATATTAGTGTCCATTATTATGTTTTATGAAGACGGCTAAACTCGTTTGTTTAAAAAGCCTAAAAAGGTCTATTCATTGAAATAATACCACTGCTCTACTCTGCTGGACTCTACGAAAGTATGATCGGAGGCTTTTTATTTTATTTAGCACCGCTTTCGTTGTTCCCAAAGCGTATTTGTCCCTTAGAAACTGTAAGGAATCGCTCCTTTTTGTCCTGTCCTTGTAGTCCGGGGAGCTAGCCATCCACAAACACGGATACGAGCGATAATCCTCCACGAACTCAATATTCTTTTCATTAGACCACTCCGCTATAATGAAAAATCAGAGCAGAGCCTTGGAAGACGCACGACTGTTGCACGTAGCTCCCCGTTCCAAATGGGGAGCTACTTGCGCCTAGCCCCACCGGCGCAAGGAGGTCCGTGCGCACAGATTCCACGCATGCCTCACCCTGCACCGTTGCATGCCCCGGCTTGCATCTCCACCTACCAGGCGCAAGCCTCTTGTGCGCATGCAACGTTGCACAGGTGTGAACGCGGCTTTACAAGAAGTTAATGTTCATTGTTTTCCTAGGATCTATCAATAGGGGCAAAGCTTGAAAGCTTACCAGTTAAATTTTAATTAAGACAGTATCCAATAATAGATCTGTAATCACACAAATGAAAAATAATGCAATCTTTGTTACGCAACCCTACCATTAATGTCAGAGCAACAATACCGCCCTTTTATGTTTCCATATTTGCAGTTGCTAAAATAAACAAGAAATATGAATGGGCGTAGTTTCTAATTGCACAGGAAAGAAGGTGTCAGAACGCGTGATATATGGCTCTATAGCGTGATTCGTTAGAATGTTGTGAATCTTAACAGCGGTCTTGGCACCTTTCACGTGAAACTAAGTGAGATACAAACAATGCGGCAAGAAAATTATTTTATTATGGAGTTTCCGATGTCAGCAAATACATTATATAGATAAATAACGATCTGTACAATATTAAGAGGAAAATCGCGGGTTCGATCTACGACGAGGTCGTTGGAGTTTTTCAATTGGCCTAATCCTTCTGGTGGCACTATGGCCCTGGGATCGACTCAGCCTCTAACAGAAATGAGTACCAGGAGCAATCTTGGGGGTTTATTGAAATTATATTATATTATTGATTACCGATGGTTCTGGACTAACGTTAAATAATCACGCAAGATTTGTAAAGAAATATCCACTAGAGTATCTGTGAGGAACCCAAAGCGCCTGAAGATACCCAGTGAAAATTGCGTAGCAGTACCTCGAGCACCAAAGAGTTGGCCAATGACTTCCCATTGATGGATGTTATATTTGTCGGCTAAATAACCACAACAAGGTTCATAGTGTTGTTTTTATTCTCTACTAGCAGGTGCTCCACAGCTTCACCCTCGATAATTAATTGGAAAATTAAAAATTAATAGTAAAATAATTAAAACATTAAATTTATTAACACGCGAAACATTCATAGGCCTATAGTAAACGATTGATAATTAATGAAACAGCTAGAAATCCGGCTTTGAAGTCAATTCCACGATAAGCAAGCGCAGCATGGGAAAAACGACCACAGATTCGAGTTCCCTGGCCCAGAAAAACCCCTTCATAGTGCCCATTTAGGCCTATATTCATTATCCCTCTTCCGTCTATGTTGAAAATTTCAGATGTCTGCGTGCCTTGACATAATGATTACAGGTCATGGGAAATTTGGAGAATATTTACACCGGTTCAAGATTTTACAGGATCCAACATGCAGGTGCGGGAGAGATTTGCAGTCTACTGACCTCGTTCTTTGGGACTGCGAGTTACTACAATCAGCCAGAGATGAACTCCGCAGAGAAGTGCTTCAATCGGGTGGACGATGGCCTCCAAATAAAAGCGAACTTGTTATAAAACACTTAAAATATTTTTCCCAATTTGTAAATAAGATAGATTTTGAAACTTTACAAAATACTAATTAAGTGATGAAAAAAAAAAAACTGAAAATATGAAATCTAAAATTGTGACTGTTTTTGAAACTTTAACAAAATACTAATTAAGCGATGTACAAAAAACTGAAAAGATTTTGAAACTTTACAAAATACTAATTAAGTGATGTAAAAAAAAAAACTGAAAATATGAAATCTAAGTATTGTGACTGTTCTCATAAGCATGTAGTGTTACATTATGTAATGGAGCATGTAGCTATAAAACCGTGGTGTTAATAAAAAAAAAATTATAAACAAATGAATCGACCAGCGTGGGTTTACAAAATTCAAGCGATGGCGATGCTTTTATTTCCAAGGTATGACAAAAGTAGGCAAATCCACCTGCAATTGATTTGACAATTGAAATGTGTTGCTGAAAACTGATGCTTCGAAAGCGCAAATAAATGCACTTTTTCTGCCCGTTTTTCACTTATAACTCGCGAACGAAAGCGAAAATTAAAATTCCGGCTTCGAGGTTCATTCGCCCACCCTTCAATTCATCTATGTTTAAAATTTTAGATCTCTTCGTTTAGTAGATTTTGCTGGGCATCGCACACAGACAGACAGAAAGACAAACACTTCCTTTTATTATTATAGATTCACCTCTGCAGCTTGCTTATCTCCTTTCTCAAACCTTACGACTGGATCGGTGAAATATCCTTTGTTGTTTGGTCTAGCGACGACTACAATATTTTTCCTGTTGCAAAACCAAGATTCTTATAGGCTTTATTAATTTTGCTTTTAATATGTTCTCTAAAAATTAAGTTATTAAATATTTAGGGCACATGGTCAATTAAATGTCGCTTGAGGGCATTAGAATATCAATGAATTTTAAAAGAGGTTTTACATTCGTAACCAAATGGAATTGGGGAGGTCACGTCATCAGAATGAATCAAGAAAGATGGGCGTATGCAACAACTGTTTGGGACCAGAGGAAGGGTAAAAGAAGCAGAGGCAGACCTCGACGCAGATGGGAGGACGAATTTAGAGAGGAATTAAGAACGAGATGGACAAGACAGGCCAAAGAAAGAGTGTACTGGAAACAAGTGATAAAACATTTAAATCATTAGGAAAACAGTGATCTAGGAAGGGAAGAAGAGTTCAGGGAGGAGGCAGAAACGAGATGGTCAGGATAGGTCATAGAAAGAGTGAACTGGAAACAAGTGATAGAACATTTAATTCAAAAGGAACACAGTGTACTAGGAAAGTGTTGTTAATATATAGGTCTTAACCCACCAGGAGGCAAAAACCCAACTCTCCAAGGAAATAGCTCACCTTGGGAGAGTAAAACAGAGCCAGCCCTACCATGGTAGGAGGCCCTTGCCCTATAAGGGATTGTGTCGGGCTTATTTATTTATTTATTTATATTTTATTACATTCGAAGAATCCTATTATGTCAAAGTTCTACTAACTCTTAAATCAGACTGGTTTATTGCAGATTTGAACCATAAACAGTACCAGAAAGTTCATGTAGTGATCGTAGTACGGACTTTAATGTTAGCGGGTAGTATAAATGAAAGAACAATGAAATAGCACTTCAGCAACACCGATTAGCTTAGGAGCGTATATTTGTAGTACCTCCCTCCTGTAGTGCATGCAAATGAGGATTCACACAAAGGCTGTACCAATTTGAATTCTGATCACCGGTCATGAATACGATCTGCTCTATCTCAAGCTCCAAGTTTCATAGCCTATAATTTGCAATGAATCTGATACTGCCTGTAACTCAACCTGTGAGCACTGGCCCAAATCTTGCTAGCTTTCTGTAAAGACCAATCCATCGTGAAGCTGTTTGCTTATTTAAAATATTCACAATACTGCTCGCATTGTGGAGGTCCCAGGTTCAAATCCCATGGCCGGCCAATTTGACATGTTTTCTTTTTCATGATTTCCCCAGTCGTAAAGGCAATCGGCGAATTGGATATTTACTTACCATGATTCATCCTCGCTATTAAATCCTATTCTATATTGATTTAAATGAATAGAAGTTGAAATTTACTTACAAAAAATACACTAGCAATAGAAATACTTGACAGTCAATAGTTGCATGGCCTACTGTATAGACCCAGATTCCGAACTGCTGATATGACCTCGTAGCTAAAAGGAGTATAAAGACAGCTGAATTTAAAAAAAAAAATCAGTCAAAATGAACAACCCACTATACAATGACAATGGCAACAGATGAATATCAATTGTTACACGGTCTACTGGTACTCCAAAGATCCTAACACGGTATATGACCTCTGCGGTTAACGCGTGTATAAATAAAGTTGAACTTATCAGAGAAACGGAGGTTATCACACAAATCCCAGGCGGCAGACTTCTATGGCACATGTATTAAAAAGTTGGTCCCACGTTATGATCAATGTGTTAATTCCAGTGGCGAAATATGTTAAAATATAGCTCAACACTTGCTGTATCCGTAGTAATAAATATTTCCATGAAATTTTGTTTTGTTTGTGTAAACTGCCCTAGGGAAACTTACTTTGTGGACGGCCCTCGTATTTAAAATTTGTTCCCATAATTAACATTAAGTTAGGAAATGTTCATTTAACACACAGTGTTGCACATCTGCAACTATTAAAAAATCGGGTGCGTGGAACGCTACGCGACAGAAGCGTAACTTGGATTTTTGTAATTTTTGGATTTTTCAATTTCGGATTGTTGGGTTTTTTCAATTTTGGATTGATGGACTTTTTTAATTTGGTTTTTTGGATTTTTAATTCTGGATCTTTGAATTTTTTAATTTTGTAATTTTTGGTTATTTAATTATGGATCTTTTATTTTTTATTTTTAATGTTTGATTTTCGATTTTTAATTTTGGATTTCTGATTTTTTAATTTTGCACTTTGATTTTGTAAATTTTGGATTTTTTAACCTTTTAATTTAAAGTTTTTAGACTTTTTTTTTTGGAATTTTTCATTTTGGATTTTTGGATTTCTTAAAATTTTGGACTAGGCCTACACATTAAGCCTAATCATTGAGTTGATTGTTTTCTGCGCACTCCGTCACAGCCCCACTACTTCCGTGACGATTTTGTTCGTAACGCAACTTTGGGTTAGCTCTCGATTTACTCCTAGTGCGCCTAAAGAAGTTTCACATCAAAAATCCATTTTATTCACTAAATATTTTACCAATTTTTTTATTAATTTTCCTGACTTTTTAACCTTTCAGAGATATATTTTTCTTTCAACATAATACAAAATCATACATTTAGGGTTAATGAATGTCAGACACTGTAACTTCACGTATAGTAAGCGTATAGTTTTAGTTAACTGACGAACTAAGGTAACACATAATAGTGGTGTAGAGTAGTGTACGTGAAGCGTTGAGACAGTTTTGATGAGATCCTATTATTCCAGAGATGATCAAAGCTGTGAATCTGGAAACGACATCAGCAGCCCTCCTTGACTGAAATGCAAAAAGAGTTTGTTGACAAAGTGTCAGGCAGCATGATATGGCTACCTTTTTTTTTTATAGTTTAGCATCTTTACTGCTAATGACTTCTAAAGCAATGTGATAGAAACATAATGAACTAAAGGAACTTTATCGTACCTTGTTCATGCGCATTTGAAAGTTATTTTTAGGATCGTTTTGGTCATATTGAGCATAATTGTATATTATTTTTGTTATTGTTATTGTTATAGCCTTATTTTATGTTTATTATTAAGAAACCACGATGGAAGAGTCTCATATTATATTGGGCAAGGGATTTAATGTAAAATGTAGCGAAAAAATGCATATATATATCATACATTTATGACCAATATTGAGATATTAAAATGACATTTTAAATTTTAATTTCTGTTTACATTAAAAAAAATTTGCAATATTTCAAGTTTTCAGGACAAGTAGTTTAGAAAAATCCCTCTCAATACCTTGATCATCCGTTAGAAAATGGTAGTCTAGTATTTCTGTACAATTCGTTTAAGTTTAAGTGCATTACTTATTATGATGGCTATTGGAAGCTAAAAATAATATAAAAATCCATAGAATATTCAAATATGAAAATTAAGAAAATGAGATATATAATTTTTGTGCACAATATTTCATTCCAGTTCTACTCTAATGTTAACACTATATTAAATTAAATAATTGTGCAATTATGATAGGTATAAAGAGTTTGATTTGAAAATGTCACTAAAACCTAATTATTTTATATTATTATTTGTTTATTTATTTATTTATACTGGCGAAGTTAAGACCATAAAGCCTATACATATCGTAAATAATGCATAGGTTACGACAAACAATACATGAATTGATCATTTATAAATTAAAACTAAACATGCTACAGAAAATAAAAATACAAGGATTTAATTACAAGTTTGATAAACTAAACTAAAATAAAATTAATGACTAATAAAATGGATATTCAATTTATTTCTAAATTGTGGTACATTTCGACAGTCTCTGATATGACAAGGCAACGAATTCCAAATGCGAGGAATTGATACACTGAAAGATGAAGAATAGAATGATGTATGTATATTAACAGGATAAGACAATTTTGACGAGAGGAAAGGAATATAAAATAAGTTCGCGCATGATCGTGACTAGTAAACTAATGTACGTATTGTACAAATTCAATTACTGACATAATAATAATAATAATACTAATGATAATAATAATAATAATAATAATAATAATAATAATAATAATAATAATAATAATGATAGTTTTATTTAACCTGGAGAAAGTTACGACCGTAAGGTCTTTTTTCCACTTCACCAGGGACTAATAGTACATTAGTTGTTATAATATAACACAATAAATAACACAAAATACATTAAAGGACACAACATAACACATTCAATGATTTAAGATACATTATTTGACACACTAAATGATATAAAAGAAATTAAGTGGTACGAAGACAATTAAATTACACAATATTATGCTCACACTTTATCTTGAGCCGAAAAAATGCGGGGGTGAGGGGAGCTGATATTGCATGCAGTATAAGAGACTGACTATTGGAGAAGGCGGTGAGTTGAAATTGACGTTGCTTCTGAAGGGTTGCCAATTACCAGAAAATATAACGTGTGTAGTTTTATGCTGGTACATAATGGAACTAACTGTATTTTGTAGCACTTTCAACTCTCGCTAACAAACTAAAGATTTTATATTGATTCAGATATTATAGTAGAATATATCGCTGGAGAAATGAATAAGGTAATATATTTAGGCCTATTTAGACAATTTCTCTCCCGGTCTTCAGAATATAGGAAATCGTTAAAAAGTCGTAGCATTGTACATGTAGGCCTACTTGAATACGCACTTTCACATGCCTGAATTGATGTAGCCTAATTTAACTAAATACCGTTCGCGAAAATTTGCAGGTAATTAATCCAACACAATTAATACTACGAAATAATAAAACTTGACTTGTTCTTTTCTCCAAAGACAGATTCAGCTTAAAACACATTAAATTGCTTTTCATTCCATTTCATTTATTTGGTTTATTATTTCGCTGATTTCCGATACTTCTTGGTTTAAAGATTCTTTATTTTTAAATTCGTTGTCACTTATATCGACCATTTCCACATCACCAGTACTGTTCTTCTAATATCCCTCGATTTATTCTCTCATTTTCAGAATAATATGATGTAAACAAATTTAAAAAATTGACGGTAGCTCAAGAATGCTTCAATGGGAAGTTTTTGGGTATGGCAATACTGGGGACGGGTCGCGATCTTAATTTTTTCGAGCGAGGCCTTCTTTATATGGACGGTTTTTAGCATTATGGAGTGTTTGGCTCAAGATAAAGTGTGCGAATAATAGCATTAAATCATATAAACTTAATTAACATAGGACATGAAAAAATACACTTAAGTATTAATAATGCTAAATGCCCATTCTTTTGATAAAAATATAAATTAAAGTGCCTTTTCCAAACCTTAAATATGATATCCTCCCTTGAAGATTTCTTGGAAATAAATCTAAATAACTACAGCTGGTTCCATTAAAAAAAAAGGAAAACGATTTCAATAAAAACAAAAGAGGATTTCTATCAACAGCTTCGTCTGCAATCTCTGGATAATAATCAGAGATGTTGAGCTGAGGAAAATCTCCTCTCATTCGCCCTTAAAGACTGAGAGGCTCAAAGAGAAGCGAGAGATATTAGTGTTCTTTGTATAAGCGTTTTCCCTTCCCTTGGGAACGTTTTGCGCTTGTAATTTCAAGCTGTTGCTTTGGATACGCACGTTCTCATACTCGTAAGAACAAAGCACCCTGTCTGTTTGGGTTGTAACTCTCAAACAAATGACGAGCGTCTGTGTGAAGCATGAAATCTTTATACTTCCATGTTTGGGATCATTAGGCCTACTCCGTTATTTGACTTATTTCGTACTAGTAGTTACCCTCGGCTTGACCCGGAATTTATTAAGTGCCAGTATGGTACTTCATGAGATTGTGTGTGGGGACGGGAAAATGTCCGTCCGTCCGTCTGTCCGTCCATGTGTCTGTAAGCGCGATAGCTCAAATACGCTTTCTCGGATTTTCATGAAACTTGATATACGCATTTAGGACGTCCATGGGTACAAGCCTATTGAATTTGGACCAAATCGGTTGACCGGTACCGAAGTAACGAGTATATCAATATTAATTTTGTAATGAATATAAGACGCTACATTATTATTCTATGGCCCGCAATATATTAAAATAACGTAACAAATTGCCAATCGTTTATTGATATTGTTAGCTCGCCTTGATTGATTCTTTATAACGACGTCAGTGTAAATAATAATGTAAATAAAAGATTTAAAACACAACTAGCCGTTGAATTTTGATATATATTGTGCATTCTATGGATAAGTGTGACTACCGATATCTACATTATATTTTAATGTGAGTATTTTCTTATTCCTTCCTGTGCAGCAATGTACCTAATGTAATTCCTGACAGATTTCAGATTGACTTTTTATTCATTCATAACCTATAAGGCTGCTTAAACTTGAAAAAAACATGTCAGCGAATCGTAGGCCTGTTGCATTATTGATATTATTGCCAGCGCATTTTGTTTTTGGAACTTAACTCAGAGATTAATACCAGCCACACAAATATACATACAACTACACACTATACATACAATTACATACATTATAAATATCACAACAAGCTATCTACATACCAATAGGCTAAGTAGCCTATTAATAATTTTAAAAAATCTCTGTCCATTCAAAACTATAGCATACAAAAATATTTACAAACATAAATACATAATATTATACATTCTTATCACATGCCCTTATTCAATATATATATATTTTTTAGCAGGAAACGTTTCAAAGGTTTCTGCATTTAAGTCATTTCAATCCTGAATCCCTCCATTTAAAAAAGAAAAGTTGGCAACATTTGTTCTCTGAGGTCCACCCCTGATTTTGTGTTTGTGATCCTTCCTACTTTTGTAATCTGGTTCTTTAATTTCACTGTGAAGCTCTTCCCATGCCAGTTGTTTCGTGTACACATAATATATACATTTTAATCTATTTGTTTTGGTCTAGATTCTAAAGATTTCCACCCTAGTGGTTTTTAACATAGCCGTAACGCTGTCAGTTTGTTGGTGCTTATTCATAACAAGTCTTGCAGCCTTTCTCTGCATTATTATCAACTCAACTGCAAGATGTTTCATTTAAATAATTTATTTAACTGAAAAATACGGAAAACATATTTATTAACACTGGCATCTTTTTACATAAATTGCGGGAATTACATAATTTTATTCCTGTCTATATTGTTTTGCATAATAAATATAAATAATTAAACGAACAAAACTAATCTTTTTCTGCTATATATGCATACAAATTAGAAATGAAACGATTAAAACACACCGCATATTCATGAACCTCATCCATATCATGCATATCAGCCATACTAATAAAAAAGAGTTATTTCAAATTTGCCAGCTGCGTTTTGAAATTCTGAACTGCAAATAACAGGCGATTTTCTGTGAAAAGGTCAGGAAATGATAGTGCTTTTAAAAGTTCCAAGACTGACTCTTGAGCATATCTTATGGTACTGAAAAAAAACTGTTAAAGATATTAATTTTATGAACCATTTTTATTATATATTTTCTTGTTTGATGAACATTACACCTAAAAAATATTTTTTAGTACACGCTCTCTAAAACAGCTGCTTATCGGACTGGTAACGAGCCGAAAAATTGCATTTTAAAGGACAAGGCCGCTAAAATTGCATAAAAGTGCATTCAAATTGCATTCAAAATGCAGTTTTAGCGGCCTTGTCCTTTAAAGTCGTCATGGCAATCTATAAACAAAACCCAGATGGCATTGACCAGTCACACCAACTTTAACATGGATTTACGCATATAATTGCTCATAAAACAAACAAATTTAAGCCAACACGTTTCTTTATGAAAATCAGAAACTTTACCAGGATTTTTCGCAAAACACGGTAGCCCACTTCATCACATGACAACAAATATAAGCCAACAACTTTTCACATTTTGGTTCAGATGAAAAACATTCCTTACCATGGACGAACAGCATTTAAATGCCGTAATATATCCCTTCTCATAGCCTATTTCTGCCGTGAAGTTGCTGGTAGCAGCTCCAATTCAATGTTTCTGGCTTGGATTGAAATTTCCTCGGTATTATCATTTATATTTTCACAAGCTTTTCATAAATACTAGTTGGTATGCAATATCTTTTACAAACAAGGGATTCATATATTATGCTACTACCACATTTGTTATTGGTACGTACGGTCATTGCTTTTTTATGATCTAGATGGCCATGACAATATAACTTAAAGAAATGACTGATTGCCTTTCATTATAATTAATTACGGTATTTTTGTTTTATTTCATATAATTTATAGAACTTTTACTAAAAAATATTGTATGCACCACGTACGCAAAAACTTTAGCGGACTCATCCAGTATTTCAGCCTCGGCTTTCGCCTCGGCCGCTATACTAGATTCGTCCGCTAAAGCGTTATTTTGCGTACTTGATACATAAATAGCTATTAATGCTTTTTATCACTCTGTATAAAGAACTTTGTATACCCTTGGAGAGAATCAATAGAGGTGCAGAAGTTCTTTCTTGCTTGCTTCCCTTACACGAAGAAGTATTCCCCTTTCCAAAAAAAAAGTTTTAAAGAAGATGTAATTCTAAAGAACTGAAGTGAAAATGGGGATAGAAAGTATAGGAGGGATGAAGATGTGGAAGTTTAAACTGACGAGAACAGAACAAGTTATGAAATAGAAGCAATTTAAAACTCAGCTGTTGCTTGCTGTAATATACTCCCTAGAGACAGACGCATGTAGAATTTAAATTCAGTCGGCCATGATATCCGCAATCCGTTGTCGATGTATCGAAACCAGATGAATGGAGGAAATGTTTTATTTTCGAACTGCAATAGATGACAGGCATTTGTTCAAGTGTACTGTGCGCGAATGTTTAAAATAGCTTCGAATTCAAAATACAAAATAACTAAAGCAGAACAAATTCATAGAGAAGGCTATGGACAGAGAAATATCACTGGACGGTAGAAACAGTACAGAAACTTACTATGTTTATCTGATTTTTATTTCCCCTGCCCGTACCGTAAGTACTAAAGGTGGTAGAGGAAGGTGTGTGTTCGAACCCAATTTCGAAGTTGAGCACGTTTTCACGCTGAATCCAATAATGCTATTAAAAAGTGTGTGTTTTTTGAACAGCCTAGCTCCAGAACAAAAAATCATATAAAACATTGTATATTTGGTTATTTAACATATGGGGATGTAACACGAAGATTGGTGACGACTTTCGGCCACTTTACGTAAAGATTTTGTATTTATTTATTTTTTTAATTTTTTTTATAGCGAATTTCTTGAAACGGCTCTCACGATTTTGTTTTAATTTTGGACATGAGGCGTTTATACTAAAAGCTAAAAATTTTATTCAGAACATTTATTTATAAAACTTCTCTGAAGGGTAGTTATAAGCAGGGTTCAAATTAACCAGGGGGATGTGGGATTTCCCCCTCTTGTAAAAAAAATTATCCGGCTCGTCAAATAGAAATTCTTTCCTTGCCAGGGATATTTTTCTAGTTTCATAAACTTCAGTTTTAAACAAATTTGGCCACTGTCTCCAAAATACAAAATCGCTAATAATGTTCTTGTTATTTGTTCTAGGTAAGATGCCACTTCTGTTTTCATTCCAGTGAGTACTTATTTCAGAATATATTAGATAATCTTACTTTTCAAATGTGTAACTTTACTCATATTGTAGAATATTTGTCTAAAATATTTACGTTGTTTATGTGTATTTAAATTTGTTTGGTAAAACAACTTATGGTCTCTTGTGGAAGCCCGCTTTCATGGGAAACAAGAAAAGAACAATTGAACTGAAGAATTACTTTTAGAATACAATCTTATATCATTATTGCCATATTTTAAATATTGATTATCGAAATATGTAGTCACGGTAAATTTGTTGACTGGACTGGGCTTCACTCAGAATGTAAACTCGAACTTAATGATTGAGTTTTATGTAAGGAATATAGTATCAATAATCAAGATAGTAATATACAGTTTAGTTAAGACAGAGGAACTTAGAAGAAAAATCTTGGCACTTTGTTTCCTATTCGGTTAGTTCTTGTAGGGTTCGAAAAAAACATTGATTTTTGTCTGAGCCCTGCCTTTGGCATAAATGCATTTACGTCATTTTAGATGTTTTGTATAATTCAATCCTGTATAATCTCTTCCACTTCTAATTCAAACTTGAAAATAGTAAATTTAGTCCGTAATAGTAATTCTGGTTATTAATAAAATGAATACCATAATAAATTTACGCTGAAAAAAAAGTGAAGAACTTTCAAGGCGTTCTAATCAATCGTCTTTCATTTTTTTCGTCCATTAGTTACTAAGTAATGTAATGCTCTCAACAATTCATTATAAGTCGTGTTTTTTTTCTAATTTCTTTATTATAGACTTACTAGCTTAAAAGACCCGGCGTCGCCCGGGTTTTGTATTTTGTAATTGGAAATTAGCTTATGAAGGATTTTCAATTTTAAATTATAGGTCCTTATATAGGCATTTATAATTTGAAATAGCAAGAACGACTTATTACACTCAAACTATTCCCTCAGAAAACGGTTGATATAGTTTTTTATGGCTCATAGAGGATCTAGAATTTTGCATCCCATCGCTTGTACAGTGCACAGCAAGCCTGGTAGAGGTTTAAATAAGAAGAAACAGAAATTCCTGTAACATAAAATTGTAATATCGAGGCGGGAAATTTCCCACTCTTATGTTACCATAAAGCCGTTTTGGGGATGAAATTAAACAGAAAGCATTATCACTTTCATACTTTTCTCTCCAAAAACCTGCGATATAATATAATAATATACACATTACCATACCTCGTTTTGTTTTCTCTATGTCCAGGGTAGAGAAAGTTATGTGATTCCATTATTTTAGTGGATTTCATTCTGTAATATTTATTTATAACATGAATTATTTTGATAACTTCTCTTATTTGTCAAAAGTGCATTTCATTTGTTTTTTCCAAGCCCATCTGATACCATTTGGCAACAATATATTCTGTGATTTGGAATTGATAATTCTATGTAAAAAGGGATTAAGTATTTTCAAAAACATTTAATTTTTGGCATTTAGAATCAGAATTTTTCAAAATCCTTTCTTAGTGAGCACCTACATTACGAAACGAAGGTACTGTCAAAATTCCAAGTCTCTACCTGTTATAGTTTAGGCTGTACGTTGATTCCTGTCATTCAGTCAGTCAGTCATTCATTCAGTCAGTCAGGACAAAGCCTTTTATATACTAGGTATATAGAGATTAATGCTATGTTCCAATACGTCAATAATAATAATGCATGCTAGGTTTTATATTTTTCACATGGCTATATTTCTTGTATAGTAATTTACTTTATATATTTATATTAAAATTTAATGATTTGGTTATTTTAAAATTACATAAATACATAGATAATATGTAAGATCCTGAAACCCCGAAAGAGCAGGAGCTCGTCCTCGGGGGCAGTTCCATGCTTATCTTTACATGTTTTACATTACTGAAAAAATATATAATCTTAACCTAAAATTACCTTAAAACTAAATAGACAAAATATTGTAAAATAGTACTAGGGGAAAAGACACAAGCTGAGAGTAAAGGCATGACTCAATTGATATAAAAAATTACAATAATGAAAAATAAATTATCAAGATAGTAGTAGGTACCGAAAGATAAACCTATTTTAAAAGGGATGAAAATCTAAGTTATATGAGCTTTTTAATTTTAGATTTAAAGATTCCATAATTACATTTGGCTAAAACTGGATGTAATGTTATTTTAGAATTATACAGACGAGGACCGAAACTAGAGCTATGTGATAGACCAGCAGAAGTGAAACATTTTGGTTCTACTAATGTACCAGTCTTATTTCGTCTAGTGCTGTGCTCATCTATAAGTTTTTATATTCAAATTTATAGTCTATTCTAATTTGCTCTTGAAATAGTTTAAATTATCTAATTCTAGTTACCTGATATTCTTCTTCAAATCAAGGATTAGGCAATATGCCTGTTCCGGCTTCACAGTGTATCAGTCCAACGTTTCTTAGGTCTTCCCGGATGTCTTCTCCCTTTAGGTATATAATATATATTATTATTCTTGGGATCCTTTCTATTGTCATTCTATTAACATGTTCTGCCCATTGATTTCTACAATTGGCGATATTTTCTTCTAGGGAAAATATTTTCAGTTCTTCTCTTATTTGATCATTCCTTATTTTATCTGATAAATTGCATCCTTTAACTGACCTTAAGAACTTCATTTCAGCGGCCTGTAATTTTTTACTTTCGGTTGCAGACATCGTCCATGTTTCTGATCCAAATAGCAAAGATGGTACGGTCATTACTTTATAAAATTTAATTTGTGTTTCTTTTCTTGCCTTCCTTCCTACTAGACTTCCTACTAGACTGTGCTTGCATAGGGCTTGTAACCCTATCAAGCGAGATATTTCTTACTAAAAAGCTTCAAGGAAATATACCTGATATTCTTATTATATATAACTCGTGTGTGTTTTCGTATTTTTTCTGAAAATGTCACCCCTGCATTTTCCTCGTTTGGAGTTATCGCGGTACCTCAAATTCATTTCTACTAATGAACATGGCAACTTCTCCTGCACGAGTGCGTTGCGGTCTTTCTAATCGCAGGCGATTACAGGTTGCCATGGAAACAGAAGTATGTTTTCCCATGTGCCTGGCTTATGCAATGCTGTACTAACTAAACCGTTGTTTTTTATGGGTTCTGGGAATGCATTAAGCAGGCTGGTATTACAATAACTCGAGCAGCTCCCACGGAAATCTCATCATTGTCCTACTCCCTTTTCAGCTAATCAACTCCATTCGATTCTGTTCTTCCTGGACTATGCATGTGAAACATCCAAAGATATTCATGTAATAATATACAGTGTGTTAATGAATAACACCGAAATATTTTACCTGTGTATAGAGGGGACAGAGGCAAGCAACTTCCATCAGGAGATTTTTGCTCTATGACGTATAATGAGTACGCTACAGAGCATTGAAGTCATTATAATTTGGTGCTCATAAGTCAATAATGAGCGAAATAGATTTAAAATTGTCATTATGTTGACTTCATGCGTTCTTAGTGAACGATAAAAACCTGATTCTTAATCATTCATCTACAGCTATATCATAATAAAATTTAGTGTTTCCATAATCTGCAAAATTACAGAAAGACTGACGCTACTGCATTAGTTTTTTTTATTCATAACTCCAGTGTTAACAACGAAGTTCCTTTGTTTTTCATTTTTGTCAAATGTTAGAAGTCAGTGGCTGCCATACCCTAGGGGACTTTATGCTGTAACAGGAAAAAATGAATCCATAGAGTAAAAGTCCTCTAAAGTATTTTACAGTTTTAAAAACGAATACTGAGTCGGTATATGTGAGGTATACGTACGGTTTGATTAGGCTACTTTTTGAGAGCTAAATTCGTAAGCTTTAATCATATGTATTTTGACTAAAATGTTTAGTTGATATTTGTCAAATTTTCTTTTTGTTGTAGCAAAGTTATTTTTTTTTTAATAATTTATCGACGACTTTACTGTTTAAAATAGTAATTTATGGTATAAGAAGGGTAGGAATGATTGCGAGACAAACGTAGCGAGTTCATTTTTTCTGTGAATAAGCATAGTGTATAATCATGGAAACCATCCCCTTATATTATATCAATAAAGTTTGTGCAGAAATACATTTACCTTTTGATAGGTCTTCTTGAGTTTATTTGTTTGAAGAGGAACTCCACTACCTCTAAGTTTTACAAACGATATATTGTATATTGATGTACGAGGAAATACGCTGTGCTGTGTTTATAACAAAGGCTCCTGAAGCACACATATAGAAAATTCGCATAATATTCCGCTAAGTGAACATCATCCGTTATTAAAATAAATATCACTGACAGTAACATGAGAGCATTAATTTCAACATTCAGCTTGCGGCCATCATTTCTCATTTGTCTAAAATAATACGAGAGTTCTGTTTGCATTGTAAACTCTTTTTTTAAATTGTATTCTGTATTACAAACCCATATGATCGTTATTATGTTGTGGATATAATTTCCAATATGTTGTTCGTAATATGGAAGGATATAATTTAAGTACTTTAAAATGAACTGAAGACTGGAATTTTTCATATAAGTTTAGCTTTATTTATTTATTTATTGTATCTCCAAATCTATTTTGCCAGAAAAGGCATGTTAGGGTTATAGCTTACACAGCAATATATACAGCAAAATATAGGATATTAATTATATATTATAATTATTTATATACGCGTTAACTTCTGAGGTCATATACAGTGTTAAGATCTTTGGAGTACCGGTAGACCGTGTAACAATTGATATTCATGTGTTGCCATTGTCATTGTGTAGAGGGTTGTTCACTTTTTTTTTTTAATTCAGCTGTCTTTATACTCCTTTTAGCTACGAGGCCTTATCAGGAGTTCGGGATCTGTGTCTATACAGTAGGGTAGGCCATGGAACTATTGATTGTCAATTATTTCTATTATTAGTGTATTTTATGGATTAAATTTCAACTGATGTTAATTTAAACGGATATGATACAAGATGAAATGGTGAGGGTGATTCATGGTATGTAAATATCCAAATTCGGCATTTGTTATTACGACTGGGGAAACCATAAAAAAAAAACCATGTGAAATTGGTCGGCCACGGGATTTGAACGTGGTACCGAATGCGAGTGCAAGACGTTAACATCTCGGCCACCTCGCTCGGTGAATTCAATTTTATTGATTATGATGTTGGGTGGAAAGCAGCGATGAATCATGGTAAATATAGAAACGGGCATTTGCCCTTTAAACTGGGTAAACTATGAAATAACAAAGTAAAATTGGACGTCCACTGGGTTTTAACCCGGGATCTTTCGAATGAGAGCCCCAGACGCATGATTCTGACGATCAATTTCTATGCGATTCAGAGGAGACGATATATTTAAATAGACGTAGATTTTACCTATACAATTATTAGTCTATTACTCCATTTTTACCGAAACAGGATTATTTGAAACAATGTTCACGTATGTAGTTACTAGGGCAAGGCATTTGATGATTTTGCATCTTTTCATATGAAGGTTAAAAGATAGCTCGAATATATACAAATGTGTATGATGAAATAATTGATCAAATAAGGGCAATTTGGTTTTGCAATTTTGTGCTTTATTTTGCATTTTTCGTCATTTTTAAGAGATAGTTTATTTTTGGGCAATTGTTAGGTCATTTTCGGTATTTTTAGATCATGATTTAGTGGAGGTAGAGAGGTGCTTTTCCATGTAAAAATCGTTACTTTCAGACAACAGACAATCATTTGTGTTTGAGAATCTCCGCCAAGTGTTCATAGTTAATTTTAAATCAGGTTTATTGTAAACACCATAGCAGTTTGTCTAGTAGCAATAAATATTTTTTTCTTATTTTTTAAGTGGCTCATATCTGCTAGGGACAATATAATGGGCATGGCAGTTCAGAAAGAACTTTTTTTTCCTAGGTGCCCAAGTAGTATAAATTTACTTACTTCTTTAGTAACAAAATAAGTGTGTTTTATACTGTAAATTCATACGTAATGCACTGCCATCCATTAAATAAATTGATTTGCTTAAAAAAACTAATTATAAGGAATAATGGTAAATTTATTGGCCATTTCAATTTTATTTTGTGTATTTTTTCACTATTTTAAGGTCATAAATGCATTTTTATTTTGCAGTTTTTCACTATATTATGGCCATTAAATGCCTTACCCTAGTAGTTATTAAGCGTTTTATTTTTGTCACCTTTATTGTTACCTATGTTAACCTAGGCTGCGTAAAATAATTTCAAAACCATCGTAAAACGTAAAAGTCCATAGTAATGTATTCTTTTCACACTCTTTGGTTTCATGTTGAATGCATTTTGCAGAATTCAGTTTGATAATTCTCCATCCAATACGCTCTCATATAACTGACAACGTAACTGAGCGATAAAGACTCTATAGTGGTGAGTAATTAAATTGAAACAGTTGAATACATAGCACAGGGAATTTAAATTGCAAAGACATCACACTTCATTAAGTGACAATTGAACAGTGCTTTAACGCTATATAAGTTTATTGCTGGTCGTAAAATAGAAGGCAATATAAAGCATATACTGTAGATATACACAGAGAATTAACACTGTTTCCAGAGCTTTTATTCCTAGTCTTTATTCATTGTACAATCAGTAACAACGTCTGAAAGGTTGTTATAAATTTTATAATAGTATACAGGACCTACCACGTTATACCGTAGATTTCAGAATTCGGTAGCTTCGGTGTCAGTGTAAAGTAACAATTTAAATTTACTCGCACATCAAATTTGATTTTATTACACAAGTTAAGACCGAACAAGTCAATACACGAACTAATCATCTTACAGTGACTCAGTTTCACACCGCCCATATTGCGTACATTGCGGTTAAATGCTACTTGCAGCCCTTAAATTGGACTATCCTACAATAGTTTTTATCCATGTATTCGGATGTGACAAATTACATTAAAGTAGAAATTAAGTGTCGACTAAAATCAGGAAGTGCTTGTTTTTATGCAGTTCAGAAAGTGTTTGCGGCACGGATAGCCTAAGGTCCTGGGTTCAAAGCCCAGAGCCAGAGGAATTTTTCTCCTACAATATTCACCAGCAGAAATGTTTTTTTACTGAGCGAAGCTAGTGGTGAATTCAGAATTCATCTCTACAAAGTGTTTCCAATTATGTAAGTTTGAAAAAAATTGGAGATAGTGCTTGCAGCTGGAGACATCGTAATTCCCTGGTTTTTTATCCGATGATAGGACATGATTAGGATTCGATCAAGCATAAATGGCATTTGTGTATACCTAAAGGCGAAAATCCCATGTTTTTAGATTTGCGAGCATATAAAATAACTAATACGGGAGGAAATTATGACACCGTGGACGGATACAGGCCTTTGGAATAGTATACAACCACCGTTAAATGACCATTTAACACAAACAATGAAGATAGAAATGTTTATTGCACCAATCTTGATTTAACAGCTGTTGTATGAATTATGCAATGGATTTGAGAACACTTAAGTGAACTGGTCAGAGCTTCTCATAAAAACAGTCACGTCCTGTGCAATTCCTCTCAGAGTGTCGTTACCATGACAACCCATGTCGTTAGCGAATTGACAGCCTTCTTATGTTTCCCTCTAGATGCACTTCCAACTGTGAAACAAGAAGTTTCCTGGACAGTGAGTAATTATTGCTTGATGACGTCATAGTGTGTGATAAATTGCTGATCGTGAGTAATGAGGCATAAACACTCGCTCAGGCCATTTCATTACTTAAAATAGAATAATCCAACTTTTTACCCTGCTAATGACACTAGGAATAGATAGTTCCGCTTGAACTTCTTCGACATACAGGACATTAATTAAATGGTTTAGCTGAATAAGGATAAAGATGTCATTAAAAAAACTATGAATCCCTTATAACTTTAATGCCAGTAGATATGGTTAATTTCACTTGTGCAAGAATTTTAGAAAACTGTTTATGCACAGGACTCTTAAACAATTTTAATGTAATTACTGACTGCTGATAAGGTTGAAAAATATAAATAAAAACATCCTTATAACGATATTTGCGGGCCCTAGCAAATCATATTGTTATATGAGGGTTATTGCTATATCGAGGGACATCTTAAGAAAACTGCATGCAAAACAAAAAACCGAATTTATGTACTTACACAGCCTAACGGAAGATATATTTAACTTACGAGGGTCATTTCAAAAGTTCTGCACACTGTAATATAGAATGGAAGAAAATAAATTATTTTGCAAAATACCTTTACAGGCTTTTAATATAATCTTCATTCTTGCTTATGACAGCTTCCCAACGTTTTGGCAATTTATTTATTCTGGATAGGGCGCTTTCATTGTTGAGCTGTCTGATTATTCAGGTCACCTCACTGGAAGCTTCATCAATTGTAAGAAAACGTTTTCCAAGTCTATGGATGGGAAAGACTTCTCCACCCATCATACAGTCCTGATTTGAGCCCACCAGACTTTGATTTGCTTCCCAAATTGAAGGAACCACTCCGTGGAAAACGTTTTGTTACAATTGATGAAGCTTCCAGTGAGGTGACCTGAGTAATCAGACTGCTCAACAATAAAGGTGCCCTACCCGGAATACAGAATTTGCCAAAACGTTGGGAAGCTGTCATAAACAAGAATGAAGATTATATTGAAGGCCTGTAACGGTATTTTGTAAAATAAATGATTTTCTTCAATTTTATCTTACAGTGTGCAGAACTTTTGAAATACCCTCGTATACTGTAACAAACACAACACTTAACTCAATCTCTTCCCTTTTTAAATAATATAGCCAACGTAGAATGTGAAAGTCCGTACTTTGCGAGACTTATTGATTTTTGTTGAGCGGATCCCATCTATTTTTTGTCCGCCCACTGAAAAATAACTTTAAAGACTGGTTAGCAGTTTAACTTCGCCTAGAAAGTTCAGTCACAAGGAGGGGTGGAAAGAGAGAAAGAAAGAAAGAAGGATGGAACAATCACATTGGTCAATGACCTTGTACTCAACTCTACTGAGAGTAAAATTTATTTTCCCGAATTTCTAAAGCTGGTTTAAGGTTCGCAACAGCTGGGAAAAATACTAGTCTCGTATCTGCTACCGCAAGCAGGGCTAAGTGCTGGTCTAGAATGGGAATTTCACTTCAAAATATATATCGTTATAAAAGGGTGTTCACAAAATATCTTAATCGTTTTAACGAGGGACAAGGAACGTTATTTTTGCACGACGTAACTAATTAGTGGTACTTACGAATATTGTTGCCGTGGATCGTAACTTGACATTCCCGCACGCAATCTGGTTGCTATGAAAACAAAAGAAATCTCCGTGCGGTAAAAATTACAAAATGCACAAGTGCCGTAAGTAAAACCATCGTAATACAAGCCTTTATGGAAGACCGGTACCACGGCCCCCCAGTTTGTGGCGACTTTAACAGTATAAATATTCGGTCCCCATAACAACCAACATATGCGAATCACTTTCTGAAATATAACATCCATCTTCAATAGTGTATAAACATAATATTTTCAGCTAATATCTCAATATTATTATAAATAAATTGACATAAATAATCATCGTGCAAAAAATAGCATGCAATACTCGTGCCGTAAGCGCATAACGGATCTCGGAAATTGAAAAAAACTTGGCACAAGCGCCTCGTTTTTTCAAACTCTTTCCTCGATCCGTAAGCACCGCTTACGGCACTTGTATCGCAATATACTATAAGGTAGGAAATTTACCGGGACCATAGAAAAATATCGCTTAATGCGGGTTTAACGTTATATCGATCTTCGTAATATGGAGGTTAGACTGTACGTATACTGTACCGGTTATAATTTAGATTTAAAATAAAGCGTGTAAATATTACACTTAATATTGTAAACCATGTATCATTAGTGTTTAATTCTGCGTAGTAATTTGTGGTATAAGGTGGATTCTCCTTTTCTAAATAAGTGTATATTACTATATAGTAGTGTTGTTTTAGAGAAGACTACACGACTGCATGCATGACAAGACAAATATAGCACTACAGTGTGACATCTTTCTTTCCTTTCAGACTTGGAAGAAGTATATAGAAATCATAAGTCAATATGTTATCTCTCCCTTTCTCTATTTATTACTTCCCTTCTTTTTCACATTGTTACTAAAATAAATAACACGCGCTCTCTTGCGTCTTATATTTTTCCGTTTCTTGGAACTGTTGCCTCCAGAAAGGCTTAAAGAATAGCATGGGGTGTTCATCTTATGCAAGCTTAATAATAATAAGCACGAATTAATTACCAGAAAAGATAAAATATAGTGTAAATAACAATAAAAATAAATGTATACATAAAGCATCGTTAAGATGAATTCAAATTAATATTTACAGAGTAGTTAAAATTCTTTCGTTTCAGGGTTTATTTACCATTATGAAGACTTTAGAATAGGACAAAATGAACAGTTAATAGTATATTGCGATACAAGTGCCGTAAGCGATGCATATGGATCGAGGAAAGAGTTTTTTCAATTTTCCGAGATCCGTTATGCGCTTACGGCACGAGTATTGCATGCTATGTTTTGCACGATGATTATTTATATCAATTTAATTATATTAATTGAGATATTACCTGAAAGTATTATGTATATACATTATTGAAGATAGATGTTTATTTCAGAAAGTGATTTGCATGTGTTTGTTGTTACGGGAACCGAATATTTGTCCTGGGGGGCCTTGTCCATTAAGGCTTGTATTATGATGTGTGGCGTAAGTAAATTCTTACCGCACGGAAACTCTTACCGCATGGAAATTTGTTTTGTTTCCATAGCAACAAGTCGCGTGCGGGAATGTCAACTTACGATCCACGGCAACAATATTCGTAAGTACCACTAATTAGTAAGTCGTTCAAAGAACAAATTTCAACAGTAAAGCCGCGAGTGGGATAAGTTTTGGTGTTGATGTATTAAAATAATTACATAATACCTTTCTTCTCAACTTCTTTTATTTCTTTCCTTTGTCCCTTTGGTTACATTGAACCATCTTCAGGGAATTTTGCTTGTAGATGGATTAGTATATTTCCAACCAAATAATTCTCATGTCAACAGCATAAGTTTAAAAGCGAATTTAAATCACAATGTCGTTTTTCCTTAATATTACACAACTAAATCCTAAAAACGACCAATTTTGGAGATATTATGTCTCTCTTCTTAACCCTGACACATCCTTGTCAGTGTCTAGGCTGTTATAAGACAGTTATGCACTGAAAGTTGCCGATTAATTGATTAATTAATTAATTCGATTTTTTCAGCTCGGATTTATGGGAATATCGAACTAATTAATACTTGCTCTTTAATAGAAAAAAAAATTAAGTTTCTACGTTAAGCTGATATGATTAATTGCTTTGACTTTTACATTCCAATTAATGTTTTTTTTTTAAGTATTCATACGTTTAATATAATGTAGAGTAATGCGTACCAAGTGCTTATAGGATAGAACGAGTCAAAGCCATACAAAAGGGAATAAAAATGTAATTTATAAATTTAAATTGTAATATAAGTGCTTTAAGAAATATTTATTATTATTATTATTATTATTATTATTATTATTATTATTATTATTATTATTGCACTTTGAAGCGAACATGTTAGAAAACTTTTGGACATTCTCATTAAAATATTATCCCTAGAGACATCTGCAGCGACTTTGTGTAACTTGCAAGCTGCATTGTTCTAAGTCTTCTGTTACCATTTACTCAAACTCACGGCCAACTGCATAAGATTTCCATTGTGTGGCTGCAGTTCTCTGTAATGGGCTTTTTAAGTGTTTTGTTCTTTAACATACAGAGAGAACGAAACCGAGCCATTGTTTACGTTTTTAAACTATAACATGTTGAAGACCTACTTTACATGACAATAGGCGGATTACGATTGAAGAAAACATTTTAAGCAAAATCGTGGTTAATTATTTTTAGTGTGGTTATTTAAATTGATCGAGTTCAGCGAGGTTTTCTTTTAACTGATCATTCGGCATTTCGTATGTTTGTAAGTTTGTCTGTCTTCCAGTTTTGCATGAAAAATTATTAAAAAAGCAGTAGGTGTAAGGCATTTTACTTTTTTTTTAATTTCCGTTTCAAGATGGTGGTCATTTTAATGTTTCCAGTTCATGTATTTTCAGCTTCTTTCAGAGAGTCCAGGAAAACTGTTTTCTTGAAAAAAATGTTGTCTTCAGAATGAATGACAGCATTGGCTAAACCTTAAATATTGCGTTGAAGAACAATTTTTGGACGCGAGATGTACTGTTCACTGTAGATAAACAATTTATCTATGTGTTCATATAGTTACCTGGGCCCTGTTTCATAAACATGACAATTCTACAATTGTCAGATGACAATCAAATGTCTGACAATCCTACAATGCAACATATTGCTGTTTCTCAAAGCAATGTGTATGTCAGAAAAATAGTTGACAATTATCGTATGTAATTTGTCATGACAAAATGTCACTTTTCTGTTTCACAAAATTTTACAATTGACATACGAGAATATGACAGAAATGTCATGTTTTCCGACAATTTTCGTTTATGAAACAGTATTGAATTATACAGTCTTTTGTTTACAATTATACATATTTGTAAAATTGTCATGTTTTTCGTGACGCTTGACTTCTCTTATGTCATACCATTTTGACAATATTGTTAAATCAGAAGAAAAACTAAAAAAAGTTGGGATTCAGTTATTACGATAGATTACTTTATAATGTTGATGTGTAAGATACATAGGCCTACAGTAGTAGTAGCAGTGAGAAAATTGATTAGAAAGTGAAATGTAGATCTTCAAGTATAAAATTAATTTATGAATTAATTTAGATGATATTGTTCTGAAAGTAAAATTCCGAATCAACAAAATCAGAGTCTTAAAAAAACAGAGGACAGATTACAAGAAACCATAAACAGAAATAAATGTGTTCTGCCTGTAGAATGTGGAACATATTTTATTTATTTACCATTTATTCTAGGCAATAAGTAGATTTAAGTTTAAAACGTCAATAAAAATGAATAATTATTGATCATTTCACAAAGCAGTGATATAATCGAATTTTTATTTATTATTATTATTATTATTATTATTATTATTATTATTATTATTATTATTATTATTATTGTTATATTATACAAATACAAAAATTCAAATACAAAACAATACAAGTGATAAACAGCCGAAAGAGCAGAATGCTCGGTCTTGGGTGCTGTTCAGTTTTGAAACGTACTGCAATGTCATACACACACACATATGCAAACATCACAAAACAAAACTAACATAAATCACAAGAGAACATAAAACATAAAAATTCATTACTGTTAACATTTACTTATAAAATACATCAAGAAAATAAGAACTATTTTAGAATAACTATTTTATAATATATCTTATTCTATTCTTAAAACTATTCACATTCATGTTATTTATATCTGGGTGCTTTCTTAATACATTATTGTATAGTCTTATTCCAAAATTAAACCATGTTTCAGCGCAGCTGTTGTATTACACATCATTTCAATTAAGGGTGAAAAGGCAATTCGTCTTGTGTTATGAGGGTGAAAATTTGTTTTAAAATTAAATTTATGTTTATAGATAAAAATAAGTAAATTTAATTTACTTATAAAATATAATTTACTTATAGTAAACAAGTAAAATTAAATTAATGTTTATAGATAAAAATAAGTAAATTTAATTTACTTATAAAATAAAATTTACTTATAGTAAACAAGTAAAATTAAATTTATGTTTATAGATAAAAATAAGTAAATTTAATTTATATAAATTCATAATATCTAATACATTAAATTCAGGGAAGATAAGTTTCCATATTGTTTCCATAAAGTACCAATCGATTTGCATTTTGTGACAGACAAAGTTATACAATTATTACTATTGAGAAACGGCCTTGACAATTCAGAATTTCTTACCTGTAAAGTATGACATATTTGTAGAGTTAAGAATAGAGAAAAAAAACGCGTATCAAAGTGACATAATTGTCAAATTGTAGTGTCTGTCAGTTTCATGAAATAGGAGCCTGGTATCTGAATGTGAGACTGCATTTAATGTGACCTGCTTTATCAGAGCTTTGCTGCAGTATAATTGCACAGTAGAAAGTTTGTGTTATTAATTAGAACATTATTAATATTATTAGGTTGAATGATTTATTCGACATAATTGATTTAATTTGAATCTCTCATTACGCCAGTCATATTCGTGCTATTTAGACTTGTTTGAAAGCAATTAATTGATTAATAATAAAACCTTTAATTTGTACAACCATTTCGGATAAGTACTTGTGTGGTTACTGCAATTGAATTAATTAATACATTAATTAAATACACTGTATCGAGGTAACATGGGGACTCACATTCAGGAATTAGCGAATTCAAATCACGGGACCGGTCAATTTGATTGTATATTCTCTAGGATTCCCCCAATCACAAAAAGGAATATTGGGTTGGAATATATATATATGTACATACTTTTAGACACATACAAGGACATTAAAGGCCTCTCCGGATGAGTGATCAGCCCAATGCCGGGGTCACCTTCGAGACAACAGGAACACATAGGACGGAACACACCACTCTCCACAAACCCTCATACCGAGCACGTTTACAGTTAAATACTGATATATATATATATACTTTATAATATATTTTAATGTTATTTACATTCAGCTTCCCTCAGTTAAGGTTTTCCTAAGACAAAGCATAAGAGATAAAAAAAAGATAATTTACACCACAAAGAAGTGTTTACAAGCATTTTACAGTAAACGTTAAGAAAAACTCACTTTAACTACTTAGGCCTATATCAAGATAAACTATGAAACAACAAGAAAAAAACTAGAAGACAAATATATAACAAATATGAATATAGAAAGCAAAATAATATTTAATTATATGTCGTTAATTAGGAATATAAGTGATTCCTGAGTATAGAGAGGGAACCTATCAGGGCTGTCAGAGACACTTCTTTTATCACAATGTTGTTCAGATGGAAGAATCTGCAGAAATCCACAAAGAGCGAAGGAATTGTCCCTTTGCATCCACCGTCAGCCGATCTTACCCTTTATTTGGTGGGACTCACTTTCTCACATACAATCAACTTACGTGTACCGGACTACATAGAAAACAACTAACTCCATCATTAGGCCTAGACCCATCGTTTATTTCTTGCTTCCTAATTCTACACATTTAAATTATTTTCATTTTTTTCTCGTCAATTTAATATCAATTTAAGATAAACGACTCTATGCTACAGGATACTTTATAAATTGCAGGTTCAGAGGAGACTTTACTTCGTGCTGAACGCTTACCAGGGAATCCCTGCCTGTCCTGTCTATGTATACGTGATATATAGCTTTATTTCCTCCTCTATATAGAATGACAGTTTTTAGGGGACAGTACCGTTTTGTAGGTATGTCCGGCCGTCTCATAGGTATTGCTAAAAAATACAAACTGTTCCGTTTTTATAAAACTCTAGAAATAAGCTCGAGAATAGAACATACACTCTACCTGTACACCTTATTGGATTTTATAGTTTTAGAAACCGCTATCGGTAAAACCCGAAATTTGTTGATGAGTAAGTTATTTTCCTTGTAGCATGTTTTCCAGGCAAAAATCGTGCGGGTTTTAATATATCAGTCGAACATACGAGCTATGTTTATGTCTATGTTGGCATAACTTTTTTTGCATGTAGAACATTTAGCAGGCATGTTATTTAAATTGGGCGAACTACAACGCCTCATTGCTAATCACCGAGGGTCTTGACTCCAATGCAGTCAGATGTTTGTTTATTTCGTTGTTCAAGTTGAAATGAGTACTGCATAAATACTGTTATATACAGAAGGTATATTACTGTGAAATAATTAGGCCTACTTACATTAAACAGAGTTCTCTGCCAGTGCATTTTGTGAAATGTTGACATATTTTAAGAATTTCTTATATCAGTGTATACGAGTATGAATTAAGGTTATTCATCAAACATTAGACCTTTGTTCTTCCGAAAGCCCTGCTTAATGAATCAATCTCGAGCTTGACTCGAAGATAGATTACAAAAATAACTTCTTTTCTGCATATCATATCATAATTGCAATTATCACTGATTATACAAAAGCAACCAGGCACATTGTTATATCAGTTTACAAGACTTTATTATAGTATATTGCGATACAAGTGCCGTAAGCTATGCATACGGATCGAGGAAAGAGTTTTTTTCAATTTCCGAGATCCGTTATGCGCTTACGGAACGAGTATTGCATGCTATTTTTTGCACGATGATTATTTATATCAATTTAATTATATTAATTGTGATATTACTTTAAAATATTATGTATATACATTCTTGAAGATAGATGTTTATTTCAGAAAGTGATTCGCATGTGTTTGTTGTTATGCGAACCGAATATTTGTCATGGGGGCCTTGTCCATAAAGGATTGTATTATGACGTGGCGCAAGCACCGTAAGTAAATTTATAACAGCACTGAAACACTTTCCACACATAGCAACAAGATTGCGTGTGGGAATGTCAACTTACTATCCACGGCAACAACATTCGTAAGTACCACTAATTAGTTAAGTCGTGCAAAAAGTTATTAAAACCCATATCGTGTTAAGAATTTGACACCGAATTTCAGGGTCTAATACAGTGCTTCCTCTACCTGTGATAAGAGTGAAGAAAGTAAAAAGGAAAGTATATAATAATCCCCCTCATTATTATCTCGAAGTACCTTAGTGAAATATTGACGTAATAACAGGGAATGTTGTAGCTTGAAAGCAACACGCGAGAATGTAGAGAAACTTGTACATATAGTGTTGTTAATCATTTAGTAGATGAGTTCTACAAACTTTGCGAGTGCTGAAGGGAAACTTTGTAAAAACGCGAGAGAAAGTTTGTATGGAAAGTTAGATAACATGTTCTCGAAAGTGTTTGAAACTAAACGATCTCACAACACTACGAAATAATCTCATGTAGTTATTATTGTGCGAATTTACAGCGATGAAAAATTAACCGTTACTACAAAACATAAAGCTGTAGATTTATAGACAACATTACCAAGACGTCGGATGTTAAGCAAAACAGCCTATCCAGTGTTTTAGTCCTACAGATACAGTATCTTTATTTACTTAAATGATCTTCCTCTACATCCACAGACTTCCAAATTGACAAAAATATATTTCTTTCTTAATTGTACAGTAAACGCCGCTCAATGTAATCGCGGATAATGTTATTATCGGTTTATGTTATCATTTTATGAAATCCTCACAAATTAAAAAAAAATTATGTTTATTGTGATAAAGATTCGGTATATGTTATCACTAGGGACCGGATTTTTAGGTTTTTAAAAACACTGTTTTAGGTTTTCCATTAGGTGAAATAGTTTTTTTTAGGTTTTTTGTCCAAAATATCGTTTTCGGTTGGAATAATTGGTTCAATGACTTTGAATGTGCTACATAGGATTCAATACATAATACTTGCAAAGTTTAACTTAACAAAATTGACTTAAATTTGTGTAAACTTCCTTTAGGACAATATTGCACAATTGAAGAAAGAGCTTAAACAATCAAAAGATGCAGTGAAAATAAGATTGCCTCACATTTCCTGGCTACAATATATCACTAAATATCTTTCAAGATTCTCAACTGTGAGTTGTATTGAATGACAACGTCTGTCATATACAGCATATACTGAGCAGACGTAGAAACCCGCGGATTGCAACGTCATAAAATAACCTCAGAAGAAGAAGAAGAAATTCAGGTCGTCGCCAATCCACTGCCGTAATAAACTTGATTTCATTTGTTTTGGCATAATTAACACGTATTCTTAAAACTCACAGTGTGACCACTCAGTATGAATAACAGGGAAGTACTAAAGGCAAACAAGCGCTTTAAAACACAGAAATCTATATCCTTGTTCTTACACGTCAACAATGGTTGTTCGTACGAATATTTTAAAAGGAATACGCCGGTACTCTTACACTTCCTCTCTTGATACTGTCCATCCTAGACGACAATGGGTTGAACGAAACGCTGGTGGTATTAATTTCAACCCGGCAAAAATTATTGTCTCTCCGCAAAATATCGATTTCTCAACTAACAAACAAAAAAGAAAAAAGTATCCTAAATTAGATATTTTAGGTTTTATATCCCGTTTAGGTATATTTAGGTTTTTATACCCTATTTAGGTATTTTTAGGTGCCACAGAATTAATGTGGGTGAATCCTATGGACATGATTCGAAAAAGTGTATGAGCGCTTTTTGTTTTGGAAGTAAGGAAAAAAATAGGTAAAAACCTAAGAATCCGGTCCCTAGTTATCACTTATCACATATTCCGTTTTGTGGCTTTATTTCAAAGTATTGTACGTCAACAAAATTTTGAATTTAAGGATTTCGTTTCTAATTCAACGGTACTGTGTTGTATAAGAAGTAAGGGTAGTGTTCCCCGCTCATAGGACGACCTGATCGAGGGGATGGCATACTCTAACTTTCTCTTTTAAGCAATAAAACATGTTTAACTCCTCAGTTTAGCTGTTGCTTTTGATTTGTGAAGATCACAGTGTTGACATATACTGTGTTATAGGTACAATTACGCGGACCACGCAGCCCGAGTCGGGAGGAGTTTCTATGGATCACTCACATACTTTTTCGACCAGACTAGGACATGGAAGGCCTCCCCGGGTGAGTGATCAGCTCAATGCCGGGGCCACCTTCGAGACAACACGAACACATAGGACGAAACACATCACTCTGCACACACACTCATACCGAGGAAGTATATAGATAAATTTTCCCATTACTGGCCACTTAACTGAACTCCATGGCACTACATCCCTTTGAGGGTCTATAGGTCTGCTATCCGACCATGCAGGATTGGTGGTATGTGGTTAGCATGGCGACTCCCACGGCCGTTATTAATGGCTTACTGAACAGGAGCAAGTACTTCTTTTCTAGTAGCTCCTCAGTCTATGTCAAATGGCTGAGTGCACTCCGTTCCAGACCTCCCTATCAAAAAAAAAAAAAAATCCGAGGAGATACCGGGGATCGAACCCTTACCTGCTGATCCGTATTTAGCAGTGTTAACCAAGAAACCATGCAGGCAGTCCCCGTTACAGGCACAAAGTATAAATTTTAAAATTTGTATGCAAATTTTGGCTTTTTAGGATGAAAACAAAGGCTTATAACCTACTGCTTATAGTGGGTGCTACTTCTTAAAGACTTTCTTTTCCAAGAACTACTGGCTCTACCTGCTGTCGCCCTAATCCTCTTCGACCTGTCAATCGGTGAATAGTATATCGCGTATTCACACTTGTCTGAAGTCCAGTACAATGATGCCAAATACATACCACAGCACGTTTACTTCACTTAAGAAATGGTGAATGACAACGGCAACACTGGGGAAATCCACACGACTACAAAAGCACTTGTCGGTGCCGGTGTCGGGGCAGATTTTCGGACTAGGGAACAATGCTATTATATTCTTTTGTAGACAGACGATGGTTTGGGACGAGGACTTCTTAAAATGGCTCGAACAATATGTTTCCTCCTTTGTGTACATTGTCTGCATTGTCTTAATAGTGCAGGGATAGATTACAACGCTCAAGAGACCAGTATGTTGCCATGATGATAGCGAGACCACGTCATTATAGTAACATGAATATGCATATGGACTAATGGACATCTCTCTCGATAACGAAACCAGATTGAACACAACCCGTGAGAAAAGCTTGTACCGCATTGTTACCAATCTATATCCACAATCGTAGTCCTGATTTATACGAAGTTTAGATGGTAAATATTCAACTAGGTGCGCTTTAAAATTTATTGTTCGACTATACTGTAATACGCTTATTACTAGACCTGGGATTTTAGGCTCTAAAAATATTAGTTTTTGGCACCTAAAATAGGCTTTTAAAACAAGTAAATAGGCTTTTAAAAGAGAAAATAGGCACTTAAAATATGTTTTAAAAATTTAAAATATTACAATATACACTTAAACTGTAACGTGGTCTGTTTTTTTACTGCAAGAAACGTGGTATACCTATTCTTAATAGAATTAACTGCAAAATAAGGCATCACGAACTATATTCACTTAAACAGATGTTCTTTCACTGGTGACTTGACATAGTAGTCCTTCCCCCTTAATCCTCCCCCTCCCCCATCAATCAGCATTCCTTTAGCGACAATTGTTTGGAATAATCAAGTTTCTGTGAAAAACCCACCTCTGCTCTTCTGCTTTTCATTGAGGGATGTCCATTATGAGATTGTAACAATTACAGAAGTTGAATTTTATTTTAAATGTACAAAATAGGCATTTTAGGCACTAAAATAATAAAATAGGCTCTAAAGGTCCAAATAGGCATTTTAAGGCACTATAAAACTCTATAAATGCAGGTGATTTATCATGAAACATCCACATATTTAAAAATTTTCATGTTATTTCATAAGGATCAAAATAGGCATTTGCCTTAAAATCCCAGGTCTACTTATTACACATTATGACTCGATTAACAGAGATAAAAAATTAAATGTGATTCTCTATGCTGATGACACAGCCATAATACAGGACAATGAAGAGAGCCTCCAACGCTCCGTGTACAAAATATATTTATTAGGAAAGGAATATAATCTAAATGTGTCTACAAAGAAAACAAAAATAATGGCACATCGTAAGTTTAAACATATATATGGAACCATAACAAGAACATTGAATAATAAAACAAGGAAAGAAACGAAAATTAAATTTTATAAAACTATGGCGGTTCCAGTGGTCGTATATGGAAGTGAGTCCTGGGTATTAAATAAAAGAGATAAAAACAAAATACAAACAGCAGAAATGAGGCTTTTAAGAAGAGTTAAAGAATGTACTAGACGAGGTTTAATAAGAAATGAAAAAATTAGAGAGGAATTAGGTATATACAATTTACAAGACCAAATAGAAGAAAATAAAAAAAGAATGGAAAGAACATCTTAATAGAATGAGTTAAGAAAGAATACCGGTTTTAATTAGGAGATACAATCCTCGAGGAAGAAGAGACGCTGGACGTCCAAGAAGAAGATGGGAGTAATGTTGGAAAGCGAAGTCGGAACAGGCAGAAATGCCTAACCCCTGAAGTGAAGATGATGATGACATATTATGACGTAACGGTATCATAAAAAGTACGTTACGACATAGATTTTTATTGTAACATTGGTGTGGTATCGATTATTACCGAACACGGAACGATCTTAAGACCTTGAGAGTAGCAAATGAAAATGCGTAATAAACAAGTTGTATTAAAAAATCAATTCTCTTCGTGTTAATTTTAATATTATACTAAACTGAGTTCATTTCGTCTTGTAAAAATCCGTTTATTTCAAGAAAACGGCCAAGAACAAGCTTCGTCAAGTTGGTCGAAATATATTTGATTAAAAAACTTTAATATTGACAAGGCTGAATTACTGCATTTTTTAACCGTTATAAAGAACTCAAAATGCTCATACGATTAACTAACCGAGCGCTCGCATGTTAAGTTCTATGTAATTGTCTTACATCGCAAATAACTATTAATATTCTCTTATGCTTTAAGATTGTTAGACTTAAGTGAAATGGATTAGTATATTTAATCTTGTTCAGGAGAAAACTGAAAATGATTTAATCTCGTAAAAAATAAATTTACATACAAAATAAATAAAATATGGGACGATGTGACGTGGATATGCTGCTTCGGAAACCCTATTATTGTGGTAATAAATTATTTAAATTTGTATTGATGTTTTTGCGCTTTCCATTGTCACCGCGCGAGCTTAAAGAAGACATGTCGCTTGTGGAGTGAACAGATTTGTGCTTTGTTAGGATAATGGAGGCCATGGTGATTGCACTGAATCACGGGATACCAGAGTCATGGCCCACCATTACCACCCCAGTAAACAGAACACGTTTAGCTGTCTTTTTTTCTTCTTCGATATTTGCATATTTGCATTATAATGTGTTCACATCAGCAATCGTCTGACATTAAACTTAAAATCTCTTAATAACAAGAACCTGGATCGTGGGTATTTACATCGAATGAATAATAAACACAGTAAACTTTGTGAAAAATGGAAAAATGCTTTCCGCCTAATCACCACTAAACGTTTATATATACGTACAATTCCAAATAAGGCACGTCTAAGAATTTTCAATTAATATATTGAGTGGTATTTATTATCGGAGTTGTCGAGAAAACAGTAAATTACAAAAAAACATATGTATACATTAATTACCGTATTAATATACTATGTCAGATAAAATTGTGCATAGTTAAAGCACGAACGGCCGTCTAGGCCCGTGCGTTGGATTTGTTCTATGGATAATGTATTTAATATGTATGTAAGAATAAAGATGCACCTTACCATACCATACCATACTATGTCAGATTATTAATATCTTATGATGTTTCGTAATTCAAATAAACAATATGTGAATGGTTAGATATAGTTGTTCTAAAAACATGAAAAATTAATAAAAAAACTCATGTTCATTTTCAAATAGAAATGTTCCTATTTAAAACGTATCACATGAATTCTGTCAGATAATCACTTTTTAGCAATTTTGGTGATTTACAGTTTTACTTGTAATTAACTTCTATTTTTACTGCTTCATCAGCTCCAAATTCTCGTAATATTTTGTAGACCTTGCGTGTCCCTATAAAATATGAACAATTGCATTAATTTTACTATTAATTGCTATTAATTTGGCAAAAACATTAAATTAATGAAATAAATTTTAAATTTAACGCGACCATGTAGTACATACGCTGTATAATTGTGCTCTTTTACCGAATTTATGACTGAAATATGATGTTAAAGTACAAATATGGCCAAAATATGACCAAGATCACAAAGAAGCCCAAAATATGACTTTATGTGCAAAATAAAAAAGGTCCTTTTAGGATAACAAACGTACAGTTTGTGTTTAAATTCTGTTTGAGCGAGAGTGGAGGTCAGGATAAAAATCTGACATGTCATAAACATCCGAACCCTACACATCACTTTACAGCGCCATTTTAGGTTAATTTTCTGCGAACTTCTTAGTGATTTTACTTATACATAGAATATTCCTACAAGAATCTGTGCTTATATATGGATTCTACAGGTTTTGAAGAAGAAGATAACGTGAAATTTTGCCGATTTTCGTAAAGAAATGAAGAAGAATTATATGCAGGTATGAGCTGTAAAAACTTCCAAGTTCTCTTCCACTCTGTATAGTATACTTTATAAATCTATATATGCATTCTACGAATCGCTCTAGTATTCATGCTTTAATGTTTCATGACTTTAGTTGCAATGGATAGTGTTAATGTACTTCAGCAAAAACAATACAATGCTTTTTGTAGCATGACCACATTGAGTTTCCATTATTGCGTAATGAACACTATACACTTCTCGTTGTTGGTTTATAAACTGTATTTCGTTACACGGCATGCCTGTTTATGGTGTCGCTATGGAAACTAATGACGACAGACTGTGGCTTGTCAAGCCCTGATTCAACAGATGAGTTCAGACTTGACCTGCTGTGTTATACTGGTATTATTCAGTCACAGTGAGACAAGAGCGGTATGCATGCTATGTTACATTATCCAATCAAAGTGAAAGGAAAGTGGTACTCCTGCAGCGAACTTTATTAAGTGAAGTACAACGACGAAATACATTGTTATTCCGGACTGAAAAGCCTTTGATAATGGATTATACCTGCGCCAGACTTGGAGGTTTGTTTAATTTGTAGATTGCCGTGCTATGACGTAATGAATGTGCTCGTAATCGACCTACTTTATAATACATAAGCAGGCCCTGATTTATAAATCAAAATGGGCAAACTGTGCATTTGTCTAGGGAGGAAAACCTAGAAAGGGAGGAAATTTTTTAGGGGGATTTTATTATAACATTAAACAATTGAATTATGTAAGAACTTATTGTATTTAAAGAGAAAATCCAGTAAAAGAATGTTGAATTAACTTTAAGCCACCTTAATTTGAGAGAATTCTACTTGACTCCAATTGAGTTTAAGATTCACATTATAAAGTTGAATCAAGGCAATAGCATGGATATAGGCCTATATGCATTCACAAACCACAGACTGTCTCCGTTGGACATTACATGAGCATATTATAGGAGAAAAATTCCTCTGACACTGGGATTTGAACCCAGGACCTTTCGCTATCCGTGCCACTGCTCTATCAACTGAGATACGCCAGAGTTCACTTCACAGAACCAGAGGAATTCCCAGTATCAGAGGAATTTTTCTCCTATAATATTCTCAAGGCATTTTTTCGTTGTAAAAATGTTAGTTTTGATATACCAGTAATGTATATTTTTATGAACATAATTAAATATAATTTAGCGTATGTTTTAAATTTTAAAAATGTATTAACTTAAATATTTTTTTGTAAAAGTAAAACAATTAATACATTGCATATTAGATTTTTTAGGGGTTTTAGGCAATTTTTTTTTGTATATAAAATTACAATAGCAATACTGGATGTTTTCGCCAAAACGTAATTATTTTTATTTTCGAAAAAACAATTTTAATTTTTTGTGTAGCTTAGGTAGTGGTACTTTGATAAAATGCTATCAGAATACTATTGGTCTATGCCTTGGTAAAATCAAACTTACACTAAAACTAAATTTAGGGTAGGGGTTAAAAGTAAAAAAATAAAGAAGCGGTTATACAAAGCTTCTCTCGGGTTTCAAAGTACCTGAAATCGGGGTCTAGATTTATCACACTGGTATTCTTCATAGCTGTTTGATTAATGGGATGTACTTCCCAAGTGTTTGACTTTCCAATCTGGGAAATTATAACATGTCAACATCCCATCATGCTGGTAATCTAGATCTATTATGAATAAATTTACAGAGAACGTTGTTGAAAGAACACTGTAAGTTTCATGAGGAACTTTTTAAAGCCCCTAGTTTCAACAAAACAGTAGATGAGGCTAATGTTAAATTACACAAGTCGGGAATCGGAGTTCATCTCAGCTTCGTAAATATAAAAGTTTCATAACAAGGAAAAGTAGTTAACTTCAGAGACACGAAATAGGTTGAAAATATTATACGACGCAGGCAAGAGGGTAGTGAAATAAATGTACAGTCGGTCAAATAAAAAACGTCGGGACTCGTATGCAGTTAAAGTTAAAGTTTTAACGCATTAGTTCACAAGTTTCCTATCAAAAACATAAAATACAGGACATTCTCGGAACATATGAGGCCATGCGACAGGAGGGAAAAAATGAACGAGGGAAAAAATGAACTACGCGGAAAGCGCAACACACGATATTCAACTTAATGTATTGTCATAATTCATTTTGATGTGTGTCATTGCGCCACATAGGCCTACAAATGCTAGCTTGAAAGAAGGTGTAGTTAGGGCTGTAACTGACCTGAATTTTTCGGCCTCTGAAGCATCGAGAAGGTTCCATATTTCTTAAAGACCATATTTCTTAATGCGACCGGAAGTTTTCATAGGAAACGTGGATCTGGCCGGCCGCGTATTTCGATACTAGATTGGTTGCAGAAGTTGAACGTAAGTTATTGGTTTTGCACTACAATTACCGGTATTATAAAATAAAATATTTAAAAAATGCTCCTTCAATAATCATATTCCTTGAGAATTTATTAATTATTAATATTATAAGAATTTGCAACCAAGAATATGGCGGATGTGAGACATATAGCCACAGCCTTCTATACATGTTTGTTTTGGAACAAAACTGACTAAATAATCAAGAAAATACATGGAGAGACAAGAGGCAGGTGTGAATCTAACCTTAAGTCTTCCTGTACATGCGCATATGCTCGTTCGTGATACTTAATCAAATACCGCCCGACGTTTTTTATTTGACCGACTGCACAGAGGAAAGTGCTCGTCGGTTCATGTATGAATGTGTAGTGCAAGAAATTTCGAGTGAGAATACAGTGAAAGACACAATAATTCAGTACTGTAGGCCTACTCAAAGGCCGGAAATCGTCTGTAAAATGAGAGAAAATTAAAATTATCTCATAATGGGAGCTAGTTTCATTCTTTTCAGGAGATTTCCAGCCACTAAAGAGTGTAATAACTAGAGCTGAGTTTTTTAATACATATTTTATTTTTTACCTACAGCTTCAAAGCCTATATGGAATATACGCGACTGCATCGTGCCACTTTATGAATTGCGGTTGTTGAAAGCATGAAAGTACATATACCCACACCATGATCCCTTAAAATTCGTAAGGATGGGAACTATTCCATAATGTTTCCAGCAGCACCTTGTGGTATTCTCTGGCATTTCTCCCTCGGAAAGTGACTATCTTGCCACATCCAATCTGCACGGCGGCTGATTCAAAACTAAATTACCATCGTCTCTATTCGCATAACCGTACATCACAATGCTACCAAATGATGTATTCTTATAATGGAGATGCCACACTCTCCCGTTACATGATACCATGACTTACTTTGAGAAAAAATTATAGTCGCCATGACTTATGCTCCATCCCTCGTATGCACTTTATTCTGAAATACGGGCAAATATAGAACATCAAATATGGAATACCAAATATATATCCTAATTCGTAAACATGCAATGAAATTTTAACTTTAACTATTATAAAAAAAGGGGTACGCCGTAGCGTAGTGGTTGAGGCGCTGCGCTACAAACCGGAAGGTCGCGGGTTCGATTCCCGATGAGGTCGTTGGAGTTTTTCAATTGGCCTAATCCTTCTGGTGGCACTATGGCCCTGGGGTCGACTCAGCCTCTAACCGAAATGAGTACCAGGGGCAATCCTGGGGGTAAAGGCGGCCGGTGCGTAAGGCTGACAACCTTACCACCTTCACGTGCCGAATGTCCAAAATCTGGGAGCCTCAACCTCCTGGAACCCTCTGGGCCTCCATGGCCTATATAGGGATCACTTTACTTTTTTTTTATTATAAAAAAACAAGCATGTATATACATATAAATTTCATCCCTGATAATCAGGAAAGTAAAACCGAAATGCAATGAAGTGTTTGGGAGAGATCAAACACTGCTATTCCGTGTGAACGTGATGATTTAAAGAGATACTTTGCAATTAAAAGAACTGAGTAGCTGCATATTGTAGAGAGGTTGTGAAGGAAATCCTACTTGCCTCTTGTGGAAATCAAATAACTCAGAAAATAAGGAAGAAGGGAATGTAATAAGCAGCATGGTGCTGTTTTAATGAATGTAACTTACACACTCGATATCAATTCTCGATTTCCTACTTTTTCCTTTTTCGCTTCTCTTTCTTGAGAAAGTAGATATTAAAAGATAACACACTTTTTCTGTGTCTTAAAGACGACGAAGCTTTAGTTTTCGGTGGTGGTGATTTCGAGTGAGATTGAAGAAACAGAATTGATATTTAATGACATCTTTAATTAATTCCTTGTCGTGTTCTGTGGTTTCGAAATTATATTCTCATTAATCCTAAACTTTTCTTTCGTTATTTTAAGACATTTTTTATTATCTAGATACGAAGGGACACCTTGCTTCTTTAAAGACGTAATTTTGACACGCCGTTCTTTGTTCATCTCTAATTATAAAGAGGTATGGAGGTATAGAGGTATTTTCTCAGGAAGTAATATTTATTTATTTTTTCATCCTGTAATATAAAGTCACATGGTTGACTGACTGACTGACATTAATGTTTGCCCACTTCCAGATGCGCTAGAAACTTGAAATTTCGTACACATATAGCTTTTAGGCTGTAAACCACAGGAAAATTCCAAAATAAGTTTTTTTTTTAATTTTTAGCCCTAAAACCCCCGAAAAAGGACTCGGTTTTCATTGCAACGGTATTATCAAACATTGTTCACATAGGGCTCTGAAAGGTAATAGCCAATAGGCCTACAGCAGACGCACTCTATCTCCCATAGATCTTTTAAAAAACCTTACCCGAGAACCTCAGCTGGGGTTTGGGGGCGGAGCCTCCAATGAGCGAAGCGTAGCCTATATAATTACAACCCCGAAGAGCATATTTCTTGCTAGGGGTAACACATATACATTGGTTAAAAAAATACATAGGTACTTAATTTAACTTAAACTTGTAACAAATATGTACAACCTTTAACACTAGAAAGAAAAAAAAACATTTAAATGAACAGATAAATTTTCAGTCAATTTACGGAAATATGTTAGGTCTGTCCTACTGAAAAAAGGAAGTATAAAGTAAGTAGAGCTATATAAAAAAAATATATAATGCTTTTGACTTAAAATTTATAACAAAACCGGATACACTTTCAGGTAACATGTTATATAATTTCATAGCATGCGATTATATTCCTTTCAGAGCATACATAATGGATTCGCTGTGGATTACAAAGAGATTATTGACTTCTCTAGTGTCATAGAGATGAATATCTTTTGTGTAATTAAGATGATGATGGATTTAATAAGTTTTCTTTTAATATAATAAAAATTACTGACTATGTAGCTGCATTTTAGAGACATAAAGTGAACTCATTACAGAAATGTTGAATATATGGGATATTTTTTAATATATTTGAATCAGTCTAGGTGGAACAGTCTAGCATTGACTTTCAGTTCCCAAGTATGTGGGTTCGAATCCGGCCTAAGTCAATGCCATTTAAGTGCATAAATTGTAGATTTTGTCTCTCATTGTAGATTTTTCGGGCATGTAAAAGAACTTCCTGGGGGCAAAATTACTGCTCACCAGAAATTATTTTTGACCTAATTATCAGTAAGCGATGGCGTTAAATAACCATAAACTGTAAATTTTCAATAGCTAGGGCTCTCTTTTGGTTATTCCCAAAGCGCGTTGTTCGAAGTACTTTTAGAAGAAACACTGAAATAACATGCGAAGAGTACCCTCTCTAGTTTTCTAGTGTCTTGCACGTAGCAAAGTAAATTTACATTCGCATCTACCCTCCAAGCAACCAACATTGTAGAATTGTGTGTAATAAACTTACCTAGCAATTTGTACCAAAATTGAATTCACAACGGAAGTCATGAAGAGAATAGACATTTTGCTTTTGTTTAGTAATTCAACTTGAAACTCCAGATGTCTCTGGGTGCAGCCATGCGTCTCAAGAGAATAATGTGGAAACGAAAATGGAAAGGTAAATAAATAAGAAACTCGGATATTGTTAGTACGAAAAATATAAAAATGTTTCTCGGAGTATCTTTGTTTTTCTGTGGAGTACATTAAGTACTAAGAATACGATTAAATAGAGTTTAAAACCCTATGTTAGATCGACAAATAATTTTAAACCGTTCGACTTTGTTTAATCAAATCCACACACCCTGTGCTAATTGCAGTATGGTAAATACATGAACAAGAATAGCTTTTTAAGAGGACCTACCTGTGAAATTTGCCAAAAAATGGCACAAAGCTAATTTTTTCATATTAATTAACACTAATTCTTGGCTAATCAAAGAATGAAACATTTTAGCTTAGGTGCATTTAAATGTTCTTAATGTGACCTTCAAGGGCTCTGCGCGCGTGCTGGTAATAATCTTTGTCGCAACTCTATTATTAAAATGCATATTTTCTGAGTAGCCTATATATTTTAAATTATGGTTCCACTCATTTTCAGAGTAATGCTGGAAGGGAATTTTTATATATTTTCCAGGCTATTACCCTAAGAATTTCATTTTTAGGGCTGTAAATCTACAGACATACCACTGCCAATTTTAAACACACAATGGACATCGACCTGATTCTTCCTATAAGACAAACTCTTGAACAGAAAGCTAGTGCCTCGCATACCGACTTGCAAAAAATAGTTCCTTATCCTAGATATGAATTGAGAAAATAAAAGAACCTTCTGCATGTCTGTGTGTCTGTCAACAATTAACTCTAGAACCAACAATTCACTCTAAGCTATTTATACTTAATACTTAAAATGGAAGTTTGTTCATAATTAGTCCTACTAAAAAGTACTTTCCTTGATGCCAAAAATTTTACCTGAAAAATAATCGCGTGATAAAATTATGACTAAAAGAGGACTTTTAAAAAAATATCTACTGATATTGGAGATAGAAAATCTCTACAGAGTACTGCATAGAAAACAGAGTAAATATTAATAGGATTTCCAAACACAGGTAGAGATTGTGTTCCAGTTACCTTGTAGGGTCTTGTAGTGTTGTTTTCATTTCAACTTATTTAACAAACTATAAAGTCATATTGTTTTTTAAAAATTAACTTACAGTGTTTTGAGTACTTCTACAGTAAACAGGAAAATAAGTTATACAAATCAGATATAATCTGAAATACTATGAGGGCGATAATATCAGTCAGAGCAAACAGATACGCATCCAGAAATGTAAAATCCACCGACTGGAGAGTGTTGGTAGGTTTTTTTTTTCTTATAGCAAGCAAGCTTGCAAATCCCGCTCTGATGATTTTTAAAAAAGATTTGCTCACACGAAAAAGTGAAGAGCGCTTTGCGTAATGGAGAGAGTTCATCGCAAATCTCGTTGCCATGGGAAAGAAAAAAACTTCCTGTCCCGGTTACATCATTAATTTTATTATAATATGGTTTTCTTGTGAACGCTCTGGTTTTAAGATTCATGAAATTGCTGTTTTATTTCCCATTTAAAGTAAATTCCACTCCCATTTCTTTAATAACCTTAGTTTTATTGAATTATTTGTCAGAATCCAATAAATAGAGGTTTTTACGATTGTCTTTGCTGACCCCTGTCAAGATAAAACTGATACGATTTTATTTTCGATTGATTGGAATCGAATGAGAGGGCTCGGATTGGCGACCTCAAGAGGGTAAGGGAAAAAGGAGGTCAGAGGGGGCGCCATTGCAATAACGGAACTATTCTATATCCCATTCTAGTTTGATCCTAGTCAAAACAAAGGGGAGGAGTACTCACAGAGAGTTCGCGGAAAATTCGCATCATGTGACAAAACGTGATTGGTTAATGTCATTAGCATGCGCCAGTACCAAGGTGTGGCTAACGAGTGTTCTTAAGTTCATGCAACAATAATATCAACATTTACACGTGAAATAACAAACTCTCACTGGCATTGTCATCATTATAGTATATCAATTATTGCTAATTATTAGCAAACAAAACAAAGGATTCATTGTTCACGACGACCCTGCGGATCAGTTGTACTGAGAATAAACAAACTAACATAAATACTATGAACACGTGCACTCTCTGTGAGTACTCCTCCCCTTTGTTTTGACTAGGATCAAACTAGAATGGGATATAGAATAGCTTATAGCTCTAAGCATGGTGTAGTCAAATTCACATCCACAAAGTAATATTACTGCATAGTTTTAATAGCTAAGGTACTAGACAACAGCGAAGTTACTATCAGTACAAGAATATTTAGAAACAAAATTATCATGCAATGCCCAACAGAAATTATTCTGTGGTTTCAGAAATAGTTAGCCTAGCTAAATTATTATTATTATTATTATTATTATTATTATTATTATTATTATTATTATTACTATTATTATTACTATTATTTATTTATTTATTTATTTATTTTACTTTCTTAAAACATAATACTATCACTACTGGTGCCCGAATGAGCAAAAGCTCGTGCCTCGGGCACAGTTCAGTAAAGTAACAGAAAATATAATGAATATTGCAATTACAAACCAAATATTTAGAATAAAATTATACTTACTCTACATACAATGCATACACATACATACCTACATGATACATACAAATATACATGCCATCAAAGTAAATAGTACAAAATATAGCCTAAACTAAGAGTAAAATAAACATATTAAACATTATGTATTACTGGGATAAATGATACACATGAATAGCGAAAATGAAAAGCAAAACATTAGGATAATGTAAAATGAGTCATGCATTAGGCTGTATAAATTTTATAAGTTTGTTTCTTGATTCTGCGTAAATTTAGTTCATCTGGTTCAGGTTGAGCTCTTATTAGTGAGTTGTGTATTCTTGGGTCGAAATTTATACTGTGATTTAATCCAGCAGAGGTAACTTATGCTTATCAAACTATACCTTTGTTCTTCCGTAAGCCCTGCTTAATGAATCGATCTGGAGCTTTCCTCAGAAATCGATTTAAAAAATAACTTATTTTCTGCTTATCATAATTGCAATTATCACTGTTTACACAAAAGCATTCTGGCACTTTGTTACATAATTTTACCTGTTTTTATTTACTTCTGTCATGTAAACTGTAAATGCCCCTTGGTATTTGCCCGCCTATGAGCGGGGGATGAGTGTTAAAGGCTGTGCGCAATTTCTAACCAGGAAGACGCATGGCTGTGCTTGTTACCTCTGCAAGAATTGAAACATAAATAACAAAGAAACATGATACAAGATAAAATGCTGAAGGGAAGACTAGGCGCGTGTGTTGTAAGGGCGTGGAAAAATTAATTTCCTCTTGGTAACGCAATGTAAAAGCCTGCTACAGTATCATTTGTTATCTAAGAGGAAAGGAAAAGTATTTCATGAATTTGCGAGAAGTGATCTTAACTTTCATCGTACAGTTCCGTTGTAGAGTGTTATTTTCTGGAGCAACACATCTCCCATGGAAATGCATTGCAATTTGTTCTAAGGGACAGGGCTAATTGGATTACTTACTTACTCAATGGCAACAGACAATTCTTAAGCTAGCTAAATAAATTTTATATATTTTATGGAACACGAAGGTTCATTGCCGCGCTTACTTGAGCCCGCCATTCAACCATATTCTGTGCTAACTCATCCCTCTCAAATCCTTCTAGGTCTTCCCTTCTACTTCTAGATCTTTCCCTCCTTTCCTACGTCTTCTAGGTCTTTTCCCTTCATGTCTGCCAGTCAATATTTTTTAGATATGTCTTGCATTACTGATTAAATGATATATTATTATTGGGGGCGGATTTCTATGACATGTCGTATTTTCCCCTTTGTACTATTTCAGGTTTCCGACTAATTTAAACCCGATTCCAAGCATCCTGGTGAAAATGGAACGGCTTTTATTGTGCATATAACTGCATATTTAGAAAATTTTCAACTATAGCATATTTACTATAAATATGCATATTTAGGTCATATTTTCGGCATATTTGTGTGCATATTAAAGAATTTTTGAAGTTTCATATCAATGCATGCATATATCCTATTCTTTAGGCCATGGAAATCCGCCCCCAAATTATTATTAATTAATCTGCAAGTTCTGGACGATGTTAATCTGATATTTTTTTTTAAACTAGACCTTTGTTCTTCCGTAAGTCCTGCTTAATGAATAAATCTGGAGTATAACTCTAAAATCGATTTTTAGAAGAAAAAAAATTCTGCATAATTATCATAATTGCAATGATAACTGATTGTTCAGTTATGTTTGATACTTGAGCCTTGATAGAGTTTTTTGTTATCATGGCTATCCTTAATAATACTATAATACTTTATTCTTGTCTTCTTGCGGCTTTGGTAATATTTTTATTCAATGTTAATTTCACTGCCGCCTAGTAATTATTATTTTCATTGTCAAAAAACAATTGATCTTCAAATTCTTTTCTTTAGATGTCAAGTTAACCTTTATTTTCAACTATATATTTATTATTTTTCTAGCAGTCATTAACTATAAATATATTTTATTCATTCTGCTTTTATCTGTCTATGATTGCTTCACAATCTTCATATCTTATTAATATAATCGCTCAATTGCTCGTAATCTTCGTCCAATGGGATTGCTTTTACTAATATTATTACGTAGCATTATTATTCAAATTAATTCATTCCTTCTTCGTCTTGCATCGTCATCACTAGCATAATCCTTCTAGTGGATTTATAATTCTTTTTTCAAATCAATCAGCAGTGGTTATTCAACCTTAAGCACATTATTTCGTTCTCAGCGATACAAAGATTCGTCTTGAGTGATGTTTACTGCATAGAAGCAGACTTAATGTATTATTTCATCGCTAAATGGTGAAATTTTTCTTCTTGCTGCTGCTAGATTTCTACCAGGTTTATTGTAGCCTGTTTCAACTACAGGATTATTCCTTTATGTGATATTCACCTCGAAAAGGATTCATTATAACTGTGAGTGTTTAAAGGTTTACATTACCTTGATTTATTTGCACGCAAGCAATTGAATGACATTGTTTTTTGCGCCTTGTAATTTGTGAATGCAAGCTTCACAGGATTAACCTTAAATTACATTCACAGCATACAGTTGCTGCTTATATATTTGTAACTAATATTCACATGTCTTCGACGCTAATAAAGTCGAATGGTCCTCCGGATTTGTTAATAAAGCTGTGTTAAAACCCAACAAGCTCTTTATTTACGGCGGAACTGTTCATCGCTCCATTCTAAAGCAAGAATCAAGACATCGGTCCAGCTTCATCGAGTGTGAGTGATTCAAGAAAATTAGTGTCAGTGTTATTTCAAGGGTTTATTATTTATAATTTCCCATTGTAGTTCATTCTTTCGGGATGTGATGTGCTTAGGCTTAATATTAGCGCCTATTTAATTATTATTCAAGGAGATACAGTCCGCTCACCACGTCACACTGATTAAGTAAAAACACCCTGGTACTTCGTTACATCAGTTTACCTGATTTTATTTCTTTCTGAACTTCTTCTACAGTTCATAGTACACGTTCCATTTATATTCCATCGTTATTATATTAGAGCATTATTCTGGTTTCCCCAGAGCGTATAAAACAGTCACACTCAGCTGGAAATAAGTTATTACAGTTTTAGTTGTTATGACAACGCTCGCAACTTGTTTAATGAAACTAAACGCCACAGTTTGTTGGATAGTTGCAGAATAAAATGTGAAAGCTTATCCATTAGATGTGCAATGCATCACCATGGTAACGCCGTATTGAATGGAAACGTAATGCGGGAAGCAAAGTTTACAGGAACAGGAAGCGTCCAGATACGAGTTGAAAAGCAACAGGAAGTGGGGGAAGAAGAGGAAATGGAATTGACTCCATTACTTTCCCATCAGCCCGTGTAACCCAAGAAGCTCGACGGAATATTTTAAAAAAACGATCCAAAAATCCGGATGACATAGTTATGTACAGGGTGATCTTAAATCAAATAATCAAATTAAGTGAACAAAAAAAAAAAAAAATGTCCTTAACTGGGAAACAGTATTTAAATACAAAAAAGAATAATTCGAACCATGAATCATTCCATCTATTAGGCAAACTTGCAGGCCACTATTTAGAAAACTAAAAATATTATCTTTTTCCGTCAATATATTTGTTATAACTTTTAACTTATGTGCAAACACATTTTGATCAGCATACTACCCAGCATAAACATGAACATGATACCAGACATAAAAATTTATTACAATTTCCAGTACATAGAATAGCTCTATTTGAAAGATGTCCTAGATATATGGGCATGAAAGCATACAATCATTTGTCAGAAGAAACAAAATAATTGAATGATAAACAATTTAAATAAAAACTTAAGAAAACATTTTTGGGGGGAAGCTTACTATTCAATAAGTGAATTTTTCCAGGACAAAAATGTATAATTTATATGGTTATTTAAAAAAGGTTTCACCTCATATTTTACATTTTTCCAAATCTGTATTTGTATGTATAGTACTAGTATTATACCATTGTAGTTTTTTTTGACGAGTCATCAGTTTACCAGCTTTTAAGCTATTTTGTAAATGTTTGTGACAATAAATTACTTACTTACTTACTTATTTAAAAACAGAAACTTTGGTGGTTTTAAAAAGTGACTATTTTTGTTTGCAGATTATATACTTATTTTTAATCACTTTTCGCTCTTTAAAAGATATTAAACAATTTCAATAAAACTAAAACTGCGAATACTTACCATCATATAAACACTTTCTCACACACACGAAGATGCAAATGTTGCGATCACCTTCTGGTGGCGAGAAATCAAAATTTGTAAACTTGGTTTCGGTAGGCCTAAGTACAGTATTTGTACAATTCAAGTTTTGAGACTTAAAAAAAACTGAGAGTTAATTTGCGACTCTAACCAATTTGTGCTGAATGCCTGGTTTTACTGTTTGCTGTCTACAGTAAATGGAATAATGAAAATATCCAAAACTTGTTCAATACTGAAAGTAATCAATTATTTTAAAATTCACCATGGAATCATGCAATGAAAGAAAAACAATATATACTTGATCCAAGATGTGTACGGAGCAAAAGAAAACAACAGACTTGCCTTGACTAACTGTGTCCTGTCGTTTCATTGGTAAATCGTACCAGCGCATACTTCACGATAGTGCGACAAGCTCAGATGTTTACTTCCATTCCGCACACATCGTACGATTATTTACATCTTATATAATTGTTAAAACATGTGTTCTGTTAAGAGAGCTGCTTGCTTTATTTATATCATTCATGTTTTACAACATATATTTAGCAAACAAGATTTCATTTGTTTTTATCGTTGCCTTGGGAAATTTGTTGATTCTGAAGAACATGTGAAATAAGTTTCTAAATACAAGACGTATTTTATAACATAATTAATTAATTCGTTGTAGTTTTCATTTACATAATGTGTGATGAAGTACGCTACATATTATAAGTTAAAGTAATAGGCATAACCTCTAATACTTTGTATTATAGAAGAAAATTGGGAGCTAGGGCCTTCAAAACAAACGTCACCAATAAAGAAACAAAACATAGGGAATCGAACCCGGGATCCTTGGAGTTTGATTCTAAAAAAGTAAGTTCAATTGACTTTACTATATTTAATAGTAATAATAATAATAATAATAATAATAATAATAATAATAATAATAATACTAATACTAATGTTTTATTTTGCCTGTTTATGTAATCGATTGAACAGTCACAAAAACGACCTCTTGTGAACTGTGCTTTGTACTTTCACATTAGGTTGTTTACTTTCGCTCCGTACACATCTTGGATCAAGTATAATAACAAATATATTTTTCTCTTGCAATCCTGTTTTATTGAACCGTCCGAGAGCCGCATCTGGGAGGCGGCCGTATTTTGCCCATCACTGCTCTAGACAGTGATACAAATTGAATGCGTTCAGAATTGAACTTGATTTGAAACCAAGTGGTTGTCAGGCGAGATTGGGGTAGTCACTCTTACCTGCATTAGATTTTTTCCAGAGTGATACACGATATGACTCCACCGCCTTGTGTAACCGAGAAGGCTTTGGATGTGCTTGACATATAGCTGAAGCGAAACGGCCCACTTTCTGAATGAAATCTCCCACTCACGTACTCCAGGTTGCCATGGCAATATTGTAGTTGTGCTCGCCAACAACTGCACCGCGTAATGATGTGCTTTTTTTTTTTTTGGCATGTGAAGTGGCAAAATCCGATGCTCATTTGCACGGTGACGTGTGCATAATTCCTACCTAATATTCCCGTGGCGCAGCGAATTGTCATTTTATACATTAAGTTCATATAGAGTAGAGTAAAATCTGCTTTGGAACACATCAGTGGATTTACAGTAATCACCAGGAACAAACGAACTCTGCTCTGGATTACCATTAGGGAAATATAGGGTGATTATGAAGTTTCGATCAGTTTTTGTGAAAAACAAATATTATGTTAAAACAATACAGTGAGTATAAACACCAACACATAACAACACCATACTATAATACGCTTATTATGTGTGACGTATCGGTCTCATAATGACACACATACATACATACATACATACATACATACATACATACATACATACATACATACATACATACATACATACATACATACATACATACATACATACATACATACATACATACATACATACATACATACATACATACATACATACATACATACATACATACATACATACATACATACATACATACATACATACATACATACATACATACATACATACATACATACATACATACATACATACATACATACATACATACATACATACATACATACATACATACATACATACATACATACAGTCGGTCAAATAAAAAACGTCGGGCGGTATTTGATTAAGTATCACGAACGAGCATATGCGCATGTACAGGAAGACTTAAGGTTAGGTTCACACACGCCTCTTGTCTATCCATGTATTTTCTTTATTATTTAGTCAGTTTTGTTCCAAAACAAACATGTATAGAAGGCTGTGGCTATATGCCTCAAATCCGCCATATTCTTGGTTGCAAATTGTTATAATATTAATAATTAATAGATTCGCGAGGAATATGTTTATTCAAGGAGCATTTTTTAAAGATTTTATTTTATAATACCGGTACTTGTAGTGCAAAATCAATAACTTACGCTCAGCATCTGCAACCAATCTTAGCATCGAAATACGCGTCCGGCCAGATCAACGTTAGCTATGAAAACTTCCGGTCGCATTATAGTAACGTTCCCACCTCTGAGCTTCTTTTCATAAATATGGAACCTTCTCGCTGCTTCAGAGACCGAAAATGCAGGTCAATTACAGCCCTAACCACACTTTCTCTCACGTTAGCATTTGTATGTGGCGATGACACAAAGCAAAATGAATTATGACAATGCATTAAGTTGAATATCGTGTGTTGCGATTTCCGCGATGTTCATTTTTTCCCTCCTTGTTCAGATTTTCCCTCCTGCCGCATGGCCTCATATGTTCCGAAAATGACCTGTATTTTGTGTTTTTTTATAGGAAACTTGTGAACTAATGCGTCAAAACTTTAATTTTAGCAGCATACGAGTCCCGACGTTTTTTATTTGACCGACTGTACATACATACATACATACATACATACATACATACATACATACATACATACATACATACATACATACATACATACATATTCAGGCCATTGTCATATTTCCAGAGCCCTCGACCATAGGCCACACTCTGTGTACGTTCTGATTGTACATTCGTTCTATCTGATTTAAATCTTCTATTCTCTTTGGTTTGTGGCAAGTGATAAATCTTCTGATTAAGTCTTTTAGAAACTGTGTTCTGCTTTTAATTCAATAGCTTTCGTGCTATTTGTTCATCTTCTGAGATTACTTTCGATCTGTTTGCTCATCTCAGTCTCATTCTACTGGTCATTTCTTTCATTTCAATACTGTTTATCATTTCGAAACTGGTGTGGTATCGATTATTTTCGAACACGGAACAATCTTGAGACCTTGAGAGTAGCAAATGAAAATGCGTAATAAATAACCTGTATTTAAAATAAAATCAGTTCTGTTCGTGTTAATTTGAATAGCATACTAAAATGAATTCATATCCTGCTGTAAAAATCCATTGGCTTGAAGAAAACAGCAAAAGGAAGCTTCGATTTGACTGAGCCGTAGCTGCCAAGTCAGCGCGTTGAAGCGAAGTCGGTTCGTTTGCGTGATTCTAAAACCTCAAAATTTAAGCATTTAGACTAATTATGGTTGAACAAAAACAGTAGTATGCAACTTGCCTATGATGGTAATTATTAGGGCAAGGCATTTGATGATTTTGCATCTTTTTTATATGAAGGTTAAAAGATAGCGCCAATGTATATAAATGTATATCATTAAATAATTAATTAAATAAGGGCAATTTGTTTTTGCATTATTTTGCTTTATTTTGCATATTTCGTCATTTTTCAAGAGATAGGTCATTTTTTGGCAATTTTTGGTCATTTTCGGCATTTTTAGGTCATTTTCAGCATTTTATATAATTTTTGGCATTTTAGCAATAACTTAAATATTTTTTCTTTCTTTTTAAATGGCACATATTTGCTAGGGGCAATTTGATGGGCATGCCAGTTCAGAAAGAATTTATTTTTCGCTAAGGGTGTCCAAGTACTGTAGTATAAATTTACTGATTTCTTTAGTAACAAAATAAGTGTGTTTTATATTGTAAATTCATATATAAAGCATCATCATAAACTGTATTTGGCAATTCATTACTTAAGAAAAAACTAATTATAAGTAATAATGGTAAATTTATTGGTCATTATTTTAAGATTTTGGGTCATTTTTTCACTATTTTTAGGTCATAAATGCATTTTTTATTTTGCATTTTTTCACTATTTTATGGTCATTAAATGCCTTGCCCTAGTAATTATAATAGTCGTATAAAAATTATGAAAATACTAGTCAGAGAGAAAACCCTAGAAGCTGAGTGTTAGGAATAATAAGAGCATGTCTCTCCAGTAGAGAGCACTTAGTAAGAAGAAGAATAAACTCTGAGGTGACAAATGAAGATGTAAGTGTGGTTCAGGTAATGATGTAGGTCATGACGAGAATACTATGTTACCATGGCAACTTGGTGTTTCATGAGAGTGCACTGTGTCAGTTCAGTGCATACTAAAATGTAATCTCCTGCAGTGATATCCCGGCCCCCTGTGACTTACTACTCGTATATAGTTCATTTATAGAAGTCCTTGGATTATACTCGTGAAATGAAACACAACAATTTTAAATTTAAGTATTCTCTGTAAATAGAGGTAGTGGAAGTGACTAGAACCATTAGTTCAAACCCAGCAAAACAGACATGTTCACAAAACGTGATACAGTGATAACATTTTGAAACTATTTATTTGTCTACGTTGATAACATTTCAGGCACAATGGTCCCTGTTATTGCAATATATTTACAATACTAACACTAAATATTAATATTAGTTAGCGTACTAATACTAAAGCAGAATCTACACACAATTTTAAAAAATTGGTAATAAGAGGAACAGAGCTTTTCAGAGAAAAATTCGGTATAATAATTATGGAAGAACATGTAAAAAGAAAAAAATCAATCATAAAATGATAAGGAGTACAATTCAACTATCAGCATTTTTAATGGAATTAACACAATTAATCTATCATTGCGTATAATTATGCTAAATTGTTGTAAAATGTTAAAAATCAGTAAATGACTTGTAGTCATCGTCAGTGAAAAAATTAAGTAATAATTAACTACACATAGCTGCATAACCATGTTGGTTCCACGTGGCTGTTTTAATTTTACTTAAAATTTTCACTGAAGATGACTACAGGTTTGAGGAAATATATTTTATTTTTAAAACTTTTGCAAAATGTGATATAGACAAGGCGAAATTACAGCGTTTTAAATACGAATAAAAGTCAATATGGCTCTATGTTAACAACACTATAAATTATCTTCATGTTAAGTGACGTTAGAAATAAGGGCAATCCTCGTGTCACTTCCTTAGAAGATCGCTAACCCAAATATAAAATTTTGTTTTTACACGATTTTTTGTTCTCTAGCTATGTTTTTCATGGACACTCACACAGACGTGTTTCTGAAAATAAGATTTTATTTATTTTTTGTTCAGAGTACGTCAAAATATGTATTTTGTTGAAAATGCGAGAAGAATTTTAGGATAGAACTTCCTCTACCAATAGTATCTATGGTACGGGTAGAGGAAGTAAAAATATAAGGTTAAAGGTGCACGGAAAAGCTTAAATTTATTCGAAGTTTTTTGTTTTCATTGCGACAAGAAATAATATGTGCTCCAGCTGACATGTAACAGGAGACTTAGTTTTCCTGGCCTGGTGTGAAATTGCTGTGTAAACTAATTAATGAATTCATTAAGTACCTAATGAAACCGCAATCTTCTCTGTTTTATTTTTACTGAAGGGAAATTTATACTTTGCTTAATCATTAAAAAGACAGAAAAGAAGAAATATTTAAACCTTGCAGGATTACTTCGTTATTCTTTTGTTTTAACTGAAGGAAGACCTCATTCCACCAGTACAATTAAGTTATAAAAATACGTATAGCCCGATCTATATGGAAAATTATTAGGGAGTCTTCGTTCCAGGTTTAACGTTGAATAACTCAGTTTCGTGTGTCCTAGGTTGTACAGAGTTGATTTAACTAAATGTTACATTACATTAATTGTCTACTACTGTTGCTAAATTGAAGGTTTACTGATTTCAGTCAAAGCTAATCCTTTATATTCATCAATACGTAAAAAGCTTGTTGTCTAGGAAACATTTTCCTCATCATATAAAGATAAAAGACCGTACCTCCTCGGATTTTTCTAAGGTAGGGAGATCTGGTAGGGGTGCACTCAGCCTCGTGATTCAAATTGAGGAGCTACTTGATAGAGAAGTAACGGCTCTGGTCATGGGTGTCGGCATGCTGACCACATGCCCCCAATCCTGCCATCTGCCTATGGTAGATGCCGCAGTGGTAGGTCTTGTCCCTTGAGGGATGTAGCGCCACGGAGTTTCTTTTATAATAATAAAAGAAGACTTTGACCGACTGAAATGTATAGCTTATAGTGTATAGTAAACCCTCTTATCCATGAGATGCCTTCGGAACGCACCGAGCGAGCGCGCGGGCCAAAGTTATGTTGCCAGACGGACTGCAATTTCGCTTACTGGCAACGTATAGCAGTTTTTTTTTTAAATATTAACACACTTTGTAGAAGATTAGTTAGATATTTTTAATAAAATATGTTTACAGAAAGTAGCATAAAATAATATACATCGAATTCCCCTATACTTGAGAGAGTTAATGCAATTTTTGATTAACAAATTATGAATTTATATTGTACATATCTTGATTTTAAACAACTTCATTTCACTGCTCTAACTTTACTTGTTCTTAATCTCGCTTATGTTTTCTTTAGAGCCCTCCATAATTTTCCAGGCTAAACAACTGCACAATTTGTAAGCTGACCGATGGTCTAATAGTATATTGCGATACAAGTGCCGTAAGGCACGTTTACGGGTCGAGGAAACAGATTGAAAACCCTCGGCTGCGCCTCGGGTTTTTAAGTTTTCGAGACCCGTAAATGCCTTTACGGCCCGTGTGTTGCATGCTATTTTTTGCACGATGATTATTTATATCAATTTAATTATATTAATTGTGATATTACCTGAAAATATTATGTAAATACATTCTTGAAAATAGATGTTTATTTCAGAAAGTGATTCGCATGTGTTTGTTGTTATGGGAACCGAATATTTGTCCTGGGGGCCGTGGCCATAAGGGCTTGTATTATGAAGTGTATCGTAATGAATTATGATGTAGCGCTTGGACCGTAAGTGTTTTAACCTCATCGCAACCGGCCTTAGCAACAAGACTGTGTGGGAATGTCAACTTACGATCCATGTAAACAAAGTTCGTAAGTACCACTTACTAGCTAAGGAGTGCGAAAACAATATTTCCGATCAGTGTGAATGGTATAAGCACCTGATGAAACTATAAACAATCGACAATCACGAATTGACAGGTTTGTGATCGATAAACTAACTCGGTTATCGACGTTTAATATTCTGTTTATATCAGAACGTAATTAAACTCTTTGTCAAAAGTTATCATCATGGGTACAGCCTGGTCATATATAACTTCTCCCTCCACTGTGGCGTGAAGTGGTCAGCGATCCAGTATATCACTCATGAGGCCACGATCATGGATGTAAATTTTCGCTGGGTAGTTAAAAATTCTCAACAATTTCTGTATTTGAATAAAATCAGGTAAACTAATGTAACAAAGTGCCAGAATGCTTTTATTTAAGGGGGGACATACAGCTTTCGGTGAAATTCATTAGTGAGAAATATGCGAATTTCATTATTTTTTTTCTCAGCAATGAATTGCTCTGCTGTCTTGCAATCTGACATACTCTTTATTGACTAAATCTACAATTGCATCCTATTTTAAAAATTAATCAAACTGTTACAGTTACGGGTAATTATCGTTTTAAAATGGCAGCCACGTTTCATGCACTGAACAGCCGTTTCCCTGATAACTTCCAGAAATATAGATATTTCTGAGTGATTATTTTTCTGTGTATTTGTTAATATCATGTGAACAACATAATCTAGGATCTTTGAAATATCTTCAGCATAAGTATTTTTTTAAAATATATATAATTTAACGAAACAGAAAATTAAAAAAAGAATTATTTAAAAACATACTAATACTGTAGTAAAGATATATCAAAGATCCTGGATTATGTTGTTCACATGATATTAACAAACACACAGAAAAATAATCACTCAGAAATATCTATAATTGTGGAAGTTATCAGGGAAACGACTGTTCATTGCATGAAACGTGGCAGCCATTTTGAAACGATAATTACCTGTAACTGGAACAGTTTGATTAATTTTGAAAATAGTATGCAATTGTAGAAATAGTCAATAAAGAGTATGTCAGATTGCAAGACTATTCATTCATTCATTGCTGGGAAAGAAATAATGAAATTCACATATTTCTCACCAATGAATTTAATCAAAAGCTGTATGTCTCCCCTTAAGCAGTGATAATTGCAATTATGATGTACAGAAAATAAGTTATTTTTGTAAACGATTTCCGAGTTAAGCTCCAGATCGATTCATTAAGCAGGGATTACGGAAGATTAAAGTAATAAAGTTTGGTTAGCATATATGTAGAAATATTGGGTGGTGTTATTTGTCAAAGCTAACTGTATTGAAACTTCTAAAGCCGTATATGAACACTGTAAAGCAATATGCTGTCATGAGAACTGATTTACATTTGATAAATTCTGTATAATATATTACCATGAAAATAAGCGCTAAATTGGGCTTTACTCCGGCATCATTCAACCGATTTGGTCTAAAATCATTAGGCTTCATCCTATGGACGTTATAAGTGCGTACATTGAGTTGCATGAAAATCTGATAATGCGTATTTAAGTACAGGCACACGGACAGACGGACAGACAGACAGACAGACGTTTCCCCGTCCTCCACACAATCTATTCTGACACTTGCTAATTAACTGTCATTGTTTACCGAGTCACATAATCATGGTGCTATGATCGGCGACTCATCCGGGAGGTCGCAGGTTCAAATCCCTTGGTCATTCAACCTCAATGTGTTTGTTCCTGGGTTTCCCCGCTCACAAAGGCGAATGCTGAATGGGCATTTACTTTTAATCTGCCTCAGTTGTTCTCATCCGTTGTCCAATGTATTTCTGTTGTCCTTAGAGGTAGCCCTGTGTTGTGGCGGTCTCTCACCACGGAGTCCTTCCATGTTCCTGTCTACTGTTGATATAGAGCTCAGGTCTTAGTTATGCACTGTTTGAAATAGCTGAAGATCGGAGAAACAATTGCGTAAAAGATTGACTTATTTGTTGTATCTTCAAGTTCTAGAAAAGGCAGTTAACCAAATAATATTGAAAATCCTTTGCTATGATAAGGAATTGAAGACTTTGAATGAACGGGGAGAAATGAAGGTCGTAAGTAGGCTTAATGATTTGAGCGAAACTAAATATTGTGTTGGCTTAGGTTTGTGTTTTGCTAAAAATATTTAAAGTGCCGGTATCCAGTAAATTGACCAAATGATTATTGCCGAAATAGTTAGTTGTTGATAAATTTCATCTTGAATTTTCTTTGAGGGAAGAAGTAAAAGTATAGGAAGTTTTTAGTCTTATACCCTGAAAAACGATAAATAAGAAGCCAACAATAATAGATATGGGGACAATCTTTTACAGTTAATAATAATAATATAATTGGTAAGTTAATAATTTAATAGAGCTTATTTAAGTACATGTCATATAATACTATGTCCATTGACTAGTTTATAGCATTAATGTTTTGAAAAGTTCTTATTATACTTGTACATATATATATATATATATATATATATATATATTCAATAAATTATTATAAGTTATTACAACCGAAGCACTTATATTAAAACTGTTTTACAGTAATATAGATGTAAGTATAAATACATTCGTAAAATTCAGTATCTTCAAGTGTTAGGTTAAAAGTACATCTTTATATAATAAAATTATAAAATATTATGTAATTCCAGTTAAAATTGTTGTATCCAATAATTGGAGACTGTCAACTTTGTCATAAAATTATTAAAAAATTTTTAGTTCGTATATTTGCTATCATTAATTAAAATCAGAAGTCATGGACTTGTTTACACGTTCTTAAAACGTTAAAATCTTACAAGTAAAATACTTGTGTGTTAATATAATCATCATATGAATTTCAGTTGTTCTTTATATATTCTTTAGTAACTTCTTAGTTCACAGAGATAAAAACTTGGTCTTACAAGATTGTAATTTGAAGTTATAACTTTACTTTTGATAAATAACCTATATTAACTTTTATTCACATTGATATTAAGATTGTCCACATTGAATTTGAGGATGATACTTGGCTTTTTACTTAGTTGGGCGATATGTACATTTCGGTATTCAAGTGTATACCATCTTCAGTCTTAATGGTAGAAGAAGTTGTCTCGATGAAGACTAAGTCATTACTACTATTGGTAGTAATGACTTAGTCTTCATCGAGACTGAAATTCATATGGTGATTATATTAACACACAAGTATTTTACTTGTAAGATTTTAACGTTTTAAGAACGTGTAAACAAGTCCATGACTTCTGATTTTAATTAATGATAGCAAATATACGAACTAAAAATTTTGTAATAATTTTATGACAAAGTTGACAGTCTCCAACTATTGGATACAACAATTTTAACTGGAATTACATAATATTTTATACTTTTAACCTAACACTTGAAGATACTGAATTTTACGAATGTATTTATACTTACATCTATATTACTGTAAAACAGTTTTAATATAAGTGCTTCGGTTGTAATAACTTATAATAATTTATTGAATATATATATGTACAAGTATAATAAGAACTTTTCAAAACATTAATGCCATAAACTAGTCAATGGACGTAGTATTATATGACATGTACTTAAATAAGCTCTATTAAATTATTAACTTACCAATTATATTATTATTAATTGTAAAAGATTGTCCCCATATCTATTATTGTTGGCTTCTTATTTATCGTTTTTCAGGGTATAAGACTAAAAACTTGCTATACTTTTAGTTAGTTGTGTTACACGATAATGTAGTAGTAAGTATAACAGTCTCTGTAGTGGTTAAAATGAAGAAAATGGACCTTTATTTATTTGTACGAATGGCAAAAGAACGACAGCGACATCTGGTGATATCCTCAATAATTGCTATAACATGCTAGTACCATTTTCTTTACCCTTAATGAGCCTAGTCCTTAAAATGGAACTTTATGTAGAAGGAGAGAGCTCTGTTAAACACAGTTTACGATTTAAAATAACATAATAGCTATTTATGTATCAAGTACGCTAAATAATGCTTTAGCGGACGCCTCGGCCGAAATACTGGATGAGTACGTGGGGCAGAGTGCAATATATTTTTTTAGTAAAAGCTCTCTAAATTGTATGAAATGAAATAAAAATACCGTATAATTAATTATAATGAAAGGTAGTCAGCCATTTGTCAACGTCATATCCTCAGAGTCACCTGAATTGCAGATCAACAGTGAACCGTACCTGGCAATACGAATTGCGGTATAGATGCATTATATATGAATACGGACTAGTATTTATGAAAAGCTTGTGAAAGTATGAATGGTAATCCCGAGGAAACTTCAATCCAAGCCAGAAACATTTAATTGGTGCTGCTGCTATAAACTTCACGGCATTTTGAATGCAGTATGGACGCAGTTTTATGCAATTTTAGCGGCCTAGGTTGCTAAAATGCAATTTTTCGACGTGTTACCAGTCCGACAAGCAGCTATTTTAGAGAGCGTATACTAAAAAAGATATTACAATAGGCCTAAGCTTATACTAAATTCGTGGGAACACTGTTCTGCTATTGTATGAGTAAGTAAACCACACAGACATATCTGTTGCCACAAATACGTGCTGGTTGGCTTGAACCATAACGAGCGTAAACATATTTCCTCTTGTGTTATGAATTCATCACTCATACCTCATGTTTTGATGCCTAGGGGAGTTAAGCTTTTATTACATGAAATAATTAATTTTTATTCCTACACTCACTTCAACAAATCTCCTGGGACAATCTAAACAATTGAAACCCGTTGTATTCATGTATATTGTTTGTAATGTTGAGGAAAATTTATACTCATGTCATTTATTTTTTTACATGTTTGCTTTGTTTCTTTGGTTTCTAGCATGATTTTCTCTGCAGTGTAACTCTGACGTTTCAGATCATTTCATTCACATTTCACAAAATTTAAGTGGCTATTCCACTCATACACCGCGTGTTTGATATTGACCAATAAGGTTTAGCAATTCCTTGTATAAAGACCAATGACGATCGTTTGCTTACTTGCTATTAATATGAAGATGCGATTTTATCTGATAAAACTCTCAACTTGTCACTCGAGACGTAAGGCATCAACGTGCGGTGATTAATGCGTCCCATACTGCCATTAAGCAGCATGAAAACACAATATTTTAAACAATATAACTTTATGGAAATTGAAATATAAATGTCCATTGATTAAAACCACAATTTCGATTCGGTGCAAGCCACTTCGTGTGCTTTTATAGCTATGCTACTTCGATGTGAATGCTCACATAGGTTAGAGAATGTCTACATCAGTAGTTTTTGTGTAATTACTTAGGGTACTAGCTAGAATTTCAGATACATTCGCAGTAATAGAATCTGCCATCCTGCTTAAGATTTATGTCTTAGCTTAATGCTATTGTAAGGATGGAACTGTTCTCACACAGTAATCTTTTTTGAAAACAAATTAAACCCAAGTTAAAACTTTTCTATATTTCCGAGAGTTTCCTCTTGAAAACTTTATAAAGTTACAAACTTTTTTTATCACAATCTTCCGGGTTCCGGCAGTCAAAAGAGTGACTGTTTCTCGTTTTCTCTTTTTTTTTTTCTTTTGGTGGCAATCAAACGGGATAAAGATGTGGTTTGCTAGCTTTCTTTGTCGTGGCCAACTTTGTGAGACAATGCGAAAAGCAAAATTAATTTAGGTGGAAATAATTTTATAGGGGATTTTGGTCGTATTTGAGAAGTTATAAAAAGAATGAAGTATTGTACTGGAAATAAATGTAAACAATAACTTAATGCCGCATTCTGACATCTGCAAAATGTTATTGTGATTCCAATTCGTCCTCATATAAAAATGCCACAAATATAGTATAACAGTCAGTGGAAACTTGAATATAAATTTATTGTTTCTTTCTTATATAAAATTTTTCATTTTGTAATAAATACCAGGTCAAAATTCGCTATAAATTAATGCCTCACAGTATAGCCTACTGTATAGTATATATTCAGTATATACGTACAAATTGGTATTGGTTTGAGTAGCGAACTATATAATCACTTGGCTCAAAGAGGTCTAGGCAATGCTTACGATTTCGGGTTGTGACCATGATAAGGATTTATGCAAAACAAAAAAATCCCTTTAGGCAAGCCTACAGGCTGAGGTAGATTTCGAAGTGCTTTTGGTTTAATTTATTGTCTCTGCGTAGCACTCTTCTTCTTTAGCCTTGACAATAATAACTGCAAAAAAGAGGAAAGATCACTTTTTCAAACATTCAAATCTCGCCTTATATGAGAACTATCAAGAAACTAGTTATTCATTTGTAGAGTACTCATCAAGAGCTTTTCAACGATACCCCACAAGACGCAGTTTCAAAAATTTCGAATATCCATCCCCCACCCCACCCCACCCCCAAAACCCGCGAATTGTTGGTGTCACTGTGAACTCCATAGGGAGTGCTGTAATTTATTCAAACAAAGTTTCCCTTTGTACTTCATAGAGGCCGAAATATAAATGTTTTAAAATTTCAACCCCCTCCCCGACCACCCTCTTGAGCCAATTTTTCTCATTGACGAACCTGTCCGAACTATTGGGCCTAGAAATAACACAATAAAATTTGGTTCAAATATCTTCAAAATTACGGCCGCTAGCGTGTAAAGATATATATATATATACATTTTTTTTTTTGAAGAGGCGGTGGTTTCGTACTTAGGGAGGCATGAAACGTAAAGATATGACAGAATTTTTCGAAAATCATGACATGGTATCCATTGCAATAGGTAGAGATTTTTCGAAATCTACCTAAAAAGGGGACTGGTGAATGTTTTTTTCATCATCTTAAATATCACACAGAATAGAGAATGAGATATTTCGTGTCTTGTCTGTTTGAAGGAAGTAATTTGTATTCCATCACAGATTTCTCTGTCCACGGCAATTATGTAATCTGCACGGTATTTTACTATTCTCTTTGACAATGATCACTGATACAAATCCTGTGCAGTTCAGATTAAATTACTATCATGCCATACGTTTGTTTTTACGACGTTATTCATGGAATTCCTCTCTGTGATTTTTTTTATATAAACTCATTCTCTATTACTCTCTTCCTCTCTCTGTCTTTTATGCGATACTATTTTATTCTGCTATTAAACTAATCATAAATATTGTTTACAAAAGAACAATAATACAGTACCGTTCAAAATAATTCAGCAGTTTATTTGAGAACTTTGCCGTCATTTGTTCGAAACAAAAATGTTAGCTAATGTTTATGGGGTTGGTACTATTGTACAAGAGCAGGTGCCCGCGGCTTCACTTGCGTTTATTACTTTCCATACTCTTTGGGAAGAACATAATCTGAGAGTGTTTGAAAACAGGGTGCTTAGGAGAAAATTTGGGCCCAAGGGAGATGAAAATGGGGACTGGAGAAAATTACATAACGACGAGCTTCATGATCTGTACTCTTCACCGGATATAGTAAGGGTAATTAAATCACGGAGGATGAAATGGCCTGGAGATGTTGCACGTATGGGGGAGGAAAGACATATCTCAAAAATATTGACTGGGAGACCCGAAGGGAAAAGACCACGTGGAAGACCTAGACGTAGGTGGGAGGACAATATTAGAATAGATTTAAGGGAAGTATGATTTGCGAGGGATGGTTGGATGGAGTTAGCACAGAATAGGGTTGAATGGCGGGCTCTGGTAAGCGAGGCAATGAAACTTTCGGTCCATAAAATGGATAATATTCCTTTAGCTTGCTGAGGAATTGTCTATTGCCATTGAGTAAATAAGTAAGTAAGCAAAGTAATATTCAAATGCTACATGTTTTATTTAAATAATTTATTTAACAGAAAATAATTAAAACATATTTCTTAACATTGCCATCGTTCTTTCATACATTTATTGCATGAATCACTATATTTAATTTTTAATTATATTGTTAAACATAGTAAACAGATATTAAAACGACTAAAACGAACCTTTTGCTGCCATATGGGCATAAATATTTGAAATGAAACGATTAAAACGAACCACAGGTTCATGAACCTTAACCAAATCAGGCATAAACAAATAGTATATTGCGATAGAAGTGCCTTAAGGCATGCATACGGATCGAGGAAATAGTTTGAAAAAACGAGGCGCTCGAGCCGAGTTTTTTTCAATTTTCCGAGATCCGTTATGCGTTTACGGCATGCTGTTTTTTGCACGATGATTATTTATATCAATTTAATTATATTAATTGTGATATTACCTGAAAATATTAAGTATTCTATTCTATTCTATTCTATTTTGTGCCCCTTAAGGCGGGGAGGCGGGGTGGGAACGCCCCTAAGCACCGCAGCCGTTGCCGACTTATTGTACCTACCTCCGGGATGGGATGAGTTGCGTGCCCACAGGCCGCTCCGGACCTCAAAGCCCCCCGTGAGCCCCCACGGAACTCCCCTACATCCAACAAAGCCTAGTACCATACCACGTGTGCGCCACCCCCTGCGGTACCTCCAACCGGGAGCCCCGACAGGTTCGTGACACACACCACCAACAACCTCTTGACCACAAGCAGCGGGGAGAACGGGAGAGGCCCCCAAAGGGCTCTGACTGCCGAAGCAGACCCGATGCCAGAAGTGGAAACGGGATGAGGATGAAAAGGGGGAATGGTGAGATGAAGTGGAGAGTGTTGGTGGAATGAAAGGGGGAAACGGGAGAACCCCGAGAAAAACCCCCTAAAGCACGGCTTCGTCCACCACGAATGACACACCCGCCGGCCCCGAGATTTGAACTCAGGACCGCAAGCATGCCAGGCTCACGCGCTACAGCATGAGCCACCGCGCCGGCAAATATTAAGTATATACATTCTTGAAGATAGATGTTTATTTCAGAAAGTGATTCGCATGTGTTTGTTGTTATGCGAACCGATTATTTGTCCTGGGGACCTTGTCCATAAAGGCTTGTATTATGATATGGCGTACCTATAAAAATGGACAACTTGTTACTTTTACGTTCCTGTCATATCTCCAGAACTTTATTTCGATATATAACTAAAACTCGGATGAAAATATAATATCCTCTCTTCATACTTACTTCAGAGACATACCTACAACTTTATCTTCTCAGCGGTCAACAGGATTGGCCTTGGGAAATTTAGACTTTCAGTGCATGGACGCAGTAGCCAACTCCCTCCTAGGAGTAGCAGTAGCGTCATTAAAGAACGAACAACAACAACATGATGTGGCGTAAGTAAATTCTTACCGCTCGGAAACTCTTACCACACATAGCAACAAGATTGCGTGTGGGAATGTTAACTTACGATCCACGGCAACAACATTCGTAAGTACCACTAATTAGTTAAGTCGTGCAAAAACGATTGAAAAGCTAAAATTCCTGCTTCGAGCATTTCACGATTAAAGTGCGTCGCCCGTGAAAAAACAACTTCAGATTCGAGCCCCCAGAAAACCCCATAATGTATTTCGTTCAAATCATTCAATGTTTTCCCATTTAGGCGTGCCTTCATGACTCCCCTTCTGCATGCTGGGTGCACTGGAGAAATATTCTCTGGTCTCTCCTCACTGCACTCACTATGTGTTTCATATACTTCAGTTACAAATACACGACACTTTTACAGGTGTCGTGGAGTACAATTGTCGCTTTTCAATTTTTCACAACGCCGACGAATAATTTTTTTGCACTTGGTGCCACGAACGGTATTTTTTACACGCTTTTACCCTTAGTGCAAGATACGATTATGGAGAAGGTTTAGTATAGAATATAATAAAGTTATAGAAAAATAAAATAAAAATACACAAGGAAACGCCAACAGGCTGAAATTAACATTTATACTCATATTAATAAACCTCATTTTTTCTCCAATGAGGGCGGTATTATAATAAAATATAATTTAATTTTTCCACCTTATACCCCCATTTAAAAATAATAATTCTTCGATGGTTTGCCTTTAACTCCACAAGTTTTAAAATACCTTGGATTAAAGTTATGAATATAACTTAGCCCTATTTCTCTTTCTTTTTTTTTGCGTCAATGATTAAAATTCCATTAAAATGTTCCTATTGAAATGTTACGTTGGCTATATCCTTAATCTTGCGTATAAGAATTACAAACAATAAATAATAAAAACAAAGTGTTTAAAAATGTATATCAATCTCTAGTTAGAGTCATTAGAAGAAAATTGTGAAATGTGAAATCACTTGGTTACCACACTGTCTATATAATTCACTCCACTTAATGTTTTCTTGATGTTCACTTCTGCTCTTGTAGACTGTTATGTTGTAAGATTTTGCTTGTAGGCAGTCAAAAGGCAAACCATCGAAGAATTCTTATTTTTAAATGAGAGTAGGCCTATAAGGTGGAAAAGTTATACTATATTTTATTTATACACAAGAGACTATTTTGGTCGACCGCGTTGGTCTAGAGTTAGCGGGTCCGCCTCTAGATCCGAAGGTCGCGGGATCAAACCCGGCAGCGGTCGATGGGGTTTTCAGGAAAAATCCTGGGCACGGAGTCCTCCGGGAGGGACTTTAAACTGGGGGACCGGTGTCATAGATTTACGGCACGTAAAAGAACTCCAAGCCTAAATTAGAGCCTCTGGACAAAATTTCTCGGCCCTTTCACGTCAAAGTAACACCTTACTGTCTTGGGGGGTGGTTGAGAGGCGATGGGCTTACCACCTGTCCCTCTGACCTCTCTTGGAAAATAAGCGTAACAAAATTCATATCGGTAACAGAAACTTCCACTTGGAGGCCCCTTCGCCCCAATATAGGGGGCTATAGGGTTCCAGACAGACAGACGAGACTATTTTGAGAGCGCTTTGAAAAGACGTCTTGCTTTATCGGCCGCCGGTGAACAAGTGAAAAAATCAGTTTTTCGTATCATGTAGTTCAGCTAAATGAGCTTTATATCATAGTAATACTTCAGTAATGTTATTATGAATTGTCCACATTAGCATGCCATAAAAATAAGTACGGTATGTGAACTAGAGATTGGCAAAACAACGAAGTAATCACTCTTGCCACTCCCGGAGGAAAACGTTGGCCTATTGTTAATAGTGGCGTCACTGAAGGTCCCGCAGACCCCCGTTATTCGTGGGGCTCGAAATGAAAACTGGAAAAAAGGAATGTAATTTTGCTGTCATAGGGTTGAGCATCGATGGCATATGTTTTCAAAACATAAACATCGATATATAAGCATTCATGAACCACAGATCACTGTCTCTGCCGGACATTGCATGAGAATATTATAGAAGAAAAATTCCTCCGACACTGGGACTTGAACCCAGGACCCACAGTGATCTGTGGTTCATGAATGCTAATATATCTTGTCTTGAATGTTAACTGTACAATAACAGTGGGAGTCCGGTCATAGAAATCACTACTTAGTGTGCCTCACAGTACTGCATATGACATAACTTGTCTGTCTGTGAGGTAGACCATTAGGGCAATTAGTCACAGGAGAGAGAGGTTCCATCTGGCGCTGTGAATTGAACTCCGGCTTAGCTCAGTTGGTAGAGCATTGGCGCAAATAGCCAAAGGTCCTGGGTTCAAGTCCCAGTGTCGAAGGAATTTGTCTCCTATAATATTCTCATAAACATCGATGTTTTCATGTCGATGATCGATGTTTTCATGTCGATGATCGATGTTTTCTACATCGATGGAAAACAACGAATGTTTTTGCTATATCGATGTTTTTCCCCGGACATCGATGTGTTTATAAAAAAAAAGGATATTAACAGGCCTACTTGGTTGTAAGGTAAAATTTTATTTAGAACAACCTAATTTCCCAAAACATCCATTTTTATACATCGATAGTTTTCATGAAAATATTTCAGTATATTTATGAGTTTTGCCTAATTAAAAAAAAAAAATCATGACTTTTTTAATATACATCGATGTTATCAGGTCGATTTTATCGTCACGTCGGTAGTTACCGCTGATTTTAACATCGATGCTTATCACTAGTCTGTCATCATGGGGGAAGTGCAAAGCACTAAAAGAAAAAAGGATTATCTTAGTCGAAAGATGGTTTATTCTGTGGATAGACAAGTCAATCCAGACAAAAGCCTCACACCAGTAAAACTGTGTGATTTAGTGTATATTAACATTTCAGAGCTGAATTTGTATGAATACATATGGAACCATGAAGTTAAATAATCAGCGGGCTCTGAGTTTCAAATCAGTGAGGAAAATTTCAGTACATTACTTGGACTCCACGAATAATAAACTAGACACTTAAATAAAATTCCTCGCCTTGTAAAGGAAGTATTATTCTATTAGTATTATAACTTTGCTTTAAAAAATGTTCGAAATGGCTCATTTATACATTCTTTGCCGCTTCCAATGTATGATTCTACGTATTGCCTAGGTATAGTAAGTAGTGTGCCCGTGGTATATTTTGGAAGTAAGCGGTCTAGGAAATATTACTATAATACATTGTTTCCTTGTTTCCTACACTTCAACTACTACTAATACTTAATAATTATTATAATAATGATAATAATAATAGTAATAATAATACATGAAAATTAAATATTTGCGAGGTTCTTTCAGATTATCAAATCTTATAGTTCCCATGGTCGAAGCTATGCTACTGAAGCCATATACTTGAACATAAATCGTTTTGTTATGGGACCCAAATTAAACTTTGCTGGGGGCCAACCTTTCTCCGTTACGCCACTGATTGTTAATTATTTGGCATAGCACAGTTTTCAGTTGAAATTTTTAAACTCTATTTATAATTTATAATTTTGAAATTTGTTTCAATTACTTCGCAAACTTTAATAGATGCCGGTTAGGCGGTTTAATAGTATATTGCGATACAAGTGCCGTACGAGATGTTTACGGATCGAAGAAAGAGTTTGAAGAAACGAGGCGCTCGCGCCGAGTTTTTTCAATTTCCGAGATCCGTTATGCGCTTAGGGCACGAGTATTGCATGCTATTTTTTGCACGATGATTATTTATATCAATTTATTAATTGAGATATTAGCTGAAAATATTATGTATGTACACAATTGAAGATAGATGTTTATTTCAGAAAGTGATTCGCATGTGTTTGTTGTTATGCGAACCGATTATTTGTCCTGGGGGCCTTGTCCATAAAGGCTTGTATGATGAGGTGTGGCGTAAGTAAATTCATAACAGCACGGAAACTCTTACCGCACATAGCAACAAGATTGCATGCGGGACTGTCAACTTACGATCCACGGCAACAACATTCGTAAGTACCACTAATTAGTTAAGGAGTGCAAAAAGTATTTTTCGTTTAGAGTATGAGCAATTTCGGAGGCGAACGAAAATTCGCTCAAAAAATTTGCTAATGTAACATCCGTCTAGAGACTGATTATGGCGAAAATTAAATTTCAAATGAAGGACTTGAGTTTGAAATACAGTGTAATATGATTCTAAGTCATTTAATGTTGATTTAATTTGGAAAGAGGAAAAACAAGATAATCTGTACAAAGACATGATAATTCCAGCTAGAAACACAAATTGAGAAGCAAAGTAATTATTTCCCTCTAGCGGATAAACTCTGAAACTGGATATGTCAGCAGAGGGAATAGAGATCAGATAAGATGACACTCGTCGACATTGTCGTCAGAGTAAATACTGCACGTGCTTAAAATAATAATTTTAATGAACGACATGAAGACATTTAGAGTGATAATGTCTCTACAAAGGAGACTCCCTAAGGGAAAATTAAATACCGGTACTATAACATACGTAAACCAGTAACCTCGAGTACTTTTCTATGAAAATATAATGCATTGTTTCTAATTATTACTAGAAGTTCTGTTGTAATGAAGAGTTACATTAAATATTGTTATATCATTATATGTTTAATTTATTAGTGTTTAACATATTAATTTTTGTTAGAAGTATCCAGTGGCCGTGTAAATAATGTCAGGCATGTAAATATGATCTTGCAAAACCCTCATACTGAGACATAATCATTTTTAATTTTGAAAAATATAAAAGTACTTTTTATGAGAAAACGGTTGATCCTACATAAAAGTTGTAATAATCTTTTCTGTGCAGAATCTATGTAGCTACATTTCATGTTTCAAATTTTTTTGTGTAATCCCAACGGTTACTGATATAAATAGGAAAACGCGTTTGCGATGGCAGCCAATTTGTTTTTTGCCCCCACCATTCAAACGCACCATTTTCAAGAGTGGCACCATCGAAATTATGTTTCTCCAAGGTCAAACGAAGAGATTGAGACCACTCCCACACTTGCATCATCAAGGAGCACACGGGAGCCTTTTTTTGTACATTTGACAGGGGACTATAAATCTATGACAAATTAATAAAATATGCACGAATATTTCAATGTCATGCCTAGGCCTTTATGATGCACTATTGCAAACTAACAAAATATGGACTATTATGAAAATAGTTATTTATGTATGAAGTACGCAAAATTACGCTTTAGCGGACAAATCTACACTTGATCCAAGATGTGTACGGAGCAAAAGTAAACAACAGACTTACATTGACTAACTGTGTCCTGTCGTTTCATTGGTTAATCGCACCAGCGCATACTTCACGATAGTGCGACAAGCTCAACCAGATGTTTACTTCCATTCCGCACAAATGGTACAATTATTATTTATATCTTACGTAATTGTGAAAACATAAGTTCTGTTAAGTGAGCTGCTTGCATTTGTATTTATATCATAGGCTTACATGTCCAGCGGCGAGAAGATACAGAATGTAAATATATACAGAACGTTAAAAGAAAACTCTGAAGTATCTGTGCAAGATGTAGGAGTGAAAGTGATGACATCCATGGGAGTAGTTTCAAGTACGGTTTTCAAAGTCCTAAAAAAAATACAGATCTAAAGAAGGTGTCAAGTCACCGGTAAAAGTTAAACCAAAATCAAAGACAAAAAAATCACTTGGCAGAAGTGGGAATCGAATATAAATATATATATAATTATAAAAAATAATATAAAAAAGAAAGTTCAATTGACTTCACTGTATGTACTCGACTAAACAGTCTCATAAACGAACTCTTGTGAACAATGCTTTACAGCCTACTTTTACACTCGGATGTTCACTTTTGCTCCTTACACATCTTGGATCAAGTTTAGTGTAGCGGCCGAGGCGTAAGCAGAGGCAGGGCCGTATTTCTAAATAGGCTAAGTAGGCTGCAGCCTAGAGCGGAAAATTTTCAGGGGCGGCAGTTTGGCAATTTATTCAAAAGGCAAAATGGAATATTTAAGAAATCTCATAAGAAAGCTATGTAAATTTGAACTTGAAGATTACGTGGGGTGATTTTTCTTAGAGAAGTTTGTATATTTTTCAAATAATAACCAGTAGTTAACTACATTTTGTGTAATTTCATTTCACCGTGAAGGACAACTTAATTCAAATAGAACACAGTTCTTCAATTACGAAAAAGATAGTCATTAGCATTAAAATATAAAAATATGTTTAAAATAGTGATCACTGATCTTCAAGAACAAATTAATTAATTAATTAATTTCGAAACCAATTTCATTTTTTAACGAATCTTAAAAGAAATGAATAAAAAAACAAGTAGATAACTAATTTGATTATGTATAAAACAAATATATTAAGCAAATATGAACTATAGAGGGGGCTGCAAATGAACTTACAACCTACAGGCGGCATACTCTTAAATCCGGCCCTGAGCGGAGGCCGAAATACTGAATGAGTCCAATAAAGTTTTTGCTTACTTGGCAAACTTCCACGGTAGCCTATTGGTATATAGATTTTGTATTTATTTGAGAGCTTATGAGAAATGCTGACTCTTATTAATTTCCTAATTAAAAACTATATTAGCTTACAGGAATGAACGTTGCCGTGACAATCAACAAAATCAAATCTGTCACAAAGGCGTAATGCAATTAACAGTGAAATACAACGTTGTTCCGCCGGAAGTGATTTGATTTAGAATGAATTATGAGAAATTACAGATGCGGGGGATGACAAACTGCGAAGTATCAGAAGTCAACACAGGAAATAATTGAAAATCGCTGTCGCTTTTGCCGTATTGAATTTAACTGTCAGAAGGCCTTGACTAGGGACGTCAGAGCTCGTATTTATTTAACGTAAATAAAAAATATCAATCACGGAGACAAACCAATCTATGTAGCCTATGAGAGTTAATAATATTCTGGTATAGCCTTCGGGCAGCTCTTGCGAAATACGATGGAGGTCATTGGAAGAGATTAAAACCAATCGCATTGAAATTTGTTATGTAATGGAGTTACGTGACTATAACGAGAAAATTGGATTTAAAGAAGTCAATTTGAATCACGAAATAAGAGAAACTCCCTATGTCCACTTTTTCGGCATAATAACTTTACAGTAAGAATGTATTATACCCTTAGTAAGCAGGGATGGCGGTTGAGGCCAGGTAGGTTTCTTCACCCGCTAGCACCCTCACATTTACAAGGGCAGGGGATTAGTACCGACCGTAATTTCCGCCCCATCAGTCACCTAGTCTACCTCAATCAGCATATCTTAGATTTTTTTAATATGTCATTTTATCTTAAAATGTTTGTTATACATCAATTCTACACATAATTACAAGAAAAATGACACCAAACAATGTATAATTTACTTTAATAGGAACATTTACGAATCGTGTTAGTGACTTACTTCATCATTTGTTAGAAATGTTCCTGGGTATATAAAAGGCTTTGTCCTGACTAACTGACTGACTGGCTGACAGAGAATCAACGTAGAGCCTAAACTATAACAGGTAGAGACTTGGAATTTTGACAGTACCTTCGTTTCATAATGTAGGTGCTCACTAAGAAAGGATTTTGAAAAATTTTGATTTTAAATGCCAAAAATTAAATGTTTTTGAGAACACTTAATCCCATTTCACACAGAATTATCAAATCCAAATCACAGTTCACTTGACAACAGTATTGTTGGCAGTCTTCACATAAGGCTTTGGAAATAAATGAAACGAGACTTGACAAATTAGAAAACTATCAATATAATCCGTGTTACAAATAAATATTAAAGAATGAAATCCACGAAAATATGCAGTCACATAACTTTCTCTACCCTGGACATAGAGAAAACAATACAAGGTATGGCAATATGCACATTACTATATTGCAGATTTTTGGAGAGAGAAGTATGAAAGTGATATTACATTTCTGCTTAATTTCATCCCCAAAACGGTTTTATGGTAACATGAGAGTGAGAAATAAAATATTCCGCAAAGACAATATAATTTTATGTTACCGGAATTTATGTTTCTTCTTATTTGAACCCCTACCGAGCTCGCTGTGTACAAGCGATGGGATGCAAAATTCTACATCCTCTAAGAGCCATAAAAAGCTATACCAGCTATTTCAAATTCTAAATACCTATATAATGACCTATAATTTAAAAATCGAAAATCCTTCATAAGATAATTTCCAATTACAAAATAAAATTGAGCATAGGTGGAAAACCTCTTTTAACACAGGTATGCGTAATACCTTCAGTGATACCTTATGGAATTTAGTTTATGAATAATATTGTGGTTTTGTATACCACATTCAGGGAATCTCTTGATCCTCCCGTCATTTCTGAGAAACTGTATAATTTGAGTTAGAATGAGTTAAATATAAGTTAGAATAAATTAACATAATCGGGCGCTGCATGATACACGATATAATATGGGGTCACAGAATTCAATTTGAAAGTTAAGAGCGTCACTAGATGGAAAGTGATCAAAGTATGCAAATGAAGACGTGTCGAGTGAGGATTAAGTACTACCTGTTCCATACACACGAACACACCGTTTATAAACTTCTCCGTAAAGGTTTTAATTCTCTCAGTGCAGGAGTAAATCGAGAGCTAACCCAAACTTGCGTTACGAACAAAATCGTCACGAAATTAGTGGGGTTTGACGGAACGGACTGCACAGAAAACAATCAACTCAATGATTAGGCTTATCCAAAATTTTAAAAATCCAAAAATCCAAAATTAAAAAATTAAAACATCCAAAATTCAAAAATCTAAACATTCAAAATTAAAAAATCCAAAACATAAAAAAGTTCAAAGATCCAAAATTTAAAAAATCCAAAATTAAAAATCCAAAATTCCAAAATTAAAAAATCGAAGATACAAAATTTTAAAAATCCAAACATCCACAATTTAAAAATAAAAAATTAAAAAATCCAAAAATTCAAAATTAAAAAAATTAAAAATACAAAATACAAAATTTATTAAAAATCGAAACATTCAAAATAAAAATAAAAAAATAAAAAATTCAAAGATCCAAAATTTAAAAAATCCAAAATTAAAAATTCCAAAATTAAAAATTAAAAATTCCAAAATTAAAAAATTCAATGATCCAAAATTTAAAAATCTAAGAATAAAAAAATAAACTATTGAACTCATCCCAGTGATGCCAACATAAAATCCTAAATGAATCAAACTTGTACTACCAACCGTCTTTTCCCCAGACCAATTTGTCTCTTTAATTATTGAATGACCCTCGTAACATTTTGGCCACTCTGGATTCCCTCTGTATGTAGGCTACTAGTACAATGTATTGTGCAATATTCTTTGTGCTCGAGGGACAACTGATTGTCACGTACAGTATCGTGTTACACTGAACAAGAAACTCTTTCGTTGCTCGCCATGATGCGTGAAACAAGGAAATTGAATTAGATGTAAAAGCGCATGGGACGCAGAATAAACCAATTGGACTACGGGAAACGTGATACAGCAAAGTGAATATTGCTACTCTGCTCAAATATTCAAATTGGTCACATTCACTTTACCGCAGAAGTGCTGAGTTTAATTCAGACCCAATATCATCCATGCTGTCAATACGTCACGTAGAATCATTCTACTGGAAAGCATACCCGTTGCTTGGATACAGTATAGCCTTTAAGTTCATGTATCTTATTATTTTATTTATTTATTTATTTATTTTTTAAAGTTACATGAATACATAGATGCCCGGGCGGCATTTAACACATCTTTATAGATACTGCTGTTCATTGTAGTTTGCTCGCCTTAATGCAGTAATTAATTACAAGAGGGGAGTGGTTGTGGCAGTAATAAATATGCATGGAGCCTGTTAGCGTCTGTCTTGTATCACACGCTGGCTATCGAGTTGACACACGTTAATTTAACAGGTATTAGGCATGTGTTTATACAACAAGCCGCATTATCTACCCGTCTAACTTTTATACAATATGTACGAGTATATCAGTGACATAAAGGCATCAGATAAATACCATTACAGACATAATACAAAGCATATTGTCTTTGATGCCCTGTTTACATTCGCCTATTGCCACTGCACCTCCCGCTGCCGTATTTGCCGCCCAAAATACTTCTGTGGCAGCACCGAAGGCAATGAGTGTTTACATTATGCTGCTTCCCGTGGTAGAGTTGGATTATTCCCACAAAGTCTCTGGCCTTGAAGACAAACCCAGCCAGCGAGCTTCTCGTTACGTCTCGTTACCAAGATGCGCGAATTCGGTGCGCGTAAGATCAGTAAGCTACCGCTGGGCAGAGAGTGAACATCTTGCAGCGTGTCGCCAGTCGTAGAGAATACTATAATAGTTGAGTGGAGGGATAATCCGCTGCGAGAGAGACAGACAACACGTGGAGTGGGATAGGAGAGCTGATCCAATCAGGGTGCAGCTACCTCCCCTAGCCAGGAACTCTACGAGCGGTGAGACTCGCTCCTAAGGTATATACGTAAAAACCCAGAGACGTTGTGGAGGTAATCCTACTCTAGCATAAAAACAATGAGTCGCAGTTAGTATCACGGTGGCTTTCTGTACCAAAGGTTGCGGGTTCGATCCTGGCCCAGGTCGATGGAATTTATGTGTGGATAAATGTGTCAGGCCCATGTCAATAGATTTACTGGCAAGTAAAAGAACTCCTGCAGGACAAAATTCTGGCACACCGCTGACGGACACAGGCCTAAGGTGAAGTACATCCCCGTCGTTAAATAACCATATACCAAGCAATAAATACAATGAGTGTTTTCAATGTCGCATTCGACCTTAGACAATGGAATTATTTGCAGCTTTGATACCTGTCCTTTGCTTTCGCACAAAAACCGGGTTCGAAGGGAGCACAGGGCAGCAGAAAAATCAGTAGCAGCAGCAAGACAAAGAAGGTGTACCTATCCGAACTCTCGCTGTTCAATTCCCTGCCCACTGTCCTGCCCACTGCCATACCCAAACGGACTCAATGTAAACGGGGTATAATATATAATGACGTAAGACTACATTGCCAAGTTTTTTGTTCAGTGTTCATGCCTACCACTTCATAACTGTTTTCTGCTGCTATCTAGCGTGTTAATGTGTAACTACTTGTTGACCGGTAAAGAGGCCTGACCGGCAACGGGGAAATCTCCCCTACTATGTTTGATTGTTCGTTATGTGCTTTTAGTAATGTTACTCTCAGTTTTTTCTGTAAATAAAATAAGCCAACAAAACTGGTATTTGTACCAAGTAAGAAAACACTTGTTGGTTTAATGTGTTTCATGTTCCGGTATTGCACTCGTTAATATTGTCTTGTGAAACTGCGCTATAAACTTCTTGGTTTATGTCACATCATAAAACTAACGTGAGAAAGTGCACTCTGGTGGCAGAAAGTGTAACTTTGCTTATTTAAATGCCATCAAAAGCCGTAACGTGGGAAATTTATCTCCTTTAGGGGAATTATTATAAATTCTCTCATAAAAATCGAATAGTACAGTACAACATACTAAACAATGTACCGTATTCCATTATAACCGTAACGCCGTATTATACATGCAACCAGTTCTCTTGCGTGTAGAACAACGTTTAATTAAAACACAGATATAAGATTTACTGAAAATTGTGTATATTTCAATTAATTGTAATGTTGCGTGAACTGTATTCGTCTCGACCAAAGACCTAATAACAGCTCTTCGTCAGTTAATACGGCCTCTTCGAAGCCGGATTTTTTATTTCCGGTTTCGTTCGCGAGTTATGAATGAAAAACTGGCTTAAAACGTGAATTTTTTTTGCGCTACCGAAGCATCAGTTTTCGGTAATTCATTTCAATTGTAAAATCAATTGCAGGTGGCTGTGCCTTTTTTTGGTCACAACTTTCAAATAAAAGCATCGCGATTTTTTCAATATATCGCACGGAATTATCGATCGCTTCGATTATGTGAGCTCACCATGGTCGATTCGTTTGTTTATAATGTCAAGGTACGCAGACATCTGAAATTTTCAACCTAGACAGAAGAAGGATAATGAAAGTAGGCCTAAATGGGAAAATATTGATCGATTTGGACGGAATTCACTATGGAGGGGTTTTCCGGGCCAGGGTATTTGAATCCGAGGTCGTTTTTCCCAAGCGGAGCTTTCTAATCGTAGAATGCATTCCAAATCCGGATTTTAAGCTGCCGAACACTAAAAACGTTCAAGATGAAGTTAGTTGACCACTTGACTACCAACCATTAACATTTATATTATATACTACTTTCATGTTAAAATTGTTGCTTTTGTATTAGTTTCATTTATTTTAATTTTACTTTTCTTCTTTTTATGCCTATTATTATTATTTTCTTTCTAATTTGTTCTACTTACAATGTTGAATTTCCATTATTAGGCTTTAGTTTAATATAATTTTAATTATAGTTTTTACTAACATAATCTACATCTATATAATATAATCATGTTTCTCTTTTTTATTATTATTTTTTAATTCTTAATTAGATTATTTGGTAAGGTTTAAATGTATTCACCTCTGGTTAGTGGAAGAGAAGGCCTTAAGGCCTTAACTACACCAAAGGGAAATATATATAAATATAAATAAATAAATGTAATTTTTAGTCTTAGAATTAATTATCGTGGGCGAACCTGCGGGAGCTGCTAGTGCCTCTATAAAACCATATTTTGTTCAGTTTTGTATTAACTGATATTGTAAGTGCTCTATGAAACATTGTCCTACACTATGCAATTAACCCCGCATTGTTTCATGTTAAAAATTACCTTGTTGTTCATTACGCCTGAGTAAATAGTCGATTAATTATTTGCAATTATTCTTCCTTCATAAAGCTAGTTCAGTATTGGAATCAAAGCTTTGATTGCATGGTTTGAACATTAATCTCACAAGTTGAAATAAAATAAAGCCTGTTTAATATTATTCATGAATGACGCCAATGTGAAATCAAAGCTAAATCATTTATTCCATGCTGATTTACAATATTAATGTCAAATGGAAGGTTTTGGCTTTGTACCGGAAACTCGTGATTGGATTTTATTTATTTATACAATTATTCCACTCATAGCCAGCCAGCAACGAGTGTTATGCAGCAATTGACAGGAATTCAGTCTGAAATCTACAAAATATAGAATACTAGCATGTGCCCGCGGCTTCGCCCGCGATAATTATTTCAAAAATTAAAAATTAAGAGCATAATAGTTAAATCATTATATTTAGTAACACCTAAATCACGTGGACTAGATACCACGATTAGATAGCGTCGCCTGGTAAAAGCGACCTCAGATTCGAGTTCCTTGGCCCAGAAAACCCCTAATAGTGAGTTTCGTCCAAATAAAACAATGTTTGACCACATTTAGGGCATACGACATTCAAGCGATCGCGAAAGTTTTATTTCCAAGGTATGACAAAAATAGCCAAAGCCAACTGTAATTGATTTGACATTGAAATATATAACAGAAAACAGATGCTTCGAAAACGCAAAAAATGCATGTTTTTTTGCCCGTTTTTCACTCATAACTCACGAACGAAAGCGAAAATTAAAATTCCGGATTCGAGGTGCATTTTTCGACCCTTCAGTCCACCTATGTTTAAAATTTCAGATCTCTGCTTTCAGTAGATTTCGCTGGGCATCGCGGACAGACAGACAGACAGACAGAAGGAAAGACAGACACTTCCTTTTATTAATATAGATATGTGAAGATCAGTTGAACTCTGTAGGAGTTTCACTCTAATTTTGTCTCCATTATACAGTCTACTTAAGCGCATCGATATGTTGATTTTCATTAAGGGCCAAAATGGGACTTTATGAAATTGTGTTGTGAACGGGAAATGTCTGTCCGTGTGTCTGTACACGCGATAACTCAAATACGCTTTATCGGATTTTCATGAAACTTGGCATACTCATTTTTTTTATTTTATTTATTTATATTTATACAAAATCTACTCTTATACAATTCAACGGCTCTAAATAGCGTGCTTGCTCGCCCTCTTCGTGGGACATCGGGTATACTCGGCGATGTTCGTCTCTCGCAGTCTAAACTTTCATGACGACTACAAAATTAGGAAGGAAAACCGTTTCTTTATTATATAAGGCCTAAGTGAAATGAACACAATGAACAAATATTCTAATTTTATTTTTACTTACAATTTTCATAGCTCTGAACCACAAACATTTTAAATAATCTACCAGTGTAATTTTCTTAAAAATCCTGGAGTCAATGAATAATGGCGGGCGAAGCCGGGGACAACAGCTGTAAAATATTGATGGTTTTATCTCTTGAAATATCGCTGATAATAATAATCCAAACAAACCATTCCTTCCCTTAAAACATTATATAATTTCTGAAAATTACACTGAATTGATAAAATAAAATTAACATCATATTCATGTCAATAAACAGCTGAGAAATAATACGTATTATGTGTTCACAGGTTCTTTGGAACTGCATAATCGATTCTGATATAGTTTTCCCAGGGGGCGCTTTCATGTCGTGGAATGTACTCTGAAGCAGGAATTTTAGCTGTTTCATTAATTATTAATGGCTTAGTTTATGAATGATTCGCGTGCAAGTGTTAATAAATATAATGCTTTAATAATTATTGTACTCTTAATTTTTAACTTTTAAAAGAATTATCGTGGCGAAGCCACGGGCACCTCCTAGTATTTATACAAAACAAAACAAGACCACCCGAATGAGCATGCGCTCGTGCTCGGGCACAGTTCAGCCATTTGCATTACAAAATACAAATTACAAATACACAAAGAAAATATAATATTAAGTCAATACCTAAAAAATAATAATAAAAAAGAAAGAACAGAATAGTAAAAAGAAAAAAGGAAAAGTAGTAAGAACAAAAATTGAAACCCTGAGTTATTACAAATAAAATTGTTCCTTAATTGTCTACTAAGTACAGAGTGAAGTAACTTTTGAACTATGAAATAAGATTTTTGATAAACTTATTGAATTTTTTGTTGTTCATATGTACTATTTCTGGATGTGACCTAATTACAGAGTTATATAGTCTTGGACCATAATAAATGCTATGTTTAGAGCCAGAAGAGGTGAAGTATTTTGGTTCTATTAAAGGCAATGTTGTATTTCTTCTAGTATTGTAGTTATGAGGATCCGATACATGTACGTTGCGGTATTTTTGGAAGTATTTTAAAAGTGTGAGCTTATAAATTTGTTCTACAGTCATCACATTAAATTCAGGAAATATCATTTATCATTTATAACGTCCATGGGAAGAATCCTATTGATACTGGACCAAATCGGTTGACAGGTACCAGAGTAGTGCCCAATTTAATGCCTATTTTAAGGTAATATATTAGGAAGAATTTATCAAATGCAAATCAGTTCTCATGACAGCATATTGTTTTACAGTGTTCATATACGGCTTTGGAAGTTGCAATACAGTTAGCTTTGACAAATAACGCTACCCACATATTCCTTCACATACGCTTATCAAATTAGACCTTTGTTCTTTCGCAAGCCCTGCTTAATGAATCGATCTGGAGCTTAACTCGGAAATCGACTTAAAAAGACTTATTATCTGCATATAATAATTGCAAATATCATTGATTAAACAAAACAATCTGGCACTTTGTTACCTCAGTTTACCTGATTTTATTATCTGTTTTATTAGGTAGAAAATTAAAATTAGTGTACTTATGTTTAAGTTTTGTTTTCTTTCTTTCTTTCTTTTTCGTAGTTTTACCTCTCCCTTTTAGGATTTAAGCGACCCAAGCCGCCCGGGCCTTACAGGGCCGCGACCTGTCGGGAGAGGGATTACCTTTGGATCACATACATACTTTTTTGTCCAGACAAGGACATGGAGGGCCTCCCCGGATGAGTGATCAGCCCAATGCCGGGGCCACCTCCGAGACAACACGAACACATAGGACGATACACACCATTCGCACACACACTCACTCAGAACAAGGCGAGGATGAGGATGAAGATGATAATGACGGCCAGATGATATCCGGGGACCACAAGGGCCTAAAGTTACCTGACATTTGTCTCATAGGTGAGGGAAAACCCCGGAAAAAACCTCACCTAGGTAACTTGTCCCGACCAGGAATCGAACCCGGGCCCGCTGCGTGAGAGGATTGGACGCATCCCCTGAGCCACAGCGATAAGTTTTGTTTAACCTGTGTTATTTGTTGACATGCAATATTGAATTTCTTAAACTTTTTCTTTGATTGCAGGTGAGTAAGCAAGCATTACAGAATCAGTATTAGAACAGCTATAAATAGGAAAAGATGGTAGGAGTCTTAACTCTTTGGTAAGTCGAATTTTAACTCTGCCCCACAATCCCATGAGTTTGCTCTTAGACACCTACAAATGTGTATGCCTGGGATTTTGGAGTTAAGGTTTTCCCATGCATTTTCAAGTGTAGTTTCGTCACTGACCTTTTTGGTTACTTTGTTGTTTTAAATCGACTATTCCACTCATAACCCGCGTGTTTGATATTGACCAATAACGTTTAGCATTTCCTCGGATTCAAAACAATCGTCAGCTCTTTACTGGACACGTAAGAATCAATGTGCCATGATTAATACATCACATGCTACCATTAAGCAACACTAAAAGATTTTATTATACAACATAACTTGTTTGGAAATTAAAATAATATAAATGTACATTGATTAAATCACAATTCCGATTCGGTGCAAGCCAGTTCGTTTTATTCTGTTCTCCTGTTAGCTTTCCAGAATTAAGTTAACTATGTCTTATATGCACAATTGGTAGAACTGGTCACAACATGGTAACTCGAATCGATTTATGGATGTTTGATTAATAGTATGTCGTGATATCGCAGCTGTTAGTTTTGTTTTTATATAACAAAGTACAAAAGTAATTACTATTTGTATAATCCGTTACATTTTTATTCATGGAATAGTCGTAATAAATCCAACACGAGTTGACGAGTTTCATCAGATAAATTAGCTCCTGCTGTGCAGTCGCGAATCTATCGATAAACTCGTCAACTTTCGTGGGATTACCTATGATAATTTAATAAATGTTACAGGTAAATACACTCCACATGATATACTGTTTGAATATTTCTGCATACACTTAAGTATGATTTCAATTTTTAAAGGCCTACACGTTTTTAATAGAAAAATGAAAGTATTTTCGTCTGTGGCAGCCATTTTTTCACCTGCTCAGGTTCTCAATTGTGATTGGTTGTTACCAACGTTAGGTTTTCATCTTGAATGCCGTGCTAAAGTTTCCGTTACGTTTTATGTTCTTAAGTTTACGGTTAATTTTCTATGCGAATGGAGCATTTTCCCGTGTCTCTTGGCTGACGTGTATGCTCTGCAGGTTTTCTAGTCCCTGTTTGCAGGCATTCTGCTGGAACTTCATAATGCTGAATAGGAAAGTTATTCTTATGCAGGTGTTGGGAATATTTGGAAAGGATTGAAGTTGCGCTGCAAATAACAGTGTTAAGTTGTTTTCATACATTCAGCAGTTTTCATCCCACACTGAAGTTACCCGTTGACTCGACAGAACTCAACATCTCTTTCCGGTGTTTGAGCAGTTGTCTTTGAGTTCTTTTGGCTCGATAGAAAACAAGTGACAGTATTGAATTTTTATTAAGTGCCAAAATAGTACTTTATGATATTGTGTGGGGACGGGAAAATGTCTGTCTGTCCGTGTGTCTGTAAGCACGATAACTCAAATACGCTTTATCGGATTTCCCTATATACATTTATAACGTCCCTGTTGATACTGGACCAAATCAGTTCACCGGTACCGGAGTAATGCCCAATTTAGTGCCTATTTTATAGTAATATATTAGAAAGAATTTGTAAAATGCAAAGTTGGTTATTATGTCAACATATTGTTTTACAGTGTTCATATACGCCTGTGGAAGTTACAATACAGTTAGCTATGACAAAATAACACTACCCACATGTTCCTTCACATATGCTTATCAAACTAGACCGTTAAACTGAACGAGTTGGCAGAGATGGTAATGTCTTGGATGCGCTTTCTGGAGGTCGCTGGTTCAAATCCCGTAGCCGGCAATTTGACTTTTTTTTTTGTATTTTTATATGAGAGTGCGATTATCAAGATATCGCAAATCTGTATAGTTCTGCTGATGCTGGACAATGTTAATCTGTTTTTTAAATAGAACTAGACCTTTTTTTAGACCTGCTTTTTTAATCGGTCTGGAGCTTACTCGGAAATCGATTAAAAAATAAATTATTCGTATCATAATTGCAATTATAACTCATTAAACAAAAGCATCTTGGCACTTTGTCACATCACCTGATTTTATTACTTAAAAAAAATGTGTTTTCGGAAATCTTATTTTAGAGGTACCGGTATGCTAAAAGTTTAGTAAATTGCAGGATATACGGTGTACGTAAAAGTCTGAGCACCAGAACTATACCAAAAGTGGATAAAGGAATATCAGAGCAAACAATGAATAATGTGTTCAAGGTTTTATGTCCAGGACACTTGGACAAGTGTGGCGAAGAGTTTCTAAAATTCCAGAGAGAAGAAAGACGAAAGTACAAAATAAAACAGACTTCTAAGGGGATTGTACGGCTATTGTTCCCAACCCTACAGCTCGACGAGAGCACTCTAGCGGCGTTACGAGACACTTCGCTTTGTGTTGTTACGCTTCACCCCATCCAGGATTTCTTCAGCGGTTATCACCTTCACACATTCAAATGGCTTCCACTAGTCCACCACAGCCATGTATACTTTGCATTTTTACTTTCTCTGTCAGTTTATTTAGGGGAGAATTAGAGTATATTTGCCCAGCTATGTTTATCGCAGCTTCCTGTCAAAAGTATTTACATGAAAATTTAAAAATACGTATAATAATTTAATTTAATTTGATTACTTGAGTCTTAAGTTTACAATGAAACATACTAACACAATGTTACAATTTTATAAGCATAAATATTTCATATATATTATCCTACTGGTACAACGTAGTAGGCCAAACATTAATAACACACCCAAACGCTCGGACGTATTTAACAAGAAACCGATAACAGAGTGAGGAAAAAAAAAAACAAGTGTAACATTGGAATGATAATTCTTTCACACTGGCCGTGTGTAAGCCTTAGCCTACACACGGCCAGTGTTAAAGAATTATCATTCCACTGTGACCTACTAGTGGTTTACTATAAAGCCCGGGTCTTTAAGCACTTACAGCTTGTAAGTCGCCAGTTATAATTTATTAGAATTTGCTAAGAAACTATTAACTTAATGATTTAATGTACCTAACATTGTAAATACTTGTATATACTTAATTTTTTTAATGAGACATAGCATGTAGTATTGCATCACTTAAGCAATGGAACATGCTGTTTAAATTCAATAAAAAGAAAAAAAGTCGCCACTCGGTTCGTATCTCATATTGAGAACGCCTGGTGGTATTCTGGGATTGTGAGTCAGTTGGAGATTTTAATGTTGTACCGGCACTTTGCCATGGTAGCTCAGTTGGTTAGAGCATCGGCACGGAGAGCCGAAGATCCTGGTTCAAATCCCGGCTATGGCACTGAATTTTTCATTCTGACTTCACGTGTCCAAGTGTAACATTATTTATTAAAAAAATTTAAAATAGGCTATCTATTATATAAAGTCGAATGTGTGTTTGTGGGTAGCCTATGTATGTATGTATGTATGTATGTTTGTTTGTTCCTTATACAAATCTACATTTCTTTACCAATTTACACGGAATTTTGCACACATACCCAGTTAAGCCCGGAAAGTATAGCGGTCAACATTAAAATTGAAATAAATCAATCCTTCCCTTGAAAATTATATAATTTCTGAGAATTTTATACTGAAAAAAAATAAATGCTGTTTAGTTCACATGGCAACAGTGAATTGTTTACTATGATTACATAGGGCCTTGGCAATGCTGGACTTTAACGAATTATGATTCCATCGATGTAATATATTGGCGAAAATAATCACTGAAAATGAAATCCACGAAAATAAAGCACAGTGTGATGTAGTCACGTAACTTTCTCTACCCTCGACATAAGAAATATTTACTCACTTCACATTTTGATGTAGAATAAGAGGGACAACTAAAGTGTGTGAGTATGCTATATCAGAAGACTGTAAATAATCCTTTCCGCTGATAAGTTATCCATACCTGTAGGCTTTGTATTAGTTGAGAAATAGGGATGTTTATCATAGGCCCTAAGCATGGGATGGAACATTTTGAGTCCTATGCTCGCAGTATATTATGTCTCGGGTTCTAGGGGAGGAAAGTATGAAAGGGATACTGCATTTCTCTTTTATTACAGCTCCGAAATGATTGTATAGTAACATGAGAATGAGAAATATTATTTTCCGTCAAGTCAGTACAATCTTATGTAATTTGTGTTTCTTCTTATTTCAACCCCTCCCAAGCATGATGTGTAGAAGCAACGGAATGCAGCATTCCACATCCTCTATGAGCCATAAAAAGCTATATCCAGCGTTTTCTGATGGAATAGTTTGAGTGTGATAAATCTTTTTCTTCATTTCAAGTTCTACATACATAAAGTCCTTCATAAGTTAATTTCAAATTAAAAAATACAAAGCCCTGGCGACGCCGGGCCTTTTCAGCTAGTTATAAAACTAAAAATTAAAGACTTAAAAGAAACAAAACAGAAATACCGTAGAAAACAGCTAATATTATAAATTGTGTACAATTTCCACAATTACATATGATAGAATATATGAAAAAGATAGATTTCAAAAATAAAAATTTAAAAATAAATAAATATAAATACCTTAGAAACCGCTGACATTCAATTAGTGGCGATATTATTTACAGTTCAAATAATTGACAGTTATTGTAAAAAAGTTTGATCCAACTATTTTCGATGAAATCGCAAATATAAGCTTGTATGATATTAATTAGAGTAAGGTAAACAATATTAAGAAATCACACTGGATATTATTCCGGAGAAGTATGGGGTTATTACTAGAATATGAATAATACTGCACTTAATAATAGAGTTTGCATACTGACTGTATTAAAGCTTTAGTTTGGATTATTACGAGGTCTTGCTGATCGATAGGCCTACACATGTATGCATATACTGATAATGCAATTTACATCGAGCTACCCGTGGTTTATGTAATTTGGCGGTACAAACTGTAATATACTGAATATTCAGACAGCAGCGGTGACATTCTTGTATTCCACGAAAATTCAGACTCTGTTCTACCACATATCTCAATGTTTCTGTCATAGTATTTACAATATACGACCATTACGATATAGTATATTGCGATACAAGTGCCGTAAGGCATGCATACGGATCGACGAATTAGTTTGAAAAAACGAGGCACTCGCGCCGAGTTTTTTCAATTTTCCGAGATCCGTTATGCGCTTACGGCACGAGTATTGCATTCTGTTTTTTGCACGATGATTATTTATATCAATTTAATTATATTAATTGTGATATTACCTGAAAATATTATGTATATACATTCTTGAAAATAGATGTTTATTTCAGAAAGTGATTCGAATTTGTTGTTGTTTATGGGAACCGAATATTTGTGCTGGGGGCCTTGTCCATAAAGGCTTGTATAATGAGGTGTGGCGTAATATTCATAACAGCACGGAAACTCTTACCGCACATAGCAACAAGATTGCGTGTGGGAATGTCAACTTACGATCCACGGCAACAATATTCGTAAGTACCACTAATTAGTTAAGTCGTGCAAAAATGAATTTTTTGCACTCCTTAGCTAGTAAGTGGTACTTACGAACTTTGTTTACACGGATCGTAAGTTGACATTCCCACACAGTCTTGTTGCTAAGGCCGGTTGCGATGAGGTTAAAACACTTACGGTCCAAGCGCTACGTCATAATTCATTACGATACACTTCATAATACAAGCCTTTATGGCCACGGCCCCCAGGTCAAATATTCGGTTCCCATAACAACAAACACATGCGAATCACTTTCTGAAATAAACATCTATTTTCAAGAATGTATTTACATCATATTTTCAGGTAATTTCACAATTAATATAATTAAATTGATATAAATAATCATCGTGCAAAAAATAGCATGCAACACACGGGCCGTAAAGGCATTTACGGGTCTCGAAAACTTAAAAACCCTCGGCTGCGCCTCGGGTTTTCAATCTGTTTCCTCGACCGGTAAACGTATCGCAATATACTATATTGTATCAAGAAAATTACAAAAGATTCTACTGGATTCAACACTTGTAGACATCTTAAAAACACAATAACAGTTTAATTGGAGGTATGTGTAGATACGCCGCTTCGATCACATCAGGAAAAATTACAAGATACCAGACAACTTACAAGTTCTTAATAATGTAAAAATGTACACAAACGTTATATTATTTCTAAAAGACAGTCATGTTTTCTAGTAAAATTTAAATGTTATATCATCATTTGTAATACTCTGTGATTAACATTGTTCTAATATTCATAACTGGTAAGTGTACAGTCGCGATTAGACTCCCATGTGTCAAAGCGACTAAAGATAAATTATATTTAAAAATAAACGAAAAGGTAATTTTCTAACAGACTCATCAAAATACGTTTCTTCTCTGTTATCCCTTGAGGCTCTCTTCGTGAGTCCCTTGAATGTTCTCATCTTACCACCATGAGACCACTATTCTATGATATTTCTATTATCATAGAAAGGAACAGTAAATAATTTATAAAAACCAAGCTTATAAGTAGGGTTCGGATGTTTATGACATGTCATATTTTTATCCTGACCTCCATTCTCGCCGCAAACAGAAATTAAACACGAATTGCACGCTTGTTATCCTAATCGGACCGTTTTTATTTTGCAAATAAAGTCATATTTAGGTCATTTTTGTAGTATTGGTCATATTTTGGCCATGCTTGTAATTTAACGTCATTTTTCAGTCATAATTCGGTAAAAGAGCACAATTTTACAGTGTATGTACTACATGGTCGAGTTAAATTTGAAATTTATTTCATTAATTTAATGTTTAGGGTAAGTTATGCCAAATGAATAAGTAACTTACATTTTAAAATTAATGCAATTGTTCATATTTTATATGGACACGCACAGTCTGCAAAATATTAGGAGTATTTTGAGCTGATTAAAAGCAAACAGGACCAAATTCTTTAAAAGTAGAAGTTCATTACAAGTAAAACTGTAAATCACCAAAATTTAAAAAAAAACTTATTATCTGATTGAATTCGTGTGATGTAAGAATTTAGTGTCTTTAAACGTTTTAAATTGGAACGTTTATATTTTGAAATTACGTTATTTTATTAAGTCATATTTAGGGTTTTTGGATCATATTTAACCATTTTTAAGGGCATATTTGCAGTCATATTTTCCAGTTTTTAGGTCATAAACATCCAACCCTACTTATAAGGGATTCATTAATAACGAACTTGACTTAAAAACAAACCTTACAATATAAATATTTGTTCCAATATCATGTCTTTTTTTAGCACCTATTCGAACTCATTTAATTTTGCCACTGTTCTGTTCTCACTGCTTTAATAACTTCTTATAACGGTCGAAAATAGTACGACATTTTATGTTATTTTGTATCGTACATTTTAAAACTAAAATAATTTCAGTTCGCTTGTACATGGAGTAGTCTAAAAACGTTTTGGTAATTTCGTACTGTAGCGCAATTCAGTTTTTTTTGCAACAGTTTGTTTGAAACAAGTTATGTTAGGAACAGTTGAACATCGCAGAAACATTTGCATAACAGATTTACTTATTTGTAAAGAAATATATAAAAATGAAGATAGTAGCCTAGATAATGTTTTGAGCGAAACTGAATATTGTGTTGGTTTACGTTTGTGCTTTGTGAAAAACATAAATACAAGTATATGGTTTACGGACCTAATTTTTATTACCGACGAAGTTATTTATGTTATTTCGTATTGTAAATTATTAGTAGAAACACGATAATAATAGTAGAAATATTAGTTAAAATGAAGGAAATGGATAATTATTTATTTGTACGAAAGACAAGAGAACAATAGTGGCATCTGGTGATATTTTTAATAATCACTATAACGTGCTAGCACCTTTTTCTCTACCCTGAACGGGCTTAGTCCTTAAAATGGAACTTTACATAGACGAAGAAAGTTATGGTAAGCAATGTTCACGATTCGAAATAACATAACAATTATAATTACAAGTGTGCAATTAATTTTGATTAGCAACAGCAAGTTTCTGAAGTTTTGCATGAGGATTGACAAACCTTTTCGTTACTGGGGGCGAGAATTTGAAGCTTTTTAAACCTTACGTAAATCGTGTTCAAATTGCAGGCGTAAACCGTCATAGGCCTATGTGTTTTGTCCTGTAAATTAATATTGGATATTAAAGACAGGCATCTGTAAATATTCACTGCACAAAGAAGATTAAATTGACAGTTGGCCAACAAATTCACATCACAATAGACTCCTTCTTTTGTTACTTCTCTTCTAACTAATGACGTTAAAAACCAAAGCTCTTTTTTTGTTCCTATTCTGTTACGACATGGAGAGTTAGAACAGCAGGAATGGGAGTAATGAGGTAAAAAGAAGAAGAATACGATGATGTAAGAACGAATTCAGGACGGGAAATGAAAATTGGTCATTTGAAACGACTGCTGGGAAGGACAGAAAAAAAAAACTCTCCCTAGGGTTTGATATGGAGTGAGGTAAAGAAGATTCCTTGTACGTGAATGGGCTGATACCACTCCAGGGTTGTACAAACACAGTTCACGTGGCCTTCTTCCAAATAGTCTTATTGCATTATTTTTAATTTTGCAGCAAAAATTAGTTTAATTTTATATTCCTTAAATGTTTTCAGCATCTAATATATGAAATCGAAAGTGTGTATGTGGGTATGTGGGTATGTGCGTTCCCTATATAAATCTACATTTCTTGAGCAATTTGCACGAAATTTTTCAGACGTACCCACTTCAGCTCGAGGGTAACGCGGTCAACATTAAAATCCAAATAAACCACTCCTACCCTTGAAAATTTATATAATTTCTGAGAATACTATACTGAAAAAATGAAATCCAATTAATTTCACATAACAGTGTATTGTTGACATTGTTCACATAGGGCTTTGGGAACTATATAATACTGAGCTTTAACAAATTCTGATGCTATCGATGAAAATAACTAACGCAGAATAAAATCCACGAAAATAAAGCACAATGTGATGCAGTCACATAACTTTCTCTACCCTCGACATGGGAAATATTTTCTCACTTCACATTTTGATGTAGAATAAGAGGTCGTATTGCAGGGACATCTTAAGTATGCGCCAACGAGTATGCTATATCAAAAGTCGGTAAAAAAATCCTATCCACTGATACGTTACTCATAGCTGTAGGCTTTGTATTTTTAGTTGAGAAATATGTATGGTTATCATAGGCCCTAAGCAAAGGAAAAAAAATAGGATGGAGTAACATTTATATAAAAAAACGATATGAGTGTTAATATATATGATTTAATTATTTTCTGTTAAATAAATAATTTAAATAAAACATGTAGCAGTTGAAGAAATAATCGCGGGCGAAGCCGCGAGCACCTGCTAGTATTATGATATTTCTGATCACCCCTGTGGTTGCCATGACAACGGTCTGCGCGGACAAACGTCTCTGTATCTAATCAACTGGCTCCGACTCGTCATTCAGCTTTAAGCCCGCAAGGTGACTCTGCTATCGGATTCCTGTCAAGAAGTGTTACGCATCACAACACAATAGGCCTCCTGTAGATATGGCCAAAATGAGTTTGAGCTGAGAGACGGTGCGTGGGAAGGCGGTGTGTGATGGCAAAAATGAGTATGGGCTGAGAGACGGTGCGTGGGAAGGCGGTATATGATATACTTCCGCTTTTATGAAGTCCTCTGAGAAATTCATATTTTCCTGAATTTTTACCACGTTATGGACGATGTCTTCACCGAAAGAGTCGATTACAGATGAAGTAAGATTTTAATACCGTGCAGGTCAGGTGCCTTAAATTCTTTTCTCTGAAAGTTTCTATTTTGTATTCACAATTATGTTATCTGAATGACGATTTCGTTAGCGATGATTAGTGTACAATGGCTAGATGGATTTTAAAAGTTTTTTGTTACTATGTTTTGTATATGATGAAACTAAAACCTCAGTAAAGTTATTTTTGTAATCGATTTTCGAGTTAAGCTCCAGATCGATTCATTAAGCAGGGCAAAGGTCTAAAGTTTGACAAGCGTATTGAAGTAGGCCTAATATGTGGGTAGTGTTATTTGTCAAAGCTAACTGTATTGCACTTCCAAAGCCGTATATGAACACTGTGAAACAATATGTTGTCATGAGAACTGATTTGCATTTATAAATTCTGTATAACATATTACCATAAAATAGGCACTAAATTGGGCATTATTCCGGTACCAATCAAACGATTTAGTCCAAAAATAATAGGCTTCGTCCCATGTACGTTATAAATACATATACCAAGTTTCGGGAAAATTCGATAAAGCGTATTCGAGTTATTGCGCATACAGACCCACGGACAAACATTTTCCCGTCCCGTCTCATAAAGTACCATTCTGGCAATTGATAATTTAATTGCAAAACTCCAACTTCGTTCCATATTAAATCCATATGAATTTAATATAGGCATTAATGTCTTGTCTACTTTAAATTGGATGATTTCAAGCATTATTCAATGAGACAGGAGTTATATTAGAAATTGTCACTGTACGCAAGTAAGTGTCGCTTACAGTGAACACAAATAGCGATGTTTTTTAATTAATTTTTGTGGTTTTAATTATTTATTACATGTTTAAACCTGTAAAATGTGCATAAAGTAATAATTATTACCAATATTCTTGATTGCTTGAAAGCTGGAAATACACATAAGATCGAAATGGAAGTTTCAAATAAATCATAACAGTTTTATTAATGAAATCCTTCCGTCATTTTATAAGCAAACATCTTAATAATTAATTCACATACCAAACCAATTCCACTCGTGTGCGTTATGAAATCCTACAGTATAATTTATAGTAACCTAGAGTATAGCCTATAGTAACCTAGAGCATAGCCTTTAGTCACTGAGAGTATATCCTATAGTAACCTAAAGTATAGCCTATAATAACCTAGAGTATATCCTATAGTAACCTACAGTATAGCCTATAATATAGAGTATAGCCTATAGTAATCTAGGGTACAGCACAGTATGTCCTATAGTAATCCAAACTATAGCCCTTAGTAATCTGAAGTATAGCCTACAGTAACCTACTGCATATCCTATAGTAACCTAGAGTACATACTATAGTAACCAAGAGTATAGCCCATAGTAACCTAGAGTATAGCCTAGAGTAACCTAGAGCATAACATATAGTGAATTAGAGTATAGCCTATAGTGACCTAAGTATAGCCTATAGTGACCTAAGTATAGCCTATATTAACCTATAGTGTAGCCTATAGTAACCTAGAGTATAACCTATAGTAACATAGAGTATAGCCTATAGTAACCTAGAGTATAACCTATAGTAACATAGAGTATAGCCTATAGTAACATAGAGTATAGCCTACAGTAACCTAGACATAGCCTATAGTAACTGTTTCTTTACCGAAGGTCGCTACTATTGAAAGAAATGTTAAGTTTAGAGATTTTATGAACATGAGAGGAAATTGCCTATACCGACAAGACTTAAATAAGATGTTCATTGTGGGGAAACGAGGGAAATGAAGTATTACGTGTGTGACAGCACTGGCGCTGGCAGGGGGCCAAGTCCAGGGCCACCTGTTGAGGCTGCCTCCAAGAAGAGCGGTATATTGTACTGTATCATATGAAGTTCAACACGTCTTATCGATCATTTTACTTTTTACCAGTAGCAATTATTATACAAGGAAGCCCATTTTTAAATGCAAACCTGCAAAGTCCGCTGATTGAAGGAAGTCTATTTAAAAAAATATTAATTCTTATGTCTGCTGATCGATAATATTAAATGTTGCGATACTTTCTCATTAACTGTAGTTCCCTTCTTTAATTATTTTTAAGGGTGGAATAAATCGAACTACGGTATAAACCATCGCTATACGTTTTAGTACATACATTATCTCCTGGTTCTCGAAATTCATATACATGTAAATACGAGGGTCATTTCAAAAGTTCTGCACACTGTAAGATAAAATTAAATAAAATAATTTATTTTACAAAATACCTTTACAGGCCTTCAATATAATCTTCATTCTTGCTTATGACAGCTTCCCAACGTTTTGACAAACTCTGTATTCCGGATAGGGCACCTGCATTGTTGAGCTGTCTGACTACTCAGGTCACCTCACTGGAAGCTTCATCAATTGTAACAAAACGTCTTCCACGGAGTGGTTCCTTCAATTTGGGAAACAAATCAAGTCTGGTGGGCTCAAATGAGGACTGGATGATGGGTGGGGAAGTCTTTCCCATCCATAGACTTGGAAAACGTTTTGTTACAATTGATGAAGCTTCCATTGAGGTGTCCTGAGTAATCAGACAGCTCAACAATGAAGGTGCCCTATCCAAAATTTAAAAATGCCAAAACGTTGGGAAGCTGTCATAAGCAAGAATGAAGATTATATTGAAGGCCTGTAAAGGTGTTTTACAAAATAAATTATTTTCTTCCATTCTATCTTACAGTGTGCAGAATATTTGAAATGACCCTCATATGTTCATATAAATGTAAACGTGCACGTTTAATAATACATGCACACAAATGTCCAAAATAGAGGCCATCAACATTTTCTGCACGAATGGGTTGCATTAAGAGTAAGTGGGAGAGAGCTCTGCCGGATAGGATACACTCTGGAAAGAAACAAAAATAAAGAACCAGTATCAAATACTCTAACGATGGTATTACCATTTCATTGATGATTTATTACAAACCGTAATGAATTGCATGGAATATTTTTTGAAGATTCGAAGATTTATTTAGATGTTCATAACAGGCCTATGTCAAATATGTTTTATATTTAAGCTGGAAAGATATTTTCAATATATAATGTAACTATATATTTAGGCCTATATAGATTATTGCTTATAGGTAATTTCAATTATAAATTGATCATCTCCAGTTTTTGCGGTTCATACGCCCAGACTTAAATATCACATATTTAGATATACCGAATAAATTAGAAAATTGAAATGAACTTTAGGATCAAGAAAATTGGCTGATATACGGAAACATATATGCAAATGATTTCCTACCATTCTGAACTGACGTTTCCTGTCTGTTTGGCTTGAATTCACAATGTCCTTGGGTTGAGTAAAACAATACCTAAAATTGATACAGGAGGCGATGGAGCGTTCGTGGAATTCATTTTTGGATAGGAGAAAAGTACTTAATTCTGGTGGGACAAAACACGTTTTTGAAGTCATGTACTGACATTAAAGACGTTAAAATGTTCCTTAGATCAAAGGAAAATATTCGTTAAAACTGTAACCATTTTAATTTTTTGTCAGAGGACCTGATGAAAATGTATTGAGGTCCGTAGGTTGCCGACCCTATTGCCTATACAACTTACTTTATAAAAACGGTTCTAAGAAAGAAAAAAAAAGATGTTTTGCAGGTATTCTTTCTAGTGACTACATATTACATGACAACATAGAGATAGGCCTTACGTTTCTATTTGGATTTATGAGCATTTGGTACTTCTATAACACAGTGATGTCCTTTCTACTTTCAAACACGATGTAGTATCGTTCAATATATAATTAGTATTCACAAACTTCATTTTTTTACCATTGAGGGAAGTTTAATGTATTTTACTATTAAAAGACCTCCTTATACCCTCGATATATTGTATTTTTCTTTCTTTGGTATTCTTAAAGAATAAAAACTAATAGCTGCCAATATTACAAGTTGTATTTTATTTTATAGAGGTAACTTACAATTTTACATCTGTTCTTATTTGATAATAGGCCTATGTTATGTTTATCGTGTTTTATCTTTAACTGAGACTAAAACTTTAAGAAGGCTTTTTAAAGGTTTTAAAATACCTATGTTATTAATGGATCTTCTAAAAAGTCCCTTTAGGCAGGCCTACAGGCTGAGGTAGATTTCAAAGTGCTTTTGGTTTAATTTATTGTCGCTGCGCAGCACTCTTTTTCTTTAGCCTTGGCATGAAAAACCCGCAATAATAACTGCAAAAAAGACGAAAGAGCACTTTTTCCAACATTCAAATCTCTCCCTATATGAGAACCATTGAGAAACTAGTTATTGTTTTGTAGAGTACTCATCAAGAGCTTTTCAACAATACCCCACAAGACATGGTTTCAAAAATTTCGAATTTCCATCTCCCCACACCCCCCACCCCCACCCCCACTCGTATCCCCAAAACCCCCGAATTGTTGGTGTCACTGTGAACTCCATTTTTCTTCGAAAACTACCTAAGAGATCAAAGAAAAAAATACAATATATTATTGAGAGTATAAGGAGGCCTTTTAATGGTAAGATACATGTAATTAGTGTTAGGAACGCCGTATTGACGTTCTTCTTTACACAAGATGGTCTCTAAATGCAGGTTACATATCCGAATGTTTACAATGACATTGTAGACATATTCGATATATCGATCCTTGTTTACTTCGAGCATTATCATTACCCTCATAGCCTCAATGTCATTACTCAGGTAATGTACCGGCCACACCCACTGGTGGAATAGGGTCGCACTCTGTGAGCCTTACTGTAAGTTATAGTCTTAACTAGTGATGGGAAAAATCGAATGATTTTAACAATCGAATGATCATTCGAATGCAGAACTAAACATTTCGAATGAATATTTCGAATGAAATCATTCGAAGTGTTTTGTTCATAGAGGGATAGTTACATGCAACCTACGAGATGTTCATTCGCTAGCGTCAATATTTTTCGAATGAATCTTCCGTTCTCACTCACTTCACTTCATTGGCATTCGAAAGCGGGTAGATTTCAATTTAGTGCGCACATTTCCGGCAGAGAACAATGCGGCCAGCTTACAACAAACACGGCCTCCAGAGATGTTTATTATTTTAGTCATGTATTCTCGAACAGGTGCTGTAGTAAATACAGTAAATTAGGCCTAACATGAAATTTCTTGAAGTCCTACAAATATAAATTGCTTAATGCAGCAATAACCAGACAACTTCGTAGTTATTATTTGAATTTGCATACCTGTGGTGTTTAATAATAACAAGCATAATACGATCAAGTACAAAATAATCTAACTTTTCAATTTACGAAAAAGTAAAAATTATGTAATTTCAAGACACGTTCTTAAAGCTTTAAATCAATCATAAATTACAAAAAAATCTGTTCATATTAGTTTTCTCTTTGGACTTACAATTTTAAATAAAATATCATTCAATCCTTTTGTCTTGCAATAAAACTCATATGACTATCCTAATAGCCTAACAAAAATAAGTTTGCATCATTATCTTTGACTATAAAAAAATAATTTGTCGTAGGTTAATTTTAGTATCCCATTCACAAAGGATTGAACATTTACTTATCATGACTTATCGTTACTATTCACCTAATAATACCATATTATCATAATCATTATAACTGTATAGGCCTATCAATCCCAATGAATAGAGAACATAACGACAACAGAAACAGATTATTATTATTATATTATTATTATTATTATTATTATTATTACACGGCTTATTGGTATACCCTAAGCTCCTAATTAAGCGATGTAATATGTAATATGCAGTTAAAGCATGGAAGGATAAATATAATACACGAAAAGACAATACTAGGCCTAAAATAGACAAATATATTTTAACGACAAAATTTGAATACAACGAAATGAAATGTATCTAATTTTAGTATTAGGTCCATTCAAATTTTCAAGTTTAATAAATAGTAATTAAGGTAAATAAGTTATTAAATTGATTATGTGCAGTGTATTCTTCAGTTTATTTTATTACGTTCGGAAATCCGAATAACTATATTGTCAGTTATATGCGATGCTGTAAAGTAATTATATCTATAATTCGGTAAGATCTCCAAATCTATTTAAATCTGAAGATTTCAAATTATTATTTAATAGGGTAGACATCGTTCGTTTAACTAAGAAATTCAATAACACATATGCGAGACCATATGTGAAACACATTTAGTACTATTTATTTTATTACTGTGTTATAATAGCATACTGAAGGTAGTGTTATGTCATATTACAGTATTTTTGCATAAATGCAGACATAACTGTTCAAAGACAAAGAATCAAAACAAGACAAGAACGAACATTTCAGTTAATAAACAGTAGAATAACGTTTAGTACAATGCTATTTTCATGCACTATAGGTCGTGGCTCTTTAATCTGTATCTCAATAATTATTAATTTTATAAAGATGTATGTTTGTTGTTTTATATATAATTTTCTTGTATAATTAGGAACCAACAAAAGCAATTCAAGGTCTCTGCAAAGCCTGAGTAAATTGAGCCGTGATTGAGCACATGTAGGTTGGCGATGGGGTGAGAGCAGTCTGGTTTTTTTCCTTCCTTTCTTCCTAATTTTTTTCCCCTTTATTAGGATGTGGAAATTGAAAAGACTGCAAGTCCATTCACCTTCTGAACACAACCCTTCAGGGGCGGATGATTTTTTTGAAGATTTTAAAAGGGAAAAAATGCAAGCATTCCCACTTTGGTGGCAATACCATTAAAATAAATTAGATGTTGCCAGTTCTCTGACATGTTGGAACACTGCAGATCTTTAGACAAAAACAGTAGAAACAACAGAAGTGAAAAGGTTAAATTAGTATACTCATATTACAGTTTGTCGCGGAAAATATGCTCTTACTTAGATAATTTCTAAAATATGGAGGTAATTGGAACATGTCTCAGTTAACTAATTCAACAGTTCAATGTGGTATAGAATTATTAATTATGATTGATATCTAAATTGACTCTAAACAACATGTTGCCTCCTGCTTAAGTAATCTGATCTCGAGTCAATAATTAAAGAACCACTGAATCCTCCAAACGTGTACGTTATATAAACGGTTTATGGATTTCGTGTCAAAATATTCCTTCCAATTCTACATTCCGCCAAGAACTTGAAAGTATATAGAGTTAAAGCTTTAAATATTGCTATCAAAAGTATATCAATATGGTTGTAAGTATTACATGTGTGATATGTAAGTATATTTTATTCATTTAGTGTCACTTAGGCTATGGCATTAGTACGTATAACTTAGAATATTAATTTTGACTGGTATAATTAACTTTGTAAGATTGTAAATACTCATAGCTTAGGTTGTTGAAGATATGTATTTATGTAAATAGCTAATGTGACCGATTGCAGTTGGTACTGCTTAAAAATCTTATAAATGTATCAAATATAAAAATTTGAATGGCTGTATTTAATACCATAATTCATAACATACGGTAATTAATCAAATAAATAATCCATTTGAGAATGCATATGCTTCATGTAGAAGCTAATGATGGATGTAAAATAGGAACAATCTGCGAAAAATTGTGCTTTTTAATATTCGTGAGAACGGCTATTTTATTATCAAAATATATTTTGTAGCCTGGGGTTGAAACTCATGAAAATAAACCTTCTAGCTCTGCGTCATGCCATCCGTGCTTGGAATGGGAGAGACGGAAGTTACTAACTGGGACACGATGGAACACGAAAACAATCGAATGAACGAGAGAACGAGCCGAGAAGCCAGTTTCCGAGAGGTTGAAGAAGCATTCGAATGAATTCATTCGCTTTCACATTTCAGTTCAGTAAGCGAAGCGCTCTAACCCTAGTCTGGAGAGAGCAAAATCATTCGAATGATTTTTTTAACATCTCGAACATTTCGAATGATTTTAACAATCGAATATTTCGAATGAATTCATTCGAATGGTTCCCATCACTAGTCTTAACAATGGTATAAATCATGCTGTCTGTTTTATGAAGTATAGAACTCAAAGTTATGCAACATCTGGCCTCCTGTCTGATTTATTTTCCTTCCTGCTTTTGTTTTTATTACAAACTCTTGCCAGAAGTTACCTAGCAACGCAGTGAAAATAAATCATAAGCAAGTCATAAAACGCAAAGTTCGTGCGTTATTGATGCTGATGGCATTAGAAGTCTGTACATTGTCATAAGCTCCCCATAGAATTGCTAAAAAGTATTTTACTATTTAACCCTTAAATGAAATTTACGCTATGGGATAGGCCTACAGTAGTTTAAATTAAATTTGTAAAAAAATTATGGAAAAGGAACGTAAAGGCTAGTTTACACGATGACACTAGGTTTCGTAACCACTTCCATGAAAGTGATTTCGTGAACCTAATTACACACATTTTCTTTCCAATGCAACCGCACATTTCATGTTATTTCTGAAGTTCAAGTTGTTAAAATCCCATATAAACGTTTGAAACACGTATGAATACAGGCATTTCACAATTTCCTCACTTCCCCATTTCATTTTACGAAATGCGAACAAGCTAAATAAGCGTATAATTCCAAAGTTACTATTATAGTTTCATGAAAAGTTGGAATCAGCCGAAACTGCGTAGTGTCGTAACTCATTGTCGCAAGTACATCTAGCGCTTGCGCATTCAACTAAAAAACAGTTGCAAAACTCAGTAATGAATCCTAATTTCGTCGTGTAAACTAGCCTTAGGGTTCAATAAATAAACTATGTGTCTAATCTCTGTGTTGACTGTTTTCCTTGCAGTCCGGCACGGTTATGTATAGGCCTATTATATGAGAACTGAATTAGGTGTTCAAACTCAATAACTTTCTATCCTTATAAGGGTCACATGGTTTCTAAAGTTGCCTATAATTAGTAAAAATTTCAAATGGGCATATATGTGAAAATGGAAAACTTTACTTCGTACGTAGGCTGCATTATAGATTTTTTCTGCTCAAAATATTGAAGATAAGCATGAACGAAAGCATGTTTTGGTAATATAATAATAATAATAATAATAATAATAATAATAATAATAATAATAATAATAATAATAATCTGCTTGTAGCCGTCACATGCTTTTTATATAGCAATTTTAATTTTAAAAGCATGCTAATTTAGTTAGTCGTTACTCCCGTAACGGCCGACCGATTTGGTCCAAAATCAATAGAGTTCTTCGATTTGGTTCAAAATCAATACAGTTCTTCGATTTGGTCCAAAATCAATAGAGTTTTCGATTTGGTCCAAAATCAATACAGTTCTTCGATTTGGTCCAAAATCATTAGAGTTCTTTATAAGTATGTATACTGTACTAAATTTAATCAAAAGCTGATGAAACGTATTCGAGTTATCGCGCGTACATACACATGGGCCGTTGCAGTAGCTCATGCTTAGCGATTGGGCCTGACATGCAAGTGGTCTCCGGCTAAAATCCCGAGGCAGGCGAGCTGTCATTTGATGATGGATGAAGCCGTGACTTAGGTGTTTTTCTCGAGTTCCTCCCGTTTTCCCCTCTCATTCGAAGACTTTCCACTTCACCATCAGTCTCCCACTCAGTATCATCCCATTTCTTTTCTCGGCTGCAAGCCTCTCCAATCCTACCCCGTGGCTTGTAGGTGGTGTGCTGCACACCTGGGGTCTCTCCGTGAGGGGCTCTGTAGGCTTGGTGCACATGGTTAGGTTTCAGGTACTTGTTGGATGTTGGGGAGTTCCGTGGGGCTCGCAGTGGAATCTGTTATGAGGGGGACATTTGGGCATGCCAATCATCCCAGGGTTTGGCCCAATGGGCCCGGACTTGTGGCCTACGGACTTACGGTCGTTCACAACCCGCCTCTCCCCCTCCATGGGATTCCATACATAACTAACATACATACATACATAAACCACACACGGACGGACGGACGGACTTTTCCAGTTTACCAAGTCGCCTACTGTATTCTTAGAAGGTATCATTCCGGTAATTAATTAATTAATTAACCTTGAGAATAACTAGACAATTATAAATCCTATTCATTAATCACTGTGAGAATTCCTAATTTACTGAGTCGGCCTGGGTGGCGGAGTAAGTATCGCGATGGCTTTCTGTGCCCAAGGTTACGGCTTCAATCCCAGCCGAGGTCTATGGCATTTATGTGTGCATAAATGCGACAGGCCCACGACAGTAGATTTTCTGGCACGTAAAAGAACTTCGGGGTAAAATTCCGGCCCACCGACGGTCACAGGCCTATGTTGCAGTACATCCCCGGCGAAATAACAATATACCAACCTAATAAGCAGGAATAAGCAACGTATTACGAACTAGCCAAAACAGAGAGCCTAAGTCCTCTTCTTGGACAACTCCACTCTGTTTTAAAGGTAGGCAGCTGCATGTGCACTTAGGGTGGCCATTTCTAAAATGTCAGAAAGGAGGACACACTTCTTCGGTAATCTAGCATAGTAAAATATTTCGGGCATGGACGGCTGGACAGCAGATATTACATGGTATAACCCTGACTAATTTTACTTAATAACTGAATTTATATAAAACAAATGATAGTACGCTATCATCATGTGGACAAGAAATAGATTCAGATTTTTCCGCGTCACAAACTAAAGAAATGATAGTATCGACAAGCGTGCCAACCTTAGGATTGGCAGGAACATACGGGAAAATACAAATGTTATTAATATGCTTTACCGATCCATCAGAGTCTCGAAAAGGGGGACAAATCAACGTCCGGCATAAAGCCGCGCCGGATGGAGGACTGCTTAGCAAAAAGCCTTACAGTCCGGCCAAAAGCCGGACGTCTGGCCACCCTATGTGCACTACGTAAGAAAGTGAAAGAAAAGTCTTGAGATCCATGGATTGGATAGAGGAAGAAATGGATACGTCTCATATAATAACTTCTCCGAGTTAAGGCTGATACGAATAACGGGAATTGAGCTCATATAAAGTGCACTGTAGCGGCCGTTTCCTTTTGAAATTCATGGCTATATTGATCGTATCCATTTCCATATCCGTGTTATTTATTATTCTCAATGTGCTTGTGCGTCCCACATCCAGATGGAGGTGGCCGTGCTACAAAACATAACAAATGTATTTTCCATTATAGACTTGTGAGACAACAGTCATTTGTTTCTCTTTTCGAGAAAATAAATGCTCGAAACTATACTTCTGTCTTCGTACATCATGCATTATTGTTATATACTACAATGTGGAAACATTTACTTATGTTATTTTGAATCGTAAAATTTTTTTAACAGAACTTCATCTATGTGAAGTTCCATTTTACGATCTGAGCTGTAAAGAAAAGATGCTATCCCGTTTTAAGTGTCGTTCTCTTCCCTTTCGTGAAAACAAATATCCATTCCCTTCATTTTAACCACCACAGATACCATTACTACAACCACCACTATTATTGTGTATCCATTACTTAGGCCTACATCTTTTGGTATGAAAATTTTATTTTTCAATATTAGGAGTCTCAATTTTTTTGTATATGCTATACAGCTACATGTTAAAACATTTTGCAAGAAAAAGTTTTGTATTTGTTTATAATTTGTTTAGAAAAAATGTTGTAAATTTTGTCAAAAAATTAAAAACATGTTTACTCCAAAATTATTTGAGATACAAACACCAATTTTTCACTGTTTTGTAGACAAAATAATTCTTTAGTGCCTGACATTTTGTTTTTTCGATTGCTTAAGAGTTAAATTTGTCATATAGATTATTGTAAATTGTAATTATTTTTTTGATCACATCATTATAAACAAAATTCTATAACACAACAGAATATTCGTATATCAGAAATTACTCAATGTCAAGCACTACAGAAGATTTCAAGCTTCAAAATGACACCAAAATCACCTTGATATGTTAATTTATAGAAGAATTATGATGTTTGAACGATTGAATACCTTGCGATTTACTACTTACGGGAAATTGAAGTTGAAAGTTGCGATTTGCTAAAAATCTCCAGTATCATATCTTTAGAAAAAAAGTTGTATCTCAGGAACTAACAACCAGAAATTAAAAATTGATACTTGGAATTAAAGAGAACAGAATTGTCTATCCATCTAAGCTACTTTAAAAATTGCCACTTTTCAGCATTTTTCAGATTTGAGGGGTGTACAACTAGGCTACCTTAAATTCAAAATAACATAAATAATTATTTCAGCAATGAACATTTGGCCCATAAACTACATTGTTTTGAGATTTTGACAAAACCCAAACGTAAAGCCAACACGACAGTTCTGGCACATCAGTTTAAATCACGATCAATTTTTTTTCCATTTAATATTTTGGTTCAACTGGTTTCATACAGTGACTTGTTTTCAACAAAATGTTGCCAACCAAAAAATCTTGTATTCCGTTACAAGACGAAGTTAGTAACAAGTTTTTAAATTACTATTCTGAGCACAAGGGAAATGGAATTATTTTCGTATCAAAATCTACTATTCAAAATAGCATAAAACGCCGTATGGGCCTATCGTTCGACGTCATAAAGAACTTAACATGGTCACACGAATGACCAAAATCGCTAGCGCTCGTTTTATGAACTTCGAGCTCACACGCGCTCTCAGCTTGACCCCTTACTAGCCATGCCTCTTTACAGAACTTCACATTATTCGAATTCGTTTACAATAACAGCTATTCGTCACTGGAATTCATTGCCTAGCTATCTCAGGAGCTGCCAAACGACTGCCAATTTTCATTATAGGCTATTTTGTAATAACTAAGAATGTATTTGTTTAGTCTTAAATATTTTTTCATTTATTTTAATAATTTGCATTATATATTATTCAGGCACTTTATGTTTGAATTATTATCTTTGTATTTAATGTACGTTTCTTTTATTCAGGTATATCATTTCTTGTTCTTCATTTATTTGTATTATTATTATTATTATTATTATTATTATTATTATTATTATTATTATTATTATTATTATTATGTATTTCATGTTTTTGTCCTGGCTGAGTGGTAGAGAAGGCCTTATGGCCTTAACTCCGCCTGGTTAAATAAATAAATAAATAAACACATTAAGTTCTATATAAAGGTCGTATATAAGTATTATGATACAGTGGTATAAAATATAAGTAGGAATGTTTTCGAAACGAGCCCATAAGGGCGAATGTATAAATTCTACGAGCATTATGAATGGAATAGTCATTTTAACTCCTTTATTTGTTGCTCGGTTTCTATAAACTCGCGAAATACTTATGGGTAAATTAACCAATGGACAGAATTTACACAAGAATAGCTTTTACAAACTCAAATAATTTAAAGGCAACAATCACATACACTTGTGGCGAGTTTCTAGATAAATGCCCTCAGGGTAAATATGAAAATGACAGAAAAAATGTTCCTACAAACTCGGGCTAGATCTTTCCAAGGGTAAATCGTCGGGTTAATTTGTCCTTTCATGGATGGCTGGATAAAATTTAACCTCTCATAGGATCAATAACAATTTAAACAATGAGAATCAAAGCCTTCTGAATTGAATTAACTGTACAACTCCAAGGCCTTCCTCATTATATCATTGTGGGTGATTAGTAGGGCAAGGCATTCAATGACCATAAAATTGTGAAAAAATGCAAAACAAAAAATACATTTATGACCTAAAATAGTGAAAAAATGACACAATATTTTTAAAAAATGACCAATAAATTTTCCATTACTACTTGTATTTAGTTTTTTTTTAAGTGATGATTTGCTAAGAGCAATTTAATGGATGACAGTGCGTTGTTTCTGAATTTATAATAAGAAACACACTTATTTTATTACTAAAAAGTAAGTACATCTATACTACTTGGACACCCTTAGCGGAAAAAAAATTCTTTCTGAACTGACATGACCATCAAATTTCCCCTAGCAAATATATGCCATTTAAAAAGTAAGAAAAAATAATTCTTTATTGCTACAAGACAAACTGCTATGGGTGTTTATAATAAACCTGAATTAAAATTAACTATGAACATATGTTGGAGATTCTCAAATAAAAACGATTGTCTGTTGTCTGAATGTTACGATTTGTACATGGAAAAGCTCCTCTCTACGTCCACTGAAACATGACCTAAAATGCCGATAAAGACCTAATAATGATGAAAATGACCTAAAAATTGCCCAAAAATGACCTATCTCTTGAATATGACGAAAAATGCAAAATAAAGGGGAAAAAATGCAAAAACTAATTGTCCTGATTTTTGCGCGGTTTCTACAAACTTGTGAATTACCTGTGGGTAAATTATCCATGGATAAATAAGTCCCATTTCAACCACAATGATATAATGAGCAAGGCCTTGGAGTTGTATAGTTAATTTAATTCAGAAGGCTTTGATTCTCATTGTTATTGATCCTACAAGAGGTTAAATTTTATCCAGCCATCCATGAAAGGATAAATTAACCCAACGATTTATCCTTGCACAGATCTAGCCTGAGTTTGTAGGAACATTTCTTCTGCCATTTTCATATTTACTCAGAGGACATTTATCCAGAAACTCGCCACAAGTGTAAGTGATTGCTATCTTTAAATTATTTGTGTTTGTGTGGTGTTATTCTTGTGTAAATTCTGTCCATTGGGTAATTTACCCATAGGTAATTCGCAAGTTTATAGAAACCGGCCATTAGTCAATTATTTCATGATACACATTTATATTTATCCGAGCTATCTTTTAGCCTTCATATAAAATAGATGCAAAATCATCAAATGTCTTGCCCTAGTGATTAGGAACTAATTTGCCCATGGATAATTGACCCATAGGTATTTCACGAGTTTATAGCAGTAGTTGAGTTTCGTGTAATAAAAAAAAATGCGTTTGCCTTTTCTCTAAATATCACTAGCGATTTGGACACTCCTAGCTGTAAGTAATTTATTCCACCCCTTAATTAAGGGCAGGCCATTACGCAACACGAATCCTAATCTCGCTAATGAACGTAGACAAGAGACTGGGTTTAAAATTAACCAGATATCATAGCTTTTTGATTGCACTTTTCCACCGCCTGTTTGGTCGTTTAGTGGCAGTGACAAACACATAATTGGATTTCATACCAACTGAGACAGGGTAGTAACAATTATTACATCTTATATTACTTTAATTGGGGTACGCCGTAGCGTAGTGGTTGAGGCGCTGCGCTACAAACCGGAAGGTCGCGGGTTCGATTCCCGATGAGGTCGTTGAGATTTTTCAATTGGCCTAATCCAGCGTTTCTCAACCTTTTTGAACCCGAGGACCTCTAAAATGACAAAAAAAAAACTTACGGACCCCTAATTTTACATCCCATTTTTAAAAGAAGGCCTATATTCTTAATATTTGGGGTATTAATTATAGGTCATTATAACGAAATGTGAAAAAATATTTACTTCTTTCTTTACACTTGCTTTATGATATTTTTAAATTATGTCTGCGGACCATCTGCACCATCTTCGCGGACCGCCAGTGGTCCGCGGTCCATAGGTTGAGAAACGCTGGCCTAATCCTTCTGGTGGCACTATGTCCCTGGGGTCGACTCAGCCTCTAACAGAAATGAGTACCAGGAGCAATCCTGGGGGTAAAGACGGCCGGTGCGTAAGGCTGACAACCGTACCACCTACGTGTGCCTTTTGTCCAAAATCTGGGAGCCTCGACCTCCTGGAACCCTCTGAGCCTCCGTGGCCTGTATAGGGATCACTTCACTTTACTTATTACTTTAATTACTAATTGATTTTATTACCTTCTCTACCCCTATCAGGAAAGAATTGAAGGGAACATTAGAATTAATTCAAACGAACCACCCTTTTCCTTGTAAAATTATATAGAGTGTTAATGAATAACACCGAAATATTTTACTTGTGTATAGAGGAGACATAGACAAGCAACTTTTATTAGGAGATTTTTGCTCTATGGATTCAATTTTTCCTGTTACAGAATAAAATCTCTCGGGGCATGGCCCCCACTGACCTCTAACATTAGAAAAAATGCAAAACAAAGGAACTTCGCTGTTAACACTGTCACTAGTTATGAGTAAAAAAAAAAAAAAAAAGACTAATGCAGTAGCGACCAGTCATGTGATTAGTCTATAAATTTGGCAGATTATGTAAACACTAAATTATGATATAGCTGTTGATGAATGATTAAGAATCAGGGTTTTATCGATCATTAAGAAGGCATGAAGTCAATTTAATGAACTTTGTAACCGTATTCCGCTGCATTATTGAGTTATGAGCACAAAATTGTAATGACTATCATGCCCTGTAGCATACACATTTTACGTCGTAGAGCAAAAATCTCCTAATAAAAGTTGCTTGTCTAAGTCCCCTCTATATAAGTTACAGGTAAAATATTTCGGTGTTATTTATTAACACCCTATAGAGTGTTAATGAATAACACCGAAATATTTTACTTGTGTATAGAGGAGACATAGACAAGCAACTTTTATTAGAAGATTACACTGGTCAACAAAATTTGAACTTTTTTATGTTATAAGGGAAACAATGGGTGTGTCTGACTTACTTTTTTGTGCTGATTTCAAATCTTTTTACAGAACTTTTCCATCACCCAGGGTTTTTGAGTAATCCCATGGAAAACATTTTTGGTGTCTATACACTATAGTATTATGATATCTTAACTGAAATTACATTTACTACCTAAAATGTATGTGAATTGGATTTTCGGCTGTACTTCGCTTGAGGAACATCTCTCTTCAGTGTCCAACAGTAGTTTGCCAACAATTTGGACACCATTTACCCTGGTAGCGCGTTTCCATTTCCGCGTTGTTCTGGTGGAAACGCTCCCGGTGTTCGTCGCTCACAGCCCCTAGGTTTTCAGGGAAGAAATCAAGATGGGAGTGCAGAAAGTGTATTTTTAAAGACATTTTACATCCCATTATCTTGTAGTTCTCAATCATTTCACTGATAAGTTTTCTTTAGTTTTCAGACCTGAAGTTTCCTAGAAAGTTTGTGACAACTTTTTTGAAAGATTGCTATGCAGCTGCTTCTTCCATATTTAATTGGATTTCAAATTGCGTATGTTTCATCAGTTTGGGGGCCAACAAATATTCCTTCTTTTAGTTTGGTTTCGCTGATCCTTGGGAACTTATTTTGCAGGAAGAGAAATGCACTGCCATCATGATCCATTGCTTTCACAAATTGTTTTATCAAGCCTAGTTTTATATGCAGTGGAGGCAATAAGATTTTTTCAGAACATACAAGTGGTTGATGAAGAACATTTTCTTGTCCTGGGTTAAGTGACTCTCTCTTTGGCCAGTTCTTTATAATATAATGGTTACATCTATCTCTACTATTCCACTTGCACAATAAGCAGCAAAGTTTAGTATAACCAAGCTGTAACCCAAGTAAGATGGCTATTAATTTTAAATCCCCGCATATCTGCCAAGAAAAATTCTCATACTTTATAGATGATAATAAAAGCTTCATATTATCATAATTTTCCTTCAACCCAACTGCATGGGCTAAATGAATGGATGGATATATGTTTCCATTATGTAGTAACACTCCTTTCAAACTTGTTTTTGAGGAGTCTATGAACAAACGCCAGTCCTCAGATTTATGCTCAACACCCATGGACTGGAACAAATTTTCAACATCATTGCAGAAAACTAGGCCCTTCTCTTTAGAAAACAAATGCTCAAATTCCTTTTGGCGTTGGCGGAAAAAAACTTACTTTGGTGTCACCCTGCAGTAGCTTCCATCCTTTCAATCTTGAGGCGAGTAATTCTGCCTTGTTTTTACTTAAACTAAGATCCTGAACCAAATCATTTAAATCATCCTGTGTTAGAAAGTGAGGTTCATTTGTAGCATCTTCTTCCACAAAATCTGAATCATTCCGTAATTCATCCTGAATATCAGGAAATTCTTCAGTAATTGTTATGTCATCTGGTGGAGATGGTATGGGAAGTCCTGGCCCATGAAGCACCGGTCGAATTGCTGAATCTAAAGATGGATATTTAACAGTGTGTCTGGATTTCGAACTTATTCCAGATTTATTTGTCAAGCAGATGTAGCAGTCTGTCAAATGGTCCTTAGGTTCGCGCCATATCATGGGGACTGCAAAAGGCATATGACGGGATCCTTTCAACCAGCCAGATAATAGTGTTACACATTTGGTACAACAGATTTCTGGGGCCCATGTCTTGTTCTGGTCTATTTTGTTGTTAAAATAACAGTGATAAGCTCTTCTTATTAGAGGAGTAAAGTTTTGTCTCTGCGCTTTGAAAGTCAGCTCACCACACACAAAACAGAAGTTGTTTCTATCATTAACACACTTTCGAGACGTGTTTTTTATCACTACAGTAAACCCCCCTTTTTACACTTTTCAAGGGACTGATTCAAAAAAGTGTAAATGGCAGGAAAGTGTAAATTGCAGGAAGTGTAATAGCTGTAATTATATATATTGCAAAATTTAATACTTGAAAATAAATATAGATACCTATGTACACTTACGTTATCTATACAAAATATGTTGCACATTGCAAAGAAATGCATTTTCTATTGTTTTATTTCAACTTCATGATACCACCAAAAATCATGCAAAACAAAAACACTGGCAATGATTCAAATTACGATGAATTATGCTATTTGAATAACTACAATACATTAAAAAGCAGTAAATTGCACCCGCACAGAAGAAAACAAACTTCACCTGGACTAACACAAATAAAAACTGACACTGCGTCTAAGAGAGTTGGCAACATAGCACAAAATTTCGTTAAGGGAAAGCAGTTCTTCGTCGAAAACCAATGTTGCCAAAGAAGAAAATGTGTAAATGGCAGGAAATGCAACTGTTTGAAAGTTGTTAATGACAGGAACACTATGTATTATCGGAATAGGATAAAAGATGGGTCCAGCAAAAATGATGTAAAAGGCAGGAAAATGTAAATGACAGGAATGTAAAAAGGGGGTTTTACTGTATACACTTTTACACTACTCCTTATAATGCACTACTAAGGATGGTAATATACACTTCTATCACAATTCAATTGACAACGGAAGAGAGTACAGAATTAGCTTTTATTCTTTTAAGAAAGCTTCTATTCATCTGCAAACTTTACCTTACAATCACAGTTTTACATATGATCAAGTAGGCCGTGGTGACTAATAGAGCGAAGGCTACTGTATACCCCCCATCCCCCCCCCGTGGGAATTTCCGACACATATATTTTTTTGTTGGTATTCCCATCTAGTTTCAGTTTTCAGTTGTTTGCCCCTTATCAATTACAGCATTTACCCGGAAACCCCGGAAATCCGGAGAAAATGAGTTTGTTTTAATTTTTCTTTGTTCTTTGCTCCTAATATGCCCAGGAAATTTCTGGCTCACATATTTTTTGTTGGTATTATAATCTAGTTTAAGTCTTCAGTTGTTTGCCCCTTATCAATTACAGCATTTACCCGGAAACCCCGGAAAACTACGGAAATCTGGAGAAAATGAGTTTGATTTAATTTTTCTTTGTTCTTTGCTCCTAATATGCCCAGGGAATTTCTGACTCACATATTTTTTGTTGGTATTGTCATCTAGTTAAGTTTTCAGTTGTTTGCCCCTTACAAATTACAACATATTCCCGGAAAACCCGAAAAACCACTTTTATTCGGAGAAAATGACAATGTTTTATTTTTTAAATCTTTGTTCTTTGCTTCTAATATTCAAAGGGAATTTCTGAATCATATGTTCTTTTGTTGGTATTGCCATCCAGATTAAGGTTTCAGTTGTTTGCCCCTTATCATTTACAGCAAATCCCCAGAAAAGTCCGAAAACCACGGAAACCCGGAGAAAATGACTTTGTTTTAATTTTTTAAATCTTATTTTTTACTTCTAGTATTCAAAGGGAATTGGTGACTCATATGGTTTTGTGTTGGTATTGCCATGTAGATTAAGGTTTCAGTTGTTTGCCCCTTATCAATTACAGCAAATCCCCAGAAAACTCCGAAAACCACGGAAACCCGGAGAAAATAACTTTGTTTTAATTTTTTAAATCTTAGTTTTTTACTTCTAGTATTCAAAGGGAATTGGTGACTCATATGGTTTTGTGTTGGTATTGTCATGTAGATTAAGGTTTCAGTTGTTTGCCCCTTATCAATTACAGCAAATCCCCAGAAAACTCTGAAAACCACGGAAGGCGGAGAAAATGACTTTGTTTTAATTTTTTAAATCTTAGTTCTTTGCTCCTAGTATTCAAAGGGAATTGGTGACTCATATGGTTTTGTGTTGGTATTGACATGTAGATTAAGGTTTCAGTTGTTTGCCCCTTATCAATTACAGCAAATCCCCAGATAACTCTGAAAACCACGGAAGCCCGGAGAAAATGACTTTGTTTTAATTTTTTAAATCTTAGTTCTTTGCTCCTAGTATTCAAAGGGAATTAGTGACTAATATGGTTTTGTGTTGGTATTGCCATGTAGATTAAGGTTTCAGTTGTTTGCCCCTTATCAATTACAGCAAATCCCAGAAAACTCCGAAAACCACGGAAGCTCGGAGAAAATGACTTCGTATTAATTTTTTAAATCTTAGTTCTTTGCTCCTGGTATTCAAAGGGAATTGGTGACTCATATGGTTTTGTGTTGGTATTGACATGTAGATTAAGGTTTCAGTTGTTTGCCCCTTATTAATTACAGCATATCCCCGGAAAACTCCGGAAACCTAAAAAATCCCAAGAAAATGAGTTCGTTTTAATTTTTTAAAAACCTTTGTTCTTTGATCCTAATATTCCCAGGGAACTTCTGACTTACATTTTTTTTGGCATTGTAATCTAGATTAAGGTTTCAGCTGTTTGCCCATTATCAATTACAACATATCCCCGCAAAACCCGGAAAACCACGGAAATCCACAGAATTTCTAGAACTCGGAACTTGTGATCTACGGTCACTGAAACCGTTATTGCGAAGTAATTCTTCTACTTCAAGTGTGTCCCTTGCAGGTTGAAAAGGGTGAGTATATGGACTACGAGATATCTGCCATAATTGTGATGGTCACATGCAAAGAAAAGGGGATGGCAATACCAACAAAAAAACATATGAGTCAGAAATTCCCTGGGAATATTAGGAGCAAAGAACAAAGATTTTAAAGAAATTTTTAAAAAGTCAATTCCTCCGGATTTCCGTGGTTTTCGGAGTTTTCTGGAGATATGCTATATTTCATAAGGGGCAAACAACTGAAACCTTAATCTAGATGGTAATGCCAACAAAAAAACATGTAAGTCATAAATTCCTTTTGAATATTAGGAGCAAAGAACAAAGATTTAAAAAATAATACATAGTAATTTTCTCCGTATATACGTGGTTTTCCGGGGTTTCCGGGGATATGCTGTAAATGGTAAGGGGCAAACAACTGGAACCTTAATCTATATGGGAATACGAACACAAAAACATATGGTTCACCAATTCCCTTTGAATACTAGGAGCAAAGAACTAAGATTTTTAAAAAATAAAACGAAGTCCCTTTCTCCGGATTTCCGTGGTTTTCGGAGTTTTCTGGAGATATGCTATAATTCATAAGGGGCAAACAACTGAAACCTTAATCTAGATGGTAATGCCAACAAAAAAACATGTAAGTCAGAAATTCCCTTTGAATATTAGGAGCAAAGAACAAAGATTTAAAAAATAATACATAGTAATTTTCTCCGTATATACGTGGTTTTCCGGGGTTTCCGGGGATATGCTGTAAATGGTAAGGGGCAAACAACTGGAACCTTAATCTATATGGGAATACCAACACAAAAACATATGATTCACCAATTCCCTTTGAATACTAGGAGCAAAGAACTAAGATTTTTAAAAAATAAAACGAAGTCCCTTTCTCCGGATTTCCGTGGTTTTCGGTGTTTTCCGGGGATATACTGTAATTGATAAGGGGCAAACAACTGAAACCTTAATCTAGATGGTAATGCCAACAAAAAAACATGTAAGTCAGAAATTCCCTTTGAATATTAGGTGCAAAGAACAAAGATTTAAAAATTAAAACATAGTAATTTTCTCCGTATATACGTGGTTTTCCGGGTTTTCTGGGGATATGTTGTAATTTGTAAGGGGCAAACAATTGGAACATTAAACTAGATACCAATACCAACAAAAATGTGTGAGTCAGAAATTCCCTGGGAATATTAGGAGCAAAGAACAATGAAAAATTAAAACAAATTCATTTTCTGCGAATTTCCGGGGTTTTCCGGGGTTTCCGGCTAAATGCTGTAATTGATAAGGGGCAAACAACTAAAATCTTAAACTAGATGAGAATACGAACAAAAAAATATATGTGTCGGAAATTCCCACGGGGGGGGGGAGGGTTTCATATTGGTAGCCCATGGTCTATAAATAAGGTATTGTAACTCATGAATTCAAGGCAACAATCACCAAACGTTTATAAGTCAATTATTGACACAATGAAATGAAATATAAATGTAGAATACTAATTCTAATCAGCATGTTATATACCAGAAATGCTAATAAACAGGATTTAAAAAAATGGTGGGTGATGGAAAATTACTGACTTCATTTTTGGAATCAGCAGATGAAAATACATAAGAAACACCCAAAATTGTTTTTGTAACAAAATCATTTTTGACCAGTGTTATTGCTCTGTGACGTAAAATGTGTATGCTGTAGGGCATTGATTCCCAAAGTGGGGTCCGCGATGGTGTTTCAGGAGGTCCGCAGGCGGTTTAAGAAGAAATAGGATGCCAGGCATGCCAGTGGTGTAATATAAGTGTAATGAACTATAAAAAAAATACATATTTCAATGCATAATTAAAATAGTCTTATGTGTAGAGATGTTCGTGGTAGCGAATATTTAGCTTTAAACCCAATTTATACTGAATGTATAATAGACTCGTTCAGGCAGGTTGACATTTTTACTTCCTTTGCCAGTACCGTAGGTACTGTAGGTAGTGGAAGTATTGTTTTCGACTCCCAAATTCGAAGTTGAGTTTTCTACATAAAAACAAGTTTTTGAGTTACCCTGAATCTAAATATACTATTTTCGGAAACATGTCTGTGTGTGTGTCTGTGTGGATGTCTGCGAACAGCCTACCTGCGAAACGAAAAATCGTGTGAAAACAAAATTTTGTATTTGGGTCAGAACCATCTGTGACACGAAGATTGCTGACAAATCTTATTGTTAAGGGGACTTTACATGGAGAAATTTTTGTTTTTCGCAGTTTTCTCGAAAATGGCCCTAACGATTTTCTTTAAATTTGTCTTTCAATTTTAAGTTTTGCTTATACTAAGAGCTAAAACTTTAATTTGAAGCATTTTTTCGAACAAAGTCTTTGAAGGGCAGTTATAAGCCATCAAATGTGAATACTCGCTCTTTGCAGTAGGCCTACAGTCTCTCATAATGCAAAATGGTACGAAAACAAAATTTTGTATTTGGGTTAGGTACCTGTGAACATGCAATATAACACTTCCCCAAGTGTCATAAATGGTGCAAAATAAATTGCACAAACTTTCTCGCATACAGTATAAGAGTTAAAAGTTAGCACAGAAACACGTAGTCTATGCTTAAATGCGAGAAAGTAAAAATTACGAAATAGAGAAAAGCATAAACGGCATATAGGACACACAAATCTCAGCGCATAGCCTATTATGCGTTCTAATCGCAGGCCCATTCGCTTTAAAATGAAAAAAAAGGTATACAGGAATTCAATCCAATTAACATATTTTGTCTACAAATAATAACATTTTCTTCTATCTTTAGTAAAGAAATCTGAAAATTCATATTCTTTATTCATAACTTGTAGATGAAGTCTTGCATTATTTATATGATAATGGCTTGCTTTCGTTTAATCCAGTACTCCTTACAGACAGACTATCTTCATGTGTTTATTTTTGTAATCGATCTCTGAGCTAAGCTCCAGATCGTTTCATATTATAGCGTAAGTCCGCTGCCGTAGGTGGGTCATCGGTAGCTCGTCTGCCTTCTGCCCCGGTGGTCCCGGTTGAGGAATTTTATATATACATGTAACATTTATTTTGTCTTAGTGGTGATAGAATTAAGAGGTAATATTATATGAATCGAGTTCCTATTATAACAACATTATTCTACAACGTTTCGCGTGCTTAACTATATGGATACTATTATGCATTAGTTAGACTATGTCAGATTTTATTTGGGTTATGTATCCTTCGTGGGTGCGATATGATGTGGTAACGACATTATTCATTTTTACAACCAATTTACATGAAGAGAATGTGATACATAATATATTGTACTAAGATGCTAACTTTTATTTGTGCGGAGGAAGTTATGTGAATTTCACATCAGATTTTTTTTTCACAACCCAGAGGGGGTCCCTGAAATGTTTTTTTTTTTTTTCAAGGGGTCCGCGGACTGAAAAGTTTGGGAACCACTGCTACAGGGCATTAAAGTCATTAAAATTTGGTACTCATAAGTCAATAATAAAGTGTAATAGGGTTAAAATTGTCATTATATTGACTTCATGCCTTCTTAGTGATCGGCAAATACCTGATTCTTAAACATTCGTCAATATTTAGCTATAGGCTATCATAATTTAGGGTTTCCATAATCTTCAAAAATCACATGACTGGCCGCCACCGCATTAGTTTATTATTCACAACTCTAGTGTTAAGAACGAAGTTCCTTTGTTTTGCATTTTTTATATGTTAGAAGTCAGTGGCGGTCATGCCCTGGGAGATTTTATTCTGTAACAGGAAAAATTGAATCCATAGAGCAAAAATCTCCTAATAAAAGTTGCTTGTCTATGTCTCCTCTATACACAAGTAAAATATTTCGGTGTTATTCATTAACACTCTGTATAATTTCTGAAAATATTGCTGATTTCACCAAATGCAATTCATATTGCATGTCCAGTTCTTATGACAACAGTAAACTGATAAAACTAGTTCCTTCTTCTCGTTTCTAGCATTAAACCATTGGATTGATCAATGAAATACTTTTTATGCGATTCTTGATATCTCTAGAACTTTCAAGAACATGGCCGTCCGGAAGGGGGCGCAGGGTAGGGCCGCTGCCCCTCCCTGGAAATTCTGTTTACACACAAATCTCTGAACTATATGGCTATAAGCAACTAATATGACATGAGACTTAAGTTTTCACATACTGTAGTTGGAGTTATTTAGACAAAAATGAGTTGTAACTACTCAGTAACTTAGATTTGAGCATGTAGGAATAATCACTTTCACTAAACTTGAAATCAGTTCTGGCCAAACACTTTTTTTTTGTTAAAGGTAAGACAATAGAAGTATTTTCATTTTATTTGAATAGCATCTGTGAAATTGTAAGGGGGTAGAAAATTTCATGAGATTGTACTACATCAGATTTTTTCTTTGTATTCATAGTCATAAGTACGACTATGGTAAATCAATTATGTGGATTGTAATAATAGAAATAATAATAATAATAATAATAATAATAATAATAATAATAATAATAATAATAATAATAATAATAATAGCAATAATAATAATAATAATAAAGTGGTTGTAATAGCAGCATAGTGATGGCGGTGGTGGCGGTAATTTATTCATTGGCCCCCCCTTGACAAAATTTCTGCGGACGCCCATGTTCAAGAACCGAATTATTTCGATATTTTCATTCCAGAACTCCCATCAAATACATTAGACCATGGAGGAATCCGATATATTGTAATGAAAACACATTTCTCTTCTATTATTTTCAAACATGTATACAAGTTTTTCAGCTCTGTCTGGTGTATGGTTCTACTCTGAATCACACGCAACAAGCTAAAGTTTGGCTTATGAATACATAACCCAGACTAACTACTCTTCTCTCTGCTCAGCGAGAGAAGAAAAAAAACCCAGATTTAGTTTGCATGCTGTTCTGTGTTCAAGGGCTTCATTAAATTTCCACCGGCAAGTATTGTTCTAACAGCCTTGTTGTGATTATTCAGTCAGCAGGTTTGCCGACTTAACCGCGACAAATTTTCCACTATTCGTGTTCACTCATACCCTCTGTTCCGTTACTTTAGTAACACTGCTTGAAACGTACTTTACTTTTCTGTGTTCAATATCAAATGGATGGCTCAGTTTCAGAGGTGATTAAGGGCCAACAAGGGAAGTTTTAATATTTGTGTGTATTGACCAGCAAAGGGTCGTATTCTATCTATGCCAAACACGACTAACAGCCTTAACTGTGTCTGTGGAACCCGAAGGTTCATTGCCACGCTTACCTGAGCCCGCCATTCAACCCTATTCTGTGCTAACTCCATCCAATCATCCCTCCAAATCCTACTTCCCTTAAATCTATCCTAATAATGTCCTCCCACTTACGTCTAGGTCATCCAAGTGGTCTTTTCCCTTCGGGTCTCCCAGTCAATACTTTTGAGATATGTCTTTCCTCCCCCATGCGCGAAACATGTCCAGCCCATTTCATCCTCCGTGATTTAATTACCCTTACTATATCCGGTGAAGTGTACAGGTTATGAAGCTCGTCGTTATGCAGTTTTCTCCAATCCCCATTTTCATCTCTCTTAGGCCCAAATATTTTCCTAAGCACCCTGTTTTCGAATACGGTCAGATTGTGTTCTCCCCGAAGAGTATGCGACTATGATTCACATCCGTATAATACAACCGGCAGGATAATGGTCTTATAAATATTTATTTTTAGATTTCTCTACAGAAAACGAGAAGGTAAAGAGTTTCTGAACTGCATAAAAATAAGCATTTCCTTATGTAAGTTGAATTTTTCCTCTTGTTCGAACGATTTACCGGCTATTCTAATATTTTGTATACATTATTTCGACGTTCCTTGACCATATGATTAGTTTTTTCCCTATTAATTTCCAATCCAACATTCCTGAAGGCATTTAGACACAGACGCAAATATTAACGTTTCCCTTAAAGGCCGTTAGACACCTCTGGCACTGAGCCGTTCAAATACACTTTAACCATTCCATTTGTGCGGACGTATAAATTCGTCACATAAAAAAACTGTATAAAAAGCAGCAGTGTAAGATTAGTATGATCATTTTTTACGTAAAATGTGAGGATTTTTATCCGTGTCTTACGATGAGCATACATGGAGACCAGTTGTTCCATTAAAATTTTTCTCCTTGGTTTGTAACATAAGAGCCCACTGATACTTTTATTTGAAGATTGCTTATATGAACTTACTAGTTTGTACACAATAAATTGTAAAAACTGTAAATAACTGTAACGTGTGGTAATGTTGTGAATGTTCTTTTCTCACGGAAATTTATACTGGCACTGAGGCACTGGCGTGTCAAAATTCGGCATTTCGTTTTGTGGTCTGCTGGATTGTAGGCTACTAGCTTAAAAGACCCGGCGTCGCCCGGGTTTTTTAATTTGTAATTGGAAATGAACTTATGAAGGACTTTCGAGATTTAAATTCTAGGTCCTTATACAGATATTTATAATCTGAAATAGGAAGAACGACTTATTACACTCAAACTATTCCCTCAGAAAACGCTTGATATAGTTCTTTATGGCTCATAGAGCATGTAGAATTCTGCATCCTATCGCTTGTACACAGCAAGCCTGGTAGGGGTTCATATAAGAAAAAACAGAAATTCCTGTAACATAAAATTGTAATATCGAGGCGGAAAATTTTATTTCTCACTCTCATGTTATCATAAAACTGTTTTAGGGATGAAATTAAACAGAAAGCAATATCACTTTCATACTTACCATAAAGCCGTTTTGGGGATGGAATTAAACAGAAAGCATTATCACTTTCATACTTTTCTCTCCAAAAACCTGCGATATAATATAATAATATACACATTACCATACCTCGTTTTGTTTTCTCTATGTCCAGGGTAGAGAAAGTTATGTGATTCCATTATTTTAGTGGATTTCATTCTGTAATATTTATTTACTAGCATGTGCCCGCGGCTAAGCCCGCGATAATTATTTTAAAAAATTTAAAATGAGCATAATAGTTAAATAATTATATTTATTAGCACCTAAATCACGTAAATTACATACCACGATTTGATAGCGTCGTCTGGTAAAAGCGACCTCAGATTCGAGGTCCTTGGCCCAGAAAACCCTTGTATAGTGAGTTTCGTCCAAATCGAACAACGTTTGACCATATTTAGGCCTATATTGATTATCCCACTTATAATAATAATAATAATAATAATAATAATAATAATAATAATAATAATAATAATAATAATAATCCTCTTCGGTGTAAGTTGAAAATTTCATATGTCTGCGTGCCTTGACATTAAAAACAAATGAATCGACCAGCGTGAGCTACAACATTCAAGCGATCGCGAAAGTTTCATTTCCAAGGTATGACAAAAATAGCCAAAGCCTACTGTAATTGATTTGACATTGAAATATATTACTGAAAACTGATGCTTCGAAAACTAAAAAAATGCACGTTTTCTGCCCGTTTTTCACTCATAACTCACGAACGAAAGTGAAAATTAAAATTCCGGCTTCGAGGTGCATTTCCCGACCCTTCAGTCTACCTATGTTTAAAATTTCAGATCTCTGCGTTCAGTAGATTTCGCTGGGCATCGCGGACAGACAGACAGACACTTCCTTTTATTAATATAAGATAACATGAATTATTTTGATAACTTCTCTTATTTGTCAAAAGTGCATTTCATTTGTTTTTTTCCAAGCCCACCTGATACCATTTGGCAACAATATATTCTGTGATTTGGAATTGATAATTCTATGTAAAAAGGGATTAAGTATTTTCAAAATCATTTAATTTTTGGCATTTAGAATCAGAATTTTTCAAAATCCTTTCTTAGTGAGCACCTACATTATGAAACGAAGGTACTGTTAAAATTCCAAGTCTCTACCTGTTATAGTTTAGGCTGTACGTTGATTCCTGTCATTCAGTCAATCAGTCAGTCAGTCATTCATTCAGTCAGTCAGGACAAAGCCTTTTATATATATATAGAGATAAATTCGGCTCTAAAAGATTTTAGAATGCTATTTACAGCTTCTCTTATGTTAGAAGTTTCATGTTGAATATAAATAATTTATAGGGCCCATGTTCTTAGATTTTGAACTATTTTGTTCCTTGCTAGATACAAGTGATATTTTAATTTTTAACATAATTATCCGCTTCTTTGTCATGGCAGTTATATACTTCAATCTTATAAAACCTTAAAATGGCTAATGAAGATGTTAAAAACTAAGAACGGCTAAAACTTTTTATAACATTAAAAAACGATAAAATACTTACCAAACTAATAATATGTAATTTTGTAATTTTCTCATTATGTACTTCATTGTCCCGGTAAAGGAAATCTTTAGTGAACCGAAATACCCGGTTTCTTTAGAAACCAATTAGAGGCATTCTTAAGCAGGGGGAGTACTAAAATAATATTGTGTTCTATAAACTATAACTTTTGAAAACTAAGCAAAAAGTGTTCCTTACCAATGGAATCCGAAGTAAAAATAAAAATTAACATATTTTTTCAATGTGTTTATTGTATTGCTTGAAGTGAAACTTAAAAAGTACTTTTCTTAAAATGATAAATAAAAAAACTAAAATGAAACTGTTTTAATGCAGTGAACACCGCTTAATGTAATCGCGTATAATGTTATCAATCGGGTAATGTTATCACTTTTATGAAGTGCCGGGTAATGTTATCACTTTTATGAAGTGCCATACGGATTAATACTGATACAGTGAAAAAAATTCTCTTTATTGTGATCAAAGATTCGATTTATGTTATCACATTTTCCTTTTTTCGGCTTTAGTTCCAAGTACTTTATGTCATTCAAAATTTCGTTTTTAAGGGTTTCTTTTCTAATTCAACTGTATTGTGTTGTAATCCCTTCTGGAGGTAGCAATTCTTTTCCCAGCTCACAGGATGAAAAGTTCGAGGTGGTGGCATTACATTACTTTCTCTTTTAAGCAATAAAACATATTTCACCCCACAGTTAAACTGCAGGTTTTGATTCATGAAGATAACAGTGTTGACATACAGTGATGGCTAGTGTAAAATGAAAAGACTTGAAGAGACAGGCGTACGTATTATTTTATGAATAAATATTTTTAATTCTGTTTTGTAGTGTATTATCTTATATATGAACAAATATCCTTCATTTAATTCCTTCGGCTACTGTTATCAATCGGTTAATATTGTCAGATTAGCTGTGTCCCGAAATGATCACATTAAGCGGCGTATGTTCGAATAACTGTTTCAGGATTTATAAAAAACAAAAAATCTGGGCCGTAATAATTACTTTCTTTAGATTTCCTTTTTTTGTATGACAATGAATTAGAGCTACTCGCGGTGCAGCACTTAAATAAAAACTTACGGAGATCTTTAACGGAGAGGTTGGGAGAGAAGAGTTGAAAGAATCCAATTAAAACCGCCTGAGGTTTATGGAAGATACGATTCTCTACGTACAGGTTTTTCTATTGCTATTATTTTCTCTTCAATTCCAAGTTTTAAGACTGCGGACAAAATGGATCTTCCAGAACCCCAGCTATTTGTATTGAAGTAACAACAACAACAAAAATAGGGTGTGAAACACATAACTTCCTCTTCCCAAAAAAGTTCTATGATATTTTCTACGACATTCTCTTCATGTAAATTGGTTGTAAAAATTATTATTTTTTCAACCAGCAACAAAGTTTTTTTTTTTAATTCCGGGGTGCGCGGGCAAAGAGAGTTAAGTCCACCATCCCAAAAAAATTGAGATATGTCCATAGAGTTACAGATAAAAATGTCCTCTACGTTTGTGTTAAGTCTAGTAAGTCATATTCAAAATTGTACGGTAGTTATGGATGTGCGCCTCATGGGTTCATCCATCTCTAAAGCTATGTTGGGCTGGTAGCCTATAGTGTGTTAAGTCACTATAATTCTCAGTAACAAGAAAGTGGACTTAACTCTCTTTGCCCGCGCACCCCGGAATTTATCTTTTACTTTCCTTTAGGAGTCCATTAACCAATACTCCATACCCAGAGAATGTCCTTACCATATCGCATCCCCGAAGGATACACAACCCAAATAAAATTTTATTAATGCTCTCGCATAACTTTCTGTATCCTAAGCGTGGGCAATAGATCTTTCTTTCTTCACATTCTGATGTAGACTAAGAGGCCGTATTGTAAAGATAGCGTATTCAACTGTTTCAACCTGTTGCAAAGCTTTATTGTTCACCACTAAGACTGATTCTTTACAATCAATGGGTGGCTGATAACTACCCTTCAATTTTATCGCGTCTACATGCACATGTTTTTATATAAATACATGAGGACTGAACACTGAAATATCTTCATACCTGTAGATTATTTGATAAAAAAAAACAATCAATGAACATAGCGATTGTTCATATATAAGCTGGATATGAACGGAGGACGTCATGAAAATAATATATAATTATTTATGTGGTGTAGTATTTTAAATAGAAATTAACATTTTAAACACGTTATTATGATAGGAATGAGATTTATATACATATATATAACAGCTGATCGATTGGAAAATCGCGCGAAGCTCGACTATCGCCGATAGCGATGTGGTCAGTATTATAATATATCGATTGTCCTGCCATGGGCTATCTCGCTTACAATGATGAAAATAGCGATGTGTTTTATTCATTTCCATGGTCCTTATTGATTAATTGCTTAATTCTTTGAGTATTCACTAAATAGTCACAAAAAATGTAACTCAAGATACAGATTCTCTTAGGATAAATTCAGATCACTCGTTACATTACAGCCATTTCATAAAATATGGGAATTTTTCCCTCAAAGAGAGATGTTATAAAACCAGTGTAATTGGGAAGTCAAATAAAAGTTTAAAAGCTAGAGTTCACTGAATATTCTAGTATTATGTGTATTTGAAGTTGTTTCTTGTGTAAAATTTGTCAATTACTTTTTTATTGAATTGTAGTTAATTTTTTTTGGCATTTATAGCATGAATTTAACATCAATTAAAACTAAGTGGTCAAGAGTAATCAGCTATGTCCTGTCTGATTTGAGAAAATATACATCTTAAGGTACAATTTGGTATAAAATTGACTTCGAAAACTATGTGTGGTTAATTACTATGTAAAGAAGCAAAAGTGACTTTACATAGTTTACATAGTTAAATAAATGTTCTGACAATCTGGAAACAGTTTATAATTTTTAGTTAATTCCTCATATCTTCGTTAATAATAAAATTAAGACTCTAACATTAATAGCAGAACAGCAAATGAACTTCTGTTTTGCATCATTAAAATCATTGTCCAAATTATGTCCCACCCGTAATAGATTTTGAAAAACAAATTTTAAATATTTAAAATAAATTTTAAATAATGCTTTCCATATAGTATGAAGGAGAATGCATGGTAGATTTTTTACAGAATGTGCAGAACCAGTTCTAATTCATTATTTATGACATGTAATGAACAAAAATAGTTGTCGTAATATGATCGAATGTCCCAGCCGTAATTATGAAATGGCTGATTTACACATCTGTAAAATCTCAATGAAAACTCGCCATCGAACTTCATGGTCGAACTTAATATGGACTGTACCTGTAACATCTATTCTACGTGTAGAGAAAGTAATAATTTCTAAAGTTTCTGCTGGAAAGGTTATTGTTTTCCTATTGGGGTCTCCGCGTTAAAAATACTGTAATAGTCATGCCATGTGGTGGAATGAAAGTGTGTTGAACAATTTGCATTGTGGATAAAAAAAAAAAACTTACAGTTGATTTATAAAAGGATACGTCAATTTGCATGCATGCATGAACATACAGTATTAAGCCATCAATGTCCGCTGTAAACGGATATCGACGCAGCTTAATGATGTGATGTCAATTGTTTCCTCATTCACAGAGGGCTTTGCAAAACAAAATTTCCCGCAACTGAAACACACGTATGTGCAATATTAACTTCCTACTTATTGTGTATGCTCTTCATTTAGTGTCTCATTTGCAAATATGATTAATTACCTCGCCATTTGAGATAAATGGGGGGACGCATTCCACATGCAGTCCACGGGTGATTGCTGGAGAACGGTGAAATTCGGAAGAAGCGAATTGTTCTAATTTTGAAAAAGGTTTTGCAACTTTTGTTTTATAGACTACACACTTTGTCTTGAGCTGAAAATTGCGGGGGTGAAGGAAGCTGATATTGCGTGCAGTATAAGAGACTGGCTATTGCAGAAGGCGGTGAGTTGAAATTGACGTCATTTCGGAAGGGTTGCCAACTAGTAGAAAATATAACGTTTGTAGTTTTATGCTGTTACAGAAAGGAACTAACTGTAGTTCGTAGTACTTTCAACTCTCGCTACTAAACTAAAGATATTTTATCAATGCAGATATTACAGTAGAATATATCGCTGGAGAAATGAATTCAGTAATATATTTCTTGAGTCAATCTCTCTCTGTCTTCAGAACCCATAACCCCCCAAAAAAGTCATTTTGCACCGCGAAGTAACGCAATTCATTTAATAACGCGAAAAATAAACACAATCTCCCTTTATAAGCGAATTTCAGTAAGAATGTTTTGAACGAAATGTTAACATTCATTCAATTTTACTGAATATTTCCACAATTTCCTCTATACATTCCCCCGTGATTTCGTCAAAAAATAAATGCCTCGGCCATGTAACCATAGAAAGGTACTTTTCGCTCGTATTTTACATTCCGACAAGAATTTATAATTTGCGTTAGAAATTGAAACTTACGCATGTAAGGATTAAGGTTTCTATGTAATTGGTAACAGCTAATTTACATGATGCCACTAGGTTTCACGCAAAGAAAGAAACTTGCTTTGGGAAAAGGTGACAGCAAAACATATTTAAGAATATTCATTTAATGTTTTCTTTGCAAGAGAAGGTAATTTGTCATTTTAGTAACAATCAAGAACTTAAGGAGCAAGCGAGATGTCAGAGGTGGTAGCGTCTTGTACTCACATTTGGGAGGTCCGGGGTTCAATCCCGTGGCTGGCCAATTGAACCTGGGTTTTATCATAGTTTCCACAGTCGTAAAGGCAAATGCCGAATTGGATATTTACTTACCATGAATCATCCCCGTTATTTCATCCTGTATCAAATTCATTAAAATTAATATCAGGTGAAACTTAAAATACGCCACAAACACATCAACAATAGAAAGCCGAAGCAAATCAATAGTAGTATGGCCTACTGGTATACAGACAGAACTTGAACCTGAACTCCTGATATGACCTTAATTCTCATAGGAGTATAAATAACGCTGAATAAAAATAAAATTAAGGTGCAGCACCTAAAATTCCTAACTTTAATCGAGTGATCCTATAAATTAATATACGTGATGTAAAAATATTGGTCACTAAAAATAAAATAGTAACGGCAGAATAAATGCGGGAAGTTGGGCGTACTTTTAGAATTCTGTGGCTCCATTGGATTTCCTTGTAACCTATTTCAGGTGTAACATGGAAGAGCAGTTTCATAAAGTAGACACACAGGAAGAAACAAAAGAGCTAAGTCTGTATCTCGGCAACGCCACGGCCATCTCGATCGATTGTGATGTGAATCACGTCTTCTTGGGAAACTCGAAGCTCATAGTCACACAATTTAGGAGACTGACTTCATCATTCGCAAAAAATCTTATATGTACACTCACAGGACTTTTCCATCCTCCACAATAGTACCAATAGTAGCCTAAGCGCTTGAATCATGGGACTGTGCATTGAGTTGTCCTAACCTCTTTGAGAGCCTATTATTCGCGATTCAAGACTTACTGCTTGAGATTGTTGATGAGATGAGTAAAGGCTAGTTTACACGATGACACTAGGTTTCGTAACCACTTTCATGAAAGTGATTTCGTGAAACTAATTACACACATTTTCTTTCCAAAGCAACCGCACATTTCATGTTATTTCTTAAGTTCAAGTTGTTAAAATCCCATACAAACGTCTGAAGCACGTATTAATACAGGCATTTCACAATTTCCTCACTTCCCCATTTCATTTTACGAAATGCGAACAAGCTAAATAAGCGTATAATCTCAAAATTACTATTATAGTTTCGTGAAAAGTTGGAATCAGCCGAAACTGCGTAGTGTCGTAACTCATTGTCGCCAGTACATCTAGCGCTTGCGCATTCAAGTAAAAAAAACAGTTGCGAAACTCAGTTACGAAACCTAATTTCGTCGTGTAAACTAGCCTTAACATGCAACAACTTTACAGATTTTTTACTTAAAAAAAATATTTTAAGGGGTACATACAACTTAGGGTAAAATTCATAGTGAGAAATAGGTGAATTTCATTATTTATTCAATGAATTGCTCTACAATCTTGCACTCTGACATACTTGTTAATAACTACTTCTATAATTGTATAAAATTTTCAAAATTAATCAAACTGTTACAGTTACGGATAGTTTGAGAATGGCAGCCACGTTTCGTGCACTGAAATGCCGTTTCTTTGATAATTTCCACAAATATCAATATTTATGATTGATTATTTTTCTGTGTATTTGTTTCTATCACTTCAAGGTTTATACTACAATCTTTGGAATATCTACAATATTACTATTTTTTTAAATAATAATTTTTTTCATTACAATATATGTTAAAAAATAAACTATTAATGTTAAATGAATGATTGTAGATAATGTTGTTCATACGATATTAATAGAAGCACAGAAAAATATGCAGTAAAAAATATTGATATTTGTGGAAATTAACAAGGAAACGGCATTTCAGTGCATGAAACTTGACTGCCAATTTGAAATAATAATTACCCGTAACTGTAACAGTTTGTTTAATTTTGAAAATAGTATGCAATTGTAGAAGTAGTCAATAAAAAGTATGTCAGATTGCAAAACTGTAGAGCAATTCATTGCTGAGAAAAAAAAATGAAATTCATCTATTTCTCGCCTATGAATTTGACGGATAGTTGTATGTCTCTTCTTAAATAAAATGTTTATCCCTCAGTATAATATTCAGTTTGTATACAGAAATTAAACAAAATCGTTCGTCATTTTCGAGGAAATCGCAAAAATTATAATCTATTCAAGCTTCGGATCAAACTAGAAGTAAAATATCAGCTGGATACAACTTTTTGAAACGAAAGCATATTTGTTAGTAAGTAACTTACTTTAATCTATTATTTCTACTGGAAAAAAATGTTTCTTGTCTTTTTTCCCTCAGTTGCATATACAACTGTTTGTGATTGCTTGGCCACTGATTGGCTTTTTCCGAGAGCCAATAGAAATGCTTTGAGGAGTCCAATATTGGAAAATATAATCTAGATGCAGGAAATATACTCTTCCAGTGTATCGCATCTCATTGCACCTGTGTATCGTTAAAACAATTGAAGTTACTTAACTTTTTCTGCTAACTTTAAGCCTTAGTCAGTTTATTCATTTAATTCAATTTGTATTTTTCGTAAAGAAAAGAAACCCAGATTTGGTTAGATTGAAAAAAGGATTTGTGCTGTTCTTCCAGGCAAGACACTAAAACCATGTGAAGTAAAAAATAAATTTTCTGTTTATAGACATTTTTGCTGATAGACGAAGAAGTTTTACGAGCGAAAATTATAGAGCAGTATATGTAATTTAAAATAATGTACATTGTTTAAAATAAGAAGAAATAATACTGGTAAGAATAAAGATAGACTTTAGTTTATAGTATATTTTCTATCCTTACTACAAGTTTTATTACTTCTTTGGGAATATTTGCATGCATATTTTTCTGATAATACTGTATTATGATTAATATGCATAGGCCTAAGTAAGTAGTATGCGGACCTATAATGTATTTATTTATAACATTCCATGTAAGGAGTAAGAAGATTCTGGTATTATCTCCGACGTTTTGGTGGGCATTTCTGCCTTTTTATTTATGAAGATAGTAGTGCTGATATGCACTGATTGCTAGTGTAAAATGAAAAGACTTCAAAAGACAGGCGTCAGATGTTTTGCTACCCGGTGTTTACCACAGATCAGTATATAGACCTCCAAAAGCACTCGTAACTGAATATGGAGTATTGGTGAATGGACTCATAAATGAAAACGCATAATTACAATTAAGAACTTTGTTACTGGTTGAAAAAAATAGTTGCTTGCGGTCTAATACTGTATTATGAGTGGTTCGATGATTCACGTATTATCTTATGAATTTAATTCTGTCTTTGTAGTGTATTGTCATATTATGAATAAATAACCTTCAATTAATTATTTCGGTTACTGTTATCTATCGGTTAATATTATCAGATTAGCTGCGTCCCGAAGTGTTCACAATAAGCGGCGTGCACTGTATTATGAAAACTATAGGTTAAATAGCACGGGAATTGTGTCTCTTTGTGAATTCATCACATTTTATTTCTCAATTTATTTTATCTCTGTCTGACGTTGTCTTTATTTATCTGAAATACAACACCAATCCTTACTTGTCAGCAATGCATACCAATGAAGTTGTCAATTTAAAGTTCTTTGTGTAGTATAAACTAAACTCTGAGATGGGAATTTAAACATCTATTAGACTTAAATTAGTGCTTTTAAGCTTTAAAACGATGCTCTGTGGAACAAAAGCATTTTCAAAGCGTGTTTTCTCGACTGCTTCTTTCCATTTTGTTGATTAATCCGGACAGAAAGATGTCTTTTGCGACTGCGTATCTCGTTATTTGAAGGGGGCCGTGGACTGTGCCATTGTATGAAACAAGTGACTGCGAGAGACAATCTTCTGCTCGGATACATTCCAGCATTGCAGTTCATGCTAATAAAACACATCCGAGTTCGGAAAACAACCACAACCTGCCGATAGCAAGCTTTTTATTGCATCACCACCGTCACTCTATTTACGTCTTCCTTTCCGTAAAATGAACAGAATGCAGGGGCACTAAACGGGTTTAATTTAATTAGTGCGTTTGGGACAAGTGGAATGTTTAAATGAAACATTCTTTAACTGACATTGCTGTTTCGGAAAACTGCATCATGGAACTTTTATAAATTCTCTGGTTCAAAGTACGTATCGGTAGTTTACTATCACGAAAATACTTAGCAATTTTCTGCTGTCATCGTCAGTAATATCATCGTGGTGTTTTTGTAATACTGGTCAAAAAGTTATCTGCTAATGAGAATGGCAATGATAAATTAATATGAGGGTGGATAGAAAATTAACGCACAATAATTTTTTCTACGTTGGTATTGCGCCTGGGATGTTGAACTTTCACCAAGATAGAGTTTGAAGCTTCCGCTACCGACGCTATTTTGTTCTCATGTGTAGCTCTACCAAGAGAAGCGTGAACTATGCAAGAAAGATGGCGCGCATGTTACTATCGTCCATTTGTGAAGAGCAGCTATTTTTATGGGCTAAAAGGCTTAACCCTAGTGAAATTCACAGGGACATGATTGGCGTGTATGGGGACGACTCTATGAACCGTAGCATTGTCTCCAGGTGGTGTACATTCTCCCAAGATGACCGTGATAACTTTGCTCCATACAGTCCAGACCTAGCACCGTCGGAATTTCATTTGTTTGGTCTCATGAAGAAATTCCTGGACGGTAAACGCTTTGCGTCAGATTCAGAAGGGAAAACAGGGATCCGCAGATGGCTATACTCCAACCGAACGGGCTTCTATGAACAAGGTAGTTTAAAACTGGTATCGCGATGGGAGAAATGTGTTAAGAAACTTGGCGACTATATAGAAAAATAGACAAAAGTTGTCCCTTCATGTATGCATTTATTTGTAATTGTACCTATTAAACTCTTTCTAAAAAATAATTTGTGTTACTTTTCGATCCACTCTCGTAGCATATGTTTCACTAAAACATTTCAAACTAGCCGAGCGAAGAACACCTGTGAGACAAAATACCGACATCCCGGTCTTTGACTTAAGTTGCAGTGCATTCACCATAAAAACAATTTATTGTGGAATTTCTCGTGGCAGGTAGATTTGAGAAGTCTCTTTTATCACAGCGAGTAGTAGATCTTGTTAGCTTCAAGAGACAGATTTCTATATTCGCAGAATATGTTTAATTCATGGCCTTCTCGTTTAGTATTATATAGAGCGGCCTAGAGAAATCAATACCATCCGACCCTGGGAAGACCTTTCTCTACTCTTGCAGGAGGGATGCTACCCTCAGCCGCGAGCAAAGTAACACCTAAGACTATACACAGATGGAGTGCTGGGGAAACTCAGCCTTAAATCGGAAAAATACATTTTTTAGTACACGCTCTGTAAAACAACAGCTTGTCGGACTGTTAACACGCCGAAAAGTAGCACTTTACCAGCCTAGGCTGGTTATTATATTTTTTATTTTCGAAAATTTTACAATATAAAGAACGTTATGCTACTTTTGAAATAATTTAAACAGTTATCATAACAGTAGGCCTAATCACAGCTGAAAGTTTAGTCATCGAGTATATTCCGGGGTGCGTGGGCAAAGAGAGTAAAGTCCACCATCCTAAAAAATTGAGATATGTCCATAGAGTTACAGATAAAAATGTTCTCTACATTTGTGTTAAGTCCAGTAAGTCATATTCAAAATTGTACGGTAGTTATGGATGTGTGCCTCATAGGTTTATCCATCTCTAAAGCTATGTTGGGCTGGTATAGTGTGTTAAGTCACTCTAATTCTCAGTAACAAGAAAGTGGACTTAACTCTCTTTGCTCGCGCACCCCAGAATTTTGAGCTGCAATTCTTTGATGTACAGCAGACATATTAAATCGTTTCGACTTTCGTGATGACTTGAAATTATTAAGGAGGTTTTATTAGTATTCTGCCGTTATGGATCATGCAGCAAACTTCGTGCAGAGAGATTGGGCTCTTTTCAGCGAATATTAAGCGGCGCTTCGAATTAATGCATTGAAATCGGTATCGAATTTCTGTAACGTACGGCGAAAACTAATTGCTAATCCATTAAAAATTTAGTTTCTTACTTACTCAATGACAATAAATAATTCCTCAGTAAGCTAAAGGAATATTATATATTTTATGGAACCTGGAGGTTCATTGCCGCGCTTACCTGAACCTGCCATTGAACCCTATTCTGCGCTAACTCCATCCAACCAGCCCTCGCAAGTCCTACTTCTATTAAATCTATCCTAATATTGTCCTCCCACCTACGTCTAGGTCTTTCAAGTTGTCTCCCAATCAATACTTTTTAGATATGCCTTTCCTCCCCCATGCGTGCAACATGTCCAGCCCATTTCATCCTTCGTGATTTAATTACTCTCCATTAAAAATTTTCACACTTTACTTGTGAAATGTTCTAAACTATCTTGTACTTTTGTCCCTAATCGAATATTGTGAAAATGAGACATTATTAAAGACAAAGCATTTTAATCAGGAGGACTAGGGCTTTAGACTCTTTATTATCTACTTAGTTTGACAAGACATAATAGTCGTTTTATCGAAAATGGAAATCTTATTCGGTTTCTGTAAATTATGTTTTGCTAAATACCCCACTTTTTTGAAGTAAAACTTCTTTAGTGGCGGTAGAGGGTAAATCTGGAAAATCAGTCACACTAAAACCGTCACGAAATCAGTCACAATCAGTCACGAAATCAGTCACACTCTTACTTGTTTCGGTGCGGATTGCACAGAAAACAATCAACTCAATGATTAGGAGTAATCAAAGGAAATTTTTCAGATCTTACTTCCTCAATGGCAATAGACAATTCCTAAGCAATCTAAAGGTATATTATGTATTTTATGGAACCCGGAGGTTCATTACCGCGCAAATCCAAAATTAAAAATCCAAAATTAAAAAATACAAATTTCCAAAATTTAAAAAAACAAAATTAAAAATTAAAACATCCAAAAATCCAAAATTTAATAAATAATAAAATAAAAAATTTAAAAATAAAAAAATAAAAAATATACAATTCAAAGATCGAAAATTTGAAAAATCCAAAATTCAAAATTCAAAGATTCAAAATTAAAAAGTCCAAAATCCAAAATTTAAAAAGTCCAAAATCCAAAATTTAAAAAGTCCAAAAACCCAATATTAAAAAGTCCAATAATGCAATATTGAAAAAAATCAAATAATCAAAAATTTAAAAATAAAAAAATATAATAAAGTTTTACTTCTGTCGCGTGGCGTTCCACGCACTCTATTATTATTATTATTATTATTATTATTATTATTATTATTATTATTATTATTATTTTTTTTTTTTTTTTTTTTTTTTTTTAGTGTTAAATTCCGAATTCAAGGCGCTGTGAAAATTGCATGCTTGTATCGCCCAACTTTACAAGAGACTGAAGACTTCAAGAAGCACGTTCCCTTATTTCTAGCGACATCCAATATTCTCCTTTGTATTTGCAAGTCTCTTCGCAAACAAATGCCTGCCTGAAGGTTTGGATGCTGCTGAGAATTTCAATAAGCCACGGTATAGCCTTCAGAGTTAGCAACTAGAGAATTGGTCCTAGCACTGATCCTTGCGGCCCCATATTTCACTAAGATTTCAACTGGTTGATAAATCTATTCATGCCTTTCTGGATTAAGACAAAACGCGTTAGAGGATTAATAATCCTGATAATGAGGCTTGCTTTCACTGCCTAACAACTTAACCACCAAGTTTAATTAATGATATGGCATACATGTGGCAGATTGATATTAGCACCTGTAACATAGAAAATGAATATGGATGTTATAATTATTTTAAAATAGCGTTAACATTTTCATGTGAATCTTTGAACTGTACTTCAGGAAACTATTATTTTAGGATAGGCCTACACTAAAAAGTTCATCCAGACGCAGGGGGTACTATCTATCAAAATTTTGAGATCCAAAAAAACTTCTCGTATTAGCTTATTTGAACCAATTTGTACATGATCATTGCTGTAATTCACAATAAATTACAGTAGTCTACGTTCATATATTGTTTTATGAAAATGTGGTTTCTTTGTCAATTTCTATTTTTTCTCATATCAGTATAAGAGGAATTATAGGAAAAATCTAAAATCTTCGAACCAGGGGTTTCATCGTTGGGGCCCTATGATCTCCAAAATCATGACTTCCATTTGTTGTCCTTATCTTTTCTTGCGTGTCTGTCTGTCTGTCTGTGAATAACGTAGCCTAACTAAAAAACGCGATATTACAAGAGTCCCATTGAAATCACCAGGGGACACAAAATAAGGGTATCTGTTCAAAAAAGGATGTTACGGATGGAATTTATTCAATTAGGCCTACTTCAATTTATACATCCAGGGCAGATTATAAAGGGATTCAATGCCAACTTTGAACCGCCTGCGTGGTTTCGTGGTTAGCGTCGCTGGCCACGGATCCATAGGCCCGGGTTCGATTCCCGGTACCTCCTCGGATTTTTCTGAGGTAGGGAGGTCTGGAACGGGGTGCACTCAGCCTCGTGATACAAACTGAGGAGCTACTTGATGGAGAAGTAGCGGATCCGGACACGGAAACCACCATTAACGACCGTGGGTGTCGGCATGTTGACCACATGCCCCCCAATCCTGCCATCTGCCAATGGCAGATGACGCAGCGGTCGGGTGGTTGGCCAAGTCCCTTCTGGGATGTAGCGCCACGGAGTTTAGTTTAGTTCAATGCCAACTATAAATAAAGGAAAACACTAGAAGAAACCAGAAGATCGGAAAGTTCCCCAGCATTCGATTGTACACTACAACTGCTGGGTCCACTGATGAGTTTTTAGAGCTTGTTTCAGAGTGCAGTATTTCTAAGTAAACAATGCTTTAGACAGCCCTGATAAGCTCAGTGTTGTTGTGATATTACGGTGGAACACTCTCACCTCGACATACTCGTGGTTCGCCTTACTAAATTTGATCTGTTTACTCTCTGAGATGCGAGGCTCTCCTGTCGACCTCATTATGAAAACCACAGAAACATCTCTGGGTGAAATTTACTCTCCATATTACGCACAGTGAATATGTTGGACGGAGTTACGCAACAAGACATCAGCTATACGCAAAACTGTCATTGATAAATAATTAGGGGCCGTATTTTATGGTAACAACGATAAGCGCGAAATTTTATAAAACAACCTCCCTTAGCTATATTTAGCTTTTATATGCTTAAAATACCAATATGAGCCAAATTGAATCCACGAAATATCGCGAAATTTTCTCGATTCCGCGAAATGTGTCTATAAGCGCGAAATATGCCCCTTCTGTCCGTATTGGGGTTTGTGTACTGTATTTTTTTTTCCTTAGCAGCATGCTTTTTTTCTGCTGTTTCTGTGGCTGTCGAAGATTTACCGATATATCGATATTTGTGATCGATTACTAAGTTTGCAGAATTTACGCAAAGATTGTTTGTGACCTGGTTTGTACTGTTGAGTACACTCCTTTCCTGCTGTATTCAACAGATTTCGTCTTTTATCCTCAGTGGTATGGTTGGCACTTCTGTTTGCAAATGGCTATCTGATGGTGTTTAGTAGAAATTACGATAGTATTTCTCGTCATTATATTTGAAAATTAACTCTAATCATGTCTAAATCGAAAGTTACTTCATTTCATACAAGGGCAGAAGAATATAGAAATGGGGGGGGGGTGTTAGTTCGTGTAAATAAAGAAGCAATGTTTATCACTGTGCAATGTTCCCAATGTAGTATAAAGTAATTATTTCACGAAATACCCACCGAAATAGAAGGAAGTTTACACCGAAATTAGTCATTTTATTTCACCAATAAATCAGGGCCCTATAAATAATATATGTATTATACAGAGTGCTTCAAAAAAATGTATACACACTTTGAACTGTCATTGAAAATTTATTTCCCGTTCTACAAGGTTAAATTTCTGCGAGAAAGTAATGTAATATTTCTTCAACAGGTGGCAGCAGAATAGTATCAACATTCGTCCTACAGTCGTGCCAATAATTTTTTCAACAATCATCCAACAATGATTTAAACAATCGTCTACCAGTTGGGGCACAGTAAAAGATAAGGTGTACAAATGTAAACCACGTAACCTAGACACACTTTGGAATGAGATTCAAGCGGTGTGCGCAGAAATCTCATTGGACACTATGGTACGATGTACGGAATCAGTGGTGACTCGTACTCAGAAATGTATTGATGCTGAAGGCCACCATTTTGAACACTGGAACATTAATCCATTTTCATCAGCAAGTCATTTATTTTTGAAATTGGACTTTAAGATTTCCATTCCCAGAAATTTAACCTTATAGAACAGAAAATAGATTTTCTATGACGGTTCAAAGTGCGTATACATTTTTTTGAAGCATTCGGTTATTACATCTTCTTGCCGTACCAAACATAGGTTCTGCAGGTAGAGAAAGTATTGTTTTCGAAAGTCAAACAAAAACAGTCGCAAGTAACTTGCTTATAATGGAAATTAAGACACTCTTTGAGTGTCATTTCTTAAACATACTCGTGATTTATTAAATGTGATTGTAGCCTCGTTGATAAAGTACTATTGTTTCTTCGTTGGAGAATATATCTTATTTCTTCTTACTTATGGAACTGTGGAATTAATACTAAATGCCATGGAGACCAAGGCTGTGGTATGATTGTTAAATGCAAAATTGGCTAACTAATACTTGTGGAATAACCATAATAATAGTTTTCGTTGTTCAAAGACCTCAGAGTAGTCTGAAGATGTTTTGCATGAACCACAAGTCTATATCCGATTATACTAATAATGTTTGTCAACGAGTAGACCCTCTCTCTAATTTGCTCGGCTTTCTGTTATCTCTCCCTCTCTCTCTCTCTCTCTCTCCCTCTCCCTCACTGTCTCTGTCTACCTTTTTTCTTTTTCCTCCTTACACGAAATAAGAGGAAATTATCGGGTGTGATTTCGTGCTTTCTATATTTTATGATGTAAATTAGTGATCGACTGTAATAAATGTTTTAAGTGAGAATAATGTATCTTACTAAGTGACCATAATCCAATGCACAGCGCGCCTGCTGCAAGCGATTAGACTACCCGCACAACAATTTTGTAGAATTTGTTGTGCAAGTAGTCTAGTCTCATTCAGCAGGCGCTCTGTGCGTAAACCAATCCACAATATCAAAACATTGCAATTAAAAGTTTCAAACAATGAATTTTCAACGGTGCAATAAACATTTTACGTCATTAGGTTGAAACTTCCATATTTTTATATCCATTTCTTTCTTATCAAAAACTAGCATGTGCCCGCGGCTTCGCCCGCGATAATTATTTCAAAAATAAAAAATTAAGAGCATAATAGTTAAAACATTATATTTATTAACACCTAAACCACGTGGACTACTTACCACGATTAGATAGCGTCGCCTGGCAAAAGCGATCTCAGATTCGAGTTCCTTGACCCAGAAAATCCCTGTATAGTGAGTTACGTCCAAATCGAATAATGTTTAATCATATTTAGGTCTATGTTGATTATCCCTCTTCCGTGTAGGTTGAAGATTTCGTATGTCTACGGGCCTGACATTCTAAACAAATGCACCAGCGTGGGCTTACAACATTCAAGCGATCGCGATGCTTTTATTTCCACGGTATGACAAAAATAGCCAAAGCCAAATGCAATTGATTTGACATTGAAATGTATTACTGAAATATAATGCTTCGACAGCGCTAAAATCACGTTTTCTGCAAGTTTTTTCACTCATAACTCGCGAACGAAAGCTAAAATTAAAAATCCGGCTTCGAGGTGCATTCTCCCACCTTTCAGTCCATCTATGTTTAAAATTTCAGATCTCTGCGTTCAGTAGATTTCGCTGGGCATCGCGGACAGACAGACAAACACGTCCTTTTATTATTATAAGATAACATGTGCCCGCGGCTTCCCCCGCGATAATTATTTCAAAACTTAAGTGCATAATAGTTAAATCATTATATTTATTAACACCTAAATCACGTGGAGTGTATTCCACGATTAGGTAGCGTCCCCTGGTAGAAAAAGCTACCTCAGGTTCCAGTTCCTTGGCTCAGGAAACCCCTGTATAGTGAGTTTCGTTCAAATCGAACAATGTTTGACCATAATTAAGCCTATGTTGATATCCTTTTTACGTGTAGGTTGAAAATTTCATATATCTGCGGGCCTTGACACTCTAAACAAATGAATCGTCCACGATGGACTTACCAAATGAAGCGATCGCGATGCTTTTATTTCCAAGGTAGGCTATGAGGTATGATGACAAAAATAGCCAAAGCCAGCTGTAATTGATTTAACATTGAAATATATTACTGAAACTGTTGCTTCGAAATCGCAAAAAATACACGTTTTCTGCCTTTTTTTCACTCATAACTCACGAACTAAAGCGAAAATTAAAATTCCGGCTTCGAGGTGCACATTCCGACCCTTTAGTCCGCCTATGTATAAAATTTCAGATCTCTGCGTTGAGTAGATTTCGCTGGGCATCGCGGACAGACAGACGGAAGACAGACAGACGGAAGACAGACAGACGGAGGACAGACACTTCCTTTTATTAATATAGATAATACTTTGCCTGATTTTTTAAAGCTTTTATTTATTAAGTGCCAGAATGGTACTTTCTGAAATTGTTTGGTGGACAGTAAATGCCGTCCGTCTGTCATATGTCTGCCCGTGTGTACAAGCGATAACTCAAATATGCTTTATCGGATTTTCACGAAACTTGATATACGTATTTATAATGTCCATGGGACAAAGACTATTGATTTTGGTTCAATTTGGTTGACCGGTACCAGAGTAATGCCCCATTTAGCTCCTATTTTATGGTAATATATTAGAAAGAATTTATCAAATACAAATCAGTTCTCATGACAACATGCTGTTTTACAGTTTCATATACGGTTTTGTAAGTTGCAACACAGTTAGCTAAGACAAATAACACTACCCACATATTCCTTCACGTTTTCTTATCAAACTAGACCTTTGTCCTTCCGTAAGCACTGCTTAATGAATCGATCTGGAGCTTAATTCGGCAATCAATAAAAAAAATAACTTTTTTCTGCATATATAATTGCAATTACCACTGATTAAACAAAAGCATTCTGGCACTTTTTAATAAAACATCTAGAAATGAAATAAAAAATCGCGGGCGAAGCCGCGGGCACATGCTAGTGTATAAGGCTATAGAGCGACTAATGTTTTTGTCTCCTTTACTATTCGTAGCAGTTTGGGCAGTATTTTTTTTTTAATATACTGAATATGTGAACATACGTGAATATCCTGTAACTGTTGCTTTGTGGGATTTATTATGGAATACTAAGAAATGTCTCTTTTTGTTGCAGGTATGTTAGCCACTGGTTTAAATATTAGATTCTACATCTTCTCTTGGTGTAAGTTGGACAACTTTTTATGTTTTTAAAATTAATATAAAACTCATAACATATAACATTTATTACTCATATTATAATACAATTTTTTTTTACACTTGACATTTATACATGGGGTGGATAACACTGGTGCATTTTCGTTTGTATATAGGAAATACACGAATAATTTAAAGAATTTAGAAAGCATGTTAACTTACAAATTGATGACCAAGCACCGACAAATAGGATACCTTTATTGCACCGTTCTGCATTTCAAAACTTATTTTCTGTTGTTTTGAATCTGATAGGTGATTCTAAACGGATTTTTGTGCTGAATTCAAAATCTCAATTTTCCCCCATCGCATCAGGTTTTCAAACAATTCATGAATACTAGAAATGAACTTACAGCTTTGTGTATTTTTAACTAGTTTAACCTAAACTAGACCACAATTTACTTTTTGCCACTCAGTAATCAATAATTAATATTAATTAATAATTATAACGATCATTTTTAAATTTCACTGAATTGTCACGCCCCCTTTAAGCCGTAAACCAATAACTGCTTAAACGCACACCAGTGAATGCTTTATATAATTTTTTTTTCTATTTCGTAGTTTTACCTCTACCTTGTAGGGATCGCTGCGTTAGAGTAGCGAACGCATCCCCTGAGCCACAGCAGTGGACCTTTATATAATTTAATTGTTTAAAATGTTTTTCACAGACATCACCTTAGCATAGGCTTTAATAGCTACCGACTGAAAGATGCAAAAAAAAAGTTATCTTTCACAAAAATCAATGATTTTTCCAAATATTTAATTGGATAACTTTATTGATAATAGCAAACAATGTTATTTTCTTATTAGACTATTATTATGTCAAGATTAATATTTCAGCGAATACTCTTTGCAAGTAATAATCTATTTTTTTGGTTTCGTCATGTCAAGATTAGCAATCATGGGAAACTTATTATGGCGATATTATTTATATTTTAACAACGCTTAATACATTTCTCATCATAAACAGAGCTGTCAGTAAGACTGGCAGGTTAGCTCTAGGCCTAGGTCAAAAACATGCCAAACAAAGGAGGAGGCAGAAAAACAGCCCCCTATGATAATGTATATGTCATTTAGTTGTTTTTGCATTCTTTGTCACATAGCCTACTAATTAAAATTAATCACTGCTTATTCTTTTACACAACCTACAGGTATAAAAATTAAATACTCTTGGCTCTGTTATTCATTAATGGAATTCATATTTAATTATATTATTTCTAGTGCTTGTGACGACGAATTTGTATCCGCTTCCGTAGAATCTCTTTCTCGAACAATCTTGGTTTTCTGGTCGTCAGTAAAGTAGTTTGCATAGAATCTGGGAAATTTAAATAGTATATTGCGACACAAGGGCGGAAAGGCACGTTTACGGGTCGAGGAAACAGATTGAAAACCCGAGGCGCAGCCGAGGGTTTTTAAGTTTTCGAGACCCGTAAATGCCTTTACGGTCCGTGTGTTGCATGCTATTTTTTGCACGACGGTTACTTATATCAATTTAATTATATTAATTGTGATATTACCTGAAAATATTATGTAAATACAGACTTGAAGAATGGTGCTTATTTCAGAAAGGGATTCGCATTTGTTATTGTTTATGGCAACCGAATATTTATAAAACGGGGAGGCCTTGGTCATTTCTGCTCTCAAATAAGCATTTGCGGGCGGTAAAGTAACTTTCCGCCCGTCGCCCCTAGCAACAATTCACTTTCCGCCCGTCGCCCCTAGCAACAAGATTGCGTGTGGTAATGTCAAGTTACGAGCCATGTAAACAACTGTCGTAAGAAACACTTACTAGCTAAGGAGTGCAAAAAATACTCTCCGTCGATTCGTTTTATGAAACTATTCCTCGACTCTTCGAAGATGCGCTTACTGCTCTCGCATCTAAATATAATATTTCTTATGGATCAGAAACATTACAGGCCATACAGGCTCAGAAGTTTGAGGCTCCCAGATTTTAGACATTCGACACATGAAGGTGGTAAGTTTGTCAGCCGCCTTTACCCCAGGATTGCTCCTGGTACTCAATTCTGTCGACCCCAGGCTCATAGTGCCACCAGAAGGATTAGCCAGTTGAAAATCTTCAACGACCTCATCGGGGATGGAACCAGTGACCTTCTAGTTTGTAGCGCAGAGCCTCAACCACTACTCTATGGCGTACCTCTCAGAAACATATAGTTACTTTATGTATTTTACTAGCAGGTGCCCGCGGCTTCGCCTGCGATTATTTACTCAACTGATAAGTTAGATGTTTTGTTTAAATAATTTATTTAACAGTAAATAATTGAAATATTAGCCTATATTTAATAACACTGACATCGTTTTTACATAAATTGCTGTAATTACATAATTCTATTGATTAATGTTAAAAATACAAATAATTAGCCTAAACGAAAAAAAAACGAATCTTATACTGCCATATAAAGTAAAGTAAAGTGATCCCTATACAGGCCAAGGAGGCCCAGAGGGTTCCAGGAGGTTGAGGCTCCCAGATTTTGGACATTCGGCACATGAAGGTATGAAGGTGGCATAAGGTGTCAGCCTTACGCACCGGCCGCCTTTACCCCCAGGATTGCTCCTGGTACTCATTTCTGTTAGAGGCTGAGTTGACCAATGGGCCAAAGTGCTACCAGAAGGATTAGGCCAATTGAAAAATCTCAACGACCTCATCGGGAATCGAACCCGCGACCTTCCGGTTTGTAGCGCAGCGCCTCAACCACTACGCTACGGCGTACCCCTATACTGCCATATGGGCATACAAATTCGAAATGAAGCGATTAATATGAACCGTAGATTCATTAACCTTACCCGAATTATGCACGAACATTTTATTACAATGATTGATTTAAAAAAATCTCGGCTTCGATGTGCATTTCACGAACAAAGTGCGCCGCCCGGGGGTTAAACGACCTCAGATTCGAGCCAAAAAACCCCGCACAGTGAGTTTCGTCCAAATCATTCAATGTTTTCCCATTTAGGCCTGCATTCACGATCCTCTTCTCTGTCCACATGCTTTTATTAATTGCCAGTATGGTACTTTATGAGATGTGTGCGGGACGGGAAAATATCTCTCCGTCCGTATAACGTCCATGGCAAGAAGCCTATTTATTTCGGACCAAATCGTTTGATCGGTACCGGAGTAATGACTAATTAAAGGTCACATGCTTGTTTAATGGAAATCATGACTATACTACAATGCCGCTTTGCTAATCATTGAGGGCCTTGACTACAATGCAGTGAAATGTTTATTTCGTTGATCAAGTTGAAACAAGTACTACATGAATACTGTTATATACAGAAGGTATATTACTGGGAATTAATTAGGCCTACGTACATTAAGCATAGTTCTTTGCCAGTGCATTTTGTGAAATGTTGACACATATTAAGAATTTCCTATATCAGTGTATAAAAGTTTGAATTAAGGTTAAGTATCAGACTTGTTCTTCCCTGCTTAATGAATCGATCAGGAGCTTAAGTCGGAGATAGATTACAAAGATAACTTATTTTCTGCATATCGTAGTTGTAATTATCACCGATTAAACAAAAGCATTCTGGCACTTTGTTATATCTGTTTACCTGATTTTCACTACTACTGACATATAAATTCATCACTTCAAAAACTGTATGAAAGCAGAAATATATTATGCATAGAGCAATTCTATACGTAAAGTGTGAAGGCTGTTTATTCTTATGTGTTTATTTTCATTTATAGAAACCAGCTATTCTACTAAAATTTTTCCCATTGATTTTAAACTTAGATCTCACGGATGATTTCACTTGATGATTGCTTATAACATTGCATAAATTCCACCTTGTAAACGTACGTACTTGGAATGTGATATAATGCCTGATAGTAATTTACATATGCATGCAGTACTCTATAACAAAATGTATGTAGGCCTATGTGTGCTTTTGCGTGTTTTGAGAGACATAATGGATGTGTATTATACGAGTATTATGATTTTTCCTCGAAATCTACCTATTGTAATCGATACCATGACAAAATTCTTTCATAGCTTTACGTTTCATGCCTCCCGACTGTAAGTACGAAACCACCGCCCGTTCAAATTTTTTTGTGTGACATTTATATAATTATATATTTATATCTTTACACGCTAGCGGCCATAATTTTGAAGATATTTGAACCAAATTTTATTCTATAATTTCTACGCCCTATAATTCCGAAAAGTTCGTTAATGGGCAAAATTTGCCCAAGGCAGAGGCGTAACGAGGGGGGTTTGGGGGTTTGAACCCCCCCCCCATTGATTACAAAAAGGAAAATTGTACATTTTTTTAAGTCTGCTTATAAATTACTTAATACGAGAAAATGCGTGGGAAGCTTAAAACTAGTTATTGTGCATCTTCATTTTTAAAATTTTCCGGGGGAGGACCCCCGAACCCCCCTCTCCCTGGGGGGTCAAGATGTGATAACACCCCCCATATGGTCGGCCTGGTTACGCCTATGGCCCAAGGGGGAGGGTGTTGACATTTTAAAAAATTTATATCTCTGCCCCTATGAAGTATACAGGGAAACTGTTTGAATAAAATAGAGTACTCCCTATGGAGTTCACAGTGACACCAACGATTCGGGGGATTTGGGGGTACAAGTGGGGGTGGGGATGGAAATTTTAAATTTTTGAAACCACGTCTTGTGGGGTAAAAACTCTTGATGAGTACTCTACAAATCAATAATTAATTTCTCGATAGTTTTCATATAAGGCGAGATTTGATTGTTTGAAAAAGTGCTCTTTCCTCTTTTTTGCAGTTATTATTGCGGGTTTGTCATGCCAAGACTAAAAAAGAAGAGTGCTGCGCAGCGACAATAAATTAAACCAAAAGCACTTCGAAATCTACCTCAGCCTGTAGGCCTTCCTAAAGTGATTTTTTATCCTTCAATTTGTCAGTCTCATTCCTATAGATTTAAAAGAGACCTCTTCATTTTTCTTTCTCTCTAATGTTTTCACTCATCACTGATTTATCATTCATTCAGTATTTATTTCTTTTAATCTATCGTTTTCAAAATTTACGGTTCTCTCATGGCCAACCTTTTGTAAGTTCGACTATTCTATCAGCTATAAAATATTCTCTGTTCGTATCAGTTTTATTTTGATTCCTCTTTTGTACTCGTGTTTTTCATATTTTTACATACATTTCTTTTTTAATTTTCTGTCTTGCTTAATATTCATGACAAACTGTAACATTAATTTACACAACAAAAATCTCTCATATGAAGGTTTTCATTTTATTTCAGTACCGCAATACTGCATGAGCAAAACCACGAAATCAGCGGCACAAAACAAACAGGAAAACGTGATGTAGTGCGGTCACGCTTGCATTAAAATACCTCAGTTTCGTAACTAACAAAACACAACATAAATCCAAGGCACATCGTATCTACCCGGTGATTCCGAAAGATGTTTTAAAACATAGTCTTATAACGATCTAAACCAGTGGTTCCCAACCTTTATCAACTGGCGACCCACCTTTCCTTATCGGAATACCTCCACGGTCCATCGGTCCATGGTGGAGTATAAAATTTTATTTGTATCGTATCCCTTCCTTATGAATATATAATTTACCATAAAATATTGCAAATATATATAAGCTTATATATGCTTTTTTGAAGATACAGATTGATTATTGATAAACAACTTGTGTCCTGATTTGAAAATGGTTGCCAGAGTGTGCACCACCTGTGTGAGTCATCTGGGAGGGATGTATTGGTTCTGTTGATTGCCCCAGATGACAAAAATCAAGTACCAGGAAAACAATCAAAACACAATTTGATTTGTTTGGAATTTTCTTATCTTTTCTGAAGGTTTATTCGATGGTTTCTGATAGTTTTAGGATCGAGTCGCGACCCACCTGTAACCTGTAACCCACTGGTGGGTCGTGACCCACCGGTTGGGAACCGTTGATCCAAACAAATATATCTCTAGGTAATATACGAGAGCCATTCAATAATTAAAGACCTGGAGAAAAAACCGTTTATTTTTACAAAACAATACTTTTCCTACTTTTCAACATATTTCCCATCAACATTTATGCAATTGTCCGAACGGGTTACTAGCTTTTTTATACCGGCTGCAAAGAACTCTTTGTCTTGGTGTCGAAGCCGATTTCCCACAAATTTCTTGACATCCCCGTTTTCCTGGAACTTCTTCCCACGTAATGCCTCCTACTTTTCAACATATTTCCCATCAACATTTATGCAATTATCCGAACGGGTTACTAGCTTTTTTATACCGGCTGCAAAGAACTCTTTGTCTTGGTGTCGAAGCCGATTTCCCACAAATTTCTTGACATCCCCGTTTTCCTGGAACTTCTTCCCACGTAATGCCTCCTTCAGAGGACCAAACAATTCGAGTTTCAAGTGAGGAAGTTGCAACTTCAACAGGCCGGCCAGAACGGTGTTCGTCAGTCACTGATTCTCGACCACTTTCTGCAGTCACTGATTCTCGACCACTTTTGAACTGTTCTACTCACTTGTAAAAATTTCCACGGTTCATATAACTTTCACCATACACTTTAGTCATTTTAGAGTATATATTAGCTGGTTTTTCACCTTCAGCAATAAAAAAAAAAAAGAATCACAGAACGTTATTCAACCAATGTAGAATTTTCAAGAAGACCCGACATCGTTAAACTAAATTTTGAGGTTATAAACAGAGCAATGTTGATCCATCAACTACTTGGAACTCATCCCAGTGATGCCAACTTACAATCCTAAATGTATCAAACTTGTACTACCAACCGTCTTTTCCCCAGACCAGTTTGTCTCTCTAATAATTATTGAATGACCCTGGTATCTCTAGGTATACGTACAGTACTGGTATGAGCTTGAGTTCTGTCATAGGTGATCCCACGAGAACGAAGTTCGTGGAAATTATGAAACTCGTAATCTCGTGCAGAATTTATTAAGACTATTCCATGAATAAGATGTAGGCCTAATGGATTTTGTAAATGATTATTTTATTACTTTGTTGTCAATATTCTGTCGGCTGTGAGATCACGGCAATCTAGATGAGTGAACAGTCCATGCATCCAAATACTCTCAATAAGTCGATTCGAGTTACCAATGCTACCAATAGTGCTATCACAAGACGGAGACCACTGTCGTAGATTGCTAACATCAGAACACAATAAAAGCACACCAATTGGCTTGCACTTAATCGAAATTGTGTTTTTAATCAATGCACGCTTTCTTTATTTCAATTTCTGACAAGCTATATCGTATAAAACAATATGTTTTCATTCTATTCACTGGCAGTGAGAGACGTATTGATCACTGCACGTCTGATGCTTTATGTGTCCAGAAAAATGGTATCCTTGCGGTCCCAGGAAGCATAAGAGCGAAAAAATTCAAGATCTAATCGCATCGTTTGGTTGGGAACAATTTGACCACCCTCCCGATTTTCATTTGTTTCTTCATCTAAAGAAATTCCTTGAACAAAACATTTCAACGACGATGATGTGAAACAAAAAGTGCAGACTTGGCTTTCATCATCTTTGACGAATGCATACAAAAACTGGTTTCCCATTCTGACAAGTGACTGAATAACGGCGGTGACAATGTGGAAAAGTAGTGTAAGGTGTAAGGCAATGAATGATAATAAATTGGGGGCGGATTTCTATAACGTGTCATATTTTTCCCCTTTGCATTATTTCAGGTTTCCGTCTATTTTAAACCCGATTCCAAGCCTCCGGGTGAAAATGGAACGGCTTTTATTTTGCTTATAACTGCATATTTAGGACATTTTCATCTATTGTAGCATATTTAGTATGAATATGCATATTGAGGTCATATTTTTGGCATATTTGTGTGCATATTAAAGAAATTTTGAAGTTACATGTCATGTTTTGTAAATTTTGCATTATAATGATAAGTTACTTTTTGAGAATTTACAGATATTTTAAATAATTAACACTATATTTTAATAAAATGTATTGTAATGAAACTTAAAAAAAGTTTACACAATGCGTAAGTGGTAAAATCATATTTTAAATTTTATTGGTCATATTTTAATATTTTTTAGGTCATAAATGCATGCATATATCCTATTTTTTAGGTGATAGAAATCCGCCCCCTAATAATCTCTATATATATAAAAGGCTTTGTCCTGACTGACAGAATGAATGACTGATTGACTGAATGACAGGAATCAACGTACAGCCTAAACTATAACAGGTAGAGACTTGGAATTTTGACAGTACCTTCGTTTCATAATGTAGGTGCTCACTAAGAAAGGATTTTGAAAAATTCTGATTCTAAATGCCAAAAATTAAATGTTTTTGAAAATACTTAATCCCTTTTTACATAGAATTATCAATTCCAAATCACAGAATATATTGTTGCCAAATGGTATCAGGTGGGCTTGGAAAAAACAAATGAAATGCACTTTTGACAAATAAGAGAAGTTATCAAAATAATTCATGTTATAAATAAATATTACAGAATGAAATCCACTAAAATAATGGAATCACATAACTTTCTCTACCCTGGACATAGAGAAAACAAAACGAGGTATGGTAATGTGTATATTATTATATTATATCGCAGGTTTTTGGAGAGAAAAGTATGAAAGTGATAATGCTTTCTGTTTAATTTCATCCCCAAAACGGCTTTATGGTAAGTGTGAAAGTGATATTACTTTCTGTTTAATTTCATCCCTAAAACAGTTTTATGATAACATGAGAGTGAGAAATAAAATTTTCCGCCTCGATATTACAATTTTATGTTACAGGAATTTCTGTTTTTTCTTATATGAACCCCTACCAGGCTTGCTGTGTACAAGCGATAGGATGCAGAATTCTACTTGCTCTATGAGCCATAAAGAACTATACTATTTTCACTTTAAGTTCAAAGTAGATGTAAACAAACTCTAAAGTACCACTCCGCCGAGCATGTGACAAACCATGTGGAGTTTTACCCGCCACGGAATGAGGATTTGTGTGTATTCCAGTGTTCTCAATAGTACTTTTAAAATATTTTTTATGACATGCACCATTGTTGAAAAATGTGATATTTATTTTGAAAAGATCGATACATCTGTACAAAATTAGGCTTAATATTAGTATTTAAGAAAGTCATAAACAGTTAACAAGAAGATATTAACGAGTATAAAAAATTACTCTCAGTTTGCAATGTTGGCTGCCCACTTCAGAGGCGTTTCCTTGTTGAATTCATTAATTTCTGTTTGTAACCGCCCCAATCCTATCAGAGCTGTAAGTTACATTTAACTTTTGACGAAATTTCTAGCACACGACTTTCTTGTCCTCACGTACGTGTTGTAAAACCGATATAAATAAATAAATGAACGCATATTCAGCAGGTCTTACCAAGTTATTGGGAAGGGACTGTGGCAAGTTCATTCCAAGATGGCGTACTTGAGCATTCACACAGCTGTCGTAAACGCCTACAATTTACATCTGTTGTAACGGTTTAATTAGTTCACTTAGTTATTATGCGTCATGAAAACCTGATCAAATTAATTTTGTTTCATATACAGATCTGCTTCAGAAACGTGTTTTTAAATTTCTCTGCACGAAAATAGCTACAAAAAGGTACGGTTAGAACCGAACTATTTTATTAAGAGCAAGAGTATGCATACAAAGCAGCAAAAGTTACAGTTCGTCCACTAGCCAATGAGGCGCTACCTTGTCACGTGGCTTTGTTTACATCTACTTTGAACTTAAAGTGAAATTAGTATATATCAAGCGTTTTCTGAGGGAATAGTTTGAGTGTAATAAGCCGTTCTTCCTATTTCAGATTATAAATATCTGTATAAGGACCTAGAATTTAAAAATCGAAAGTCCTTATAAGTCCTTATAAATAAGTTCATTTCCAATTACAAATTAAAAAACCCGGGCGACGCCGGGTCTTTTAAGCTAGTAAAGCATATAGAAATTAATGTTCAGTTCTTTACAAAAAAACGATACTATAAAAACACGCCAGGAGACGTCGAGGAAAGAGTGCTATTAACATATAGCCTAGATTGGCTATTAATACCCTTGAAGAAGCTTAGCTCTTTCAGACTTGAATTCATATTTCAATACAAGCAATCTTCAAATGAAACCATCAGTGGGCTCTACGTTTGAAATCGATGAGGAAAATTCATATGGAATAGCTTATTTCCATGAATGACTTAAGTAATACGTGAATAAAAATCTTAATATTTAATATTTTAAAATAATGGATTTTTTGTCAATAACAGTGAAAAGGTTAAAGAAATCGATAAAAAGTTATTAATGTATTCAATCGAGTGGTGTTTTAATCAAATATGATTTCTAAACATGTTATGTTGTAAAAAATTATCTAGGCTTGGTATTGTTGTTACTGACTGTTTAAGTACTTAACTTATATTTCCTTCACTGAGAAGTAGGCTACCTGAGACAAGAATATCCAACACATCAAAATGCATTCTGGAACCTGAACACAATGTGTTTACAATTTAATGTTTAAAGAATATGTTTAAACAATTGCCTAATTATAATGTTGCATAAAATTGGTACCGAATATTTCATGAGAATATTGTAAGAGAAAAATTCTCTGACACCGGAATTCCAACCCGTGAACTTTGACTTTCCGTGAACCGTAATCTTACAACTGAATAATAATAATAACAATAATAATAATAATAGTAATAGTAATAGTAATAATTTGCCAGCGCTGGAGCTCACAATCAGAGCAGAAATATACTACCATGAAATAATTAAACCTACTTGTGTGGGATGTAAATTCTAATTGAAACATTCTGAAACGCTAAAACACACATATTGACGATGATGCTAGAAATCTTTCATTTAGGGAACCCGGAATGAGATTTTGGGTAAAAAAATTGTTTAATTTATTTTCATTGACTAAAAATAACTCTGAAGTTTAAGCTTCAAAATGAGGTATAAATCATTGGTGTACTGTAAGTCTAAATATTTTAAATTAATTTTTAAAAAAATGTCGTGCATGGAAGGTTAACTAAGTTATGGGGCTGGCTTATTTTGATATACCAACCCAACTTCGGAGGCTGATTTTTCGTAAGTTTCTTTTTTAATTACTTAATGTACCTTTTCACAACTTCTACTACATGTAGGGTCTTGAAATTTTCACAGTTCGTTTATCCAGATATTGTGCATATATTGAAGCTCTCAAAATTACATATTTCAATTCGCATGTGTTTGTTGTTATGGGAACCGAATATTTGTCCTGGGGGCCGTGTCCATAAAGGCTTGTATTATGAAGTGTATCGTAATGAATTATGACGTGGCGCTTGGACTGTAAGTAATTTAACCTCATCGCAACGCCCTTAGCAACACGATTGTGTGGGAATGTCAACTTACGATCCATGTAAACAACTTTCGTAAGTAACACTTACTAGCTAAGGAGTGCAAAATTATTATAATTTAAATATCTGAACTTCAGTACATAGCGAAAGTACGTATCTAAAAGGTATGCAAATTTCATATGTCTGTCAAGGATAGTTTTGGAGAAAAAGTAGGCCTACATGGAATTATCACGAATTAACATTGTAAGGATAGGGCATTCCGGGTCCCCTTAAAGTTAAATTTAAATGGGATTATACGAGGATGCAATGAGGATTATGCTGAACGTACCAAGGCTTTGAATCCTACAGTTGTATCATGCATTACCTGCTGTTCACTTGAATCTGTTAATATATTAACCATCTCACACAGACCTCCTTTGTGGATGAGCCCAGCAGCAGGCGTTAAGATCATTTGCTCGGCAAGAGTATATCTCCCCATGTCACATCTCATAGGATCATGACGTCTCTAACTATTGTACACACAACGCATTCCCGTCAGTTACATTACCAAGGAGACAGCAGGAGATCTGACGTCCAGTGATTGCATGGGAACAATAATATTTCCTAATAAAACCCTAAAATAAAATTATGAAAGAAACTTACGAAACAATCTTAGTGTTTATTATCCGCCATTTAAAGGTGATGTGGCATTCTGGTAGCGATGTTTAGTATGCTTGCCATAGCACTGCATAATAGTAGGCTGGTGAATCGCTGTGGTTTTTCTACTCAATAGTTGTAACCAAATAATAAATATAAATAAACAGTTTCTACTAATCTCTGCTAATAACTTCTGTCCTCCTCAAACACGGTTTCAATTGAGCTCATAAAAATATTTATTTTATTTGTTATTTATTTATTTAATTATTTATTTATTAATAAAAACCCCAAAGAGCAATAATGCACATAACTAGGGGCAGTATCTTACATTATAATACGCAGAGAACAGCAAAATATTTACTAAGATCTAGGATAAAGTACAATTATTAAATATAGTCTTATAAAACATAGCACATAACTAAGATTATCACAGAACCATAAATTTAATAGAAAATAGGAATCATGAAAGTAGTTTAGACCAGAAAGAAAATTTAGTATTTGAAGCAAAAGCATTTAAATTTCTAATATCCTATCTTGTGATCTGATCAAAACGCGTTCTCGTTATAAAATACGACTTAAACGTTTTTGCGCTTCCTTGCTCATTAATTATGATTTCGTTTCTCTAACATTTCATTCATATCACATTACACTGATTACAGTATCTCACTTGTTAGAACACCTAAAATCTCTATATATATAAAAGGCTTTGTCCTGACTGACTGACTGACTGACTGACTGACTGAATGACAGGAATCAATTTACAGCCTAAACTATAACAGGTAGAGACTTGGAATTTTGACAGTACCTTCGTTTCATAATGTAGGTGCTCACTAAGAAAGGATTTTGAAAAATTCTGATTTTAACTGCCAAAAATTAAATGTGTTTGAAAATACTTAACCCCTTTTTACACAGAATTATCCAAACAAATTCATAGAACATATTGTTGCCAGTTGTATCAGGTGGGTTTGGATTAAATGAAATGGATGTTTGACAAATTAGAGAAGGTATCATTATAATTCATATTATCTGTATTAATAAAAGGAATTGTCCTCGATGTCCAGCGAAATCTACTGAACGCAGAGATCTGAAATTTTAAACATAGGTGGGCTGAACGGTCGGAAAATGCACCTCCAAGCCGGAATTTTAATTTTAGTTTTCGTTCGTGAGTTATGAGTGAAAAACGGGCAAAAAACGTGCATTTTGTGCGTTTCCAAAACATAAGTTTTCAGTTATACACTTCAGTGTCAAATCAATTACAGTTGGCTTTGGCTATTTTTGTCATACCTTGAAAATAAAACTTTCGCGATCGCTTGAATGTTGTAAGCCCTAAATATGGTCAAACGTTGTTTTATTTGGACGAATCTCACTATACAGAGGTTTTCTGGGCCAAGAAACTCGAATCTGAGGTCGCTTATACCAGACGATGCTATCTAATCGTGGTATGTAGTCCACGAGATTTAGGTGCTAATAAATATAATGATTTTACTATTATGCTCTTAATTTTTATTTTTTGAAATAATTATCGCGGGCGAAGCCGCGGACATATGCTAGTATTCAATAAACGGTCTAGAACTCCAGCTTAAGTTAACACAAACTCTGATCGTTTCCATGAGGTAAAATTGCTTTGCATAAAGGTTTACGCGAACGTAGCTTTCACGGCTTATTGGAGCTCATAAGCTGTCACTTCAGATAGATGACTTTTCATGGTAAAGTCCATGGAATTATGCAGAATCCGATTATAAGCAACTTTAAGACCTCCTTGAAACAACATTCAAACTACACTGTAAACTCCTTCGTTGTTATGCTTTCCCAGTTACGAATTTCAGTCTTGACAATTGTGCTAAATCAATTTAATAGAAGTGAAAAGTTTTCTATACTGGAATCTGGTTTGTATAGTTCAGTCTCTTTATGTTTTAATGGATCTTAACTTAAAAGATGATCGTAATACTTGGTAATGTTGGATCGTAAATATCTCGCAATTTTCCGGCTGTTTATAACATTTGGATAGCAGTACGGTTGCTTGAAAAGTAGTTAAATTTTATCGTAGTTCGCCTTAATTACGTCATGAGATGTAATATCTTATTTCTTGGTCGGTTCCTTTTTCTCTTCTCGCTGATTAGTGGTATTCTTCCATCTCTTTTCACAAGTCCCTATTTTTTTATATTGCGGAATGTGTGGGAAATGGGAGATGCAATTATGTTTACGATTAACCTTTTCACTGCTGCGTCACGGCAAGAACTACATAATGGCCGAAAAATAAGCATACTATCAAGTTATAGGTCTACTATATTTTATCCACGTATTACAATTGTCATCCATGGAAAACAGCTACTCCATTATTTTTTATTTATTTTAGCTGCATGTATAATACTCCGTTTAGCTACGAGGCCATATCACGAGTTTGGGATCTGTGTCTATACAGTAGGCCATGGAACTATTGATTGCCAATTATTTTCTACTGTTAGTATAATTTATGGAGTAAATTTCAACTGATATTAATTTAAATAGACATGATACTGGTTGAAATGGTGAGGATAATTCATAGTACTTAAATATCCAATTCGCAATTTGTCTTTAGGACAACGGAAACCATGAAGAAAGCCATATCAAATTGGCCGGCCGGCACAGGATTTGAACCTGGGACCTCCCGATTAAAATTTTCTTAATTGATTTCACACTTATAACCCATAAGTGACTTTAGCTGATGATTGCTTATACCAGAATATAAATTCAGCTTCGAAAGGGTTAATCTACAGGTCAAACAAGCTATAAAGATATTCTAATACGCTGACAGGGATTCACATACAAAAACAGATTAATACTCATATAGGTGTGATAAAAAAAGGGAATAGGCATCCTTCCTTTGTTTGAAATTTTACATATATTTATGTCGGATTGCCCACTGATTCATGAGCTGAATGCTAGGGTGGATCGAAAAGTAACGCACAATATTTTTTTTTACAAAAAGTATAATAGGTACAATTACACACAAATGCACACGTGAAAGGATATATTTTATCTATTTTTCTATATAGTTGCCAAGTTTCTCAACATATTTCTTCCATCGTGATACCAGTTTCAAAATACCCTATTCACAGAAGTCCGTTCGGTTGGAGTAAAGCCATCCGCGAACTGCTGTTTTCACTTCTGCATCTGACGCAAAGCGTTTACCGGCCAGGAAATTCTTCATGGAACCAAACAAATGAAAGGTTATCACGGCCATCTTCGAAGAATGCACACCACCTGGAGACATTGCTACAGTTCATACAGTCGTCCCCGTACACACCTATGTCCCTGTGAATTTCACTCGGGTTATGCTCTTTAGCCCATAAAAATCGCTCTTTAGCCCATAAAAATCGCACTACACCTCGCTGAAGAAATTCTTGGCCGGTAAACGCTTTGCGTCACATGAAGAAGTGAAAACAGCAGTCCGCAGACGGCTATATTCCAACCGAACGGACTTCTATGAACAGGGTATTTTTAAACTGGTATCACGATGGGAGAAATGCGTTGAGAAACTTGGCGACTATATAGAAAAATGGACAAAAGATGTCCCTTCATGTATGCATTTGTTTGCAATTATACCTATTGAACGTTTTGTAAATAAAAATATTGCGCTTTACTTTTCGATCCACCCTCATAGTTAGCAGAAAGCAGAATACAGTACGGCTGAGCAGATTTCTCCTGGAGTTGCTGTCTAGGTCACACAGAGTTGGGATGCAATTAATGTTAGGAAGCGACCTGTCATCCAGTAATTACCTCGTCTCTGCACGTCACAGTTTATATAAACTACCCATGTTAACATAACTTGGATATATCGCTGTTTCTCTACCCGCACGACCCATGTCTGAGGTTAGATGAGACAGATTTTCTGTCAACAGCACTTCTCCATATTTCGTAGTATTCTTTCTCTCTGCTTCTTTATTTCCTTATTAAGTGCCAGAATGGTAATTTATGAGATTGTGTGATGGACGGGAAAACGTCTGTCTGTCTGTTTGTCCGTTTAAGCGCGATAACTCAAATACGCTTTATCGGATTTTCATGAAACTTGGTATGCACATTTATAAAGTCCATAAAGAAAAAAGCCTATTGATATTGTACCAAATCGGTTGAGCGGTACCGGAGTAATGCCCAATTTAGTGCCTATTTTAATGGTAATTTATTGGAAAGGATTTATCAAATGCAAATCAGTTATCATGACAACACGCTGTTTTACAGTAGGCCTATTCATCTACGACTTTGGAAGTTGCAATACAGGTAGCTTTGACAAATAACACTACCGACATATTCCTTCGCATATGCTTATCAAGCTAGACCTTTGTTCTTCCATAAGCCCTACTTAATGAATAGATATGGAAATCGATAGCAAAAATATTTTATTTTCTTCATATAATAATTGCATTTCTCACTGAATAAAGAAGCATTTTGGCACTTTGATACATCAGTTTACCTGATTTTATTATTTTCATTTTTGTGTTCATTTCTTTACTTCTTTCTTTCTCTCTCTCTCTCTCTCTCTCTCTCTCTTTCTCTTTCTTTTTCTTTCTCTCCCCCTACACCTGTCGCTGTCACCCTCTTTGATTGTTTGTTTGTTTGTTTGTTTTTAAGGAATATTCCACAGTACAATGGTTTTCCTTCATCCCATAACAATCTTTTGCCTCCATAAGTCCCTGTCCATTGAATCTTCTTCACTTAAGCCTTTTCTCGCCATACTCCTTTTCACCCCATCCATCCAGCACTCTTTGGGCTTCCCTCTTCTTCTTTTTCCTTCTACTTTCCAATCCAAAATTTTCTTGGGTATTCTATCCTCTGTCATTCTGAGTACATGTACATGAGTACAGTTGTTAAATTTCACCTATTAATTTTTTTAGTGGCCTCCCCCCACCCCCAGTTGCATCCATACCTCCAGAATCACCAAAATCTGGTTCCCAGAAAAATCTCTCCTACTTCCTGTTACTTAGCTCTAGTAATTAGAATGGTGTGTAGATGACATGTGTAGGTTGTGCTCCTTGTGGTCATGATACTTTTGACTATGGTTTTTCCATTGCTATTACTAGTGTGATGCAGGTGTTGTCTATTGTGTGTGCATTGTGTGTTGTTTTCCTAGAAAGATGTTGTTCAGGGGATGGTACCAATCTATTTAATTAGGGAATTATCATTTGCTAAGTAAGTAGCCCATTATAAGCTAATTTTATAAACGCAGAACATTGTTACAGAGGGAAAGCTGTCGCCACATTAGGCACTTAATGAGCGAACAACGTGTTTCTGAGGAAATAAATCTTACATTTATAAAAACTGCAAAAATCAAAGAAATTACCTCTGATGAACTTCTCCCATTCTCAGCACAAAGTTTTGCACGCTTGCTGTTCATTTTGTCTATACCTCGTATTTAATCTTTTCACTGCTATTGACATAATTATAAATGTGTCACTTCAAGTGATTGTACAAAAGCAGAGATATAAATTAATAGAGTAATGTATCACTTAAAATATGATTTTAATTCTCGTGTTACGATTATCATTTATGGAAACTAGGTTTTTTCTAAAATTTTCTTCATACATTTTAAACTTAGAACCCACTGATAATATTACTTGGCTATTGCATATATTAATATAAATTGTTTATATCGATATAAATAAAATATGAAGATGATAGTCATTCACTAAGGAGGTTGTAGTTTTAGTGCATTATACACACATTTATATTAGGAATGAGCATCGACAGTTAAAACATCGATGTGACGATGAAATTGACCTGGAAACATTGATGTATAAAGTCATGCTTCACAAAAATTAGGCAAAATTCATAAATAAACTGAAACAATTCGATGAAAGCCACACACTATGAAATTTTCTGTCATTACGTTCTTATTACCAGACTCAATATGTCAATTCATCAATCATTTATCGAAATTAATACAAAAAATAGTGTAAATATTTAAAACATCGATGTCGGGGAGAAACATCCATGTACCAAAAACATCGGTTGTTTTCCACCCATGTAGAAAAAATTTATCATTGACATGAAAGCATTGGCCATCGATCATCAGCTCTAATTTATATAGTATATTGCGATACAAGTGCCGTAAGCGGTGTATACGGATCGAGGAAAGAGTTTGAAAAAACGAGGCGCTTGCGCTTACGGCACGAGTATTGCATGCTATTTTTTGCACAGTGATTATTTATATAAATTTATTAACATTAATCGAGATATTAGCTGAAAATATTATGTTTATACACTATTGAAGATGGATGTTATTATATTTCAGAAAGTGATTCGCATATGTTGGTTGTTATGGGGACCGAATATTTGTCCTGTTAAAGTCGCCACAAACTGGGGGGCCTTGGTTCCGGACTTCCATAAAGGCTTGTATTATGATGGTTTTACTTACGGCACTTGTGCTTTTTGTAATTTTTACCGCACGGAGATTTCTTTTGTTTTCATAGCAACCAGATTGCGTGTGGGAATGTCAAGTTACGATCCACGGCAACAATATTCGAATGATTATTTATATCAATTTATTTATATTAATTGAGATATTAGCTGAAAATATTATGTATATAGGCCTACACTATTGAAGATGGATGTTATATTTCGGAAAGTGATTCGCATGTGTTTGTTGTTATGGGAACCGAATATTTGTTCTGGGGGGCCTTGTCCATAAAGGCTTGTATTACGATGAGTAAGTAAACTCTTACCGCACGGAAATTGGTTTTGTTTCCATAGCAACCAGATTGCGTGCGGGAATGTCATCTTACGATCCACGGCAACAATATTCGTAAGTAATTTAAGTTGAAGTGTGGTTTAGCTCTTGATAGATATCAAGTCAAGGTCCACAATAGAAGTAAGGACGAATAGGTAGCTAACAAATAAGTTACTGTGCTATAAATTTCGAAATAGTATATTGCGATCCCATTGCCATAAGGCATGATTACGGATCGAGGAAATAGTTTGAAAAATCGAGGCGCTTGCGCCGAGTGTTTTCAATTTTCCGAGATCCGTAATGCGCTTACGGCACGTGTATTGCATGCTATTTTTTGCACGATGATTATTTATATCAATTTCATTATATTAATTGAGATATTACCTGAATATATTATGTATATACATTTTTTAAGATAGATGTGTATTTCAGAAAGTGATTCGCATGTGTTTGTTGTTATGGGAACCGAATATTTGTCCTGGGGGCCTTGTTCATAAAGGCTTGTATTATGAAGTGTATCGTAATGAATTATGACGTGGCGCAAGCACCGTAAGTAATTTTTTGCACTCCTTAGCTAGTAAGTGGTACTTACGAACTTTGTTTACATGGATCGTAAGTTGACATTCCCACACAGTCTTGTTGCTAAGGCCGGTTGCGATGAGGTTAAAACACTTACGGTCCAAGCGCTACGTCATAATTCATTACGATACACTTCATAATACAAGCCTTTATGGCCACGGCCCCCAGGACAAATATTCTATTTTCAAGAATGTATTTACATAATATTTTCAGGTAATATCACAATTAATATAATTAAATTGATATAAATAATCATCGTGAAAAAAATAGCATGCAACACACGGGCCGTAAAGGCATTTACGGGTCTCGAAAACTTAAAAACCCTCGGCTTTCAATCTGTTTCCTCGACCCGTAAACGTGCCTTACGGCACTTGTATCGCAATATACTATAACCTCATCGCAACGCCCGTAGCAACAATATTGTGTGGGAATGTCAACTTACGATCCATGGCAACAACGTTCGTAAGTACCACTAATTAGTTAAGGAGCGCCAAAAAGAATAATGGTAGAATATAACGTTGAGGTTTCCACAACTCTATTGAGGTAATGTGGGATATGTGTGTGACATGTTTGCCATACTAAATTAAATTCAGTGTTTGCAACTGGGGTTACGTTGTAGGCCTAAATAATTTTAGATATCGATAGCTCTGAACTATGCTAGAATAGTTAGTGGTCACTTGGGGAAGCCACCCTCTTGAGGAATGCAGAGTGTACAACAGGTATGGGAATATCTGTCATAACATTCCGTGACGTGAGGCTGACCGTATCGACGTGGAGGAATGATACCGCGATATTGGGGACGCGTACAGATTCCATCTTGTATATAGGCCTAGCATCAGGCATCGATCCAGTAATTCCAATCTTGCACCACATTTCCTGTTTTACATCTCAACATCACTGCTGTCAACTTTTCCATTCCATATGGCATCTAGTGTCGACTTTACCTCAATAGGCTGATATTCTGCGTCATATGTCTTCTGTGTTAAGTTTTCCTCAGGTTATAGGAGTTTCTGTCCTCAGCGAAACGAAGTGCAATAACTTATTTTTTGCACGACGTAACTAATTAGTGGTACTTACGAATATTATTGCTGTGGATCGTAACTTGACATTCCCGTACGCACCGCCGTCTCGAGAATTACACTGCCTGTCCTATGCTTTATTTTAACATGGAGTTCCGAGTATTATTAAATTGCCTAATTTATCCAGTAGAGGCGACACAGTTCACACCCAGATTGCAGCAATCACTAATCAAAATAAGCATTAAACAGACACAGATACTTGTGTTATTTGTTTAGAACGTAATATTATTCCAGTATATGACGCTTACCTTGAAATGGAATTTTGGAGCAATAATTAAATAAATGTAAATTAATTAGACGCATTGATAGACTATATTATGAGCACCGCCGTCTCGAGGAGTAATACAGTTTAGAAGGCAGTGATTATGAGACGGCGGTGACAGCACTACATAATCAACAATGTCTTAGCAAAAAACAAGAAGCAGTCTGGGTGTGAAAGGTGCTGCCATCTGTAATGTCGCCGAGTACGCAAAATTAGCCGTATAGGACAGGCAGTGTATACACGATTAATACAGTTTAGAAGGCAGTGCCCGTACGCAATCCGGTTGCTATGAAAACAAAATAAATCTCCATGCGGTAAAAATTACAAAAAGCACAAGTGCGTAAGTAAAACCACCATAATGCAAGCCTTTATGGAAGACCTAAACCAAGGCCCCCCAGTTTGTGGCGACTTTAACAGGACAAATATTCGGTTCCCATAACAACAAACATATGCGAATCACTTTCTGAAATATAACATCCATATTCAATAGCGTATAAACATAATATTTTCAGTTAATATCTCAATTAATATAAATAAATTGATATAAATCATCATCTTGCAAAAAATAGCATGCAATACTCGTGCCGTAAGCGCATAACGGATCTCGGAAATTGAAAAAACTCTTCACAAGCGCCTCGTTTTTTCAAACTCTTTCCTCGATTCGTATGCACCGCTTACGGCACTTGTATCGCAATATACTATTGTACTGTTCAAGCATTTCCTTGTGATGCTTAGAGATATAACTTAATAACGGAACTTGACACAAAATAAAAAAGCGTTTTGTTCAAATTACAAGTTATATGTCAATTTATTGAAAGGACCTATGAATATTATAATGAGACTTCGGATTTTAGGTAAAACCCTATTTTAATCCTTAAGTGATATATGGATGAAAACTTGTATATGCAAGGTTTTTAAGTGACTCTGCCTAAAACTGATACTTTTATAGGACCTAATTCAGCTTATTTTTACGTTAGAGCCTAATATTGCCTTTTTGCTTGATTTTCCTCTGAACTTCAAAATAAGTTATTTTTTCTTATAAATTCTAGCATTTATTTTCAGTTCGTACTAAATTTTTTCAGTACGACACATTTGTAACTTGGTTGAATAGTAAGGAATGTTTCGTCTCCAGCAGAAAAATTCCTTGGAATTCCCAAGAAAATGTAGCGTTTTTCTCCCGACTCCCACATCCAGTAACAGAAAAAAAAGTAGTTCTCTGAATCACTGAGGGATACAAGAGGTTGAATATGCTAGCGTGCGTAGCTTGTGGGCGCAGGGATTAGGTTTTCACTGTAATGGTAGTAATACAGGCCCTAGTAATAGGTCTATATAATTCTGTGTACCATAGGCCTATATCTATGTTTTATCATGATTATTGATTAATGGTGACTTCAATAAATATAATATTCTGCATTGCAATTGAGATATTTCAGAAAATTGGTAACTTAACGATTTTATAAGAGACTATTTTACGATTTTTAGAACCTATTTTCCAATTTTTAGAGCCTATTGGATATTTACATACCATGAATCATCCTCACCGTTTCATCCTGAATCATATCCGTTTAAATTATTATCAGTTAAATTTACTCCATGAAATAAACTAACAATAGAAATACACAATCAGTAGTTCCGTGGCCTTCCCTACTGTATTAGACACATATCCCAAACTCCTGATATGACATCGTAGCTAGAAGGAGTATAAATTCAGCCTCCATTATAAAAGAAAATACTTCGGTTTCCGAAGTAGGGTTTTTCATTTCTTGTATCGTCTATTTAGTTGTTACATAATGTAAACAATGAGATTTTCCAGATTATTTAAGTCCTATTGTTTTTCAATTCCGTAGGCTTTTTACGGTATTCATTTTTTAATCTCAAATATTTTTATGTTCCTTTGTTAGTTCATATCATTTTACTATATAATATTCTATTCTTGGTTTCATTTTATTTTATTTTTTTCATTTTTATTTTTATTCGTGAACAAAATATACGAAAGCTGCATCTATTCTATTTCAACAGTATTTAGAGTTCTAACCACTTACATAACGGCCGTGGGAGCTGCAGATGCTGTTACAGGTGAACTACTTTGCCTTGTTATCGATCCCAGCCAATACATTATTCGGGTTCACTTTGACCCGGTCCTACGCTACATTTGTCAGATTGCAGATCAAACATTCCTCCCATATCTCATTCCACCTGTTAGCAAATATAAGGCCATAACATGACCTAGATAAAGCTATTATGGAAAAGGGAAGGAAAAGGTACTAAAAGTAAGGCAAAAAGATGTACGGTACAAAAAAGTGCTGTACCACTATACTCTTTATGCAACAATCTTACATTCACGATTGGGTGGCGCAATTAGTATCGCGCTGGCTTTCTGTGCCCAAGGTTGCGGGTTCGAACACGGCCCAGGTTGAGGGCATTTATGTGTGCTTAAATGTGGCAGGCATGTGCATTAATTTGAAAATCTATTTAAAAATTGTGTTTTTCTGCAAAATTCCTCTTTAGCCCCTTGTTTTTCAGCAAAAGCCCTCTTTAGTCCCTAGTTTTTTTTCAGCAAAAGTTCTCCTTAGCCCCTTTTAGGCCCTTCCGTCCGATTTAGCCCTTATTAGGTTCTATAAGATTCATATATTCGGAAGCAAGGGGCATGAAACGGAAAAGTACGTTAAAATGTTCTAATTAGGAAGCTGGGGAAAAAATAGGTTAAAACGTCTTCAAATCCGGGCCCTAGTGATAATGACCAAATAAAAGGTTAATATGTTTTTGCGAAGTAAAAATTATTCTGTATTCAAACTGGTAACAATTACTTCAGATATTTCCACGCAGTTCGCTACCAGAATTTTGATTACGTCTTGCTTTTATAGGTTTGACAAAGTATCTGGAGATTACGAATCTCATATCTGCCTCATAAAAGTCATATTTCATTATACGAATTTATTGACATTCCTTTTGCTGGTAACTTCTTTTTAGTAACGTCCAAAAATAAATTGTAATTCTTCTCAATGGTTGTAAAAATTCTAGTGTGCTTTGTGGAATTTAATATTCAGAAGCAGCAGAGAAATACTCTTAGAAAAAAAATTATTCATGTTGGAATGAGCGTCGTTAAAGCGACTGATTCCATGAATTTTTTGCAAAGAGCTCATTAGAGACATATGAAATTCTTTATATGAATTTCCGAATAACGTATCACAATGAAATCTGCGTGGGGAAGATTATTTTTCCTTATAGGAAGGTCTTGCTCATTCATGCTTCAGCTTCGTTATGAGGAAAATCTACAGGTTTCAATGCCATTTTCTCTTTTATTCCTATATGTGACTAGGGTTGCAACTATTTCAGTTACAGTAAAACCAAAATATCGCTGACTCTTTCTCGGTAAAAACTTAAAACAATTTAGTGGATATATTATAAATTGTGCTCTTGGCTAAAACCAAATATAAGGTGCCAAATAGGCTCCGCCCACTCGATATTCGCATTTTGTTTCTCAGCGAACAGGGTGACCAAACTATCCTTGTATGTTGTCGCCGACACTCCCGACCATACCAAATATTAAAAATGCGAGTATGCCCCTTGTACCAAATATTAAAACTGCGAGAGTGGCCCTTGTACCTAATATTAATAATTCGAAAGTGCCCCTTGTACCAAATATTAAAAATTCGAGAGTACCCACAGGTTTGCCTTGTACCCAAAGGTTTGACAGCCTGTTTATCCTCGAAGAATTCGCTAGATCGTGGTATAAAAGAAAGTGCTTCGCTGGGGGAGGGTTAGGGCGGGATATGCCTCATGCGACGATGCACCTTATATTTGGTTTTTCCCGTGCTCTTTTGCCAAATTTATAACAGAAATATGACGTTAAATTACAAATATGTCCGAAATATGACCAAGACCATGAAATGACCAAAATATGGCTTTATATGGAAAATAAAAACGATCCGATTAGGATATCAAATGTACAATTCGTGTTTAATTTGTGTTTTTGCGGTGAGAATGGAGGTCAGGATAAAAATATGACATGTCATAAACATCCGAACCGTGATTATCAGTATTGTAACCGAGAGTTCCCTGTATGTTTATATTCAGTGATGAAATAAAATTATTACAGTAGCCTACAGTATTGTATTAATATTCTCTATTTAAAACAAGAAAAGATTGTATACCGCTCTACCCGTTCCAATTAACAATATAAACATTCTCACCAATGCAAAAATATAAAAAAAATAAACAAACAAAAAATAAACACAACAGGACAGGGAGAGACTTGAGAGATTACAGTGATTTACAAGCTGTTTTAAAATCATATCTGGCTTGCTGGCATTTGACAACAGAGCGTGCTTTATGTGAACACTGTGAACAATATTGTTGTCATGAGAACTGAATTGCATTCTGTGAATTCCTTGTAATATTTTCAGAAATTATATAATTTTAAATCTTGCCCGCTTTTCATGCCTGGTTGAGGTGGGAATGTGTGCAAAATTTCGTGCAAATAGCTCAAGGTATATAGATTTGTATAGAGAACATACATACGTACAGTACTTGCTCTCAAACTGAAAGCATGAACGACGTCACAGACAGAGGCGGCAGGAATTCGAGTGCTGAGATGAAAACATTGACAGTTTCACGCTAGTATTCACATGGTTAACTAAAGCGCGTGAAACCGTGGACTATATTTTCATGGTGGACTTTAGCACTCCACGCATGCGCACTGCCAATGACACGTTCAAATTTTAACGGTCGCGAAGTTTTCAGATTCCAGGTACATGCATACATGCACACTTTCAATTTTTGATACAAGGGAGCCTTTGAAATATGTTAGTAGGAAAAGCTATTTCATTATATGCATCTTGCGAAAGCAAAGATGATGTCTGTAAGGAGAACGGGCACTTCTGATGATTAAAGGTAGGTAAAATGATCCCTGTATGGGCCATGGAGACCCGTAGGGTTTCCAGGAGCCAGATTTTGACATACGACGCATGAAGGTGGTAAGGTTGTCAGCCGCTTTTTACCCCAGGAATACTCCTGATACTCATTTCTGTTAGAGGCTGAGTTGACCCCAGGGCCATACTGCCACCAGAAGATTAGGCAAATTGAAAATCTCAACGACCTCATCGGGAATCGAACCCGCGACCTCCCGGTTTGTAGAGCAGTGCCTTAACCACTACACTACGGCGTACCCCACTTCTGATGACAACCACGTAACAATAGATGCTAGCACAGGCTTATGTTGAGCTTGGTAAGATTTCTGCAACCACAGACATTGTCTGCATGTTGAGATAAAACAGAATTAGCGTGCATCATAATCAAACTGGACGTGATAACAGATGACACACAGTCATGTGTGTGTTTGCCCACGTCCAGTGTTTGTCCAGGTGATCTATACGTGTGGAGAGGGTGGGAATCAATGCGAAGAACCTTGGACTGAACCAATATTAATTCCAAGCTTGTTTGAATGTATGCAAAGAGATGTTGGCAGAACTGATATTCCTTAAATTATTAAATTTACCAATCTTCAAATATCACACAGCCCAACAAAAAATAACTTTTTGAAGTAAAACTTCTTTAGTGGCGGTAGAGGGTAAAACGGGAAATCAGTCACACTAAAACCGTCACGAAATCAGTCACAATCAGTCACGAAATCAGTCACACTCAAAACCGAACGAAATTACTTACTTGTTTCGGTACGGACTGCACAGAAAACAATCAACTCAATGATTAGGAGTAATCAAAGGAAATTTTTCAGACCTTACTTCTTCAATGGCAATAGACAATTCCAAAGCAATCTAAAGGTATATTATCTATTTTATGGAACCCGGAGGTTCATTACCGCGCAAATCCAAAATTAAAAATTCAAAATTAAAAAATACAAATTTCCAAAATTTAAAAAAACAAAATTAAAAATTATAACATCCAAAAATCCAAAATTTAATAAATAATAAAATAAAAAATTTAAAAATAAAAAATAAAAAATTTAAAAAATAAAAAAATTCACAATTCAAAGATCGAAAATTTTAAAAATCCAAAATTCAAAATTCAAAGATCCAAAATTAAAAAGTCCAAAATCCAAAATTAAAAAAGTCCAAAAACCCAATATTAAAAAGTCAAATATCGCAAAATTGAAAAAATCCAATAATCAAAAATTGAAAAAATAAAAAAATAAAAAAATAAAATAAAGTTTTACTTCTGTCGCGTGGTGTTCCACGCACTTTTTTTTTGTTTGGTGCCTCAGATGTTTTACCGGATTTTGGCTATACTTAGTGTCCTTATTCCAAATATGTAAACAGTTTTTCTCTACCAGCTCTACTTTTGTCGAGGGGGGATTTTATTCGTGAACTCTTAGTCTAGCGAAACAAAACCTTGCTTGATAATATGGCTAGTGAAGGTTCTTGACCATACTTTAGACACGTAGCACGAAAACTGTACGAAGTACAGAAATACTAAAAGCTGGATTATTTTTGGCCCTCAAATTGATAGCTCATAAGTTATAAACGACCGTACAGTATGTGATAATGTCAACTTTTTAAAGACCTCATGTTATTTTGTTATCGTAATGTTGATGTATTGTTAGTATGTTGTTTTTTCTTCACATGATTTAGAAGCTACAAATAGAAACGGTTTTTTATTTATATCAAACGTAAAATGGGATAATATGCATAATGGTAATACCATACCTCAAAAACTAAAGCTGATAGGGAAAACTAATGGCACATTTGGCATCAGCGACCTAAATATACCCAAGAATAGGTATAAATTCTAAGGCACCAAAATGGCTGTTGGTCGGTGTAATTAACCCTATTTCACCTTTCGGTATGCTAGGGTTTTAGTTACAGTTCAATTAATACAATTTACATTCTTAATTTACAATTTACTTAATTTGTATACTTAAATATTAACAATATAGCTGATATGAATAAAATTAATAATCAATTAAATACTAATACTAAATCAAATTTTCTTAAAAATAAAATTTAAATATTCACATAACTTCTTTTAGCAGCATTTATTATGCAAAACATTTTTCAAAGGCTGTTCAAATCTATTTTGGAATAATCTAATTGAGTCATAATGTTTTGTCTTTGGGCTTCCAAAGCAGAGCATTGATACTGGATGAAATGGTGAGGATGATTCATGGTATGTAAATATCCAATTCTTCATTTTCCTTTACGACTGGGGAAACCATGAAAAAAATTCATTTCAAATTGGCCGGTCACGGGATTTGAACCTGGGACCTCCCGAATGCGAGTCCAAGACGCTAGTTACCATATCGGCCACCTCGCTCTGTAATAATGTTGGGAAGTGTTTGTGTTTTATAACTGTGCATGGGGAAAGCATGAAAAAAAAAAAAAAACATTTCAAATTGGCCGGTCACGGGGTTTGAACCTGGAACCTCCCGAATGCGAGACCAAGACGTTAGTTACCATATCGGCCACCTCGCTCGGTAATAATGTCGGGAAGTGTTTGTGTTTTATAACTGTACAATATTGTCGATTATTGATAACTGATATTTTGATATTGGCATTAAGAAGTAGCCTTTAGATAGATGAACTATTTCAGTTCTTTACAGTGATATACTGTGTGCTTAGAACGCGCCCTTAAAGCGCCCAAGCAATTGATTCGTCTTTGCTCTTGGCGTCGTAACCATAAAATATGAAAATACCAGTATTAGAGAGCTTTATAGCATCTCATGAACCTAAATTAAGCTCATTGCCGTATTACGTCCTCTATGTGCTGTATCTAGCCGAATGGAAACATTTTATGAGCCAGCAATAACCACCTTGATCACCTTCGTTCATATATTGCGATTCTATCAATGGGTGGAACACGGCCTTTATATAATCATCCAGGCAGAGCCCACTGTAATATAGATGAAATACAAGTTTCATATTAAACGAGGCATGCATAGCCTACTTCCCTCAGATTAAATTATTAAAATTCTTACTTGTGTAGCATTCTGTTATATTTGTGCCACTTTCTGGTTGCCATAGAAATGTTAAAAACTTTTGCTTTCTCGCATGTACATGGTATAGAGATTGTATTGTGGGCGAGTTAAAGAAAATATAAATCGAGAAAAACATGTTTCACGACGCCTAGAAACCGAAAGATGTCATTTTTATTTTTCTTAATTCACTTTTTCAATTAAATAGGACCGCCTAAAATTTGGTTACACAACTAAAATATTAAGGGAAAATTTCATTAAATATTTTTAAATATTTTCATTATTTTAAAATAGCTCGAACTATTTTAATTAAATTAAAATTTATTCTAACTATGACTAATAAAATGGCTATATTATTTTTTATATAGATTTGGGATAGTTGACTCATGTCAAATTTCGATTTTTCGGGCTATCTCCACTATAGTAGGCGATAGACTACATGAAAATCCAGTACAGTAAAGTTGTAGATAAAATTAAATTAATGTTTCTGTCATACACATTTCTTTATAAAATTAATAGGTATCAAGATAAAAACGAAAAAAAAAAAGTTTAATTTAAATGCAGTGTGTTAGAACATGCTTTCAATATAAATTACATGTCGATATTCTTTTGTTTCCCATAGCAACATGAAAACGCCAATTAACTTATTGTTGTGAAATGCATTATACCTGTATCATAATGTACACAATACAACCAATGTGAGCACGGTGGCAGAGGTAAGAGGTCCTGGGTTCAAATATCAAACCTCATGGCCGGCCAATTTGACTTGATTTCATTACCCATCGCCACTATGTCACCAAATATCATGATCGTTTAAACTGAGTACCAATCAAGACGTCACCGAACAATAGAAACAGATACACACAAATGAATTATTGCAAACCTCAATACTTGATATCACCTAAATCCAATTAAAGCATGCAAAATGAGCTAAGTAATAATAATAATATTATTAAAAACAATCATAGTAATTGTATTAATAAAGACAATAGTAGGCTTAAACGTAGATTGCTATATTTTTTTAAAAATAAACTTGAATTAAAAAAATGAAAAGAAGACTATACACATATTGTGCTACGTAGGTCCATAAAAATATCACCACATAAAAATAACATGCATTATATTCACTTTGTGTAATTTTCACTCTCTTTTATGATTTATTTTCTTGGCCTGGAAAATCTAAATCTTTGAATAGTCGGATAAATTTTTTTCAAATATGTGTGATGTTATAAGGAGAATATTGTATGAAATTTTCGGTATTATCCCTAAATCTATGTAACCTGGAGGTTATACATTAATTTTTGAATGATACACACCGGTTTCTTTCGTAAACCTAAAAACCTCAATAATACATATCTTAACACTGTAGGCCTATGTGGGAAAGTTTGTGCAACATATTTTGCACAGTTTATTTTCCAACAATGTTATTGTGATTAATTGAAGACGGGCAACAGAAAACTCTGCCAAAATTGTATAAATGTAAATGTAATAAATTTCTAAAGATATGTTTTCATATTACGTAATGGATAATTCTGCATTTTCCCCTGATTATATTATAATTCAGCCCTTCCAGTACTTCATTAACTTCATCAAAATTTAATAAATCCGGTACCGTGTAAAATATGGACTCTGCTAGAGAGGAGATGATATTACCAGATTCTCTGTGCATTTTCTGATACATTTCGTATTCAAAAGGATAACTCTGGTGCTGAAATAACCCGCTTCATTTTTGTGACATGGGAGAATATTTGCTATGCAGAAGAGCTTGTAATGGGTTATGCATTCCGAAGCAAGCAGTGTCGCCATGTTGGTATGAGAATATGTGTGGCGGAGCGGAAGTCAGACCCACATTCATGACATTCATCACACTGAATTTTAAAATCCGGTCTTTCCATGGGGGTTGCAAAGTACGTTGAGAGCGATAGATCAGTGAGTTCTTTTGTTTTTGAGTTACCTAGGGTGATTAATCTTCTTAAGTCATATCCGAAATGTATAAATAAAAACCTTGTGTTCGTTAGGAAAAGACCGTGAATCGCTCAATTCACAAAGGCAATGAAGGGTAAATTAATATTTTTATTCTTTATTAATATATATATATATATATAACCCCAAAGAGTATAGCTTATGTGGGGGGTGACATACATACATTGTTTCAAAGAAAACATTATAATACAGACTACAATTGTCTTCTAATCCTTCTGCTGGCTCTATGGCTGTGGGGTCGACTCAGCATCTAACAGAAATGAGTACCGGTACCAGGAGCAATCCTGGGGATAAAGGCGGCCGGTGCGTAAGGCTGACAACCTTACCACCTTCACGTTCCGAATGTCCAAAATCTGGGAGCCTCAATCTCCTGGAATTCTCTGAGCCTCTATGGCCTGTATAGAGATTACTTTACTTTTACTTACATTATCTTAAGGCTAGGCCTATAACAAGAAAAAATTACTAGTAACAAACATAACTACATACAAGGGGAAAACATTTACGACTATTACTTATGTTATATCTATGCTATTGATTAAAGTAAATATCTAAACAGTATGATAATACTTTTGATTTAAAATTTCTAAGAGAACCCGACACGCTTTCAGGTAACGTGTTGTACAATTTCATAGCATGAGTTAATATTCCTTTCAGGCTATACATAGTGGATTCGCTGTGGGTTACAAAGAGATGACTTGTCTTGTGTTATGGAGATTAACATCTGGAGGTGCAATTAAGGCGGCGTTGGATTTAATAAATTTATGTTTCATAAACTTTTGGACGTTTTATAGAAATAGACAGAAATTTCTGTGAAGGAACATACCTTAATGATTTAATTTCTTTCATATCACATCATTCTTTGGATTCATTAGTAAAATTCACACAGTGTTGATGTTTTGATACGAATGATTTAGAAACATTTTAACCAGAATTGTTATTAATAGGCCTACTAGGTCTGCTTTCTAAACCTTTTGGAAATCTTTCTTATCATGTAACTCTGAAATCTAGGCTACTTCCAAACACGAGCGCTGAAGTTTTTGGCGTGCTAGTCCTTAGTTTTCAGTTCCCGACCTGCAATTTTCAGCCTTTAGTACTAGGCCTACGTTCCTTGGCCTTAGGTCCTAAGTTATCAGCCCAGGACCTTCAGTTTTGAACAAAATTTTGAATAAACCATTAAAATAATTAAATACTTTATTTAAGCTTTGATTTTTTGAAAATATGAACTAAGGAGTTAAAATCTCATACAATACAATTCACTAAATTAAAAAAAGAATAAGGGATCTTCAGTCATGAGCCTTCAGTCATCGTAGTCCATCTGGGCACCTTATCTTCTTACAGTACTCGCAGGACTTCGTATTCAGAAATTTACCTCCTAAAAATCCGTTGATCCAGCGGGTTTGAACTCACGCACTTTGGATCCTGAGTCATTCTATCCCTACATCACCGAGGTCGTCAGAAAAATTTGTTAACCCCTGAAAGAAGAAAGTATTTGATGCAAGGAAAAAAAGATGCATTTTCTTTTTTACTACCGTTATAAAGGGGTCACTTATAATGTAACTTTAATGTTATGAAGCTGAAATTGTGTAGAAAGCACCGTGAATTACTTCACTCGGCGACAACACAGTGAATTATGTAACAACTAACTTGCTAACAGGAAAGACTCGCAGGGCAATAACAAGTGAAATATGAGCAAGATACGAACCAAGAACCACTGAGAAACTTTGCACGGTCACATAAAGGTTGTAGTTTTCCTGAAGGAGAAAGAAAATGGTGCTATATAATAGGCCTAACTTTTACTCCTCACGCATAATGCCGTGCGGCACGCATTTCTATCATAAGCTAGAGCGTAATAATTTCATAAGTCACGCCACCTGTTACTTCAGTGAGTTGAAAGATCAAGCAAAACGATTTATATGATAAAACGGCCTTCATGCTTTAAATATTCACGAAAGAGATACATTAGCGTTAACCGAAATTTTGATGATCTCCTATAAATGTTGTTATGAGTAGGCCTCGGAATTTTAGGCAAGTGTATGTTTAGCTACTTTAGAAAAATGTACAAAATAATTGCAGATGTTTGTAATTTATTGAAAATTATGAGTTACTCATTCGGACCAGTTTTATAGTCCTTAAAATTACTTAAAATGGGGGTTATTGCCTATTTCTTCATTTTAATGCCTAAACCTGCCTAAAAGGGATGTTTAAGGTTTTTTAAAGGAATTTAAAGAACGGTGACCGCCGGCGTGGTCTTGTTGTTAGAGTAGCTGACTACAGATCCGTCGGCCCGGGTTCGAACCCCGCTACCTCCTCGGATTTTTCTAAGGTAGGGAGGTCTGGCAGGGGTGCACTCAGCCTCGTAATTCAAATTGAGGAGCTACTTGATAGAGAAAAAGCGGCTCCGGTCATGGAAACCACCATTAACGGCCGTGGGTGTCGGCATGCTGACCACATGCCCCCAATCCTGCCATCTGCCTATGGGTTGGTGACGCAGCGGTCGGGTGGTAGGCCTTGACCCTTCGGGGATATCGCGCCACGGAGTTTAGTTTGGTTTAGTTTTAAAGAACGGTTACGATTGCATAGTTTCTTTAATTTGTTCCTGGCTAGTGGATCATAATAATATTATTTATGACGGTAAAATAAGTTTTGGGTCTTTTATATAATAAACAGATAAGAATTAGAGATTTTCTTTGTTGGGTAGGCCACCTCCGAAACAACACGAACACAAAGGACGAGACACACCATTTACACACACACTCCGAACAAAGCGAGAATGGACTGAAGATGATAATGACGGCCAGATGATATCCGGGGACCACAAGGGCCTAAAGTTACCTGACATTTGTCTCACAGGTGAGGAAAACCCCCGGAAAAACCTCACCCAGGTAACTTGTCCCGACCATGAATCGAATCCGGGCCCGCTGCGTGAGAGGAGCGAACGCATCCCCTGCGCCACAGCGGTGACGTACGGTAATTCTGATTTTAATCTGTAAAATTAAGTAGCGGCTTTGTGTTGTCCGTATCTCCTTTCTGACCCCCCCCCCTCCTTGTTCTGTGTGCTTACTGTGCTTACTTGACTAACGCTAAGAGTAACCGTTAATTACACTGTCTGGCATTTCGCCAACGTAAGAGAGATATCCATTTGCGCTTGTCAGTCGTCTTTTGTTTGCAGACTCACAGCTTTGATCATTTCTGGATTAATAAGGTCCACTCGATGCAGGAAGTGGCGTCAGGAGAAACTTTAGAATCCATCAAAACTGTTGCAACTCTCCTCCAACTTCATAGAATTACTTTACGCCACTATCCTGTAGTTACCACAAAGTTACCAGCATGTTTTACCACAGCATGTCAGGGAACTAAAGCTAATTTCAAAGTCTATACCGAACTGTTATCCTGCATATACACTCGAGTGGACGTAATCTTTCTGATTAAACGCGTAAAGGCATTTTAAACCGGCTCCGCCATGTCCACTCGCCACCCCTGCTCCTCCGCTTTTTTTTTTTCGCGATGCGGATACAGCTAAGAGCCTCTAGATTCATAGAGAGAACATGATCATTTCAGAATTAATCTTAACCTTGTTCGATAAGGGCAATAACTTTCTGTCTGTTGTCCATAACCTTTGTTCACTTCAAATGACTGTATGTATAATATAGACACTGCCACTGAGTGGTATAAAGTTTTTACACTCCACGCTTACCAACTTTGGTATCGGTCACACGAATGATACCGGTACTCATTTAGTTAAAAATATTTGCACATGCTTACTAAAATATAGACTCAGTTTGATAAAAATTAAAAATGTTAAAATTCATGTCTTTTTAAATGCAAAAAAAAATTTCGCCGTGTGGACGAAAAAGGTCATAATTGGTGGTTCGACTAAAACTCATATGGTGGCAGCAGCGTCCTAGAAAATCAATTACCTCTTTCTGCGCAAGTGCTTACAAGATGGCAGCACCGCTGCTAAAATAGTGAGTGATACGCATGCAGATAACAGCCAAAATTTTATTCTTTATTCTTTTTCCAACCTTTTTTTCTGTATTATTAGCGGAATATTTCTACTTTGAATATTTTTCATGATATATATAAATCTACATTTGTGACCCTTCGTTAACTTAAGGTCTGCTCCGAAGCTAAGTCATGTAGCCTATGTGAATTACTACACCAGATAGTAATGTACAATTACTAGTAGTAATTGTACTAGTGTAGTAATTACTACTAGTGTAGTAATTACTACACTATGTAGTATCTAGTAGCCTAATATGAATTAACTACACCATTTTGAGTTCACTGAAATATGACGCAGTGCACAAGCGTCGTGACTCTTGACTGTACGTCAATTGAAAAACCTGTGTTCATTATTATTATTATTCTGTTTATTTGTTCTGGCAGAGCTAAAGCCATTTGGCCTTCTCTTCCGCTCTACCAGTAAAAAAAAACTACATTACTATTACATAACGGTAGGCCTGTTTGATTATGAGACATCAGGTATGCGAATTCTGAAAATTATTCACAGAGGGCATTGGTGCTCGCGGCTAATGGCTTCCTTACGTATCGCGTCGGATGTTGGTTTGTGTATTATCTGTTTTATCGTGTGAATCCAGTGATTTTGAGTTGTTTTAAATGTCAAATATCGTGTGTCCAGGGTTCTATTTCGTGTATAGACTGTGTTGCGAGTGGGATGTCAAGTATATGTCAACTTCTGTGTGTATGGAATTGAACGCTACCCATGGACATCCCAAGACAGGTAAATAAATTATTGTACAACTGTTAATATATATTCTGTAGCATGTTGTGTATTATATTGCTTATAGTAATTATCCCAGGAATTGCAAATATTACCATAGCTAGTAGGGGAAGTGATTGTGTAGGAGGTATTACCACAGCTAGTAGGGAATGTGCTTGTGTAGGGGGTAATCATCGAAAAGTCAGGTAGCTTCACATTCCAGCCTTCTGTTTGTAGTTTTTTTAGCGTGGGAACGAACGTGGGAATAGTTGTGTACAATATTTTAATTTATATTTAGTATAACCTATAAAAGGCTTGCATTCTGTTAACTAAAGCAGAAGTTATCTTGAGATATAACCTCCAACTTATCATCAAACGACATCTGTTGGTCAGTACTGATATCGCGTTTCAGGTGGTGGGGGTACCACAGTCTGAGTAATGATAGTGTTTAGCGGTCCTGTACATATGCTGTTCTTCCACGTAATATTCACAATCCCGTCTCAAAGTCTGTCCGATAACGTTTTATAGTTTGTTACCCAATAGCTAATTCCACAATATTGGCAACTTTATTAACGAGAATCTAAAGGGTGATGACGATGATAATTGGAGTTTTACAGGACATACAATTAGTTTTACTTGCATGTAGGCAGGGCAATGTGAAAAGTTTCGAGTTTTTTATACGAATTTAGAGGACTAATTTGAGGAATGTAAATGGTTAGACATATTAAATACCACTCTACGATTTACTGTCACTACCGCCAATATTCTAGAATACTTATAGACGTAATGCAGAGAGATAAAAATTTTAGCCGGCCATAGGCCAATTTTCCTCAATTATTTGTCTTATCTGCCGTTTCCTTTTCTCCTGACACACACACACAAATACCCATAGTCTCCTTCACCACAGCTCCAAGGCAGTATACATTTTCCATCGCGGCTAAGGACACCGGCAGATTGACGATTGTTGCACTAAAGCTAGAGACTTTGATTGGCGTTTGGGTACCCGTAGAGACGAGTCACACACAAACCAGAGCCTGCTGTGAGTGTGGAGCTTACCAGGTATAGTCCAGTTATTCATTACATGGCCAGGCGGCTTCCTTTCGTTAGGAGGAAAAGTTTGCCGACAGCTCAACCCATGTTCTTTGTTTTTACCGCACCAATCAGCTAGTTACCCCAGTCAATCAAAATCTAAGAATGTCCTGTGGCGATTTTGACAGCTACTCGTCTACTCCGCGTGGAGTGAAATGCGCGGTTGCAAGATCAAGTTACAGCAAACAATAACACGTGTGAATTGAATAAAGCGAAGGAAGAACTGAGGTCATTCTGTCATTCTGTTAACGAAAATATGAATTCAGTGAAAAGCTGTAAACGAAAAACAAAACTGAGGAGAGAAAGTAATTTTATTAAGTGCCAGGATGTTACTTCAAGAGATTGTGTGGGGGACGGGAAAATGCCTTCGTCCGTCTGTCTGTCTGTCTGTCTGTCCGTGTGCCTGTATGCGCGATAACTCAAATACGCTTTATTGGATTTTCATGAAACTTGGTATTCGCATTTATATCGCCCATGGGACGAAGCCTATTGATAATGGACCAAATCGGATAACCGTTACCGGAGTAATGCTCTATTTAGAGCCTATTTTATGGTAATATATGAGAAAGAGTTTATCAAATGCAAATCGGTTCTCATGACAACATATTGTTTTACAGTGTTCATATACGGCTTTGGAAGTTGCAATGCAGGGAGCTTTGACAAATAATACTACCCACATATTCCTTCACATATGTTTATCAAACAAGACCTTTTTTCTTCCATAAACCTTGCTTAAAGAATCTCTGCATATCATAACTGAAATTATCACTGATTAAACAAAAGCATTCTGGCACGTTGATATAACAGTTACCTGATATTATTATAATTGCCAATCAATGTTCCACGATCCCTTGTATAACATGCTCTTACCTTCTGGCAAGTACATTTTAATTATTAAAAATTATGGTTTTATAATTTTCACTTTCTCGCTTAGGCCTATACATAGTACAAGAAAGTGTTTTGATCGTAACAAAATCGAAATCGAGATAACAGCGGGAAAACATGTTTAACGCTGTCTGTGTCTCTATGGACAAGCGTAGAGGATAAACTGTTCATTTTATATACTTATTTTTTTAACTCAGGATTTTTTAGAATTTCACCGAACAGGAAAGAATTTGGTTACTATAATTGAAAATTTTCTTCAAAATTTCGATCTTTGAAAAAAATGGTTCTAACAACATTAATAAAGTAAAATTTTGTACACCTATCTGAGGATAATAAAATGACTCCATTAGTTTTTCTTAAAAAAGAAATAATAATAATAATAAAAAAATTACTTAGTGGGCACTTTATTCCTGTTCATTTTTTAAATATTTTTCTAGGTTATCTCCATAACAGTAGGCGATTCATGAAAACTTATCACAGTAAAGTTGTAGAAAAAGATAGAATATTTTTATCATGCGCATCCCTACACCATATAGCAGCATGAATGGCTTCGTTTGTTCACTTACAGATGAGCTAGAAACTTCAAATTTGGCACACTTACATCTTTTAGCATGTAACCGACAGGAAAAATCCCAAAAAGTTCAACGTTTTAATCGTTACCCCTAAAAATATTCAAAAGGGAGGACGCAGCTTTAAAGTCTCTGCTCAGTTCTCATGACAACAATAATACCTTCAGTGTTCTCACAGCGCTTTTGGAAGTTGCAGTATACTACAAAAAGAGCAAATACACATTGAGGCGTTATTTATTGCACGCACAGCTTATTTTCAGTTTTATTGTGTTGAATTATTGTTTTTATGGAGATGTTTCAGCGTTCTGTCCTTTTGAATTTAAATTAATTTAGATGTGATAAAATGGAGATAAAAATTAACGAAATTAATTAGATATATAAGCATTCATGAACCACAGATTATAGTCTCTGTTGGACATTACATGAGAATATTATAGGAGAAAAATTCCTCCGACACTGGGACTTGAACCCAGGACCTTTGGCTATTCGCGCCAATGCTCTGTAATATTCTCATGTAATGTCCAACAGAGACTATAATCTGTGGTCCATGAATGCTTATATATCTATCTTGAATGTTAACTGTACAATAACAGTGGGAGCCCGGTCACAAAATCACTACTTAGTGTGCCTCACAGTACTGCATATGACATAACTCGTCGTTATGTGAGGTAGACCATTAGGGGAATTAGTCAGGTTCCATCTGGCGCTGTGGAATTGAACTCCGGCTTTGCTCAGTTGGTAGAGCATTGGCGCGAATAGCCAAAGGTACTGGGTTCAAGTCCCAGTGTCGGAGGAATTTTTCTCCTATAATATTCTCATTAAACTAATTAGTACAAAAGACACATGCGATTGGTTGAAATGCCTCATAGGTATTCTTATACCGGATTGGTCACTGATTCATGAGCTAAACAATCATAATAAAAAAATATAACGCGAGATCTAGATTGCCTCAATACAAATTCCGGGCCTCTGTTATGTATACTAATCTGTCAGAGAAGAAAACTGGAACTTTTTTAAACCGCAAACGAGGAAAACATAAATATAGTGAAATATTGACATACTAAACCTAAAGCATAACAGAAAGTGTTTTATAGTTGAAAGCAACATGCCGAGAATGAAAGCAGCTTGCAAGCATTTAGTAGATGAGTTCCACAAACTTGAAGCGCTGAAGGGAAACTTTGTAAAAATGCGAGGGAAAGTTCGTATGGGAAGTTTGTAGGATGTTGAGTAAGGTGACTAAAATTAAGCGATCTCACAGCACAGAGTATTAAATCTCACGTTAGTACTCTCATTTTCATTGTACCCAGTCGGCATTTCGTTTTGCGGTCTGCCGAATTATATTAGAGCCTTTTCACACTTGGTCACTTGTGAGGGTCACCGGCGAAGAAGCATTGATTTAAATAGGTCACCGCATTTTATGATTGCCAACAGTGCAAGTTGTATATACTTAATTAAGCTCAGTGAAACTAATTATCTGGCTCAGAGAATGCGTCCGATCCTCTCACGCAGCGGGCCCGGGTTCGATTCCTGGTCGGGACAAGTTACCTAGGTGAGGTTTTTTCCGGGGCTTTCCCCCACCTGTTAGACAAATGTCAGGCAACTTTAGGCCCTTGTGGTCCCCGGATATCATCTGGCCGTCATTATCATCTTCAACCCCATCCTTGCCTTGTTCTGAGAGAGAGTGTGTGTGAATGGTGTCTCTCGTCCTATGTGTTCGTGTTGTCTCGGAGGTGGCCCCGGCATTGGGCTGATCACTCATCCGGGGAGGCCCTCCATGTCCTTGTCTGGTCAAAAAAGTATGAATGTGATCCAAATATAATCCCTCTCCCGACAGGTCGCGGCCCTGTAAGGCCCGGGCGGCTTGGGTCGCTTAAATCCTAAAAGGGAGAGGTAAAACTACGATTAAAAAAGAAAGAAACCAATTATCCATTCCTGAGTTTAGATTTGATGAATAGTGAAGATTTTATAAGTGAAGTGGAATGTCTACCTGTCATTTGGGATGTCAAAAGCGATTACAAATTGTTTTATCATGTAGTTACTATTGGCAATATTAGCGGTGACCGTCACAAGTGACCCAGGTGTGTTCACTGCAAAAACCGGTGGCCTTCACAAGTGACCGAGTGTGAAAAGGCCCTCATTGTTGATTGAGGGTAAACAGTAATTTTCACTCTCAAACCCAGCCCTGCCAAGTCAATCTAATAAGAAAAGTAATAATATTAATAGTATAATAATAAAATACAAAATTTTAGCGTTTCTTTGATTCTCGTTTTCGACTGAGACATGACGTCACGCCGCTATTAACAAATGTGTCCTTCTTGTCTTAAAGAAACGACATTTCAAAGACCGCATCGCTGGGAGCGATGATAGAGAGAAGACTGTAGTCATTGTTGTGAATTTTCAGCGATGAAAAATGAATCTTTGTACCTTAACATAATGGGCTTGCGTTCCCATCCGATGGCATCATCCATTTTATACGTAGAAGCATAATTATTTATATTTTTGTGAAAAGGATGTGCTCTATCCATATTGCAGCTCATAGGTGTTCAAGCCCGCAAGCAGAATCGAGGCAAGATTTTATGCCGTGTTCTCTATATAGAGATATTTTACTCCGTAGCGTTTCTACATTGAATATTTTGCATTAATAGAGCTCGGATTTTAATGACCTATAAATTATCCGAAGAAAGATGACGTTATAACCTTAATAGTATACTGCGATACAAGTGCCGTAAGCGGTGCATACGGATCGAGGAAAGAGTTTGAAAAAACGAGGCGCTTGCGAAGAGTTTTTTTCCATTTTCCGAGGTCCTTTATGCGCTTACGGCACGAGTATTGCATGCTATTTTTTGCACGATGATTTAGGCATCAGTTTATTTATGTTAATTGAGATATTAGCTGAAAATATTAAGTATATACACTATTGAAGATGGATGTTATATTTCAGAAAGTGATTCGCATGTGTTTGTTGTTATGGGAACCGAATATCTGTCCTATTAAAGTCGCCACAAACTGAGGGGCCTTGGTTCCGGTTTTCCATAAAGGCTTGTATTATGATGATTTTACTTACGGCACTTGTGCTTTTTGTACTTTTTACCGCACGGAGATTTCTTTTGTTTTCATAGCAACCAGATTGCGTGCGGGAATGTCAAGTTACGATCCACGGCAACAATATTCGTAAGTACCTTTAATTAGTTACGTCGTGAAAAAAATGGTTTAAACGGCCATAGAAAATAACATGGCTTATGATAAACTGAATGTTGTCGTAGGACCAGCGTGTGAATGACCCTTGAGTAGATTATACCGTAAGTTATTTATAACAGGTCGCTGGCAAACCAGTACTCTTGCCCGCACCCTTACACGCTCCTTTCTTTCACAAGTCAATAGAAATTATCTTACTATTTCACTAGTCCAAATTCAAACAGTAATAGGTGTATCGACATGACCTAACAATGAAGCATACATTTTGGACCGGAAATTACATTTCGAGACCAATAATGACCAGCCCGTAGAAGTAGATACCGAACAAAATCAATATATGAATAAACCGTGGATTTCTATAAGAAAAATATATTGCCTAAATTAGACCATACCTCTGTCCATGCGCTGATGATCGAGGCACGAGGCACACCACCACGACTTTGGGATTCCTTCAGCCTCAATAGGATACAGCTTCAGGATATCAAGATCTCTGCTATTCTTGGTTCGATAACCAACACCTGAATGTAATTTCTTGTCTGTTCGTTACTTTAAGCGTTGTCGTATTACCTTTTTATGTATTATTAGTGTGTTTCCTGATTATTAGCTATATCGATTCAAATATTCTGTTATGTAGCTAGTATTTTCAGATGTTCTATTGGTTCCCATTATAGTTCGTTATTTTATCAGCCTCTTTATGGGGTAAGAATTGTTAAATGGAAAAGTATAGGTTAATAAATACTGTAATTATAAAATAGTCCAAATTATGTTACAACTTCTTTCTCTCTTCAGTATTATTTGTAATCTACTGAATCACTTGCCTCACTCATAAATCTCCCAAATATACTGTTCGAAATTATATAAGTTATATATATATATCATTATTATAATCACAGTTACATAGACCTATTTCTTGCTTTCACTTCGTTGAATGTGTTATTTTACGTTCAGATCATTTACAATTCTGGAGAAAAGTGAAGTCAACAAAATGGCTTCGCATTCTTTGCTGGAATTCATTCACGATTAATGAACCGTAGCTATATTCAATCTTGTTGAAGACAGATTGATAAAAAAATTTATTCTAAGAGTAGGCAGGTCTGCATACGGAATAAATAAAACATGAGTAAATTATAACAAATGGAAATGCTGGTTCTGAGGCCCTATTATAATGGTAATATATCATTCAAATTTGAATTGACGTTTTTGTGCTTTCAACTGTCACCGCTCAAGCTTAAAGAAGACATGTCGCTTGTAGAGCAAACAGATTTGTGTGTTGTCAGGATAATGGAGGTCATGGAGATTGCATTGAATCACGGTATACCAGAGCCATGGCCCACCATAACCACAGCAATAAACAAAACAGTACGTATAGCTGCTCTTTTTGTTGGTGCGATATTTGCAGCTCATAAGGTCAACAAATAGATGAATAAATGTGTGAATCTCATAACTTGATGTGAAAGATGACAGTGGAACCTTGGAAGCTAGGGTTACATTGGATAATTTAAATAATACAGTGACACGATCGAAAGCCCTGTTGTTGGGATTAGTATTTTGCTCGTTTGATAGGCAAATGACAAACTTGTAATTAAAATATTTAAGGGGCGTGTGAAATTTGAATGTAGAGCCAGTATTGCCCAGTATTTTGAGTAGATTAATTTTGAGTTCTTTGCCGAGAATAGGAAGATCTTACTACAAAAACTAAAACCTATAATGTAATTCCTACAGGATATATTGGTATGTTCAAAATGCACTCATTTACAAAAATTTATCATAGTTAATCCCACGAGAGATTACGCGTTTATCAATATGTTTGCGAGAACGAAGTTCGAGCAAATTTATCTGATGAAACTACTAATCTCGTGTAGGATTCATTAAGAAGATTTCATTAGTAAAATGTAACGGATTTGGTAAGTAATAATTATTTTCTTACTTTTTTGTTAATATTCTGTCAGTCTTAAGATAACGGCATACTAGGTGAAAAACAGTCCATGAATCGATTCGATGAATCGATCAGAGTTCCCAAAGCTACCAATAGTACGCATCACAAGATGGAGGGCGTCGTGGTAGTGGCTAGGCCTAGTCTTTATTACAACTGTTTCATCACAAAACAATTATTTTTTTGCAACGTAATTATTAATTTATCTTTACTTATAATTTAGAATATAAAGCACTTCTTACAATTACAACAGTCTTCACACTGGACGAATCGTAAACGAGTTCATTATAATTTATATATATATATTTATGTATATATATATATATATATATATATATACATATATATAAATATAAATGAAAAAACTAATCAAAAAAATTGATTTCTTAAAAATATTTATATTGTAAATATTTCAAAGATTGTAGATGATATTGTTCATATGATGTTTGCAAATAGATAGAAAAAAGAATCACTCAAAAAAATTGTCATTTGTAGAAATTATCGCGGAAACGGCATTTTAATGCACGAAATATTGCTGCCATTTTGTAGCGTTAATTACCCATAACTGTAACAGGTGGATTAATTCTGAAAATATTATGCAATTTTAGAAGTAGTCAATGAAGATCATGCCAGATTACAAGGTTACGGAGCAATTCATTGCTGAGGATAAAAATAATGAATTTCAGCTATTTCTCACCTACGAATTTCACCCAAAGCTGCATGTCTCCCCTTAAGGTTTAATTTTAAATTATTTTAATAATATTTGTTCAGAGAGAAGGATCATAAGCAGGGCCCGGATTCTGATGACCTAAAATTGTTTGAAAAATGACCTATAAAATGGCACTAAATTTGAAAGAAAATGACTTAATAATTATAAAAAAAATTACCTAAAAACTGATATTTTATTTATAAACAATTATTATTAGACACACAAAGTTATAGACTAGTTTGTACATAATTGTAAAAACTGTAAATAACTGTAATGTTGTGAATGTTTTTTTCTCACGGACATTTATACTGGCACTGAGGCACTGGTGAGTAAAAATTCGGCATTTTTTTTGTGGTCTGCCGGATTATATTGATGTTTATTGAGGGTAAACAGTAGTTTGCACTCTCAAATCCAAGCAGATGGCAGACTCTGGTGCCAAGTCAATCTAATAACAATAGTAATATAATACAGAATGTTGGCGTTTCTTTGATTCTCACTTCCGACTGAGGCATGACAACACTTTAACGCCGAATTTCCCTTCTTGCATTAAACAAACAACACTTCAAAGACAGCACCGCTAGCGACGAAAAAAAATAATACGCTCAATGTAAATATATGAAAATGACTAAATAAGGAAGCAAATGACACGAAAATGACAAAATAATTACCTATAATTGAAATAAATGCACTAAAAATATAAAATTACATAAAATGACAAAAAATGACCTAGTAAAAATGCAATTCTATAATCTAGAGGCCATGATTTGGATTTATCCACAAGTTGGAAATGTCTATGCAGCATCAATAAAAAGATGACATGTCATTAGAATCCGGGCCCTGATCATAAGGGACCATGCTTGTAGACGGTTCATTCTTGTTTTGCAGCCGACTGTACTTCAACAAAAAACCGTCGCAATGCCTTCTATTGCATGACCGAACCGAATTTTCATTATAACATTTTACACACGAAACACCTTGCGTTGTTGGTTAATATCACAGCATGCAGATGTTCTGTTTACAGCATTGTCATGGCAACTAATGACAACGCCAGACTGTGGCTCGCCACATCATGATTCAACAGACGAGGACAGGCTTTACCTACTGTGTTAATACTGATATCATCCAGTCACAGTGAGAGGAGAGGTGCATGTGTTAAATTACATTGAAATTAAAGCAGTAATCCTACAGCGATCGTTAATAAGTCAAGTACATCCACCAAATTATTTTGTTGCACTCCTTAACTAATTAGTGGTACTTACGAATATTCGGTTCGCATAACAACATGCGAATCACTTACTGAAATAAACATCTATCTTCAAGAATGTATATACGTAATATTTCCAGGTAATATCACAATTAATATAATTAAATTGATATAAATAATCATCGTGCCTTTATTTTGATATATTTATCGTAATAATACAATTTGTAGAATTATTTAAAGAAATTCCTCCATACTTATTTACAGATATTCGGTTCCCATAACAACAAACACATGCGAATCACTTTCTGAAATATAACATCCATTTTCAATAGTGTACATACATAATATTTTCAGCTAATATCTCAATTAATATAATTAAATTGGTATAAATAATCATCGTGCAAAAAACAGCATGCAGTATTCGTGCCGTAAGCGCATAACGGATCTCGGAAATTGAAAAAACGAGGCGCTCGCGCCGAGTTTCTTCAAACTCTTTCCTCGATCCGTAAGCACCCCTTACGGCACTTGTATCGCAATATACTATTGTTCTACCATAATTCATTTATTACATGCCATGTAACGGTATCATAATCATATCCATTTCCATACAGATTTTCATTATAACACTGTTGTGATATCGATTACTATCGAACACAGACCGATCTTGGAACCTTGAGAGCAGCAAATGAAACTGCGTAGTAATCAGCCTGTTTTTAAGATAAAGTCAATTCTGATCATATTCATTTTAATGTTTTGCTAAATTAAGTTCATTTCTTCTTGTAAAAATCCATTCGTTTCTATAAAACGGCCAAGAACAAGCTTCGACTTGACCGTACGATTTCAGCTGCCATCTATCGCAGAAGACAAAAACTGCGAGAACTTGCTAACAGCTGATTTCCGTGGTCAGCCGATTTTTTTAATGAATTTAAAATTTCTTAACTATAACATTAAATTAGGGTCGAATAAGAAAAATCGTATGGAACTTGCCTATAATTGTAATTAAGACACTCATATGAAAAATATGTAACTAGCTTACGAAACTCGAAAGATTTCGATTTTGTAAATAACAATTATTTTCTTACTTTGTTGTCAATATTCTGTCAGCCGTAAGATCACGGCATACTAGATGAATGAAAAGTCCACCGATAGATTCGATGGATCGATCCGAATTCCCATTACTATCAATAAAGTGCATCACAAGATTGAGGCCATCGTGGTAGTTGCTTGCACGAAAATCTAAAAAAAAGCACACGAACTGGCTTGCACCGAATCGAAATTGTGTTTTTAAACAATGTACATTTATATCCATTTATATTATTTCAATTTCCAAACGAGTTATGTTGTATAAAACTAGGAGGTGCCCGTGGCTTCGCCCACGATAATTCTTTTAAAAATTAAGAGTATAATAATTATTAAAGCATTATATTTATTAACACTTGCACGCGAATCATTCATAAACTTAGCCATTAATAATTAATGAAACAGCTAAAATTCCGGCTTCAAAGCGCCCCCTGGGAAAACTATATCAGAATCGATTATGCAGTTCCAAAGAACCTGTGAACACACAATACGTATTGTTTCTCAACTGTTTATTGACGTGAATATGATGTGAATTTTATTTTATCAATTCAGTGTAATTTTCAGAAATTATATAATGTTTCAAGGGAAGGAATGGTTTGTTTGGATTATTATTATTATCAGCGATATTTCAAGAGATAAAACCATCAATATTTTACAGCTGTTGCCCCCGGCTTCGCCCGCCATTATTCATTGACTCCAGGATTTTTAAGAAAATTCCACTGGTAGATTATTAAAAATGTTTGTGGTTCAGAGCTATGAAAATTGTAAGTAAAAATAAAATTAGAATATTTGTTCATTGTGTTCATTTCACTTAGGCCTTATATAATAAAGAAACGGGTTTCCTTCCTAATTTTGTAGTCGTCATGAAAGTTTACACTGCGAAAGACGAACATCGCTGAATAAACTCGATGTCTCACGAAGCGGGCGAGCGAGCAAGCACGCTATTTAGGGCCGTTGAATTGTATAAGAGTAGATAATGTGTTTTCATCCTACTCATGACAACATGTGACGTATTAATCACCGCACGTTGATGCCTTACGTGTCCAGTGACGATCTGACGTTTTATCAGATAAAATTCCATCCTTGCGATCCGAGGAAGGATATTGTAAGATAAACGATCGTGATTGATCTATATCCGAGGGATTGCTAAATGATATGGGCCAATATCAAACACGCGGCGTATGAGTGGAATAGTCTTAATGAGTGCCATTATAGGCTTGTTGAATAACGTACTATTGTTATTCCCGACTGAATGAGCAATGGGAATTAATTATTATTAGGCCTACACCAAACTTACAAAGGAACTATTAATGAGTTCATGTGAAAATTTGCCTTCGAAGCCTATAGAAAGCTCATATATAAAACCCTTTTTTATGGAAATTTTCTGTAAGTTCACAGATATTTGTACTAAGCCATTACGGGAATTAGTTATTAGGCCTATTACAGAGATTAGTCGGCTAGCCCTGACTACAGTACATAGGCCTACGAGCAGAGAAATCACAGTGCACCGCAGCTGGTGATATTGCAGCCTCGAATTGGATACAAAGAGTTATTAACTTATTATTATTATTATTATTATTATTATTATTATTATTATTATTATTATTATACTCAGCTTATTATTATTATTATTATTATTATTATTATTATTAATGAAATCTGATTTCTCACATAGCTGCCAAATTCCTATAAGTAAGTTTAACTTGGCGGAGCCCAAATCTTTGTAATTTAATTTGAGAGCGAACATAATTAATAAATTATATCTTCACCCTACATGCAGAAAAACTGGTAACACTATCCTTGTAATTGTATTATATTGATTTAACAGACCATAAAATATAATGTCAGCTGGGGTACACTTTCACTTTAGTTTAGAATGTAAGAAAACTGGCTTTTCTGCAAGGCTCAAGATCACCGACCGCAAAATTTGTCATCCCTTATTAATTAACCAAATATATACCTCCCAAGTGTTTGGTTTTCTCAGTCTGGATACGCGTTATAAAGCAGCTAAAACCACATCCATTATGAATAAATTTCCTTATAAATTCAGGAGGAAGCATGCTGAAAGTTTAATGAGAGAGTTTTTATGGCTGAAACTTGGAACAAAAGAGAAGATTGTATTTCACATTTACGAGGTTAGATTTTATTTCAGTGACATAAAATAGAAAAGTTTCATAACACAGAGAGTAATTCCTGCTGAAAGTAGTTAACCTTAGATAAAAGTAACTACTCCTAGCAGTGATACAAAGAAGGACAGGATACTGTAACTTGATTTAAAATATATCTTATAATATAACATATTGAATTTCCAGTACGAAGATTTCCAGATTTAAAAATAATTACCAAGTCTGGGAAGATGATATTTACCCCATTACTGGTGACGTAGGTAGTGTCAACCGAAAAACTCCTAAATTGCAAGTATTTATTAACACTTCTTATGTCGTTTTATATCAAAAGAAATACAGAAAAGTCCTTTCGTTTCCTGCGGAATGCTGGTTTGGAAATTAATACAGAAAATACTAAGGAGCCTCTATGGTCATGAAACGTGAAAATAACATACACAAATTATATCAAGGCAAATGCTAAGTGTTGAATAAAATCAGGAAATGCTTGTTTTTATGCAATTCAGAACCTTCTATCCCCTCGTCTTCTGTCCAGAAATCTAAAAATAAAAATTTACAAGTCAATTATCCGGCCGGTTGAATCATATAGATGTGAGGCATGGCCCCTTACTCTTCGGGAAGAACATAAGCTCAGAGTGTCTGAAAACAGGGTGCTTAGGAAAATATTCGGACTTAAGAGAGATGAAAACGGGGACTGGAGAAAACTGCATAATGACGAGCTTTATAATTTGTACTCTTCACCGAATATAGTAAAGGTAATTGAATCACGGAGGATGAAATGGGCTGGACATGTTGCATTCGTGGGGGAGAAAAGACATATCTAAAAATATTGATTTGAGACCCGAAGGGAAGAGACCGCTTGGAAGACCTAGACGTAGGTGGGAGGATAATATTAGAATGTACATTTAAGGGAAGTAGGGTTTGAGAGGGATGGTTGGATGGAACTAGCACAAAATACGGTTGAATGACAGGATTAGGTAATCGTAGCAATGAATCTTAGGGTTCCATAATAAATATAATAAGATTCCTTTAGCTTGCTTAGGAATTGGCTATTGGCATAAGTAAGTATCTTCATTTCTGTACTGCCCCCAAAGTACGAGCATCGCCGTGACGAACATCACGAAGCGGGCGAGTGAGTGAGCACGCAATTTAGGGCCGTTGAATTGTATAAGAGTAGATTAACATACCGTACGCATTTGTGTTTTCTTTGCAGTCTGGCATTGGTTTTTAAATTGTGTGAAAATAATACGTATACAAAAATTGTGTGAAGGTTCGCCGCCGCTCTGTTCCATAATTGTTGTTACATAAAAGGCATATTTAATTTTATATTAATATCATAACAGATGTAATAATAAATAGCATCAATGTGCTGAAAAAGTCAAACTGTTATTATAGGCACAATGTATTTTACTATATCCGTATTTTGTGTTAAGGATACACCATACTTTTATTAAGGTGAAAATTTCAAGCAGTTTGGCAATAGTAATGTATACCGTTTCGGTTAAATCAATAATCTAATGTGAACGTATTAACGATTTTCTCTTTGCACCGTGTTTTACTCTAGGATAAATGTACCGTACTGCATGCGGCAGAGAGGGAAAATTTCTAGCTTCTGAGCAAATCCACAAGTGTCAGGCACCGCTGGTGTAGTGGTATCATGCGAGATTCCCATTCTTGTGACCCGGGTTCGATTCCCGGGCGGTGCAATGTTTTTATCTTAAATAAATAGAAGCGTAACTAAACAGGTAACTTAAATTTAAAAGGAAATACAATTCACAAGTAAATCTTGACGTTAAAACGTTTCTTAAACTGAGGACATCTTCTGAGTTAAAAAAATGACTGCGGCCATTTTGCGAAAATCCGCTAACCGCTAGAGTAAAGTTGATAGAATAGATTCTTAAATCATAATGTAATTAGCGAAAAACCGTCACGAACACCTATAAATTGAAGACATCCTTTATCTTTCACTTTGTAAATGTATAAGATTAGGGCCTACAAGTTTATGTAGAAAAAATAGAATATGCTTTCTCAAAGAAAATACTACTTTTTTAAACCATCAGTATTTAAAAGCAGCCAGAATGAAAATTTTAAAATCTAAAGTTAAATTTTCAGAGAATGGCTTTAATCTTTTGCTGAAGATTGCAGACTAGTGGCCTAAGAATTAGCCTGTATGTGATGATCTAAGACTAACATTAATTTATACAAAATAACTATTAAAATTGAAAATTGATTATTGATCCAGCAAAAAAAAAAAAAAAAAAGTTCAGTTTCATAAAACACTCCAATAATTTTGTAACTCGTCTTTTGGTAATTAACGATATGTTTCATAGCTATGTATACAAAATAAAGTTCTTCAGTAAAACGATTAACCCTTATCCATTGACGTGATTATTTCGTTACATTAACATGGACATGAGGTCTGAGTGACCGCTCAGAGTTAATGTTAATTCACACAAAATGTGAATTTTAATTATTATTCAAGCAGATCGATCACTAAATGTTTTATGCACGATGATTATTTATATCAATTTAATTATATTAATTGAGATATTACCTGAAAATATTATATACATTACTAGCTTAAAAGACCCGGCGTCGCCCGGGTTTTGTATTTTGTAATTGGAAATTAACTTATGAAGGATTTTCAATTTTAAATTCTAGGTCCTTATATAGGCATTTATAATTTGAAATAGGAAGAACGACTTATTACACTCAAACTATTCCCTCAGAAAACGCTTGATATAGTTTTTTATGGCTCATAGAATCAGAATTTTTCAAAAGCCTTTCTTAGTGAGCACCTACATTAATGAAACGAAGGTACTGTCAAAATTCCAAGTCTCTACCTGTTATAGTTTAGGCTGTACGTTGATTCCTGTCATTCAGTCAGTCAGTCAGTCATTCAGTCATTCATTCAGTCAGTCAGGACAAAGCCTTTTATATATATAGAGAGAAGAGATTGAAGATAGATGTTTATTTCAGAAAGTGATTCGCATGTGTTTGTTGTTATGGGAACCTAATATTTGTCGTGTTAAAGTCGCCACAAACTAGAGGGCCTTGGTCCATAAAGGCTTGTATTATGATTTTACTTACGGCAGTGTGTCCTTTTTGTAATTTTTACCGCACGGAAATTTGTTTTGTTCCATAGCAAGAAGATTGCTTGCGGGAATCTCAAGTTACGATCCACAGCAACAATATTCGTAAGTACCACTAATTAGTTACGTCGTGCAAAAAAATGTTTAATCAACGAAGCTTTTTCCTTACACACCTCAATTTATGGAGGTCACATCTGAGTCACTGCACCACAATATCAATGAAAGGCACAGTTTAAGTATATGTTAATATTTTTCCAATGAATCTATATTAATAAAAGGAAGTGTCTGTCCTCCGTCTGTCTGTCTTCCGTCTGTCTGTCCTCCGTCTGTCCGCGATGCCCAGCGTAATCTACTCAACGCAGAGATCTGAAATGTTATACATAGGCGGACTAAGGGGTCGGAATGTGCACCTCGAAGCCGGAATTTTAATTTTCGCTTTCGTTCGTGAGTTATGAGTGAAAAACGGGCAGAAAACGTGTATTTATTTCGTTTTCGAAGCATGAGTTTTCAATAAAACAAATCAATTACACTAGGCTTTGGCTATTTTTGACACACCTTCGACATAAAAGCATCGCGATCTCTTGAATGTTGTAGCTCACGCTGGTCGATTCATTTGTTTTTAATGTCAAGGCACGCAAACATAATATGAAATTTTCATCCTACACCGAAGAGGATTATTATTATTATTATTATTATTATTATTATTATTATTATTATTATTATTATTATTATTATTATTATTATTATTATTATTATTATTATTATAGGGATAATCAATATTAGCCTAAATATGGTCAAACGTTGTTCGATTTGGACGAAACTCACTATACAGGGGTTTTCTGGGCCAAGGAACTCGAATCTGAGGTAGCTTTTACCAGGTGACGCTATCTAATCGTGATATGTAGTCCGCATGATTTAGGTGTTAATATAATGATTTAACTATTATGCTCTTCATTTTTAATTTTTGAAATAATTATCGCGGGCGAAGCCGCGGGCACATGCTAGTAGCTAATATACACGAAAGCTTATTCAGTATCGTCATTCACATCACTCCCAATCAGATATTGTCCTAAGTAAAATTAAAATTAATTATTATATTTTGTTAATGTGTTAATTATATTAATTATTAAAATGAAACTTAAAAAAGATTGTCTTTAATTGACTATTCCACTCATATGCCGCGTGTTTGATATTGACCAATAACGTTTAGCAATTCCTCGGCTATAGACCATTCACAATCGTTTATCTTATAAAATACTTGCTATTAATACGAGGAAGGGATTTTACCTGATAAAGTGGTCAGCTCGTTACTGGACATGCAAGCATCAATGTGCAGTGATTAATACGTCACACGCTGCCATTTAAACATCACGAAAAGAGATTATCTACTCTTATACAATTCAACGGCCCTAAATAGCGTGCTTGCTCGCCCGCTTCGTGAGACATCGGGTATACTCGGCGATGTTCGTATCTCTCAGTCTAAACTTTCATGACGACTACAAGATTAGGAAAACCGTTTCTTTATTATATAAGGCCTAAGTGAAATGAACTCAATGAACAAATATTCTAATTTTATTTTTACTTACAATTTTCATAGCTCTGAACCACAAACATTTTTAATAATCTACCAGTGTACATTTCTTAAAAATCCTGGAGTCAATGAATAGTGGCGGGCGAAGCCGGGGGCACCAGCAGTAAAATATTGATGATTTAACTCTTGAAATATCGCTGATAATAATAATCCAAATCAATCACACCTTCTCTTGAAAAATTATATAATTTCTTAAAATTACACTGAATTTATCAAATAAAATTCACATCTCATTCATCTGTCAACAAACAGTTGAAAAACGCCATTATCCACCGCCGTCTCGAGAATTTCGCACGAGAATTAGCCTATACAGTTTAGAAGGCAGTGGATCACAGTTATCTTTGGAACTACATAATCGAATCTGAGATCGTTTTCCCAGGTGGCAATTTCTAATCGTGGAATGTACTCTAAAGCCGGAATTTTAGCTGTTTCATTAAACATTAATGGTTTAGTTTAAGAATGATTCGCGTGCAAGTGTTAATAAATATAATGCTTTAATAATTATTATACTATTAATTTCTAATTTTTCAATTAATTATCGTGGGCGAAGCCGCGGGCACATCCTAGTTTTATACAACATAACTTGTTTGAAAATTGAAATAATAGAAATGTACATTGATTAAAACACAAATTCGATTCGGTGTAAGCCACTTCGTGTGTTTTTATTCTGTTCTGCTGTTAGCTTACCTGAATGAAGTTAACTATGTCTTATAAGCACCATTGGCCAAAACATAGTAACTTGAATCGATTCATGGATGGTCTATTCATAGTTTTCCGTGAACTCGCAGCTGTTAGTTTTGTTTTTATGTAACAAAGCACGAAAGTAATTATTATTTTTATAATTCTTTACATTTTTATTCATGGAATAGTTTTAATAAATCCAACTCGAGTTGACGAGTTTCATCAGATAAATTAGTTCCGAATCTATCGATAAACTCGTCAACTCTCATGGGATTACCTATGATAAAAATCTAAAATAAAACTATTAAGTCGGTTGTCGACAAAGAGCTAAGCTAACTTAGCTTAGCATAGCTTAGCTCACATACAGTGAGGGATTTCATATGCAGTTGTGCCGGATTTCATATGTAGTTCTGTCGGCACAACTACATATGAAATCCCGCACTGTATGTGAACTAAGCTAAACTAACTTAGCTTAGCTCTTGGTCGACATTATTCAGCATCGTCATTCACATCACTCCCAACCAGAAATTGTCTTAAGTAAAATTAAAATTAATTATCATATTTTGTTAATATGTTAATTAACTAATATTTATTAAAGTGAAATTAAAAAAAAAAAAACTTGTCTTTAATCGATAAAACCCTAAAATAAAACTATTTTAATATATTTTAAAAAACTATTACAGGGTTTACAGAAACCTAAAAATCCGGGCCCTAGTAATTACACCTTTTACTATCTGCCCTTAGCTCCATAGACTGTGTGGAACATTATGTCCTTTTCTTAAATAGATCCAATCAGATCATTCATTTCACAAAGATAATTTATTTATTTATTTATATTTCCCTCTGGTGTAGTTAAGGCCTTAAGGCCTTCTCTTCCACTAACCAGAGGTGGATACATTCAAACCTTACCAAATAATCTAATTAAGAATAAAAATAATGATAATAAAAAGAGAAACATGATTGTATTATATAGATGTAGATTATGTTGGTGAAAACTATAATTAAGACAATATCAAACTATATCCTAGTAATGGAAATTCAACATTGTAAGTAGAACAAATTAGTGAGAAAAATAATAATAGGTAGAAAAAGAAGAAAAATAAAATAAGATAAAAAATAAATGAAACTAATACAAAAGCGACATTTTTAACATGAAAGTAGTATATAATATAAATGTTAATGGTTGGTGGTCAAGTGATCAACTAACTTCATCTTGAACGTTCTGAGTGTTCGGCAGACTTTTATATTCTCAGGTAAAGAATTCCACAGACGAGCTGTCCCGACAGTGAAGGATGAAGAATAAAATACAGTATTGTGTGGGGGAATAGATAAGGTAGTTTTCTGATGGGATCTTGTTCCGAGTTCATGATAATCTGATAGGTAGTGAAAACGATAGGCCAAATAAGGAGGAATTTTAGTAAATAAGGAGGAATTTTAGATAATCAGGGAAGTAAAACTGAAACGCACTGAACTGTGTGGGCGAGATAAAACACTGTTACTCCATCTGAAAGTGATAATTTAAAGAGATGCTTTCCAATTATTAGGAATGAGTGGCTCGAACAGACTGCATATTGTGGAATGACTGTGAAGGAAAGCCTATTCGCCTCTTGTGAAAATCTAATGAGGCAGAAGGAGAAGGAGGAGGAGATTCTGTTTTAATGAATGGAACTTACGCACTTGGTATCGATTCTCGATTTTCATCTCCGCTACTGCATTGTAGAGAGAGCAGATATTAGAAGACGAACATACATTTTGTTGTGGGAAACCTAAAATTCCCCTACAGACCATAAAGCTTTAAGTTGATTGAATTCTTGACTACGCTGGGGGTGATTTCGGGTTAACTTAAAGCATAGGCGTATCCAGGCCGACAATATGGGAGGGGGGTTATAACATCCGCGGGGTATGGAATACCCCCCAGGGAAAGGGGGGTCCAGGGGTCCTCCCCCGGAAAATGTAAAAAATTAAGATGCAAAATAACGAGTTTTAAGCTTCCGGGGGTCCTCCCCCGGAAAATTTAAAAAATTAAGACGCAAAATAACGAGTTTTAAGCTTCCCACGCTTTATACTTGTATTAAGTAATTTATGGGCCGACTTAAAAAAAATTATACAATTTTCCTTTTTTTAATCAATGGGGGGGGGGGTTCAAACCCCCAAAACCCCCCCCTCGGTACGCCTATGACTTAAAGAGCGCGTGTCTTGAAATTAAAATAATCTCTAATTAATTACACTGTACAACATGAAAAAGGTCCTTTAGTTGAAAATATGTGTTTCTTGTATATTTTTGGCTGAAAATAACGAATCTGTAATTAATTTTTGTTTACCACGAACCATTTTCAAAAAATCCACATTTTTATTTTTGACGTAAATGTGAGATGTGTGTCTCCTACAAAAACAGGACGTAATGGACCATATTGGTTTTGATATATGAATCAAGAACCTTTTGTTTCTGCAGAATCACATAGTTTCATATAAAGGGCCGGAAAAAGTTGAAATTTGTTGTACAGTGTTATAACTAGGGACCGGATTTTTAGGTTTTTAAAAACACTGTTTTAGGTTATCCATTTGGTGAAATAGATTTTTTAGGTTTTTTGTCCAAAATATCGTTTTTGGGTAGAATAATTGGTTTAATGAATTTGAATGTGCTACATAGGATTCAATACATAATTAACACGTCTTCTTAAAACACAGTATGACCACTCAGTGTGAATAACAAGACAGTACTAAAGGCTTAAACTCTTTAAAACACAGAAATCTATATCTTGTTCATACACGGCGACAATGGTTGTTTGTACGAATATTTTAAAAGGAATATGCCATGCCGGTACTCTACACTTCCTGTCTTGATAGTGTCCATCCTAGACGACAATGGGTTCAACGAAACGCTGATGGTATTAATTTCAACCCGACAAAAATTATTGTCTATCCGCAAAATATCGATTCCTCAACTGACAAACAAAAAAGTAGCCTAAATTAGATATTTTAGGTTTTATATCCCGTTTAGGTATATTCAGGTTTTTATACCCCATTTAGGTATTTTTAGGTGCCACAGAATTAATATGGGTGAATCCTATTGACATGATTCGAAAAAGTGTATGAGCGCTTTTTGTTTTGGAAGTAAGGAAAAAAAATAGGTAAAAACCTAAGAATCCGGTCCCTAGTTATAACAATGTCCCGTGTATCTTATGTTTTATGACTGATGTGTTTACTTCTTGTATTCCATGCATGCAATTCCATAGCGTTGACCAAAGCAAGGATCAATACGGACCGTTCGTGTTTATGTCTTATAATTACTGTAATTCTTAGGTACATTAATGCACAAAAATACAGAAGTTGAAAAACCTAGGCCTATATATAATTACCAGGGCCCGGATTCTAATGACATTTCATCTTTTTATTAAAGCTGCATAAACATTGTCAACTTGTAGATAAATCCTATTCCCTAGATTATAGAAATGCATTTTTATTAGGTCATTTTTTTTGTCATTTTATGCAATTTTATATTTTTACTGCATTTATCTCAATTTTACGTCATTATTTTGTCATTTTTATGTCATCACATTCCTTATTTAGTCATTTCCATGCATTTACATTAGTATATGAAATTTTTTGTCTTTTTCCCCATAGGGTAATATTTAAATAAATTACTAGATTAGTATAATGCGACGTTGTGTTGTAGGATCTATTTCTAAACTATTTTCTTATTTCTCTTCTCAAATGCACCAATCAAGAACAAAGAACAAAGTATTTAGACCTGCAACATCCTTTCTGCTTTTACAGTTTTTACAATTATGTACTAATTAATTTATAACTTTGTGTGTACAATAATTTTTATAATTAAAATATAAGTTTTTAGGTCATTCTTTACAATTATTAAATCATTTTTCTTAAAATTTAGGGTCATTTTATAGGTCATTTTTTGAACAATTTTAGGTCATCAGAATCCGGGCCCTGATATTTACGTACATACCTAAGAAATATTAAAAAATCAGGTAAACTGATATATCAAAGTTCCAGATGTAGTTAATAGGCCATATTTAAGAAACTATTGAGTTTTAGACCACGGTTTGATAAACATTTAAAGGAATGTGTGGAATAACTAGAATATTGAAAGAATGAAATTAAGCAAACTCCTAGTGTTATTTGTCAAAGCCCAGTGTATTGCAACTTCCTAAGCCCTAAAAGAACAGTTTAAACAATATTGTTGTCATGAGAACTGAATTGCATTTCATGAATTTAGTGTAATATTTTCAGAAATTAGACCCATAATTGGGCGTTACTCTGGTACCAGTCAACCGATTTCGTAGAAAATCAATAACTTAATAGGAGAGTAAAATAGTGAATGTTTAATATGAAAATGTTTTAGATTGGTTAGGAATTAGTTGATCTAATTTGTTTATCATTTGAAAGAATCACATTGTGTGTAAAGGTATTCCAGAATAGACTTTAATGAATTTCCAGGCGGATTAGCACTAAGCGAAAAACAGATACTTGTTCACTTAGGTTAGCGAATATTTAATAAAAATGTTCAATTCATTCTGTTTTACATCAAACAGCAGGGAAAACCGAAAGGGAATAACACAACACTATAGCACCGTATGTCAGAAAGGGATGGGGAGAAATAAAGAGGAAATTGAAAAATGGTAAATGAAACATGCTATGAAAACATATATTGTTATTAAATGTGAAAATAAACAGTTATAAAGATGTGCCGAGATTATTGGACAGGTAAAGAGAGTTAATATGATAAAGTTAGTGAGCGAGGGGCAGAGAAAGAGAGAGAGATCGGAGTAATAAAAGTTGTTCGTAGGGTTTTCATAAATCTTAGCTTCTGCTACGACGTCCCACATTTGTTTTTGTATTATTGAATTGTCCTGCAGAAAGGATTTCACTTAGATTTGCTTTTATTGACTTTATTCCTTGCTTTTGTTGCTTTGCTCGACTGTATCCAGACACTTCCTAGCAGGCGAAACAATAGAAGATAGTTCTGTACCGACTTACTTGTCTCTTAGATGAATCTGAGTGAACAACTGCCTTCTATTTTATGTAAAAATAATATGCTGTTATCTGTAACTCGCTGACTCGGGGCCTAATAGCAAATATGCTGGACATACTAGACCTTGCATTGGTTGCATAGGCCTAATAGATAATTAGTAGGGCAAGGCATTTAAAGATTTTTCATCTTATTTATATGAAAGTTAAAAGATAGCTCGAATATATATATAAATGTGTATCATGAAATACTTGATTAAATAAGGTTAATTTGTTTTTGTATTATTTGCTTTATTTTGCATTTTTCGTCATTTTCAAGAGATAGGCCTTTTTTGTCAATTTTTAGGTCATTTTCTGCATTTTTAGAACACTTTCAGCATTTTTACATCTTTTTCGGCATTTTAGATCATATTTCAATAAAGGTAGAGAGGAGCTTTTCCTTGTACAAATCGTTACTTTCAGACAACAGACAATATCCGCCAAGTATTCATAGTTAATTTTAATTCAGGTTTATTGTAAACACCATAGCAGTTTTTCTTGTAGCAATAAATAGTTTTTTTCTTTTTAAATGGCATATATTTGCTAGGGGCAACTTTGATGGGCATGCCAGTTTAGAAGGAGTTTTTGGTGTCCAAGTACATTACTTCTTAAGTAATAAAATAAGTGCATTTTATATTGTAAATTCATATATAACACTGTCATCCGTTAAATTGCTTTTTGCACGACTTAACTAATTAGTGGTCCTTACGAATGTTGTTGCCGTGGATCGTAAGTTGACATTCCCACACGCAATCTTGTTGCTATGTGCGGTAAGAATTTCCGTGCGGTAAGAATTGACTTACGGAACAACATAATACAAGCCTTTATGGACAAGGCCCCCAGGACAAATATTCGGTTCCCATAACAACAAATACATGCGAATCACTTTCTGAAATAAACATCTATCTTCAAGAATGTGTATACATAATATACAAGGGGACCCACTTAGCCCACTGCTATTCAATGTTCTCACATATGATGGAGTGGAAGAAATAAAGAAACAGTCAGAAAATGTCAATGTAATCCTATATGCGGACGATATGGCTTTGGCTTCAAACAATAAAGAACAACTTCAGAGGGGCTTTGATGCACTTGTAACATGGGCAGAAGCAAATGATCTAAAAATGAACTACCTGAAAACAGAGTTAGTTGTGTTCAGAAAAGGAGGGAGACCAGCTGAGGGAGATATGATTTACTGCAAAGGAATACCACTGAAAAAGAGAAACTGTTATAAGTATCTGGGTGTCACTGTCCAATTAACAGGAAAATCGTTTGGAATGCATCTGCAGGACAGAATAATTGGAGCAATCAGAAGTATCAATGAAATCAACAATTTACAACTATTGTCACTAGATACATCTCTCAGATTGTTCAAAGCAAAAGTGGTACCAGCACTAACATATGGATTGGAAATAATATGGGAACATCTTACAGTAAAACAACTACAAAGCATCGAGAGTATCAAAGCTAGATTCCTTAAAAGAACCATGGGTCTCTCCAAGTTTACCCCATCCCGATTAGTATACGTGTTGGCCAGAGAGACTTTCCTACTGGAAGATTTGATGTGGAAACTTCTGCTGCCGAAGACGACTGCCGTGAAGGAGGTGCTACGGATCAGAAGGGAGAAACAGAACAACATATGGGAGGAATTTTACCTAACTGAAGCCATGACGACACATTCCTGGAAAAACCCTAATCAAGAGCTGAGACATGTCATAACAAGATTGGCGGTGCATGGATTTCACAGCAAAGTGTGTAAGAACGGGAAATTCCATGATCCCAACAATGAATGTGTGTGTACTCTGTGTAGTGAACAGTGCGAGCGTTACCATATACTAGTGTGTGCCAAAAGGACAAAATCATTGGTGAACTATGCTAAAGAATGAATAATGCACATCTGTGCGCACCTTTTATCTTATATATACATAATATTTTCAGGTAATATCGCAATTAATATAATTAAATTGATATAAATAATCATCGTGCAAAAATGGCATGCAATATTCGTGCCGTAAGCATAACGGATCTCTGAAAATTGAAAAAACTCTGCGCCAGCGCCTTGTTTTTTTCAAACTCTTTCCTCGATCCGTATGCACCGCTTACGGCACTTGCATCGCAATATACTATTTAGCAATTCATTTCTTAAAAATAAATAAATAGAAGTAATAATGGAAAATTTATTGGTAATTTTTTCACCAATTTTAGGTCATAAATGCATTTTTATTTTGCATTTTCCACTATTTTATAGTCTTAATGCCTTGCCCTAATAATTAGGTTAGAGTACAAAGAAGGAAAGAAGAAAGAACATATTTAAGATTATTAGGCCTATGGTTAAGTACACTCCCGGCCACAAGAATTTGCTTACTCGAAAGAGTATAATTAATGTTGCAAATTGCAGGTGCCCGCGGCTTTGGCTGAGATTATTTACTCGACCGCTAGATGTTTTATTTAAGTCATTTTATTTAACACAAAATTCATTAGAACGTTATATTTATTAACACTGATATTGTTTATGTATAAACTGCATGTATTACAAATTTTATTTTTAGTTATATTGTTAAGACGTAGAAAGCAATGCTCTTCTTACCCAGTTTACTATGGCAACCGAGCAATGCCACCTTCAGTTACACGGAAACACCAGGTCAAATATTATGTTAGGCTATAATATAAAATTATGAATTGTAGAATAAATGCTAGAAATACTAGAATAAACTAAATGTACACAATTTATTCTTTCTCTTCCACATAGCTTTAATTGACATTTTAAGTTGAATTCTCTGGAGACGTAAAGCCAATATACGAGGGACGTCCACGAAGTAAGTTTCCCTGGGTCCCTTAACAGAAACAAAACACAATTTCAAGTAAATAGTTATTGCAACAGACACGACCAGTGTTCAGCAATTTTTAAACATATTCACCACTGTAATTGAGACATTTTTCATACCGTGGGACCAACTTTTGAATTCCTCTGTCGTAGAACTCTGCCGCCTGGGATTTGAACCACTGTATGGCCCCTGGCGGCAGACTTGTACGACACAATGTCTAAATTCCGGCGGCGAATATATTGAAAAATAGCTGAACACTGGCTGTGTCTGTTTAATTAACTATTTATTTGAAATTGTATTTTGTTTCTGTAAACGGACCCAGGGAGACTTACTTTGTGGACGTCCCTCCTAATTTTGACATTCTCTAAATGAGTTAGAAACAGCTGAAGGCAGAACTGCATGGGATTTGTTTGGTGGTTTATTCACTTTCAGAGTTACGACATTGTTATAAGTTATGGTATAACAGGCGCTAGAATAACTCGGGAGAAGTAACAGGGTTCCCAGTTATCTTGAATGCGATGTAGTTCATTTACACTTAGCCCAAGGCTGGCAACATGAGGAGTCACAGTGTAACCAACTTAATGTAGCAAATTTACAGCGAAATTGCATTCACCACGGACTTTATGAGAATAACAATTGCAAGATTCAGTGCTTATGTTGAGTAAATTCGCTTCACAATTCCAGAGGTGCAATGTATCATCATGGAATAATGTGTTTTGGAGAAACGAGAGTTAAATTAATAATAGTATAGGATTTTCGTTATGGAATAGAGAATCAATTGTATCGAGTGATTTTTAGCTATAAGTATTTTACATAAAAACGTAATGTAAAAAACAGTGTTATACCATGATGTAATAAACTAAATCTTAATTAATTTTGACAATATGAATACTCGTTACTTTATTATTTTTATTGCAAATTCTATTAATGTTTTTATGCACAAAATATTAATTTATTATGTTTATTATTTGTATTGAATTTTTATTATTATTGTTATTATTATTATTATACCACATGCAAGTGTGTTGTGGCCTAATTCACAGTAACTTTACTGCTGACTTTTTAACTTCTTGCTTCTGTTAAATCACTGAACCCATTTAGTTTTACTAGCTTGTAGGGTATTCATACTTCTATGGGTTTTAAATAAAAAAGTTCCTGATTTAGTTTTGCAAGCTTGTAATTTGTATTGTTGTTGGGCATTAGCAGTTTCGAATTTTGGTTCTTATATGTAAAATTATAAAAATCCAACAAAGTTAAAGATAGTGTAATTAAGTTAATTACGTATATTTTACACGTCACGGATAACGTTTTTACGCGTCAAGTCCCATCCCCGTTTAGAATGTACAATGAAATTTATGTTTAACAAGAAAATAAGATAGCTACCGGTAATTCATTAGCTTTGAAGTTTGTAATTTTATACTAAATATAACATTAATTAGATTACATAGGCCTCAATGGGAAAATAATTACTTTTCCTTCCCGTGGTAACCAGATTTCCAAGCAACTGAGGGCGATAAACACTTTAAATTTCGCAAAGTGTTCTTCATTTTTCTCTTTTAGCAATGTTTTCGTAGTACTCTCATGCGGTTATAAAAACACTATCAAAACTCGCCAGTCGCTGGATTTAACAGCTCTGGGTTCTTATATGTTTACTCTTTTTTTTTTATTACCGTCCTAATAACTTTAGGGTATGTTTGACTTTCATATTTACCCTCTCCACTAAACTTACTTGCAGTAAATCGTGAGCATGAAAACTTATTAAAGCTACAGTGTGTTTCACGTAAAAATTGGGCAATCATGCGGGTTTCTGCGTCGCGGTGGCCACAGCTCCAAGTCCCGAACGATCGGGTGATACATATTCTCTCTGTGGCTTGGTTCTAAAGGGGCCATTGTCATAAAACTTGCTTTTGAGATAACTGTAGAAGTGACATTTTTTGCTCAGAACTTCCGATATTGGCCTCTAAGGTTTCTGTATTATGTCTATTAATAGCAACATACATTGGCACTTTTATTATACGAAAGATAAAGACTAGCCGAGCTCAATAATGCATATCATTTTTGCAAGAAATTGGCATTGGCCCTTTTAGAACCAAGCCACAGATATATACGTAAATAAAGCCGATAACGGTGTAATGCTTTAGGTTCTCACAATTACAATTGAAATTGCAATTAAAGTAACTACGTACCTCATCATAAGAGATGTTGGAAATGTCCTCCTCTTGCATCCTCACAAAACTGGTACGTTTTTAGGAAATTTTATATCACGCGCATAAGTTCAGCTTCCGAAATAGGCCTAAGAGTTAATTTCTCTTGTGATATTGTCTTTGACTTGAGAACTTTAAAAATAAAGTGTATAGGTTAAACCCCCATACATTAGAAGGATTTAAAAGGCGGTACAAAGCACTTCATAGTTTCTAAGTCTTATTGTTCCCTTAAAGGAGTAACTCCAACTTAACAGACTATATTCGAACCAAGTAATTCCAAGTAATTACAATAATCCTCTGAACTCCTTGCTTCATCAAAGGCTACGAGATGATCGATAAGTTTACATACCACCAATTCCACCAGTAATCAACTGCGTTCCAATTAACTTCCCTACATGTTCTAAATACCAAGTCCAGAATAATACGGTAATATTTGTAAGGAAAATTCCAGACGTTTAATACCATACTAAGACAGCACACAAGGAATGAACTGAAATTAAAACTCTGATCCATTAAAAAGGGATCGTAAAGTAAAGAACAATGTGGCATAGCTAAATAATAACAAAAGATATCAACACAAAACTTTATTTACAAAGATACAGTACTTCACTTTATTTCTCAACGTAATCGCCATTGCCATCAAGGCTTTTATTGTTACGTAGTAACAATTTTTCAAGTTACTGTCAGATGTTTGAGTTTATTTAAAATAAAAAATGTGTTACTTAGTTACTTGATTTTTAAATTAATCACACAAACTGCTACAATGTCAACAACATTTTCGTAGTCTTTGTATGTTATTGCACGACTTAACTAATAAGTGGTACTTACGAATACTGTTGCTGTGGATCGTAAGTTGACATTCCCACACGCAATCTTGTTGCTATGGAAACAAAACAAATTTCCGTGCGGTAAGAATTTACTTACGGCACTCATCATAATACAAGCCTTTATGGACAAGGCCCCCCAGGACAAATATTCGGTTCCCATAACAACAAACACATGCGAATCACTTTCTGAAATATAACATCCATCTTCAACAGTGTATATACTATATAATATTTTCAGCTAATATCTCAATTATTATAAATAACTTCATATAAATAATCATCGTGCAAAAAAATAGCATGCAATACTCGTGCCGTAAGCGCATAACGGATCTCGGAAATTGAAAAAACTCGGCGCAAGCGCCTCGTTTTTTCAAACTCTTTCCTCGATCCGTATGCATCACTTACGGCACTTGTATCGCAATATACTATTTTACTGATATCGTAATCGTACATATTGGCTCAGTTTTCAGTTACGAAAATCGAATATTTTGGTAGCTGCAATGAATACGAAATTTTAAAAACAACTTTCTTAGCTATATTTAGCGTTATACATGCGTTAAATATAACTTTTAAGCAAATTATATCCACGAAATATCGCGAAATTTGTTGGATTTTACGAAGCGTGTAAAATATGCGCGAAATACACACCCTCGAAGACTAAAAAAGAAAAAAAATGGTTATTAGGCCTATTTACTAACAAAACTTGCCGTGTTTTAGGGCTGCCGTAATCTAGAACACACGTTAAAATTAAAAGTTAAAATCGCTCATAAATTATTAAAATAGTTTAGGATGCATTTTCTTCGTCTTTTGAAACTCTATCTCAGTAGTATGGTTTTCCCACCTACGTCACAGGTGGCCCAGGTGGCGCGGTAGGGGAAACGGGTCACGTGACAGGTGGCGCTGTAGGGGAAGGTGGGCGTGGCTATGACGTCACGGATTCTGATTGGTTGGATTGGGTCACGTGACAGGTGGCGCTGGAGGGGAAGGCGGCGCGGCTATGACGTCATGGAGGGGAGGGAGGCGTGGCTATGACGTCACCACAGGTGGCCCGGTAGGGGAGGGTGGCGCGGTTATGACGTCACAAGTGGGCGTGGCTATAACCACGTGATTCAAAATGGCGTCGGTTCCGGTTCCTATTGCAAATGGCGGCGGTTCCGGTTCCGGGGCGTACGAAGCGCGAAATTCAAAATTTGAGAATTTATAATGTAATTGGTTACGTTTCCGGCGCGAAATTCAAAATTTGGAAATTTATAATGAAAATGGCTACGTTTCCGGTTCCTATTTCAAATGGCGGATGGTGGGAAATTTAAAGTTTATATATTGGTAATGTTTTACAAAATGGCGGCATGGCTTACGTCATCAGAGGATTGGTAGGATTAGATCATATAACAGGTGGATTGTTTTATGACGTCACAACAGTTTTTAATCTTTATGTCTTTTTTGCATGGAAGTATATAGATCACAACGCATAAATACGTCATATTCCTACACATAGGTTTTCTGTAAGATGACTATTTCAGTAAAAATTATCCCTGAGAGCGTTATTTTATTCCTTCGTAAATATGGTAGCTTTCGTCTTAAAACTATATTTTATTTGTAAGATGATAATCCTAGCCCAAGGGGTTAACTCAGCTTCTGGCTTAGCGGATAGTCGTAAATTTTCCTATCATGATCGATGCATAATCTTACGTGTTGAATTATCTTCAAATCCCCCAGTATAATGTCGGAATAATATTATATCATACTTCATTATTCAAAGGCGTTTTGTAAAGTCAATGTATAGAACTGTGTTAGCACACTGTTTCAATGTACGTGACAGAATTGATGCATGTGTATCTCGTTATCTGCAACACTCATATAACGCTATACAACAAGATGCTTCTCTTATCGCTCGCTAACTTACAACTTCATTCATTACGAATTATCTCTTTAAATGTCTAGCGTAACACTGCAATACCTTTAAATTTTAAAAAATGATGTATGACTGAACCTTTAAATTTTAAAATGATGTATAACTATTTTGATATTCATCACCATTCTATTGCGATATATTAAAAACTTATATTGTAATATTCCATCGCTGAGTGGTTCTGAGTTCGATTCAAAGTCAGTAAAGGCATATTCAGCTTTTTTCACAAGCAGGAAACGCGAAATATCAAATAACTGCTGATTAGCTTTAGCGTATATTTCTCCCAGTGTTTCATCTCTGATGGAACCTTATATTATTTTTAATGTAGTTTCATACAGAGTATTACATATCACAATTGTCAGCATTTATTGCATGAAAATTAATATTCAATTTCCGTACCAGAATTAAATATCGAATATCTGTTTATGTCATCGTAAATGAATATTTTTCATATACATCAATAATTTTATGTGGGAAATCACGAACACGTATTTTCACAAGCTGGAAACGCGAAATATCTAATTACTGCTGATGTAAGCTTTATCATATATTTACCAAGTCGTGAGGCTAGTCAGCATTTTTTTAAAATTCCATTCATGTCATTGGTGTAAAATATATTTGTCCTGTTGCGAGGCTATTTTATAACAACACTATATAAACCAATGACGTCATGCTTCAGGCTCACTTCTCATTCAAACGTTATCAGCTATCAGTGAAGATTGAGTGTGTGAAAGTATATTTCATCAACCAAAAATAATCATTAGCTTCATGGGTAAGTACATAAAATATTTTTTACAATGTTTATAGTGTTAGCATATGTTTTTATTCCTCAATATGTATAGTACACTAGTCTAGTTTAATATTGCGCAGCTATTATTCAAAATTCATTTTAGCTGTTAACAATGTCTTAGAAAATTTATAAATCACATGTGTATTATTCCTCACTACTGGTTCTCTTCTCACGATGAAACATGTCACACCCTAGGTCCCAATCATATGAATAGAACTTCACTAGATTTCAAGTTTACACAGAATATGATTACATCTGAAAATATTAACAAGCGAATTATATGCTTAAAAGTAACCTTCATCAAATTATGTAATGTTATCACGCTGCACCGTATGGTTTTAGAGTAAGGAATATTTTCGTACATGAAACAGATCTTTAGTATGCGATCTATAGATATCAACTATAATGGTACTTCTATAAGATATCATCTTGTGCAAAATATTTAAAGTTATTACACACACACACACACACACACACACATATAGGCCTACATGTTACAAACACTTTCACTATAGTTTTCTCTGAATGCTAAAAGTAGAGTGATGGATAGGAATGAATATATTGTTTTCATATGAGAAGTATCTATAGTAAAACGCAGTATGTGCATATGCAACGAAATGTAGTTATTATTAATATCATTACTATAATCATAATAATTATTATAGGTATACATTCTAAGAGTTTTGAAAACATAGTAATTGTCGGATATTTAGTATAAATATTAATATTATATTATTTATAAGATGTTATAATATTATTTCATTTCCTAGATTGTATGGATCAATTGTGGGAGGAGATCCCGGATGAAATCATCGCTCAGGCTCCTACGGGGGAAGAATTTTTTATCGTGCGAGATGAGGAGCCTCCTTCACCTGGAACAGATCCCAAATCTATAGAGTTAACCATACACGACATCAAGGGGTTACCGTTAAGAACACTCGACTTTCCCTTAAGGTACGAAACCATCTTCGGCCACAACCAGGAACATACAGATGTGTCCCTAGTGCTCCCATGTGGAAATACCTTAACAGATATGATTGGAGATGACTACCAACACAACGAGATGTTTCATAAAGAAGTCTGCGATGGGTTCAGACATTTTAGCCATTGCAGAGAGCCAAAGGAGGGATACCTTACCGTTTGGAGTGCTAAATGCGATAGGAGATGCAAAATGTTCTTCACACTTCAAATAGCAGTAAATATTATTAGTATTATTATCACATACCCATCCATCATTTAATATCGTAACTTGTTGTTATAGTGTACTGATTTATTTGTTTTCAGGCAAGGGAGACATTCTTCCATGGCATCTGGTGCAATCATGGGTCTAGATGTACAAATCCAAAGCACACTACCAAAAAGAATTTTGGGAACTGTTTAAATATGTAAAATAGTAAATGAGTATGTATATGTTTTAAAGAATCCAATATAATGTTTTATTTCAATCCAATCTCTTTCATTAGAATATTACGAGTGAAATAGTTCGGGGATCCTAACCATAAATATATATCAATAAAAAGTTAAAGGAAAATCCGGTATCAGTGAAAATTATTTCAAACCGATTTCTTTTATTCATCGAATAAATGAAGTCGGGTATATCCTAGAACCAAAGACACCTCCATACATCCATCACGCATCATATCATATCTATTTTTTACAGGATGCTGTTCAACCTTACATATTATTATATCTGCTTGAAAATCAAAATAGTTTAGAAATTCTTTCATTCCGTGTATTGCATGATGTTGGTTCTTGTTTAAAAATGTAGTGATAGAATTAAATATCTAGTGAGAACAAAATTTGTGTCAGCCACAAGTAATTGAAACCAGAGCTATATTTCTATCCTGATATTATTTCTTCATACTTCCTTTTTGTTTCAAAAGTATTACTCTTTACACATTTCCACCACTAAATCAATATTCTATGTCTTCTGAGTCACACTCGTTAATGTATTAAAGTCATAGAGTTTTATCTAATTTTCAACATGTATAAATTATTATCTTAACTTATTATTACTATTTTCATTCATTTTTTGATTGTTATCACAAAATTTACATCCAAGTGAGGTACTCTTCACATTCTGCTTTTCCTATATTATATCACATGCTTTATATTTATTTATTTATTTATTCAAAATCTTAACATCAGTAGAGTAAGAAGTAAAATATGTACTATAAAGAAATCTTTTTCGTTACAACTTCGACAGAATTCTTTCATATCATAATGTATGAAAAAGTTCAGTCTCATCCTTAAATTATATACCAAATTCATTTCCCTCATTACATAACCTTCCATCAAGATGATTATTTATTTATCAAGTCATCAAATATCAAAAAAAGATAAACAATCTAATTAATTAATTATAATCATTGAATTTTAGCTCATTTGTGACATCATATGTGAAATATTTTTCTTAGCTTCTGGTAATATGCACATTATATTTTATGTATCAAATGATTTTGCAAATATCAGAGTCAAGAAAATAACATACATCTTCTAGCATATAGAGAGTAAGTTTCACAACGCAAAACGTACACGTGAGAAGGTGTTGATTAGTCAGCAAAGTATATCAGGATCCAAGTCTCTATACCGTACACCTTCATTAAGGAAAAAAGATTTCGCGTATTATTTTCATAATAAGCATTTATATTTTGCATGCTTTTTCCCTAACGTCCTGATTATAATATTCAATTAGATATAAGTTACCATAGCTATGTTATCAATACAATGTTGAGGTTCAGGTTTTACATCTGCTTCATGTATGAAACTTGGAAATAAGACTTAGATATCGCATAAATTTCATAACCTGTTCATGTTTCGCGGCACCTAATAGTTATTGGTAATATTGTTTTAAATTTAAAGTCATTGCCTAAGTTCTCATCATTACTTAAAATACATTTGAACTCAACCAGTCTTAGACCCATATTTTATAAACACTTGAAACAAGTAATATTTTTACGAGATCTTTATCATAATTTATAGATCACCTAAACATCTCCATTTTGCTTCAAAGTGATGTTCTTTACGCATTTATTTTATAATGTGGTACCATCTCCTTAGTATGCAAAATGTCATAGATTTTTACCTAGTTTGCACCATCATGTTTGAATTAGTTTCTCAGCTTTCCACTGATGTTTAACTGAACCTATACAATAGTCCATCAATTTTTTCTTTTTATCATACAACCCACCTAATTATCCTAACAAAATGGGATTATTACCAAGTTAACATACATTTTTTATATAATACATCACAAGTTTAGCTTTTAAAGATAATATGCTTAAGTTCTCATCATTACTTAAAATGCCTTTGAACTCGACATGTCTTAGACCCATATTTTAAATGCACTTGAAACAAATATAATTTTTTTGCGAGATCTTTATCATAATTTACAGAGCACCTAATAGTTATTTGTAATATTGTTTCAAATTTAAAGTCATTGTATCCGCTAGTCTTCACAATATTTCATTTTAATTTTTCGGTTATGCTCGTTCTATATAGGTATTCCATTTCTTCAGCCAAGCTATCCCTAAGAAGTACTCTTTTATTACTTCAGGTTTGGTATAGAACATTATGAAAGATATTCTTCCATAACTTTTCTTAGAGTTCTTTGTATGTTTTTCCTTAACGCTATGGTAATAATATTCTAGTAGATAAGGGTTCAGTTTCTGCATTTCATTCATGTATGTGAAATAGAAATAAAAATTATAAATGAGTTTCTACAGGTTCTTACACATAATATACAACACATTTCAAATATTATATCAAGATATTCATCGGAGTCCATCAATCTCTTACCTTTATCACACAATCTATACATCTTTTATATATTGTACAGCATAGTGGATATCATTTTGAAATTAGTTTTTACATATAAAATTATCAACTATTTTATGTTCACGCCATATGTTTAAGTACGTGCTCTACGTTTTTACATAAATTCATTATAAGTACCAAATTTTCCACATAAATTAGCGAAAATAACGAAGTCTGCTCGTAAAATAACTATAAATATCGACTTTTATACATAGAAAGGTGAAAAATTACACATTCACATACACACATAACACAATCACTTCATTTCTAGGAGAGTAGACCTTCATTTCACACACATATATAGACCAAGACCAAGACCGAGAAACAAGACCAAGACCGAGAAACAAGACCAAGACCAAGAAACAAGACCATGACCGAGAAACAAGACCAAGACCGAGAAACAAGACCAAGACCGAGAAACAAGACCAAGACCGAGAAACAAGACCAAGACCGAGAAACAAGACCAAGACCAAGACCACAGGCTCGTATATTTCGTCAGCAGAAAGGTAACATTTTATATTAGTATCGCCATCGGTTTTTGCATCAAGTTTCCTCATTCCTCCTAATTCTGATACATCAAATCTTTTCAATCTTCTTTTCTGTATAGCTGTTTTATATTTTGCTTTTTTAGCATCATCCACCTCTCGCATGAGTGAAAAGTATTTTTCCTTTGTTAGAACATTAAAATGAGAAGATATTTCACGCTTAGTTCTTAAAAGCTCAACCATGAATCTCTCTCTACATTTGTTTTTAGTTTTGTTACAAATTGACCAACTCTCATCCATGATAAGAAGAAACGTAGAATGATACTAAATGCAAGTCACCAATTATGTATATTGTTGTTCACAGCATCGCATTGAATGTCCTATTGTTGTATGGGTGGTATCTAGTCAGAACTAGTCTTAACTGACTTTTTCTAGTTAGATCTAGTCTTAACTGACTTTTTTCTAGTTAGAACTAGTCTTAACTGACTTTTTCTAGTTAGATCTAGTCTTAACCGACTTTTTTCTAGTTAGAACTAGTCTTAACTGACTTTTTCTAGTTAGATCTAGTCTTAACCGACTTTTTTCTAGTTAGAACTAGTCTTAACTGACTTTTTTCTAGCTAGAACTAGTCTTAACTGACTTTTTTCTAGTTAGAACTAGTCTTAACTGACTTTTGTTTTCTCACCTTAACAGCTTGACGGTTGAACAGCAACTAATTGTATTTGACATACATCAATTATTTATTGGTAAAACTCGTGACGTCTAACAAGAAAGATCATTTTGATCATATCTCACATAATACTTGTTGAATAATGAACCCGTTGGTCTTTCCGGAATTACTAGGCCCACACACACACACACACACACACACAACAAATACGCATCATCCACGAAGCAATCTCATAAAAGAAGTCTTAACACCGATAAGATTAAAAAGGATTATATCCAAAACACTAAGTTATGTTAGGTTAGGCTAGATTAGGTTAGGCTAGGTTAGGTTAGGTTAGCATAGGTTAGGTTAGCAGGATGATATTTTAAAATTATTTCTACATTAATGAAAATTCTAAGTTAGGTTAGGTAGATTATGTTGGGTTAGGTTAGGTTATGGAAGGTTAGGTTATGTTAGGTTAGGTTAGGTTATGATAGGTTACGTTAGGTTAGCAGGATATTTTAAAATCATTTCTACATTGATAGAAAGGCTAAGTTCCTTGGCACATTTTATCAATGTTTCTAGAAATAATTTTAAAATATCGTCCTGCTAACCTAACGTAACCTATCATAACCTAACCTAACCTAACATAACCTAACCTTCCATAACCTAACCTAACCCAACATAATCTACCTAACCTAACTTAGAATTTTCATTAATGTAGAAATAATTTTAAAATATCATCCTGCTAACCTAACCTATGCTAACCTAACCTAACCTAGCCTAACCTAATCTAGCCTAACCTAACATAACTTAGTGTTTTGGATATAATCCTTTTTAATCTTATCGGTGTTAAGACTTCTTTTATGAGATTGCTTCGTGGATGATGCGTATTTGTTGTGTGTGTGTGTGTGTGTGTGTGTGGGCCTAGTAATTCCGGAAAGACCAACGGGTTCATTATTCAACAAGTATTATGTGAGATATGATCAAAATGATCTTTCTTGTTAGACGTCACGAGTTTTACCAATAAATAATTGATGTATGTCAAATACAATTAGTTGCTGTTCAACCGTCAAGCTGTTAAGGTGAGAAAACAAAAGTCAGTTAAGACTAGTTCTAACTAGAAAAAAGTCAGTTAAGACTAGTTCTAGCTAGAAAAAAGTCAGTTAAGACTAGTTCTAACTAGAAAAAAGTCGGTTAAGACTAGATCTAACTAGAAAAAGTCAGTTAAGACTAGTTCTAACTAGAAAAAAGTCGGTTAAGACTAGATCTAACTAGAAAAAGTCAGTTAAGACTAGTTCTAACTAGAAAAAAGTCAGTTAAGACTAGATCTAACTAGAAAAAGTCAGTTAAGACTAGTTCTGACTAGATACCACCCATACAACAATAGGACATTCAATGCGATGCTGTGAACAACAATATACATAATTGGTGACTTGCATTTAGTATCATTCTACGTTTCTTCTTATCATGGATGAGAGTTGGTCAATTTGTAACAAAACTAAAAACAAATGTAGAGAGAGATTCATGGTTGAGCTTTTAAGAACTAAGCGTGAAATATCTTCTCATTTTAATGTTCTAACAAAGGAAAAATACTTTTCACTCATGCGAGAGGTGGATGATGCTAAAAAAGCAAAATATAAAACAGCTATACAGAAAAGAAGATTGAAAAGATTTGATGTATCAGAATTAGGAGGAATGAGGAAACTTGATGCAAAAACCGATGGCGATACTAATATAAAATGTTACCTTTCTGCTGACGAAATATACGAGCCTGTGGTCTTGGTCTTGGTCTTGTTTCTCGGTCTTGGTCTTGTTTCTCGGTCTTGGTCTTGTTTCTCGGTCTTGGTCTTGTTTCTCGGTCTTGGTCTTGTTTCTCGGTCATGGTCTTGTTTCTTGGTCTTGGTCTTGTTTCTCGGTCTTGGTCTTGTTTCTCGGTCTTGGTCTTGGTCTATATATGTGTGTGAAATGAAGGTCTACTCTCCTAGAAATGAAGTGATTGTGTTATGTGTGTATGTGAATGTGTAATTTTTCACCTTTCTATGTATAAAAGTCGATATTTATAGTTATTTTACGAGCAGACTTCGTTATTTTCGCTAATTTATGTGGAAAATTTGGTACTTATAATGAATTTATGTAAAAACGTAGAGCACGTACTTAAACATATGGCGTGAACATAAAATAGTTGATAATTTTATATGTAAAAACTAATTTCAAAATGATATCCACTATGCTGTACAATATATAAAAGATGTATAGATTGTGTGATAAAGGTAAGAGATTGATGGACTCCGATGAATATCTTGATATAATATTTGAAATGTGTTGTATATTATGTGTAAGAACCTGTAGAAACTCATTTATAATTTTTATTTCTATTTCACATACATGAATGAAATGCAGAAACTGAACCCTTATCTACTAGAATATTATTACCATAGCGTTAAGGAAAAACATACAAAGAACTCTAAGAAAAGTTATGGAAGAATATCTTTCATAATGTTCTATACCAAACCTGAAGTAATAAAAGAGTACTTCTTAGGGATAGCTTGGCTGAAGAAATGGAATACCTATATAGAACGAGCATAACCGAAAAATTAAAATGAAATATTGTGAAGACTAGCGGATACAATGACTTTAAATTTGAAACAATATTACAAATAACTATTAGGTGCTCTGTAAATTATGATAAAGATCTCGCAAAAAAATTATATTTGTTTCAAGTGCATTTAAAATATGGGTCTAAGACATGTCGAGTTCAAAGGCATTTTAAGTAATGATGAGAACTTAAGCATATTATCTTTAAAAGCTAAACTTGTGATGTATTATATAAAAAATGTATGTTAACTTGGTAATAATCCCATTTTGTTAGGATAATTAGGTGGGTTGTATGATAAAAAGAAAAAATTGATGGACTATTGTATAGGTTCAGTTAAACATCAGTGGAAAGCTGAGAAACTAATTCAAACATGATGGTGCAAACTAGGTAAAAATCTATGACATTTTGCATACTAAGGAGATGGTACCACATTATAAAATAAATGCGTAAAGAACATCACTTTGAAGCAAAATGGAGATGTTTAGGTGATCTATAAATTATGATAAAGATCTCGTAAAAATATTACTTGTTTCAAGTGTTTATAAAATATGGGTCTAAGACTGGTTGAGTTCAAATGTATTTTAAGTAATGATGAGAACTTAGGCAATGACTTTAAATTTAAAACAATATTACCAATAACTATTAGGTGCCGCGAAACATGAACAGGTTATGAAATTTATGCGATATCTAAGTCTTATTTCCAAGTTTCATACATGAAGCAGATGTAAAACCTGAACCTCAACATTGTATTGATAACATAGCTATGGTAACTTATATCTAATTGAATATTATAATCAGGACGTTAGGGAAAAAGCATGCAAAATATAAATGCTTATTATGAAAATAATACGCGAAATCTTTTTTCCTTAATGAAGGTGTACGGTATAGAGACTTGGATCCTGATATACTTTGCTGACTAATCAACACCTTCTCACGTGTACGTTTTGCGTTGTGAAACTTACTCTCTATATGCTAGAAGATGTATGTTATTTTCTTGACTCTGATATTTGCAAAATCATTTGATACATAAAATATAATGTGCATATTACCAGAAGCTAAGAAAAATATTTCACATATGATGTCACAAATGAGCTAAAATTCAATGATTATAATTAATTAATTAGATTGTTTATCTTTTTTTGATATTTGATGACTTGATAAATAAATAATCATCTTGATGGAAGGTTATGTAATGAGGGAAATGAATTTGGTATATAATTTAAGGATGAGACTGAACTTTTTCATACATTATGATATGAAAGAATTCTGTCGAAGTTGTAACGAAAAAGATTTCTTTATAGTACATATTTTACTTCTTACTCTACTGATGTTAAGATTTTGAATAAATAAATAAATAAATATAAAGCATGTGATATAATATAGGAAAAGCAGAATGTGAAGAGTACCTCACTTGGATGTAAATTTTGTGATAACAATCAAAAAATGAATGAAAATAGTAATAATAAGTTAAGATAATAATTTATACATGTTGAAAATTAGATAAAACTCTATGACTTTAATACATTAACGAGTGTGACTCAGAAGACATAGAATATTGATTTAGTGGTGGAAATGTGTAAAGAGTAATACTTTTGAAACAAAAAGGAAGTATGAAGAAATAATATCAGGATAGAAATATAGCTCTGGTTTCAATTACTTGTGGCTGACACAAATTTTGTTCTCACTAGATATTTAATTCTATCACTACATTTTTAAACAAGAACCAACATCATGCAATACACGGAATGAAAGAATTTCTAAACTATTTTGATTTTCAAGCAGATATAATAATATGTAAGGTTGAACAGCATCCTGTAAAAAATAGATATGATATGATGCGTGATGGATGTATGGAGGTGTCTTTGGTTCTAGGATATACCCGACTTCATTTATTCGATGAATAAAAGAAATCGGTTTGAAATAATTTTCACTGATACCGGATTTTCCTTTAACTTTTTATTGATATATATTTATGGTTAGGATCCCCGAACTATTTCACTCGTAATATTCTAATGAAAGAGATTGGATTGAAATAAAACATTATATTGGATTCTTTAAAACATATACATACTCATTTACTATTTTACATATTTAAACAGTTCCCAAAATTCTTTTTGGTAGTGTGCTTTGGATTTGTACATCTAGACCCATGATTGCACCAGATGCCATGGAAGAATGTCTCCCTTGCCTGAAAACAAATAAATCAGTACACTATAACAACAAGTTACGATATTAAATGATGGATGGGTATGTGATAATAATACTAATAATATTTACTGCTATTTGAAGTGTGAAGAACATTTTGCATCTCCTATCGCATTTAGCACTCCAAACGGTAAGGTATCCCTCCTTTGGCTCTCTGCAATGGCTAAAATGTCTGAACCCATCGCAGACTTCTTTATGAAACATCTCGTTGTGTTGGTAGTCATCTCCAATCATATCTGTTAAGGTATTTCCACATGGGAGCACTAGGGACACATCTGTATGTTCCTGGTTGTGGCCGAAGATGGTTTCGTACCTTAAGGGAAAGTCGAGTGTTCTTAACGGTAACCCCTTGATGTCGTGTATGGTTAACTCTATAGATTTGGGATCTGTTCCAGGTGAAGGAGGCTCCTCATCTCGCACGATAAAAAATTCTTCCCCCGTAGGAGCCTGAGCGATGATTTCATCCGGGATCTCCTCCCACAATTGATCCATACAATCTAGGAAATGAAATAATATTATAACATCTTATAAATAATATAATATTAATATTTATACTAAATATCCGACAATTACTATGTTTTCAAAACTCTTAGAATGTATACCTATAATAATTATTATGATTATAGTAATGATATTAATAATAACTACATTTCGTTGCATATGCACATACTGCGTTTTACTATAGATACTTCTCATATGAAAACAATATATTCATTCCTATCCATCACTCTACTTTTAGCATTCAGAGAAAACTATAGTGAAAGTGTTTGTAACATGTAGGCCTATATGTGTGTGTGTGTGTGTGTGTGTGTGTAATAACTTTAAATATTTTGCACAAGATGATATCTTATAGAAGTACCATTATAGTTGATATCTATAGATCGCATACTAAAGATCTGTTTCATGTACGAAAATATTCCTTACTCTAAAACCATACGGTGCAGCGTGATAACATTACATAATTTGATGAAGGTTACTTTTAAGCATATAATTCGCTTGTTAATATTTTCAGATGTAATCATATTCTGTGTAAACTTGAAATCTAGTGAAGTTCTATTCATATGATTGGGACCTAGGGTGTGACATGTTTCATCGTGAGAAGAGAACCAGTAGTGAGGAATAATACACATGTGATTTATAAATTTTCTAAGACATTGTTAACAGCTAAAATGAATTTTGAATAATAGCTGCGCAATATTAAACTAGACTAGTGTACTATACATATTGAGGAATAAAAACATATGCTAACACTATAAACATTGTAAAAAATATTTTATGTACTTACCCATGAAGCTAATGATTATTTTTGGTTGATGAAATATACTTTCACACACTCAATCTTCACTGATAGCTGATAACGTTTGAATGAGAAGTGAGCCTGAAGCATGACGTCATTGGTTTATATAGTGTTGTTATAAAATAGCCTCGCAACAGGACAAATATATTTTACACCAATGACATGAATGGAATTTTAAAAAAATGCTGACTAGCCTCACGACTTGGTAAATATATGATAAAGCTTACATCAGCAGTAATTAGATATTTCGCGTTTCCAGCTTGTGAAAATACGTGTTCGTGATTTCCCACATAAAATTATTGATGTATATGAAAAATATTCATTTACGATGACATAAACAGATATTCGATATTTAATTCTGGTACGGAAATTGAATATTAATTTTCATGCAATAAATGCTGACAATTGTGATATGTAATACTCTGTATGAAACTACATTAAAAATAATATAAGGTTCCATCAGAGATGAAACACTGGGAGAAATATACGCTAAAGCTAATCAGCAGTTATTTGATATTTCGCGTTTCCTGCTTGTGAAAAAAGCTGAATATGCCTTTACTGACTTTGAATCGAACTCAGAACCACTCAGCGATGGAATATTACAATATAAGTTTTTAATATATCGCAATAGAATGGTGATGAATATCAAAATAGTTATACATCATTTTAAAATTTAAAGGTTCAGTCATACATCATTTTTTAAAATTTAAAGGTATTGCAGTGTTACGCTAGACATTTAAAGAGATAATTCGTAATGAATGAAGTTGTAAGTTAGCGAGCGATAAGAGAAGCATCTTGTTGTATAGCGTTATATGAGTGTTGCAGATAACGAGATACACATGCATCAATTCTGTCACGTACATTGAAACAGTGTGCTAACACAGTTCTATACATTGACTTTACAAAACGCCTTTGAATAATGAAGTATGATATAATATTATTCCGACATTATACTGGGGGATTTGAAGATAATTCAACACGTAAGATTATGCATCGATCATGATAGGAAAATTTACGACTATCCGCTAAGCCAGAAGCTGAGTTAACCCCTTGGGCTAGGATTATCATCTTACAAATAAAATATAGTTTTAAGACGAAAGCTACCATATTTACGAAGGAATAAAATAACGCTCTCAGGGATAATTTTTACTGAAATAGTCATCTTACAGAAAACCTATGTGTAGGAATATGACGTATTTATGCGTTGTGATCTATATACTTCCATGCAAAAAAGACATAAAGATTAAAAACTGTTGTGACGTCATAAAACAATCCACCTGTTATATGATCTAATCCTACCAATCCTCTGATGACGTAAGCCATGCCGCCATTTTGTAAAACATTACCAATATATAAACTTTAAATTTCCCACCATCCGCCATTTGAAATAGGAACCGGAAACGTAGCCATTTTCATTATAAATTTCCAAATTTTGAATTTCGCGCCGGAAACGTAACCAATTACATTATAAATTCTCAAATTTTGAATTTCGCGCTTCGTACGCCCCGGAACCGGAACCGCCGCCATTTGCAATAGGAACCGGAACCGACGCCATTTTGAATCACGTGGTTATAGCCACGCCCACTTGTGACGTCATAACCGCGCCACCCTCCCCTACCGGGCCACCTGTGGTGACGTCATAGCCACGCCTCCCTCCCCTCCATGACGTCATAGCCGCGCCGCCTTCCCCTCCAGCGCCACCTGTCACGTGACCCAATCCAACCAATCAGAATCCGTGACGTCATAGCCACGCCCACCTTCCCCTACAGCGCCACCTGTCACGTGACCCGTTTCCCCTACCGCGCCACCTGGGCCACCTGTGACGTAGGTGGGAAAACCATACTACTTATCTCATGTTAATTTTCGTTCTTCCCATATTTTTGTTTTTTATAACGTAAATTCAAAGAAAACACCTTTTTCCATCTTTCTGCATTATTTTCACCATGATGTTATGTTTTCCAAAACATATACCTAGGTACATTGAATTCCTACTATTTTTCTCCTACTTATCGCATAGAGAAAGTGCCCACTTTATTAAGTGCCAGTATGGCACTTTATGAGATTGTGTGTGGGGGACGAAAAATGTCTGTCCATCTGTCCGTCCGTCTTTCTGTAGGTCTGTCCGTGCCATAACGCGCGATAACTCAAATACGCTTTATCGGATTTTCAAGAAACTTGGTATACGCATTTATAATGTCCATTGGAAGAACCCTATTATTACTGAACCAAATCGGTTCACCGGTACCGGCGTCAAAACCAATTTAGTGTTTTTATTTAAAAGCGCCATAACTCAAATACGCTTTATCGGATTTTCATGAAACTTGGTTTACACATTTATAATATCCATGGGAAGACGTCTGTTGATAATGGATCAAATCTGTTGGCCGGTACCGGAATAATGCCCAATTTAGTGCATTTTTATGGTATTATATAACAAAAGGCCCCATAACTCAAATATGCTTTATCGGATTTTCATGAAACTTGGTATAAGCATTTATAACGTCCATGGAAAGAAGCATATTAATTTTGGACCTAATCGGTTTACCGGTACCAGAGTTACGACTAATTAAAGGTAACATGTTTTTTTTAAATTTTTGTCTACCGGTAAATTTGACAGTTAACACTATTCCTTCACTTATGCTTATCAAACGACACCGTCAAACTGACTGAGTTGGCCAAATGGTAACGCCTTGGACTGGTATTCTGGAGGTCCCCGGATCAAATCCCGGAGCCGGCCGATTTGACATGGATTTTTTATTTTATTTGTTATTTTTATGTGAGTGCGCGATTGTCAAGGTATCACAAATCTGTAGTTCTGCTGACGCTGGTCGATTTTAATCTGATTGGAAAAACTTATTTTCTGCATATCATAGTTGCAATTGTAATTGATTCAACAAAAACATACTGGCGCTTTGTTTGTTTACCTGATTTTATTTTTAAAGAAATAATCTACCTCGCCTTGGATTAAAGCTTATCCATTAGATTTGCAATGCGTCAACATGGCAGTGCGCTGTGTTGAATGGTAATATAATGCGGGAGGCAAAGTTTACAGAAGTAGGAAGCGGCCAAATGGGAGTTGAAAAGCAACAGGAAGTGGGGAAGGAGAGGGAATTTCGAATTGACTCCATTACTTTCCCATCAGCTCGTGTAATACGAGAAGCTCAGAGGAATACTTGCAGATGTTACCAAAACCCAAGTGATTTACTCGTGTATAAGATGATCCTAAACTACTGTGCACAAAACTACTTTTCCCTCGCACGGGTGATAAGTATTTTGAACAGTGTTTAGCCTTACCAGAGAAATATCTTTGACTTATTTGTGTAGGCACATATCAAATTTATGATCAAAATCCAGGGTTCTGTTTCATAGAACTTGCTAATGATATAAGTTAATATTATTAGATCTCATAATATAAATTAGTTAAAAAAATCTTGTTTCTTAGATATATGAACACTCCTCATAAAATCTCTTCACTAATATTATTAGTTCATTAGTCAGCTGATTGATTTAAAGGTTATATCTGAATTGTTGTTTGTGTTTTTCCCCCTTCTTAGTCTTTTTGTCAGTACTACAGTATTTCAAAGCAGAACGGTCTACATATATCTTCATAAATGTAAGAAATAATAACTAGCTCTAAGGAATGAACAAATCTGCCAGGCACTTATTCAATATAGCAGTAGTTTATGTACTAAAATCTAACCTCAGATTCAAAAAAACTTGTTATGACCATTCGTTTGACAGCGTATGTAAGCATTTTTCTAAATTAATAATTAAATCAGAGTGATTCATTTTCCACAAATTTAAGATCACGAAATTTGAATTACATGGGTCTAAGAATAAGTTATTGATCCAAAAACACTTATAGAAAAACACCTAATGTTGTCAGTAAATTTTATTAGTCTATGAAACAGTTTACTAATAACATTAGCAATATTTACTAATAATTTAGAGCCATGAACTCATAATTAACTAATAGGTAAAGTGATCCCTATACAGGCCATGGAGGCCCAGAGGGTTCCAGGAGGTTGAGGCTCCCAGATTTTGGACATTCGGCACATGAAGGTGGTAAGGTTGTCAGCCTTACGCACCGGCCGCCTTTACCCCCAGGATTGCTCCTGGTACTCATTTCTGTTAGAGGCTGAGTCGACCCCAGGGCCATAGTGCCACCAGAAGGATTAGGCCAATTGAAAAATCTCAACGACCTCATCGGGAATCCAACCTGCGACCTTCCGGTTTGTAGCGCAGCGCCTCAACCACTAGGCTACGGCGTACCCCTCATAATTAACTAATATTTCTAGAAAATACTCTTATGAAACAGAAGACTATTAATAATACCTAATATTATTATGGTATTTGCTAATAATATTAGTGTAAAAGTTATATGAAACAGGACCCTGAGCATGTTATCTGTAGGAGAAAATGAGTCTGTTAATGCCCAGTAACAGTATTTAGAATTAGATGCTGGAAGACTTGTTTTCCAAAACTCTAGTGAGATACCGAAAGAGCATTAGGTTCACATGGAATTAGATGCAGACAGGCGTCATTCTCAAACTACGAAACAACGTTAGCCGCACCAAAAATAGTAAATTAGGCAACAAGCTTATGGCATTTATCAATACACGAGTATGAAACGAGCAAAGCGAGAAGGAACGCGACGATCTTAGAACAAACGCGAAATCGGTTGTTGGACCGGAGATATAGCCTATGGCTCAGGTAATCCGGGGGTGGAAGGCGGGGCCAATAAAAGAAAAGTTCCTTTCAGACTTAAATTAAAGGCGAAGATTATAATTATATTTCCCAATTCACATTATCTTCTTATCCAATAATAATAAATAACAGTGTAAAGTAAAGTTTTCCCTATACAGGCCATGGACGCCCAGAGGGTTCCAGAAGGTTGAGGCTCCCAGATTTTAGACATTTGGCACACGAAGGTTGTCAGCCTTACGCACCGGCCGCCTTTACCCCCAGGATTACTCCTGGTACTAATTTCTGTTAGAGGCTGAGTCGACCCCAGGCCATAGTGCCACCAGAAGGATTAGGCCAGTTGAAAAACTCCAACGACCTCATCGGGAATTGAGCCCGCGACCTTCCGGTTTTTAACCTTCCGGTTATTAATAATGATATTAAATAATAATAAAGTAATAATAAATAATAAAATTAAATAATAAAATAATATTAAATGAAATAATAACATCCTAATTCCATCATGAATTCAATAAATAAATCATAAGTAGAATTAATAATTAAAAGTAATATAAATAAATAATAATAAAATAGAATTTTAAAGTAATTTGAAATTTAAACAACACTTTTGGCGATAAAAAATCTTCTGAAATTACGAGTAATACCGCCACTCAATATTCCATGTATAGCAATGTGTACAACCAAATTGAATGCAGTCAATTGAATTGAGAGAATGGTTAACCATTCTGCTTGAATTAGGCTTCTTCAGAGTGATACACGATATGACTGCACCGCCTTGTATAACTGAGTAGGCTTGAGATTGTGCCTGACATGAAGCTAAGCAAACACGGCCCACTTTATGAATGAAAACGCACATACAGATTGCCATGGCAACTGCACGTAATGGTGTGCATTATTGTTCTTCTGAACTGTCAAAACACGTCGCTCATTTCCAGGCTGACGTGATATATGAGAGTGACTGCTGCCAATCATAACATTGCCATAGAGAACTATTGCTGCCAATCATTCTATTGCCATATAGTATTAAACTTTCATGTGTTAAAATCACGAATGACACTCTCTGTTTTATAAAGGTGACAGGAAAGTCAATTAAACCTGTTACATTATGTAAATGCTATGGCAGGATTAGGGCAGAGCGATCGAATGAAATGAGGTGAATATAAAAAAATCCCTTTAGGCAAGCCTACAGGCTGAGGTAGATTTCGAAGTGCCTTTGGTTTAATTTATTGTCGCTGCGTAGCACTCTTCTTCTTTAGCCTTGGCATGACAAACCCGCAATAATAACTGCAAAAAAGAGGAAAGAGCACTTTTTCAAACATTCAAATCTCGCCTTATATGAGAACCATCAAGAAACTAGTTATTGATTTGCAGAGTACTCATTAAGAGCTTTTCAACGATACATCACAAGACGAGGTTTCAAAAATTTCGAATTTCCCTCCCCCACCCCCAATCATACCCCCAAAACAGGAAATCGTTGGTGTCACTGTGAACTCCATAGGGAGTACTGTAATTTATTCAAACAAATTTTCCCTCTATACTTCATAGGGGCCGAAATATAATTGTTTTAAAATTTCAACCCCCCTCCCCCGACCACCCCTTTGGGCCAATTTTGCTCATTAACGAACTTGTCCGAACTATTGGGCCTAGAAATAACGTAATAAAATTTGGTTCAGATATCTTCAAAATTACGGCCGCTAGCGTGTTAAGATATATATATATCACAATTATTATTATTGTTATTATTATTATTATTATTATTATTATTATTTTGAACAGGCGGTGGTTTCGTACTTAGGGAGGCATGACACGTAAAGATATGAAAGAATTTTTCGAAAGTCATGACATGGTATCGATTGCAATAGGTAGATTTTTCTTCTAAATCTACCTAATAAAATATGCTGCAAATTAAGTAATTCTTTATTACACACCCTTGCAATATCTAGTCCAGGTTTTAAAACATAGAAATACCGAAGTCCATACATTTTTATTTCTGTTATCATTAAGCTCGGATGTTTATGTTTAGCCTATGTTTTTTAATAATGCAGACTATAATATGCTAGTGTTAAAATGTGTACAAAACATGAAAGAAAAAACATAAAATTAATGTAAGTGTCTAAAATGTTCCACCTTAACCACAATACAATTTAAGTTGCAGTAATTTAATCTTGGATACATGGAGTCTAATACATTATTAACTAGATTTTTATGTACTTTTAAAAACATACAAGTCAAACTGACAATATTTAAAAACTAGCAACTAATTGTCGCCTTAGTCCATATATTTCTATTAAGATTTTAAACGCAATAAGTTTTAAAATGCAATTAAAATTTGTTTTGACCCTAAAACTAAAATATTTACATGTTTTTCAGATGTTCTTATCTTACTATGTCCATTAATCAAATTCTTCTTTCAAGTGGTCTAATACTTTCAAGTAATTTACCCATAAATATCACTGTACACTGTTCACTTTTTATATCTTGAGGATATTATGTACAGTAGTCAGATTATTTTTACAAGTAGTCTAATACTTTCAGGTGAGTTAACTATAAATATCACTGCACACTGTTCATATTAAACTACTGCAACTTAAATGTTTTGTGGTTAAGGTGGAACATTTGAGACAAATACATTAAGTTACCACAAACGGAAATGAAGTTTATCAATCAATAAAATTAATGGTTTTATTTTGCATATTGCTGCATATTTTGTTAAATTTACGATAATTCATCATATTTGTATGATATTAAAATGCGTTTTGCATGTTTTATTAAGTTATCACATTTTTAACGGCATATTTATGACAGATTTTAAATATTGTGCGTTTCTATGTTAATTCAAACGTTTACAGTATATTGTGAATGTTTTGAGAACCGACTGTACAATAATAATTGACGATACACAGCCTAATGTTTTCGGAACTGACTGTAAAATATTAAAGAGACGTTCATAATTTTCAATTTACTAAAATTCGGAATATTATTTATTTTTAATATGAAACAAATATGATGAATTATAGCACAGCTAACAAAATACGCAGCCACGTTGAAGCTACGTTGCTTCAACATTTAGGGGGCCTAGTATTGGTTTGGTATGAATGCAGTATCAGGTGGCGCTGCTCAAAATAAGGAACTGTTCCCCCAGGGCGGCTCTGCGTGGTCAGTGAAAACTAATATCTCTCGGATCTCGTTATTCAGCTTTTATTTAACTTGCTCCAGCTGAATTACATTTCCTATCCGGCAGCCACATCCAAGATTCCAATTTCATCCAACTCCACGTCACGCATCCAGAGCCTCCTGTGTTTGCTTAAGCCGTTTCTCTTCCTTATTCCTTATACCCCAAACTACCTTAGGCACAGATCTTTAAAAAATACCGTTGATTCTATACTTTCTTAAATATCGGAAAAGTTCCTAAACTGTCATTGTATATTAACCCTGTATTGGGTTCCATTTATTGTATTTTAACAATGATCGTTGCAAATCAGATGAGATGTTACTTATTCAATAACTAAATAGGCTAAATATCTAACAAAATTAATGTATGGGAATAAAGTTGATCCAAAATATCCTATTTTAAACGTTATATTGAAAACATACTCAGATGCACTAAGATATATTAATTATTGTTAGTATTGTAGTTAGTTTATGAATCAGTAACTAATCCAGTATTATCTATATAACGGGAGGAAGTGTTTGTCTGTCTGTCTGTACGCGATGCCCAGCGAAATCTACTGAACGCAAAGATCTGAAATTTTAAACATAGATAGACTGAAGGGTGGCTATGTGCGCCTCGAAGCCGGATTTTTTATTTTCGCTTTCGTTCGCGAGTTATGAGTGAAAAACGAACAGAAAACATGGATTTTTTGCGCTTTAGAAGAATCACTTTTAAGTAATACATTTCAATTGTCAAATTAGTTGCAGGTGACTTTGCCTTTTTTGTTTAAATTAAATCATCGCGATCACTTAAATTTTGTAAGCCCACCCTGGTTGATTCATTTGTTTATAATCTCAAGTCACACAGACATCTGAAGTTTTTAACATAGACAGAAGAGGGATAATGAATATAGGCCTAAATGGGCAAACATTGATCCATTTGGACGGAACTCACTATGCAGGGGTTTTCTGCGCCAGGGAACTCGAATCTGAGGTCTTTTTTCTAGGCGACGCTTTCTAATCGTGGAATGTACTCCACGTGATTTTGGTATTAATAAATGTAATTATTTAACTATTATGATCTTAATTTTTAATCTTCGAAATAATTATCGTGAGCGAAGCCACGAAGTTAGATATATGTGGAATTTCAAGCAATTACAATTGTCTATCGTCATAAATTTATCGTTTTATTTTTATCACTTTATCGCATCTACGTGCACTTGTTTTTATGTAATTTCATACTTAACACTGAAACATCTTCAGACCTGTAACTTCTTTGATAAAAATCTAATCAGTAATCATTGAAAACTGCGATTGAGTATGTATGATGCTTTGTACGCATTGTTAAATTCAAGAATCTGGAATGCATAAAGTCGCTGAGGAAAGCGTTTCTGTGGAACGTTGTAATTTCTTTTTAGTTATATTAGGTTATATCACAATTTCTGTTTTATAGTTTTGATTTAATTCCTCTCAATTTTATTAAAATAAATGTTCAAAACCGTTGAGCTCGATCAATGTAATAAAATAAATAAAATGCCATTTGCTCAGCTAAAATATATTTTATGATCTGTTGCCAAGGCCTTTCGGTATCTCTACACCAACTTCAAGGCATCTTTTGCTGGCTTGGAGCTTCAATAATTAAATAAAACCTGCATTTCGTCACCTTTATAAAATAAGATAAAATGTATCAAGTATCATAAAATCACTGTCTCTGAACTATATTCTGTGGCTTCCGTGTATCCGTTCACCAAGCTTGGCAACAGATCATAAAATATATTTCAGCTGAGCAAATGGTAGGCCTATCTTATTTATTTTATTACATCCTCTCAATTTGTTTGTTCAAACACACTTCTGTGGTGTGGGGTACCGCAAGGCTTAGGTTTCCATGGTAACGACTAAGGTGTGAAGGTTTATTATGCGTAACCGGTAGGCTTTATTTTATCCCTTTTCAATGTTGAAATAATATACATTTAACGTTAGCAGTATGATCAAAGGTTGCAATGGAAGAGATGAATTTTATCATGCGGCGATACGGTGGTAAATGTAGCGTTGTATAATTCACTTTATTAGGCTATTTGTTACATAAATTTTTATAATAATTCGCATTCACTTTGTATTTGTTGAAATTGCAACATAATACGGAATTAACACTAACCACATAAATTTCAGATTGCGTATGTTACACACAATTAAATATAAATAGTATTAATTATACAAATAACATAATTGGAATCATTATAACATTGTAATTATGACATTATTCGCATTTTAAATGTGAAACATGATATTAAAGTTGCAACAATGATAAAACTGATTTTTAAATTTCACTTACACTGTGGCAAACCTTGTTAACAACAGCAATTCGTTGTTTGTGAGATCTCAGTCAAGTGTTTATTGGACTGTTTATAGAACAAATCCAAAACAAACTGTTAGGATAAGTGCAAAGACTAATTTTTAAAATTATGCAGCACCTTTTTAAGTTCGTTTTGGTGTAAAAATCTTTTAAATGTCTGCATTCCTTCTAAAGTTATGAATTTAAACGCAAGATGCTGTAAACTCTTTTCTAGCAAACGACATCTTTTGGAACAGTTTCCACGATATCTCAAAAACAATTGGACAGAATTTTGTGAAAAATTTTGTGCTGGATTCCACATATATGATATAAAAAAAAACATTACCAAACCACTCCGCTCTTTTAAATATTTATGAAATTTTACAAAGAATAGTTTATGTTTGAAATACAGCCACCTTGAAAATATTTTACATAAATTTAAGTACAAATAAAAAGTATTAGTCATTTAATTACAGCCTTGGCGGTATTCATTTTTGTATCTATCATTAAGCTTTGAAATGAAAAAAGAAATAAAAAAACACAGATAATGAAAATGCTAAGAATTGTTTGAGTTAAGGAGAAACTACAATGACCGGCAAAGAAAACCGATTACTTAAATAAATTTAAAAAAAATTAAGTTTAAATAAAAATTATATAGTAGGCCTAGTGCTTGAAATAAAATTACTGCAATTGTATACGTTTTTAAGATTAAAATGTAATGACACATTTCACACTTAATTCCCCATTTTTCCTCTTGTACCGTGGTGAATGGTGAGCCTAAGGTTTACAGGAGCATAACGGAGGCTGCATCCATCATCAAATTTAGCAACAGCTTTGGCAAAATCTTCAGGACTGAGAGACATTCATTTCAACTAAACTTACTGACAGAATCACATCGATGAGAAGGGAAACAGTTTCCGTTCAGTTTGGATGGAAAAGACGCAATACAACAATGAAACACCTAGAAATATGTACGACAAGTTAGTGCTTATAATCATATTGGAATCACCCTATTGCGATGTTTTTTTTGTTTTGTTTGGTGATAAAGTGAAGATATGAAGAAAGCAGATATGCTGTATCTATAGCTAATGATCCATTAAAAATAATAATTCATCCTCAGCAAAGCAATGTATAAACATCCAATCAAAATTATGTTTAATCTTAAAAGTACAACAAATTTTACAGTGATCGGTTTTTTTTGCCGGTCAGTAGTTCATTATCGTATTACGTATCGTATACCTTACAACTACAATACTGTAGTTTGAGCCTTTGTTGTAATGAAAAGTGTTTGACTTAATTCTTCTTTCTTTTGTTTCAGGTGAGTCGCTCATTTGTTTCAAAGGTATGTACTTTACATTACTTCATGTCAATATACTGTGCTGGACAGTAGTAATCATACATTGACGCTGCGTTTTACAGTAAAAACCCTTATATCCAGGGCTTTAGAAGGGCCAGGCAGCTCACTCCGGTACTCAGTGCAGTGGTTCCAAAAGCTGAATTGAGAGTCGGACGTGTGAAAAGTAGTAGGCTTCGTCTATCAAGCTAACTTTCGCGACTTATCTAGCGAAATAGAAGAAAAGTAACTCCGAAATTGGCCGTGTATTTCACCAAAAAACCTGACTCTTATGCGTTATAAGCTGATGGAAAGTTTCATGTGAAAAGTGTTGTACACAGCTCGTGTACTGCTTTGAGTAATCCCATTGCTGCACTGTGGATATCTGTACAGATTATGCTCTGTGCGTCTGTTACGTTCACACGGGCTGGCTAAATACTTAGCAACACATTAAGTACTTCAACTCCCTACACTATTCATATGTACACCAGTCTCGTAATCCCTCCATCCTCTAATTTGTAGCAATGTCTCACATAAAATTTTAAATTACAATTGTATTTTTAAATTATTTATTTATTTTATTTAGTTATGACATATCAAAGATACAAAATCAATAGTTTAAATTTTAATCACAAGAAATCGTAATATGCGATAAATTTAATATTAAGAAAATACACCCGAATGAGCAAAGTTGCTCGTGCTCGGGTGCAAAACCAAAAGAGAGCAGAGTGAAAGAAGAGGAGTTGAAGAGCAGAGTGAAAAAAAATTGATGTAAATTATGCAATATATGACAAAATTGTAAAATAATGACTTAATAGAAATACAAAACATAACTACCTAGGAGGTAGCTAGCAACAAATTACGATAATTCTTTTTTTGCACGATGTAACTAATTATTGGTACTTACGAATATTGTTGCCGTGGATCGTAACTTGACATTCCCACACGCAATCTGGTTGCTATGAAAACAAAAGAAACCTCAGTGCTGAAAAAAATTACAAAGAGCACTAGTACTTAAGTAAAATCATCACAATACAAGCCTTTATCGAAGGCCGGAACCAAGGCCCCCCAGTTTGTGGCGGCATTAACAGGACAAATATTCCGTCCCTATAACAACCAACACATGCGAATCACGCCACAACTAGAATGCGCAAAAATCTAAGACCCAGATGTCATAATCTTTCAACATTTGAGTGGAATTATCCATGTACTGAAAAATAATTTCCTCAGTCTGATCTAAAGAAGAAGTATTTCCATTTACATTTTGTAAGAACTTCTGATTTTTTTGTAAGTAGAGTACTTTTGATTAAGTGTAAGGAGGATGTTAAACAGTTATTTGCATTTATATAGAAGGCTAGGTTTTAAGTTACTTTTATAAAGTAGTTTCCATTTTCCTGTGTTAATAAAAGATTACAGTTATAAAAGTAAGATCAGAACTCATTTTCTAAGAAATAATTAGAAAGATAAAAGTTGTGCGTTTGTCTTCACTTTGCATTTATTGCTATCGTCTCGCATGCAACTTTTATTACATGTATGCAGGGTTAGGATTCAGAATTTCCCAGTAGCCTCTAATAAAATTACTATACATAACGATTAAATAGAATTGAATTTATTTAAACCTAATTACTTTGTCATAGTTCAAAAGATTTGTATTATTAATTGCATGAATAACTGCCAGATTTAGATTTCAGCCTAATTTAGAATTGGGTTTAATAAACTTAAGTTGTTTGGCTCGGAATTCGTGGCTTAAGTTCCTTCTTGAGTATCCGCTTTATTATTTATATGCCAGCAAAAATATTAAAATCATTTAACTTAAAATTATTAAAATACGATCAACGTATACTAAAAATAAGTATTTTTACATTTGATGGGGAACAGCATAAATGTACATTACAAAGTACAGTTGCTTTATTAATTATGGAGTTTTGAGTGGATAATTTTGAGTTTCCTCGGCGAGGATATGGAAACTAGGACCTACAGTTTAGATCGCTCCACTTCACCAAACTGCAGGAATTTGAATCTTTAAAATGCACTCACTAGAATATCAATATATGAATTACGGGTCCTTAAATAGAAGTCTCACACCTTACTAATAACGTAACCATTCAGTATATCATTTTGTTCACATCTTCAAAAAGCACAAATTTATCTACGATTCAATTTCAGAGTTCAAACCAACACTATTTTGCAAGCCATGAACGTTCGCTTCCGTCAAGTTCTCCAGCTGATTGCCTTATTATCATTATTAAATGCCAGAATGGTACTTTATGAGATTGTCTGGGGGACGGGGAAATATCTGTCCATCTGTCTGTCTGCCCGTTCGATGGTACGCGCGTTAACTTAAATACGCTTTATCGGATTTTCATGAAACTTTGTATACGCACTTATAACGTCCATTGAAAGAAGCTTATTGATTTTTTACCAAACCGGTTAACCGGTACCGGAGTAACGCCCAATTCAGTGCCAATTTTATGGTAATATATTACACAGAATTTATCAAATGCAAATCAGTTCTCATAGCAACAATATTGTTTTACAGAGTTATATAGGCCTACCTCTTTGGAAGTTGCAATACAGTTAGCTTTGTTAAATAACACTACCCACATAAGCTTATCAAACTATACCATTTTTTTTCTGTAAGCCCTGCTTAATGAATCGATCTGTAGTTTAACTCGGAAATCGAGTAAAAAAAAATCTGATGTGAAAGTCACATAACTTCCTCTGCCCAAATAAAAGTTTGCAGGATTTACGCTAATTATGCTATAAATATCTTATAGCCCCTTCTTTGAATGTTGCGACTAAAAACGCAGGCGATGGGGGGGGGGGGAAACATGTGACTGCAAACGTTTATTGAACTTTCTGCTGTTAAGAATAATTTCCGAAATTTATCAAATATTCCCCTCAGACATTTCTTTACTGTAAGCAGGGCCACCAGTACATTTTTCTCTCTTCACGTGCTTATATAGAATAAAATGCCTTAAATATCCGCGTATTGAGTTGTTCACCAGGCAAGTTGGTAGGTTACAACCACCCTTCAGAGAATGTTTTTGAAATGGTATAAGCAATCCATGTACAAAATTTAAAGGAAATTTTTAGAGCCGTTTATGAGAAAATAGCAAAAAACAAAATATTCTTCATGTAAAGTCCCCTTAAATATAAGAAAAGGTTGTAGTCAATCTTCACAGCCTCAGAAGGTACCTAACCCAAATACAAAATTTTGTTTTCGTACGATTTACAAGAAGCCGTATTGCAAAAAGCACGTATTCACAGTGGGTAGCTTATAACTACCCTTCAGAGAATTTGTTCGAAAAAATGTTTCAAATAAAAGTTTTAGCTCTTGGTACAAGCAATCCATGCGCAAAATTTAAAGAAAATCGTTAGAGCCGTTTTCGAGAAAATCGCGAAAAACGAAAATTTCTTCATGTAAAGTCCCCTTAAAAATAAGGGAAATTTGTCGCCAATCTTCGAATCACATCTTCAGAAGGTACCTGACCCAAATACGAAATTTTGTTTTCATACGATTCTCCGTTTCGGAGGTAGCCTGTTCACAAACTTCCACACAGACAGACACACAGACAGACACACACACAGACACACACACAGACATGTTTCCAAAAATAGTATTTTTGGATTCAAGGGGCCTTGCAACGTGTATATATGCTAAAAACTCAACTTCGAATTTTAGGGTCGAAAACAATACTTCCTATGGTAGGCCTACCTATGGTACGGGCAGAGGAAGTAATAACATATTTTATGCATATCATAATTGCAGGTATCACTGATTAAACAAAAACATTCTGGCACTTTGTTACATCAGTTTACTTGATTCTATTCTTATTATTGCTATTATTAATTTATTATTAACCAACCTATGAAATTAAACACACGCTTTGGAAATGGTAGTCTAGCGAGTTTTTAACTTCGTACATAGCCTTCACTTGAAAAGCTGTATTTAATTTCCTGAAAATATGTAATGCATTACATTAGAGATTTGTCAGGGCATTATTGGATATAGAATGACATGAAAGTTTAATTTTGGTAGTGGCTATATTAACATGTTCAATCACCTCATTGTATGTTAGTTGATGAGTTCGCTAATGAAGGCATTATGAAATGAGATTGTGTTGGCAGCGGTCTCTGGTGTTATACGAGTGTAGATAATCTCTGTAGTGCTAATATTTGCATAGGCAGATAAGTAATGTTGTAGGCAGATGTACCTGGTAATACCCAGCTCATCTTTATAAACACTATATGCTTTTGTTCACGGTTTGTTTATATTCAAAATCTAAATCAGCGGTTCCCAAACGTTTTTGTCCTGGTACCCACCTTCATCTAGAAATTTTTTTCGCGAGCCACTACTACATAACATAGGCTATATAAAATTCAGCACATGTTTTTCATATGCCTTTCAATAATTTTATTGTGTTCAATTGTCCTGCTGAGAAAACACAGTTGAAATAAAAATGGTAAACGTTATTTCAATAAAGAACATTGTCCAACTAGTAGATTTTATTTTTAAAAAATCAATGAGATTTGTGAAACTGTTGTTTTTTTTTTATTTACAAATTAAATTAAATTCAACAATGTTTCCTTGTATTGAAAACACGTTTAATTTTTCTCGCCCTTTTCGCGACCCACCGAAATTGCTCCCGCGACCCACCAGTGGGTCATAGTTTGGGAACCACCGATCTAAATTATAGGAGATGTTGAGCCTTTTCACCGTACATGATAGCAGTGCTCTGTGAAAAAGTGAATGTCACCGATACACAACACAGTATTTCAAATCAGAATGAACCTGATAAGTTCCTAAACTTTTAAGTTCTTGTAAAATTTTAAACCTATGGTTTACACTCACCAAATATCGAGTAAATTATAATGTTTTTAAATATAATAAAAGCCACGTGGCTCTGACACATGTGAGAGATTAGTAGAGAGACTTACATTCGTTTAAACTGAACGTTCATACAATACAACCTCTATTATCCGAAACACTTTTAACGAAATGCCGTTTAAACGGTAAAGAAATCTTCCCATGCCCCTCGTCAACCAGTTTGTATTAATAGTGGGGAAAGAGATGTCCCAAGGATGAGTAACGGAATGCGAGGGCTTTGATCTTGTTCACCTCCATCCCTTATCTATTGTAAAGGCACATGCCAACTCTGTTTGCTTCTTTTATTTGTTCACAATGGTCATGTGCTAGGATTCGTCCGTTCGGTGGTGATCGAACTTTTTTGTGCGAAGTGTTTCTTTTTTTCATCGGTTTCATTGTGAATCATTTAAATTAAAAGTTTTCACATAACATTACGATTCGTCAAAAGATGTGACGAGTCAATGCATTTTGACGTGCTTCTAATGATACGGTGGCCTGACAAACAGCTAGAAAATGACGCGAAAAAGGAAATAGAAGATTGTAGGCCTATATATACATTGTACATACTTAAAATATATGTGTGTACTAGAAACTTTTGTTTTTTATTTTTCGGGTTTATTAAATTACTTAAGAATATTATTTTTATTACCTTCATTTACTTTCACCTAAAACTTCAAGCCTCTAAAAATGACATTTCAATTTTTTATCCGAAATTTTGGCTATCCGAAACCACTTTACCCGTTTGTTTCGGTTAAAAGAGGTTCTTCTCTAATCATTTTCGACCACAATACTTTTATGATACTGAAAAACACTTTTTCTTTATGATTTATAAGTTGCGTGTTTAGTGAAAAACATAAAATTTAATCAGCTTCCGAATAGTTGATTGTATCTCTTGACTAAACAACAGGGAAATTAGATCACGCTCATATTATTTCACAGCGAGCTACATAGAGACATTAATGTATGTTTAAGTGTCGGGAATATGACGACCTGGTTGCCAAGGCAACAGCATTAATTATGCGACGGTATAAACGTCAGGGGTCATAGATATGATACTGCTTGGGCACTGAGGTGTTGTAATTTTAAAACGTGAAACCATCTGATGAAAAACTTGAACAGTTTTTAAGAATAGTATATTGCGATATAATGGCGGGAAGTGTATTTTAACACATTCTAGAATTATTCAGAAAAACGAGAGAAATTCGAATTTGTTCTATTTCCGGGATTATTTTATGCCCTTCAAAATCATGTATTTAGTGAATAAAAAAGCGAAACTAATTAATTCACTTACAACTGTTATTCTTAAGTTGGAAACATTGGCATACGAGGTTGATTTAGGGAGCATTATTTAATTTTTTCAAGTGGCAAAACATGATATGCTTTGCTCAATCGATCCTCAAGAATACAAAATTATCTATAGAACTTTTTTAAACCACGTTTTTTTCAATTTTGACTTGCTGGATTTTTTATAAGAAAACGTTTTCAATAAAGAAAATACAATATTTTGAATGTATTGATATTCCTGCTGGAGAAGAGTGAAACTCTATACACTTATAAAAGTAGCAGCTTTCATCAATAGTTATTTTATGCCTTAAATGCATAATGTGTGATTTCCTAAGTTTGTATTAAATAACAGAAAATAACTCGAAAGAAAATATAAAATTCATATAAAATTACTTAATAGTGTACAAAAAATACAGTCAGAGCATAATCATTCTGTTAACTGTTTTCTTCGCAGTCCGGCACGGATTTATAAACTTTGTGAGAAATTGAGTACAGCAAAAGTCAAGTTATTACTAAAAAAATTTTAAATTTGTTTTCCAAGGCCTTTCAACGAATGTTGGATTAATCCCTTTACAAAACACGGGTCGCATAACACCTATTAACATTTCAAAATTATTAGATAGAAGGATCGTTAGAGCGCGTAAGATTGAATTTTGGACTAAGAATTGGGAGATACAAAATTACATTAGGCTGTCTTCTTGGCAAAAACAATAGACTGGAGCACCGCACACCATACCCAGGACTGCTTCCTGTTGGTACCGTACATTGCTAACCATCCCAACCGGACGAGCTATGGCACTTACCTCAGAATTATACTAAAAATTATGGAGCAAATGTGCTTTGCCTAAGTACCCATTGCCTACTACATAGTATTGGGGATAAAAGAGGAAGGAACCATGTACCAAAATTACGTTGCAGATAATCTCAGTTCAATTCCGATTCCGTCGTTAAGATACAAGTTTCTATATGTAGCCCAATGTAATTTTGTTGGATTAAGAGTGGGTTTAAAAAGAAAGCCGAAACCGATCCTCTTAAATTCACAGGCTCGAAAAGAGTTTAGGAACTGAATTTACAGTAGGCCTAAATATGTAGTTAAATTTACATTAAGTAAATGTTTAAAGTAGAAATGTAACAAGTTAAGTATTTCTTGGCCTTCAGAACCTGCACTCTTCAATGCATTTATTTTTCGATTTGTGAAGTGACTAACTTGAGTCAGGATAGAGTTTAATTTATTGAAGAACCTATATTTTAAAGACACTCCTTTGGCGCTAACGACAATACGATAGTTCGAAAATTCAAATTTTGCCAAAAATATTTTTACAACGTGCACGTCATCCAGTGGAATACTATCTTAAATTTACAATTCAATAAAGGAAAATAAATTGGAAGAAATATTTAAATTTCATGTGAAATAGTACACTACGATGTACGAGAAAACAAGTATAAACCAAATTATTCTGTTAATTGTATTCTTTGCAGCCCGGCATGGGTTTGTTAATTTTTTAAAAGTTTATTTTGTAAGAAATTTTTGCTCATGCATTTAGTGACTCAACTTAATTTCTTTTTTGGAAGAAAACAGAGTGCTTAGGAAAATATTTTGGCCTAAGAGAGATGTAAATGGGGACTGGGGAAAACTGCATAACGACGAGCTTCATAACTTGTACTCGTCACCGGTTATAGTAAGGGTAATTAAATTACAGAGGATGAAATGGGCTGGACATGTTGCACGCACGGGGGAGGAAAGACATATCTAAAAAATATTGAATGTGAGATCCGAAGGAAAAAGACCACTTGGAAGACCTAGACGTAGGTGGGAGAACAATTCTAGGATAGATTTAAGGGAAGTATGATTTGAGAGGGGTGGTTGGATGGAGTTAGCACAGAATAGGGTTGAATGGCGCGCTCAGGCAAACGCGGCAATGAACCTCCGGGTTCTAGAAAATAGATAATATTCCTTCACCTTGCTTAGTAGTTGTCTGTTGTCATTGGGTAAGTAAGTAAGTTAGTAAGTACAGAATTATAAACAAGTTAGAAGATTCTTTTGAATACCCTGTTATTGTATCAGTCATTTTTAGTTTTCACTTTCTAACTTAACTACATCTGTCTTTCCTTAATATGCACTTGTATGAAGTGACCAATGCAGTAGTATATTGCATGTCAGGCACACAACATAGTCCCTTTATTTTGTATGTCTTACTTTCAAAGTGCTAGGTCAACTGGTCCCAGAGGTTCCTTGAGCTCTCATTGCATGGAAAATGTTCACTTCTGCTCCTGAATATTTCAAAGGTGAAATGACGAATAGAGCCTGTTAAAGCCCCAGAGATACACACTAAAGAGGTCCCAGAAGACGATACCTTTACGTTATTTGGTCGCTTTCTACATTTTTCTCTATCATGCTATTGATTCTTCTTTTATTTACCATTTTATTGTTTTACTTCCTTGTCCTTTTCTTTGAAACCTTCAAGTTTATACGTACTTTCACGTATTCGGTTTTTCTTCCTATTTGTCTCTATAACTTACTTCCTTTCTTCGACCTATATTTTTCTGTTTCGTTTCTCTTTTTTCACGTTTCTCTTTATTTTTCATGTTTCTATTTTCTCTTTATTTTAAACTTTTTGCTTCTCTTTCTGTTTTCTTTTCCATTTCACTGTCCTTTTCATGTTTTCTTTGTAATTTTTTTCTTTCCTTTTAATAAATCATAATATATTCTAACCAAGCGAGGTGGCCTAGATGGTAACATCTTGACTCGCATTCGGGATTCCCAGATTCAAATCTTCGTGTCCGGCCAATTTGACATGGGTTTTTTCATGGTTTCCCAGTCGTAAAGGCAAATTCCGAATCATATACTTATATACCACGAATCATCCTCACCATTTCATCTTGTATCATATCGGTTTAAATTAATATCAGATGAAATTTACTCCAAAAAATTCACCAATAATAGAAATAATTGTCAATCAATAATTCCATGACCTACCCTACTGTATAGACACAGATCCCGAACTCCTGATATGGTCTAGCAGTTAAAGGAATATAAACAGCTGAATTAGAAAAGAAAAACGTGTATATATATATATTCTACTTTACTCTTATCATTTACAATATCTGTAATAGCCAACCTATTTTGAAGCTGTTGTAGTATTGTTTGTTTACTCGTATATGCATTTATATTTATAATGCATATATTATATATATATATATATATATATATATATATATATATATATATATATTGTGTATGCTCAAAAGGAATTCTGAGGTCTTCGCATATAATCCCTAAAAAAAAAAATTAAAATTCAATTCTTTCCCTTGAATTTTATGTTTTCTTTTCTCATACCTTATCTTTTTTCTCTTTCTCTTTTCATGTTTATTGTAATATTTATCTTTTTTACGGATTATTAGCTGTCTCCTTATTGTTTTCGCTTATTCGTACTACTTTCTGTATTTAGTGTTTGCTCGTTCCTTTCCTTTCCTTCCAAATAAATATTTGTAGGTAATGCTCATTAAAAATTAAATATAAAACTTTTCGTATTTAAAAAAATTAAAACTGACTTCTTTGTGACGTTGTTTTACTTCTATCTGCTTATAGCTTCGAGCCTAACTTTCTGCAGTAATTGTGGTTTCCGTACGAACATTGCTTTCCCTCAAAGTGAAATAAAACAATTAGGAGGAAAACAAGAGAGAAACTACAGAGTTTCGTTTGTTTCCGCATAAACAAATGCACTGAGCTTACACAAATGAATGCTAATGGATAAAGGAGGGATTGAAGCCATTACACTGCCACAACCCGACAGATTCAGGTGGAACAAAAGGACTGAGGCTATCGGGAATTCGCGGACTGCTGAAATATTAAACGATCCTAAAGGCAGCACCTTCATTCCATTACTAAACACGATTTATAGGCACTGAATTCTTAACAATATAATGAACTCTTAAGACATAACCAAAACCAACGTCATCGTCCAACAGAAAAACTTCATCTGCATAACCTAAAATAGGGTGACTTCCATTTAATTCTAGGCCTATTTTGTTTTCCTGAGCTTTCCTAATGGGATATTCCAAAGCGAAATTAAAAAGTAAAGGCCATAGTGCATCTCCTTGCTTCAAGCCGCTTTTAATGGCAAACCTATCTGATACAGGCTAAGTTTCCCTACACTGACTCTGCTGTAGGTATCATTTATACACATTTTGATCAGATAACTAACACCTAAATGCAATGGCGTACCAAGGCTACTTGGCGCCCGGGGCTAACTAGATGGTAGTCGCCCCCCTAACACTAAAAGGTTCAAGGTTCAATGAGTTTAATTTAAACACAGTTTAATATTCAAAATTATTTATTTTTGAAAGTAGTAGCCTATGTTACTTTAACACATTATAAAGAGAAAAATATGAATGAAATAAAACTGTATTATAAGGTTAGTTTGTTTAAAAAATAAATAAAAAATAAAGATATAAGAAGTTTCAGAGTCATAACAAAAATTTTAAAATGTGCCTTCCTAGGCTTGATGGATGCAAACTTAGGCATATTTATAATAGAGTTAAAACCTATAGTAGCAGCCACTTCACGTTCAATTCATAAAATTGATAAATTATTTAGTCTTTCTTCTTTCGCCCGTACACCGTAATCTTTTCCTGTGTGCTCGACGCCCACGATCTATTTCGTATTGTCTACATGTAGTTTAAAATGAAACGTTTATTTCATTTCTAAATAATATTACTGCAGTATTTAACAAAGTAATAAAGAATATTTGACCAATAAAACCGTATATTTTGCCTGAAAGAAATTATTTTTTCTTTAAGTAAAAAAAGATGTTTTTCAATTTTGGCGCCCCCCCCCCCTTTACGGCGCCCGGTGCGGCCGCCCCGTTCGCATCCCCCTTGGTACGCCACTGCCAAAATGAACTAAACAGTTATGATAACAGTTTGGCAGCCAGTTTGCATTTCAGTACATGCTGAATTTTTTCTATGTTTGTATGGAAACATTCATTATTCCGACATGTGAATAAGAGTTTAATTATTTGGTAATGTAAACAGAATATTAATTGTCCATAACAGTGTTAGGTTGGCGATAACAAACATTTCATTCCATGATTGGCTATTGTTACCAACTACATCAAAATCATCTGTCATTATACCTTCGTTCACACAGATTGGCAATTGTTACAGCCATAATAATTCAACTCTCATATTAATGTGAGGATCTACAGCTAGGGAAATTAGTCACGGAGCATGCTGTAGCAATATTTCCCACAACTGTTGATGATTCCGGTCATATATCAATGTTGAACTCCAAAGTGTGCGAATTTAAAGCGCCTCATAACGACCTATTACAGATTTAGCCGCGATTGAAACTGTTGATAACTCAGTTGAGATTAATGCGAATTTCTAAGTTTGCACTATAGATTATTTAATAACCTCCTGTGCTCAAATATTGTTTTAAGTCATACGTTGTCAACATCCATTTATCTCAACTAATACAAAGTATACAGCATTCTCATTTCACTAGACAACAGCACATGTTCCATATGCCACTATGTAGACTTGCGGTAACCATGTCCAACTTTGAAGTTATGTCTATCAAGATTGGTAACAAATTACCACATCATTTATATTACTTAAGCAGGCCGCATTTCAAGACACTTATCTCTGATTGGCTGATTGATATGGCTTTTTATAATATAGATGAATATTTTAATTGTAATGTGCCAAATTTTATTGTTTAATTTAATTAATTTAATTTTATGTACTTATATGACCTTGTCACAAACATTGTTTCACGACAGGCAATAAACAATATACAATATACAATATACAGCAATGAATAAAGTATCAGTGGCTAGGATTGTTTATGGATTTCTGACTTAGGAAACTCGATTTTTTTTATCAGGGCCCGGATTCTGATGACCTAAAATTCTTTGAAAAATGACTTATAAAAGACCCAAAATTTAAAAAAAGACTTAATAATTACAAAGAATGACCTAAAAACCGTTATTTTATTTATAAAAATTATTATATTGCACACAAAGATATAGACTAATTTGTACATAATTTTAAAAACTGTAAATACAGAAAGGATGTTGTAGGCCTAAAAACTTAGTTCTTAATTGGAACATTTGAGAAGAAAAAAATTGTATTTAAAATAGATTCTACAAAAATGTTGCATTATATTAACCTAGTCATTTATTTAAAATAAATGCATGAAAATTGCAAAATAAGAAATCAAATGACATGAAAATGACAAAATAATGACTTAAAATTGAAATAAATGTCCTAAAAATATAAAACTGCATAAAATGACAAAAAATGACCTAATAAGAATGCAGTTCTATAATCTAGAGCTCATGATTAGGATTTATCTACAAGTTAGCAATGTCTAGGCAGCATCAATACAAATATGACATGTCATTAGTATCCGGGCCTTGGACTTTATTGGATTTCCATGAACTTGATATACGCATTTATTACTCCCATGGGAAGAAGCCTATTGATATTGGACCAAATCGGTTGACCGGTACCGGAGTAAAGTCGAATTTAGTGCCTATTTTAAGGTAATATTTTAGAAAGAATTTATCAAATGCAAATCAGTTATCATGGCAACATATTGCTTTAGAGTGTTCATATACAGCTTTGGAAGTTCCAATACAGTTAGCTATGACAACACTATTTGTTCACATATGCTTATAAAACTAGACCGTTAAACTGAGGGAGGTTCCGAGATGGTAACGTATTGGACTCGCATTTGGAGGTCCTGGTTCAAATCCCATAGCCGGCCAATTTGACTTTTTTTGTTTGTATTTTTATGTGAGTGTGCGATTGTCAAGATATCACGAATCTGTATAGTTCTGTTGATGCTGGACGATGTTAATCTGATTTAAAAAAAAAAAAACTATATCTTTGTTCTTTCAATGTCCTGCTAAATGAATCAATTTGAAGCTTAATTTGGAAATCGATAAAAAAAAACTTAATTCTCTGCATATCATATTTGTAATTATAACTGATTAAGCAAAAGCATTCTGGTATTTTGTTACATCAGTTTATCTAATTTTGATCTATTACTTAAATGCATTTAAAAAGGATGAAAATTAAAGATCACATTTTTTTTAAATTCTAGATTTAAATACTCCATAACTACACTTGATTTAAAATGGATTTAACTTTGTTTTAAAAGTATACAAATGAGTACCCAAACTAGAGCTAGGCCTCCTATGTGATAGACCAGCAGAAGTTATTTGGGTTCTACTAAAGTAGTAGTTTTATTTCGTCATGTGCTATATTAATGTGGAACAGCGTGGATTTTTTTTTTATCATTTATGCGGTAGTAGTTTAATAAAGAGTATATAAATTTGGCCAATGTTAAAAACATTAGACTCGGAATAGATTATTAATTCAGTAGGGTACCGTAGACCAGAAGCTTTTTTTTAAAACAGATTTTGATTATCCCTTTTGTAATAAAGTTAATGGAGTAAATTTCCCTGGGACCGTTTACAGAAACAAAACCCAATTTGAAGGAAATATTTATTGCAACACACACAACCAGTGTTCAGCTATTTTTCAACAAATTCGCCACTGGAATTTAAACATTTGTCTTACCGTGGCACCAACTTTTGAATACCTGTGTCGTAGAAATGTGCAGCCGGGGATTTGAACCACCGTGTGACAACCACGTTCGCCTCTATGTCATTCTCTGTCATATTTTGTCATTTCGTGAGGTGTAGGAAAAGATGGAAATCACTGAGAGCAAGGACCGGGCTTTATGCCGGTTGTCGACCAAGAGGTAAGCTAACTTAGCTTAGCTCACATACAGTGAGGGATTTCGTAAATAGTTGTGCCGGATTTCATATGTAGTTTTGTCGCCACAACTGCATATGAAATCCCGCACTGTATGCGAGCTAAGCTAAACTAACTTAGCGTAGCTCAGCTCTTGGTCGACAACCGGCATTAGGATGGATGTTTAAACACCTACCAGCCGAACTTGTGCAGGAGACAATTTATCTGATGAAACTCGTAATTTCGCGTAGGATTTATTAAAACTATTCCATGAATAAAATGTAAAGGATTCTGTAAATAATTTTCATGTAATATAGAGCTGTAATAAAATTCATTATACATGATTATGTGGTAAATACTTCATATATTAGTCTTTAAAACGTGGAAGTGCGTAGTCAGCCGAATAATGTCGTGAAAGTTAGGTTCTGTCATCTTCCTTAGAATTCAAGGATTTATAGGCCTATGTGCCTAATAATATTGAGAGCTTGAATCGTTATTATTAGGGTTCGGATGTTTATGACATGTCATATTTTTTTTCCTGATCTCCTTTCTGGCCGCAAATACAAATTAAATACGAATTGCACGCATTTATCCTAATTGGACCGTTTTTATTATGCATATAAAGTCATATTTTGGTCATTTTTGTGGTCTTGGTCATATTTTGGCCATATTTGTAATTTAACGTCATATTTCAGTTATATATTCGGTAAAGGAGCAGAATTATACAGTGTATATAGTACATGGCAGAGTTAAATTTGAAATTTAGTTCATTAATTTAATGTTTATGCCACTAACTTACATCTTTAAATAATGCAACTGTTCATATATTTTATAGTGAGACACAGCAAACAGGAGAAAATTCTTTAAAAATAGAAAGTCACCAAAACTGTTAAAAGGTGATTATCCGATTGATATAAGAATTTAGTGTCTAAAGTTTTGAATTGGATCATTTATTTTATTAGGTCACATTTAGGATTTTTGAGTCTTATTTAGTCATTTTTAAGGGCATATTTGCAGTCATCTTTTCCACTTTTTAAGCATATAAACATCCGAACCCTAGTTATTATATGGTAATCATTCTTTGACAAACTTAAACCCCAGTTAAAACGTTCCTATATTTCTCATGAGTTCATCTGAAGAAGTTTATGGAGTTTCTACTATCACGTGGGATTCAGGGGATAAAAACGAGAGCATTTCTCAATTTTCTTTTCTTTTGTTTTTTTCCTTGGAGACAAACAGATGGGATCACGATTGCGGTTTCCTACCTTCCTTTGTCGTGGCCAACTTTGTGAGACAATGCGGAGAGAAATCAGCCGAAAAGCAATCTTAAGGGGCTCTATCACGGAAGGTTGACATCTACAATCCATTACAGCTATCAATCCAAAAATGGGATGTTCGTTAGAAAAAAAGGTCATGCATCATGAAAAATAGCAATGGCATTAATTTCGAACCATTTTTTAATTATCTGAACATTTTTAAGTGTAAACTATTCTCTAATAAAAATTATTAAGAGGTAGGGAAATCTGTTTCTAGAAAATCATAATTATGATCATTATAGATCTTATAAATTGCATAATCTTTTTTCATTCCGAAAGCAAACACTGACTCCTATAATAATTCTCCTCTTTATAATGTGCTCTGTCTGTACAATCAATTGCACAAAATGGGCAATCTAGATATATTTAATACTAACAATAAGCGGTTTAAAAATATTTGTGATAAACATTTGAAAACCTTAAGATAGTAATAATTAAAAAGAGATATTTAAAATATGCTCCATGATATTTTCTATATTTAAGTCTTTCGTTTCCTCCAAAACTATTATATTAATTATGTTTTGATCAGTTCCCTTCATTGTGTTAGCGTTCCTGACTACAGATCCGTCGGCCCGGATTCGATCCCCGGTACCTCCTCGGATTTTTCTGAGGTAGGGAGGTCTGGCAGGGGTGCACTCAGCCTCGTGATTCAAATTGAGGAGCTATTCATAGAGAAGTAGCGGCTCCGGTCATAGGAAACACCATTAACGGCCGTGGGTGTCGGCATGCTGACCACATGCCCCCAAACCTGTCATCTGCCTATGATAGATGATGCAGCGGTCGGCTGGTAGGCCAAATCCCTCCAGGGATGTAGCCCACGGAGTTTAGTTTTTTTATGTAATTTTCATATTGTAGGTGTTTCTTGTTTCTTTTTTATGTCTTTTTTTAGTTGTAGTATTAGTTTAAATATTTTTAGTATTACATTAAACAATCAATATTAGTGTTGTAAAACTGGTGTAATTAGTGTAAGATAATATTGTAATTGGGCAATGAGCCTGTTATATTCTCAACACTAAAAATAAATATTGATTTAAACTAAAGCTTTTTAAATATTGTATATAATTATTTAAGAGCTAGAAAATTGTTAAATAAAATGAAACAGAGCTTTAAATAACAAGCATATAGACAATGGCACATTAAAGAACAGCTACATAAAAAGAAAGGGGGAAGAACATGTACCACTCGCTTAATGTGCACAACTTCATATGTGTAAAAATTCCAATAAATAAACTGCAGAAAGTCTTATGTTCCTGTAATTTTATTTATGACTTTAACGTAACTTTTAGCGTAAATTTTAAAACAATGAACTAATAAATTAAAAAAACAGGAACTTACTACCAAAAATTACGGACCGTAAGACGCACTTTTTTACCTTGAAAACAGGACCTTGAAAGTTGGGTACGTCTAATGGTCCGAAGTACACTAAAAAATTAAAATACTGGTAAATATTGCCGGAATACCATAGTTATAAACAAGGTGTTGTAAACGATATGATAGTTACAAATTTTGGAACAGACTGTACATCAGTAAACTTGTCACAATCGTAAAATGAGGGTAGCTGGAAGTCATGTACAAATACGAAAAGAAAGGATGTTGAGTTTTTTTATACGAAAGGAGTTGTCTCTGCCGGGTGGTTTAAATGAAGGCAATGACCTCTAAACAGTCTTGTTCCGTTACTTTTATCGTATGCTGAATTGAGGGTGTAAAAGTATTTTCAGTCTTTCATGAGAAATCAGTTCAGTTAAAATTTTTCGCGATGCCAACTGTACAGAAGAGACTTTTGTACAACGTACGTTTTAAGTTAGAAGTGGTTTACACTGATTCTATTCTACAAGGTTATAATTTGTTTATGTTTAAAATTCTTCTGTTAGAATCACATTAAGTTTTTTTCCTTTAAATTTCCATCCTAAAATAAAGTTGCATCTTATGGTCCGGAGCGTCTTATAGTCCGTAAAATACGGTACTTTGTGCAGTTTAAAATTGGAACTTCATTTATGGGGTCTAATTAGCGAACCCGACAATCTTCATTTTAAAAAAAGTGTAATGCATTTCCTGTTACATAATTAGTGTATGTTTTGCAAATCCGACTTCCCACATAAGGGAGAAACTCAGATTTGCAACACAAACACTAAATATGTAATAGGAAATGCACTAAAATTTCGTTATTCCATAACATTATTTGATCGAGATAAACGAATTGCATTTTACCAATCAGAGAATCTAGAGGCACCTTGTCCCTTGCGTGGAAGGTTCTTCCATTTTTCATACTGTTTTGCTCGCAGTATTTTCCTTAATTTTCCTACATAATGTTAATTGGTTTCAGAGTGCCAAAATTGTCCATTTTTACCAAATATAAATGTAATATAAGGCTAATAAATTTTTCGTTTCCTGTGTTTCGTAAATTATGCTCTTTTATATTATTAATGCTATTATGCGATTGTTAAATTATCCCTAATGTAGGCTCATTATTTAACTATGTCTGCTTTATTAATTTTTGTTGGAAGCCTGACAGTTTTGTTCATGAATGTCCGACTAGCTTATTTTCTATCCTACCACAAATATCAATATCAACGTCAATATCACAATTCGCATTTATATTCTGCATTGTATTCAGGCATTCCCTTTGATAATGATCTCTTTTTTTACGGTACAAGTTCTGTGCAGTACAGATTAAATTACTGTCATGCCATATGGCCTTGTTAATGCGTTATTCATGGAATTCGTCTAGGATTAGATTCCTATAGAATATATCTGCATACCTCCTCTTTTATTCTGTCTATCCCGTCATTAAATGTTGAGTAACATTTTTTTTTTTCGAACAACTTCAATTAATGTTATTTTGTAGAATTAAAAATACTGCATGTCCGCCCATAAAGCTGTTGTTCAGAATTTTAAAACTAGTGTAGGCCTTTTTCATTACTTGTAAATTATAGATATATAAGCAATCATGAACCGCAGATTATTGTCTATGTTGGACACTACATGAGAATATTATAGGAGAAAAATACCTCCGGCACTGGGACTTGAACCCAGGACCATTGGCTATTTCATTGGAGAGATGTTCCATCTGGCGCTTGGGACTTGAACACAGGGCCTTTGTCTATTCGCGCCATTGCTCTACCAACTGAGCTAAGCCGGAGTTCAATTCACAGCGTCAGATGGAAGATCTCTCCTACGAAATAGCCAAAGGTCCTGGGTTCAAGTCCCAGTGCCGGAGGAATTTTTCTCCTATAATATTCTCCTGTAAATTATAGTTTATTTTTCTTGTGTAATGTAACAGATCGTAAGGGGGAAAAAAACAAATATACTAGATCTAGAGGGAGCCAAAATAGCATTTGTGAATCCGTTGTAAACAGACTGTCATCGACGAGAGCATTTATTTTCAAGTCATGCCGATAGTATACATCGCACGGCTTTTCAGTGTCTAAAACTTAAAATTCTGTTAGTAAAGGCCACCATTTAATGAAAACGTTATCGGTTATGTAGCTTCAGTGTTAATTTCATTATTAGGGCAAGGCATTTAATTACCGTAAAATAGTGAAGAAATGCAAAATAAAAAACGTATTTATGACCTAAAAATAGTGAAAAATAACCCGAAATTAAAAAAAGACCAATAAATTTACAACTACTACTTATAATTAATTGTTTAGTACCGGTATTGAATTGGTAAAAGCAATTTAATGGATGACAGTGCTTTATATATTAATTTACAATATAAAAACTCACTTACTTTTTTACCGAAGAAGTAATTAAATTTACTCCACTTGGACACCCTTAGCCAAAAAGAAATTTTTTTCAACTGGAACGTCGATCAAATTACCCCTAGCAAATATGTGTCATTTAGAAAGGAAGAAAAATCGTTATTGCTACAAGACAAACTCCTGTGGTGTTTACAATAAACCTGACTTAAAATGAACTATGAACATTTGGCGGAAATTTAAAAAAAAAATTCAAATTAACGATTTCCACTTGGAAAAGCTCCTCTCCAACAAATTGCCCTTATTTAATCAATTATTTTATGGTACACATTTGTATATATTCAAGCTATCTTTTAACATTCATATTAAAATGAATGGTGCAAAAATATGTTGCACAAACTTTCTCGCATATACGTGTTAAAGGCTAGTACAGAAAAAAGTAAATTAAAGAGACAATTAAATTGTACTTAATACATTTTCATAATACTTACAAGTATCTAGGACGGAAAGCTTCAGGGTCGATCTTTATGTTCAATGCTTTTACTGTGAAATAATAATAATAATAATAATAATAATAATAATAATAATAACGACAATAGTAATAATAATAGTCAATGGCAGTAAAACTGCATATTATTAGTACTACTACTACGGGAAAATTCAAATATAAGTCGCACCTTGGGATGAATCGGTCCCACCCAACCCACCCTCACCGATGCAGTTTCTTTTTTACCACGATCTAGCGAATTCTTCTGTCCTCGTATTATGAAGAAACTCGTGATTGGACATTGGAGGTGTGACGTCATACCGCTAGACGAGAGGTGATAGGCTGACAAACCTTGCGGGATAGATAATATGCCTCATTTTCAAAACCTATAAACAGTGTATCGTACATTATTCGAAAATGCAAGGGCGCTTCGCTACGGCTGCCGCCTCCGTTTCGCGCACTTAACTATGTGGTTAGTGTTATGCATTATTTAGCTATATGAGAGGTGAATACAAGGCACTTGCGACAGTATACAAGGACAGTTGGTCACTCTGCTACGCTCAGAAACAAAATACATAACACAGTAAATGCAAATGTGAATATCGAATGGACGGAGTTTAAGGGGCGACTTATATTTGAATTTCGCTATTCTAAAACTAAAACTAAACTCCGTGGCACTACATCCCTTGAGGGATTTGGTCTACCAACCGACCGGTGCGTCATCTACCACAGGCAGATGGCAGGGTTGGGGGCATGTGGTCAGCATGCCGACTCCCACGACCGTTAATGGTGGTTTCCATGACCGGAGCCGCTACTTCTCTATCAAGTAGCTCCTCAATTTGAATCGCGAGGCTGAGTGCACCCCTACCAGACCTCTCTACCACAGAAAAATCCAAGGATGTACCGGGGATCGAACCCGGACCGACGGACGCGACGCTAACCACAAGACCACGCCGGCGGTCCTACTGCTGCTACTACTTAGGTTATATTGCACGCTTTAACTGCATTGTAGGTCATGTAATGTGTTTAGTATGTTTGCGTGAACCATTAGTCTATTGTAACAAATCACTCGCGTCATCTGTTTCTATTGTTTAGTGATGTCTTCGAATGTGGCATTCAGTTTAAACGATTATAATATCCAGTGACGTAGCGGCGATGAGTTATGGAAAATAAGCAAGTCCTACAAACCCGGCGTTTGTCTTTGCGAATGAAGAAACCATGAAAAACCTAAGTTAATTTGGGCGGCCACGAGGTTTGATTTGAACTCAGGACCTCTTCCCTGTTAGCCCATAGGCCTACCACCTCGCTGTAATTGGTTTTAGTGTGTTCATTGCGACTGAGCTAAACTGATTGCATTTCACAACAATAAGTACATTAGGCCTATAGTTTTCTTGTTACTAGGGGCAACAAAATGTCATTCATATTTTAATTGACATTTATGTTCTGAAATTCTCATTTAAGCTGTCCTTATTTCGTTTTTATCTTGATATCTATTAAATATATAAAGAAATGTTTTAAACAAAAAATGTTCATTTTAATTTTCTCTACAACTTTACTGTGGTAGGTTTTCATGTATCACCTACTGTAATGGATATAATCTAGAAAAACTGAAAATGGATACGAGTAAAGTACCCCTTAAGTCATTTTTGCAGAAATACAGATATAGCCATTTTATTATTCATAGATAAGAGTTTCCAATTTTAAATTTTTATTAAAATCGTTAGAGCCATTTTTTCAAAAATAAAAAATTTAAAAAAAGTTTTCATGAAAAGTCCCCTTAATATTTCAGTTGTAAAGCTAAATTTCTGGGCGGTTCGACAAAATTTCGAAAAAGTCCTTATTTCAAAAAATGAAGTAAATACAACGAGCCGTTTACCCGCTGTGCTTGTCCACGGACAGACGGACAGACGGACAGACGGACAGACGTCATTCCAAAAATACTTTTTTCGGTTTCTAGGCTTTATGAAACATGCTCTCCTGGTGTTAACTCGACTTCGATTTTTTGTCACGATCACAATACTTTCTCTATACTCCGTATAAGCGAGAAAGTAAAATGCAAAAATCATCAAATGCCTTGACCTATTCAATGTACTGTAATTTTAATTAACCTTAAATTGATAATGTATCCTATGGAATACAGTATTTTGGCCTAAATTTGTAATGAAATTATGAAAAAAAAACTGAAAGAAACATATAAAGGCTCAGTTAGTATCGCGCTGGTTTTCTGTGCCCAAGGTAGCGGGTTCGATCCCGGCCCAGGTCGATGGCAATTATGTGTGCATAAATGTGACAGGCCCATGTTAGTAGAATCACTGGTATGTAAAAGAACTCCTGCGGGACAAAATTCCGGCACACCGGTCCCAGGCCTAAGTTGCAGTACATCCCCGTCGTTAAATAACCATATACCAACCAACCAACCAATAGTATATTGCGATACAAGTGCCGTAAGCGATGTATATGGATCGAGGAAAGAGTTTGAAACAACGAGGCGCTTGCGCCGAGTTTTTTCAATTTTCCGAGATCTGTTATGCGCTTACGGCACGAGTATTGCATGCTATTTTTTGCACGATGATTATTTATATCAGTTCAATTATATTAATTGAGATATTACCTGAAAAAATTATATATATATACATTATTGAAGATAGATGTTTATTTCAGAAAGTGATTCGCATGTGTTTGTTGTTATGGGAACCGAATATTTGTCCTGGGGGGCCTTGTCCATAAAGGCTTGTATTATGATGTGTGGCGTAAGTAAATTCTTACCGCATGGAGATTTCTTTTGTTTCCATAACAAGAGTTGCCGTGTGCGGGAATGTCAACTTACGATCCACGGCAACAACATTAGTAAGTACCACTAATAAGTTAAGTCGTGTAATAACATTTAAATTTAGGTAAACCTTCATAATAAGGTACAAGAAATAAACTACTTGCTTAATCATTGTGTTAACTATTTTCTTAGCAGTCCGATACGAGGTTGTGTATTGTGTGAGAAATTGACTCACGTGCATTTAAGGATTAAATCTGTCGCTGATCCTAGCTCGTATATAATAAGATTTAATGACAATAGTAACCAATTCGATTATCTTCTTTAATGTATATTGTAATATTTGCTGTTAATCTATTATATAAAGTCCGATGTCCGGTGCTCCGAAGCATTTTCATTGGCTCTCGAAGACAGTCAATCAGCAGGCGAGATGCCACAAATCGGCAAATGAATTACATTTTGGAAAGCGAATACTGGATTATTACATAAGGCATCAACCGAAATATTTTTACTTCCTCTGCCCGTACCATAGGTACTTATAGGTAGAGGAAGTATTGTTTTCGACCCCAAAATTCGAAGTTGAGTTTTTAGCATATATACACGTTTCAAGGCCCCCTGAATCCAAAAATACTATTTTTGGAAACATGTCTGTGTGTCTGTCTGTCTGTCTGTGAACACTCTAGCTCCAAAACGGAAAATCGTATGAAAACAAAATTTCGTATTTGGGTCAGGTACCTTCTGAAGATGTGAGGATAAGATTGGCGACTATTTTCTCTTATTTTTAAGGGGACTTTACATGAAGAAATTTTCGTTTTTCGCGATTTTCTCGAAAACGGCTCTAACGATTTTCTTTAAAATTTGCACATGTGTTCCTTTTACTGAGAGCTAAAGCTTTTATTTGAAACTTTTTTCGAAAAAATTCTCTGAAGGGTAGTTACAAGCCACCCACTGTTCACCCACTGTTTGTAGAAAGTTTGTCTTGCGTGGTGAAAACTGAATACGCGCTCTTTCACGGCCTCTTATTCTACATAAGAATGTGAAGTGAGAAAGATGTATTGTTGGCCATGCATAGAGTAAAGAAGTATCTGAGGGAAATATTCGATAAATTTCGGAAATTATTCTTTACGGCGGAAAGTTCAATAAACGTCTGCAGTCACTTTTTTTTTAAGTTTTTTATATAGCCTGCGCTTTTAGTCGCATCATTGAAAGAAGAGGTATTTATAGGATAATTAGCGTAAAATTGTGTCTTGCGATTCTGATCAAGGATGTGTGAATACTGTTAACTTTTATTTGGGCAGAGGAAGTTATGTGACTTTCACATCAAATTTTTTTCTCTCCGGTGTCATTAAATTGAGTTATAAAGTGTTTAGGCTAATATATTAAAACTAAAGTGTCATATTTTCATGTCGAACAGAACGTTTCCTTGCGATATCTCGATCAACAGCCCCATAAGCGATTCATTCAATGAACAATTAAACAAAAGATAAATACTAGCGATTATGGTCAATGTGAAGTTAAATGATTAAATCTACATAATACTTTAACGTACGTACCCTATATTTCATTTTAAACACTCCTTACGTATTTATGTGTATGTGTGAGCGTGTGTCATAAATCTATACGTTATATTCATATTACAAACATAACTATTTGTAAGTGCATTCTGTGAAATTGGCATATATTTGTAAGCATTTGTTATGTGATTATAAATGACTGCTTAACGGTAACCTAATTACTGAGCTAAATTGTGAACATTCACTTTTTATAATGTATTGTAATTCATTTAAAAATTAAAAATTAAGAGTATAATAATTATTAAAGCATTATATTTATTAACACTTGCACGCGAATCATTCATAAACTAAGCCATTAATAATATTAATGAAACAGCTAAAATTCCGGCTTCAGAGTACATTCTACACTTAGGAAGCGCCCCTTGGGAAAACTATATCAGATTCGATTATGCAGTTCCAAAGCTAACTGTGAACACATAATACGTATTGTTTCTCAACTGTTTATTAACATGAATATGATGTGAATTTTATTTGATCAATTCAGTGTAATTTTCAGAAATTATATAATGTTTCAAGGAAAGGAATGGTTTGTTTGGATTATTATTATCAGCGATATTTCAAGAGTTAAACCATCAATATTTTACAGCTGGTGCCCCCGGCTTCGCCCGCCATTATTCATTGACTACAGGATTTTTAAGAAATTTACATTGGTAGATTATTAAAAATGTTTGTGGTTCAGAGCTATGAAAATTGTAAGTAAAAATAAAATTAGAATATTTGTTCATTGTGTTCATTTCACTTAGGCCTTATATAATAAAGAAACGTTTTTCCTAATTTTGTAGTCGTCATGAAAGTTTACACTGCGAGAGACGAACATCGCCGAGTATACCCGATGTCTCACGAAGCGGGCGAGCGAACAAGCACGCTATTTAGGGCCGTTGAATTGTATAAGAGTAGATGCCGAAGTAAAATTTATTGTAACTTACTTACTTACTCAATGGCAACAGACAATTCCTAAGCAAGCTAAAGGAATATTATCTATTTTATGGAACCCGAAGTTTCATTGCCACGCTTACCTGAGACCGCCATTCAACCCTATTCTGTGACAACTCCATCCAACCATCCCTCTCAAATCCTACTTCCCTTGCATCTATTTTAATATTGTCCTCCCGCCTACGTCTAGGTCCACCAAGTGGTCTTTTCCCTTCAGGTCTCCCAGTCAATATTTTTGAGATATGTCTTTCCTCCCCTATGCGCGCAACATTGACCAGCTCATTTCATCCTCCGTGATTTAAATGCCCTTAGGCCTACTATATCCGGCGAAGAGTACAAGTTATGAAGCTCGACGTTATTCAGTTTTCCCCAGTCCCCATTTCATCTCTTTTAGACCCAAATATTTTCGTAAGCCTCCTGTTTTCGAACACTCAGATTATGTTCTTCCCGAAAAGTAAGCGGCCAAGTCTCACATCTGGTACAGCCGGCAGGAAAATACTCTTATAAATTTTTATTTTATATTTCTGGACAGAAGAAGAGAAGTTAAGAGTTTGTAAACTGCATAAAAACAAGCATTTCCTGATTTTAGTCAAGACTTAACTTTTACCTTAATATTATTTGTGTCTATAATTATTGCTCCGAAATATTTGAATTTCTCCTCGTGTTCGAACGATTTACCGGCTACTGTGATATTTCGTAACACATTACTTCGACGTTTCATGACCATATACCATATAGCCTACTATTATTATATTCAATAGGTAAAGTGATCCCTATACAGTCCATGGAGGCCCAGAGGGTTCCAGGAGGTTGAGGATCTCACATTTTGGACATTCGGTACATGAAGGTGGTAAGGTTGTCAGCCTTACGCACCGGCCGCCTTTACCTCCAGGATCACAATGTAGTTTCTGTTAGAGGCTGAGTCGACTCCAGGGCCATAGTGCCACCAGATTAGGCCAATCGAAAAATCTCAACGACCTCATCAGGAATCGAACCCGCGACCTCCCGGTTTGTAGCGCAGCGCCTCAACCACTACGCTACGGCGTACCCCATTGTTATATTCAATACCAACTTTATTGTTTTAAGACCTGTGTTTTTTGTAAAAACCTTCACTATGTAATTTCGTTCTGATATTCGAACTCCCCATGAATCAGTACTGTGAAAATACAAGCTATGGATCACTAACACCTGAACCAGGGGAAAATTTAGGTGGATTGCAGGAACTAATATTATGAAGCACAAGTAATTAACATGAAATTGTTATTGCAACCACCGGGACAGAATTAATTAACGGTTTTAGTGAGTGTCACATAATTACAAAATAGACCAAATGGATTGTTAAATCAGTTATGTTGAAAACTGGGTAGAGATAAAACAAGATGAACGGAATAATAATAATTAAACATGCAAGTTCGGAAGTGTAGTAATTATTTCCCTCTGGCGGATAAACTGTGAATCACGAAGAGATGTTAGCTGAGGGAATAGAGATGTGATAAGGTGACACTCGTTGACACTGTCATAAGAATAAATTCCGTGCATGCATAAAATAGTGTTTTAATTAATGATGTGAAGACATTCAAGAGATGTTATCTTCTCTACAGACAAAAGAGATACCCGAGGGTACTGTAACACCAGTGCTCATAACGTACAATCCTGGAGGGGAATATCTCTTTATGGAAATAGTGTCTTGTATTTCACTATGTTCTATTCTAAACTCTAAGGCCTGGTATTACAAACAAAGTTGATCTTTAGATTAAGTTAAACCTAATCTAAAGTTTAACTCTAGCTGCCGTTTTATAATGTTATGGTTAATTTAAACCGTAGTGCAATGGTGTTGGTAGACCTGTTGGCTGAAAAAAGAAGATCAATTTGGCTTGGAAATAAAATAAAAACAATAAGATCTGATAATTCGCTTGTATTTGTTTGTTTGTATGAAGAGAAAATGAAACTAGAAATTTTATTATTAAAGAAACGGTTAAATCAAAATTGAACTTCAGTTTTGCTCAGTGTAAGTTTACTTCAATCACAGCTAAAATAAAAAGCTATTCATTGCTCATAAAAATAATCTTGTATTAGCATTTTTCTCACAGTACAGACTTCTCTGTTTAGGCCTACATTAGAATACTTTACGTTCCGGAAAGTAATTAAATAGAATTACTTTAAGTTTTGTCTCACCTTCTCATAGCATGTTGTATCCGAAATAGAATTTGTTGATACTGTCTTATCGTGTTTTGATTGTCATTTTCATTAAAACAATTATTACGTCTTAAACTGCAGGTTAAACGGTAGAAAAGGTCCAGTTAGGTTAAACTTAAGATTAACTTGTAGTTATCGTTTATAATACGCAAAAATCTTAAAAACTAAAGTTTAAACTAAAACTGAAGGTTAAGCCATGATTATAATACCGGCCCTAAAGTAGTTCAAACCTAGAATCTCATCTGAAGTTCTATAAAATTTAAGCTTCCTCAGTTTACTTAAATCTAATTTTAATTCTAGTTGCATTTAATGTTGCTGATTATTTTTAAAGCACTATCCGAATGAACAAATGTACATGGTCGGAGGTAGTTCAGAAATAACGTGAATATAAATATGGCCTAAAGACGTGAAATAAAAATACATACGAATAAAATAATGTAAACCAATGGGAAAGAAAACAAAAAAAATGTTTATGTAAAAAGAAAAATTATTAACGTTTTGAATTTATATAATATACAATACGGAAATCATGACTTTTCCAGAGTTTTGAGACAACTGAATGTGCACTTCTGCAACGTGGCCACATATGAGAAATGTCAAGAACCATAGTTCGGATAGAGAAATTCATGACTGTGTTTCACACTATAGACTATGTTTATTTCTAGAACGTCGATACCCTAAAGAACCGAATGGACTAAGTAAGAGAAACTGTTTTATTGATAAGAAATATGATAATAATATTTATTAACTAACTTGTAATTATCTCTCTCTCTCTCTCTCTCTCTCTCTCTCTCTCTCTCTCTCTCTTGATCTGAGTTTTACCTCTCCCTTTTATGATTTAAGCGACCCAAGCCGCCCGGGCCTTAAAGGGCCACGACCTGTCGGGAGAGGGATTATCTTTGAGATCACGTACATACCTTTTTGACCAGACAAGGACATGGAGGGTCTCCCCGGATGAGTGATCAGCCAAATGCCTGGGCCACCTCCGAGACAACACGAACACATAGGACGAGACACACTATTCTCACACACACTCACTCCAAACAAGGCGAGGATGGGATGATAATGGCGGCCAGATGATATTATACTTAGTCATTATAATTACTATTATTACTATATAACCGATTTTATATTATTATGGTTCTTTAGGGTGTCGATATTCTAGACTCAAACATAATTATAGTGTGAAATGCACATATGAATTTCTCTACTCTCACTTGCGACAGCAGTGAGCTGAGTAGAAAGTAATCAAAGTATGCAAATATGAGCGTGTCAAGTCAGAGTTCCGTTCATACCAACCACACACTCACACACAGCCTTGCTATATTATTCATTGGTATCGACGCAACGAGCTTTAATCTTCAGAGTCGATTCTTGATAACTAGGTGGTATTCAAAGCAAAACAAGACCCTCGCATTCTGTCAGTGATATAGTAATGCCAAAACACACTAAATATTATATGTAATAACCTTTTAAATGATGTAAACACATAGTTATGTACAAATTCATTGCATATGAATCCAAGTAGGACAGTAAGAATTAAAAAGAAAAATGTTGACATTGTATATAAATGGTGACTTACTTACTTACTTAATTACTTATTTACTTAACTTACTTAACTTACTTACTCAATGACAAGACAATTCCTCAGCAGGCTAAAGGAATATTGCCTATTTTATGGAACCCGAAGGTTCATTGCCGCGCTTACCTGAGCCAATTCAACCCTATTCTGTGCTAACTCCATCCAATCATCCCTCGCAAATCCTACTTCCCTTAAATCTATCCTAATATTGTCCTCCCATCTACGTCTACGTCTGCCAAGTGGTCTTTTCCCTTCGGGTCTCCCAGTCAATACTTTTGAGATATGTCTTTCCTCCCCCATGCGCGCAACATGTCCAACCCATTTCAGCCTCCGTGATTTAATTACCCTTACTATATCCGATAAGCGTACAGGTCATGCTTACAGAATCAAGTTCCATTGATGAAA